>JAPFBE010000007.1:24654333-25880167 GCA_034336665.1 Luscinia megarhynchos | reverse complement strand
TAGGGATCAAACTGTTTAGTCTTATTTGTGAAGGATTTCTTAGGCATGAAAAGGGTCTGCAATAACTGTAGATGTTTGTATCTAGTTGTCGGAACAGAAATGGGTTGATACAACTAGGTGTGCAGAAGTATGCAAAAATGTGGTGAAAGAAAAAAAAATCACAATATTGTTTCTATTTGCTTTGCAATTCTGTAGACAGGAATGAAATTTATTTGAAAAATGTTTAATATTACACATGCAGCTTCCATGCTTAGCTAACAATTTTGTTTGGCTGACAAAACCAACATCATTTCTGTTGGAATAGCTGTCAGTTTCTATGTCTTCAAATGAATATGAGCTTCACAGCAGAGACCACATGTTCTTTGTCCTGTGCACCTCCTGAGAAACTTCCTCTTTCCTTAAGAAATTCTATACTAAAACTAGCTTTCAATTTTATTAAGTTTTTTTAAAAATTAGGTGTAATTTTGAAATCACAGAACTGTTGTAAAGTTATTTCTTGTTTTAAATGACCATGTCTTTTTCAGGTGTTCAATTGTAAAAGGAATTGCATTGCATTAGCATCTTTAGAAAACTGTAGTGATACTGTTTTTTGCTAAATATGTTCTGCCCTTAAGATAGTTTGAAAAAAGCCACAGAAGTTAATATATGCTTGCCTTTATTGGTTGGACCTGGAATTGATGATATGAAGTAATCTTTACACCCTAGCTGCATTTAATTTAGTAGGTACAATTCCTAGGGCAGAAATGTTTTTAGTTTGGTGAAGAATATGAAAAATATCTGTAGCTTTTTGTGTTGTTGAAATGCTGTTGAATTACTGTTGAATTTTTGTTGCTGTCCACTAAACTTGGCATTTCAGCAAAAATAATAAGTTGGTAAAAGCACTTACATTGTGGAATTTTTTATTTTAGTCCTTAGAACTGAGCAGATATAAAACTAAATGCGGCACCTTGGAGTTCTATTTTTTTCTTTGGCATATTGGGTGTTAGATATTAATTCTTTCTGCTTGTGCCTTTTTTGTATTTTTAAAGTCTTTTATCATGCTTTGAATTTAATAAATATATCTGTGGTGAAGGAAGCAGATAGACCACAGAGTCAAGTGACATGCACCCTCTAGGGGAAGAACCTGCCACTTGAATTTCTTCAGCTCATAGGGGACAGATCTTTGACACTATTTTGGCTATGCTGGAAGCTGAGTCTGGTCATGTCATATAAAAATGCATATTTTGGATTTTATTTTCAGTATGTGTGGTTTGCAGTATCACTCTAATGTATTCTTTCTTGAAATCTGAGCTTTCTACAGAAAAAGAGCTAGAAGAGTTTCTCGTACATTAGTAAGGCGTCTTATGTGCAATTCAAGACTTCAAATAAGATAAAATTAGCTTAAAAAGATCTCATTTTATATGAAGACAAGGTTTTGCATATAGCAATGCTGGCAATCACCAGAGGGCAATATTAACCTTACTTGTTCCATACCTGTTTGCAGGTATGTCCAAAGTGAGAACAGTGTGCTGTTCACTGAAAAACAGAGTTGAACTGTTGTGCTGCTGCTGAAATTTATGTGGAGATGTTGCAAGTGCTATGTAGTTTTTGCCTTTCATTTTCTAAGTGCAATATGTTGCAAACTGGAAAAACGTGAAGGATTTTGGTTGTAGTTCCAGGAGGGGTAATGATCTGCTCAATTATTTTTGCTCAGCTTCTGAGGGAATATTATCTGTATACTCAAAAGAAATTGTGACTGAAAAGCTTTTTTGCTTATGCATCAGCTTCTCTTCAAATAAAGGTACAATTTGAAAAATTCCAGTCTGCTCCTAAAATAAAGATAACACTACCATAGCAATGTGGCATTTTAAATTTTTATTTATGTAATTCTTTTAAGAACATAGCTCTCTCTACTTGACTGTATTAGTGAAACGTATATACTACCTATAGAAATGGCATAAATACTTCTACATCATATTTTTAAGTCACGAGTTTGTGCTCTGTTGTGATTGAAGAGTTCTGTGAAGGACTCCTGAGTATTATTTTGGCATAATAACAAGAGAAAACCTAAGAAAATACACATATATCACAAAGCCCTAAACTTCTCTTTGTGCATCACTTTCAAACCAGGGTGAGCTGCATAATGCAACTTTTTTACATCTATGAGTCAGTTTTCAGTAGGAATTCATGGACTTGATTGTATAAAATCCATTCAGTAAAGGCAGCATATTGAGGAGTATTTAATTACATTTATCTCCAATAAGCAGAGAGGGAGGTTCATGAGTCTTTCTGTGTCTTATCTTTTGATTTAAGGTCAGATCACCTGGTTCGGCTATGAAAGTCCTCGTAGTTTCTGGGACTACATTCGCGTAGCTTGCCGAAAAGTCTCTCACAATTGCATCTGCAGTATTGAGAATATGGAGAATGTCGGTTCTTCTAGAGCTAAGGTAGGGAAGAGAGAGGCTGAAGTGACTTTTTTATTACATTGCTGTGACATTTCTGTACCTGTAAAAAATTGTAGCATTTAACTTGCTCTATGCATTTTTTCATTGTTGAATTTTTTATGTGCCTAGTAAATATTTGCTTTTAAAAAGCCCCACTTTTAAATTTGAGTAGGTTTCCTTTAAGGTTTCTTACTCAGTAGAAAAAATTCTCTATTCAATGATTATTATATTATTAAATGATTGTTCTCAGATTTTTTAACTTACATAATTTTTTGAAAACGTGATATTTTAAGGAAAATTAAGTCTTGTGGACATGCTTAAGAAATATTAAAATTGTAGAAGTTGGATGATTTTTTTTTCTTTCCCCTTCTAGTAATTTTATTTAATGTACAATTTATGCACTGATAGAATGTCTGTGATCAGCTCTTAAGATGTATTTTAAAGGTCTTTCTGAATTCTGAGAATTTTAATAGATATGAATTTAAATATTCAGTAGATAATAAGATGCAAGGCTATTTTCTGAAATATTCATATAAATAAATAAAAATATCTGTTACTCTGTGGAATACTTCATGCCAAATAGTAGACAGAGAACCTAATTTGTGCAGTGAGTGTGGAGAACGGTGTTCAGTTTTTTGGGGGAAAATATTGAATGTCTGGATATGAAAAGACAGAGAGCATACTGACACAAATACCCATCATGTGCATCTGTCTGACTGGTGGTCCAAATAAGTGTCCTGCTCAGCCTGGAAGCTCTCAGCAAGTGCTCATCGTCAGCCAGTGCTCATTGGCTCTGCTTCCACTGGAGGTGCATAGGCTTTAGTCCTTAGCTAAGCAGCATCAACTTTTATGGTTTCAGTCATGTTCTAAATAAATGCACCATAAAAGGCAGCTATCCCAGTAAATATCCTGTTAATTTCAGTGCACCCTATTATGTTAAATTTTTGCTGTGCTGTTGGTATTTACAAAAGCAATTTTATTTAGCGTTTCATAGAATTTTGAAATTATTTGGGTGGGTATGGATCTTGAAGACCATCTAGTTCCAGTCCCCCTGCTGTGGGCAGAGACATCTTCCCACTCTCTTTTAGCTTGAAGCTTCCTTGTCCTGTCACTACATGCTCTTGTCTCTCTCCTTATTTCCTGTAGGCTCCCTAGAAGGCCACAGTTAGATCACCCTGAAGTAGGATTAGAATTTACTACTGATTCTGGTAGAATGTCTCTAGTGCTATTCAGCTAGATGCCAGTAAGCACCAAATATATTAAGCATAAACGCATCTTATTACTTACAGAAGTGTTTGAAATTTATATGATTTACAAGAAATGTTTCTGGTGTTCTCAAAAGCACAGTCATAACTATGACAGCTGTTGAAATGTCTCCCTCTTGTAAGCTACAATCCTGCAAACACAGCACAATGTGCTTTCCTAAGGGTTATTTTTTAAAGTTTTTGCTGTTGTTGATGGAATTGTTCAAGTGAAGTTTTGCTTTTGGACTCTACAAGATTTAGACCTCTTGTATTTGATTTCATATCTGTATTTTATGTGCACCTTCTATAATAACGTTGCTTCTGCAGAGAAAAAATACTGCACAATTCATTTTTTAATGTAAATCCCTCAAATATTTGAATGGACACAGATAATTACTTTGAGGACAAGTTACTGCTACTTTACTGTGGAAGCAACTGGATGCTTCCAATACCGTTGATTTTAAAATGTGAGGCTTTCTACCCTAATGTGCTGCCTCTCACATACATGAGTTTTCAAAAGGCTGTAGCATATAATTAAAGAAAAATCCCTCCACCGGCTCCTTAAAATTTTGGATAACTTTATTTCACAATAAACAGTAAGTAAACTTGTAAGAATGCATTTGTTATTTTCATCATTACTATAATGAAATATATCTTAGCAACTGTTTCTGTTTAATGCTAGTTTTGTTAATCAGTCATTTACTCAGGTAAACCAGTGGTATTAGTTTTCAGATTATAAAATTGTTTCTTTCTGTAATGCTTAAATATTTGATACCTGTTTTGTCTTGCAGGGTCGAGCATGGATAAGAGTAGCACTTATGGAAAAACATTTGTCTGAATACATTTCCACAGCTCTGAGAGACTTCAAAACAACCAGGTCTACAAGAATTTTATTTTTGCAGTATTTTAATAAGTGTTGTTTAAGTGAGGGGCTTACATTTGGAAGTGAATGGTGCACTTGATTTGTATAGTAAAGAATGTCATTAATGGAAGACCTAACCTAGTGGAAGATTATCTAGAGTTGGTATGGATTTGGTTTTAGCATGGGTAGAACTGCAAAATTGAAAATCTTTTTGTGATTTAAAAATGTGGCAATAAGCCTGGGATTCTTTAAAAGTAAGAAGCAAAGAGAACCTCCTCTCTAAAGTAGGAACTAAATCTGAAATTGTGTTGTAGTGAGGGTAGACCTAGTATTCCTTTCACAACTGATGGGAAGCCTAAGGGCTCAGTGAAAAATAATTTTTATAGTAACTTTTTCTGAAGAAAAAAGGAAGCGAATTCCAGGAACCTCTTGAGAACTGTAGAGTAGCAGAATTAGTGATCAGGCATAGCAAAAATTCTTGATAAAATAAGAAAAATGTGTAACAGATTTGTTTTAATTTCTGATGATAAAAACAGACGAGAATGTGCTTTGTGATAAAAAAATACTCTGGCAGTACTGGACAGGTTTTAGACAATTTGATTATTAGATTTTTGATGAAGTCACCTGGATACAAGTGGATCTGTAAAATGTACTTTATGTTGAACTCTAAAAATTTAAACATAATGAATGAGCTGTTAAAACAAGAAGAATTTTCTCTGTAAGGACTTTCGTTCATTTAGAGTATTATTTTTTTAATACTGTTTGTCCAGAGATCTCCATATATTTTGCCAGTATTAAGCTGACTTTGAAACACAACTAGGTAAACATCCCATTTCATTGCAGTTTCAAAACCTGTTGTCTTACTTACCCAGATTTGCTTGCATTTATAGTAGACAAGAAGCACATAAAACAAAGAAAGTCTGGAAAAGATTTACTCATGCTGCCTCAAACTGAACAGTTTTTGAGGATGAGATGAGGAAGAGTAGGGTCACTAATTATGTAGTTAAGTAATACATTATTTTTCCCTGTTTTGGTAGTGTAGTTTGTTAGTGGATAACAATGGTCTTATTTGATTAGCAGTTTCAAATTAATTTATTTGAACATGTTAATGTTTAATATATTTGAATGTTCTTTCAGTGGTATAGCTTTTGGAAACAACTTCTCTTGCATTCCAAACATAGTAAGTGCAAAGTTTCTTTTGAAGTAATATTTTAAAATACATATAATGGAAATAAAAATTACATTTTCAGGTTTTGGTTGTGTGGATTTCAGAGCCACTAGCAACAATGGACATATTTTCTTTTCCCATGTGGGATATCAGATACCTAATACCTGACCTGATTTTTTGGATGATGCTTTGCATCGTTTATTTAGCCTTTTAAATTATTTATTTTACTGTATGCATATTTAATAATTATTTGTATAAACTATAAATTTCTTGTGTTACAAATGTGTTTGTAGAATACAAGATTATCTATCATGCTGATAGCTCTCTTTAAACCTCACTGTCGTGTTTAGATGCCTGGAGTTAGTGCTTGGATGAAGCAGCACAATTTTTAGTGCTGGATGTTCATATTGCACTTGGAAGAGGGGTTGGATTAAGCATGGGCATAGAATTATTTTTCTAATGAGTTGGTCAGACTCTTAAATTATAGCAAACTGCTGTGTTGTGAGATGTCAAGTGTACGGCACTGAATGAAGATTTGTGGGATTTCCAAGGGGACTGTTGTTTTGGCTGGATTGCTACAGGTGTCTTTAACACTGTCACTGCCAGGCTAACTTCTGCATCTCACCATTGAAGGCGTGCCTGTCCTTTTTGTGTGATTTCTTCCTAGGCACTATTTTACAGGAACTCAGTGCAGATTGGTACCTAGCAGTGATTTTACAAATCCAGCCAGTGAAATGGCTGATAATCTGCATGTACTGAGGGCACTGCTGTTTGTTCACAAATAAGAGTCACTGTGCTGAATCAGACTGTGGAGTCCCTCTAGCTCGGTGCTCTGGCTCAGCCAGCTTAACTTCCTAGTGCTCTTCCTGAAGTCAGAGATTATAGAGCTGAGTTTGTACTTCCTTGCCTCACTGTCAGGACCATAAAATCTGTCTTCTGAGAGCAAGTCTTACAGATTTCTTCCTTCTACTGAGAACATCCAAGATCTTGGAGAACTCATCTCCTTATAGTGAATGGATGTCTGTTACAAAGCTGCAGAAGTGAGACTTCTCATTTCTCACTTCATGCAGTATGACACAAATGAATTTCTGGAGCTGTGCCTCAAAACATGTCTTTTCTGGATGTTTAGCATGCAGCCAACTGGAGCTCTCTCTGAACCATCCAGAAGCTTTCATACAATTTTTAAAACAGATGGAGTTTTGGTAGGGCAGTATTGCTGGTATTTGTCTGAAATACAAATTGTATTCAGTAATCTGGCACCGTTTTGCACTCATCCACTGCTACAATGTAAAAGTGAACTGTGCATCTCAGTAAGTAACATTTCAACCTTCCCTTTGGTGCTGAACACCTCTTGGTTTCCCTCTTGCCACATGTAATCCTGGTGAATTGTGGTGACCTTCTAGCATGCAATATTTAAGAAAAGGTAAACTACCTGAAAAATAGCTGATTTTAAATTTTTTTTTAAAAAAAAAGATCAACTACTAAGAATGAAAACTGAATGTTGAACTTTAAAAGAACCTACAAGTACAATTGTGAGAGAACTTCTTTTCATGTAATGGAATCATTATTTTTTATGTATGTGACACAAATCCTTTCTTTTAGAGGTAAAGTATAATGTACCTTCATAATTTTTTTTTGCATTTTATCCATCCCGTTCTATTAGTTCATAGGACTGATTTTGAAAATTCTTTTTGCTTGCGTCCAAATTCTTCTGTGCTTTAAGATTGTGGTGTTTTGTGCTATGCAGTCTATTAGTTTGCTTTATTTGAAATGAAATAGGAATGCCTCTGGGGTTCATGAATTGTTTTTATTTAAACTGGATTTCTTCAGTTTTCTGTTAAATATTAAAAAGGCTGAATTAATTTCTTTTTTATTGAAGGAGATTTTATGAAGATGGAGCAATTGTTCTCGGTGAAGAAGCAAATATGCTTGCTGGTATGCTGTTGGGACTCAATGCAATTGATTTCAGGTACTGTATTTTTGTGCTTCATAACAAAATGCTCAGGAAAAGTACTTATAAATTAATACATTATGGAAAACATTCTTAAATTCCCATGGTAGTTGGAGAGACAAAACTTAAGTTAAAGTGAAGAAGAGGGCAAGAGAGACATCTTGAACGGCTCTTCTAGATAAGAACCAAGTTATGCTTTTATATAACTGCATGATTATGGGGTAGTTTTTTCAGGTATCAAAATCCTGAAAGGAGTCAGAAGTATAATTGCAGAAGATATTTCAAAGCTATTAAATGATGCTTATAGATGTGACATCTTTTAAAGATATTTTTAAAGCGTAAGGAAAACTGTGTGATTTGGTTTATCCTGAAACTCGAGAACAGCATTGTAACTGCATATGTAGAAGGTAATATTTATCAATTCTAAATTTGAA
This sequence comes from Luscinia megarhynchos, assembly GCA_034336665.1. Taxonomy (NCBI): domain Eukaryota; kingdom Metazoa; phylum Chordata; class Aves; order Passeriformes; family Muscicapidae; genus Luscinia; species Luscinia megarhynchos. The sequence continues at coordinate 25,872,085 of JAPFBE010000007.1, read as the reverse complement.
AAATATAACTTAAAAATGACCATTTAATATCAATTTGTGTTAAAATTACCTGCAGCTGAACTACTTACATTAATTGACCTTTGCAATTTCTAGCCAGGTTTTTGTGGGCTTTCCTATATCATTAATTCTGTGGTTTTGAGGTAACAAAGGTGCAAGCACACCCTAGATAATAAAAAAAACAACATGATGTGTCTGTATATGTATATATATTAAAAAATACTATCAGCAGTATATAAAGATTACAGTGCCTATAAAAAGATAGAACCTGGCTGGTGCAAGACCTTGTTAATGTTCTTGGTTGGGCCAGTTTAGCCTCGGGCAGAGCCGCTGGCAGAGTTTCATAATCAGCACGAGGGAAAGGAGACTGATAATGCTCACTGTCAGTTCACCTTGCAGCAGCATTAAGGGTTGTTATAAACCAGTACAGAAGGTAAACTGCCATAAAACAGAATAGTAGCCTCACTGGATGCATTGAGTGATTGACCATTGCCAAAAGGCCCTTCAGAGATTTACTGCTGTTTATGTACCTCTGTGCCAGGCTTGTTGGACTCTTCTGTGAGCCAGCTTAAATTGTTGAAGAGTGAAAAGACATCCCCAGAAGAGGATGGGATAGTTCTTTTGTTGTTAGTTAGTTTGGTTCACAGAAACATCCTATTAGTGGCAGAGAATATGGGAGAATAATGCTTAAAGAAGAAAAAGAACAAATAAGGAATGAGCAATGTTTTCCCTTTCTGATGGTAATGGACATTTAGTTCAGCTGGCTGTGGAACTGCAACTGGATAGGGAAAGGATGAAAAAAAGAAAACAACCTAAAAATGCAGGTCTTGATGGCTGCTGAACCATTGTGGAGTCAGATAAGTGCCAATACCACTGTAGGGAGGGGAATGTCATGTTTGCATTTTAAAAAAAGGAAAAAATGGTGAGGGAGAGGCTAAAAACACAGGATAGCTTCTTTTTCCAGCATTTTGTCATTAGATTTGGTTAACTACATCCTCAACATATGTTCTGGAAGAACAGAAGTGTGCTGCAGGATGATAAGAGTGCTAGCCTTGTGTACAGCAAAATTCTAATCTTACCAGATTTTATTAGTTTAAGCTTTGCATAATATGAAATTAAACTGCTTCTGTATTAGCCCTGTACTTGGACAGACTACAGCTATACATGAATAAGCATTGCAAGATTAGGTCTGCAGTATATAAATCCTCTCATCAGTAGTCATCAATTGACTGTATTTGTCTCTCAAAAGCCTCAGTGTTGCATACTAGGGTATGAGAGCTTAGTTGTATGACTCTACTTGTTCTTTTTTGTCCTCTGATTTCTAATATAAAGGAACGTTAATGGTATTCAGATTACTGATTGGTTCTTGAAGACCTTTACATTTTGTCAATGCAGCTTTTAAGAGTCTAAATTAGCAAAATGGGAGCTTAGTACTACAGGAGTGTTTTTATTGTGCCACATGTCACAGAATGTTTCAGATTGGGAGGGACCACAGTGGGTTTTCTGATCCAACCTCCTTGCTCAGGCAGGGTTACCCTAGAGCACATGGCACAGGATTGTGTCCAGATGGTTCTTGAATATCTCCAACAAGGGACTCCACAACCTCTGGACAATCTGCTCCAGTGCTTGGTCACCTGCACTCTAAAGAAGCTCTTCCTCATATTCAGGTGGAATTTTCTGTGAATCAGTTTCTCCCCATTGCCTCTTGTCGTACTACTTGGCACCACTGAGCAGAGCCTTCATAGTATTGTGATTTGAATGGCTGAGAAGCTGTAGCCATTCTTTGCATATTGTATATGAGATTTTTTTCCAGTTCAATGTCTCTTATAAATATTGACTAGCTTACCTATGTTGATCTGTAAATACAAGTTTGAGCTGGAGATGAGAGAGCTTGTGTGAGAACATAATCTGATTTTTTTTTCTCCCCTCACAGCAATATGGAATTAGGTAATTGTGATCTTGGAGGGGTGCTTTTTTGCTTTGTTTTTCTTTTTTTGGGGGGAGAAAACTAACAGCCCTTTAGATATACTTCACAAATAGTGTTAAATTACTGCATTGTCAAAAATGACACTTTGCAATACAGTTAGCAAAAGCTGTGACTTAGTGGAGTCTGTTTATCAATAACAGAGGTAGGAGGAATAAGGAATATGAAGCAGGATAATTTTTTCACTTCTGTGATAATTGAACATGGTTGAAATGCAATAATTTCTTTCCAGTAAAAAAAAAAAAAGAATACAGTGTAAATGAAAGCTTTATAAAGCTACAGCCATTTAAGAACATTTTCCAAAAGTTAGGTTCATTTATGTTCCTCAGCTTCGTGCACTTTAGCACCTATACATGTCTGAAAGGAGAAAGACCCTGAAATATTTTTGAGAAAATTACTTTTTATGTAGTAGAATGGTTATATAAGCACTCTTCATACCCTTTAAATTATTTTAAATTTGGAAAATTCCAAATTTGTTCATAATTCTTCTTTTCTGCTGCTTCAGTTAGCTTTCCTGTTATTCTCTTGCCATCTCTTTGTATTATTAAGAATAAAAGTGAATGTTTTAAAATTAGGGTTTATAGCACCAAAACATTACAAAGAATGAAGTTTCAGATTGGTAATATTCAATTGTCACTGTCATTTAATTTTCTTTTAATAAATTTATTGTTGTTGCTCTGTTCTATCAGTTTTTGTCTGAAGGGTGAGGGATTGGATGGAAGCTATCCAGCTGTCATAGATTATACACCATACTTGAAGTTCACCCAAAGGTACTTTTTAAGCTTTACTCTGCTATTAAAATTTTATATCCTTGGCAAAATTTAACTTATTATTGGACCTCTTATTTTTCAGTTCATATGCAAAATGTTATTTATCTCTTAGTACAAACCTGTGCACTCACCTACTCCACTCTTTCAGACTGTTGGAATTGTTACATGACTCATGAAATATGAGTCATGCTAATTTTATTTCCTTTATTCAGAATAACAGTTCAGAGGGAAACAAATGCTGCATCTCCTTTGATGATCACCAGACCAAGCTGTCCTTTCTCTTAGGCCTTTTCTGTGTAGCCATAAAAATAAAAAGTAATTATTTTGTAAATTAAAATTATATATACCCTGATAAATATGAGATATTACATAGGCAGTATAAGCCATTAGCACATAACAGAAAGTCGTGACCAGTGGCTATGTAAACTGACTTTTTAGCTGCATTTTGCTCCTCTGATTAGGCTTATGATTAATAATAAAAAGAGTTCTCACTATCTAATAAATCAAGTAGCAATTTGACATCACCAAAAAGCATGGAAATTAATTATATGTTTTCTATTGTTAAGTTTACTTAAATGAGAGAGGCAGTTAGGAATAGTCTTGAAGATGTACGACTGAACATGGAATATCCTAGTTACTCTCTTGCAGTTTTTACTAGCTTGCATGTTAGTGACAAGTCGTGATTCAGTTTATATCATGGCAGGATGATAGTTATGGAAATCACTACTGAAAAAACCTAACAAATTCTGTTAGGGTAGAGGGAAATGTAGTTGGAAGGGAAGATTTTCAAACTGGGATAAATCTCAATGTAAAGAAGTTCTACTTCATGTTGAGATGGAGCTTGTGTTTTAGTTTATGGCCATTCTTCTTCCTCCTATCACTGGGCACAACTGAAAAGAGCTTGGCAGCATCCTCTTGACACCTGCCATTGAGATATTTATATACATTGATGATATCCCCTCTGTCTTCTCTAGAGTCAAATTCTTGTCTTTCAGACAGAAGTCTGCATTCTCTAGCATACATTGATTCTGGAAGATATGAAGATATTTTAACAATGAGTCTACTTGCTGTGTAGGTATTCTGTGAAGTAACAGGCACAGGATCTTTGCTATAAGCATAGATATACATTCTGATTTAAATTTACCTTGCTGTAACATAATGACAACCACTTTTTTGGGTTTCTGTTTTGGTTTTTTTTAAGAATACTACTCTGTGAAGTAAAGGTTAAGTCATCATTTCCTTAGATAGCATATTGTAATGCATTTACCCTTAGTACTTAGGAAGGTAGACCATGTACAGTTGTCTAACTTGACAAAGATCACAAGCAAGTTTCTGCCTATTTTCTAGATGGCTATAGAAACAAAAGATTGAAATATAATCCATCGTATCTCAACATTTCAATTTTTTTTTTGTTTGCAGTGCTTTGTAAGAAATGAAGTGTTTCAATTTCAACCAGAATTTGCATTTTTATAAGCACAGCTTTTGTCTTGGCTAATAAATATGATTCTTCAGTTCTGACAGTATCAGCAGTGATGAAGAAGAGCTGAGAACACTGGGCAGTAGTGGCAGTGAAGGCAGTACTCCAGAGAACATTGGTCCTCCTTTCATCACAGATGAAAACAGTTGGTACAACAAATGCAAAAGGGTAGAACAGAAGTACCGGCTTGCATTGGAACAAAAGGTAAAAGATTAGTTTTGTATGGGGGCTATGGAACCAAGCTTATCACCAGCCAACTGGTAACATATCCATCTAAGTAAAGGCAGGAAAATATATTATTAGAGATGGTTTAGCTTCATTTAAGTGGTCCTAAATTTTATGATCCTCAGAGTATCCAAGCAGCTTTTCTCTCTGATTTGAGGGAAAAGAGGCTTGATGAGTTGGGGAAGAGAATAGCAAGAATTCAGAGATCAGATTTCACAATCTAATAGAGAAGCTTTGGCTTCTTTATCCAGTCTTGCAGTTACAGACACTGTATCTCTAGTGCTATTAGGGTGTGAGCTTGAAGTTCACATGCATTTTCTCTTCTTTGGAAGTCATAGATTTTATTGTACGTAGCCTGACAGCTGAAGGTTTTTATGGTGATAGTGATGTTAAAGTTTAACACTTAATCTTAAGCTAAACAAGAAGGATCAGCAAAGTAATCCATTTAGATGAAAGGCAAAACTATCTTCTCAGTGATACGAGATGGGTTTTTAGAAAATAGGTAATTTTACAACTTGATTGAAGCAGAATGAGAAAGGAAACCATGAAAGGATGTGTTTGTGTTGGATTTTAGTTTTTAGGTGGCATGTTGAATGTAACTATAGAAACCGAAGGTAGGTTTTCCATCTACCACCCAAAATACCTTAAGTTGAAGGTGAAATGAAATATGTCCAAACCTTTCAGTAATTTAGCATTTTCAAAGCAAAGTACTTGTCAGTTTTTCGTAACAGCATATTACATCTGCAGTAATTATAATGCATGTTAGCTAGTAGATAGAGAAGAGCGCAGACTGTTCACACACACCAAAGAAGTAGTGCACCAAGAACTAAAATACACCTGGTTAATTTTTTTAAAAATAACTTCTATTATTATTTTTAGTATTCTGTTTTCCTAGTGTAAGAATTTGATTTTTGAGAAACTCTGAATAGAGTAAACCATATGAAGGGCTGGAGCCACACAAGGCTGCTTGGAGGTGTAATTATTTCCCTAAATATGGAATAGGAAGAATGAAAATTGGTTTAGTTTTAATGCACTTGAAAGAACATAGCTGAAGTTTTTCTTAGTAACAATGAAAGAGTCATTTACCATGAGATAATAGATATTTAATATTTATTTGTACTAATTTTTTTAAATTATTCTTACAATTATTGCTTTTGTAATTTGGATCTCTTAGACTTCTTGTTTTTGAAATATGACCTGAACTGTTGCATCTAGGTTGCTGGTCCAATCTTCTCAGCTATTATGGTATCATTTACCATATGGACAGAACTTGTGTTCCTGGGGCTCTCTCTGGTACAGAGGGCATTTTCCCTGCTTTTATAGAGCAAAATACACTGTTCAAAAGGAATATCTCCAAATACATAAATGCAAACCTTTCTCTTGAACCACCAGAAGGAAGTCCCATCCTTTGATGTGTGATCAGTTTGAACACACAATTTTCCTCACCATGAGGAGAGTGTTGTCGGTTCTGGAGAAGCACTGAAGAGAACAAAATAGATGGATGTTTATTTTTCTTGTTACATCCAAGTGGTTAATTTCCAAGGATATTCCATCAAAGTTGTGACATACATGTGTAGAAAAAGTACTGAAACATTGTCTTGGCTTGCAATTTGTAGCCCACAGTCAGAATCACCTTTATGTCTGCATTAGCACAAAGTTTCTAAATGGCTTTTACAGCAAATGGTGATCTGGTTTATTCATGATTCCAAGATCCAGAACCATTCCCATTCCATGAAAGTTATTTCTGGTAATATTCTCTTGATGATTTTCTTGAGGATTTTTTTGAAAATTGATACCAATTTTCAAAATGGTAGCTACTCTGACAGCTGTTGGTACTCTCTTAGTTTTTCTCCTTTGGTATGCCTATTTGCCATTGCAGCAGCAAAATAACTTTTTTTTCCTACAGTCAGAAAAGTTTCTGTTGTCTAATTTTCATTTGGGTTGTGCCTGCCAAGTTTTTATATTATTCATTTCAACTATACCTTGTCTGATCTATTAGAACTTGAGAAATGACCATTAATATAGACTATGTAATAGAGCTCCTTTCCCAAGTGTTTCTCTTCCTTCCCTTTCTTCATGGCAGTAAAAGTTGCACCAACGACTGAGCTGCACTCAATGCAGTAGGTACCAGTTAATCAGAGACAGTTTATCTGAAAAAGGGGTTTTCTGACATTCTTTGTGTTGGAAAATTGGGTGTTTGTGACAAGAAGACCAAGTTGAAAATAATGTCTTTAGTAACTGATACAGTAGTTCTGATGGATCCTTCTTTTGCTCTATGGTCATTAATTTTGCCCAAACAATGATAAATTCCTTTTGTGCCTCCCAAGTAAGTATCTGTGCTGCAGTCATCAATAGCAGGTCACAATGTGACAAGCAATTGGATTGTAGCTAAGTCTCTGAGCCGTTTGAGTGATAGGATAGGGTTAGGTGTTACTTCAGCAAGCGAAATCCTGGCATTGCTTTATTGGATCAGCTACCCTCTGCTGGTTTAGATCAAGACTCCTTGATTATCCTACTATTTTATCTTGGGTACTTGACCAAAGCAGATGTAGAGGGAAGAATAAAACACAAAGCACATGATTATGCACCACTTTTTCTTCTAGTGCACTCTTGGCCAATGTATATCAGCTGAGGGGCTGCCTGTATCTAAAAGCTTTGTCTGTGTAGTAACCCGTGATAGATGTCTCTTCCAAATACTTGTCAAATATCCCCTCGATTCCATGTAAAATTCACCATCCAAATAATTTTTTTTTGGCAAAGCATTCTGTGACTCCACCATCTGTTGTGTGAAAAACTACCTCCTATTCTGTCTTTTGAATCTGGCTCCTATGAGCTTGATTTTATGGTGCCTAGCTCTTGTTTTTTAAAAAGTAAGGATCTGTCTCTTCCTTTCTGCCTTGCCCAGGCCACTCTGGGAATTTGATGACTTTGTCTTTTCCAAGTTGTCTCTTGTCCAGATCAGTGAGTCATACTTTACACATTTGTTATTTATGTGGAAGTTGTCTCTTGCCTGTTCTGGAATTGTTTAAGCTATTCACTTTTGAATAGTAAACTACTGAATTATTTGTGTACTGTTTATACTGGAATTTTATATGCTTTTACTGGTGGGATGTGCATCTCTATGTCATTAGATAGTGTTATTTACTGTACATGGGATTATGTTTCTGATACTGGTGCTTCAGGTCTAAAATGTTTCTGTAAAATTGTTTGGGTTTTTTCTTTGTTGTTGTTGTTTGGGGATTTTTTTATGGTTTTGAGAGGCAGGAAATTTGTGTTTTAATGCATCATTTAGTACTTTCATAGTGCTACTTAGACCTTCAAGGAATGTCTTAGGAGTCAAGATAACAGTAATATTTGATAAGGCAGAACTAGGCATACTAAAAAGCTTTCAAGATTCCTTGGGATTTGTACTGAGACTAAAATGCCCCTGTCAAATACAAATATATCCAATGAATAGAACTGTATTTAAGTATAGGATCACAGAACAGTTGTGGTTAGATGACACCCTGAAGATTATCTTATCCAACTGCCCTGCTCAGGAAAAGGTAGACTGGAGCAGGTTTCTCAAGGCCTTTTTCAGTCAGGCTGTGAATATCTTGCAGATGCACGTTCCACAGCATGTCTGGACAACCCATCCCAGTGTTATAGGAAAGAAAAGTTTTCCTTATATTTAAACAGTTTTCTATACACTTGCATTTCAGGTTGTGCCCATTTGCCTCTGTTCACTGGCTGTCAGTGACAAGAGTCTGATTCCATCATGCATACACCTTCCCATTAAACACTGATGCACATTGATATGTTTCTTTGTCCTTACCCTCTCCTCTTCAGCCCTGACCTGAGCAACCCCAGCTCCTTCTTTCCTCTCATATCAGAGATGCTTCAAACCCTTAACAGTCTTTTTGGTGATGAATTACACCAGTAGCATTTTTTACCAGCTAATGTGAACCTGTTTTCTTAACAGGAGTTGAGAACAGACATGCCCATTCTGTGTCTCTAAAAACTACCTTGTTTTTAATACCTTTTTTAAGGGTAGGCACATATAAAATAGGTGTGCATTTTTCTACCAGTTTCAAGGAATGTGCACAATTTTATGTATTTGCTACATCTAGTTTTACTTGACAATTTCTAAGAAGTTGCTAACATCTGACATGCTGAAACCTTCTTTGTCCTTTTTTTAATATGTGATTTAAAATAATATTTTATATTTTATTCATAGTAATTCTGGATGCCTTTCAGTAACTATAAAGATTCAAGTAGGTATATTCTACTCTTACCCTTATCTAACATCCTGCACCTGTTCAGTTGTAGAATTCTAATCTTTTTCTTGTGCTTGTGACAATTGTTTTTGGAAGAGAAATTAGTGTTTCATGCTGGTGGCTTTCCTGTCTCATTTTTTGCATCCATTTTTCTACTCCTCTGCAAGATTATAAATAAATATATGATTTTCCTGTTATCTATTAGGAAATCTCAAACTAACCTAAAGTAAATTTGCTAGTCTGTTTAAAAATAAATAATTAAAAAACCCTACAAGAAACCCAAAGTAAAATCGTATACATCACAAACCAAAAAATGTGAACATGTGTAATTGAAAGTGGTTTTGATAATGTGTTCTTTAAAGTTTTCTACTGGCTTACATTTTCAGGGTTATCTTGAAGAATTGGTACGACTCAGAGAAAACCAGCTGTCTGAATCTGTCTCACAGAATAAACTGCTCTTACAAAGAATTGAAGATATGGATCTAGCCCACAAAATGGAGAAGGAGCAGCTGGAATATATCATTGTGGAACTGCAAGACCAGTTGTAAGTTAGCATAATGGAGAAGCATTGCTAAAGCAGTATTAAATTATTTAAGTTATATAACTACACAATATGTAGAGTTTCTGATCCTGTGGAAATGAGTCAACTTCTTAAAGAAACTGAAATATTTTAACTTATTTAAAATTTTTTCTGACAAGTCTTAGATTTGGCAATGGATCCCTGGAAAATGTAGTAGTGTAAAATAGAATAATTCCAAGATTTAAATATTAAATTTTTTTTTCAGATCTGAAATAGCTTCCAGTAAACTTGCTTAAATTTTTTACACATTTTTATAAAATGTTTCTTTATATTTTATTACTTCCAGTTTTAAGGCTACCCCTAAAAGTATTGAAAACAGCGATCTTTTGAAGACAATTTTTTAAAAGTTAGGCAAGAGAGGGTAAAAAAATTTATTTTCTTTGGCTAGATTTTAATTTATTTGTGATGGCTCTCACACAGTAGAAGTTCATCTGTAGTTCTAAAACTATTCAAACTGGCAGAACAGTTCACTATATCACCCTTTCTTCAATACAAGGCAAAATACTAAAACAGTAGAAGGCTTATTTTTTATTAATAGCCTATATGATTTCTAGTATGATAAATATTTGAGTATCTTATGGTCGTTATACAGTTTATCTTCTCAGCCCTGTCTGGATGGGGAGGTAGTCTCCTTTTGACAGACATTCCCACTTTGGATGGGTCTCTGAGCAGCTTGGTGTAGTGGAGGGTGTCCCTGCCCATGGCAGGGTGTTGGAATGAGATGATCTTTAAGGTCCCTCCCATCCCAAGCCATTCTGTAATTCTGTGTTTGAAGACCCAGGTAGATAGAAGATTCACTGTCTGGTGATAGGTTGCCATGAAACTGCCATAGGGTGCACCTGCAGCAGTTGAATGTTTTGTTCATAACAAAATTAAAACAAGTTACTTTGCCTTAAATCTGGATTAATTTGTAAATTCTGAGCCCTGGAGTAACACAGCAGGCACCTGAGATATTTGAGAGATCTATGATAAAGAGAATTTATGAAGACACCATTCAAAAAGGTCTTTTCTACATTGTAAAGTACTTCGAGCTTGTAAGCAAAGCTTTTTTTGTTTCTGCTGCTCTCTCTTATTAAAAATCATTTTATTGCCAGTGTTTGAAATGGATTTTATGAAAATGTTCAGGAATACAGAATTGGCATTTTATTTAGGCCAAATGCAGAGTTGAGTAAGAAGATAAGATAGTTTTCCAGATTTCTTCTTTTTTCCCCTCTGACTGTAAGCTTTTGAGAGATACCTGTTCCCGACTGCTTCTCTGAACTTACTGATATGATTACTGATAAGTAATTGCTGATTACTTACTGATAATGATTCATGTTAGACTGCTTTGGCATCCCTTTTTATTTGGGGGAGGTGAAGGAAGGTGTGAACTCATTTAAAACTATTCTGATACTGGAAATTTTGAATGTTCATACCTGCTGTTAAATTTTAGCTGAGATATATGCAGTCAGACTGTTCTGAAGATCTGTCTTTCAGGTTTGATTTTGTTTGATGGCTTTATTATGTAAAGGCTCAAATTGTGGAATAACTTTTGTTGTATCTTGACAGTGTTCTTGTACATCTGTTTGTGAGACACTGCAGTCAGGAGTCTGCACTAGATATTTGGAGCAGTATAGTTTTACATTTTTATTGCTGTGAGTGTAGAGTGCCTGTCAGGTGAGGGAGGGGAAGAAAGATTGCTAGCAGGTTTCTAATGGTCAACATCAGTAATAATTAACTTATTTTAATAATTTTTGGTATTGGTGTTGGGATTTTTTATTCTAAACAAAGGTGAACTGGCTGCCAAATGTGTTGTATCAGTAATGTGTCTGTAATGAGGCGTGAGTTTTGGCCAATTGCTTTTTATGGTCCAGCCATTTTAGATGTTAAAGTAATACCAAAACTTAGTGTTTTGCTCCCCTACTGTTACTAGCATTTTTAGGCACTGAATGTATGCTGTCATCTGAGTCCTTCATCAGCAGATAAGAGCAAGTTTGGGACTGTAATTCTGCCCTAGGCATACTGCATTGCTGTTTGTAAAACACTTTGAGATCTGGTTTAGGATTGTTTGCTGTGTAATTGACTCTATTATAAATAAACATTCTATACTTTCTTTTTAATGATACTCTTCTAGTCTACTGGCTGCTGTTCTTAAGGTAGCAAGGTCTATGACTTCAAACTTTTGTTGAATAAGGTTTTGTTGAGGTTTCCTAAATGGTATTTCACAGGCATGCAAAGCAAAATGGTTTATGTATCTTTTCAGTGGACTTGACAGAATCTGAGTCTGTATCTATTTCTGCCTTCCCCCACCAAAAAAAAGAAATGTAAGGAATAGAGATCTGACTTTGTTGACAGTTTAGGCTGTCACTGACTTAGAAACCAGTTAACCCAGGATCAACAGATCAACAAGGCCTTGAGGTTAAAAATTAGCTATCTTATAGAGAAACCTTTCTGTATTCACATTTACTAAGGAGGTTTGCTGTAAAGCATGAAATAATATGAGGATAGGAGGTCAAAAAAATTGGGGAGTAACTTTTTTTTTTATAGCTGCTATGCTTCATGTTCTACAATTTTCAATATTCTTAACTTTGTCTCACACACTTGAATATTCAAGCTACAATGAATAACATAGTTTCCAATTTTGTTAAAATCCATTTTACACATCTCATGAATACCAATATGTAGAAAATGGTGAAGCTGAAAATTTACCGGTTATTCACTAAAAGAATAACTTTGTGTCTCTCAGCTTAATTGAATTTCTTAACAATATACCTCTTCATCTGGGGATTGGACCTCTTACTTTGTTGGCAGGTGTCTGATGGCAAATCAAGTTGGAAAAGTGAATCTGCAATAGACATCCTGATTATTATACCAGCTCATCAGGGAGAAGGTTCAGACTGGTTATTGGGAAACATCTCTTTACCCAGAGGGAGGTCAGACACTGGAACAGGCTTCCTGGAGAGGTGGTCAATGCCCCCAGTTCATCAGTGTTCCGGAGGCATTTCAATTGTGTGAATTGTAATAATGATGAGCCACTCGAGGTCTTCATTTGTTTCTTCAAATGTCATCCCTGTGTGTTTTTTCCTAGGATTTGTTGTAGTTGAACACTACAGAACAATGCTTTTGGCTTCATTCTTCTCTAAGAATAGTGTATTTTTATAGTGAGGGTGAGGCAGTTCTAAAGGCTTTAAAGTACATAAAATTAACAGTTCTTAAGTGCTTGAAAATAGCAGCTCACAGGAGAACAGCCAGGGAAAGCCTGTTGTCCATGGTACGTCTAGATGAAAAAATAATTTGAATTCTGTAACATTCAAATTAAAGAATTGTAATTTGATGGGAGAGGGATCCAAAATCATCAAGGAATTGCATCGTGGAATATTCAAAATGTACAGAGGCAGACATTCCTTCCTCCTCTATGTTTCTGCAAAGAAATGTTGAATGTCTCTTGAAGCAGAGAGACATTTGATCACACACCCCATCAGTAAAAAAATTCTATGCACCTCCACAATGCAGGTATAATTATTTATAAATTATATAAATATACTATAGTGCAAATATATTATTTGCATTCTTAAACATACAAAAATAGAAATTGAAGAGTGTAAGATGAAGATAAATGTTACATTTTTTAAAAAATTATTAGCAGTACAAAAAGGGTTTTTTTTCCAGTACCCCAAAGGATTATCTTCTGCGTCTCAGTTGGAGAACACTGCCTTGAAGGAATAGTTAGCTCAGTCAAAGATGTGGCTGGGCAAAATCTGGAACCATTTGCCCACAATATCCTTGCATTAAAACCCTTTAGTTCAGCTTAAACTGGCTTTTTTTCCCCCCTCAGGGTGATTCTTAGTCTTTCTTTTGACTAACACACTACCTGTGTTATGACAAACTCTGCTTTTATTTCTTTAAAGTTCAGATTCTACATCTGAAATTGATATTTATATATGTTAAATATTGATGTATGGTTATGAGAGAGATTCCACCAATTTCCTGATTGGCTTGTTTCCTGCATATTGACTCACTGATGTTATAAAAATTGATCTCACTGATGTCATAAAAGTTGATCGGAACATAGAACATCTTTTTAAACAAAGTAGAAGGAAAAATGAAGCATTGTATGGAGAGCAAAAAAGCTCCCAAAATGCTTTAAAAGTTTTTTCTTCTGCCTTGATTTTTGCTGAAATGAAACCAGTGGTTTGTGTAATGTTTACCACTGCGAGTTTCCTCCTAAAGAATTTCTTCAAGTTTTCAGGTTGGTGTGCGGTGTAAGATGGTACAGCCCCTTTGTCCCAACTGGTGTATTTTTTTAATCAATATATCACATTTATGTGAAATGTATTTTGTAAATTCAACGACGATGCTGTATTTTATACCACTCTTTTTATCTCCCTCTGCTGTTTCTTGTTAGATCCCCATGTTGATATGCTGTTTTGTGGAGAGAAGAAAAGTTAGGGGGGGAAAAAAGTCTTCCATGTTCTGTTACTGGTTAAGGCACAGATAAGCATCAAATTAAATTGTAAGGTTTTACACATCTTACATTGAATTAAGCTTGACTGTGTAACTAAGACATTTTTTCATGTGTTGTCAAATCTTAAAGACAGGTTTAATTTGTCCAGCTACTCCTTCAGAATTAGCCTTCTCAAGGTCCAAACTGTGCTTTTACTCCATTTGTAATGTCTTAATATAGTTTAACATTTTATTATATTAATAACTTAATATTTTAATATCCAGCAATACTGCATTTTCTATCTGAATAATACAGATGTCTTTGTAAAGACAGGAAATGACAGTGTACCTACAACCCTGAGAAACTGGGTTTTTTTCCAGGGATACTCTTTAATTGCAGTCAATGTGCTGTGTGCTGAGGTGTGCACAGCCTGTCATGCTACCCTCTTTTCCAGGCATTGACTGCTGGAGTACTCAGTTCACACTTTTTTCCCTATGTTAGCTGTGCATGGAGCTCAAGGTAATGCTCCTTGCCTTTCAGAAAGGTCCAACAGCTCATTTAGCAGTACCTGAATACAGCATGATAGTTCTGAGCAGCGTGCAGAGTAAATTCAGATGTGTTTAACTCCAGGCAAAATTAGCTTCTCTGTTTCAAACACACTGTGTCCTGTCAGGTCTATTATGGACTATATAAAGGAAGATACACTATATTCTCTATAGCAATGATGATTTCTTTTCAATGAATAGTCATGCACCATTTAAAAAACTTGCTTATGAAAACAGTATCTCTGCTTGTCCTCACTTTGTCAAGATAGCTATTTGTAAATCCTCTGGAGTCTGCAGCATGCTGCCACAGAACCCTGCCTGTGAGCAGGCAGGGGAGGGTCAGAGAGGAAGACACAAAGCTGTAGAGGATGTAGGCTTAGCTCTGCTAAAGCAGAAGAAAGCTTCTCCAAGGAAACGGAAGCAGGAGGGTCTGAGCAAAGGCTTTGAAACTTAGCTTGTGTTTGTCTCCTTGTGAGTAAAACTTTAATGTGGGTTGCCTGGCTTTGTAATCCTAGTTCAAAACCTAAATCTTCTGGAGAAATAGGAAAGCTGGATCAATTTTTTTTTAGCCCTCTTGCCTTCCTTTCAGACAGTCCTCTCTTAAGGCTTTTTCTTTTTCCATAGAAACTGAATTCCTCAACTGCTTAAGTACAGTAAATCCAATTTGTTGCAGCTGCTTTACTTCCTCACTGAAAGGAAGCTGAAGATTAAATTTAATCTTTGATCCTGGCAAGTTTCTTTCCTAGAATGTGAAAACTGAGAACGCTAATCCTTTCCTTTTAAAGCTTTAATGGATCCTGCTATCAAACCTTAATTCACATTAGCCATGCTTTTATTTGTAATGCTTCCTGTCTGTCCTTTGCTTCTCCCTCAAGTTTGAGCAGCAGTTTGCAGTCCTTTGTATTGCAGTCTGGTTGATTTTCAAGTCTTTCTTTTTTCAACTTGTCTGTGTGTGGTTTTTGTTTGTTTGTTTTAATAGCATAGTGGAAATATTACATGTTCTGAGAGATGTTAAACCTTTTGTTTTGGCAGTGTTTTGAATTTTGTTTTTGTGTAATTTTTACTTTTCAAGTTTGCTGCAATATTGTAATCCCATTCTATTTTACAAGGGTGTGAGTTGACAGCAAGAAGGGAAGTTCTGTTTTTAGTGAGGTGGAAACCAAAGAAGACATGGGTGTTTCCTTTTTTGCAAATATAACTAGGAAAAGTTCATCTGGGCGTAGGACATAGACAGAGAGACTCCTGCAATTCAGAGAGGAACATAGGGGGCAAGGTACAGAATAGTGAACATAAACAATTTATATCAAGCCTCCAGCATGGTTATTCTCTTCTTAAAATCCACGTGAGTTTATTGCATAAGTGGAAGCCAAAAGTTTCTGAGTTGATAACAAGGAAACGGCTTACTCTATGAGATGCAGTAAATAGGGGAGGAACTTATTTTTAAACCCTCATATTTTAATATCTTATTCCAAACTTTAAAAGGGGGGTTAAAAGGTTTACTTTGTAATAAACCTTAACATTCTAAAAAAAGATTAAAGCTTTTGGTGTCTTCAAGGATGTGTTGGAATATTTACAGCAAAATGTTTTCTGATTCCAAAATGAAAAATACTGGTGTTTGTAAGGAGTCTGCCTTCTACTCCCTTCTCCCCTGCACTCCCCTTGGTGGGTTAGAGACCCATAGATACTTTTTTTTCCACCATTTTGCATACTTAATGAAGTTAGTATCCCCTTCTAGGAGACTAATGTGTAATACTAAAATCTGTTTTTATAGTGGCATCTTTTCTCTCCTCTCTCATAGATTCACTTCCATGGATAAAGGCATTGCATAAAGGTACCAAGCAGGAAAACTTTAAATAAGTTACTTGGACATTAGCACCTTATGCATTCCAAATTCCAGAATATTTGTCCAATGTAGAATTAAAAAATTTGGAACAGGGAAAAAGAAGGCCTTTCAAAATAATAATAATGATAAGTATTGAGCCTCTGAAGGCCTCAGTACAATGGAGTTGCAAATGATGTGCATTCATAGTAGGAAAGCATCTTGTGTGGATTATGAGTTTCTTCCTCTGTTAATATACCTGAACTGTGACAGAAAAAGAATACTTGCTTTGGCATAGCAATACAGCAGATATCAGTGTCCTCCTCTTCTAATTCCACAAAGAGAATTATCATGTATCTGGAACCTCAGGTGAACCTGAGGCTTTGTTTTCATAAAAGAGTTTTAATAACTTAATGCTGCAAATGGAGGGATTAGAAAAAAACAGGTAAAAATTATGGTAAGTCAATCATGGGGCATAATCATTGCTGGATTGCAATCACAGAGCCTAAATTTGATCTCTTTGTGCTTTATCTGTTTAGATAATAACCTTGCATTACCATTTGCTTCTGAGAGTCACAGGGTATTTTTTAACCTTCATACTCATTTGCTGTACATTTGCTTCTGTATTCCAGAAGGTACTGATGGGAAAAGCAAGTATTTCATATTGCTTATACATAAATTAGAAAAGTTGAGCAGAATTTAATTTTTTTCTAATATACTAAATGCAAGTTACATGAAGTTCAATACCAAACCAAATGGGCTTTAAATGACAAGTAGTAAAAAAAGCCTCACTTTTATAAGGGTGAAAGAACAGTGCCAAGTTAGAATGGGGAGGAGAGGCTAATTCTGTATTTGCAGACATTACTTTATCGTTGATCTACTGAAGGAGTAACTCTGCAATTCATCAGACAAAAGAAATTGATATTTAAATTATCCTAAACTTTGGATTTATTTTACTAGGTTTATTTGTTTAAATAAATCAGGTCAGGAATTAAGTATCATCCAAAAAAAAATATTAGCAAATATTTGTATACTTTCACAACAAAATTATAAGTTTCTCTACAATACAAATAGTTTCATCAAAAGAAAGATGAGTTACAGATCAGTATGCATACACACAATTGCAAAAATATTGGAGGCTTTTTAGATTATGGATGGTACTTGTAAATTTGGGTTACAACTTGTTTTTCCAGTTTTAATTTTGTGCTTTGTGTTTCTTCAATATTTAGTAAAATAAAGTGCAGTCCAAATGAGTTCCAGAAAGGTTTTAAATAGATAAAGTGAAAAGCCTGAAGTTACAACCAAGAAAATACAATCAGTGCTCTCCCTCATTCCCGAGTAAGAAGCTTTTATGAGCTGGTGTCCTGTTTTGGCTACCAAGTGGTTGAAATATAGACAGGTGTTTTTTCTGTTGGTCACATTTCTGTTCTTATGCAACCACTTAACACTCTAATTTTTCTTTATGTCGTTATCCAAATTATAACTCGTATTACATTGGCAAAGATTTTTATTTGCCGCCATTCATCCCTTCTCATGTCTCCATTTCTAGTGTTACTCTCTGATTGTGGATTTTTGTTTGGGCTTTTTTTTCACCCCTTTGCACTTTTATCAGACTTTTGCCCTCCTCTTTTTTTATTCTGCAGTTTCTAAGATTTTGAAGCTCTGCCTTACCTGTTGCGTAGTTTGTCAGCTGTATTCATTCACATTCAACTGACAAGAAGGACTTAAATTACTCAAGGCTTGCTGCTAATAATTTAATTTTTTGTTTGTAATTAAAACCATGGCCTTCTGAAAGAGCTTATATATGCTAGTTTTGGCAAATACTTGCCTATGTATGTAAAAGATTAATATTCCAATTACTCTGTTGGTTATCTCTCCTGAAACTGTTGTTAGCTTAATATGATAGTGGAATTTTAAAGAAAAAATGCTCATTCGGTCAACCTAAAGTAACTTAACCATTTTGTGGTGGTTTCTCCTGCTTTTACTGAATTCAAAGGAATCAAAGTGATAAAAGTTATTGAGAATACCAGTTTTGCTGATCTGTTGAGAAAAAAGACCTTGATTATTTTTTTTTCCCGCACCCTTGTAGAAATGTTTTTATGAAAGGAATTCAGCTATAAACAGATAGGTTGTATTTACATCACTGACATAAGGGAAAAAGAATCCTTAAATGACAAACCAAGTTTGAGAGGATATTTACAGAAGGCAGATTAGACAATCTGTCGCAAAAAAAGCTTGTTTGCTAAGAGTCCTCCATTTCACAGCACAGCTGATCTGATAGTTGAAGAACTGACTTTAAATCTGCTCTTTATGTTTTCAGTAGTTTGTTTGCTAATCAAGTTCAGTATTTTTGTTTTCTGTCAAGGCCTACTCTCTGGGAAAACTGGTTGTGTTGTGCCTGTTATCCTTCTCCAGAGAATCAGGCAGGCCTGGTTATTTGTCCATGGACATGAACAATGTCAGTCACATGCTGCAGTGCTATTTTAGTGAACACATGCAAAGTTAGCATATTATGGTATGTTTTGATCCATTCTGGATGTCTGTGCTCAGAAATAAAGTCTCTACTGCAGTTAGACTAGAATTCAGGAGTCCAGCTGCTGGTTTTTGCTGACAGAATAAACTTCCTCAAGTTATCCAAAGGTCAAAAAAATCGAAGGCTGTATAAAATCGATAACTAATTTTGTTAGGATATAGTTCAAGATCTCCCTGAGAGACAATAAAGGAGGATTTTAAAAATGCTGAAGAAGCTCAAGGGTATCTGTTCTGTGGCACAAGTAGTGCCATCAACACGAAGATCTGTTGGTCAGTCAGAATAAGAAAATGTGTTGCAGTAGGACATTCCTGCTTCTTTTTTCACTGTAGCAACTGCCTTTAAAAAGTCTGCTGGCATCTAACTGCTCTGGCATCTAGTTTGGAGAGCAGTGTGTCAATGTACAGGGCACAAATCTGAGAGAGATGGTATATTGCAGCATCAAAATCTACTGGTAAGTAACTGGTTTTCATACCTGCTGATCTAATTTCTCGAAGTCCAATGACATACCAGTCCAGACAGCTCACTGCGTGCTGTAGTACTGACAGCTTAGGAGTTCCCTTTTTATTTGGAATTGCTTTTCCAGATTTTATTTATATTCATGTATGCTATCAATTTGAGTTTTCATTCCATACTTCCTATCCTAAATAAAGGTTTTTAAAGCTTGTTCTTATGCAAATGTTTTTATTTTTTTTTTAAGCTTTTATTTTCACTTTTCACTACTCAGGTAGTTCTTGAACTGGAACACTCATCTGATGTAATTCCCTTTCTTAGGGAATTAGACTGTTTGGTTTATTTCCTGTCTTCATCTGCTGGTAGGAGGGCAAATTGCCAACTGGACTGGCATTTTCTGGATTTGGAGAAATTAAACTTGCAGGTAAGAAATTACTGATTTTTTCATAGGTATAATTGGAAACAGAATGGCCTTTTCTTAAAATTGAACAAAAAAGCCTATGTGAATGTAACTTTTGTAATAGGCTTCCAATGAATCTGCATTTGATCCAAGGGAAATTGGAAATCCAGTGTAGCTGAAATGAGACCAGAAACTGTATGTGGTTACGCAGGAAAGGCTTTTCTACATAGCTTGGGCTAAACATGAGATGAAATTCTATTTACTTATTTATTTTTAAATTCCCAAATGCAATATAGTTACAGTATAGTAAGTGACCAGCTATAATCACTTATATAATTTCTATTATGCATGCAGAAACCCAACATACAGGTTGACTTTTGTCCTTCTCTCTCAATATTAAGTCAGGTCAAAATTTCAAGATGTACAAGTCTTACATGTGTTAATTCAAAGCAATAATCTTTTAATCTCTTGAGAGGCAGCTGAGCTGCCAAAAGAAATGCTAGTGCAAACAGAAGTGTTGTGGGTTTATCTTAGGAATTAAATTTTTAAAACTTAAAGCGAAACGAAAAAAAAGCTCAGTCAAAATTTAAAATAGCTATTTTTGATGCTTCATTTACACAGTGGACCCTAACATCATTGTGCCAGAACTGAACAGCAGCAGGGATGGAAATGGGCAGTAATTTGTCAATTTCATCTTATTTTTTTGTATGGACCTTACAAGAATATATCCTGCATGTGCTTAATACTCTCAAACTAATAAATCATTAAAAAAACCTCTCAAAATAATAAAAGTTGAATAAATCTGCAAGTAAATATTCTGCAGAGTACCTGACAAACAGGGTGAGTGAACAGTCAAGGAGAAGGATGTTTATTGGAAGACTTCACTAATCTCACATTTCCTTGCTTCTTAAATACAGAATTAAAGAACTGAAAGGCAAGAGCATGTGGGGATATTTCTGGGAGTTGCTGGATAAACCTGATCAATTCTCTGGCTGCTTCTGTTATTCTTGAATGAACATAAGTAAATTTACAGGCCTGGAGGGAGCATGTGTATCTGCAGACACTTATTTCCACCCTGGGAGTATGTTAGTATTGATTAGTTAATGACTCATCAGTAATCTTTTGTAGTAGGCAGGAATTCTTTAGCATGATCTTTTTACTGAACAGGTTTTTTTGTTATTGAAGAGGAGCCTAATTTTAATAGTAGTTCTTGGTATAGAGAACAACAAATATAAATGTAAGGCAAATATTTGATAGTTTTTAATGATGTACTTTAGTATTAAGATGTTCTAATCTCTTTTCCTAATTGTTTTGCCAAAATTATTACTTGCAGTAGTATTTTCAATTTATGTGGAGGGTTTTGGTTTTTTTTCCAGATATTTAAAAAAAAAAAAAGAATTATCTTATGGAAAAATCTATACTGTGAAGTACAGGGTATTTGGTCTTTTTAAAGAAGTGTCCTAATTCCAGCTGGGGTAGAGTTAATTTTCTTTCTAGTAGCTGGTATAGTGCTAATTTTTGGATTCAGTTTGAGATTAGTGTTGGTAATAGACTGATGTTTTGGTTGTTGTTGAGTGTTCTTTCTCGGCCTATCTCTTCACTATTTATTTATTTTATAATATTTGCAGAACTTGAAACACTATATGAAGTTATCTTTTGAAAGTGTTGTTTGGGGTAAGGACTGCTAAGGGTACAGCTGTTTACGTTCTGTAGATTATAAAACATCTACTGCTACATTTTTGCTGACATGATTGTAAAGAGATGGAAATAATTGTAGACACAGAGGATGCCAGTTAGTTGGATGAGAGAAGGGAAGCTCACAGGCTCTCAGGCAATCACGAATTTTTTCATGCCTAGATTAGAGAATGTACCATAAATGGGTTTAACCTCCCTGCTCTCATCATAAGGTCTTAGATAATCTTCCTACACTGCACAAAACCTTCTGCACTCTGCAATCCCACTGTCTTAGTCCAGGATACCCTGTTCAGCCATATCTCACACAGTGCCTGTCTTTCATTCAAAAAAACAGCCATACAATCTCTTACTAGGATCCACTGTGTTCTCCATGTACCAACTACCTTCCTGAGATTATTACTTTCAGCCACTGTTTTTATCTTCTTTTCCAGACTGATGAAAAGAACCTAACAGCTTAGTGTATATGCTTGTTTTCACCCAGGTTTAATTGTATTTCTTTGGTTTTTATCTTCCTTTAGTAAATCCTCACTATTGCCTCACTTACCCTATTTTCTTTTTGGAGTGTCCTTGCTTTTACTCCTATATTAAATGGCTTAACATACTGTCTTACAAACCTTATTTTGCATCATCCTTTAGTCTTCACAGCTACAAAACTGTGAAGAACCATATTTTATTGAACTTAATTTGAAAATAGAGCTAAATACTCATTGCAGTCCTGGTATGAGGAAGAGTCCTGCCTCAAACCCTGCAGCACTTCTGCTCAGATTTGGCCAGCCTGGTTACAGTGTTTACATTCTGGGGAACAAGGGCACTACTGCAGAAATTCAGTGTGCCTGAATAAGATGTCAGATTATCAGATAAAATAAGTTGTTTTCCTTTGAGAGCTGTTAACCTCTAGAAAGCATTTCTTTTGTCTGAACAAGAGCAAGACAGCACTAGATAGTCTTGCACAGCTTTTTTTCACATTGAGTTTTGAATTTTGTATTTGCTTTTTTCATTAAAACTTGACCATATTTGCTTCCTTTTAAACTTTTTCCTATAGTAAATGCTTTTGTATCCACCTCTTTTCCTGTTTTTGGATATTTGTACCAGGATCATCTTTTCTCATGGTGATTAAGAGTGTGAGGATTCTGTATGCTGTGTTGACATGATGCTTAGGGACATGGTTTAGTGATGGGCTTATGGTTGAACTCAATGATCTTGAAGGTCTTTTTCAACCTATATGGTTCTATGTTTCTGTTCTGACTCTTCAAATAAGTTTGGTTAAACAAAAGCAGTGCCAGTTCTTGCATATCAAGAGAATTGCTGTCTGCAAGCAATGCCTTTATAATGACTCTCTGCTGCAGTGGGAGTCTTATGATATTTGAAAAATATCTGCAAAAGAGCAAAGAGCTAAATAATCTACAAAGCTGATAAAAATAGGTGGTTACTAATAGCATCTTGTGTAAATATTTTGTCTAATATTTATTGTCTATAGTTTTTGTAATATATTTTTTATAGATTTGATGTCATTCTGGGGCTGATTTTGTAATTTCAAATCTGTTTTTACATATTTTTAAATATTCAAAATAAAAGTTTTAAGAGGAGAATATTTAGTTCTGTATTCTACTCGATGCCTGTTTTTCTTCCTTAGCATGGTGGAGTGGTTTAAGAGGTGATTAACTGAAACTATTTTTAAATGTTATGTTAAACTTTCTGGAGAAGTATGGTGAGTCTTTGCTTCAGAATTTCTTTGTTCACCCAGAGAAGGTGAAATTTCAGGTTAGTAGGGTGTAAAGATGTGTGGAATATAGAAATATAGATCTATTCAAGATAGAAACCTATGTCAAATGCAAAACTTCCACTGTTAGCAACTTGTCTGTAGATGTCTGTGATCATGTGTGGGGGTTGTCCAAATGGAAATCTTGCATGTGTGTTACATGTGAGTATTTACATTTAGGCACTGTGGGCATAGTTGCTCATATAAATTGTGTCCTGTTATGAAACTTCTGTGAAAATATTCAAGACGTCCTTCTGAATAAGGAGGTGATGTAATGTACCTGGCAAACCTCATAAGAATTTGCTATCTTGCTGTTTCAGTTTCCTCAAATCAACAAACCTGTACCAGCCCTGTGTAATGCTCAATGTTCCCCAGGGGATTAGGGTTTTACATGGGGAAGTGAATACCATGCAAGATACTTGAAATTACTGAGAGCTCTGGGTTAGTAAAGTGGTTATTCCTGTAGACCTCTTAGGAAGGTGAGGGTGTGGATCCCTGGGTAGAAAAGTTGATTGTTTACTTGTAAGTTTCTTGAAATTAGTTTTTATCACGGCTGTGCTTCATCCCCTTCTCTGCAATAAAACTCTGAATGTCTCCTGTGTGAAACTCAGCTGCTAAAAGTTTCTTACTGAGTTTACTACTGTCTGTCTGTGTTTTGTGGGAAATTTTGGCTCTTTGGGCACTGTTACTTGCCCTTACAGAGGTTCCTGTCTAAACAGTTCAAATACCACCAGAATAATAACTGTATTGTAAAAATAGACCTGTTGAAAATGTTATTGGAGAATTCATGTAAATGTATGGGTGCCACGAATAGTTATTTAATTTGCTGTGCAGTTTGGCATTTCGGATAGCAACATGGCATTTGGCTTTGAACTTCTGAGTGCATTTGGTATGGAAATGAGTAAATTAGCTTTTTGCTTCAGGTCAGAGATAGTTATACTCCTTGTAGAGCAAAATTTTGCTATTGTCTAGTATTTTGTGGATTGGAGGGCTTACAAAATCCAATTACAAAATGCTATTGCTTTTATTTCTAGTTTTTCTACAGCGGTATAAGGGCAGATCAAAGGTTGCCTTGTGCTATTGGAAAAAGACTGGTCTTGTCTTGGAGCCTGAAAAACTATGTACTTTCCTTATTTCAGTATATTCAGAGTTTTAGCAGGTGATTTCCTATTCTGGCATATTAGCTTATTCCATTCTAGAATTTTAGAGGACTGAGTTTGCTTTCTTGGAAATATGAGGCAAAAATAATTTGAGCATTTAAGGTATTCATTTACCTTTTTATATCAGTTACAGACATAGTTACTAGAAACTGTAAGGTGATAGAATAATTATGGTTTTTTTTTGCCTGAAAGCATACAGTGGAATTAATATGTCTGGTTTTTAGTTCATTTTGGAAAAGTATTGAAGGGGTGATGCAAGGGTGTGCAAAAAAAAAATTGGTGTTGAGGGAAGCACATCACATTGCAAAATAGCTGGCCTGTCAATTACCATTATGCTGGTAGAAAGAACCTTTTAAATGCAGTTGCTTTTCTTTATTGCTTTTGTAGAAAGATTCAAATACCAACTGTTTTTGTTTTGTTTTGTTATTGTTCCTAAATATGTCTCAATGTGCTTCTAGTTGCTTCCCCTGGGGAAAGCAAACAGTCTAAGATGCTTTGTGAAAATTGTTGTCTGTTGGTTACTTGAAGTAGACTATCTGGATGGTCACTAGTGTGCTCCCCTAGGCTTGGTTTTGTCCTGTTTAATATCTTTATTGATGATCTGGACGTGGAAATTGAGGTCACCCTCAGTAAATTTGCAGACGACACTAAGTTGGGTGGGAATGCTGATCTGCTGGAGGTAGGAAGGCTCTGCAGAGAGATCTGGACAGCCTTGATCAGTGGGCTGAGGACAACTGCATGAGGTTCAAGAAGGTGAAGTGCCAGGTCCTGCTCTTAGGTCATCCCCTCCAGTGCTACAGGCTGGGGGAGGAGAGGCTTGAGGGCTATTTGGCAGAAATCACATCCTGTGGAGAACATCTGGGGGAGCTGAGCGTGTTTAGTCTGGTGGAGGCTCAGCAGGTACCTCATTGCTCTCTACAGGTTCCTGAAAGGAGTTTGTAGTAAGTGCAGGTTGGTCTCTTCTGCCCTGGCTGCAGTGACAGGATCTAAAGAAATGGCTTTAGAGGGGAATTCAGATTAGAAACTACAAAATTTTTTTTCACTTTTCAGGTGGTCAGGCTGAAATAGGTTGCTCAGGGAGATGGTGGAGTCACCATTTGTCGGAGGTGTTTAAGAGGCATCTGGGTTTGATGTGGTTTAGGAGTTACAGTGGCAGTGCTGGGTGATGGTTGGACTGGATGATATTGAAGGTCCCTTCCAACCATGATGATTCTATGATCATCTATGTCCTGGTTTTCCTTTATCCTAAGAAAGTGCATTTAATAGACCTTTTTTTTTTTTTTTTTTTTTTTTTTTTGGTATTCACAGAACTGTGCTAAAGAATAATGACTTGAGATCAAGACAAGAATTAACTACTCACCTCACCAATCAGTGGCCTTCCCCAGGAGCTCTGGATGTCAATGCTGTTGCCTTGGACACTCTACTCTATAGAAAGCACAATCAACAATGGGATGAGTAAGTTTCATATTTATTTTGATTCCCCCTTAGAAGAACAGGGAAACTGAAAATTATATATTTCCCTCAGCATACTTTGGAAAATATCCTATTGGAATCACTTGTTACAATGTACAAAGATCACTGGTAACTAAAATCAGTTTCTCTTGATTTCCATAAAAATTTTCTTTCTTTGGATTAATTTTTTTTAAAAGGGCAGAAAAATAAATCATTGCTTAAGGAAAGAACTGGCTTAGGAAATAAACAAAAATAGTGTTTAAGAGAAGAAAGATTAACTGCATAGTTTTTTTTAGAAAAATTTTTAAGGAGAGTTCAAGATACCTAGTTAGATCTTTAAATGTGTTGTTATCAAATATTACTTGCTTTGCAGGAAAAGTTTTCAAAGTCTGGACCAACTTTCAGCAGAAGTTAGTCTTTCTCAATCCTCTCTGGATCCAGGTCACTCACAGGATGGGAAGCAAGATGGAATTAACTTGTTGAATGAAGGTACAGAGCCAGTCTAATGTCTTCCTTTAATTTCGTTCTTCATAGTTCTGAACCTCAGTCCCTGTGAGACACATTTTCCTTGTGAAGAAAATACACTTTGGAAAACATATTTTTCATTGTTATGCAAAGTGTTTCAGTTTCCCTAAGGACTCTGCTTCAAATAAGTTTGGATTTATGAAGATACCTCTCTCCTCTGTATTAAAGCTAAGATTCAAATATGTTGTACATCTCTTCCTTCTCCATCATAGAACCAGTCAGCTTCACTACGAGGATATCTGCTGACATCTTTCTGCTACAACAGACTCCTAATGTTTCCTGTTTTTGGTTTTGGAATAATGATTAAATGCACTGGATTTGCAACTACCACTGTCATTCTTACATTTTGCATTTATCATTTATCTGGAGATGCAGCCAGAGAGAGGAACATGATATGAACTATCTATATGAATGTAATATATGCAAACAACTCCTTTCAAACCTGGATGCTTGTGAAAGCTTAGCTGCTCCATCTTGTGGGCAATTCTGAAAAAGCAAGAAAATGTTGGAAGATTTGTGAAATAGTAATATTTTGTGTATAGAATATAAATTGTTACAAAAGAATGCTTTTTATATCTCATCAATTCTAAGCTAAATAGATTTGCCAATACAAAACCTTAGTGTTACAGAACTGCTATCATAACTACATAATTTTTTCAATTTAATATCAAGGATAAAAAATTTTGAAGTTTTGGGTTTTTGGTTGTTTTTTTGTTTTAACTGTAAGCAGTATTAAAATCTATTTTAATTCAAGACTGATTTCAGCCCAGCCTGTAAGGCATGGGTAGGGATCTCTGTAGCACCTGGATAGGGAAGGTGTGGTGTAAGATGACTTCCCAATCGCATTTATGAAACGTGCCTGTGCTGAAGCATACTGTGGAATTCACAGTAGTGTAGATTAAACAGCTTCTTCTGTTCTCTCAATTTATTGTGGTCAACTAATCTTGTGCTGCAAACATTATTAGCTTAATTCTTATTTTTCTTAACAGGAAAAGAAGACACACCATCATTGCTTGGTCTTTGTGGCTCTCTTACATCAGTAGCAAGCTACAAGTCTCTCACAAGTCTGAAATCAAGTGAATACCTTGCAAGTCCCACAACGGAGATGACAAGTCCAGGCTTAACACCATCTTGAGATGCACATAAGAAGGAAGAGCTTTCTGTTGTATGCATTTGGTTTATCCATAAGATGACTTGAAGACTGCTAGTTCTGAGTTTAAAAAAAGCTGCTTTATTTTTTTCTTGTCATGGATACCTTTATAATTCACAAATTTCCTTTTCCCCAGAGGACTTTTCAGATATTCTATTTTAGTCTGGAATTATTTAAATCTCTTGTTCAGGTACAGAATGTATAATCTGATGTTTATGACTGGTTTTTAAAATGAAACAGTTGGAAATCAGACCCATACTTAAATGCTGTGAGCTTTGTTTCTCCTTGCACTAGCCTGGACCATCTCTAGCCACGTACTCTGCAGTGCTTTAAATATTTATAAACTCCTGCAGAACAGACAGGGAATCCTGAACACCAGTCTTTGTAGGCAAAGAAATACGTAAAAATCCAGCTTTTCATCTGTGTATGTTGTGTAGGACTTCAGATAGCATATTTAACCTATCAACAGCTTTTCTCAAGTTGACTCAGTGTTAGGTTTTTGCATTCCTATTAATATCATGGCACTTAGGAGATGACCCACTCACACTGAAACACAAACTCTTGAAATTGCATGTGAATAACAAATGTAACTTGATCACACAAATGCAGAATACATAGCAATTTCTAAATGGTGAGCAAAGTCACTAAATGCTTTTAAGTGGCCTGGGTTACAGATAATCTAACATTATACAGATGTTTCTTGCTGAAAAGATGGGCACTATGGATGATGGGGGTATGCATCTTGTGAAGTTTGGATTCTGTGTTATTGGCAAGATCCCAAGGAAGGTGAAAAAGGGGAAAGAATGTAATGACTGTATTTGTGCGTTAAAAGACTTTTCTCATCCCTGTAGTGGTGCAGTTGGTATTTTTCTTGCTTAGGTAATACAGCAGAATTTCTGTAAGTCAGTTTTCTCAAATTACTTGCCATTGATTTAAATTACTGATAGGAGGAAAAAAAAGGGAGACATTTTTTAAAATGTAACTAACTTTCCAGATTACCCTACAGTTTCAAAGTTTGCAAAATAATTTTTGAATTGCAAACTATATTCTTAATTCTTTGTAAGATACAATGGATCCTTTATCTATGAATTTTGCTAATCAAGGTAATGCTTATCAGTATGATTAGTAACTTTTTAAACAAAAGTGAAATGCATGTAAGTATGTTGTATTTATAAGTGCTAGGGAAAATGCTTTTTTGTGCCAAAGAAGTTTCATACATTGTTTACATGAGTAGCTGCAATACAGGACAGATTTTTAATTATTGCTTACTCCTAGGTGTTTACAGTATGTCACTACACTCTGTACAGGTTTAGTTGATTTGCCTCTTGTGATGATACCTTGGCACTACTACTTTAAACTGGTCATCATAGGGAGGGCTTGAAAGAAAGACAATTTGTTCTTACCTTAATTGAAATATTTAGTCTTTTTAAGTATGAGGCTATGCATTTCTGGAACTCAAGGTATTGTTGGATTTAGCTAGAGGATAAGAATCCATCTCCTCAACTCTCTAGTCCAAGCTGCTGGAGGTCACTACATCCATGGCAGGGTACACAACCACCTATGCTATTTTAATGCACAATTTTAAAGCAGTTTGACAAAACCACCAGGTCTTTCAAGCCCTCATGTACCCACACAGGTAATTTCTCTGTAATAAACTCTGACCATTAAATCCTTTCATACACCTTGAGAATGTCCATTACTTCATGGAACTTTTTTTTTGTTATCACATTAAGCACCTGTTTCTTGAGTAACATTATTAAACATACATTTGTAAACTAGAGATGCATTTTTATTACAAATAAAATGAGGGAATACAGATTCCACAAGTGAACATTCTGCATCAATGTACAGTGATTAAATCGGTCTTGTTTGCTGTTAAACACCTCTCACATCAGTGTTTTGGAGGGGGCAGTAATCATGATCTTCAGTCATGTTCACTGATGGCTCTTTTCTCAGAGCTACATGTGTTGTTTAGCTGAAGTCTTTTATGTAGTCTGACGTGTTTCTGGGTGTCATTTTGTGCATGGGCAATCAGTTATGTGCATCTTTCTCAGTTCTAAACATTATCCATTTTCTAAAAAAGAATTTTGAACCGCCAAAACTGTATGTTTTGTTGCTTTGATGTTCCATAAATGTTGCATGTAAATTAAAAATTTTGTATCATCACTAGTTACAATGTGTTGTCTCGGTTTTAATTACACAGGATAAAGTAAGGCCATTCAGAAAATTACAGCATTACTGAGTTTATAGCAAATACTTCCTTGCACAAAGAAGAGACTGGTTTTCTTGCTCTATATCATTCAGTATCATCCACTACCTGCTGCTATTCTTTTCTCTTAGGCCTTATTTTGTAAATTTACATTCAAAAGTCACAGTGCAAGAACAGTGTTAAGCATCTCCTCTGGCAGCACCATGGTACCTAATGTGGTATTTAATGTCTTTACAAATAGAGCATTTTTCAGTGTGTGAGGAATTTTCACCATGGACTGAACTCCATTTCTTGGGTAAAGCACACCCAATGTCAGTGTTTTAATGATCTGACTACTGAGTTGCTTTTGCATCAGTATCCCCATCATTAAAATACACGAAAAATAAATAGAATTCAACAACTGCATTGAAAATGCATGAAAGGAGGGAGGTAGTGAGGGTAGTTAAAAAGTAATTT
This sequence comes from Luscinia megarhynchos, assembly GCA_034336665.1. Taxonomy (NCBI): domain Eukaryota; kingdom Metazoa; phylum Chordata; class Aves; order Passeriformes; family Muscicapidae; genus Luscinia; species Luscinia megarhynchos. The sequence continues at coordinate 25,842,220 of JAPFBE010000007.1, read as the reverse complement.
AAATCATACACAGGCAGCTCTGATTTAGTAATGCAAGTGCCTACAGGCAATGCTGCAGCTGTTCCCACCAGGAATGCAGCACACTGGGCCAGAGGGTGGCTGTGCCTGTGGCAGCAACCTGGACATGTTCTTCTCTTCAGAGGGGCACAGGGCTGAGTCAGGCTGGCATGGAATCACCTGTCCTTATGCCAGCAACCTTGGCCTTCCAAGACAGGTGACTCCACAAAAAGTGTGCATGGCCTGGCCCTGCCTTGGAGTATTGTGGCAGGGAGAACTTGCACCTCCCAGAAACATGCCAAGGAGTGTTCCTGCTGAGCACCTGTACAGGTCTTTGGCTTCAATGCATGGGTATGCTTTAATTTCTTTGAGTATTACCTTAAACAAATAACCCCTGCTGCCTCAGCAATGTATGCACCATGCAGTCTCAGTGTCTAATGAGCATAAGTATTTTTCCAGTTTGACAGAATTTTTCACTTAAAACAAACCTGAGAAGCTTTTATAATACGCAGTTACACAAAACAAAGCTGCGAATAACAAACATGTACAGAATGAAACACATAACAAGCAGCAAGAATAAATATTTATTGAATTCACTCTGTATCAACCTCTTTACTGAGAAATAAATATATCTTACAATTGAAAACCCAAAAACATTTTTAAACATAATTTTAAAACCAACTCAAATGTTTAATCATGACTGAAAATTTAACACAGTGGAAGTCATTATTCTTCATTGCTACGTCCAGCCTCAATCTTTCTTCTCATCCTCCTTTTTTCTTTTGTTCTTCCTTCCTTTCTTTTTTATCTCCAGCTGCAAGAGAAGTTATAAAATCTTCAATGATTGTTTAAGGGTGATGTGTATTTTCTTAGTCTTAATAAAGAGAGTGAATTAATCCTTTGTGAAAGTTAAAAATGAAACTTTATTTAGTTACCAAATGTAATGGTAGAAATTCACTGGGAATTCTAAAAAAATCCATCTTCACAGATTTAAATTTGGCAGAACTTCTATCATATACTTTGACTTCATACAATTGCATGAAGAAGAATTAAGGATGTCGATTCTTTTTTTCATTTAGATGAGAAAAGAAAGACTTTCCATATTCATATGTGCTGATCATTATGGCACAAGCAGGAGCAACTTTAAACAGCCGTGGAGTAATACCTGCCCAAAAGAGAAAGGGAAGTATTCACTATTGCTTGTTTTCAGACCCAAGTGCTGCAGTACAGTGTGCTGATCACAATATATCAGTACCATAGTATATCAGTTTAGAGCTGAGATCGTACCTGTTCACATGCCTCAAAATACTGAATGTACTGGCTGTAGGTAATACCAGTGTAATAACCTTATGCTCTCACCTCTGCATTCTTGGGTGGTCTGCCTGCCTCAAGTCCATTGTGTCTCTGCCCCTTCTGACTCCATGCAACTGGAGCACCTGGACTTGCAGGGCTCCTGTGCTCCAACCCACAAGAGGTGGCCTCTACTAAAATGAAGCATCCTGGTCACACGTACAAGTGATGGAATTTAAGTGTTAAATGTCTCCCATTACAGCCAACTGTGATCTTGCCAGTGGAGGTTAGAAAGTGATTCAGCTTAGAGGAAGGGAAATAAGGCCGAATTGCCCTGTGTGCACACAGCCAGCCCTCTACTTCCCCTGGAAAGGCAAAGACCCCTGCACAGAGCCAGCCCAGATGACACAGGACCTATGGAGAACTTGCATTGCTTTGGAATAGCAGCAGGGACCAGACAGACCAACCCCAGTCATCTCAGCTGTGTGTGGCCAACTGAACTGAACTGGTGGCTGATCAAGAGTATCTCTAAATTCTGCTACCCCTGTGTCAAGCCTTAAGTGTAAGTGTTTTAATCTATTAACTGAGTTCAATATCAATAATATTGATACTTTATGGTGTCTTGCATTCTGTTAGCATCAGTGCTCTGAAATATGCAAATCCTGTTACCCAGTTATGCTGTCACTGTGCAGCGAGTAAAGCAGTTTAATCTCTTTCAGCAAACACTGGTCTTGCAAGGCTTAACCAGCTGGGCAGCCAGTCATACAAGGGCCCCCATGAGCTAGCACAGTGTGGTGAAGTCTGGTAAGTATCCTGGATTTGGAATGTCTCTTGCAGATGGTCATTTTAGTATGAACTACAATAGGATTTTACCTCAATATAATTTTAATCTCAGCATTTTGTCATTCCTGCCTCAGGCTGCCAGAGTCATGCAGGAGAGGGCCAATGTTTTCCCTTGTCTTCCTCTCATCACCAACATACCTACAGAAGCTTTTCTTGTTGTCCTTGACATCCCTGGCTAGATCCTAACCTGATCCATGTCTGCTTGGACCATTTCTCTGTGACAGGTTACCTGTTCTTGCTTCCACCCTCTCTGGCTTCCTTATTGTGTCTGAGCTTGTCTAGGAACTCCTTCTTCCTCCATACAGGCCTCCTGGAGTTTTCACTTGATTTGTCTTTGCTGGGATACATTGTTCTGAGCCTGGACAGGGTGATTCTTGAATATTAACCAGCTTTCTTGGGCCTCTATTCCCTCCAGGACTTTATCCCATGGTACTACCAAGAAGATCCCAGGAGAGGCCAAAGTCTGCATGTCTGTTGCTTTATATATGCAAACTATTGCATAACTGACAGCGTTCACAGAAATGGAAATATATAATTTATGCATGTTAACATCTATAAATAAGAACTATCTAGTCTGATTTTTTCAGAGATAGGAAAAAATTTACCAGCAAATAATCCGGTAATCCCATTTCTAGCGACAATATTCCTCATAACTGCCCAGGTTGATTTACGGTCCCTCTGTGGAGCTCAATATAGTACAAGACAACAGTGAATTAGGCAATCCATACAATGCCACAGAATAATATTTTTAGAAATCAGAGACAGTAACAGATGTAATTGTTAGGTTTAACTCTTGTTTTTGTTAATTTTATTCATCTTATTTATACAGCATGTTAAATTAATACAGTATGCAAATACACAAGTCAAAACACCAAGACATGGAAAAACCAGTAGTAACACCTAGAGTAAGATATATGAACAACTACTATAGTCTTTGCTGGATTGCTGATACAATTGAAAAAAGCAAAAACAGTTTCACAAAAAATATCCCAAGCAATGGGGGGAAAAAAAGGTATTATATACTACTTCAATTTGTATAAAGCAGAGAGTGCTCTACAGAGAGCAAAACAGAAACTTTTTCTTTCATCCTTTAAAGATGTTGGGACATTCATTAATATGCCCTCAAAAATATTTTTTTTTAAAATCACGTGAAAAGAAAGTAACAAACATACAACTTGAGCACAATATTTTCTTTCTAGTCTAATACTTATTATAAGAATATTGTTATGTAGGAGCAAGTGGTAGTGAATGTTATTTTGAAGACTTGTTTCAATAGATCACTTTTCATCTGAATGTCTACTAAGAAGTTAATTTCTTGCCTATTTAAATATAACTTACTTCGATCATAGAATAAATAGTTTGGGTCCAAAAGAACCTTTACTGGTCATCTAGTCCAACCTCCCTGCAATAAGGAGGGACATCTCAAATTTGCAATTGGTCAGCCTAAATGAAATACCTTTGGATTCCTTTCAATTTGATACGATCTTATTAAGACAAATTGCACTGAACTCACACCTTTTCCTTCTTCCATGCCATTAATGAAATACAGTATTCTCCTAGGAGACAAAAATATCTTATCTAGATACTACCATTGGGGGAAGAAAGAATGCCTGAGTGATAAAATATTTACATATACTTTAGAAGTGGCAAATATTTAAAATTCCTACCAAAAGTCATTCCCAAACACTAAGTTTTATTTTTTGAAACAACAGAGCGGTTTTTATTTTTACCAGTAACTTACTTTTTAAGGTCTCACTCTCCCAAAGTTGAGTCTGCCTATATGTTTTCACTACATCAAATGGCTGAGTTATGACAGCTGCAATCTATCAGGAAATCAGTTTTAATGTTAGTACATGAAAAATTAAAATTTAACTCTAAATTTTTAAATTAAAGTGTACACAATTTAAAACTAGGTTTGATATTCCAAGCACATGATATTTTTAAGTCCTGTATGTCAGAACACTGTAGTTCGTTCAGATTTACTTATGTTGAATGCCACACCACATGTGTTTAAAGTACAAGTACCCCAAAAGGTACATTTCTGAGAGATTCATCTAAAATAATACCTTTTAAAAAATAGTTTATTAGTGCTAATAATAAAAAATAGCACTAGAAATGAAATTACATACACTTACAGAGCTAGATGCTGCTCCTGAAGTAAAAGAAACAAAAAATGTAGGTTCATTTGCACCAACTTCCTTGCACATCATCTTCTTGAAACGTTCATAATTATACCAATACATTGCTATGATTAAAAAAAAATAAACTTGCATTACAACAGATTTGTATGTCAAGTACAAAAATTCTTATATCAAGTCCAGATGCAAGAATTCTACTGTGGCAAAAGAAGCAAACAGAAACAAAAGCTGAAAGCGTAAGTGTCCTATGTGATAACCCATGGACAGATTGCTATGTTCCCTTTGTTCTACACATCGCAAATTTCTTCATATGATACATTTTAGCCTAAACATTTTGTCATTCCCTTAGGTAACCCCTGACTTCATACAATCTAACCCAAGAGCTATAAAACTCATATTCAATTTAACATAAATCAAAATGTAGACTTCTAATTACTCACTATGTTTTCAGGCGTATTTCATGTTTCATATATCTAGTTCTATAAAAACACATTTCATACATAATGAAATGTTGCTCAGGACTGCCTCATACTTTTTTTTGAGGCTCAGTACAAAATTTAATTCTGAGAGAACAAACAAATATGATTTATGATCCCTGGAATTACTAGTAGGGGAATGCCTCTGTGGGACTGTCAAAGGAAAGTCTAGAAAACAACTTTTAGGAAAAACATCTGTTTCTGTGACCATCTGCTGAACTGAACTGCACTTTTTCTGCTTTCTAACCAAAACTTCAAATGAACTACTGGTCTGAATTCGAGAGTAATTCCTCATGGCTGTTGGTTGACTTAATACTGCAAATGACAGCTCCATATCCTGAAAGGTAGCTATACCTGATTCAGCACCGAGTTATGGAGGTTGTGCCAGCAAAAAAATTTCATAACATTTTCTTGCTATGAAGACTACTTGCACACGTGCCTGGCCTACAACATTTTGCAAAAGTAAAAGTAGGCAGTATCTCAGAAGGCATTCTGAGGCTTTGAGGAGAACCTACTATTGAAATGTACAAAACCTTAATTAAATATAAATTATCTAAATCAAAAATTTTCTTAAGCAGCTACAGGACTCATCTCCCTCAATACCATTTACATTTATACTGTCTGATAATGCTTAAAGGACTCAAATATTATTATTTTAAACCTATTTTTGTGTTTATAAACATCCTTGAGTTTTGTTCAGTCTAGCTAGTGTCTCAAGGAACATGCTTGAAATACATAATGAACACTTGGGCTAGGAATAGAGTGGAATTCTAATTATCCTGTGCTTCTTGAGTCATGCTGTGCTGTTTGACTGCTTTCAGTAGTACCTGCTTTCTCAACTCAGTGTTACACTGATTTTTAACTCTTGAGATAGCTGACTTGAACTCCCTGCAACAAAGGTACAAACTGAGAACACCAGAGATTCAGCTGCTGTTGGGGCGTCATTCAAACTGAAGAGCTCAGACTGAAGGTACAAAGGGAGCATATCATACCAGATAGAGAGCAGTTATAAGGAAAAAATTATCAGGAAACACAGTCAGAAAAGGCATTAAGCAATATTAAACACCCTTAGCTTTACATAAGCAGAATTCTGTGGCATTGGGCTTTTTTAAAAATAGATTTTCATTTATTCATGCTTCTACTTGCCTGCTCACTATTGGTTGAGTAGTTCTCAACATGCAGCTACTGCCTTACAGGTTAACTTGTGTCTCTACCATCATGCCCACAAAGTACTGGGCACAGACGAGTGAGTGCCCACTGGCTGTCCAGGGAATGCCAGTGCAGTGTGGAAATGACTAAAAGCCAACAAGCCTGGTTTGGATCAGTGGAGGAACAGCAGGCATGGACACAAGAATCTGAAAAGGGCTGAGAAGAATGCACACCATCTCAGTGCCCTCTTCCTTGTGCACTCCCTCACAGTGCTCTGATCTTCCCACTCTGTTAAAAGCAGCAGGGGGAAGGAAGCTCACTAGCTCCAGCCACACTGCTACAGACAAAAATCAATAAAAGAACAAGAGTTTCTCCTTGCAGTCAGACAGCAGGAATCAGATGAAGAATTTTAGAGATCCCTTAAAAACCTTAGAGAACAGCCTAACAGAAAATTGCATTTGGCAGAGAAGAAAAATAAGTAAATTAAAAATAAATATTGAATAGGAAATACTTCAGACAAAAGATTCAGATGAATTCTGGCAGTTGTTTTTAGCCTTAGTGAAACCATGTTTTCATAGGTTCAGAAGCCTTCCCTATCAGAGAAGACTAAATTAAGTCCCATCAAGGAATTGATTCTTTAGGTGGGAAATACATTCCTATCACAATTTTCAAACACCTTCCAGTAGCTAAGTGAAAGAGAACAGAGCATTATAAATTATGAAAAGAAGACAATGGAAATAACTTGGTTCAGTTAACTCACTTAACTACCAACTGCAATTTTAAATTAAATATCCTCATTACACCCCACCTTCTGTCTCTGTTTGGTTCACAGCCAATTTAAAATTTACACTGGATACACATATCCTGTAACAGCCCAAATCAGTGACTGGCCCACTAGGTTGTTTGGAAACACAAATTAAATTAGATATCAGATCATCTTTAGAATGAAGTAGGAGAACAGAGATAGCAGGTCAAATACTTCAAGGATCCTCTGACTCCAAAACCAGGTTTGAATAAGAATCTTTCCAAAAATAGGTTTGAAGAATTTTTTTGGGCCAACATAAAGTGTTTAAAGATGTTATTCCAGGTACTACCCCAATGACAGAACCTGTTTCAAGAACAATGGATGTCTGATGATCCAAAAGTGCTCTGATAAAAACAGGCCTTAAAGGGACAGGGGCTTCCTGGTCCTTTAGCAGTCTCCCCTATAACATCTGTCCCAGTTATCTTAAGGAATAGCCCTAGGACTAGTTATGCTTTGAATCAGACTTTTCTTCTAGCTTTCAGCTTTGGAGTCTTGGTAAAGAGTTTATTGGAGCAGTTATAAAACAAATTAATCTTGATTTAAAAAAATAAAGTCTTGAAGACACTACTGTGTCACTCTCTGTACCTATTTCCAAAATTATGTAACAAAACACTTAGATACAGAATGTTTATCAGAAAATAGCCACTATTTCTATCACAGAGAAAATTTCCAACTGAAACTCTTCATAAGCAGTCATTGTGTAAGCTAAAGATGAGAAGAAAGAGACTAAGTACAGAGAAAGGGAATGTAACAATGAATCCTATCTGATATCCACAAACAAAACGGGAGGGGGAAAATCACATCTTCAGAGAATTTAAAAATAAAAACACTCAAAAGAGAAAAAGTACATCTCAGTCATTCCAAAAGACAACCATTAAAATTACCTAAAAGCACAGAAAAATAATCTAAAAACATAAACAAAAACAAAAACCTGCACGGAAAGTAAACCTTACCTGAGAAAGGTACATCTCTCAGAATAGTAGAAGTCCAGCCCCCCCAGAGGGAGATCCACCCATCTACAGCCAATCTGGTGCTGATACACAGGTAGAGCTCCTTGTAGGACCACCTGCGATACTGCATTTGAGTTTTGATCAGCTCCAGGGGACTCACCACAGTAGCAGAACCGACTGCAAAGGAAACATGGCTTTTTTAGAAAAATCAATATTTAACAGTACAATTCAAGTTATGTCTCACCTTACTTTATATATTTAATTTTTTTTAACTCTCTCATTTTCCTTCAACTAATTCCCAAAATAAGTTTCCTTTCCAGACAAGAAAACCATGTCTATTCACACTACTTACATTTCCAGTTTAGGGGTTCTTTTTTCAATGCTAGCATGTTGTAATCTACGTAACATGCCGAGAATCCTCATTTTCAGATTTAACACATAAATAGGCTGAAATTTTCAAATACTTACACTCAGTTATTTTCATTAGTTGCCATTTTAAACTGTAACTTGAAGAAAGCGATCTTGATGTTAAAGGCTTTTTTTGTGTTAAGGACAGAATTGTGGTAATAGATTTAAGCTTTTATTGATTTCTAAGCATCATTGCCACTTGTATTTTTAGCTACCAAGAGCAGGCAATCTGTATCTGATACAGTAATTCCTGCATCTTGCACAATGGTCAGTGAGTCATCATTCAGTAACAAGCTACCATCACACATCTAACAGACATTAAAAATTTTCCTAGATCCAAGAATTTTTCTTCTGTTTTCGGAATAAGGTCTTACACATGAATTTAAAATCTGGAACAGCCTAATAAGAACAGTGTGCTACACCACCACAAAATAGCAATTTTTTTTCCACTAGTCTGTCAGTGCCCCCATGGTTGTCACAGGTAGAACATGGAACTGCATTATCATACTCCTCTATGAAAGCCCTAAAATATATTATCTGAGTTAATTCTACAAAAATAGATGAGGAAAAGGATAAAAAAGTAAGAAAATAGACAAATTTCATCCACATCATGCAGCAGTAAAACCAGTACAAGTTGAATTTTCATCTTTGTTATAATTTATCTATGTACCTTCCATTATTGCAAATAATGATGCTTTATTATTAGATTGATGAGAACAGACTTAAATTAAACTGTCCTTGGTAGAAATCTAGGAATATAAAATTCTGAACAAATTACAAATGTAGTGAAAGTTTCAGCAAAACTAAATCTTTTTATTCCAGGTTAGAGGGTTTTGCTGCCCAAGAAATACTGGGTAATGACAGCATTAATTCCTAGCCCTCATTTAAACCCACAGCATATTTATTTTAAATAAAAGTCAACAAAAGAAACTCAGGAAAACTGCATACAGTTATGTTCCAGTTTTCTCTTTAAACAGAGAACAACTTACACCTGCTTAAGGAACCTGCGATTACTGGAATGTGCTCATCACGATTTCCTGGTCTATTTTTCAAAGCTTCAGACAGCTGGTCATAACAGGTAAAATAGATTGCTGTGGTAGGAACTGCCATTATTCTAAAATATAAGAGAGGAAATTTAAATTAATACAAGAAAAGCAGGAGAATAAAGTCAAGTATGGATATTTTACTTATATTAAAAAAAAGTTAAATCTCCAGCTGCGTGGAATGGATCAATTAAAAAAACCCAAGATGAATCCCATATCTTTGATTCACTGCTTCTAGTTCAGAGTTTCAAACCCACACACTTCCCAGGTTTTCATTTTAACTTAGGGAAAACCATAAGTAAAATGATGGTAGATTATCTCAGTCAAAATCTATTCCATGCCAGCTCCAGAACTGTTTTGATAAAGAATGGGAAGTAAAAGATCTGAAAATGAAGAACCCAAACAAAATATTACAGAATTAATACTACCCTTAAATTCTATGTATGTAACAATTGGATAAGATGATCTTGATCAGCAACCATTGATACTCACTACTTGAAAGAGTGTAGTATGCATAGATATAGACTTTTTCCATATCAGCATAGTACAGCTATAGTAACAACATGTATATTCAATAATCATTCAGTGTAGGGGGTAAAGCACCACATCTTACTATAAAATGGCAATTATGCTTCTGTGTAATGTCTGTGCCAATACAGCATGTACCACCATTACCAAAAAACACCAAGGACCAATCATGCTTGGAAAACCAACATGGCTCAGTTTAGATCTTCTCTTCTACTTGTGCGACTTTCTCCAGTAAAGAAGTTAGTTCTCTGCTGGAGAACAGAACACGTGCTTTGTAAAAAACTGTACTGACAGTTCAGTCAGGTCATAAGATATATATTTTGAAATTGCTACATATTGGAGGGTAAACAAGGCTGAGCTCCACCATGTTTTGCTTTTTTTCTGCCTATACCCTAAGCACTGTCTGCAAATCAAAAGTGTAGCAGTGCTTCCCACTGGTCACTTCCTACTTTGCGCCTTATAAGATACAAATTTAATATATATCTTAGATTTAAAACTTTATTGGTTTATGAAGGAGAACATAATTCCTGAGGTCTTAATTTCTATCTGTTCCAGGTTAATATGAATAAAAAGATAAATCAGTTTGGGACTGTTAAGCCTAAAGAGTAGACCAGGAGGAGATCTGATTGCAATATTTAAATATGTAAATTGTTCATGTAGAGAGAAAATGAATTATCTGTTCATCCAGATAGAATAAAACCCCAAAGCTCTTTGAAATAAAAAGATGATTACAAAAATTAAGTGAGGGTAATGAGGTGCAACACCAGAGTGTTTGCAAACAGCTGTGCTGCTGATAGCAAGTCATTAAGTAACAAGATAGAACAATAAGAATGTGTCAAAACTGGCCCTCTCCAGTGACCAGGTCCTATCATGTGATTCGATGATGCTATCAAAGGAATGGTAACAGTAGGGGAAAAAAAAAAAAGCAGAATGAGAAGGCTATAAATCTATTGAACTTGCTTAACTACTGAGAATATAACAGGAAATTTTAAAATCTGCAGAAATTATACTGTCCATAGATACTTATGATCGAACTGATAAGTCTGTAACTTCAGAATTGACCAAATTTTTAAAAGCATAATAATTTGTCACAGCATACCCATTCAACTTACAGTGTTGGTGGAAGCCCACTCCACAGTGACTTAATTCCCTCTATTCGAATAATTTTCACAAACGCATCCTAAAAATATAACCAGGCAAAGAGCAATAATAAGCTACAAACTTTTGTAGTTAGTAATATATTTTAGCTGGCAGAACACAAAACTAATGCCTTTAAAAGTATGTTTCTAAAATGGCTTAACCTTGTAAGATCCCAATTTTGTAACTGCTTACACAACCTATCACACTTAATTATGCAAACAAATCCACTGAGCTGAACAGAATAATTTATGTGACTGAATTTAAGAATTTCCTTTTATCTTTAAAAAGCCAAAACACTAAGTGTTTGTCAGTGACTGACAGCCCTGTGAATAACTATTTTCAGAAATAATATGGCATTACTTGTGGAAACTTCACAGAAAAATCCACTAAAATATTTTTTTCAATATGTAGCAGAGTTTCTAGGCATGAAATAGCAACTAATTGTCAAAGATTATTCAATACTTGCTTCCTCTGACAACATGACCCTATACATGCAATGTATATACATTATACTATATACAAGCTTGCAATTATTATTATAGCTGTCCTGTATATTCCCAGGAGACTGACAGCAGAGGAACGCTAAACCTCGAAGATCATTCAACTGAAATCACAAGCAAAACCACAAACTCTGTAATGTCAGGATACCTAATTTTCTTAAAACATCTGGGGATAGAGGTTGGGATTCAATGGATTAGAATATGCCTAAGACCAGACATTATCACAGAGCCTCAAAAGATGGAGAGTCTGCCAGACCACAGAAAGGACTTGGAGGAAGAAAAAAGCAAATAGCTTTAGAGACGACAGCCTTGATGGATTAATCCTGAGAGGTAAAAAGTCGAATGGGAAAAACAAAGAAATTGTTTATTACAACAAACCTGACTAGTTTTGAAAGGAAGCCAAGAATCCCTAGAGGTCCTAACATGGTTTAACAAAACCCCCCCACACTTTTATACTACCTAGTTAATTTGTTTCTAACCCAGCTTCAACAAGTTTACAAAACAGGACGGTATAGAAAAAAGATAGGACTCATTAAAAAAAAATAATATAAAGTTATATGACAGTCATTATTTTTTAAGAAACACCTTGTTATGGCAAAAACAGGCATAAATTAATGTCAAATACGGTATAGAAAAAAGATAGGACTCATTAAAAAAAAATAATATAAAGTTATATGACAGTCATTATTTTTTAAGAAACACCTTGTTATGGCAAAAACAGGCATAAATTAATGTCAAATAGAAAATTAAGTAACTTTCTCAAATTACATAGAAAAGCTAATTTTAAAAAATCACAATTATAAAGTTATTAATTAAAAAAGAAACCCTGTAAAACTGCTGAAGACACCTTTTGCATTACTATCCCATTCTCAAGATTTTAATTCTGAAAAATCCTTAATCATACGTTTAATTTCATGGCAGAGTAAAAAAAAAAAAATTGACTAATGATCCAGCATGACAGTATCTGCCAGCAAGTCTGTTTCAAGTTTCTGGGAAAATGCTAATCCTACAAGTCTCAATGGATAGAGAACTTGACACATGAATTTAAATTTAAACACTATCTGCACCATTAGTTCAGCTCAGGAGCATATTGGGAGATGTGTGGGCACAAGGGTCGTAAGCAGGTAAGAGGAAATTATTACTTGCAATCAGCAACTACTGCCAATATAGCTGAAGTAGGGGAAAAAAATTCATAAAGCCAGTAACCTGTGAGGACAGCTGTGCAGCTGCCTCCTTGTTCATCTTAAGGAAGGAACATGTATTTTATTGCTGACAGTAGAAGGTATCATCAATCAGCAGTGTAACAACATGAAGACCCACTCAAATGATAACAGATTCCAGCAGAACCCCAAAAAACTCTGAAAACTTCAGAGCATGCTACTTAAACATGTAGTTTTATATACGTGTAAGATGATTCTTACCAATGTCCCTTTGAAATGCCCAGGTTTTTTATGCCAGGCTTTGCTGTCCCCATTTTCACCAACATATACATGATCCACAAGGCCACTGGAGCATACAAAACACTTTCCTAATAAAATGGTGTATAAGAATATAGTTAATGCTCGTAAGATTGTTTTTACACAGCAGCAATTTCAAATTGGATACGATGGCAACACAGATTTATCTCTGGTTAGACACAGAGGGGCAAAATAATTTTGGTACATCAGTAATGACAAATTAGGTCAAAGGAAAGAAAGTACAAATGTACCGCTCAGACTGCCTAATTAAATGGACCTGCCTTCATAAGGCTCCAAGAGACATGTTCAGGTTATGCTACCATCTGCTGAAAGGTAAAACTAGCAGAAGACCTGAACATCACTATTGTATGTAACTCTGAACATCTTTCTGATTTTAAAATCTTTTATCAAGTAGCCACAGCATCCACTTCAATTGGAGGGATTATATCTTATCTGTATTACTATTATTATTATATCTTGTCTTAGTCTGTATTTATACTGGATCACCCCCTCCATATGTTTTTAATTTCTTCTGCATCATGTACTTTCAACCTGTTTGATAAAATATTACTGCCATTACAAAAACATACTTTAAGCTTCACATTTGCAGATTTCTGAAGGTTTATAGAACTTACTCAAAATCACAATAGAAGGCACAAGCTTTTTTTTCCTAATTTAATTTGCAAATGTGACTGCAAATACTCACCTCCAAACGAAACACTAATCTTAGAAAATTAGGATTTTAGTTACCTTGCTGAAAACAATTAAAAGTTAGAAGGGAGTAGTTATCTGAAACTTAATAATAAATAACTTGTCTGTCATTTCATGTTTGCTTAGCTGTGCTTACAATGGGAAAACTAGTGAGCAGATCCAAAAGAACATAGACAATGCAACTAGAAACCCATTCTTTGGAAAACTGGACTATCCCCAGAAATCATTTGTATAGTCAGTGATAGAAAAGGTCAAGAGTTTAGGGTGAGGAAGACTCGCCTTACTTCCTCCTTTTAAGACCCCTCCCCACAAAAACGACCCCAGACTTAATTTGAAGAAGTCAATCACGCATGCTTAATAGCTATTCAAGCTAATTATCATAGGAAGCGGGTGGTGGGAGGGGCTGTTATTATGAATATGTATTTGTTTGAATCCTTTGCTAATAAATAGACTTTGCGATCACCTGTAATTTTGCAGTGCGTATTAGGGGATTACCTCACGTTGCTGCCCAGCGCTGAATAAACATACACTTTCTAACTTTAAATTGTTAGGTTTTTGTTCGTCACAGTTGAGTATCGGTATTTCACACATTCAACAGGCAAAACCAGTCATCTTCTTTCCTTTTAAATCTCATTTACTAAGTACAAGTAAATAGTAGGAACCATTAGCACATCTTTGAGAGCACAATATCTTCATTTATTTAGAACCTAAGTGGCAAGTGACTTGTAAAGACTTCTCCATTTCAAAAAATCTCTGGATTCTGGAGGAGATGAACTTTCATATAACATCCTGACCACATAAGCCCTCTGATGAAATATTTATTAACAGCCAATTTACTAACAGCTTTTTATTGATTGACTCAACTCAGTATTAGTTGTACCTTGTGCCCCAAGGAAAATATTAAGAGAGAAAAAAAAGCCTGGTTTAAATTATATGGATGTATGGGATTTTTTACTAGTGTGTCTGTTTAGTATATACTGGTGTGTTGCTTTTCCCTCCCCACAGTTATAATGGAGAAACAAACTCAAACATTCTGCACCTCAGCGCAGCATTATGACAACCATCAGCTAAATACACGAGCAAAAAGCAAACTCTGTCCCCCATTATGCTACACATTTGTTTGTTTACCTTTATGGAATTGATTGCTTTGTGCTTGCAGTCGAGTTTTGATAACATCTAAAGGAGTTACTAAAATGAAACAGAAGTCATTTAGAAACACCCTGGATATCCTGAAACTGTAGAACTTTACAGATGCCTTATCATTAACTTCTACAACTTTTTTTTTTTGTTCCCGGGGGCGGGGAAAAACCGAACTAACAGTCCTTACAAATGTTATCAGGCAGAGAGAAAAGGGATGTTAGGAGACAGAGACAATGTTATCAGAGACAAAGAACTACACACCCTATATGGTTTGCAAGACATCAAATCTATCTTTTCTAATTTACTAACAGCTGCATAGACATGAAGCATTAGAGATACACAGAGCTCATTCAGAAACCATTGTGTCATGTTGTCTGATTGCTAGAACTTCTTACATTATGTTATGCTGCTAACCACTTTTAACTAGCATCCCATCATGCAAAATCAAATTTTGGCCTCCAGCATATAAAGGAGCACAGCATTCTCCATGTGTTTGCTCTTTTTCAATAAACTGACCATAATACAACTTTAAAAAAGAAAAAAAAAAAAAAGAAGTTAAATTCATTATGCACTTTTCTTTTTTGATACTTGTAGCCAGTATGCAGAACGTTGGGGTTCTTGAAAAGTAAGTGAAGGTTCAGTGAACATTTCACTGCTTCCACTGCAGCCCTTACAACTACCACAGGCTGAGACATGCTGAACACTGCAGTGGCTGGGCGGCTGGACCACCTTCCTCTGATAATATCAGCTGAGGGCTTGATTCAGTTGCCTGCATATAAGCAGCTGGTCCCATCTGAGTCTAAGGAATCCAAAATACCTGCAGACTTGACAGAAACGATACGGGACCTACAACCTTACTTACCAAGCATCAGCTAAAGTCAATCACTAGTCTGTGTCTCGCTGAAGACACTCCTATGCTCAGGCAATGCAGTCACACCTCAGCTCTCAAGTGCTGCCTCTCAGTTGACTAACAGGCTGAGTATTTGGCTCACACTTCAGTATCTAAATGTAGGGATCTAAATGTGACTCCTGCAGTTCAACTAAATAACTTATAATTTGCCATGTAGTAGCATTTCAGCCACTCACACTATTCTAGCTTGTCTCAGGCTGGCACTTCAGACAGGAGCCAGTCTCCTGTACCTCTCTTGAGCACCAACACCTTACCCTGTACTAGAATTGTGGGTATGTACATACAATTGAAATCCATCTTGGGAATTCCACAGGTCTGATGTACAGTGAAACAGAACAAAAAGACTATGAATTAAACAGGTTCCTAAACTGAACAGGCAAGATCCTATTCTGCAAACATTTTGTGGGGGGCAATTGTGCTTAGAAAATTGCACATTTCCCTGCAGCTTAATCCGCATTAAAACCAAACCCACAACTAAAGGCTATCTTAAAACAAAAAGGAGCAGAAGCACAAAGTATGAGCTAATGAGTTTGTAGAATTCCAAGAGACACTAAGTGCTGAATGTAACCAACCAATGCCTCCTTAGGTATGCATGGGGAAGGGGGTCCTGAGTGACATGACTGAATGTGAGGCAGAAGATGAATTCCACCTGCTATCCAGAAGTTTAATAGAGTAACAAAAATGTATCCTTAATAGCAATGTTTAAGGAAAAAAAGAAAAAAATCAAACCAAATCCAACAATAAAAGTATTTGACAGGGTAAGACATCAGAGAAGAATTGTTATTACTATGCTTTGCTGGGACTAGCCTTGCAGGATTTGGGTGTTGTACTGTAAAGTAGACTTTTATATATCTTTGAACTGCAGGAAATATGGAAATTAATTTTTGTTAATAATTTTGTTTCTTCTCAACAGAAAGCAATAATTAACTACACCAAATAGAAAAAAACCCCAGAAATTTAAAGTTAGTAAATATTACTCTTATTTTCAGAAATAGTTAGACATTATCAGGGGCACAAAATATCTCAATTAACCATGCTAACAAAATATCTTTGTTGAACATGTTAGTGGAAACATACATAATCAAACATCATGCTAAGTCAAGCTTAAGGGTAATCACTTTGTAAGATTCTCTCTGTGGCCAGCTTCATAGTTTGCCTTACCAAATAATGATGTAATTATAGCTCCACAACAAGAGGCTATTGCTTGCTGAACTATGGTTAGTTTTTGTACGTTGATATCACTCATTTCAGCCATGGCTTTATCTCCGAAGAAGAAAAATCTGTTAAGGAACAGAAAAACATATTGTACGACTATGCTCAAAATTTGCAGAAAAAGGGATAAATATTTTCCATTTTCACTATTAAGCTATGTAGAACCAGCAGTGTTACTTTTCCACTCATATACGAGCATCTCAGTAATTTTTGAGATTATTTGAGAGTATTTGAGCCATGTTTTGCAAGTAAGTTTTCTAAAGACAATAAATCTTCAAAATCCTTCTTACATTACTTACAACATTTATATGTTCTTGCAAACCACATTGAATGTTTAACATGTATTACCTTTAACTGCAACGAAGTGTTTACAAACATGCAAATAATCTTTACAAAGATAAATTCCCAGCCTGTGGCCCATAAACTGAAGCACTGCAGGATAATTGACTCGGCCCTTCTCTTGCTCCCATCTCTCCTGAGAGAACCTAGAAGGGTCTCCTGGCTGATCCAGCAGCCTGCTAGGAATGAGTGGGTACCCTGGCATGCTGCTCGGGTAATAGGCAGGGACTAACTGCTAATAGTGCTACCATCAAATGTTAGTTCCTTGAACAAATCCTGATCTACGGCTGCATAGGCATGGTCACAGCAATTTAGGAATGCACTCACAATATCTGCAACTAGCCCAGGACAGGAGAAGATAATAAAAATACTTCAGAAAATTAAATCCTCAAATAGAGGTGTGTCTTTCAAAACGCACCACCGTGCTTAATCGCAGCCCTAACTTTAGGGACATTAATCTAAGCTTTTCATTGGCTCTACAAGAACGTTTTGCTATTTTCACTACGCTTCAAGTCGGATAAAAAAAATCAAGTTGCACAAAGCAACTCTGGCCTCTCAGGTGCTAACAACGGCAACGGTGGGTGGGGATATTGTCTATTTCTCATGCATCTTTAACCCAGAAGGAGACCGCTGCCCACAGCTGCGTACATACCCGTTTGTCAGCAACGCCCGGCTGCGCCCGCCGGGGGCAAAGGTCCCCACGATTCAAGCACAGCCCGGGCAGTGGCGGGGAGAGGAGAGCCCCGCCACTGCTCCCCGCCTCCCGAGCCGAGGCCGCCGAGCTCCGGCCGCCGGCTCCCGCCTCGCCTTCCGCCCGCCCTCGGGGCGGGGCCGGGCCCGCGCGGGCAGTTGCTGAGGGCGCAGAGCCGCTGTGCTGAGGCGGGAAGGCGTCGGCCGGGCCGGTTGGGGCTGCCGGCGGAGCGGAGCACAGCACAGCACAGCACGATGTGACTCCACGGGAAGATGAAGCCGAGCGCTGCCGAGGCCGCCGACGAAGGAGCGCGTCCGTGTAAGCGGCGGGGGGCTGTGGGCAGCGCGGGGGAGCTGCCGCCGTTCGGGCCTGTCTTGGCCCGGGCCGCCATCCCGGCTGGGCTGTGGGGCGCCGCCGCCCGCCTCGTGCCGGCTCCGGGCCCGAGCCGCCCTCGGGCTGGCGCTGCGGGCGGGGGCGGCTGGAACGGCCTTGGGGAGTTAAACGTGGAAGCGTGCCCCTGGTGTGTGGGAAATGGCCGGGCTGCTGCTGGGCGAGCTGCTCTCCCCCCGGGCAGGCTTCGCTGGTATTTGTATGGGGGCTCCTTAGGCCCGGGGTGTGAGAACGCACCCCCTTTGCGAGAGAGACTCTTCACTGCTATTGCAGTCCTGCTAACCAAACTAATCCAAACTTTTGATTAGCCCTGAGACGTTTAATATGCGTGCTCCCAATATTAATTCTGGTGTTTAGAGTGTTAATTTTTGAACGACCCTGGCATGTGTGTGGTGAGCATAATACTATATTTGATCCCTGATCATCTACAGAATTTCCCTTGCACGCTTGCTTGTTATCCATCTTTTCTGTTTAGATTGTGGATCAGTTACATCAACCTGTGTTTCCTTGTTTTCTTATTTCTCTAGGTTTTTATCTTCCAGATCCCACAAAACTGACTGCTGGCCCTGCGGTATTTAGTGTGCTCATAAACCTTACTTAGAGAATTGTGTAGCACGAGAAGTTGTTCTGCTTCCTTTCCTATCTAAGACTGTTTCAGGGAGAGGAGTACTTAACGCAGGGATTGTTGTGCATGTTGCCTTTTTGTCTCCAGAGGAGGCCTGCTCATTTCCTGTAGCAGCTCTCATTGTCTTGAGTTTCTCTAAGAGAGGAGCAACTAGGAGTAAATTAGAAAAACCAATGTAAAAACCAATGTGAAACCAATATGTGGAATTGTGCTTTGAGCAACCTAATGAAAGGTGTCCCTGTCTGTGGCAGGCAGGTTGAAACTAGATAATCTCTGAGGTCCCTTCCAGCCCAAGCCGTTCTATGGAAGCTTGCTCCATCCATTTCCATAACTTAGAAATTTTCCCTTTCAGAAATAAAAATAAAGTCCAGTTCTGTTTAAATTCTTGTTTGTTTGTTTTTTCCAGCAGATGGAGTACAAGCAAAAACAGAAAAGATACGATCTTCCCTGAAGAATGTGAAAAAAGGCACAGAAAAACCAGAGAAACTCAAATTTAAGCCACTCACTGGGAAGGTGTTTTACCTCGATATCCCATCAAATGTGATCTCTGAAAAGTTAGGAAAGGACCTCAAAGAGCTGGGAGGGGTAAGTTAATGATAGAGTCTTGTTTGAACCTGGAAGGAAAAGTGCATGTGTAATGCCTTTTTTGTGTTCTTAGTAACTGCATTTTAATGTTACTTGTAGTTACCTGAGATGGGGTCTTATTTTTCTAGGTTTGTCTTAAACTTCAGTACAAACAACGAGCTTGTCAACAGATTATTCTGTGGGTTTTTAAGAGAAGCTGCTTTACTGATTGGAACAAAAGTTCTTATTAGGAAGTTTTGTTTTCAACTGATTATTCACCTGGCTTAAAATTGTATCCAAATGTATTAGATTTCATTGTTTGAGGTGATTTTTCTTCCGTGCTATATTGACATGTTTACATGTTACGACTAACAGTGTTCAGCTGAACCTAAAGGAATTAAAGGAAGAGTTTTGTGTATGTTTTCTGTAAGTCAGTAACCTCACTGCACAGACTTAGTGTTTTTGAATACTCTTACTTAAATAATAAATTTTATAAGTATCTTACTAACTTTTTTTCCTAATTCTCCTTTCTGTATGGAAGGAGCTCTTTGATCCAAGCAAATACAGGATGTAATAATAATATTAACTGCATATTACTAAACACCTTTTAAGCACAGAGGCAGTGGGGATCTGCTTAAATTGCTAGTTGTTCTGAACATTGCTTTGGCAATGCTTCTTTGACCTCAGAGGGACACTGAGCAGCTTTGAAATTGGTGCTTGTAAATCAAGGTGCTGTCTGAAACCATAGTGTCAGTAAAGAATACCAATAACACAGTTTTGAGTTAAGTGCATTGTTTTACATTTAACATCAAATAAGTGCATGCTGTCATTTGTCTTTCTCTCTAAACCAGAATTTAGGACATCATATGTGAAAAGTAAGGTCAGAACTCAGAGACTGAAAAGGAAGATTTTTTTTTGTCTTATTCTGAGGAGTAAATGCCTCAACCTGAGGTGCTCAATGTCTCACGATCAATTACCGCATGTTCCGTTGTTACTTGTGTGGAGTGCACTTAGGAGTGCCTCTCTCTATATATCCTGTTTCTGTAAAAGATACATAGAGCAGAATTGAAAAGCACAGTTTCAAGGTGATTTGTGCTTTCCACACTGATTAGTGGAAAAGAGGAAAATACCTCAAACTATGAAATAACAAGGCAGATAGCTGTTGTTTGCACTGTAGTTGGCAATGAAAGAGACTGAAGGAGCGAAATGAAAGAGAGTAAGTGTAGAATAAACACATTATTATATTCTTGAGTATGACAATATGAACCTACTTCAGACTTTACTTTTTTGAGAAGTGTTGTGAAAACAGTAGGTGTGAAACATGATAGCTATTCTGAAATTTTAGTTTTTCTGCTGGTTCTAAACTCAGTAAATGTATAGTTTCTTGTAGCTGTAAGTTACATTTGTAGACACCTGCCTTTAAGTTTATCTGAATGCTTCTGTGTAATTTCTGTTTACTAAAATTAGAGAGAATTGTTTTCCTTGAATTAGTCTGTTATTCCTTAATGCAGTGTTTGCATTCTTGTAATTGGAAAGTATTACAGGTAGATAGTAAAAAATAGTTGTAATTAAAACAAAGCTGTTTTGATAATGATTACAAAATTAAGAAATTGAAATTAGAATTCGTGACTGGTAAGATGCTAGTGCAGCTTAATTGTCATCCAGGTATTTAGAAAATATTTTCTTGTTAACTCAGTATTTTTGAAGTTAATTGTTTTAGAAGTTTTATCACTTTCCTTTAAAATATTCTATGTAAAATTGAGTTACTGGTCTATTGTCCTGAGATAATTATTTGCTTTTTATCTTTATATTTAGAGAGTGGATAGCTTTCTTAGCAAAGATATCAACTATCTGGTGACTAATAAAAAGGAGGCAAAATTTGCACCAGCTCTTGGCCAGATTTCTCCTGTTCCTAGTCCAGAATCTGCACCTAATGGAGGAAATGGTTCACCTCATCCTAGCAGCCGAAAAGATCGACATGATGGAAGTTCGTTTAAGATAGTAGATACAGTAAGTTTCTGAGTAATAATTCTGCAAGTCATGTGCAATCCATAGGATATGCTCTTAAAATTTTTCTCCTATTTTGTTTCCTAAAGGAGGCAGCAGTTCCTTGGGTGAATAAGGGTTTTTCTTTCAAGTATTCTTTTAAATTTATTCAGGCTAGATTGTTAACTAATTCAAACTAATTTGGGAAAATTTTTGAAACTAATTTTACAAAGGATCCATTTTTGCAAATAAGCAGAGTACGCTAAAATATGTTCTAATGTAGTATATCTCACTTAAACCACTGATGTCATATTTGACAGCTGGATCAGGCACTTGATGACATCCAGTGATTCTTGTCTCTTTAGCAGCACAGCCTATTAAAATTTGACTGATTTGATGTTGTTAATGCTGATATCTGCAGAAACACTCTCTGGTAGTAGTAGGAAATAATTTAAATGGAGCGTTATGAGTATAAATTTTTTCTGAGCCCTTTCTTAGGGGATCACATTAATTGCAACAATTAGTATCTGAATTTATGCAGGTTTATGTGAAGTTTCTTACATGGGCAAGTCTTGTGTTCTTTCAAAATACAGTTGAAAATAATTAGCTGTAATATATATATGGTGCTTATTTAGAAACATGACCAGGCTGCAGACTGGCCTTTGTATTGCATAGGTGAGGTCACTTCATTTCACAAACAACCTGGATAGGTAAAGGCAGCTCCTTATGAATAAACAGCAAAAAGTAGAATAAGGAAATGCGCTGGTGATAGAAAAGCAGGGGATGAAACAGAGGCTCATTATATTCATGACTATAATTTTCACAAGCTCAGCTGATGAAACTCATCTTTTGGTCTGTGTCATTGGCTGCTTATTCCCACCATCTGCTTTGTTCCAGCACTAACATTGCAATGGCCTTTTTTGGCTGAAAATGATTAGTTTATTGGAGTTGTTTCGGTTTTGGATTTTTTTCCTTTTGACTGTATCAACTGTAACCCTGTGAGAAGTAGCAGTAGAATGAGCAAAAGGAGACCCCTGTGGCTTGCAAATGTCTTTGTTAAGAGCAATGTATATTATCTCTCTTCACTACAAATGTGTTTCTGTTTTAACGTAGATACGTATGAGCAGAGGAAAGTCCTTGGTTGAAAAAGCAATCAAAGAACAGGTAAGCCAAATAATTAACAAACTTGTGCTTCAGAACCTTGGTTGTTTGTTTTTCTAGAAAACAAGCAGTAGCAAAAGTGATCTTAGTGGTTTTAGAGAGAAGTCAATCATGGAATGCTCAAGACAGAAGTTGAGGGATTGTCCTAAATGAAGTGTCAGGTATGTTTTCTGGGTACTTCCTGAAGAACTGAAAGTCTGTGGAGTCTTAAGTAGTAAAATTTCAGGATTGCTAATATAACTAGCGTTTGAGAGGTGCTCATGAACTTAATGTATAACTTCACTGTTTCAAAGTGTGACCATAAAAAATAGTTTTGGTTTTCTGAAGGTTAAATTTATTCTTTTGATGGTGAGGTGCTGTAATACAGAGAGAGACAGAAGAGGAGTCTAGGAGAGTATTCTTTTGACTAGAAGCAAAGCATCTGCATTTTAATCTCAGCTTTCTTAATACATGGTATATTTTTAATTATTTTAAGTAATGACTATGTATTGTTTAAAGTTATTAATATAATTTATTGCTTGCAGGACTTAATCCCCTCTGGCAGTATACTGTCCAATGCACTGAGTTGGGGAGTGAAGATACTTCATATTGATGGTAAATATTTTTGTTAAATGAAGCCTGACTTGAATGTGTAACATTCATTTAACTGTTCTTTTGTTGAATTCGAAATACTAAGTTATGTCAAACATACAAAAATTGAATCAACTGAGTATAATTCTCCCACTTTTTGCCAGATGTTAAGAATTGCATTGAACAAAAGAAGAGGGAGCTCTATCTAATCAAAAGAGCAGGCAGTTCTTCTAAAGATGTGGTAAGTGTCTCTCTGCCATTTGTAAAATTGTCATTTGTTTCATTAACTAAGAAAACACTAACTACTAAAGTACTAAGTACTGCCTGCTGCAAAGCTTGTAGATTTTATTTTAATGAAGGTATTTCTCATTTTCAGTTTTTCACAGACTTGTATGTCTTGTGGATTGATTTTAAAACTATCTTTGGAAATACAAAGTATTTGCTGTGTATTTCAACATTATTTAAAAATAACTTATTTAGTGGCATTAATTCTGTAGTGTGTAGAGCTGTGCTCTTGCAAAGGTTATCTAAGAGTCAGAAGAGCTGAACTGTCTGAAATTTCTATTCTGCCTGCCTGATAAGTAATTGTCAAAAATGAAAATGTATTGTTGTTTTAGTGTGATGTTGATGGTGGCTACATTGCCTTGTGTAATATTCCCTGTGATAGAGTGATTAGAAATTCTTCCATTTTGAAAAATCATAGTTATGTTTCCTGGAGAAGCTGTCTCTATAAGGAATCTACAACTCTTCCTTCATAGAGAATGAGTGTAAAGCTTCTTGAAGCTATTTTGCCAAGTATGAGGAACTGGCAAGTGAAAATCCCCTTTTTAGTCTATGATGTAGTGAGACATTAAATCTTGTAGCTCTTGTTTGCTCCATATGCAGTTGCTCTGTAATTTGCACAATTGTCTAGTTTAGCCATGGGGCCTTATAAGTAAATGGAACCAAACTACCCAGCATGTGTTACATTGTTTTGGAATGTAATACTGGCTAGTAATATTCTCAAGACCACATAAAATCATCACTGTGTTTGTGAGGTTTGCTCCAAATAGTATGAAATGAGTTTGTACTTTTACCAAAATCAAGTACATTTAACAGCAGATGCTTGAGTGTAGACTTCACTTCTTTCTGAAGACAAAATATTCCTCTAAATTTTAGTTTTCATTGCTAAAAATAATAAGAGACACAGCCTGTGTAAATCCATTCAAATGAAAAGAATTGTTTTAATTGAAGATACTTATTGACCTACAAATTTTGGTGGCATTTTGCAGCTTGCAGTTAATTAGGATTTACAAAATGTCGTAAAAAATCTTACCTGTACTAAAGACTGAGCTTTCAACTATGGGAAGGTGTTTGGGGTGGAGAGAGTAAGTTTCTGGGTTTCTTTGTTTAGATTTGCTTTTAGAAAAAATAAATAGAGGCATCTGAGAGAAAGCACTTCTTATTTTCAGTGTAGAAAGAAATATTTCTTTGAGAAACGTGTTATCTTGCTTAAAGTACTAATGAGCTTAGTTTCCTGAAAAATCCATCATGAGTGTATGAAGTCATGATTAACTCTCATAACTTAAATTACCTACAGCTAAGTCTTTAAGTACAGTGCAGAATAATAAAGGGATTTTATACCATCTCTCTTTTTTTTGATAGGGAAAACACGTTACTGCTCAAAAGTCAAAAAGTAAGTACTTCAATAATTGTAGAGGTTTCTGGCTTGACTTACTTAGTGAATGCTTAAAAATGTGCTACAGTTCTCCTGTGGTCAAAGGTACTGCAGTTTGTATGTCCAAAAGAAGCACGTAGAGAAACTTTGTGGAAATCAAGAGTTTGTCAAAACCTCTACAGAATGAGTTCTAAAATAAAGTCGTTTTATTTATTAAGCTACTGGAGCAACTTGATAAATGATGAAAAGTAATTCTCTATTGATTTCCTTTTCTCCCCCTTTGAGCAGGTAGACTGAAAAGTCCATTTATCAGGGTGGAAGATAGGAGTCGGTAAGTGTTCTCTTCATGCTTTTAGTAATGTGATTCTCAAACTGAGTAATTCAGAATTACTTGAGGAAGTGTGTCCTTAAATCTCAATTGCCTTCACCTTCCTTCTTCAGATGTGAAGTGTACTGCCCTCTTAAAGGGACATACAAATGTCTTTGGCCACCAAATGAGATTGAGCAAGCAGTAGTATAGTAGGAAATATTTGCAGCAGGTGATGGAAGTGGCAAGTTAACAGATAACTCTGGTTTGGAGATCATGAGAATGGATTCTTTGGGTTACTTCCTACCAAGAAATGAAAGGGAATCCTGAACCTTTGCATCTTTCCTTAGGTCCAAATCCTGTAGCCCAAAAAGACCAGTGAAACTTTGCATACTGAATTCCACTCCTGTAGTTCAGCCTTGGAAAATTTCACATCTTTCTGGTCCTGTCAGTCTTTGTTGTGTAAGAAAATGCCAGTTAGCCAGAAGTTGAGAGAACCGTGAATTGTAAAAATAGTTTGGTTCTGCACATCATAATTTGCACCTCTATATTCCTAACTAACTTCTGAGTTATGATATTGTTTAGAAGTGCTAAATTCTATGACCTGATTTCTCATGACACTTTCCTGAATTGAAAAAAGAGATATAAACCTGGTTGTATGCTGTGAATTGGTGCAATTGGTATGAGGAATATGGGGATAGTGGGGAGAATTGGACCTACAGAGTTGTAAGAACAAGAAATTTGTATATAAATATATGTGAATTTCACAATGTAGTGTAAGACTAAACACTTGAAACATTTCTAAATACTTATCTAACATAATGGTTTTTAATGTTTACACAACATAAGTAACAGTTCAGAAGCAGAAGATGATGTTTTACTGTTACTATTTTGTTTTCCCGACTTGCTCTTATAGTTTTGCCTGGGTAGCTTATAATAGTAATGTGGGGAAAAAATCAGACTGAACTGTCATCAGCATTTCAGTCAAGTAATTATCCTGTATGGGAACTTTTGACATGTCCTATTTTAGAAGTTCTTCATCTATTCAGAGCACTGGTATGGTTGCTAGTTCTGGTATCTCTAAAAGTACAGTGGTGTACAGGAATATTTTCTGAAAAGTGAAAAAGTCAATTCTTATATTTTGAATGGTGAATTGACTAAATTTTTGAAAAGAAAATGACTAAATAATAAATTTTTAAAAAGCATTGGATGTTGGGAACTGCTGTAGCTTCTTCTCAGGAGCACAAATGCACTATTGTCAAAATTCTTGGGTTTATTGGTTACCCAACTCACAACTACTAATAGGCACACAAGTCATATCCCAAGTAATGTTTAAGACAGCTATTGAAACTGAAGAAAAGTATCAAGAAAGGAATGAATTATTCTAAGATACACAAAGCTAAGCAGACAAGTATGTCATATGTAAAAGAGAAACATTTTTTCAAGATTTTGGACCTGGAGTAATTTCTGCAATGAAGCCCTTTCTTCCATTTTTGATGGTTCTCATGCCCTTGTTTTGTCTCAATACAGCCAGTACCGACCATTTTATCTGCAGTTACTGAGTTTTCCATTTCTGAACTATTGTGTTCCAAAGCCATATAGTCCATTTGAGGTGGAGAAGAAGTATCCTTCTGGTCAAAAGCAAACTCAGCCTAAGGAAAGGTTTGTTGAAAACTTTATTTTATTGAGGGGTATGTAGAGGAGAGGGTTGTTCTCTGAATTGTTCCTTAATAATTATGTTTTAAAATAATTGCTTGTCTTCTAATTTTCTGTGCTATTTAATACTATTAACCATGTTTCATCTTATGTGTTTTCTGCACTGTTGGTGTCTTACTCTCTATCTGTACCCTCTTTATGCTGTCTTTAGTTCTTTTTTTGAGCATACAGGTGCATGCACCCAAAAATGTGGCCTTCTCCTTTCACTGTGACTCAGCATAAGATTCTTTTTTTTTCCTTTCTCTCACTGGTTTCTTCTCTTTCCTTGTCTTGGATATGCTCTTTGGTATGTATTTCACAGGAAGTGGGTTTCTTAAGACTTGTTTTGTATTTGTCTATGTAGTGCTGAAATAAGTAGTTGAATTTTTTAAAACAGTGATATTCAATCATAGTGTTGATAACCATTGTTGAAAAAGAATGTGTTTTGTTGATAATGTATAAAAATTGAGTAGACTGCTAGTACTGCTTCAACTCTTCAAAGATGAAAAGTGGATGCCAGCTGCCCAGTAGAATTGCAGCTGGCTGTACAGCAAGTGTTTGTGGTGCATTTTGGCATTCAGGCTCTATTTGAGTACTACAGATGCAGTTAGAACTTCAGCAAAAAATCAATTTTATGATTTGAAACTATGTAAGAGTCTTAGTTAGCTGGTTTTTGTGAATTTCTGTAGGGTTTTAAATTTGTTTCTACCTAGCTTTTTTCATTGACTTCTAAAATTGATTAATGGGAGAGACTAAATATATTTAGGTAAAGAGTAGATTTGCTATATGTGGAACTTCCTGTATTTAGTAAATTGCTGCTTTTCTGTCCTTGGGGCTGAAAACTTACTTAGCTGTGTTACCTGTTTTCTTTATGAAGTGGCTTCTCCACAGTTCTGTCCAGTTTTGACCATAACACAGTGCTAGAAATTTTAGCTGCTACTGCCATAATCAACAGTGGGTGTCAAATTTTTTTTTTGCTGTTTCTAGTTTGGGATTTATCAGCTGTTCACAGAGACTTCTAAATGTCCTTTGATTTTTTTATTTGTTTAGCAATTTTGTATTCTTTATTCTTAGTCAGTGAACCTGGATGTTCTATGCTTACCTGTAATTCCACTGGGTCTGCCTGTCTTCTTGCAGTAAACGTTTCTGGGCTTTGTTTGTTTGATTTTAAATCTATGCATAGTCTTTGGTTTGTTTTTTTTTTTTTTTTTAAGGGTTGACTAAAATAATGTAAATAGCTTAAGGGGAAATAAAAGTTTGTTTTAGAGTTTTTTAAAGTTAGTAAGAATGAGTATACTGTGAGGGTCAAGTTGAGCACTCAGTTCCATGTTTAAGACTCATTAATATTCTCTTAACAGAAACAAAATAAACAGTGACAAGGATTGTGGAATGCCTGCTCCGTTTCCTCAGAAGGACAAAAAGAAGAGAGGATATTGTGAATGTTGTGGGAAGAAATATGAAGATCTGCAAACAGTATGTGAAATGTCAAGTATATGCTTTGATACCATTATCTCTTTAATGTGGCATCACCAGAGGTTTCTCTATAATTTTTATTTTAAAATATTTTTCTGAATAACCAGAAAATTAGTATTTTTTACCATGTTAGAAGCAATAATTAAGAATTAAAACATATCTCTGATAGCTGAAGGCACTAGTAATTAATAATGTCTTAGAGATGCTGCTAGTAAATTAATGGTATTTACTTGCTCCTTTTTGTACTATTGGCTTGTATGTTTATGTGTGTAATATTAGATTTTTTTCATGCTTTTTCTTTATTACAGCATCTTGAAAGTGAGCGGCACCGAAATTTTGCACAAAGCACACAGTATAAAGTTGTTGATGATATAATCTCAAAGTTAGTTTATGAGTTTGTTGCTTACAAAGATGATGATACAAGAAAAATAAAAAGGTGAGTTATATGTTGTAAATTCTGAAGACTCCAGGAGTCAGGACATTGAACATGAAGATAGTTCTGAAACTCTTGATCTGAATAGAACAGGATAAATTTATGGTTTTAAGGCTGAAATAAATAATGAAAACTTTCAATGAGGTTGTGTGTGGCAAATCAGTTTTATAGGGGGGAAAAAAACCATTAGAAGTGCAGATGACAGTGCAGTGAAAGAAAGATGAGACTGAAAGTTGCTAGAAGTTGTCCTACTTATCTTCAGCTAACACAAAATCTACTGTACTGAAATATTGCTGACAGAATGACAGCAGTATCTGGACATTTGCTCTGAATGCTTTCTGTCATATTTAGTAGTCTAAGGACAGCAAATTAGTCAACCTGGTCTCCTTACGTGTGAAAAAACTTCCCACCTGTGCTCTAAACCTCTTTGCTTCTGTGCTGCCTGTGCAGGACAGAGAAAGCAAATGTTCTTTTTTTTGTAGTTCAAGTGCTTGAAAGGATAAAAATGGTTTGTTTGGTGTCTTGGACTGTAGATGTCTTTGTTACCTGAAGCAGTAACACTATTCAATGTTGCTCTAATTTTTTGGAAATGAGTCAGGAGATAAGGAGTTACTTTCTAGTTATTTATTTAAAAAAGGGCAAATAATGAAGAAATAAATATATTCTTAGTGAAATCAAAGGAAATGCAAATAGAACCAAACAACTGATAGTGTAATAAAGCAAGCCTTTATTTCTTTTGTGATATCAAAATACTCAGAGTTGTTAGGCTTGAAATCCTGTCAAGAAAATCATGTTAATTTTGTGTGTATATATCACAGAATATTTGTAAATATTTATAGTCATTGCATTATATTCATTGACTTCTTTTGTTCTTAATGAGATTTACTGAAATACTAGACTACTTGTGTTTTTAAAACAACTTCATGAGCTGTAGAAATCAGTAAGAAAACATCAAAATTATAAGGCACTCCTGCGGAAATAGTGTGTTACTACCCTAAATAAATCCTTTCTTGAGGAGTAAAGACAAAAGCTCCTTTGTCAGTTCAGTTGCTTTTCTAGAATAAGTTGTATATGGATTTAAATTGCATGGGCTTTTTTACGTTTGTTTGACGTTTTTAAACAATTTCATTGTAGGACAAAATGTGGCACAGGATGTTTTTCTCCTATTATTGGAAAGATAACCAGACCAGATGAGCTGAAAGAGCGACTGAAAAGGCAGTGCATTGCTTTGAAAACTTACTCCTGGAAAGATACTGCAATGCAGGCGCTCAAACTGGATCGCCAGCCTGCAGAAGTACAGCCAAATTCTGTGCCAGTATCTACCCCTGTTTCTGCATCTGTCAGTTCAGTTCTTTGTCACCCATCACAACCTTTAGAACTAAAAAGTAAGTTCAGAATTAATAATGAAAACATTGAGACTGATTGCTCCTGTGCTATGAAGTTAAGAGAGACTGTTGTATCGTCAAATTCCATACAACCACCCCTTCAGAAGACTGACAAAGTGTACACAGAGAACTTGTCTCGAGCTTCTGAACCATTCAGCAAGGATATACTGGAACCAGATGTAAGTAAAAAGAATGTACAGTGTTTTCAGGAAGGAATGGTTACTTTATATTCTCATACCCAAGTTACAGATTTTAGTGAAAAAGACAAAAACTTAATGCAGCAAAAACGAAAATTAAATAATTCAGTAATTCTACCAGCAAAGTGTTTGAAAAAAACAGATACCAATCCTACGTTTGTCAAGAAACATCACGATTTATGTGATAATCATCAACAAATGCAGCACAATTTTCTGGAGGCTGAGGTATCTGATACTGCTGTGAACAAAGAACTTAATGCATCAGCTGCCAGCACTGCCCACAGTTCACCGTCTGGAAAGCTGCACAGGAAAGTGAACCTTAACTTGAGAAGGAATAAAAGAGAAACCCGGAAACAGAATATGGAGTTGTGTGTAAAGAATTCAGATAGACTGACTGTTCCTGACGAGAAGAGAAGCACTTGTAGCTTACCACTGCAGACCCTATTGGAGTTATTCCAGACAAGTGAAAGAAACTCAGAATTTGGAGGTTTTTCAAGTTACACTGAGAACAAATGTTCAGTGAGCATAAATGATACATGTGAAGGGCAGAATGCAAATGTTATGTGGTCGTTATTTTCTTCTTCATCCTCATCTCCATTTTTTGGATTTTAATACTGGTTTATTTAATGATTTTAAATTTGACTTGAAAATTTAGGATTCTATTCATGAAGACTTAAATTGCTGTATTATATGTACAGATTATTTGGTTTTCAAGTACAGATTACTTGGTTTTCAAGTTTTTTAATGCAAAAGCTTCTGTATGTGTAAATATGAAAAATAAAACTACGTTTGGCTTTGGTCACATGTTTTGGGTTTTTTTAAAGGCACTGCTTTATTGTGTCTGGTAGAAGGCTCGGACGCCACATTTGGATTAAATGAATTGCTAGACAAAGCATGATGCCACTGCATTTAGAGTAATTTTCTAAAATCATTGACTATGATACATTTCCAGTAACCACATTAAAAATAACTGGATGTTCCACTGTAAATGAGGTAGTCTGCTATTCACTGATTACTGATGTTTTGCGGGCATTTGGTTGCTTCCCTTTTCTGTTTCTTCTGCTGCTTTAATAGAGAACACAGGAACAAAGATTGATTACGTTCTTGGACTACTCTGATGTATTATTAGTAAATTATTGCACTAGAACTAGCTCTATTGTGGATTTCAACTAATAAGAAGTCGGTTAGATGTATATATTTTCATTGGGGGAAAACAAACTAACAAGAAACCAACAGGACAGGTAGGTTTCTGAATTACTTGGGTCATTTGTTTGATTTTTCTTTCAGAGTAGCCAGTCTTTTGGATTGACTTTTCTCAGAAGCTGAATGAAAGACACAAGTAGGAGTTGGGAACACTTTTTTAATAATGCATGTCTTTTCCAGAGCTGATTTCTTTCATAATTTCTGTATCTGTAAATCATGAGAGGGCATAAGTATGAAATTACAAGAGACAAAGCTTTATTAATAAATGTAGAGTGCCTTAAGGTCATATAAGAGATCTCAAGCACAGAAATTACTTTCATTAATTTTTGCATAAGTTACTAGTTTGCATTTTCATTTTTTGCCCATTTAATATTCTCAGGCTTAGTGCTCTTACAGTTAAAGTGCTTTAATGTTGCAGGCTGCTATCTGTCCTTTATAGGCTATTTTCTGTGAGGGGTAGGTAAAGGTGTTTGGAGTGCAGGAATGGGTGGGGGAAATGATGTAACATTCCTTTATGGAAGGTAGGAATTGGAAGCTTAATGATTAAAGTAGCTGCTGAGGGTCACCTTTAGAGGTGACATTCCTTATTACTCTTACAAAGTAATTGCATGTATAGTCTGGTGAGGGCTACTTTTGGCTTCTCCATCTTACTGGTCACTTCTGGCTTGATTTATAGTTAATTCTGATCTGGATTGACATCCAGAAAATACAGAAAGCCATTACAGAAATGAGGAAAATTTGCATTTTAAAGAGGAGTTGATCTTGAATGTGTTTATCTGTATTTATTTTTTGCCTGTAAATTACCAGTATGTCATACTCAAGGAGTGGGACTTAAAAATAGAAGATTGAAGTGATTACTTTGTTCTTCATTTTGAGTGACACTTTAATGATTACTCTCTGGTTCAGTGAGTTCAATATATTTTAGGAACAAGTGTTTTGACTGTTTTTCTTCTGTTGAGATAATTTTATTTGGTTGGAGGTTTTTTTTGTTGGGTGACTTTTTTTGTTGTTATTGGTTGGAGTTTGTGTGTGTGGGTTTTTTCTGGCTTTTGGTTTAGTCTTTAAAAGTAAAGTTAAGAGAAATTTGCATTTCTCCCTAAAGCATTGCAACAATCTGCCAGTAAGTATTTCTTGCTTCTGCCTCCCTGCTTCCATCCTTGGGGCATACACTTCTTAGGTGTTGGCCTCCACGTGGTATGTATGTGCATGGCTATTGATACACATCAGGATTGCTGCAACGTTAAGGGTGAGCGATAGAAGTCTCTGTTAGTAAATCAGATAAACAGTGTGTATGTTTTGCATATGATTAAATGCAGTCCTAGAACGTGTTGGCTCAAAAGGCACTACAAAGAGAAGTTTCAAACACGGAATCTGGCTTTAGAATCTTGAAGGGAAAAAACATATCCGAGGTTTGTCATTAAAATATGAAGACTATTAATTAATCCAGAACAAGATAGGAGAGCTGCTGCTACTGGATGCAAAAAACAGTTCTAGTCGTGATGCAGATTTTGTTTATTGGTCACTTTAGTGTGTGTTAGAGTCCCCTTTGTCGTTTGTTCAGTTAGCATCACAAGCCACAGTAAGCCTATTAACTATTTCCAAAACAGATTTACTCAGCATATTTAATTATTTTAATGTATTTATTATCTTTTAAGCTTGTTAAAAAAAAAACAAAACTCCACACTTTTTACAAAAGTTTGACCGTATGTATGGTACAATTTGAAAAAATAAATGTGGAAGGCTAGTTACATCTGTCTCTGATTTCCTCATGGAGAAGAGAATTGAGCATTTTCAAAAAGTGCAGCAGTGATTGTGAGAAATGAGAAACAATTCAGACAAAGACTACCTCTCTGGTCTCTAAAAGTGCACTTCCAATGGCAAACCTATATTTATGTATTTGTGATAATGAGATGTAATTACAGTTTGAACTCTCTTCATAAGAATTTCTTCTAATGCTCTTCATTTTTTAAATTGTCTTGCTGTCTGACTTTGAGGAGCAGAAATGTGTCTATTCAGGTAAGTTATAGTGTGGCTGAGAGGAAACAGTTCCCCATCCATATGTGCATGTGCAGGGGTGTGCATACAGCCAGTGCTGTGGGAATTTAGCAATACCAACACCTCTCACACAAGGGAGTTCTGCAGTAACTTCTGCCATTCAGGCCCTCAGGTAAGCCCTGTGCTCTGCAGCAGCATCTCTGTGGGCAGCTCTAGCCCAGCTTGACGCAAAGCAAGAGGTGACTGTCGAGCTGCCTTTCCCGTTAGCGTTGCAGGGAGGTTAGTTACAACTGAGGCTTTTGGCTCCTTCGATGTGCCTGTGAGGGTGTGTGCACCTTCATCCCACATCTGAAGAGGCTCAGCTCTGACACACTCGGCTAATGTAGCTGGTGATGGTGTCTGTGAAGCTCTTGTGGCAGCCTCTGAGTGAAGGAATGTAGAAAAAATGGTAGTTGCTCCAACTGGTGTAATTACAGTGAGGCATGTGGACATGGCACAAAAATATGAATCTCCACATCCTCTGGTTGGAGAATCTTTGTGAGCTCTGTGGTTCATGTGGCCTCTAGGCCATTGACTGATAAGCACCCGGGGCTGATAAAGGCTGATCATGCTGGGCTTTTGATTATGTTGACAGTTGATACCACAGAGGCATCAAATCACAGTCTACCTTGTCTTACACTGTACTCAAAGGTGGAAAGCATTTCTTGCCCTAGTGTCGTTCTGTAGATGCTCAGACTCCAAGAACTTTTAGACATGCAATTAGATTGTGTAAAGAATTATGGAAAATTCCTGAAATAGTGAAGTGTAAGATAAGACTACAATTAGATGTGATCAAGCATTCATATCCTTCTTGGGTGACTAGTTTGGATGTTACTTGCATCACAGCAGGAAATTGACTCCCCTTTATTCCTCTCATTTTTTCCAGTGTGTTTCTTCTCATATAAATATTCTTCTGAAAAATAAGCTATTTTCATTTCAAGTGCTTATGGGCCACTCAGATTTAGCTGTAACCTCTATATGCATCTAATCACCACTCTTGAAGACAAATGAGGGAAAATTTTAGCAACCAATTGCTAAAGCAAATTGTACAACTTACTTGCACAGAATATAAGGTGGACTAGAAAATTAATACCCAAAGTTTATTTCTTAGTATAACTAGTCCTCTGGATCCTGTAGGGATATTATGTATGTTTGCACTTAATAGCAAAAATGAATGTGGTGATACCACAGAGTCACCACTGATAATCTGTAGCAGGTGAAGATATATGTGAGTAAAGTCCATAACTAGCTTACCATCTCTGAAGGTGATATGAGAAGAATAATTTGGTTTTTTTACCATGGATTCTCAAATGTTGCTGTTTGGTTCTTTGATTTAGATAGTGCAGCTATCCACAATAAATGCTGAGCACCCAAGATGGAAAGCAGGTGTTTGGGTGTAGTCCAATTTCATTTGGGATAAAGAAGTTGTAGATTCACATGATGTCTATAATATTTTTGTTTGTTTGTTTTGGTGGGGGTTTTTTGTTTGTTAGTTTAGGGTTGTTTTTTGTTTTGTTTTGTTTGGGGTGGGTTTTTTTGGTGGTTTTTTGGTTTTTTGCTGACTTAAGGGGAGACATCACTTCAAGATTCAGTGTTGAGTACGTGGATAGCTGGCCACAAGCCCCAGACTTTCTCTGAGACCTTCAGTACTACAGGCAGGGGAGGGGAAGTGCTGGTCTCCTTTCTCTGGGGACTAGAGATAGGACACAAGGAAATGGGAGGAAGCTGCAACTGGTAATGTCCAGATTGGACATCAAGTAAAGGTACTTCACTGAGAGGGTCACCAGAACATGCTCCTCAGGGAAGCAATCCTAAAGTAAGAGTTAAAGGACTGGATGACACCATTATATGGTGCATTTTTAGGTAGTTCCATGAAGAGAAGGGAGTTGGACTTCATGATTCTCAGAGATTTCTTCCAACATGAGATATTCTATGAGTTGCTAGAAGAAGAAAAACATCTGTCCCATGATGTGAAAGAGCTCATTGCTCAGAGGTGGATAACCTGCCACAGTCCTCAGCAATGCTGAGGAACTCCCAGGAAAGTAAAACAAGGAGGTGAATCTCAATGTTCTCTGTGTGATTTCCCAAATTAATGTGAAATCACCATCAATGAAATTTAAATATTTCTCTGAAGGATTAAGCCTGTCAAATCATCCATTTCTAATCAACGTGTACAATAAGAAGAGACTTCAGACATACAGATCAGGATTTACTTCCTTGTGATTTAGATCCTTCAACATAATACAGAATTTTTCTGCAATTTATTTAAAAGTCTTCTCTTTAGAATCGATCTTTAGTGCTTACCACAGAAGTGATAAATAAATAAGCCAAAGAGTAGAAGATATAAATGAGACAGGTTTGCAAGGAGAGGAATGTAAAACCTTTTTCATCTCTTTTGTCTAATTGCTTCTAGCACATACATTTTTAAATGTCTTTAATGACTTTATCTTTGGATTAGTTGACTGCATTTGAAAAAAGAAAAGTCCTAAACATTATTATTAAAATTAGTGAAGGATTGAACCAATATAGAGTTGGCATACTAAAAAAAGGACTGCATTTATGAAACATGTATCATATCTCATCATATCCTCTGAGCACACAGACTGGATAAAACTCTACTTTCACAGTTGTTAGCTTAAAGCAGACAAGCTTTGGCTGATGCTCTGTTGGTGAGCCTTCCATGTGTAACACCTACACTAAATCTGAACACAGGTGAGCAAGAGAAAAAAGAAATCTCTGACATACTGGTCCAGGAAATGAGTGTATAACTGTACTATGTATCTGCTGCTGAACGGTGTAATGTATACCCAATGTCAGGAATTCTCACAGAAATACTGACAGAAGCACCTGTGAAATTGTGTGCTAGTGGGGAAAGATGGGTCTAACTGAAATAACTGCAGGGGTTGGCTGCAGCCTGAAATGTAAGGATTTATGACTTTAGTAAGAAGATTGAAGTATCA
Source organism: Luscinia megarhynchos (assembly GCA_034336665.1). Classification (NCBI taxonomy): domain Eukaryota; kingdom Metazoa; phylum Chordata; class Aves; order Passeriformes; family Muscicapidae; genus Luscinia; species Luscinia megarhynchos. The sequence continues at coordinate 25,805,853 of JAPFBE010000007.1, read as the reverse complement.
TATTATAATACTGATTTTTTTTTTCTTTGCTATAAATAGCACTTTCTCATTTTCTTTATCCAACCCACCTATGGTCCTTTTGACACCCCACACCAGAGTTTTATAAGCTAATTTTGCAGTTTCAGCAGCTGCTTCAGGATGGATACTTTGAGATAATCGTGCATCTGGCCTGTAGTACCTGACAGCAGTGTAAGCAGGACGGCATAAAACTTACTAGCCACTTTCTTCTCAAAGTTACTATACATTGTGTAATCCTCTGTTGGTATCTTAGCTTGTTGGATTGTCGTTTTGTCTGTTTTCATATCACAGAAACAAGCTGAGAAACTGAATTTCCTTCATCTAATTGGTTCCTTTAATAAGACGATATGTGTAAGTGAGGTGAGCCCTACAGAGGAGTCGGGCCAGGAGCGCCGGCACTCCCTGGCGGGTGGCTCCGGGGAGCCAGGCAGGCTGTGCCCGCAGCACCGCCCTTCCCATCGGGAGCCGTGGAAGGCAGAAGGCAGCCCGGCGGCTGGAAACGCTCCTAAGAGCAGAAAGGGAGGTCCCAGGTGTCCTAGCTATTGTCCGTGCAAGCAGTGCAATTAAAATAAATCTGCATAATGGTTTTAAGATATTTTGTTTGTTTGTTTGTCCTTTTTATCTTTGAGACTACAACCAGCAGCAGCTTTCAGTGGCATGATCTGTGATGCCATCTCCTCCTTTATTATGTGTTTACAACTGGTACAAGCCTTCCAGTGGGTAGTTAGACTTCGTATTCTCTCGGCTGGATGGGCATGGAGCTGCATCTGCTGCTGCTCTGACATCCCTCCTTTCCCTGCTCACCTCAGCTGCGTGGCAGTATTTGCTATCGCCCCTTCCGAAAACAGCGGGGAAAGAGGAGTCTCAGGCGACGGCCGCTCTTGTCCCATTTTCATGAAGAAATGTAGTTAAGGAAGGTGAGATACACCGTGCCGAGAGGCAGTACTGCTGCTCTCGGCCTCCCGGTAGGTGGGAGTGTAGAATTGGATTGCAGATGCAGCCATCCCTCCGCTGAGGGAGAATTATTCTCGCGTTTCAGGTATCGGACATCGTGGGGGACTCCTTGACGCTTCTTCCCCTTAATCCAGGAGAGCATGTCGTAACGTGAAAGGAATCATTCTGCCTTGTAATCCTTTCCTACTCTCTCTGTTAAAAAACCGGGGAGGGAGTAGAAATTCAAGAAAGGGAGAAAAAAATGTCATAGAGAAGGAAGTGAAGGTTTGCTCAGAAAATGAACACGTAAAGGAGGACAGAGGGGCTGACAGCGGTACGGGCAGGGAGGGAGGGAAAACGCCCCGGCTGCCTCCCCAGAGTGCCCCCGCCCTGAGCCGCAGCTGTCGGCGAAGGCAAGTTTTGCGGCGGGGCTCCCCAGCCCCGGAGCGGCGCGGTACCGCGGGATCCCTGCGGCGCCGCCCAGGCCCCGGGGCTTCCCTCCGCTCTCGCCCCGCTCCCCCACGCGCTGGCAAACGACTACATTTCCCAGCACTTCCCTCTCCCGAGCGGGCTCTGCGGGGCGCCTCGCCGGCTCTCGCCATCTCTCCGCTGGCAGGGGGCTCGGCGCGGCGGCGGGGCGGAGCTCGGCAGCCCCGGCCCCGCGGCCCGCAGCCCCCCCGCCCGTGCAGGCGCGGAGCCGGCGGCGCTCGGCGGCAGCGGGGCGGCGGGCAGCGCCATGCGGGCTGCCGCCTGCCTGCTCTGCCTGGCGCTCGGCGCCCTGACAGCGGCCCCAGGTGAGCGGCGGGGGCGGCGGGGTGGGGGGACGCTGCGCCGAGGCTGCTGCGGAGCCCATGGAAACGGAGCCCCGCCGCAGCCTGCGCGCCGGGGGCGAGGGCGCAGCCGGTGACAGTGCCTCCTCTCCCCTGGCAGGAGGCGCCGGGCCGGCGATAGCGGCGGCGGGACGGCGGGGCCGGAGCCCCTTCGCCGAGCGAGAGAGCATCAGGCCCCTGCGGCTGGTCTCCGGCGAGGGCGGCGGCGGGGCGCGGTGGCCGGCGCTGAGCACGCGGGTGCGGAGCGAGGCGGCGCGGGCTCAGGTAAGCGCCGGGCGGGGGGACAGGGCAGGGCCCGCGGGGCGGAGGGAGCCTCGCCCGGGGAGATGGAGAGCCCTCGGTGCGGGGCGGTGCTCGGTGCGGAGCGGTGCTCGGTGCGGGGCGGTGCTCGGTGCGGAGCGGTGCTCGGTGCGGGGCGGTGCTCGGTGCGGGGCGATGCTCGGTGCGGAGCGGTGCTCGGTGCGGAGCGGTGCTCGGTGCGGAGCGATGCTCGGTGCGGAGCGGTGCTCGGTGCGGGCGGTGCTCGGTGCGGAGCGGTGCTCGGTGCGGAGCGATGCTCGGTGCGGAGCGGTGCTCGGTGCGGGGCGGTGCTCGGTGCGGGGCGATGCTCGGTGCGGAGCGGTGCTCGGTGCGGAGCGGTGCTCGGTGCGGGGCGGTGCTCGGTGCGGAGCGATGCTCGGTGCGGGGCGGTGCTCGGTGCGGAGCGGTGCTCGGCCCGACGCGCGGCTCGCTTTCCCGCAGGAGCGCGGGGAACGCCAGTCCTGTGCAGGGAATTGGTTACGATGTCCCCGTGCCTGGCAATGCCAGCCCGGCCGGCAGCGGGGCCCGGGCGGGCACAGCCCGCTGCTGCGGCGGCCGGGGCGCCCAAAATGAAAGTTGCGGTGCCTTTGCGACAGCGGGGCTTGAAACGCTGCGGCTTCTGGCTGAAGCGTGGGCAGGGTGGGCTGGTGTTCTGTGGACTCGGATGTGATTTTAAAAATAGCAATTGTATATCGGAAGGAAATTGCTTGAGATGTAACATGTGAGCTAAACACAGGATTTAATGTACTTATTGCCTGCTGCCCAACCCGGGGTATGTTTTCAAATTCCATAGAATCATTAAGGTTGGGAGAGACCTCTAAGATCATTGAGTCCAACCATTTATCTGGCTCTATTTGTGTTAAAAACCATATTTCTCTTACATGAAGACCAATCCCTATAACTTTTAACAACCTCATTTTGTATTAAAATACAGTGATTTTCATCTTGACCCGTTTTGTTTGAGTTGGTACACGGTTGTTACATCTGAAGGAGAGAAACATTGAATCCATATTGTTATAGATGTAGAACATAAAACCTGAGCATTTGAGGTAACTGCTGACATCCAAGATGGGTTGCAGGCCTCAGTTTCCTCCTTTCCTAGTTGACTACTCTGTGTTTAAGAAACAAAATTGGTGAAAAAATTGTCTCATATTTCTTTTTTTATAATCCATCAAGTATAAGAACCAACTTGCATTCTCTTTGTTTAATTAAATAATAAACAACTCTTCATAGCATATGTATTTGCCTCTGAATGTAGCTTACTCTATGTAAAGATTTTTTCAGATATGAAGACCATATTTACAGTACAATAAAACACGATTCTCAAAGTTCATAATGCTTTGTTCAAAGAAGAAAAAAAAAAATCCTTTAGGCATTTCAGGTTTTTTGAAGACCCCCAAAAACTTACAAGTTCTAACACTTTGTGACATGTCTGTTTTAAACTTAGAAATGGTTGTATTTTGCTTTAATATTAGGCTTAAAATACTGTTCTTACAGAAAAAGCTGCCAATTATTAGGCTTTGTTTTTCTGAATGTCTCCGTTTTTATTCACCAAATTTTATGCCCATTAAATTTTCAAGTCATCCTGATCTAGTTAAGATGCTAGTATCAATGTTAATCTAAGAAGAAAAAAAAAGTAACACAGGTGGTTTGAAAAGGGTTAAATACATTTATTTCACAACAGCCTCCATAGTTAAACCAACGTTAATGTGTAGAAGCTCTGATATAAATGTGAAAGCTACTACAACTTCTTTTCCTGATCAAGAAGTTTTCCCGCTGCTGCTTAAAATATTCTCAACCTCTTCCACGGTATCTGATGGCTGCTACTCATGGAGGGATACAGTAGCTGACAGTGCTTTGGGCAAAAAAAATTGCCAAGCAGGCTGAACGGAGTGAAGCAGTACAGATTTTCTGTGATTCTGGCACGGAGCATGTTGCATCCTAATTGCAGGATATTGCATCCCTTGCCCAAGGATCTGAGTCAGCTCGGCGGTAATGGACCAGCAGCGTGGCTGACTTGGCTTAGCTGAAGCTGTGTAGGAGCTGCACTTAGGAGAGTAATTATCAAAGTTATGGACTAACTTCACAGAGTGCTTTTGGGTATCTGGTGAATGTCACACGAAGCATAAAGATACTGGATTCTGCTCATACATGAGGAGACACCCATGCCTGGCCTGAAGAGTTAGCAGCCAGTGGCATATAAAGAGTAGGGGAACAGAGGTGCCCTCTACATCAATAACATTTCTGTATGTATTTGTTTGTTTTGTGATTAAATACAGTCTATGGACTGTCTCCATGTTCTATCCACTGCTAACAGTCTTTGAGTAGAATTTGAGAGTTAAAAAAGCTGGTCTTGAATACAGATTTCAAACCAAATGGCCTTCTGGATTAGTTAAGGGAGCATGCTTCTTTGAGGAGCTAAAGGCATCCAAGAAGAATCCCTGGTGAGTGAAGGACAGGCAACCTTGCCTGGAAAAACAAAGATACCTGAATGGGAAGGTGCATTCAGAGGACTAGCCAGCAAGGCTGCAGTTGAATTAATGTAAAACAATGTAGTTGTGTTTTGAATCGGATAAAAAAAGGAGGGGGTGGGCGGGGGAGAGATAAGCTGGAGAGAAGGAAGTTGCATTAAATCGGATTGGATTCCTTTAATTCCTGGATGAAAGCTTTAGCTGCAGAAAGGGCAGAAGTTGAACAAGAAGGATGCAAGCCTGAGTTCAGAACTGCACAAAGGGAAATGAAGATGAGCATGCAGAGGAATGCAGAAGAAAAGCATGGCCTTTGCAGATCAGGAGTTTTAGAGCAAGCTTATGATGGAGTTGAGCCAGAGGAGTGTAATATGAGAAAAGGGGGGGTGAAAGGAGGTAATTGAAGGCAGGGAACTGGAATTGACTGGAAAGTGATGGATGGCAGATTTCTAAAAAATAATGATTTGTTTTCAGCATTTGTTGAGGTTTTTCTCTAGCAACTTCCTTTATTTTGTTTGTTTTGGGGTTTTTGGGCCATTGCCATCAGAGTTGAGTGACTTCTCTATATGCATGCCTTACTATTAAATAGCAAAGGAAATAGTCTATATACTCATCTTAGAAACCCAGAATCTAATTGCTTAAAAACAGAATTAATATGCTCACAATTGTAGTTGTCCAAGATTGCTGAACCTCAGAACACAGCACAATGAAAATGTTGTAGGCTATTGCATGTTCATGCCATCAATGTTTTAATGTACGTTATATAGTCGACATTATAGAATTCATGTGACTTTGGGCTTCTGCTTTTAATTCCATTGCAGAATAGAGTCATCACTAGTATCTGTGGCACTCCTGTATTTTGATTTCTCTGTTCCTCAAAGGGTGCCTGTAAGCAGTTTGCACACCACTTAGTGTATAGGATAATCAAGATAAGATATAGCTAAAAGCACACTAATATTATATCATCATTAATGCAATCCAGAATCTTAGCAATGGACTCATAATTTATTGTTGCATAAATAACTGCTAGAAGATGAGATTCCTCTATGTCAGGGACATTCAAGGAAGGCTAATCTAATATTTTTGTGTTTGAAAGAAGGGAAGTTCCCACCTGGACAATTTTAAAGAACCTTTTAACTCCGTCCCTTAAGCCATATTTTGGTATTGTAAGAAGCACATGGGAAACCACAAGTTTTGTAATATTTTGCTTTAGTCAATACAGTATAAGCCTGTTCTTTGTTAAAATGTGGAAATGTGTAAGCATCCCTCCCCACTGCCTGTATTATCATTATCCATTTTTGATATGTCTAAATGTTACATGGAAATTTGTGAGATTTGCTATGATTTTCAGTGGGAACTAGGTTCTGACCTGCTGTGGACCGAGATTCACTAATCTCTGCTGGTTGTGCAGGACATTCATGATGTAGCAGTTTCTGTTTCTCAAGCTCCTGTTTTTCACTTGCTAATTTCCCGTTGTCATGAAAGTACACTGGATTCCTTCTGGGAGAGTAAAAGGGATGACCTGGCTGTAGGGAACCTGGCCTGAAGGGCTCCAGGACTGAGCTGTATCTGGAGACAGAAATTCATGTTGTTTGTAGTCCAGAGTGAGTCAGTAGTTTTCAGTAAATAACTGATTTGTCTTCTGCAGCCTGCATTGCTTGTGACCAAATGATACAATTGTGTACACCTATTTGGAATCATGGCTGGCAGATTTCTTAAATGATTTCGTATTGCTAATAATCAATTTCAGAGAAGATTTGCTCTGTCATGCTGAGTTTGCATACCCTTGGACTTGAAATCGTCATTAGTTCTTCAAGTGTTGCCTAGTCTTTGCTACTGGATTCTCTGATTCTCTGTCGTCTCACTCTAGTCTTCAAACAGGATATCCCTGTTCTTTGCAGGTGCTTCTGAAATTGCTGACTCTTGCTTTCTGTTCTGAAGCTGTCAATTTCTATTGGTATTTTAAGTTACTGTGTTGGGTAGCTCCAACAAATAGTAATTTTTTTCTTTAAAAAAAGATCTCTGACTGTTGAGCAGCTTTTGAAATATTTCTTAGAGTTTGGGACTGATGGATGGTGACTGTTGGAAAGAGAAGTGCCATGAGCAATTGCCTGATTTAAAAAAATCTTTTTCTGCCACTTAGTCAAATGACTTCTGTCTCTTCAAGAGACTTAGGCACAATTTTTGATCATCCTAACACAAAACCAAAAGAGAAGGAGGCTAAACTGAGAAAGGGGCTATAGTGAGTAATAACATGGATTTGGTTTATTGCTGAATTTGTTTTTCTTCTTACCTTGTTGCCTCTTAACGTTTGTAAGGCATTAGGCAAAACGTGTGTGATAATTTACTGTATGTTCAGCATATGCAGTTCTGCAGTATGATAAGATACTGGAGAGAACTACAGCAAGATACTTCACCAACATGACAATATTTTATGAATATGTGAATGATGGCTAAAATATTCATACTCTTGATGCAGGTCTTGCCATCCTAAAGAGAAAAAAAAAACCTGCTAAAAGCTAAACTTTGCTATAGATTGCATGTTGAATGATATAAGGGCATTGAGGGTGTCCTTTGATTTCTGATGTAGAAAAAAACTACTCAAAGTGTGTTTTGGTATTTTATAGGCAAAGAATATTTCATATTCCTAATTTATCCTTCTTTGCAAGCTTATATCAGGAAAAGTCTGATAATGAGATTTGTTACAGCAGTAAATGTATAAGTCCAAAAAATCATCCTACAAAAAAATCTCTGGTAGCTGTTGCTTCAGAGTTCATGTTGTTTAGTGTCATCTTCTCATGCTTGTGCCATAGCAGACTGGCAGAGAGACATTCCTAAAGCTGTGGCTTAGCTTCACAGAACAGGTTTATATACAGCCAAAAGGGATCTTCTAGGCTCAGATGTAACAATTTGTGTACAAAGTATTTTCCCTGCATTTGCTTGTTGCCATGATTAGTGTGGTACATGCAAAGTCTGACAGGAATGATTTCCAGCTCTGGTGATTAATGAGTCTGTATTCACTCCTGGTCTGTGTTGGTGCCCCTGAGTGCAGGATCCCACCAAGTATTCTTTCTGCCTTGCTTTCACTGTGTATCTGCTTTGGGACTCCTACGTGGCTGATCAGCTATAACACGAATGGTGTAGAAGTGTGTTGCATCCTGAGAGGTGTCATGATAAACTTTGATGAGATTTAGCCATATTCTGGAGGAACTACATGTGAAGTTAAGATTCACTCTGAAATGTTTGCCACAAGAGCATTATGGGCATATGAGTTAAAAGGTCATGGTAGATATATTATCCTTCTGGTAGTCCAGGTCCCTTTTGTAGTTTTCCCAATAATCACACCAGTCTTTAAGTGACTCAAAACTAACAACTTTTTGAGGGCTCTGCTTGTGAAAACATTATCACAGTTATCCTGTCAAACACTGCTTAAAGGTCAATCAAACTGTGTAAAACCTTCAAAAGCCTGGTAGGTTCAGCTCTGTAAATTGTGGGTCCTTCTAGCTAGCACTTGGCTCAGTGCTTTTCCCTCTCCAGTTAGCTCTGCTGAGGTTTGTGGTCCTTCCACTTGTTGCTGCCTCCCTTGGAGTTTCTCCCTGGAGAAGATGGAAGATGAGGATCCTTGTCTTCCACTCCCATGGGTTTGAGCCAAGGTTGCCTCTCCTCCCAAAGAGACTGCTCTTCTGCTTCATGGGAAGTAGCTCACATGTCAGATGATTTAGTCGTTAGTTGTGTATTCTCTCAGTCTGGATAACTGTGGATACAGAGGGTGAAGTCCAATAGGGTCAGAGATAAAGACTGGACACAGGATTTTGGTGTCTTCCTATGCAATCTATCTTTCTCTTCATCTACTGATATGGTTCAGTGTTTTCATCACTAGATATATTTTTCAGTATTGTTTTTTCTAGAAATAGTGTAATTGTTTGTTTCCTGTGTGTTAACCAAAACCACTGTATTCAACATCTCCAAAAATTACTGTAACCCCCATCCTGTCTTCCTTTTCTCTAGTTTTGACTTGTGTAATTTATTTTAAACAATGCCAAATTTGCCTGTGGAAAACTTTCAGACAAGGAAACCTTCAATACCCCTCTAGTTACCTTCTTCCCTTTGACTTGCCAGTGATCTAGATAGTGTATGGATACAGTGCTCTGTGGAGATGTCTTTTGGAGCACATACAGGGTCGCAGAGATCTGTCACAGGAAATTTAGCTCTTCATAGCTGCAGATGCTCCCTGATAGTGCTCCTCTGAAGCCACTGCAATAGTTGCATTAATCTGCAGAGGAGAAATCATTGCTGCAGGGGTAAACTGTGCAGCAGCAGCTGTGCTGATCCGCAGCCAAGCATGGATGTGGAACAGCATCGTCCTCAGATGGAAGGATGTCCAGTGCAGATGAGAGCTTTGGACACTGAATATTACATCTGTGCAAGCTTTCAGTACTTTAGTGGGAGGACTGTGTGAAGGAAGGCTTATGGTTGTTTTTTCCACAGAAACTTTATTGTTAAGCACTGAACAGAAAGGTAGCTGAAGTGTGCGTGCACATGGTCAGGATGTGTTCTGCCGTGATGGGGTTTGGCTAGTTGGGTAAGTTCAAGTGGAAAGTCAGGGTCACCTGAAATTGCAGAATTATGGACAAATAACAGAAAGTGGCAAATGGCCTAGAGCTGTTTTAAGTTAAAAGCATGGCATTGTTGCTGTGAGTTTGCCCTCAGACAATGAAATCTGGTGATTCATCTGATAATTTGACCAGCTCAGGTTTGTCTACCTATGCTAAATTTCACTCTGAAGTCTCTCTTTCTTCCTTGTTTTTAAGCATAATGGATGTTACCAGACCAGAAAACTGTAGCAAAAGACAACACTTTAGAAAAAGCATAATCCAGAATGTGATATTAACCCAAAGTTTAGAAAAATTTGTGTGGGTAAATGCCTTCTAATGAAAGTGTGATGTATAGGAATGTGGATGCTAGAGCCCTGACTTACAGCTCAAAAAATTGCTCAGAAGAATAGCAGTATGTAGGAATGCACTGTGTTCCAGAAATGTCTCCTTAGAGACATTTTGACTCCTGAAATTCAGTGGGAATGAAAAAAATCCATCCATCAGTTGTTTCAGAAAATACATACAGTGAAAATGTTGATGCATTTTGATTTCCTAGGTTGTATCAAGGGGAAAAGGAGTTTTGAAATTTGTTTTTCTTGCACTTTTCAGCTTGTAGCAGGACTTTGATACTTGAATGTAGAGGGTGAGTCATGTTTAAAAAGTATTATCTGTGGAATTGATTGAGCATTGGCATGCCTAAGAGTCTGCAAATTTTGTCAAGCTTTTCTTAGCCTCTAATGCTATGGATGTTGGTAAACTTTCTGTTGGTGCCCAGGGTCCATTTCTGGGCTAAGTTAACCATGTTTTTTGGCTTTAGGTGTGTAGCAAGTAACAAGAGTGCTTGTTACTTCCAGTGGGCAGTGCTAATCTTTTGGTAGCAAGCTTTCATTTTTATGTAAACTAAATGTAAGACCAATTAGAAAGTGTTTGGTATATGTCACTGTGTTGCTGAAAAAAAGGTTTGGTCACTGGTACTGGTATAAAGGAAGCAAAGTTAGAGTGGACTCTTTTTTTACTAGATTTGAATGCTTTATTTGTAATGTAAGGGCAGCTTAGTGGAGGGTTTTTGTAGATTTCTCTCAGAGTGGAACTCTGTTCCTTCATTTCTGAAGACTGCAAGAGATGCTGAAGAGGGGGCCTTTAAATGTTATTGATTCCTTTCAGAGCTTGGAAAACATGTAGAAATGACCTCAAGGCACCATCTGCTTCAGCAAAGGAAATGCCTCCTCTCCTCCCGACTGCTGGATCTGTTGGGTTTTCCTTCTTGCCTAAATGGTTCTTGGACAATAGTCCTTTCTCCAGAGAGATGACACAGAGCTGCAGATGGGTGCATGCTCAAGGGCTGTGCGTTGGTTCCCTTGTTGTGTGCTCTGTCCCCTGCAGATGGGTGCTGTGTTGGTTTGCCTCTCATGCTGCAGCTGTGCACGAGTAGCATCTCCTTTGGTTTCTGCCCACTTGAACCTGCCAGGGAGAGGGGTATTTACTGAGGATGGATTGTCCTTGGAGTCCTTTCCCTCTGATCTCATGTTTCTTCACAAAGTAGTTTTGCCCTCGGATTGCAGCCGGGTCCTGGGCTGCTGAGTGATGCAGATGCAACACGTTGCACTACTCCTGCTGTAGTGGTTTTTCTGACTCCAGCATGCCAGTACATTGCTTTTCCTGTTAGATCTGGCTTTCTGAAAACTACAGTCACTGTGGGGAGCAATGGAAACTGGTGTTTCTGGGTCACAGGCTGAATCTTTGTTTGCTCTGCTCCCTGTCTTTTTGAAGTGTGATCTTCAATGGTCGTCATAATTTTATAGGAATTATGGCAGGCAGAGGTTCTGAACTTTTCAAATTTTCATTCATGACTTTTCTTTGTTTTCTATATGCAACCTTGACCTTGATTAATCACACTTTAAACAACCTATTTGATCATAATTTCCCTAGCCATTAGTATTTGATGAAGAATGTTTCTGAGCACATTTTAAAAACATGAGATTGAGCCTTCACCAGTTTTCTGATTTTTGTCCCAGTAGTGATACATTTAAGACCTCTGGCACTATAGTTGTATGTAACCTTTTATACATGAATCCTTGCTGCTTCCCTTTCAAAAAAAGGGGGGAAAAGAAGACTTCCCAAAAGTTCTTGCAGTTCTTCCTTTCACAGTGATTTGAAGACTTGCAGTAATTAGTCTCACAGGAAATCAAAACTTATAAACAAAATTTCAGAATCAAATTAATATCGTCCTCTGCACTTAAAAGCACAACCAGTGTGATATCTGGTGCCACAGGGCTTTAGTGGTGCTGGAAACAAGTGTTAGATTGCCTCTTGGGAAGCAGCATCTTGCACCCTCCATTATTCAAATTTGTCCTATTAGATATGTGAGATCAAATGGTAGCTTGTGCTAAATTTGCTAGCAGTGACTGCCCAATACTTTTCATGTCTTTACTGTTTCACTTAGGAGTTAACCTTGGGTGAATTTCTGAGAAAGATGAAGTGGAGGTGAGGAAGGAGAGCAGGAAGAGAAGTTTTCAGGGATCCTCAGAAGGATCCGTGCTTGAAGCAGTGACACCTGTGTGACATTTTTCATCAGTTTGTGCTCGAGTTTTTTTTCCCTTGTGCCCTTCCCCCATATATATTGAGTAAATTCAAACAGCCTCTGTGTTCAAACACACAAATGGAAAAAAACAGGGAGGTTTGTTGTGATTTTTTGGTGGGCTTTTCATTTCCCCCCTTTTTTTTTCCCAACTGGGAAGACTAATTACTGGCATTTTAGAGGTACAAGTGGTTCTTGCTTCTGAGTTTGAGTTCATTGATGCTATGATGTTTATAGGGAGAAAAGCTATTTTAAGTCATGTTTACAACCACAAGGAACTGGACCTTGGCACCACACTCTAGCTGATGGTGTTTAGCTCTCCCTGTGCTCCACCCTCACTTGGCACAGAGAACAAATGTGTGATCCAGGACTAAAAAATGAACATGCAACTATTAAAGTATTTTCTTATTTCTAGCTTTTCCTAAGAATAAATGATGGATTTACTAAATGTGCCCCAAAGAGGCAGTTGTGAAAGCATTTTCATCAAACCATGATCCTATTCTGCAGTTTTTTCATTAAATAAACTCTGCCCTACCAAATGCCCCAAAGAGATTTAGATTTATCCATTGGATAAAAAGAGAGAGCTTGGATGAAGAATGTCAGATAATGACGATTGATACAAAAAATGAGTGCCTATAAATATTATGAGAATGCTAGGGAAAGTGAAAAAAGAGATTCTGCAGTTGTTTAATATGCTATGATATGTGGATCCAGTTCAGTGATACTGAACTTTAGATTAAAATTAGATATTTTCAAATGGCAGTAGAAAAGGCCTGAGGAAATAATATTGCAGTTATATTTTATTATGCATTTTTGAAAGAAGATTCTTTTACTTGAGATACATATTTTTAATATTAGAGCTAAGCTTATTTCTGAATTTTGTCTCTTAGCAAAGTTTTAATATTTTTTTTTCCCAGTAGGTGTGAAAAAGTAATTTTTTAACAGATTTCTTATTTTATATAAAGCAACAATGGATTTATTGCAACAAAACTGAGACTGCAAATTGTCTTTTTAGAGTGTGTACCTTTTATGTGTCCTTTTATAGAGTGCTGATTGGCACCATATTTCTTTACTCTAGCATAAATTTATTTGTAATGATTATTTTCAAAACAGCAAATGTAGGTAAAGCTACATGAAATTTTTGGTGTATTTTTCATTTAATTTCATGCGTGTATTTATTTTGATTTCTCATTGGCTTATCTGTCTTCTTACTGGACTCAAGATAATCTATGTTACTTCGTACACACTTAAGGGACTCAACAGGCTGAGGTTTCTGTTCTATGAAATGAGGGGGGGGGATTAAATTTATATCTAAGGAATCTATTATTTTGTAAATGTGACTGACTCACCAAATGTCTGCTATAAAATCTCATTGTTCTTGCAAGCTCTGAAGCACATTTTTAAAGTTTTTTCTTCCTGTAACATCCTGTATTATTTTATCTCTTGATTCTCTTGATGCTTGTCTTTCAAGTCTACAAATTTGATCAGAACCTTTTAATTAGAAACTACAATGCTATATATAGTAGTAAATAAAATTTTTTTACATCGAAGGACAAACATATAAATAGGATTTTCTACTAGATTTTTTTTACGAGATTTTGCTCTTTTTTGACAGAAATTTTATAATCTCTTCCAGAAAAACTTATAAAAACGTATCTAAATGCTTTATTAAGGATACCTCTCAAGGAAGAAACATGTTATGAAGAATTGCACATTGCATCACAACATGTTTTTAATTATTTTTCCTTGTTTTTGAGGAAAAATCTTAGCCATCATGTTACTGTGCTGCTTTCAATACTCGACTAATTATACACAAGGTGAGGAAAATGTCTGAATCTTTCAATTTAAAGTTCTTGTTAGTTTGATTATTCAAGAAAGTGCATAGCTTGTAAATATTTCACTGGTGGTTAAGATACTTGCTGTATTTGAAATTAAAATCTTTGTAATATTTTGAAGGTTACATGCAGAACAGTGCACTGGTGTTGATCTGCAGTAATGTGCATTGGTTGTAGTTGATGGACATTTGTTCCCTTTGCAGGTGCTCATTCTTTGGGGCCAGTTTCTGAGAAAGCTGATCCCCAGCAGGAGTGCCAAAGGGACATCATTATTCTCTTGTGTTTCTCTGTAGTAACAAATAGTCATATTTGGTACTGATTGTCCATCTCCTCTATTACTGAAGTGATCCCTGAGGCATGGAGCAGGTGATTTAAAATAATTGGAATCACATTGCTCTTGGTTTGGCAGGAAGGTTTGCATACCACTTTTGTTTTTGTTGAATTCAAGCTTATAATCTTTGCTTTAGATAAAATATCTGTGTGCTTAGTGGTTTGAAACAGTCTTTCCACTCCATTTACTCTTGATTCCTTTCAGACATTCACTGAAGTGCTTAAACCTCACAGTCTTTAATAGAAGTTAGCTCTGCATAGTTACATTAGATGCATGGGATGCTTAGTATTTTCTGTAGGGGGCCTTGCAGGTCAGAAAAATTTATGCACCACTAGAAATTGCACCTGAAGTACTGCAGCTAATTTCAGAGCTGTTATTGGTATTTTTCTTCTTCAGTTGCATGACATAAAAATTTCAGAGCTTTTGATTGTGTTGGGGGCATTGCATTGTGCTCTTCCATTAAGCAGTTCGATTCTCCTTTCCCTGGCTCCTGTTCATGTTCTGCACTGAGTGCATCTTCTGGTCTCCAGGAACTCCCCTTTTATGACTCAGTTGTCAGCCACTGATGTGTCAAGCTGCTGATGGCTGTTGCAAAAGCCCCACATTTTCTGAGAGAGTTCCTTGGTTGGAGAACTGAGTACATAGTGGATATTCTTGCTTGGGTAGTTTAGAGAAGCCTTTGTGGGGATCTTTCTTGTTACTTCTGCTTGACTGAGGTGGTACAGATGGAAAGTACTTATTTCCTCTCTTTGGGTTCTTTTAACTGACATATGTCTATGAATGTAAGCTCCTTTGCAGCTGGTCATTTCACCTATTCACTGGGCAGGCAGGTAGATGTGCTTAAAGATAACGTAGAGCCAAGGCTTTTAAAAGTCCATTTCTTTATTTTGTGGTTCTTAACCAGATTTTTAGAAGAACTGTTACCCTAAAAAATTCATTGTCTGGAATTCTTAAGGTGCAGTTTTTTGTTATGGTGGATGAGGTCTTTAGCTGAAAGGGGGAACCTGTCTTCTTCTTCATTCTCTCTTGGGTTTCCCCTCTGACTTCTTTCTGTTGCATCTACCCTGTGGTTTATTTAGATCAGTTTATTTGTCTGACAAAAACCAGGCCCACTCCAAGTGGTGATTAATTTTCTGCTGTTGATCTGACTTTCTGGCTAGCCACATGAGCTGACAAGGGAGAGTAGGTGGGAGCACATGGCCAGGATGGGGCAGAACTGTTCGTTTTTGGCAGCAGCCCACGGTGGAGGGTGTGACACAAACATGTATCGGGAAGGGATGCGATTTCTGGAAAGAGAGGAGTTTGCTAGGCTATCCAGAATGTCTTGGTATCTTCATAGGTTTGAAATATCCTTGACATACACGTGGTTGCACTTGAGCTTAAACTTCATGGTAAGTTTCTGGATTTGCATCATGTGTCTTGAGGAGTGGTTACATCTGCGTAATGTATTTCATATTAATTTATTCATGTGTATTTTTTCCCTTAAATCCACGTTAACAGTTTCTGTTAGGGAATAACTGTGGTCTAGGGTCACCTTAGAAATACATTAGCTTGTAGTTGTTTATCTTGGAGATGTGTTCAAGAGAGGAAATCTCCCAGACCAAATCGATATGGTGCAATATACCTGGCAGCTGAAAGCCAAACCAAACCGAAACAATACAGTCATTTTTGCTCTGATGGTCTATGAAGTGGATATAATTTAATGACAAATGCCACATTTAATATATGTGCATTTAGAAATCCAAGTTAGGCTTTTTATATTCTTTCTTACTCACTAGTTCTCTTCTGGTACCAGCATATGGTCATATAGAAGGCTTGGCTATACTCTGCATAGAGACCTAAATGATGGCATATGTAGGTAGCTATGTTGTTAACAAGCATGAATAATAAAATGCTGTAGAATGTTCTTTGCATTTAATAATGTAATAGTGAGAATCAAAAACTGGCCTGTCATTATTCCTTTGATCAGAAAGCAGTTGTTGCAGGTGGATGAGTGAAGGTTAGCTAAGGTTGGCAAATGGGCTGCAGTGGAACAAGGGAATGGCAGAACTGCCATCGGTCCCTTGTACCTTGATTTGTGGCCTGTCACATTCTGTTTGTGAACAGCAGCCTGAAAATTCACATCTAGTAAGAGAAGATGAAATTTTAAAACCTTTCAGAGCAGACTCTGCTGCCTGAGAGGTGGAAAAGCAACAACAATGGTAATGTGATAATTTGTTGATGGTTGTTTTTGCTGTATTTGTGGTTGCACTAGCTGCTTCAGGCCAGAAACAGCTAAATGATGGTCCTGCATGTGGATGCCATATCTGCTGTGGGTGTCTGTACATTTTATGGGTGTCTGTCATCACAGATGCCAGCTGGATGTGTAATTTTTTTTGTTGTCTATTTGCTTTTAATTTTTTATGCTTTTTTTTGATAGAAAGTAGGCTTTTAATACTGATGGTAGTTAACCACCTATTATTTACCTAGATAAGGTAAACGGTATGTGATAGATATATTCATTTGGTCAAAAAAGATACATTTGTTCAAAAAAGATGATAAATTATCCAGAAGTTACAAGAACCACTTAGCAGAGACCTGGTGGCCTGTGTTACAAAGCAGGTTCGATGTTGTGGAGATAAAAAAAAGGATATCTGACATGGAATTATACCTATTGAACTGCCTTCTAAGGAGCTTTCCAGTTTAACTGCATCCTTCTGAAGAGTAATGTAAATGTGTAGTTTCTTGTCATGCAATTTTGTGTGCATCTCCACAGTAGTGACACAGCCAGGCATTTTTATAGAGGGCCCCCAGCCTGAGCATCCTCTAGTAAGAGAAACTGTCTTGACTTCTGGATTTTTTTAAAAGAATTCATCTGTTTGTGGATATGTATTCACGGCTGTTGTATTTTTTATTTATTAATGCTCGTGCCTATATATGTAGACATAACAAGAAAGTTTTGCTGTAGGGTAACTAAAAGATTTAATAAACAAAAAAAAAGGTCATGATTTCCTCAACTTCCCTTTTCATTGCTGCTGTTCTTTTCCAAGGAAGCTGGTATTCTCAGCTCTTCTGGATTTAGTGCCTATTGAAAGCCTGCCAGTAGTTTTAGAAGGAGTGAATTTGATGATTCGCATTATCCCATCCTGTTCCGTGTTTCCCAGAGCTTTCAATAAATCATTTGTTACAGTTGCACTATCCTGTATTATATTTATCTGGAGAAGTGTAGTTTAGAGTCATAAGTAGTCCTTCAGCGATTCCTCTTAGGTCCTCTGTCTGCATGCTTCAAATCTTAATGTGCACATTTCACTGGAAACAAAATAGAAACAAAGTTGATACTGTTCCAAAATGTCTCCAAGTAGCTCTTTCAATTAATTAGTTAAGTACATGGCAGTTCTGTTTCTTGGGTGTTTTCAGGTCTAGAAACAAGTGTTGCATTTGTATTGGATAGTTGGGCATTTTCTTCCACTACGCCTAAAATAAAACTCTTTCTGGCAGTTGGGAGTTATGAAGTGTTCCAATGTTTGCTCGCTATAGGACTGAATTAAAGGAACTAGTTTGGGGAGAATATATGGTAAAGAAAGGAAGAAAAGAAAGGAAGCAAGCAAGCTGTTTCTCTACCACCCATATTTCTTTGGTTTTAGTAGCTGCTCAAGGGTTTGGAGTTTTGGGAACCTTTTAGAGGGTTGTGAGTCAGAGCTTTACAGAAACTACAGCTAATTATATTTTATCCCACTGCTGTCCCCTTGCTGTATGAGAGTCTGTGTGAATGAACAGTTTGTTTCAGGCAGTGTTGGTGAGATTTGTGAGAGTACAGTTGTCTGACCAAGGCAGTGATGTCTCAGCTGGTCTGTGTCCAGAGTCAGGGTAAGGAACATGTGAGCCAGGGGAGGTCTCCCTTCCCTTTGCTCGGCTTTGCCCAGGATGGGAGTTTGAAGAGCCATCTCCTAGGGTGTGGATGGGTTAAAATGGGAGTTTACTCTGCATCACACATTGTGTTGTTGGGAATTCTTGAATAAGTCCCATAGATTCCCATGACTGATCTTTTATTCTTTATCATAGACTGCCTTGGCTGTTTCAGTGCAATTCTATTTGGTTAATGACATATTTTTACTTATTTTATGTATTTTGTTTCTGCATTCTCAAACCAGTACAAAAGGTTCTGCCATGACTTAATAATAATACCAGTCTTTTCCATATTGCAGTCTACCCACATTGCTCGAGCCAGCTTCCAGGTTGATGCTTTTGGATCATCTTTCATCTTAGATGTGACACTAAACCAGTAAGTAATGACTGTATCTTACACTACATTTGTCCAAGACCTGGTGCCTGTGAAATGGAATTTTCCAGTGGAGTTTTTAGAGGCTGTATTATAGCAAAAATACTATGTTAGGTATTGAGTTAATTTGTAGTGGTGTATTTTATGTTCTTCTGTTACTTTCTTGAGTAGCCTTGTAGGCTTTGATATTCCCACTGTTATTACTTGGTAGCTATTCCAGTATAACTGACATTTTAGTAGTTTAATATCACCTCACAGAATCACAGGAAGATTCAGGTTGAAAGGGACCACAGAGGGTCATCTGGTCCAACCTCCCTGCTCAAGCAAGGCCATCCTGGAGCACATGGCACAGGATTGTGTCCAGATGGTTCTTGAATATCTCCAGCAAGGGACTCCACACCCTCTCTGGACAATCTGTTCCAGTGCTTGGTCACCTGCACATAAAGAAGTTCTTCCTCATATTCAGGTGGAACTTTCTGTGCATCAGTTTCTGCCCATTGCCTCTTGCCCTATTGCTTGGAACCACTGAGAAGAGCCTGGTCCATCCTCTTGGCCCCCTCTTTTCAGATACTGACAGATTATGTGAGGTCCCCTCTCAGCTGTCTCTTCTCAAAGGCTGAACAGACTCAGTTCCCCTAGAAAGATCCTCCTGTCCCTTAATGATCTTTGTTCTCCTCTGCTGGACCCACCCCAGGAGCTCCATTTCTCCCTTGCACTGATGAGCCCAGAACTGGACACAGCACTCCAGGTATGACCTTGCTTCTGTCAGTTTACCTTAAAGGCAAATTACAAACTTCACACAGAGCCTCCCTGGATATTAAAAGATGGATTTCCCAAAAACTGGTAGCTCTGAGCATTTTAATAACCAAACAAAGTACTGAAGGTACATGAATTGCACAACACCTAATCCTCAAAAAACAAAGAGTACTTGGGAGTGAAGTTTCTCGAGATGTGTTGAGAGCCTTTTGGAGCAGAGAAGCATTATAAGGCAGTAGCACTATGAACTGCAGTCCACGAGGAAAGATTGAATAATAGTAAAATTTCAGTGAAATCTGGTGTGTGGCTTTCAGTAAGGAGTTTTTGAAGTAGTCTTAGCACAGCTGTTTTAACATAGGAGTTGCTTTTCTTTTCTGTCCCGAAAAGGGAATAAATAATAGAGTAAATAGAGGTGTTTTGTTAAGTAATTCAGCTCCTAATAATTGGACACAATGTTTTGTGGTTTGGTGTAAGAGTTTGCATGCAACTGCTGCAAGTTTTTCTGCTGTAAAGATGAACCATTCAGGTTGCAATGACACCCACTCAAACTTCAGGTTCATTTTTTCACTTGTAAATATTCTTGAAGCAGTGATAATTTCTTTATGTGCCCTGACATTAGGTAAAAAGCACACATGAATCCCTGCTAGTTACAGACACTGGAACACTATGCTGCTGGAAGAAGAAGACAAGAGGCTGATTTAGAAGTGTGTAATTATAACAACTGTATTTTAAAACAGTTACAGAGGAAAAATTCCCTGTTGAAAAGCACCAAATCCTCAACACTGAAATGTTTCTTGGAAGTAGAGTTTTGTGTACATATTTATACCTTACTAAGAGTTGGCTGCACAAACCTGTTTTAATTTGGCAGGTTGATGGTGTGGTCACAGTTAGTTTCTAAAAGATCAGCATTGTCCTTACAGTATAAATTTCAGGTCAGCTGTAAAAATGTAGACACATTTCCTAATGGTCTATGAAAAGAGAAGTGAAGGCTTTGATTTTGTATGTGTAAGGAAACTTGTAGGTAGAATTTTTTATTTATGCATGTATGCACATAGACACATAAAAACATGTGTTTAACATTTTATTTGTTTTTGAGCTGAGTGCCATTTTTATGTCATTCCTTTGTTGTCTTGAATGATATTGCACCAAGTGTGTGTATGGTATGTCAAAATGCTTTTTTATTGTTCTTAAGAGTGCTGGAATCCAACTTAATATTAACATTTCTTGAAAAGCTACACTTTTATAATATAAAAGAAGTTCTGTCACAAATGTCACAAAATGAAAAGAAGGCTGCAAGGAAATCACGCTGTTTGGCTTCTATCATGATATTTAAATCAACTTTTAAACTACCTCTGAAATATAATTTGAAGATCATCAAATAAAAAGAGGGCCAGGTATACCAGAGCAACATTTAAAATTTAATTTTAATACTCATTCCTGTAAAAAAATCTTTAATTCAGAAGGTTGTAACTATATTTTTCTTTGGCAGTTCTCACTCTCCATATTATATTCTGTGTGTATATTTAGACCATAGTAGCTCTAGAGTTAAAAAGTAGTTAAATTATTGTAAGCAGCAAGGTTCAAGATCTTTGTTATCCTCTGGAAAAAATATCAGTTTAGTATTCATAAGTGAACCTCTGCTAATGTCTAAAGCATGCTGAAACAGGCCCCTGTGGTAAAATTAGCCCTTAAGTGTAATACACATTTGAGAAATGTTAAAGGAGATATGGGGGACACAGGGGGAGAAATAATTTAAAACACATGGCTTATCAGAAAGGAGGGACCCCCCTTGACTATGCCAGTCTCCTTTCTTGCAGTCTTCATGTTGTTTAAAGCTTAGTTTACCTGAATATATCTGAGCATCATCCGTAGTTACAATATCAGTGGTGGTCAGTCACAGTGAAAGTGTTCCTTCTCCCATATGGTTCCCCAATTTATGGAGGAAAAAAGTTCAAAATTAAAATGAGAGTAGCAAAAAGGGAGCTTAAAAAATGGTCAGAAATTAAAATATGCTCCTGACTCCAGATGTTTATCCGCAAATATTTTTTCTTCTTTTGCTGCTTTCCATGTGGGTGTTATTTTCTCTATTCTTTTCAAATCCATATTTTTATCTGTCAGATTCTGTGTTCCTTCTGCTGCATTTGCCTGTACTGTTTTATACATACTCCTGTTGTGTACCCTGTTTTATTTTAGATTCTGTTTGTGTATTTTCCATCTCTGTTCTTATTCAGTTCTCCAGAGTCACACAATTCTTTGTCATCTTTTTCCATCAGGAATAGTTGTCCACTCAGCCAGCACCATAGGTACTGCACAAATTTCTTATTTTTCTTTATCTGTTGCCTTGCCAACACTCTGTACTAGTTAAGGCTGGTAGAAATGTTTGTGGTCTCCTACTTTTGTCTCTTTCCCCCTTGCCTGATACTCTCTGTTTTACTGCTTCACTTCACTTGCTATTATTGATTTTGGGTGTTAGTTGGAGCAACTTTGCCTTCCTCTGCCACCTCCCAGAACAGTGGCCTGCAACCAAACACTCACTGATTTCTGCAGTGAAGGAAGCAGTGAAGATACAGGAACTGGGCAGGAAAATAAAGAAGCAGATCTTACACCAGCATTTCATGCATCAGGAAAACTGAGGGCCAGGACAGGAGCGTTCTGCAAGTCCTGGATGCAAGTGAGAGGAAGGAAATGAAAAAATTTCCAACTGGCATTAAAGTGTGGTAGTTTAATTTAATACTGAAATATGTGTGCCTTCTTCATGCTTATTTTGGATCTCAACCAGTTGTGAATGTGTATTTGTTCACATTAAATGCAGATTAAAATATGCTCAAGTATAACCTGTAGTGATAATAAAAAGTAATAAAATGTTGTTAAAATTACAGTGTAGTTCCCCTTTTTTTCTTTCCCTAGTGATGGTGGTATTTTCTCTATATACATCACCATTCTTCCTCCCTCCTTTTTTCCCCTGAGTTGCCATAGTGTTCCTACAATGAGCTTTTTTCTAAGACACAGTGTTTCTTTTTAACTTTCCTTTCCTTTTCAACTGGCTGTAGCATTTACAAAGGAGCTTTCAGATCAAATCAGCTGCATTTTTAGAAGGTTCAATCCCTTAGGCAGAGGTTAGGGATGCATTAGTGGCTTGGGTATGTTTATGAGACTGTTGCCTTGGTATCCTTATGTGTTCAGGGCTGCATCTAATGGAGCTGTTTTCTCTGGCCATCCTGATCAGTGCTGGCCAGCAGTACAGGCAGGTGCTGCTCCAGCCTTCCCACCTTGCACAGGTGTCCAGCTCTGACCCAGACCTGTGCTGGAGTCAACAAAAATTAAATATTCTTCCTCATTTCCTTTATTTTAACTCCTTCCCCTTGAAGCTTTTAATGCTGTGGTGGCATCTGTGGCTCAGCAAATGGCTGTTTCTTTTTTCATGCAGAATATTTCTTCTTAAATGTAGACACACAACCATTTACACTCTCCTCTTGTGTTGTAACTATGTGATTAAACACATAGCTCATCAGGACAGATGCAGGTCCAAAAGCCTCTGAATCCCTTCTGCTCACATGTATCTGTCTTAGAGTGCCATCCAGGACATGTTTGTTCATGGGTGAGGCAGCTGAGACCTGATGTCTTGATGGCCCAAAGCAAGCTGTGGTTTGAAAGGAGCGTGCTGCTGGATGGGTAGCTGGAAAAATTGCAGTATTTGTGCTTGTCTGGGGGGTGGATGGGCTCTGAATTGGGGGATCACCCCAGGTTCACTTTGTGAAAGCCATGATGGGCAAGAAAGGTGATGCTGCAGCTTCACCCTTTGTATGAAGGCTGTGGTGTCTCCCATAATGGAGACAAGCAGAGAGTGTTTCTTGAGTGTGAGTTTGAAATGTGGTCACTTCTGAGGTGGTGTGGACACTGAGGACTCCTTGGCCTTCAGAAAGCTCCTTGGAGCATCTGATCACCTGTGTGTGCCTTGGCCTCTCATGTTGTAACAAGAAGAGCTCTCCCTGATCATGCCCTTTTATTTGTCAGAGTGGCATGTTGGTAGCCTGGCATCTTCAGGTTTGTGGTGATGGGGAAGTGCTCTGAAAGGTCACAAGAATAAATAAGGATTTCAAACTTACATTCAGTGCTTCAGGACTGTGCTGTCATTCCTGGTGACAATCAGTCTCTAGGATGGGGCAAAACCATCAGCTCCTTTTTCATCCTGCAACACAAATTTAATTGCTTTGGTCCCTGTTTTTGTGGAAATTAATCTATACAGGAGCAGTAGGCTGGGTGAGATGTGATCAGAAACTCTGCCACTTCAGGAAGCTCACACATCATCTGTTCCAGCTGAGCACCTGGCCATGTCCTGAAGGAGGGACCAGCACACTGTATAAATTGATTGTTGTCATGATCAACTACTTTCAGAAGGCTGAAAGATTATATATGAGACAATTTTAAAAACTCTTCAATAATTCTATTCTCTGTGTGTAAAATGAACACCCTTTCTCTCAGTTTATTAAAAGGTAGGCAAAACCAAAAAAGCTTATTCAGAAAATATTGACAGATTTTTTGTATATGTCAATCTTAATTTAAATTATTTCTGGTTAGTGATATTGGAATGTTCCTGGCACCCCAGGAATTGAATTGTTTTGCAGCTACTGCTGAGAAGGACACAGACATTCCTCATGCCTTGTGAGGAATGTTTATTAGGAATGTCTTTTAACTACAGTTTTGCCAAACCTTACAGGATCATGATTGTAAACTTCATCAAAAAATTCTGGAAAGAGAAGCAAAATAAAAGGCAGCTTGACAGACAAGCTTTTTCATGAGACAAACTGCTGAAACTTTGCCTGTAATTTCTCTTGGCAAATGGTCTCCAACACTAATATCAATGTGTCATGTAAGCTGTAAATGGAAAACATATTCCTAAATTTGCTCTAAATTGTAAACATTTAGCTCTGTGGAATTCAAGTGGATTAATTTCCCCAAGTGGTTTAAGAAATGCAGTTGCACTGTTTGTAGCTACTGTAGTTTTTGGTGAGTGGTTCTCCTGAGCTGCCCCATGAGTCTCATCACCTGCGGGAGGGGAGGGAGAGAACCCATCTGCCTCTCCTGCTCTAAAAGTGCTCTGTGCTTTCTGGTCTCTGGCACTTTTGAAGTTACTGTTTGGGTAACTGTGTGGTTAGTGATGGTCAGATCAAACCTGAGGAGGAGTACCTCTTCCTCTGAGCCCTTTTGGGTCTCCCTGTAGTCCAACTCAATCCCTTATTAGTTGCTTTAGTGAATGTCTTGGCTGCACACAGTCCCCATTTTTCTCACTAGTGACTACAATTTACTGAGATCAAATGAATTTAAGCTCTGTTCACTTTCCTTGCTCTTGCTGTGTTCAGGTTGAGGAGACCCACTTGGGTATGATCATTTTAGTAATTGGTTCTTACAATGGCCTTTTCACCATATGAGAGTGCTCTGAAACTTTAATTGTAATATTTGCTATCAATTTATGGGTAGCGTGATGTAGACTGGATTCAGGTCTTCTGAGTGAGGTACTGAATCGTGTTCTGCTCTCTTTGAATTATTTGTTAAGTAATGTTTATCATGTGCTCTGTGATCAGGACCCCAGCTCACTCAACAGGACTGTTCTTTCTCAGCCCTCTTTTAAAGTCATTCCCCATCCCACTCTGTGATGGAAAAGCCACTATGGTCATAAGTGCAAACTTATGCAGACTGGAGAAACATTTTCTTGCTGATACTGTTGCTTAATTTCAGATGTTGATTTTGTTCTCTGAGAGGCAATTATTCTGTTTGTTGCTACAAATCTCCTTTTTTAATGGTTAATGAAAATTGTTGATTCTGCAGAGATTTCTGACAACTGATTCTGTTCAATTGAAAGACAAAGAAGGGTAAGGCAAAAATTTGGGGTTTTGCTAGTGTTTCACTAAACATCCTGAGACTGGGGAAGTTGCCTGGATTACTCAATTAGACTTGTTTGTGGCATCATCACTCAGGATTTCTGCCTTTTGTATTTGTCTGCTAGTTAGTTTGTTTTTTTTTGTTTGGTTGGCTTTTTCATTTTTGTGTTTAGGAAGTGTAGAACTAAAGAATTGCCAAAATATAAGTTGTTTTGATTGCTAATTACCCCAATTGCTAAACGTTTGGACCATAGTTTCAGGCTGAAAAAGCTCTGTAGCATCAAGTTTTCCTCCCACCTTGGTATGTGTGGTGTATAGTGCTTTTTGTTATGTTCAAAAGCTTGAGCTCTTGGATCTCTGATAAAATGACACCTTTTGAGACCTTTAATAATTTCTTTGCCTTTTTGCCTTTTTAAAAGGTGTATTGGTATCCTTGCTGAATTGTACATTCCCTACTGCCTTTTGTCAGTGTCATGTATAAAGGCAACATAGATTTCACATTTCTAACTGAAATGCTTCTTTACGTTGTTCCCAAAATTTGCCCAGGACTTAAAATTTTTTCTTCTTTTTTCTTTTTTTTAAAACTTCCTTTTGCTAACCTTAGAGTTGACTATTTAGTAAATATGAACAATGTTCTTTATAATCACTATTACTTTCAAATTCGTAGCCCCATGCAAAATAATACCTGGCTAATTTGGATAAGAGGAATTTTCAGTAAACTATGTCAAATATCTGTAAGTTTATTACCTTCCTTCAGTTTGTTTTGTGCAATATTATACTTAAAACATCTCTTGAAAGGGTGAATTGCTTTTGATAACTCAATTACATTTTTTATATTATAATTTAGTTTTAGGTTAACAAATTTCTGTTACCTGTTATTTCTCTATTATTGGCTGTAGATTTGTTGATTTAGTACCACTGGAAAACACTGTTGAAATCAGCACAGGTTTGCTGCTGTCTTCACTGGGATATGAAAAGTTTAAGTGAAGTCTGTGAAATTCCAGTGAGTGCTTTATTGGTGTCCTGTTTAAAATGAGAACAAAAGGTAATTTGTTTAATTTACTTGCTATTTCCAAGTGTGTCACTGTGCATCCCCTCATAAGATACTTCCATGGCCCATTAAAAATTTTCTGAAAAGGCTATTCCATTGTTTTCCCCTCAATGGATGTGATAAAGAGTATTTTACTGTGTTCAGGCAATTGCATTTACTGGAAGCAATATTTGTTTGTTTAGAGTAGAGTGATTAAACCATATGGAATTATCAGCACTAAATAAATTGCCTTTCCATAGCCTGATTATTTTTTTGATGCAAAAATAATTAAGAGAATGTATTAGTGTATATTTGTGAGAGTGTGTTTGTGTAGGAAAAAAAAAGGTTAATTATCCCAGAGAGATATAATCATTCTATTAGCATAATGTTTTTCTTTCTTGATGATATACCTTAGATTACCAGTTCATTTAGGAGAAATATATCTTACACACACATATACAGAGATACCTGTACAGATTGGTCATATATCAGTGCTATATTTAGTGTGTTTAAGTGAAAAGGCTCAAACTAGGGAAAGAATCAAATAATGTTTCAGCACCTATGGATTTATCTTCTAAATGTCAAGTATCTCCAAGTGACAGTAACTTTGACAGTCAAATAACCTTTAGCCATTGTGAGAGATTTTACAAGAAAAACTGTATTTTTGAATTAGCTTGTAAAAGGGGCTATGATTGTCAAAGTGTAATTTCTGGATTTACTGTTGAAATGGAATTATATCCTTACATGCTAATATCAGTTTAAGCACCAGAGTTTTTACTTGAATGCTTGATTTGTATTTCAATTACTGCCACGTCCATAAATAATACAAAGCAAACCGTTGACCTTTCCAACTGTTTCTTTATTTGGTTATGGTTTAACAGCCAGAATGCAATTTGTGTTTACAAAAGCAAGTGGCAGCCAAACAAGTTGGTCTAGTAGGAGCATTATTTTTTCTTACTTGCTTTCTGCCACTTGGACTCTCAGACCACTGTGGCTACAACACTACTATAGTCCTGTGAGTTGGTACTTATAAATAGTAGGCAGAGTAGAACACAGGAAGAGGGTAGTAAAGAGGAAAATGCATGAAGTGGAATGTGAATAGCAGGTATTTTTTCTACTATCATTTATAGGGCATATCTTCCCTGAGTCAGCAGTGTTCCTGCTGATAGAGTTTCCTTCATATGCCTCTACTAGTGTTGTCCAGCCACACTGCCCTGTTTTTTACTTTCTCCTTGAGAACTCCTTTGGCATCATAACCTTCTGTAAAAATAGCACTAACAGAAGCAAAGGAAGTGCTGGAGGAGTTTTATCTTGGGGCTTAAATATTTTCCTCAGCTAAGCAGTGAAATGAATTGAAATTTACTTTTCTAGGCAAGGAGTCAGGGGACGCATGGAGCTAGGAATGAAGATATGAAGAATGAAAATAGAAAAAATTATTACACTTTGTGGTGGGAAAGTGGAGGATCTAATGGATGTCTGGAAAAATCATCAGCAAACAAACTCATGGTCTTTAACTCTGTAAGATTATATGAGGAATAGATTATTCAGCCCTTTTGTTTTCTGGATAGTGGTTCTTCTTAAATGTGTTTTTAGTCCAGAAATTGAATCAAAAGGTGGTATTAAAACAATTTGTTGTTAACATATGGAACATCTTAGCTAGTAAAGAACAGTGCTCAGCTTGCATGCACAAACTCTGCTGTACCTAAGGATTGGACTTGTCTGCTTTCTTTGCAATATCTATTACAGATGTAAGGTGCATCTTTGAAGCCCACAGTTATTTCTTTCTGTGGTTGTGTGAAACTTATATAGCATTTTTAATGTGTTTTGTTTGTAATATTCAAGATGGGTGTGCCCATGTTTCCTCACTCAGTGGCTAGAAACAGACTTCTTCTGCCTGTTTACAGATGTTCTGTGTGGTGTGGTCTTTAAAGTAACTGTTTGCATTTGTTTGGGATCTGCTAGAGGGCACAACTGCATTTGCAGATAATTGTGTCACCTAAGTGCAGAAAGGGCTTACTTGGAGAAAACCACAAGCAAATAGAATTCTGCACTTTGGTTTGAAAGCCTTTGCACACAGTGCTGCAATTTTGTCCTGGCTGTATTAGCATGAGAAGCAGCAGGTAGCAACCCCAGTGTAATAACCCCTCTATGTGGGTAGACTTCTTTCCTCTTCCAAAATATGCACAAAAATCAAGTTTTCAAATCCCAATGCACCAATTATCAGACGCAAATCTGGCAAGAAATACTGATCCTGCTCATTGCCCTGTTTCCCAGGGGTGCTGTCCCCTCACCCTCTGGGCTGTGTCCTGTCCCACTGGTGCCACTGCTCCCAGCAGCTCCTGGGCTGAGTCAGGGGCATGGCCTTTTGTCACAGGGTTTTCATCCTCAAGGCTGCATTGGAATTGTAGATGGCTTATGGTAGACAAATACTCTACTGTTAAATCTCTTATTTCTTCAGTGTGACCAAAAGCTACTCTGCTTACATACTGTAGATGGGGGTTTGCTTGGCTATAACGTGATACTCTCACAATTCAAACCCCTGGGCTCTTGGTACTTTGCAGGCCTTAGAACTTAACCATTGGTGATTCATTGTTATTGTGATTTTTCTGCAAGGGCCCATCTATTTCTCTGTTTTTTCAATTATATTAAACTCAAATTTTCCTTTCAAGCAATTTTCTGATTTGAACAGAATTCACTATGTCTCTAAAATCCTTCAAATATCTAATTGCTTCCTATTTGGTTTTAGCTCTTCATTGCCCAAGTTGTATGATGAAATAGTAGTAGATGAATGAAGCAGTGAGAGATACCTTACTTGTACATCTTATCAAAAGAACTCTGTTTTAGCTTTTCTCTTTCTTTTCAAGTGTTTTAATGAAGGATTATGGAATCTGCTTGTACTACCGTGAAATAAAAATAAATTCATGTAAGACAAAAATGATCCCTTTATGAATTGACTGAAATACTGGTTGTATGATAACTCTATTTCTTAAAAAAAAAAAAGATAAAACAATGTTAAAAGACTATTTATCTTTTGTCCTTATTCTATTTCTATTCCATTTACTTTATTTCTAGCATCCCAAAGGAAATTAAAGGCTGTCATCTAGTGTGCCATACAGTGAGATGTTGAAGAAGAAACATCTTTGTATTTTTATTAAAGATGACCTACAAAGACATATTTCTTCTAAATTGGGCTTCTGTCCTTTTTTGAGATGCTAAAGGTCATTTGAAAAGATAAAATATTTTTTCTCTTGGTCGTCTTCACTTCTTTCTCCAGAGAAACAAACCCACGTAAAATGGAGCTTTTATAATAGCTGAATTTATTTTTATCCAATGTTGTTTACCTCATATCAAATCTCCTTGTTCTTGCTGAAGACTCTATTGGGGAGAGTATAAATGTACAGGAAGAATTGCAAACATGTGGTCTGTACCCATCTCCCAAAGTAAAATCCCTCCTGATGACGTTCGAAAGGTTGGCCTAAATATCAAAATGTGAAATTTGCTTCAAAAGAGCAACATTAAAGCGTTCATGTCCAAAGGGCATGACAGATTTTAGGCTCTTGGTTGTGCTTTGTCAGATATATCATAGCAAGAGTTCTGAGACTAAATCATGGTAGAGATAACTATACCCCATCTTAAAGATTTTCTCTCTACAAAACAGTTCAGTTAGAGCAAAACTGTGCTATTTCTGACTGCAAATATGCTAATTCCACGTGGCAGCCATTCAGCCTTCCTTTAACAGGGACAGCCTTGGTGGCGACAGTAAAATTACAATTGCCTCGCTGCTTATTATTGCTCTTGTGGTGAATCATGCTTTCCATTTGGTCTGTCAAATTTAGATAGTGTTCAATGAAGTTTTGATGAGGGAGAGGAGAAAAAATGAGCTTGATGTAAGATTTCTATAATAGAATTATGCATGTTTTCAGAGCAAAGAAGTAAGGAAATTCTGATGTAGCTCTGCTTCCTAAAGAAACAGCTATTTCTACATATCATTGGGGACAAAAAGGCTTTCTGTTTTGTGGCCATATGTTTTAGCATCACCTCTGTTTTTTGCTTTTTTATAAAAGCAAGGGAATTCTCCCAATGGCTTGAGAGACAGTAATCCATCCAAAGCCATAAGATTATCAATGCATTTCTGCCTATGTCAGGTGGCCAATTTGATTGCAGAGGAAACTTCTTAGAAATTAACCAAGGAATAAACTTAGTATATTGTACTTCACTCCAGAAAGCTGCTCGTCAGTAAGTGGCAATAACGAAATGTGAAGCTGTAGAGAAACAGCAAGATCAAGTGGAATATGATACTGTAATGAAGCTGCCAAGTCCAGCTAAAGAGATTAATATAAATACATTTCCAGTGTTAATGAAAAACGATGGCTGGAACTTTCAATTTATATGTGCACAGCCTTTGCTTTGGTACAGGGTTAGATGGTTTCTTTTGTCTTTTTTTTTTTGGAAGAGTAGTTAAATCTTGCTTTACAATGTATTTTCTGAGCTTGCTCGCTGATCTTTAGCCTCTACTTATCCATAATCATTCTTTGATCTTCATTTCTTTTTTGCTGTAAGAGGATGTATTTCTCTTTGGTGGTTTGCCAGGACATCAGTGCTAATGGATTTCTAGTGTGCTAGAATTTTTACAATAGCCAGATAGAATTATATTCCAATGGCCTGCAAATATGTAATGGACTGCCACTTGAATTAGGCAGCTGTGCTGTAATCATAATTTGCTTTCCCCTTTGCCTCTCTCTTAGCTAGACTGTGGAAATTGAAGAGATGTAATTCATCACTTCTTATGGAATTTGTTTGTTTTCCACATTTGGTGGTTTGATTGATACAATTTTGCAGCTGGGAATCTGAAAGACTAGGAGCTGATACTTCTGAATTTCTGCCTTTGCCTTGAGGCTCAGGTTCTTGCATGTGCTTTTATGGCTTTTGAGCTGTGAAGCTCCTCTGAGTTCACCTTAATCCCTTTCCTGTTCTCTCCGGATGGCAGAAATGCAGCAGTCTAGGTCCAAGCATACAGGTTTTCCTGTCTGATGCCACTTCTGCCCTTTAAATCCAGATTTCACTGACATCCTGTTGCATTTCTTCCTAAATGACCTGTTAAATTTAATTTTTTTTTTTTTTACAAACTTACTATTATTCCTGGGTGAACTTGTTGTTGAAATATAGTAATAAGTGTTTGACAGTAAATGTTTGAAAAGTTTCTTTTCTTTTCCTCTTTCCTTAAAATCTCATATAAATATTGAATGTCCCCTTAAGCTGCTGTCTAAGTTAAAGTTCAGGGATACAGAGCACTTGCTGCTTCAGTTGACTTTCTGGACTTTATACAGATAATTATCTTCAATCAAAGAAAAAAAAGCAAAATTTAGATATTGTATTTATATATATATATATGTCTTGGAATTTTTGTGATATCCTTCATGTTAGTGCACAGTGTGAATGGCCCATGGATTCCATCAGTACAGTTCCACTATTGGCTAATCATATAATTCAGTTGGAATGGGTAGAAGCTGTCAGAAAGTCCAAAGAAACATCTATTATTTGACAGTTCTTCTCAAAGAGTGCAATGAATTGTGTCAGTATCTGTAGTAATTTCCTCTGTGCTTTGTTTTTCATAAATCTGTGTACCCACACACCCACATGCAGGTACATATGCACACACACACAAAACC
Organism: Luscinia megarhynchos; assembly: GCA_034336665.1. NCBI lineage: Eukaryota > Metazoa > Chordata > Aves > Passeriformes > Muscicapidae > Luscinia > Luscinia megarhynchos. The sequence goes on along the minus strand of JAPFBE010000007.1, from coordinate 25,774,373 downwards.
AGAGGTATTTCTGCCCTCCCTTCCCTCTCTCCACAGGTAGGAATTCATTTAAGACTTTAAATAATTAATGAGTGGCTCCTGTTCCTAATAGCAGCATAGAAAGGCTGATACTTAAAATAAAATTGTCTAGACACTGTCCAAGTGTGCAGACAGAAGATCAAGGCAGGTAATACAAATTCTGGACTTGGCTTCTCATATGGGAGAAGAACTTGAACACCCACCTCCTAGTGGGATTCTTTCAAATTTTCTGCTTTCCATTGCTGTCACACACCCCACCCCAAATGAGCAGATTGAACAAGAGGCACTTTGGCACTTCTGAGAAGTAAGACCTTTACAACTTTTGCTACTTTTGCAGATAAATGCTACATGGAAATTTTTATATTAAATACTCTGCTTTCTATTTTGGTTTCAGTTTTTGCACCTTGATAATAATGCAGATAATTCCTGAGAGCAACTCTCCTTTCTCACTAAATAAACATGAGAAAAACAAGGCTAGTATTGCTTGGTCCTTGCAAAACCTGTCATAAGAAAGGGCTTGCCCTGGCCTTTAAATACAATAATTTAGAGCAGCATGATTGAGATTTTAAAAATTTCTCTCTCTCTGCACGTCTTTCTGTTATGGAGAAATCAAGGCAGCAACGTGCTGATGCCTTTACTGTGCTAGCATGAATAAGAAAAGTATTTAAGTTGGTGTTCAGCAAGGAAAAGAGGTTTTCAATATTTTTGTTATATGGAAAGCAGATTTAAGCTGTTTCCAGAATTGTCTTCAGGTCAGTAAATCACTGAGGACATAATCCTTTCTCCCCATGATGCTGATAGCATAAGCTCCTTCCTAGACCCGTGGAGTAGGAGGACCACCATAGTGCTGCCTAATTGATAGTGTGGGTCTTGGGGGAGTGGCTGGAGAATGAATAAATCACGAGCTGTTCTCTGTATTGTTGGCCCACTACTCCTTCAATATTTCTAGGCAGCAGTCTGTGTGTTACTCAAACAAAAAATACACCAAAAGATGTTTTAATACTCTTGTTCCAGCTGTGTCACCCAGCAGAAAAAGGGAATGGCAATGGAATTGTGCGAGGGCTATGGCAAACTAAGTCATGCTCCTGCACTTGAACAACTGCTGCCTTTCAGTTTTGCTGTATCCAAATCTAGTAGCTGGTTTTCAGTTATGCGAGTTTCATATTATCTCTATTTAGACTTGTGTATAGTATAAAATAATGTTATATGTCAAATTTTGCCCTTTGGGTGAACATTAGTAGTTCTGGTTTACTTCAGCAGGAGCTGCAAGCAAATATCCTAATAAAAGAACTTTGCTTTAGACCTAAAATCATCTTTTGGTGCATTGCACATACCAGGAATGTGCATCTCCCTGCTTTCAAAGTATGGAAGTTACAGGAATTATTAACAAGTCTCTTTCACTTGACCTTGGAAAGCCAAACAGAAGGAGCTAAATACTGTGTGGGAATAAGAGGCCAATGTTTGAGCACTTTTGAGATCTCAGGCCCTGAAATCCACTGCCACCTTACCAAAGCATTCAGGATTTTTGAAGTCTGTGTGAACAATTAACACCCTAACCAGAGCACAGTGGTCTTAAACACCAGCTGTCTGTAGAAACTGCTATATATATGCTTACTGGGACACTGTAATGTTTGTTTATTTTTTAAATGTATTTTTATTGCTATTGTATAGTGACTGTGCAATCACGTTTTCCCTGGGTTTTCTGAATATAGCTGACAACCTCTGCTGTGGCTTATTGTTGGCACTTAAGAGGCAGAAGATCAGGTGGGAGGCACCTCACCACTGTCAGCAGTGGAGCTGGCAGAGGAGCATTTCAGAAATCAAGAATCCTGTCCCCTCCACTTAGACCATATTGCAACCAAAATCTTCCAGTTCATTACAAAGGAGCCATAAGATAAAGGAATTTAAATTGCCCGTGAAAGACTAAGCCAGAGCTAAGAATAATCAATATACAGAGAAACCACCTGGAGAAGTTAAAAGGCTGAAGCTGTGTTAGGTATTTTCCAGCAGATTCTGATGGTATTTTTATGCTGTTTTAAGTGGTTAAAGTGGGATTGCCTGCTTGTTTTTAAACTGGGGACACAGCTGTCAGTAAACTAAAGCTGGAGTAGTAAATGTTTCTGTGTTTCTACAAGTTTCTTCATTAATGGGAAAGAGAATTCCCAGTGCCTGATGTAGAACTTGGACCAAGTTTGCCATCCTGACTGGGGGCCCGGAGTTGTTGGCTGCAGAATTTGCCTTTTGGGCACCATGGCTATTGAGCAGGTATGGCAAATCAAAAGCTTTTACCTGCCCAGTCTTTAGAGTGTCTACCTAGGATGTGAGAAACCTGATTTGAATTTTTTTTCCAGAAAATCAGCCTAAGTAGGGATTTTTAAAACAGATCTGCTAGCTGCCTTGTTTCCTTAGGTGCCTGTTACTGTGTGAGACTTGACACTGGATAGATGCTGAACTGAGATAGAGAAATGCTCCAGCAATCTGTGGTAGCTGTTTATTGATTAAGCTGGTGTTAGCATCAGTCTGAAGAACAACAAGAATTTGCTGCTTTAGTGATTAACAAAAGTTGCATTAAATTAGAGGGTGTGAACAGATAAGCTCCTGCTTATGGATTTTTTTCTTGCTTTGCTTTTCCTTACTGATACACTAGCTATGCCTTGAAATAATTGTTTTTATTCAAACTGTGACCTTGTTTAGTAACTTGAAAATAGATGATCATATTCCAAATTTGTACAATAAATGATTAATGAGATTATATTAATATAATTCCAGGACTGCCTTTAGTGGTGTCCATGAAGTGCAAGATTGAATAGTCCTGTCTAGCCCTCCTTGTAGTTTTCTGGGAAAAGGTAGTTTTCTCCCTTAGAACAAACTTACTGTCTTCAGTGTTATTGGAATTTTTAGCTACAATGTGTTTTATAAAAGTTTTTCTATAGTTAAACTTTTTTGTTTAAATACAAAAAGATGTTAAACACAAAATACAGCTATGAAAAAATCGTTAAAATAATATAACCCCCTCCTCCCCCCAAAGTCTGAAGTAGAATATCTTGTAAGAAACCAGGAGAGGTTTAAGAACTTTTGGAAAATGTCATCGTTGTTTTTCAGCTGGTGTCCAGTTCTGAATGAAGAGGATCTTATAATTTTCAGTTGACTCTTTCATTGTCTTTTAAGGAGGCTTAGTTGCCAAACTACTGGAGTTGTGGATCTCCTACAGCATCAGTGCACCTGGGCTACAGAGGAGGAGGCTGGTGCTGCCTTGTTGATAGTGTCATCTGCCTTCTCTGGTATTGCTGGGTCTCAGAAAGTTTAGAAAATGGCTGATTGCTTTTTCTGTCCTGACTGCAACTTGGTGCAAGCATTCACCTGCCACCACTATTGCATTTTCCATTGGATCCTTTCTGTACCTGTGCTGCTCCCATTGATTGAATTTGTCATTTGGAATAATTTTATTTTTTTTGAGACAAAGACAATGCATACATGTTGCTTTCCTGGTATCACACTGTTTTTTGTTAACCCACGCACTGTTTTCTGCTTGTCAACAGTCACATGCAACACTTTGATCTGTATAGCTGGAAAAGCATTAATTTTCAGTGTAACACAGGTGCACTCTTTGTGATCAATTTTTCTTCAACTGAATGTGAAGAATCTGTGGAATTGGGCACTTTCCAACTGTTGTGAGAGTACGGGGTGCAGGAAAGTATACCCTTTATCAAGTGCCCCTTTGAACTCTTTCAGTGTGAGTGCTGCAGTTACTTGGCTTGACATCAAGAGCAGAATGACATTGCTCTTGCAGTCCCACAAGTGACTTTTTTTCAGCAATTCCTCTCCTCCTCCTTCCCTTGGGACTTTTCCTGTCTTCTTAGCTTGCATGCTGGATTGTCTCTTCTCACATATGGTTATTTTTGCTAAGGACATCAGGTCCAGGACATTTGTGTCCCTTAACTTTATTGCACATTAATTTCAAATTACATTTGTACTTGGATAGAATGAACTGTCTCCATGCTGGAGACATAAGGATCTAAGTAATCAAAGGAGTTTTTCATCTTGCCCTCAATATTTGCTTAAAGTTTTAATGTGATTCTCTTCATTTTTAAATTTCCAGGTACCATGTGGTATCTGCTGAACTATGGGGCTACTGCAGTCTGTATGGATCTTAGTCCTGTACCAATTCTGCCTAAATACTGCAGAGCATATTTCTGGGTTCAAAAAAGGGAGATTTCAAGGTGACAATGCAGGTATATTTGTACACAAACATTGTTTTTTCTGTTCTGCTTTGTCCTTAGCTACTGTTATGTTTAGAAGCCTCATGGTGTTTTCACTGCATGCTCAATACTTCTGCTATGCCTCATAAACTTGGGGGGTTGCCTCTATAACAAGGGGTGACTTGTTGTATAAGTCACCCATTACTTCAAGGCAACAGTCTCCATGCTTGCAAACTTGTGTAAGGAAAGGACTCTAAGACTCTCCTCAGTGCATAAATATCAAGTCATTTTCTTAGCAGCAGCCCCAGTGCTTTAATCCTCACCACTTCTCTTGAATTGTCCCAAGATATCCCAAGGAGCTTGATGGTGATGGTGGGTTTTTTCCCTCAGAAGTCTTGGGTTCATTTGGGATTATTTTTTATATGGTTTCAAACTGTTAGAACACTCTTGTTATCCAGGGACTTTTTTATACAGTGATAGCTTTGTTTTCTTGCACCTTTGTCGTGTAGGGTATTGCCCATACAGATTTCCAGCTATTCCTTATACTTAGAATGAATGCCTATCACATGATGAATTTTGAGGCACGTGAACAACCTGCTATATTTTAAACAGGGTAGCTCTTCCTGCCTGCTCCCTGCCCTCCTTTTCTTCATTTTCTCCTTTCTTTGGGAGTAAACATTCACAAACACCATTAAATGTAGTGTATAAGATTGGTCTGCAGCTAAGCTCCAGAGAAATACTTTGGACTAAAATCAACGTGTATGTTTCTCTTGCAGTGTGGAACACTCTTCTAGCTCTGATGTGTACATAGTTTTTACATGAGGATTGCTCTTTTCCTATTGTGGAGCTCAGTGCTGCTACTTTTATAAACAGAAGACTATTAAGTACTTCCAGGCCTGTATTATTCTGGATTTCAATTTACAAATGAGAGTCAGGATCATTGTTGATTTTAGATTGCTCTCAGATATTTCTAATTGCTTCCTGATGCCCCAGGATGTTCATATTCTGATCCCACTCTGTTTTTCATCTCAAGTGTCTGAGGAAGGGTTGGTGCTTACATAGTGTGCAGTTAGTGTGTGCAAGAGTTTCTTCTGTGCTTGAGCTGCCTGGGTAGCCCACCCATCCTGCCTAGTGTCTAGTGGCTGTTTGCAGTTGAAGGGAGAGCAAGGGTGATCCAGTAGCCAGAAACACCCCTGGGGGTGGGCAGTCCCCAGATCTATCATTGCTTTACCCACAGTCCAGGGAAATCACTTCATCCCACTGTAGCTCGGTGCATGTCTGTCCAGCAGGGTAGTAGACAATCTGTTGCTTGAAAGGGTGTTATGGGCATTAACAAGTTAAATGAGTGTAAGCTGCTCACCTAATAGGTGGACTCCAAACATGAGGATTGAATGCACAACTTCCAAACATGAAGGCTTTAACTTAAATATATATATATGTGTATATATATATATATATCCCAGGACCTAGGGTGGTAGTAATTTGCTGTCTGAGTGGTGCACAGAGACTTGTAATATTCACCCTCAGGAATGAGCTATCCTCTGATACTTGGATGGTGAAAATGGGTGGGCATATGTCAAAGACAGCTACTAAACTGAAATGAAAATGGGAGAAAGCTGTGATGCCTTGCGTGCTGAAACAATCGGTGAGAGAAACACTGTGGCTTTCAGCTCACTGCTTTTCCATTTTCCCTTGGCGGGTTAGAGCTATTTTTAAACTCAGTATCTTTTAAATAATGCATAAGTTAACAATAGAGACTTATAGTACTGGAAAAAACCACACGAGTGAGCTTAAAAAACCCCAGAAAATCCTACCCAGACTGCTTCCAGGAGGGTCTCTGGGAGGAACAGAGCACACTTGTCTCTTCAGTTTCCAGACGTCTTTTGCAAAGTTCCTTTTTTAGAGCAAATCTCCTGTCTTTGAACTGAGATTTTTCATTTGCAAAATGCCTTTCCAGTCAAAACAACTGAATAAACCCTCTGCTGAGAGGGGTACTTCACTTTCTGGGCCTTATATTTTGACATAGCACAGCCCAATCTGGCTGTGAAAGTACCTTGGCACCTTTGTATGTCAGGGGGAGTGCGGGGAAAAACCTTTTCTTCTGAGAGTTGTATGCTTGGATGGTTCAGCTGAGCTGTACAACTGCAGCTACTCTTGTTTTTCCGAGCAGCACCAGGTCTGTGGTCCATGTGCTCCATGGCTGTCCCATGCACAGGCAGCCAACCTCCACAGCTCATATCTCCATGGACCTGAAGCACTAAGTGGCTGTGGAAAAGCAGAGCCTAGGAAAGCTGGCTAGCAGGGGTGGTTAAATCCACATGGCTTTTGCAGCCTGGACCTGTGGTCACACTGGTTTCTGTAGCTGGCCTGCATCCAGGAAAAGGATCAAGGGATAGTGGTGGCTGGGAACATTGTCACCACCAGACCAATTTATCTGGCCCTGATGGCGCTGAGAAAAAAGGGGTTGCAGGGCCGGAGCTGCTGGGCAGATTAATTATCCTGGCAGCTCAGAGACTGGTGACCTCTGGGGTCAGGAGCCTGCGTGTGAGCCCTGCCAGTGTGAGCCCTGGGTGAGACTGCACAGCTGAGCTGGTCCCTGCTGGAGCCCCCAGGAGCTGTGGGGCTGAGCTGCAGGCTGCAGCTGCTCTGCTCTGCCCAGCAGGGCTCGGGCACTGCAGTTGGAGGTGGAGCAGGACTCTGAAATTAAGAGCGTTCCCAGCGGATTTGGGTCTGCTGCATTTTTCATGTCATCCAGATCTAGTTTTGCTAATGAGACCTCTAGCTGAAGGAAAGGGAAAATGTCAGTTTCCAGTAATCCTTGTTTGCCTTTTTTTCCTAAAAGTGGACTCTGATGATCTTAAGGGGAAAAGAGGAAGAAGTAGAGTATTTAGGGATCCACTATCAATCAAGTAACTTTATTCCCTTTCACTTTTGTCAAATGCTTTTACATGATCTTTTAGACAGTAATAAATATTCATGTGGGTGGAAAGATAGCACTTCTTTTTTTTCCCCCCAAGTACATTTGGAAATAATTTGCACTCTGGTTGTCTGAAAAATTGCAGTTCTGTGCTGGTTTTCAAATACATTATTTTAATGCTTTGTGAGATATTTTGGGTGAAATGGTTACTGATTTGGAACTCTTTCACTGTAAGAATTCTTTTTGATCTCTTTCCTTAAATTTATAAGAATCTGTATGTAGATTTTACTAGTGATTGCATTTGGTAGAGAAGGCTTACTGATAAATGTCTGTTCTTAAGACACTAATGAATCAATGTTAAAGAAATAAAAGTAATTACAATATGTTACTCATAGTCCAGTAATTGATGTAAAAGATAAAAATAATCATCAACCTTATACCAGCACAGCAAATTCTTTTAAGAATATTTGTAATTCCTTTTTGTGTTACTGACAGGGGTGACAATTTGTGATATCTGTTTAATTTAGAAAAATTAAGCATAAAATGGTGAGTGTAGTACATGTAGTTTTTCAGGCTATTGCTCATGGTTTAGTGTCAAGGGGAGAGCTCTTAAATGTTTCAGGATGAATCTCAGTGGAGAGTTGGAGAACATATTCTTTCATTTACATAGCAACAGTAAGGAATGAGGGCTGTAGTTAAAATCCATGTGTTGGTTACAAAGCACTTTGTAGAGGTTGTAAAGAAGGGATCAATTTGACTCTATCTTGCAGAAGATATTGTTCTGTTTTTTGTATCATTACATGCATGAATCCCTCTGAGTATTTACCCAGATATACAACTGGGCACTTCAAACAGCTGGTGTAGGTTTTACCTTTTACAGCCTCACAGGCTGCATGTGTTTCTTGTCTTTCCTCACACTGAAGGCCTAGGACACAAAAACTGGTGAGTGTTCCCTGCTGTGCCTCTCATCCAGCTTTGGCTGTATTTTAGGATGCCCAGCTGGTCTGCAGCTGTTCCTAGAACTTCTACTTTTTCTCCCCCTTTTCCTGCCCCTTTTTGTCTCATGTTGGATTCTTTCAGAGAGTTGGACTGTTGTTTCCTCTCTCTTTGAGGTTGTTGCTACAGGTGAAATGACACAGAACAGCCTCTGCCCTGTGTCCTGTATAAAGAATTGACACCCCACTTTGGCTTTTCCAGGTTGCCTGGCTTCAAGTGGAGCACTAAAAATTGTTCAGGTGAACCGTGCCTCTGGGTTGTATGTTATTTGTAATATTTTAATAATTTTCAGAGCTAGGCAGACGCTTTAGATGGAAGTCCAAGTTTACATTGAGGAGAAATCCTTGCCATCAATCCCTAGTCCCAGGACTATGCACAAAAGCTAGAAGAACATTAATACCTTCATGCTTGGAGAGGTCCTTTGTTTCTGAAGATGTTCCCAAGAAAGAAAACTATCTGCAGCATCCTTGGGAAGGCTGTCTTCACCCTGTTCTCACTTCCTAGGCTTTAAAACTTTGCAGCCTCATGGCAGCAGAGTCTGTTTTCAGGAAGCTCCTCTCTCAGGGCATGATTCATGGAATGACACCACAGGTAGAGCAGTGGGTGATCATTTGCCTGTTTCTGAGCCCGTGCCCCAGCCCCAATTATTCTCCTAGGAGACATTTGGTCTGGCACCCCATACCTTGTGCTTCTGGCATCTGCAGTGGGGCTGCCCTGCAGGGAACTCTGTGGGCTAGGGGGATTTCTCTCATACACCCTTCCTATATAAGCATGGATGGCACATATAGCCATTTCTTTTTTTATGACTGATGGATTGAAAAGTTTATTATTCTGATTTAGATTAAAATAAAACCTACTGGTAATGTCTTTATTTTTGTTAAATAGAAAGCCTTCTGTTCCTTGAAGATCTGAGAGGTGCAAATCCACAGTTCTGGGCAGCTCTGAACTTGTGATGGTAGAATTCTTCCATCTGTAAGACAAATATTTAAAAGTCTCAGCAATTTCAGTTGAAATTCTGTCTAATTATTTTCTGGAGTTTTGTGAACTCTGTTATGAAATTCTACAGTAGGCTTCACCAGTGATAACCTGTTTTCTTATCAAAACTAAAATAAATAATTGCTGTAAAGAGAAGATGATTTTCTATTAGAAAAAAAATGTGTATGTTTGCCAAAATATCATCCAATTTATCAGTTTTTCCAACAAAACCAGCAACAAAAATGGAATTTGGGATTTTTTTGGGCAATAGTTTTTTTTCTTCGTGATGGGTGAGAAACAGCAACAGTGGGAGGAAAGGCAAATAAAAACATTCTTTAAAAGTATTGCAAAAGCTTTTCAAGTCTTGACTTACATAAAAAAATATACAATATTTTAGCACTTTCACCAACTCTGACTTAAAAAACTAGTTTACCTTTGTGCTTATTATATTCCATTTCTGCAAGGTTTCTTTTCTCTCCCTGGATGAAATACTGCATTCTGTGTTTCATTCACTGATTAGTTTGTTGCTGTTACTCAGTCATTGACTTCTCTTTGGTTTTAGTGTAGAGTTCTATGCTGTACAACTTGAAAAAATTGAGTTTAAGACAAGAGTGCTATTGTGCTTTTGGAAATGATATTTTGCAAGTCTAGGATAGTAACTTGCAATTTTTTTCCATGTCCTTTTATAAACCCATATCAATAGTACTGCTAAAATATGTGTTTATATCTTGAATAAATAACTTGGGCTCAAGTGGCCAAGTAGCAAAGAATAATTGCTTATTTTGAATTGTTTTCCAATTCATTACAACAAGTTGCTCATTTAGAAAAGATGAATAAGAGTCTATTTTGGTGTTTTTCTCTTATTTAAGTGTCTTTGAAGATTAAAAAAGGAATTGCTTGGGGGGGAAAACCGATTTGGAAAAAATTGTTCATACGCTCTTTCTCATTAGACAAAGGGGTCTGGTATTAGTGTGTTTGAATTACCACTAGAGAATGGAAACTCCTGATTAAACTGATAAAACTGTAAAGCTTCTGTGCCATTTCTGTCCATTCAGAGCACAGCAAAGATGGTAACAAAGAAGAGCTTTCTGAGCTTTCACTGTGTGGTACTTCCTGTGTTTTAAGATACACTGGAAAATGAAATGAAGGGATTTTGGATACAAAATTATGATACTGCACAGAACTACATCAACATACTGTGGGGAAAAGCTTTTAAATGCATAGGCTGTGTTTAGATAATATGGAGGGAGAATGCTAGTTAGATAGCTTAGGGGGCTTCCTTAGGCTTCAGGAATGGGGCCCCCCCTGGACACCAAATGGGTTTGCTCTCTGCTCTTGTCTTTTGCATTTTAGTTTATTTGCAGTTCTACATTTTGTCACCTTTCTGAATTGATGGTGTGATAGTATAAATAGTACTACTTTATTATAGTACAGTTGGAGTATAAATAATATAATAATAAATATATAAACATGAATAAATATGGAGAATAGCTGTACAGCATAAATAATCATTCTTTCACTGTTGTTTCTGTTCAGTGTGAGGCTGAGGTTCTGCCTTGCTGCAAGGAGCAACTCCCGTGCTCTACTGCACACCAGTGCTTTTGAGTAGCAAGTCTAATTCTACATTTTCTGAATAAGTGTCACCTTCTATTTCATTTTCTGTGAATGAAGCTGAAGCACATACATGGCTTCTGGCAGGCATACCCAAGCATGCTTGGCATAGAGCCAACCACTGTAATCTGAAGTTAAGATGGAATGAGTGTTGCCTCATCTCAGAGAGTTTAGGTCTTTCAGGGCCTGAAAATGAGTGGGAGTCAGCCCTGCCCTTGACTCCCACTCATTTAAGTGGGAATTGAGCGGCTTCACCTTGTGCATGCTCAGATTAAATGGACTGAAATATGAACTTTATGTCTCAGAACAATATCATCATTCTGTGTATTAAGAAAATTTCTCAAACAGCTTGCAATACCTCAAATAGCACTGCTTCATCTCCTCTTTCTCAGTTGCCTCATTCTGAGATGAAAATGTTTTCTTTCTTCACCTTTTCATTAATGTGTGCTTCCTGATGATATTATATATTAATTCTGCAAATGCATTATTGAACGTCAAAGACCATTTAAGGCTGCAAACTGTTAAAAAGTGAAATGGATGTTTGAGTGAAGGGAGAACACATCTACTCTACTTTTAATTTGTATAAATAATGGTAATTTTATACCATTTGTATATGTGACTTAAGACTTAGTAGACAACATATCATTCAATTTCTGGAGTTTGCTTGTGTTTCTGGTGTTAAATTGAGTTTTATTTGAGGAGATTTTAAACTCAAGTTCAATACAAAAACCAAACCCATATGTATTTGGATAGATTCTAGGTTATTTTTCATGTCTTCCACAATTAAAAGCCATAGAGTTTCTTGTACCAAAATGAAATAAGCTGTGGAAATGCTGGAATTCTCCATAAGAAATTTGTCTATACCCCAGAGACTGTTAACCTCAATGTAGAGAAACCTGTTGTATTTAGAAAAGGGTTCTGCTCTGTTAAGATTTATTTCTCTTAAAGATATTTCATAAGAAAGTGTAATGTCAGTAGATTTCAGTGATGACAGGCACTTCTTGTAATGCAGAAGGTGTAGCAGGTCTTTGCTCTGCTCTCTAACCAAAATGTGAAAATACCAAATACTGTTGTGTAAGGTCTGAACTCAGCAAAGTGATGATGCAGATGTTGGAAGAGCTGGAATCTGCCTGTTCTGCAGTGCATTGCCCACCTGCACTGGTTTAACCATGTTTTCCCACAAAATAACTTTCCTTTAAACTTGGGTGTATCTTTAGGGTTCCCTTACACATTTGTATTCTCATTTTGAGTGTCTTAGCACTTACATATTCTCGGCCAAAAATATAAATCTGAAATGCACAATGCTTATTCTGGATAATGAACTGATTTTCAAAAGTGCTGTCTTTTCAAAAGTGCTTTGTTAATGGATATAATGAATGCTCAGCAGCTCAAAATACCTCATGTGTAAGTTCTTGAGAGAAAAAATCAATTTGGGAATGAAGAGGAAGGAGAACTGACAGTTAGTCCAGGAGACTTAAAGAAAAGCCTGTTGTATCTCAGACATGCCAACATTTTCCAGTTAGTCTTGTTTTTGCTTCCTTTGGTCCAATGAATCACTTGTATGGCACAGAGTAGAAATGATAGAGTTGATTACAATCCAAGTTTAGTCTGAAAAGCAACGATTAGATTACACATCTTTTTAGAGATACTCCAGTTATACTCCTTGATCTGAATAAAGCAAATCAGAGCTTTGAATATGAGTGTACAGAGTTGGTTCTTTGTCTAGATGGAGGTACTTTCTGGGGCAAAACCCTCCAAAACTAAAAAACAAACAAGCAAAACATCCAAACAAACTCACAAAAAACAAAAAAACCAAACTTGTTTTGACTGTTACATTTTGGATTAGTGTTTCACTCTGGAAAAATTGGGGAAACTTTTTTGTGTAAAACCATTTGTTGCAAATTTCTGGCTAGCACTTATTAAAAGATATGTTTTCAGGGCATCTGAGGTGTCTCAGACATCTTGCTCTGTCCTTACACTCTAATTCTCTACCTGCTATATAGCATAGTTGATTCCACCTTCTCACATTGCTGGTTCATAAGGAAAACAAATGTTAAGGGAAAATGCATTTATTCCTGTGAAAGCATTGCTTAAACTTAGTCACTTCTGAATTACCTTTTTTGTAAGTGTCTGATTATGGCAATCACTGTGTGAGATTACATCACTCCTCCCCAAACACTGATAGCTATATGCAGAGTCAATAAGCTTGGAAGAAAATATTCACCAATGCATGTGTCTTTTGATTTAAGAAACAGCTATATTTATTTTTCTGTATTGCAGTTTAATTCTCATCTCCAAATATTAAGATAGAGTGCTGCAGATTTCAGTTGTATTAGCAGTGAAACCAGATGTACTGAAAATATTCCCATGAAAAAGCACTACAGAACTGATTAATTGGTTGTAGAATTGTAAATATATCTGGCTCTGTTTTTTTTAAGGGGGCAAAGGTCTGGGTGTATAAAAATATATGTAACCCTGTATGTTTTTTAGCTTAAAAACCATTAGCATTCTTGGAGGTTGGCTAGCTCTAATTTATATTTTAGTTCAGAATTAAATTCTACAGTATTATGTGGAGCTTTTGGAAGGCATTTTCTTGTTCTGCAAGCCACATTAGTGTCCCTGATGATTGCTTATCAAATTCATTGCACTCTAGGACTCGAATCTTAAATCCAGCTTTTATTATAAGCAACACATGACATGTTAGGAGAAATATTTTTAGAAACATAAATAATTTAAAGTACTGAGCAAGATTCTAAAAATATGTGGTAAGGATGATAATAAGGATATCCTTATACATTTTTGTACTGAAAAGGAGAATACAGTCTTGAATGTGTGCTTGTCAGTGTGAGCTGTAGGTATAACCTGTGGCTCCCTTTATCTAAATTATTGTTGTCAAAACCACATATGATGTTCCCTAAGAACTGATGAGCACGGTTGTGAGAGGCTCTTGAACTCTTCCCTGAGGTGCTGGATTGTATTCCCAGAGTATTCCCCTGCCTGATTTTCAGAGGTGCCTAAATTAGGAAGCAAATCTCCCGTGGTGTTTGTAGCCAGCAGGGAGAGCGTGGGCTCCTGCAGAGGGTGGCCAGGGCAGGAGGCTGGTGGGAGGGCAATGTCCTGCCTTTCTCTGCCCTCTCTCTCTGCTAATTGTGAGTAGGGCATCCCATTGGGACCAGCTCCCAGCTGGTTGCCCTGTTTCCCCATGGCTCAGCACAGTGAAGAAAGGGAAGGATGCTTTCCTTGTCTCTTTAGAAAAGTCCTTCCATATCTTTGTTCTGCTGCAGAGGTTCCTTTAGGACACTGGGTGACCTCAGGATGAGGACAAGTGAGGAGCTGGAGCAGTTCTTTTGTTAGAACAGTGTGAGCACATCACTGGGATTGCCAAGCAAAGATGACAGGAGATTTGAAAGTAGGTTTCTTGTAAAAATGCTTGGTCAAACTGAGACTCGTCATTCACTGAATTAAAGTTTCAGTTAGAGGCAGCTCTACATTGAGGCAGATCACAGCTGGAGCCATCTGCACTGGCTGTGTCCCTGGCTGAGGGGATGGCTCTGCAGATGCCAGGTGTGCTCCCAGCCACAGACCCTTCAGCCAGATGTGCTTCACATCCCACTTCTGGATTTGCCAGGGACCCTGGGATGAGCAAAAGAACAGGACTGCAATGAGGAATGGTGGCTTTCAGAGTGACCCTGGGGTCTCTATCCCTGTCTCTTTGCTGAGGAGGCTGTTAGAGGCCTTGTGGTGAGGTGCTCTATGGAAGGAGCCATTCAGGATTAGAGTCAAGGGCTCTGAGGGGAATATATTATTCTGTGCTCTTCAGGGCAGTTCTGTGTTCTTTCAAGGCTTCCTAACACACTGCTGTGTAGCATTTAAAAGGGTCTGCAGCTGTTCTGCACCTTTAGATTTTTTATTTTTTTTAGTGGAAAAGCTGGCTGTGCAGTTGCTTTGTGAAAATTAACTCTAAACAGACTTAACTTTTCATCTTGATTTTTTTTCAGCTGTTTGGAAAGACTTTAACTTGGAGCCCTTTGAAGGAAAAAAAAAAATGCCAGAATGGGAGAATATGTTCCTTCTTGCTTCTGCATCTGCTGAAATTGATTGCACACTTCATCTGCTCCTGCAGGGTGCACTTTGCACCATCACTGTAGTGCTTTGCTGTGCAATGTTCAAAATGTAACTGTTTGATGCCAGATAGTTGCTAGATTGCAAAGAAGCCCGATCTGAAAAGCCAGGTCCACAGCTTGACCTACAGAAAATATGACAGTCCTGGAAAAAAAAAGGAACAGGTAAATAACCTCTAAGTGAAAAGGTTATTTCTTTGAAAAGTAGTGATTGGAACTGGCACACTTAAGTATGAAGATCCCTTTTCATTCTTGAAGAGAATACTTCAACATAAAAATAGATTAGATTAATAGATAATACTGAATAATATATTTCTTAGAAATATATTCTCATTATAAATGGGTGTATAACGTTTCTGTCCATAGTCAAATTGTGGCTGGAAGATGAGAGGGTACAGGAAAAGACAAAATAGTCATAAGGACTTACATTATCACAAAAAAGAAAATTTTGAGTCTCTGCTGGAATCATAAGCCTGTTTCATTTTGGCAAGCATTTTGGAGATGTAAGGAGGTGGTGATTCAGATTTAATCTGATGAATGACTGATTTAAAAATCAGTGGGAAGAATTCAATATACCTGAATCTGCTTTGACCCTGCCAATTTTTCCATGCTAGGATATATATTCTGAAATTTAAACCATGGCGCTTAGGTGGCAGCATGAGAAGTTAAGGGTGGTTTATTTTTGAGCATGACAGGATAAATCATGTCAAATGCTGAAAATGTCTGTTAGCACATTAGACACAATGGTAGGCATGCAGGATAAAACAATTTGGCTTGTGTTTGAGTCAAGAAAGAGAACATGTAATCTACTGTTTTCTAATCATTGGAGTTTTGAGCTAGGAATCTCCCAACAGACAGTTCTGCAAGAAAGGCTGTGTCTTGGTCCTGATTTAAGAGAGGATGACATGAAAGATGAGAATAAAGGGACAGGAAAAAGGTGTGGTGAAGGAGCAAGAGAAAACAAATAAGCAAA
Source organism: Luscinia megarhynchos (assembly GCA_034336665.1). Taxonomy (NCBI): domain Eukaryota; kingdom Metazoa; phylum Chordata; class Aves; order Passeriformes; family Muscicapidae; genus Luscinia; species Luscinia megarhynchos. The sequence goes on along the minus strand of JAPFBE010000007.1, from coordinate 25,758,563 downwards.
TTGGAATCTCATGCATAGTGTATTGTTGACAGCTGCCTCCTCGGGATGTAAACTCTATCCTATATAATTTTATATGGACATATAGTATGTAGTGAAGCTCTGTGTATATATATATATATATATATATATATATATATATATATATATACACACAAACATATAAATATATGTATGTGTGTGTAGAAGAAATGGATGGTAGCAGCAGAGCATCAGTCAAATGAGAATTTCTACCAATGCTGCATGACTGAACCAACTATAAATTCTAGAATTTTACTTTTGACTCGTTTTACTAATCAGTGCATCAATTTAGGTGGATATATGGTCACTACTAGTGGGTATATGATCACCACTAGTAATGCCAAAGATTTGATCCTGTTCCTCTTCTTACTGCTTAGAAACAGCCAAGTTATGCCACCTACCAGCATAACTAGTCTTAATACAGAGTTTTGCTGTCTTGAGGGGTGTGAATATGGGGAGTTTTGTTTATAGAGGAATAAAGCTTGTCTTAGGGTATGAAGGATGTGAGACCTATGATAAGAAAAGGGAGAGATATTTGAACCTGCAGGAGTTTTGCTGTAGGATTGTCAGTATTAATTGAGTAGTAGTCCCATCCATGAAACAGCAGATGGAGAACTGTTATAGCTGCATTTACAGAAATGGATTTCCAGTGGCAAATGTGGAGCAGCCTCTGCAATGGATGCAGCCAACAGGGTGATGCTGGCCACTGTTGCTCTGGACACCTATTGTAGCTTACATGACATGCATATGAACCATGTATTTAAAAGCAATCCTGTGCTAATACATGGGAAAATAATTTGCATCCTGTAACCACAAATGTATTTTCTCTCAGTTTCAGAAAATTACTTTGGATAGAAAAGACAAAATTACTGTATTCATTTCACCCTTAGAAACAGCGATAGTGATTAAACACAAAATAAATAAAACTGCATCCTACCAGTGGTCCATCTGTCCTGGCATTGGAAATGGGAAATGCTGTGAAAGAGCACATGTGCTGGGCCACTTTCAGCCCCATAACATCCATGACTGTTTGATTGGAGATGCCAGAGGGAACATCCCTGGGTGTGCCTTTTATAAAGTGCCTGCTTATGCACTCATTGTCCACAACTTCAGTCCCTTTCAGAGATACCTTTTGATACTGTTTGCCTCTGAAGCCTCCTGTGGAAATGTGCAGAGATTCACAACTTCTTGTGTGACACAGTGCTTTCTTTTGATCTGTTTAAATTTGTCTTCTAATTTCTTCAAGTATGTCTCTATTTTACTAATGTGGAGTTAGGAGAATAATGTCTTTGCACTAATTCTTTGTCTATGGTTCACATAGTATTGTAAACCTCTATCATATTCCCTCATCCTCCTCCTATCCTCTCCTCAAATTGAAGAGCCTTTTTGAGTTTAGAGAGGATGATTTACTGGTGGGTAACACTGGGAGGTGAAGTAACCTGCTGGGTCATCAGCAATGCCAGAGCCATCTAGCAAGCCAGACAAATTCGACTTGGTACAGCATTAGGAGATGGATTTTTTTTGCCTCTGAAGCTAGCTGTACTTTCTTGTAGTTGTGTATGCTAAAATGAAGATTGATGATTGTAAGTTTGAGGGAGCTGTGATAATTTCTTGGACTGGGGTTAAGTAATTAGTGTTGTCTCAGAATCTGGCTCCTGAGGATTCGGTGGTTAAGGGACTCTTGTCTTCCCACTCTTCATTCATTTTTAAGATGTGCTATGAATTTTATTTCACAAGTATTTGTGTCATTTGTCCTGTGTGGATATTTTGAGATATTTTCCCAGTAATGCTTGCTTCTTCAAGAGACCTCTTTCCTTCTCTCTCTTAACTGTACAATTGAATTCTTTTGCTGAGTTTCAAGCTAAAATCCTGGTTCACCCACAACTGAAGTGTGAGACCTTTGACTTCTTATCCATGCTATTAAGATTTACTTTCTTTATCAAAATAGAGACATAATAGTGCTACAGGAGGTAATTTCAGCTTCTTACTCTTTAAATTGCCTGTCACTGAAGGTGTTCTTCATGTCATGACTCATTTTCTCTTAGCTGCTTTACCAAGTAGAGGCTTTTTCAATATCTTAGGGTTTCAAGCCATTTCTGTCTTTTTGAAATTCTAACATATTTTCATCTTCAGAACAGTTTCTGGAAACTAATCTAGTTCCTAGATTTAAGGTTTGCAATGTTTTAAATTGAAACTATTTTCAGGTATACCCTTTTCTATAGTTAACATCTTTTGTGAACAAAGATAAAAGTAGTGATAACCTTTTTTTCTGGTCTTTTTTTAAAATGAAATATCTCAGGTACTTCAATAGTTGATGCAATTACTAGATTAACAAAACCCCCAAAGTTCTCTATATTTTTTCAGTCTATTTGTGTGAATACTCCATATATAAAAACACACAATTTAAAAGAAATTATTCTTGGTGACTACTACATAAAAGATTATTGGGATGTGCAGCCTTTCAAATATTGAGGATAAAATGCAAAGTTCAAGCAGCAGGTAACCACGAGTGTTAGGGGGAGTGATCCCCCTAAGTGCTTATAAAAGAAATGACAGCACAGCAGGGGAAAGCTTTGTTGTCAATAAGGGTGCACATTTTAGGATGAGTATGTTCAATGTTAGTGCCAAATTACTTAGTATCTCTCTTGAAGAGATACTGACTCCTTTCCTGATCTTCCTTGGCATCATGCAGACATAGGAAGCAGTGGCATGGAAGTTCTGGCTGGTAAGAAGGGGCCATGGGCATCTTAATTTTTCTATTTTATTTCTGTAAATGTACACTGTTTGTTGGCAATGTAAGTTAGTCTGGGAGTGAAGCAAGGCTGTGCTGGCAATGAGGTGCTTTGCTGGACAGCCCTGGTTTGCTGGACAGCCCTGGTTTGCCTGTCACTGGCTTGTAAATTGTGTATGTGCAAGGCAGTGGTGATGCCTGGCTGCTTTAACAGGGGGAATTCAGCATGACTCTGGACAAAAAACCCCAGATTGAAGCCTTCACCCTTTGCTGTAGTGACAGCTCCTTTTTCTTCAGGTACCCTGAAGGACACTCAGGATCAGCTCTGAAGAGCTTCAAGAGCTCCAGAGTTGTCCAGACTGCAACACAGAGCTGGACATATCTGAAAAGTGTTAAGATGAAAAAGACATTGTATTTCTGCAATGGATGTGTCTGTCAAGTTTCAGTCTGGGCACCCAAACCAAAGAGATACTTTACAGCATTTCAGTGTTGAGGGAAGTGCTAACTCTCCAGAGAAGCAGCGTGTGCAGTATTTGTGTTGTGTGAATACTTTGAGAGAGCATCATGGAAATGTTTATGAGTCAGGAATAATTTGTATATTTGGTCCAGGGCTATATTTGCTTCAGTAACTAGAATTTGAGGGCAAATCTTGAACTAAGCTATGAAATAAAAATATTCAATAAATTCCATTCACTGAATGATAACAGGTGTCCTGTGCAAAATGTGTGTGCTTATTTTTAATAGCATGGGCCATGTATAATACTTATGCATTCAATTTTTCAGTTTTACTCTTTCAAGATAGCATTTATGGACAATACACAGGGAGCTGAATTGAAATGTGATTAAAATCACGGGTGAGTTTACTTGGAAGATGATTTTCCATGTATTATAAAACAGCTTGACTATATGAAGAGACATATTAAAAACCACTAGTACCTTTGTGCAGGGAAATGTGTAGCCTTTGCTTCTTGTGTGCATTCCTCTTTCTTATCTTATTAATTCACCTTCCTCTCAAATACTAAAATGAACTGTTTTTATCCTGACTTTTAAGTAGCAAGTGTATGAGCAGAATGGCATTGAGGAAACTGCTTTTTAGTAAGGGTATGAACGTGATCTAAAAATATCTGCTCATATTAATAGGATTTCTGAAATTTCTGTAAGAAAAAAAGAAGTAATTGCTTGAAGAAATACTGGTGTAAATTATTAATCAACAAAAAAAAGTGAGGTTTTATTGACACCTGCATTGCCATCATTGCTGTCAGGAAAACTCCTGGATAAGTAGCAAAGTGAACCTTGCCCAGACTGGTTTCAGCTCTGCCTGTGAAAACAGAAGTTTAGAGCTAGAAAAATCCTGTTTCACCTTTCTGCCTGACAAGAATCTTGCAGATACCTGCTGTCTGTTCTTTCTGCTTGTTGAAGTCTCTAGTTTAGCACTAGGGCATCTTGAGTAGCACTCTTCCCATGGATACTGGGAAGGCTCTCTGTGTGTGAGCAGCTTCCCTGTTAGGACTCTAGATTAAATCTCTCTGTTGCCTGAAGGAGAAGACTGTAATCACCATCCCTCCATCACCAGCAGCATGAATTAACTGCCATATTGAATTTGTGCCCTTTGCAGTGCTTGTGTCACTTAATATTTAAAATACCTTATTTTAAAAAACCCTGTTCATTATATATCTTAGCAGATGCTATTTGCTTATTGCAATCTTTGTATTTGGAAATATTAATATTGATTCAAGAAATATAATAAAATATAGTTAATATTTAAGTTGCCATAAAAATAGAACCTGAAATTATGATTTCAGAGCTGCTTTAGCTATGTTTTGCTACTAGTTTGTTGGGATAGGGAGCATTATTCATATTTCATTAAGATATAGTAGTAAGAAACTTGTAGTGATATGAGTAAATGGCTAGTTTGTAGGTATGGCTCTTCCTAGCTGCAGAAATTAAGTATAAACTTCTAAGTTTTCCCCCTGGAAAATGCAAGAAGTATCTGTTCATCATTACATTCCCACAAGATTGCCCATATGGTGGAATGAAGAATAGAAATAGAAATGTTCTTTCAAATAGAAGTGTTCAAACTGAATTGCAAAGGTTGTAAAGGACAGGCCAAAAAGCCCATGGTGTGGTAACTGCAGAGGAGAATGGCACCTTAGAATGGCTCTGGATGTGCCTCAGGTGCAGTTCATGTGCACAAGGCATGTCCAGCAGGATATGGTGATTCCAGCCTGACCCTTCCCACTGCTGCTGTTGCTTCACAGGCTTTCCTTGCGGCTCTTGTGTACTCTCTCCTTTTTTATGCTAATAATTGGAGCCATGTGTGCATAGAAATTTGGTGAAACTAAGGAAGAATGTCTTCAACCTGCTTAAACCTTTTCCCATCAAGAAACGCAGCCAGTTCAGAACTGAAACACATGCTGTTTGCAAGCCAGCACTGTGAGACTCCTTCTCTAAGGCCAGAGGGGGAGGCCCTGCTCAGGGCTGCAGAGTTGCTCTGCAGTTTGCTGTCTGCACTAGGGTGGTAACCATCCTGTCCTGCAGGCAAAGTAGCTATAAAGGGATAAAGGACTAAGTGCATTTTCAAGTCAGATGGCTTTAGGGATCTAAGTGAGAAGTCCTGGAGAGGAAAAAGAGTGAGCAAATGTTAGTATTTGGAAGAAACATCACCAGAGAGTCAAGCTGTGTAATTTTGTGAAATGTGAAATTAAGCTCCAGGAAAGGACTTAAGAGTGGGTACTACTCAGCATTTGTGTATAATCCTTTGAGAACTTAACCCATTCTTAAGCCCCTAATTTATTTTTTAAGAAAGCCTTAAATAGTAGGAGTAGAAAAATCAAGGAATTTCTTACTCTATTCTCCCTTTCATATTAGCTCCAACAAGAATAGAAAAGTATGGTAAGAATATTTTAAAAAGGGGTGAAACTTCAATTTGTGTGGACAAGAACTGGCTCTGTTTTTCTCAGTTGCTTTTTCCTTCCTCTGAGTAGACACTGAAAATTGCTGCTGTACCTGCAAGAAAGCTATCTAATTCTGATTGATTAGTCCATTTGGCTAACTTAACCAATACAGTCATTAATTAAATTAACCATCCACATAAAAAGAAATTCAGCAATTCTTTTGATGGGAAGAAGGAGATGAAAGTTTCAGAGCTGTGGCTGTTAAAGCAGATTGGTCCATGGACTATGGAGATAGCTAATGCTCCCTGAAGTGCAAAGAAAGATCATGTTTGAGCAGAGAGGAGTTTTTTGGATAGGCATGAGGATAAAGGAGAATTAAAGTGTCCCATGTAGTGAGATACAGAAATCTGCCAGCTAAGTGGCTTTTTTGAGTCTATCTTGCTGTATGTTTTAGTTAGCTCATGGCTGATACTGAAAATGTTCCAGGACTAGAGTGTAATGCAAGATAATAAAAATTGTCCTTTGTACTCTTACTGACTGGCAGATAGAAAAATCCATTCTGTTTCCTCTCATCCAGTTTTCCACTTTCTTGCTCTTTGTTTTACGACAACCAACCTGCCTTATCTTTCTTGGTGTACAAGATGGGCTGTAGTAAAAATGTCCTCTGACAGCCATTCCTTCCATAGCTACTATTTCTGTTTAATACTTGTTAGAGAATGTACACCACTGGGAGAAAATATTTCATTTTATGGGAAGCTTCCTCATCTTCATGTGCCTGGTACCCTGACAGTTCCCATTCCTCTTACTGCAGCCATCTCAAGCAGGATGTTGCAGGAGGCTTCCTTCTCCCATCTGCTCTGCCCATGGGCTAGCATTAATTGTGCAGTTGATATGGCATCTATCTCTTATCAGTGTCTCCATCATTTCCCTGAACCTGCTCTTTTCTCTTGAAGGTCTCCATATATCTGTTGATAATTTCCTGCTGGCATTCTACCCACCCAGACCTTTCTGCTGATTTCAACTAAGATCTTGTCTTCTTTTTCAATAATGCATCTTCCCTCAGATCTCTCATTTGATGTCCTTGTCTGGCACCATATTTAGTCTGAAATTTCAGGTGTACATAATGGAGAGTTGTGGAGACAAATGAGGGTGAATAAATGATGAAGAATTTCTGCAGTGTTCAAGGAGATGCAGCAATGATACCAAATGATCATGAAATCAGTAATTTATTTTATTTATAACACTGATGCTGACAAAGATACATTATAGTACTATGTTTATGAACTCCCTTTATTTCTACCTTTCTTAACTTTGTAATTCTTCCTATGGAACCCTATAATTTCTGCTCTTTTTCTTCCATGACTGTTAGGCATCTCAGTCTCTTAAATCTGGAGAGTTAATTTTTGTTCAGAAGCTGGCGATAGGCATGTTTTCTTCTCTGTTTGAAAGTTTCTATTAAATTTACAGGGATAATTCTCAGGGTTTTCTCAATTTCAGAATCAAATGCAAACCTCTTCCTTTTTAAAAATCTTTACTTCTTCTTTTTCTTCTTGTGACTTTAAGTACTTTGTAATCTCTTGTTTTTTCTTTCTGCTTATTCAAACACTTGACCTATTCTGTCCTCTTTTCTCTTGCTACCACATTTTTTTAACCTCTTTTTCTTCCTGGAGCATCCTTTTTCTGCTGGGGAACCCATCTATATCCAAAGCTAATTTGCTTTTCTGGATTCCCAATCCCAGCTTTGTTGTGGTAAACCTTTGATTCAAGGTAGAATTGAAGTTCATATATATGCATCATCTTGGACAAGGGTAATTTCTTTAGTTGGGAGCCTATTCTGTAATAAAATTCCCCCAGTTTCTGCCTCTTGTGTACTGTTGTGACTGGGAAGATTGGAAGAACAAAGTGGAGCTTGCTCATTTTTTTTTTGTTCTAGCCCTTATGCTATTGAGTTTGTATGGGATAGGCTCATATGGACTTTAGATAATGCTTCAGAAATGCTGCTGCTGTAAACAAAATGACAGTAGTTAATTTGTGTATGCTGAAATAACAGACCCCTGACAGCAGAATTGCCATTATTAGCATAGCAGTGTATTTCCTTGTAAAAGCAACAAATCACATGTGCTTTTTTCCCTGTGAAATATTTTATTTTTAGGTCATAACATATGCAGGTTTTTGCCATGCCTTTTCAAAAATTTTGTACCAATGCCTCAGCAAATATTTTTGAAAATCTCATTCTGCAATATTGTCAGTTATAGTGTTGGTGGTTTTTTCTGTGTGATTTTCTCCATCCCTTCTGCTTCTAAGATTTTTTTTCACAATCTTTTTTTTCTTCTTTGACATGCCAGTTTTATTTATAATTAATGCTAAAACTACCACTTAAGCTGACAAAGATGTTTTCTAGGATAGATCAGCAGGAACACTAAATTATTGCTGTTTAATTTCTACCATAGGAAAATTTATTTATGTTGAAATGCATATTATTTTAATGCTGATTGTCTTCTCTTGCTTAAATAATTTGAATCCTGTTTTGCAAGTATTTTAATCTAGATTATTGTGTGTTTTAAATGAAGACCTTCTATTAAAATTATGCAGTTCTGTGCCTGTACTCTTAATGCAGGCAAAACATGGCTCTACCTAGAACGTGATACCTTTTCATCTGAGTTTTTATAATTGTGTATAATGGTTTGTAGCTCAGTTTTTAATAGCATTGGTTGTGTTATTGGATTTGCAAGAGTGTTGTGGGTTTTATGATATTTTCAGTGCTGTGAATCATAATAATGTAGCCTAACATGACTTCATTTATGGGTTTTTCTGCTGATAAAGTATTCTCAGACATATCCTGCCATGTTACTTAGGGTAGGCTTTGAAAATGTCTCTGCATTTCAGATCTGTGGTCTGTTTGCAAGCTGTGGACTCAGTCCCCAGGAGCTGTGCAGGCAGGTGACCTTGTGGTGTTTCCCTTCCAGACAGGCTCATTTTGGGAATCAAGGCACTTGTGACAGACCTTGAGAGGGGTGGGAATGCCAGCAGCTCCTGCTGGTTCCAGCCCTTTTGTCATTAAAGTGAGGTCTGAGCAGGAATAGATGGAATGGTAATGGATGGACCTGTTTAAGAACTGTTGTTTTGGCCTAGTTTGAAACTTGAACAGCCTGGGAATGTCCATCACTGGGGTGATGGGTGGGAGAAGAGCAGCTGCCTGACCATCAGCAACCCTGGAGCTGGATGCCACAGGACACTGTGCAACCCTGAGGGGAAACAGGACCCTTCCAAGGTGCAGGCAGGGCAGCCCAGGCCAGGTCAGAGAGATGCTTGGCCAACTGCCCAGTCCCAGTAGCCCAGGGCCAGTGGTCAGGGAAAAGAGGAAGAGCTGAGCAAGCATGTATGAGGCTTCTCCCAAGCCTTTTCCAGACTCCAACACTTTGAGTCAGGTGCAGTGCCTGTGTGTTTGGCAGCTGCCAGTTGCACCCACGAACTTGTCCATTCCCAGCTTGAACACAAGCCTCTAGTATTCCCTGCTTTCCTGCAGTATGTTGGGCATTGTAATCAGCAGCTATGCCAGAAAAGGTTTTTAATTATTTTTGAGCTTATTGACCTCTTTTGTTACCTTCTAATTCTTGTGTTGTACAAGGCAGAGAATGATCAATGGCTTTTTCTCATGCCAGACACAATTTCCAGATTTTTGAGAATGTGGCATATGATCCTTCAGAACATTAAAACATTAACAGCAGTGTCTTTTAAAAAGCAGTAATTTTGTTAGACCCACATGAGAAGAACCTGTGTTTCTACTTGTCATCCCTCCAAACACAACTGTAAAGTCTCCCTGAGTTAAGCCATTCTGTTTGATCTCAGGCTTTATATTATATACTTACTTCACTATCTTACATTTTATAATCTCTTGCATCTTTCTTGGCCTGAAAACCTTTGTGTCCATCTGATAAGGAGGAGGACATAAGTTTAGCTGAATCCCTCTGAAATAATGAAGAGTAGAAGTAGAGCCCTAAGCTATAAAGGAATCTTTATTAAAGTTATGGAAGCATAACCTTTTCCTGAAAGAATGTAGTGGATGCTGGGAAACTATATAACTAACTTCACCAAGCTAAACTAAACACATTTTAAGAGAGCTTCTGTCTAAATTACTAAATCTGGAAAATGCATACAAGACCTTATAGAAGTCTTTGAGCCTCCCTTGGGGCATGAGTATCCTAAATATTTAATATTCACTTCTAAGAAGAGTCAGAGTATTGTAATCAGTAACTCAACATCATCTCTTTTAGCTGCTCCTCAATAATGGGTCATCTGCAGGCAGCTGTGCCAAGCATCATTATAGATATTGACCAGAATTAAAGGGGTTCCTGCTGGTTCTGCAGAGGCCAAGGGAGTCACTCACTCTTTCTTTCACCCTTATTAAGAGCTGCTCATTCCCTCCTTTTCAGTTCTGGAGCTGATTGCACCTCTTGTCAAGGGATTTCAGCTACCTAATGCAGCCAAAACATGGTTTTGTTGACCCCTCCCAAATGTCCCTTGAGGAATGGCAGTGCTGACACCAGAGTGTTTTGATGAGTGTTTGTGCTGACACAAGGTAGGTTCAGTGCTTGCTCCTGGGGGGGTATTGAGACTTGTGCTTTCAGCAGTGACCAGCTGTGAGCTCACTGAGCCAGAGGAAACCCCACACCCATGGACAATTGTCCCACCAATGCTCCCATTTGGAAATGTCTTAGCATCCTCATTTTGTTGCCTCTGTCCCTTACACTTAGATACAAGGGATTTTTTTTTAAACATCTGATTTTCATTGACTCATTGACAGTCTTTATACCTTTGAGATTCTGCCAGTATCTTCTATAGCCTGATTAGTTGCTTCTGTACCTACAAACTGTGGTGCATTCACATTCCCACACAACTCAATTTTTGCTAGACTCCAGGAGCCTCTCTGTGTTTCCAGGTAATGGAACTTTGCAAGCAAAGCTGTCCAGTACCTGTCTGCAGTATTTGAAAAAGGTCTCTGGGCAGTTATATTAATCATACCTCAGTTTGACTGGAAATACATCTTCTTTGATGTATTCTGGGATGACAGTTGTGTTTTCCAGGAAGACATTCTATTGATCTGCCAAATCATTTTGCCAGAAACTGGTGTGGTCATGTCTCTCGTCCTTATAAACCAAGCCCTCAAAAAAAAAAGTAATAGAAATTCCCTCCAGCACTTAAGTGCATAAATTTGCTGTTTGTACAATTGAATTTGATCCTATTTCTAATAACCAATCGTGAAGATCATCCAGGTCTTTCCTTTTTTTAATCTTTTTTATTTTCTATGCTTGCCAGTTTAATGTTATCAGCATATCTTATTGGAATGCTCCTGGGTTTTGTGCCTAGGTAATTAATGCAAGTTCCAAGGTGGCACTTTTTAGGGTTGATATTGGAGGACCCATACTTCCATACTGTTTGGAGCTCACTCAGGGCAGTCACCAATGTCTCTGAGCAAAAATGTCCATGGTCCTGCTGCCTGTTTGGCCAGGGTGAAGCTCTGGAAAGCTGAGCTGCCACTGCTGTGGGTCCAGCTCTGCTGTTCCTGCCCTCCCTCATCAGGTCAGTTCATGTCTAAGCTCAGGTGCTTTGCTGTTAGAAGGAGAAATACTAAATTTTTGACTCTTCTGCTGAGCAGGTGTGTGCTCACTGCCTCCTGCCCCAGTACCCAACCTGCCTCTTGTCAGGTTTTCTTTACCAATTTGTCATCTTTTCCACCTTAATTGTCACTGAGGTGGAACAAGAGCAAGACTTTATACTGATTTAGTCTCAGTAAAATTTTGTAGTCTTTGAACATGCTTAGTGAAATTTATGTAGATAATGTGGTCTCTTCCAATCTTACCAATTCTGTGATTCTGTGGTTTGCCTTACTAGAAAATAACTATGAGGAAGCTAATTTGACTGGTTTACCATTAGTAAATACAGCCTGCATTTAATTTATATATGTTTGCCTAAGGTCTGATTGTTTTTTCTCCTTGTTGTTTGTTCCAAGTCCTTGTGTGCTTGGAGGCTGGGATTGCTATTGCCCAGAGGCTATTCCTGTGGCATTGCTAAAGCTGCAGGGCTCCCAGGGATGTGTACACATGTGCTGTGAGCCTGCCTGGGCTGCAGCTCCTGGGGCCCAGGGCTTTGCCTTCCCGGCAGTGTGGACCTGAGCTCACTGTGTTGGCCTGACAAGGTCGTGCTGCTGTTGTGCCATTGTGTCCTTTGAAGCCTGCCAACACAGCTGCTGTTTTCCCTCACATTCCAACTTGTTTCCCATCCTTCTGCTTTTTTGTTTTTTTTGAAGTTCACCTCACTTCCATGCTGTTCACTTTTAGCTGCAAATAGGAAAGTCTCTTCAATTGCAATTGGTGTCAGTGGTTGATTTTGGACCTTCCACAGAGAAACTCCCCAGCCTTCCTTGTCCCACCTTCGTGCTGTTAAAAGCCTGTGTGTCCCATGCACTGTGTAACTCCATTGGAGATGGTGGTTTCAGTGATTTTGATGAGCATTTTAGGAAAAGTAACCCGCAGATTTTGCCCTTTTCAAATGTAATTGTTTAATTGCTGCTTGCTGAGAGGGAGTACAAGAACACACACACCGAGGCTTATGGTTCTTTTTCTCTTCTTCTTGCAGTGACCTGCTGTCTTCTGAGTATCTTGAGAGGCATATCGAGCAAGGTGGGAAGACAGTGGAAGTTAAAGTAAGAATTTCCTTTTTATGCTTTTCTTTTTTAATATGTTTGGCTTTTAATGTTCATGAAAACTCACATATTTTTGTGAAAAAAGAGATAACTGATTTTTCAAGTGATTTGTTGTACTATTCTGAGGCAAGCATGTTTCATGTTTTCTAACTTTCAGCTTTAAACAGGGAAAATACACTTCATTGTCAAATTTAGTACATTAATGTTTCTATCAAAATGTATTCATAGTAGTTCTTTTTGCTAATAATTGTGCTTTATTTTTGATACCTATTGAAGAAAATATTTTTCTTTTAGTAGATACCATTTTCTCACTGTACTAAACCTCACATTTTTTGATTTTCTATGAGCTTCTTTGTAAATTTGAGAATAGCAAAATTAATTGTGTAATATTTCCAAATACCTAGTCACCAGCTGTGTGTTTCTTCCTCTGTATGTTTGTTGGCATGGTGACTACAAGATGCTGTATATTGCTGTTGTCTTGTGTGAAATGTCCCATAGCCTTTGCAGAAGTGTTTTGTTTGCATGCAATGCTGGAGATTTTTCTTGAGGACCCTCTATTTGTTAGGACTTATTTTGTAAATGTCAGCTATAATTTTTGTATCAATTGCTGTAGATTACATAGAATATTCAGAAATGTATTATATGTGGTACAAAATAGAAACTCTAAATTTGCCTAGCAAGTAAATACTAGGTAAAATTTTCTTCAAAGTTTACACTTTATTAAAATAAATCCTGTAAATAGTTTTACTAAATCTGAGACCATCTAAATACTTCAAAACAAATCTCTGCAGCATGAAAGTGGTTATGGAAATGCAAAAAGCAGTCCTTTATCCACTGGATAGCTGAAGATGCAAGTTTCCTTTGGTTTATTCCCTTCTGTCATTTGCAAATAGAAAGTCTGCTCTTCCACTATTATCAAGATAATAGTCTGCATACATTATCAGACTGAGGCAAACACATACGTGTTCCATTAAATTGTAAAGACTAATTTCTCAGTCAGCTCTGCTCTGCAGTCAAGAAGTGTTGCTTGACTGAAGTTCAGAATATGAGTCAAAGCAGAAATAAAGATAATCGCTGATATTAATAAGAACAAAACAACCCATTTGTCTGCATTAAGATATATATGCAAGTTAGCTAAGTTAATCCATCCAAGCCCTGTCACTGAATTGTTCCTGATGAGCAAGCCTTAATCAAGCAAGGAAATGTTTGAAATCAGCAGCTTTTCATATCTAAGTACTGTTTAATTGAATGGGAAAGTGATGGGAGGATCAGGCCTTTTAGAGGAAGGGTCAGAAAATGTTCTGGGCAAAACAGCTCCCAGCCTCAAGGATCACAGAGATTATTTCCCCTCCATTTAGGACCTGGGCCAGGGCCAGGGTATACCTTCAGGGATGGCTGTCACTGCCTTGCTCAGTATTCTCAACTCTATGCTTTAAGTAGAGAGCTATCATTGCTGCATTGAGCTTGATGCTTGAGGTGAGCTGAACTGGGAGTGAAAGGGGCTGCAAAGACTGTACTGCAAAGGAGAGGGCTTGCTGCTCGAGTGGTGAGCAGCTCCCCATGCTGCCTGTACCTTGCATGCCCATGGGCAGGGGTGCAGGGTGGCCAGGCTGCACAGGTGGCTCATTTTCCCACTACCAGTTCTCTGCTGCAGGAGTTCTGCAGGCAGCAGTTGTGTGGAAGCATGCTGGGAAAGGGGATGTAAGGTTTTTGCTTGTTGTGTTGCATCTGAGGGTGTGCAGGGAGGGAAGCAGCTGCTGTGACAAAATGTCAGAAGAGCCTGGTGGCCACAATCATGGGAACATTTTCATAAAAGTTCAGATACCAAAAGGTTTTTGGAAAAGTTCAGGCTACTGAGTACGCTTAAATACCAGACACTGAGTGAGGCTGATTTCAGTATTCAATAGCTGTTTAAAAATAAACCTGGTTTCCTCTGACCAGTCAGTATTTTTCAGAGCACCTGTAAGTTCATTCGAGAGCTTTGTTTGTCTGTTGAGCAATTTCTGAAAAGACTGGCAGCATCTGTTTGCATTTGAGAAACTGGGCTTTGGTTTTACATCTAATGTTTTCAAAATCTTATTGCAACTACAAGAAATTTCCATGATGGTGATTTATTACCTTCAATTACTGTGGGAATTGTTTACCATAACTGGTAACATAATTAATATACTAGATTTTAGGGATTGTGCAGATTGCTTAGAAACTTATTTAAAAATAGCTAGTAAAAGGGTGCAACTTATGAATAAATCACAAAATATACACTCTGCTGTGCAGCATATTCCTAAGCAGAAGCTGAAGAGGTATTTCAGAAAGGAGACAGGTTTCTATCAGTTGCTTCAACACGCTGCTCTTCACCCACCTCTGTGCAATTTATCTTGGGCTGTAGGCAGAGACAGAGGCGGCCTGGCAACATCTCTCGTGCTGCTCTGGTGGGAGAAACAGTGACAGAAAGAAAATGTCCATCTGCCACGCACTGCCAGCTTTGAGCAAGCCTGCTCATACAGCGAAATGGCCTCCTCTGCTCTTGGCCTTCCTGCTGGAGAGGTGTATTTTAAAACACTTACAGATTCCTCCTTGCATTTCCCTGTGCAAGAAGACTGCCCAGACACGCAGATCACGGCTGCTGCTGCTGCGCAATACGGGAGAACAGAGCTCTGAGCCACTGGGTGAAGGCAGCTGTACCCACATGCAGCAGTTTGGGAATGTGTCTGGAAAGCAGATCCTGCCTCGGCTCATAAGTGATTTGGAGTTGATGACTACTTTTTCCACTCCTCCCCCTCTCCTTCTCTCCCAGTAAAACTTCCTGTGCTGTAAAATACATATGGATCTTCTGCCATTACTGAGGATGCTCCAAAGAGAAGAGGGGGGTAAGGGAAGGGAGAAATGTTTATACCATAAAAAAATATCACTTTTTAGTAGCAAAGGGATTTTTACTGTGAGAATACTCCTCAGTTTAACATACGTTTTTATCATAAGAAGTTACATTACATTTAATTTCTGCATAATAATTAATACATTAGACCATTGTGAAGCTGAAACATATTACACATGTTTTTGCAGGGTGCCAGCAGTTAGCTGCTGCAGAGGAGAGGTTCCTTGTTAATTTGGCACAGTTAGGCAGCACCTAAGACATTCTTATTAAACCAGCAGCAGTGTGCAATGCCTAAGAAAAACAAAAGGAGGTAGATGTTTGAATTATTTCAGTGTTTCCCCCCACACCCTCCTTTACTGTACATCATGTCTCTACTGGGAAAGCAGCAGTGTTGGCCTACATTCCCTCTGGTAGCAAAGAGAATAATCAATTAATAAGAAAGAGAAAAACCCTTCTTGGCGTTGCCTCTTCCTGATTGTGTCATTCTGGACCATCCTATGCTCATAGCACATCAGTACTCAACCTGTGTATACCCAATGTTGTTGCAATATATCTCTGTGTCCTTTTATCTCTCTTTCTCTCCTTTTTTTGGTTGTCATTCTGTCACTGATGCTGACAGTGAGATGAAAGGCAAAAAACAGCTACAGTGCTGAGTAATTCACATCGCTGGATTTTTCACTCTCAAAAGGAGCAACTGATATCTACTCAGTGATATTTTCTCAATAAAATGTTTCAGTTTTCCTCTTCAGAGTGCTTAGAAGTAAATGTTACTGCTTGTATTCCCCCAAAATAATGGAGACTTCTACGAGTTCTTAGGAAATTGTTTTCTGAAAAAAATTGAGCCCTGAAGATAATTCAGTCAGAAAACTTGTACAGGTTGAGATGTGGTAGATAAATACCAGAAAATTTTGATGGCATGTTGAAATATGACTAGAAGGAGCTATATTTTGTAGGCAGTCCTTAAAGTCTGAAATTTTTTAGTGTGGTGGTGCATTCACAGCATGTGTATTATGGGCACAAAATTACAGTGAGAGTGCTTACAGCATAAACCACTGCTTTTTGCTTCAACCTCACAGCACGTTCATATGATAGCATCAAACAACATGAATGGAGACATATCAAATGCTGGGTACTGTTTTTCTCTGCTGTAGCATTAACAGAGGAGCTTTGGCCAGGTTTGTCCTGTGGGTGAGGACTGCAGAGTGGTTGTGCCCCAAGCTGTGCTGAGCCCTACTGCTGAGCCCTGCAGTGCTCAGACCCTGCCTGCTGGGCTTCCTTCAAAGCACCCCCAGCCATCCTGTCTGGCTGGGGTGCCCCAGCACGGGCCCCTGCTCTGGGGGGCCCATCAGAGGGACCATCTCTGTACTTGGGCCAAGGGGGGTATGGGGCGTTTGGGGCAAATGCATTTTAATGCTGCACAGCAAAGCAGAGCTGTTAGCATGCAAAAATAGTCATTGTGTTGTGTGCATTGATGACTTATCGTAGCTCACAGCTATTTTAATGCTTCTGCAATAAAAGAGGGGAAAATCACTGTTCTTGCTGTGCTTAAAGCTTTGGCTAGTGTGTGCCATGATGTGTATTTGAAGGGCTCTTTAAATGACCGTTTTAAGGCAAAATTATATATAAGGGAGAAAAATATTAAAATATTGAAAGGTCAGAGGAGTCTGGATACCTTTGATATGGTAGCTATTGCTTTTTCTGTTAAACTTTTTCCTTCAAATCTGGTCTACTCGAGCAGTTACTAAGGTACAGTCCCTTGGCCGAGGGCAGTGTGTGTCTGTGCCTGTGTTGGATGAGACCTTATCCCAAGTAGCATTTCAACATCTCATTGTTATCTCCACAGGTACAAACTGATCATAAGTCTACAATAATTTGTGGTGCAGCCAGATTAAACACATAACCAGTGAGCAGGTCATTTTAATAATTGACTGTTATATTTCTTGTCTTACAACAATGTGCTTCTAACCATCACCTCTCAGTTAGGGCACTCCCTGTCTAAGAAAAATCTCTTATTATTCCTCAGGTTTTGGTAACTCACCATTTTGTAGCCAAAGAGGAAGGTGTTTCAGTTGCCAGGGAAGCCTGTATGCTAAACAGGCTTTTCTGAACGGGAATACATTTTCTCCTGAAAAGCAGAGTGCCAGTTGGGCTGGCAGAGGATGGGATGGGAGTGCAGGAAGACTCAGCCCTGGGAGGCTGGAGCCTGGGGCTAGTGGGGAGCTCTGTGTGCATGGACCTGAAACTTGCACAGCCTGCTGATGAAAACTGAAAAGAAACAAATTCATAAATAATGCAGGAATTATATATGCCTGTTTCTGGCAGAGCTTTTTTGGCTGCATCCAGAGACTAGAGAAGCTGTTATTACCAAAAAATCATTCTCTATCTTATTTGAGAGAAGACTTTCAATAAGGGTTCCTGTAATGTTGTCAGATCTCCTCTCTCTTATGCCCTCAACAGAGCTCTGTTGCCCTCATGGCAAATTGCTAACAATCTAGGCCATAATCTACTTTTTAGTGATAGCAGTAAACTAACTGAAGAAGAGCTGATGGGAGTCTGAGTCTGACAAAGTTTATCAGGGGGTTCCTGCAAGGTGGATCTTCACAGTGCTCTCACCAAATGTTTTCATTAATGACTTATGTTAAAAAAAGTACGTGAATATTAATGATATTTGCCAACAGTGCAAAACTGAGAAGCATTACAATGCACAGAAGGATCAGCTGGAGAACTGACTTATTTTGGCCAATGGAATAAATAAAAGCCTAACAGAACAAATGGCAACTTCTTGCACTTAGGGACTAATTATAGGTGTTTGTACAGTGCAATGTAAATTCCTAAATTGAAAGTTCCACAAGAAGGGGAAGATGAGAGTGTAATAATGGAACAAGAATGGCAGGATGGAAGCAGACTATGGTCCCAGAGTATTCTGGTCAAATTACTTCCTCTAGGTTTTGACTGGAATTGATGTTACTGTATGCATCTTGATGAAGAGTTGACAAAATTTTTAAATTTAAGTGTGTTTTCAGTTACTCTGGGCATATTTTTTTTTAAAGTAGTGTCATGCTGTCAATAGGCATTGAGAAATATTTCATTTTCCTGTTGTAGTTTTGTTTGAATTCTGGAAGCAAGCCTTTTGGGATTTAGAAAATGTAGTATCCTTTATGGGATACCAGGGCAAGGTAGTCAACCCTCATATATAGTGCATTTGCCTGACCTAATGATCCTGCAGGCTGGCACTTTTAATGTACATTTACAGTAGCTTTTTTAAATATCTGATTATTTCCCTGTTATTACTAGCTTACTTTTTACATACATCCTACTGCTGAGGAGGAGAAAATTGAAAGTAACAGCTTTCCATATTAGAAGTCATTCCCAGGTCATGGTTTTGAATATACTACACTAGAATGAATCCCAGCTCATGATTCATGTAGGATTTTGCAGGTTTAATTATCTTGTCTCCCTTTTCTTTGTGACATTAAAAAAAATAATCCTGTGGGTTTAACTAGTCCTGCAGGGGGAAAATGTCAGAAAGTGAAAGTCTTCCAGAGCTTAGAAAGTACATTTCACTGCGGATGTGGAGCCCAGTGATGGTGGTGGGTGGTTCTGCTGAAGTGACAAGTCAGGCGACTGTGTGAACATGAGGAGTCACCTCTTGAGTACTCTACCGCAGTTTTCTCTTGTTCCAGAAGGAGGACAGCTTGAACTTGCAGAAAAATCTCGCCTGGCTTTGTGCACCTCATGTTATTTTCCACGAGCTGCAACAACACAGGGCATCCATAGGCGAAGAGTGGTAGCAACCAAGTGTTCTGTAATCTCAGACCACACAAGGACTGAGTATGGCTAAGAGAAATTAATTACTGCTATAGCATTAAAGAACATAAAAGCACTTTGTAGATGCCCTTATTAAAAAATAAAAGTATCTTTTTGGATTTAACTTAATCCCTTTGAGGGGGAATTAAGCTAAGCAAACAGAAGCAGTTGTACTTCCGAAGGAGTGCTGCCGTGCAAGGCTTCAGTGTGCTTTAGCTTGACATCTTTACTTTCCTCATCTTGACTTCTGTAAGTAGCTTTGCCTAGACATGTCTGTTGTTCCCTATGGATACCAAACTGGCACTGTACTATAAACAGTAGGTTAATGTTTCTAGACACAGCCTCAAGCTCTGTGAACTTTCATTTAAAGAGAAAATTCTGTCATTCAGAAATAATGAGCCAATAAGAATATGAGAGTTGTATTGTTTTCTATTTTCCTCAGAACTTTATGTCCTGCTTCCTGCTGACTGATTAGTATCCATGTAGATGTTGTTATGTTTATAGTAATCTTGTCAATCACATTCTAACACCTTGGCTTCACACTTGGGGTAGGCTGGTGAGCTGATGTGGCAGACTAGAATGTGTAGATTATAAGGAATTCTCATACTGTCCCTTAAAATTTTTGCTTCCATTTCCCTGGAACAGGCATGCAAGAGTGGGGCAAAATGACTGTCATTTAAATGACTTGTATGGCACGACTAAGAGACACCAGCCACTGCTACAAGAGCTGTCTTAAAGACAGAAACAGAGTAGGCAGGAAAAGGTAACCTTTTCTGCTCTGCCTCATCTTTGCCTGGCAGCTGATAATAAAAAATAATTTTCCCTAACACCAAGGTAAATCAAGGCAAGTCAAGAGTCTGTTTCTCAAGCAGATGCCAAGGCAGCTTCCAGAGCAGATGGTGTTGCGTTGGCATGAGCTCTCTGTCCACACCCTGCAGTGCTTTGTGGAGCATCTTCTCTCATAGCTGCTGGGCAGTAAACACAACCCTCATTTGGCCTCTGAACTGAGAAGCTGGGCTGGTATCTTGTGCCATCTGCTGAAGGCTCCTGCTGTGAGTCACTGATGGCAGTTGGAGCGAGTCGCCTGCGTGCAGGATCCTGTCACATACACGTGTGTGTGTCCCTGTTAGTTAAGAGTGCTGCCAACAGTCTTTAAACATGGGCATTTTGTGGAGAAGGCTTAGCAGCGGCTGTGCCTTACCCTAATTTTGGAATCCATATCTCTGATTTCAGAATCTGAAAGAGGTTTGTAATCTAATGTCACTACAGCATGTTGGCTCTGAGCTGTATGAGCACATGTGACAGCCATCCTCCTACAAAGGAGGGCACCCTTCACAATTTCAGAACATTTGGCTGTCAGGTGTCTGCAGTCCAGAAACTACTCTGCAGAGAGGTGCTGCCAGGTCCCTGGTGTTGTTACTGAGCTGAGTAAGAGCTGAACTGGGAGCTCAGCACAGCCCTGCAGCAGGGACCCTGCCAATTGCTGAAGTACGTGTCAATTAAAAGGTGTTTTCTCTCCTTGCAGTTACACAGGTCAAAGTGCCATTCTGAATCTTCTGTTTGCTAATAGAAACCCATTCATAACAAGTTGTTTTCTGCCATAGAAGTCAGGAATGAGGGAGCATTTTCTTTCCCATTTTCTGTTGATCATGCAGCCTTAGTTATGAATTTTTGTAACTAGTGGCCCCACAGTGGGTAGCTCTTTAGACAGCTAATCTGACAGCTAATCATTATCTCGCATTCACAGAATGGTGGCTTGAACCTTAGCCGGCCTTTTGGGAGCTTTCTGCTGCAAGGAAAGAGGGAGCTATGTTACTAGGATTTGAATTAAACCAGAAATCCCCTTTCCCTTGGATTGAAATGGGAATATGTAGGAGAAGGAAGGTATTAATTTTAAGGTCAGTACCTGACTGTCACATGAGTTTAACTGGCCAGCACCTCTCTTAATTGCAGAAAATGGCTTACATGGATATCCAATGTAGAAAGCAGATGAATGTGCATCCTTACTCTCCTCCCCTGGGAAGGTCACAGCGTCTCTGAGGTGGATAACAAACCCTGCCAGTGTATGGTCAGCAGATGCTTTCTGCACAGTGACTGCAGACAAGAGTGAGCTGCTGCCATTAACAACTGTCAGGGCTGTTCTTTTGCTTTACATATTTCATCCTTTATTATTAGTATTGGTTAATGTGTTTTTAATCTCTTTTGTGTCTGCTCAGCAGCTGATGCCTCTCAAAGCAGGGACAAACTATCTTAAGGATAAAAATGTGTACAGATTTTATTTGCATTGCTGACATCTGTGTCTTACCATTTTTTATTATCTTTGCCACACTATGTACCCAACAGGTTGCTAGAAGACTCGTACTGACATGAGCAAAAGGGTTGCATCTGGTTAGAGATGAACTGTAGCAGTTCACAGGGTAAATAGCCCTAATTCAGAATATCGTTATAATTATCCAACTTAAGCATCAAGATGTAGGATATCTTATGAACTTACAACTTTCATAATGATTAACTTGTTTTGATTGATCCTGGGGTCATTCTGATTTTTATTTTTAAATTTTTTGTATGATGTTACTACATTTTTATCTATCCAAATCAATAAACTTCTTGCTAAAAATCTGTATTTTCTGTACTGCCCTTTGACATCACTACTAGGTTGTCCCTCATGTTGAGAAGGCTTGTGAAGGAAGGGTAACTTACTGATCCAAGGACATGGACAACAGAGTGCTATGGGCATTGAAAAAAATTTGCCTTGTGTGGTGCAAACTACAGCATGAACAGTGGCTGTGTGCCTCGTGGAGGCAAAAATGTTGAACTTCTCTCTGCTGTAGCATTAGCCTGCCTTTAGATATAGCATAAGGTCTGCCTGTGTTTGCAGGTTTGTGTCACAGCCAATGTCACCAGGCTGACCTTGTCTCATAGGAGATGAGATTTAGCCTAATTTTCTCCTGGGCTCTAGAGTGAGCAGGTTCAGTTTTAGAGGAGAGGTGGGTAAATGTGCTGCTCAGACTTATGGCTGGCATATGTTTGAAGAGCAGTCTGCTTTCCTCTCATCTTACACTGAACCATTCCCCAGGAGCTGGCAAAGGCCAGTGTGGAGGTTTGATTTGCTGAGATGGGCAATCATTGCTTGTGAGAGAACAGAGAGGCTCTATTAGCTACAGAAAGCCAACAGCTCTTCACAAAAGACCCTTGGTGTTCTGGACTGAACTGTAGTTGGTGCTAAATTCAGCTCTTAAGGGAAGTTGTAATTACCGTATGGGACCAGAATATTTTTAGGAAAAAAATGAAGATTTCTTTTTTCAGCTTTTGTCTCACTCCTAAAGATACCAGTGGATAAGAGAGACAACCCCAGTCCTTCAGGGAGTGTTTCCAAGAGCAGAGTAAAAGAAGATAGATATGATAATTATATTTAGTGTTTGGTGGTCTTAGATCTCTCACATACTGTGATTTCTCCTCTAATACAGTGTATTTTATGGCAGTACCTGCTATAAAGCAACTTTACTGCATGTCAGACCCAGCACAATTTCAGCCTCAGCAATATAGTGAAGCAACAACAGTAAACTTCTTGCCCAAAATTGCAGATGCTTGAAAAAACCTGCCCTGTAGAGTCCCTTGATGTGTCCTTGCTCTAAGTACAGAACCACAGAATCATAGACTCATTGAGATTGGAAATTACTTCCAAGTTCATTAAGTCCAACCTTTGACCAGACACCACCATGCCAACTAAACCATGGCCCTGAGTGCCACATCCAGGGGTTTCCTGAACACTTCTATTCTCAGAATTTGAAGCTTTAAGTGCTCATACAGGGATCAAACCCAGAACCTCAGTGTTATTAGCACCATGCTCTAACAACTTCAGATAATCTAATGCATTAATTACTTGGAAAAAAAACCCTATTTTCATTTAAAGAAGTGAAAAGAAATTTATTAGTCCAAGTTAATTTTATTAACTGTTTTGATGCGACTTATGTTATAATGATAGGAACATAAGCACAAACATAAAAAATATCTCCCAGATGTTAACATACAGAAAGGAATGTTTTGTGGTGATAAGAACTGGTCCCTGAGACTGAGATCGGAGTTGTGTTTCTATCTCCACCAGAATTGCCATGAACTCTAGTAGATCTCTGAGTTGAATTGATTTGACTAAATAGAATAGAAGTTATGTTTCTCAACTGTATTTTCCCCAGACTAGAATTTAGACCTATTTTTATTATATTTTTCTTTTCTAGATCAGTATGCCTAATTTTTCCCCCATGGATTTATTACAGAATAAATTAATTTGGAGGTACTGTCATGGGACATTTATTTGATTCTCATTCAGAAGATCAAAACACACTTTTGAGCCACAGACTGGATTCTTAGTATGAAAAAAATGTTCCTCCTGGTTGAAAAGACATGGTTTTGCAAACTAATGGAGTCCTAAGATTCTATTTCTGGTACATATTAACTACATTTTCTGAGAACAAACCAATTTGTGTAATTACTCCAAATTCCTTCCACAGCTAGAAGTCTGTACAACTCCCTACTTGATAGTCTTTTCAGTATTATTCCCATATCTATGCACTGATTTCAGTTATATCTTTTACAGGAATACTACACAAGAATTCTCTTTAGAGAATATTTTATTGCTTGTAAGGTTTTAGATCATCCATATAGTTTGATTGTTAGTTTTGTTATTTGCTTACTGGAGTCTCTCTTTGTTTACTCCTTATTCATACATTTCAAAAGGACCTGAAAGCCTTAAGCAGTTCCATGATCCTGTAGTGGGGAACACCCTACTGACTGAAAGAAAGAAAATCTCAAGTGAAGAGAGCTAAAAGTAGCTAAGATATAGGAAGTAAATACATATAGAAAAGGAGGATAAAATCGAGAAAATGAGCCAAGATTTCAGGAAAAACAAAGAAGAATGTATTCTCTCTGAAATCAAATTAACATAGGATATTGACAGCTAAAATATATGTGGATGCAAAGCAGAAATTAAAGCAATCTCCACTGATACTTGATCTATGCCCCAAGCTCTTGGTAGTCAGGAGAAATGCTGGTCCAGGGTGATGGTTCAGAGAGCTGCTGCCAGACACACCTTGCAGTAGCCTGGTATGAGTCAGCCCCAGAACTTCCCACCAAGGTGAGACAAGGAGTCAAACCCTACCTGTGGCACGGTTTCCCTTCAGACATCTGAGCAGACAGGTGCCCATGGTGGGCAGCATGCTGGTTGCTCTGCAGGTCAGTGAGGTGAAGGACTTCCTGTGACCAGGCTGAGATCAAGTCTGCTTCCCTGCAAGCAGCCGTGCTCCAACAAGCAGGCTCCTTTTCTTAAGGATGCACCTCAAACCAGAGGCACCCATACACTGTAGCTGGCTTTCAACAATAGTTTACACATCTTGTAGAAAACAGAACAGGATTTCCTGATCAGAAACACAAAACTACCAACATAGCCTACATATTTTCTTACCTTTAGCCATATCTTGGTTTTTTTTTTTCATATTTGAAAAATAAAATCCAAAAGCATTTAATTGTGTCAGATGTCTAAAATGACTGTGCTATCCATCATGCAAGTGACTGCTGTCTTCTGAAAAAGATGTAATTGTAATGCCTTTCCACCCTCTAGTAAATGGACATAAATATTCACAGGGCTAGGTACATTAGGCTAGGTAGATTATTCATTCATTTGCTGGAAGAAGTATTTGCAAATACATACTATTGGAAAAGAAAATCACTAAAAATCTCCTTCATAGTCCTTTAACCAATGTTAGTGCATTACAGCATAGCTGAATTTGTTGAGACACTAATAGGTAAATTCTTCTGAAGAGTAGGTGTCAGTGAGAATTTAGGGGATGTTTGAATTGTTTTTCTAATTTTGCATACAAATACTTTGAAATTCTGAGTAAATTTATTGCATATGCAGTATGGCTTACATCCCTATCAGTTAAACCAGGGGGGATTTTTTGAGTAGAGTCTGCTGGATTCTATTTGAAAGGTATCTATTTTATTTGCAGGAGAGAAGAGGCAAATATTCATTTTCATTGTATTTCTTCACCAAGTTGTTCTTAGAGTTTCCATTAGTATTGGAGCACTAGTGACTAATTCTGATTTGATCTTTTTTTTTTTTCCTAATCAAGCATTATTATTATTTTGTTAGCATACTTTCTCCTCAGAAGAAGGAAATTGCCTTACCCTCAGAGCAGAGCTCATCCTGTCTGATGTAGTCATGTGCAGAGCAGATGTTGAGTCTAAGCCCCCTACTTCCAACTCTTTTTCTAGTCAAGGAAGAAAGATGAGCACCTCTGGAGTAATCTGTCTCTGAAACCCATCTCAGGATGTCAGGGATTTCACACTGAAATTGTGAAATACACCATTTGGTGTATTTGGTGTATTTGTATTTGGTGTATTTCAAGTGTCAAGATGATGGTGTTTGTCTAAGTCCCAAACCAAGGCTCAAAGAAGATGGGATGAACACCCCTATGAGTGACAGTCAGTTCTTGGTGCATGTCAATGGCTTGGCAATGTGTTTATGAAAAAGCAGTCTTTGACAGGATGGAGTGTGATGCTGTGGAATATCCCAAGGATTTACAGTCTCATTTTCCAATTTCAGGGAGGAGAACATTGCTATTATCAGGGAAAAATTCGAGGAAATCCTGTATCATTTGTTGCCTTGTCAACATGCCATGGATTACAGTAAGTCTGCTGCTTTGTTTTTACTGACCTTTGTTTATTACTCTTTTAAGCAAAATCAAGTTGTTTATAGTAAAAAAATGCAGGTATGTATAGTAAAATAAGTGCTATTTATTTTCCTACTAGTTTGTCACCAATATTAAGTAATCAACAATCTTCAGAATTTCCTTTTTTTTCTAAACTGAGAACTTATGGCCAAGTACTGTTTTAAGATAATTTTTGTTATAAAGATAGCAGTGTAGAAGTAGTTGAAAACATTCTACAAGAATAAAAACAATGCCAATAAATTATTTGGAAATTATATTCTTTTCTTATTGTCATAAGGTTGTCTACTTTATTTATTTTCTAGTCTCTACAAAGAAAATGTCAGTTTAGAATTTTATCTTTCACTATCCATTTTTTTTAAACAAAATTTCTGGCCTCAAGATGTGTGTGTGGAGTATATAGTAAAATATTGTATTGTATATAGTAAAATACTGAAAAATAGAAGAAATCTAGAAGAAAATATGCAATAATTCCTATTTGAAGTGCATAATTTTACTTAAAATATGATTAAAGCCTCTGTCAATTGAAGGTTACATGAAGCTGTGTATGCATTATACAGCTTTTGGACCTGTCTACTTTGGGCACTATGAAATGATGCTATTCAGGTTTTAAGATCAACCAAGTGCCTGTCACTTCTGGGAATTACAGGATCTCAGCACTTCTAATACTGACATCAGCTTGAAAAGTCATGGCACCAAGTGAGCCTGTGTGGAGATGATGTGAGCTTTACCTTTTACTGTGGAATCAGGGTTTAGCTGACGGAAATCTTCTTCAGCCTATTGTCTATCTACAACTATTCTGTATATAGTTTTGCTGTCAATCATTTTTTATTGAGCAGTGTCTTTATTTTCCAGTTGCACATCCTTTGTTATGAATGGGAGAATGCATGCAGAAGACTTGTCATCCTTGCACTTGTCTGATTTACAGCTGTGCAGCTCAAACAACTTGAGCCCAGTTTGAAGTATGGTCAGGGAGCCTAAAAATAGTAACTTCCTAATGCATCCTGAGCCACTGCATGGCTTCCATTAGCAGTGATCCATTAGGTCTTGGCCCCTGTTAACTCCTAAGAGAACAAGCAGGAAAGAAGGAGAACCCTCATATGTCTTTCCCTGCCCTCTTTTTGTAAGTTTATGCTTAAAACTGGCTGTTCTGCTGCTCTGTATTCTTAAGCGACCTGATATCCAAATTGGACCCTTCTAAAGTCACATGATGAATTATGCATTTTTTTCTTTGTATAATTCAGCTCTCTCTTGAGAGGTATCTCCCTGCCTCCTTCCCCCTACCCCTCCATTTTCCCCCTTGATATAATAAAGTTTCAGCTGAGTTCTTTCACTCAAGCTTACTCTAATCAGGCTGGTATTTCAAGCATCCTGTATGAGAAAGTAATGTTTCCTGAGCTGAATCAAACTCATTCTCTGACACTGCATTTCCATCATTGCAACTAGCTCCTACACATTTGATTTTAAATGAAAAGTAATTACTAGAAACTCACACTGGCAATCAGAGCTCCTCAGCTTCAAACACAGTTTGGAGTACCTTGCTGGGGGGAATTGTCTTCTGTAAGGTTTGCGGGGCAGGAGCTTTGTTTTCATGAGTTTTAGGAAGCACGTAAGACAGAATAGATGCCTATAAGAGAATAACAAGCTTCATATTCCTAAAGGTCATGCCAGTCTCCTGTTTTGCATATTAGTACCTCTAGATCTCAGACAGTAACAGCAGAATATTTTATACGTGCGAAAAAATGCTGGGTTTTTTTAAATCCCAAATTATTAGTTCTTCTTTTAGCAATGCCTGCTTTGCATCCTTCCTTTTATTGGTTAAATCGATCACATCTGGCTGACAGAATACCTGAAATTATGGATGCCTTCTTAATGACTTGGCTCATGACAAATGTACCTCGGCAGCCCTAACTTCGCGCAAGCCATTTTGCCGGGATGTTGGTTGTGTTTGTTTCCCGGGGGACTGGCAGCAGCCTCGAGCTGGCGCAAGGAATCTTTGCGGCTGCCGGGGTATCCGTGAGCTGCGGCGGGCACGGCTCGGGCAGGGCTCGGGCAGGGTCGGCACGGCTCGGGCAGGGCTCGGCACGGCTCGGCACCCTCGGCACGGCTCGGGCACGGCTCGGCACGGCTCGGGCACGGCTCGGCACGGCTCGGGCAGGGCTCGGCACGGCTAGGGCACGGCTCGGGCACGGCTCGGCACGGCTCGGCACGGCTCGGCAGGGCTCGGGCACGGCTCGGGCAGGGCTCGGGCAGGGCTCGGCACGGCTCGGCACGGCTCGGGCAGGGCTCGGCACGGCTCGGCACGGCTCGGCACGGCTCGGGCAGGGCTCGGCACGGCTCGGGCAGGGCTCGGCGGCACGGCTCGGGCAGGGCTCGGCACGGCTCGGCACGGCTCGGGGCAGGGCTCGGGCAGGGCTCGGGCAGGGCTCGGGCACGGCTCGGGCAGGGCTCGGCACGGCTCGGGCAGGGCTCGGGCACGGCTCGGGCAGGGCTCGGGCACGGCTCGGCACGGTTCGGCAGGGCTCGGGCAGGGCGGCTCGGCACGGCTCGGCACGGCTGGGGATCCTGCTGCCGGCTGCTGGCCA
This sequence comes from Luscinia megarhynchos, assembly GCA_034336665.1. NCBI lineage: Eukaryota > Metazoa > Chordata > Aves > Passeriformes > Muscicapidae > Luscinia > Luscinia megarhynchos. Next base: position 25,730,231 of record JAPFBE010000007.1, on the reverse strand, counting down.
GCGCACGAACTGCCGGCGCTGCCGGGAATTCCGCTGTCCCGGCCGCAGGTGTGACTGTCCGAAGGACGCGCGCCATCCGCATGCAGGCTCTGGAAACGTTCGCCCGTGAGCGCACGGGGCTCTGTGCTGGCTGGTTGGGAGGGAGCCGTGAATGCCTTGAGCCGGCAGGCCACGGTCCGTGGGCCAGCTGCGGCTTTTATCTGGTCGCTGCTGAGCGGCTTGATCAGAGGTCGGTGCTGCTGCGGCAGCGCTCACGAGGAGCTGACAGCGTCAACCTGCAGACCCTGCTCGACTAAAGCTGCCATTAGAGGGAAGGAAGTTTTTCCTGATAGAGACCTACAGGATCTTCCCCAGTCTCATCTCATTTCCAAAGAAGTTTCAGCAGATGCTGGAATATTTTGCTTAAACTGTATAGACAGTATTTATTTCTAAAGAACAGGCACATGCAATTTGAAAGGTGAAACAGCTTTGCATCGGAGTTATGCTCAAGTATGCATGTGTAGTTATGCTCATACTTGATATATGAGATGCAGTCAGTAACCCAGGTTACTTCTGGCAATGTCCATTTTGCTGATAAAAAAATTCTGCATAAGAAAAAAAGAAAAAGTATCTGCTTTTTTTTTTTTGCTTTTTTTTTGCTTTAATTCCTGTTTGTTTTAGGTGTTTTTAACAATGATGTAAGTAAATAAATAATCTCGCTTTCATGCTGTTGTTGTTGTGTGCTATGTGTCACATTTGAACCTACAGCTCATATTCAGGGCCAAGCTTAAGCACTTTAGTAGTGGCCCTTTGAAAGGGACATGCTGATACAGCCTAATTCCAACCATGTCTGTGTGTGTGTGTATGCCACTGCAGTAAAGGCAAAATTATAAAATATTCTGGTTTGGTTGAAGATGAGAATGTATTGATATAAGAAATAACCTTTGTTTTTCTGCTCTTACAGAGTTATAACACCTTCTTTAAATAAAATGCTAAGGAAAGAGTTAATAAAAAACTCATTAAAACCTAAGGATAACTCAATTCATTTCAATACCATTTTTATTTGGGGAAAGTTATGCATATGTTCCAAATATATGCTCCTAAAGACAGGTCCCTTATTTGTCTGTTGCAGGTAGATATCCCCTGGATGGGAGCAAGGGCTTTACACTGGATTTTCAGTTGGTTAAATTAGTCCATTTTGTGTTTATATGTAGAGGAGGTTTGTGGAAGAAAGAAGAAATTTTATGGAGAAAATCTTTCTTTCTGAAGTGAAGAAACAAATGATTGATCCAGATTTGAATTCAGTTTCTGAAACCATTTTAATATCATCTTATTTAAATTTTTAAAGTATATTAACTTTAAGAAGTTACTTTCATGTTGCACTAGTGTTTGTTTATTAAATCTGTATTTGCATTTCCTGCTCTTGACAGTGGGATGTTCTATGATGGAAATCATACTTACCTTATTGAACCAGATGAAAACTACACATCAGATGTAAGTAGAAATTACAGTAGTTCTGCTGTGTTTTTTGAGTACAGTCATCCAAGGATGCAGGGTAGGCATAAGGCTGTGGGACCAAAGGGTCATCCCCTCATTCCCAAGTCATTATCTTGAATGTGAGGCTCCATGTTCACAGACCAAAGCAGACCTCCAAAAATGAGGCAGTGGTGTGTCTGTGAGTGTGTGCTCTGTAGCACTTGGCTGTAGAGCTCTGCAGCTCTAGGGAGGGTCCCTTGGAGCTGCCAACAGAAGCCTGTGAGTGCCCAGTCCCCTCCTCTGGCACTTTCTGCTCTGGGTTTGTTACACCACTCTCCTCCTGGCCCATCCTTGACTGCAGTTCAGCAGCTCCTGGGACTCTCATTGACTCTCCCTGAGCAGCTCTGGGAGCTTAATTTAAGCCTAGCTCTGTGTGCTCAGCCACTGTGTTTGAGGTACTCAGATATAAAAGGTGATTAAATGTGGCATTGGCCATCACATTGCAGTTGGGAAAAAAAGAATGTAGAGTAATGGTGCCTTGCAACTTGCAGGTTCACTGGTGTAGTGTTGGGTAACAGGAACCTTTGGAATTGTCTGTATAATCTCATGGGATGGATTAATTTTTCCTGATGTAATATGCACAATTATTTACTCTTTCAGGATGACTTCCATTTCCACTCTGTTTACAAATCCAAGTTGTTTGAATTTCCTTCAGCCGACCTGACGTCTGGTATGATTTTTTAATATTCATTACTTACTGAGTGTTTTAGTCTAAGGGCAAATTTTTGATTATATTTGATAGATCATCTGAGAGTAAATTGTTTTATTATATATATACCCTTTATTTTACCCAATTAAATAGGAAACACTGAAAAACCCCCATTTTGAAACAGTGAAAGCACAGGAACGGACTCTGAAGTGATGTAAAAGCACTGAAACCAATGAATGAAACCTCTCCTGGACCTTCATGCAGTGACATGTGTTTCTCGTGGTCTGTGGGCTGGATTATGTGCTAATAGTTGTAGAGAGGAAAGGATTGAGGTAGCCTAGAGGTGTGAAAATAAACACCATGCTGATGGTGATTGTTAACTCTTCAGGGGTTTTTCCTGTTTTGAGATACAGGATGAGTACCATGGAGTGAGCATGAGTCTGGGAGACAAGAAGTTGCCAAATGTCATTGCAGTTCAGTGACTCTCATCTGCAGTCTGATCAGCATCTTTCACAGCACTGGCAATGATGAGGGCCATGCATTTCAGTGCAAATGAATTTGGAGGCAGAAGTGATTTCAAGTGCTTGTAGGGGTGAATGCCCATGTTGTGTGTGGAGGCAGAAAGGTTTTTTTAAAAAATTGGTTTACATCTGAGAGGCTGGCTTGTTAATTGAAGCTAAAATTGCAGTATTTATGACATATCCCCATTCTGTCAAGGATTTGCCAGTTTTACAGATGCGTTTTCCTGCTCTACAACACATATCCTAGATAAATATAACTGTCCTTCATAGACACATTTTGGTAGAAACCGTCTCCAGACTAATTTCTTCAGGAGTGTTACAGATGTTTGGCCATCTTGTTGCAAACTGTTTGTCCTATGGTAACATTTGGACCTGAGATCTTAGGGTGCTGTGTTCTGCACACAGATGGGTCCATCCCTGGAGCACGGTTTGTGCAGGTTTGCCAATTGTTAAGCAAAGTTAAGCATTCAGGGAGCGATTGAGAAAGCAAAAAAAAAGGAAATTCCTACAGCTGGGTTGCCTTAATTTCAGTTCTGAAGAGAGGGAATCTGTCTGAATGTAAACAAAAACAGTGTCCCAGCTTGTTGCCTCCTGTCCTGTGATGATGATTGCCCAGGCTAGGTAGAGGCAATGTTGGGATGCAGGGACATCAGCACAAAAGGCTCATGACTTTTGTGCCAGGCATTGACCTCTGTGTCACAAATCTTCCTATGTATCACACCTTACACATGTACCATGCTTATTGCCCGTGCTTGCAGAGATGGTAGTGTAATGAGAGCAATTTAATGAACATAAGGTGAAATAATAAATAATAATTTATCACATAATTTATCACATTTTCTTGAGGGCATATAATTCAAAAGATTGGAAATAATGCAGTCAATGCTGAGTTTAAAATAAATCTGGCTCAGGTTGTTAAACTAAGACATTGCTAGTATTTGTGCTTACTATCTATAAGCTGTTTTATAAGATTTGCTAATAGTGAAATTTTATGTTTTCAAGATTTTGGAATAAAGTTGTTTTCTGCTTTTAAAATTATTAAAAGGCATTAATTGCAAGTAAATGCCCCAGTTTCACCTCCACCAAAGTTCTTGATTTAAAAAAAAAAGGTCAAACTAGGGCTTCACAGTCTTGTTTTGTTTATTTGTTTTTCCCACAAAAATCCAGACATGCTTGTACAGTTTTGATTTTACTGTAGATAACAAATAGTTGCTGGCTTTGCTGTACAAAGCCCAGCATGTGGCATAATGGTGTGTGCTGCCATCTAGATTGAATTTGAATCACAGTATTGTAGAAAAGGTTAAAAAGGAAATTCAGTTGCAGAGTGCTAGTCTTCTCAGTTATGCAAGTATTTGGAATGTGGATAAGAGGTACAGAGTGCTAAGCTTCCATCACTTTATGTTTAGGATCCCATGTATGGAGAAATAGACTTTAATTCACAGTCAACTCTCCCACATGCCCATACTTGTTTTTGTAAAATTGGTTGAAAAGGTTTTTCTGATGTTTGTAGTGACAATTACAGTACATGTATAATAATATATCCCTCTATTAGGAAACCCACCATTTTTCTTTGTCTGTGATTATTCAATTTATCTCTGTCTAGAAGTCATCCTCCATGCATAGTCATAGTTCCAGAGGATGAGAACTCCACCAGTATCTCTGCTTCTTCCCTGCCAGTCTGGAGAGGTCTGACTGCTGTCTTGACTTTTTTAAAATTCAAATAATATTTGCAATTAACTGCTAATAGTATTGTTGTGATTGGTTTTTTGAAGTACTACAACAAAATTATTATTAGCAGTAGAAAGCACTGTGCTGGCATATGTCATCATAACTACTCTCATAATTCATCAATTTGACTGGCCTAAGGTGATTTTCTGTGAAGCCAAGATTTTTCTCTTATCTTTAAAAGAGTGTGTTTGTAAGGTAAGATTTCCACTCAGCATTTCCACTGCATTAGGAATGAACTGGATAGATCACCAGCTTCAATACTGGTGTTACAAAGGATAAAAAATCAAAGTGATAGGGATTACTCAGTGTAAGTGATAGTAAAAGCACACACTATTATATCACGGTTGAACAGAATGTACTTTATACATTCTTTTGCTCCCTGGGTATTAAAAAACCCCCACAAGCTGAAAAGAATTTATTGTACTGTATTTTGCAATGATCTGAGGAATAATGAGGATTTTAAATAAGGAAGCTTGGACAGATGACTTGGCATGCTTAGAGCATTTGGCTTCGTATTTACTACACTGTTTTTTTCTCACAATCTCTGTTGAGATCTACAATGCCCTGGCATGGTTTTAGATAACAATATGTTATCAAAAGTCCTATTTTTCAAATAATACAAAACAGATGTCCTTTTCTTTTGGGATCACGTGGAAAACATGTAGATACAACACATAGGAATGTGGTTTAGTGGGACTTGGCAGTATTAAGTTTATGGGTGGACTTGATTTTAGCAATCTTTTCCGACCAAGATGATTCTATGATTTTGTGGATCTTCATTACATTTTTTCAAGGTAATATATCCCCATCAAAATATCTGCTAGGCTCTCTCAACTATCAACATTCCCAGTGATTTTGCTGGTCATGTTCTTTTGCCTGAGGGTCCTTGGCTGGAAATGCAACCTATGTGCATTTATCCATCTTGTGAGTTATAAGGCATTGTTAGTGTGTGTTGATATGTTTATGTTAATGGCTGCATCATTTCCCTTAGAGATGACTGACTTCTGGTTTTGGGTCAAATAATCACATTTGCTGGTAAAGTTAACCCTATATAGAGACCCTATATATACATATATATACTCTAAAATATGATTTTATTTATTAAAAAGTGTTATTTTTGCCAGTTTCCTTATGTGTGTTATAAAACAAAAAATGACAGGTTGAGATCCAGGTGTGTGGCACTAGAACAGAGTCTAAACTAATTAACATACATAAAGCATAATCAAAATTATGCTTTGATAAAATTGATAAATTGTGAGAGTAGTTATGATGACATATGCCAACAAAGTGCTTTTTACTGCTAATAATAATTGTGTTGTAGTACTTCAAAAAAATCAATCACAACAATCAAACATTGTAGAAAGGTTTTCAAGATTTAGTTTCTCATCATTGCAAACTCAAGAGTCTGCTGATCTTTAGGCAATAAATAAGTATTTAGGATTTAATTTATTCTTGGTCTTTTTTCTAAAGAAAGTCCTCTAGTGCATTGGTGTAACCACGATAACGTTTTTTAAGCAGAGAACCTGTGATTCTCCTGGTTGATCCATGAAAAGATATCTGCAAACCTCACATACCAAAATGACACTATAGTCCCTAATTTGCCCAAGACAATACCAGTTGCTTTATTTTCCTGGTTTATTAGCAATTTGCCACTCCTGGTTAAGATTATCACTTGGGCCTGGCAATGTCTTGTCAGATGGGCAACTCAGCTTTGTGTTTTAAGATTTTGCTGGTATTGCAGCCCCGTCAAATTCCTATCAGCATGGTTTATAATCTTATTTTTGAACCTCATGCAGAAATTGTGCAATAAATGTACAGCAGGAAGTGAAGCTGTGAAAAGCTTTCCTGTCTTGCCAGCAAAACTGAGCTGGTCAGGAATTTGTAAAACGAGCAGAAGTTGTGTACAAAGATATGTGAACTGGGAGTACCTTGATTTACTCATCTCCATCAACCCTATAGCACCATAAGGGTGCTCTAGAAACACTATAGGACTATTTACTTCTCTGCAGGACTGGTAAAATCACTGGAACACTGAAAAAAATTTTCAGTTCCTTGAAACTGAAAGGATGTCCAAAGCTGCAGAGAGCACAAAAGAGGGAAAGCTTCAAAAGGAGAAAGATATATTACAAACTAAGCAACTGCAAACATTTGATTTGCATGAATCAAAGAAAGATCTTCTTGGGGTTATGAGAATCACAAACACATATATACAAGATAAGGAAAGAGCTTTATTTTCTGTAGGGAAAAGAGAGGCAGGGACCATGAATCTAAAATCAAAGATGGAAAATTACTTCTTGGACATTTGAAAAGGTGAGAGTATGTGCTGTCTTCTGCTTAGTTTATAATGTGTACTTTTCCATGAGGGTCTGGTAATAGATTTGGTGAAAAGGGTTTGGCAAAAGAATAAACTACTTGATGCTTATGATTAGAGGTTTAAGAAGTTAAAGACACAGAGGGATTAGCAGGGATGAATATAATGTTAGTAAGTGAGCATTGCCAAAATCTCATGGGGTTTCTCCCAACTCTGACATATTTTCTTTGTGAATATAATCGTCTTAAAGCATTAATTCTGCCTTCCATGCTCTTCTTATTAATTTAGGTAGCTGTTGCAAGAGCTCTGTGAATGTCTGCTGAATTCCCAAAAATGTGATTCACTCCATGGAAGCACTATGCTAATAATATTTCATTCCCAGTATTGGTGAAGTTTTGGCGTAGAACATCTGTTGTGCTTTCTGAAGCGTGACACCCACAGATCATCTGCTTCAACAGACCCAGATTATCCCTAGTAGAGTTTTTAATAAGAGCCCTGTTACTGGGAAACATCTGTAGTCTTGCCTCCCTTCTAGCTGGAAACTTGAAAAAATGAGTTGTTGCTGCATTTGTATGCTGAAGTGCTGAGGAATGCCATACTACTGTCACGTTGCATCAGGGTCACTAATTGCTGGGCTATATTTTTGTAAATATTCAATGTATTTGTCTGTGTTTTCTGCTTAGAGTTCTGGCAGATGAATACTACATCACAGAATTTTGTTGTAAGGCCAAGACACAAAAGAAGGAAAAGGCAGGTATGTGCCAATATGCTTGTTTATAAGGAATATGCCATCGAGTTTGTTTCATGTCTGCTGAGTTAATTTGTCCAGATGGAGTCCTGCTGGTCCTGCTGGTTTGGCATGAGATCTCTATATCAATACAGCTAATACAAAAAGAAATATCTAATGTAAGCTAAACATTGATTGGTTCTCTTGAATATTGCCTACCTGATGTGTTAAGAAATTTTAAAATACTACTGCATTGCAAATGAAAAAATAGATAAAATATTTTTGCTCATTTTGAGTATAGTTTTATTAGAAACTCCCATAATAAAATCTATATATTTTTATGTTGCAATAGTGTCAAGTAGCTAGTTTATGTCACTTTATTTTGTTTCAAAATAAAAAATCTAAACAGAGACTTAATTCCCTGTTTATTAAAGTGGGGAAGCCACTAAGTGCAGATGTTTGTTACCAGTTACACTCTCTGTATTGCTAGAGTCTCTTAGAGCTACATTCTCTCCATAGGTTCGTCAGATTCCACGGAAAGTTGAAGAGGAAACAAAATACATTGAGTTGATGATTGTAAATGATCATCTAATGGTAAGACTTACACATTTCAACATCTTACAATTAGCATCAAATTGTCTTGATTTATCCAGAGAGCATAACAATAAGAAAACTATGAGGCCAGAATAAATTCAGTATGTCCTTAATAGAAGAGATTATGGTCTTATGAACCACTGATAAAGCTGGTTTTGAATTATGGCAAGTTAATTTCACCAAGAATGCAAGTAGGCCTGAGGATCAGAGATAAGCATCAGAAAGTAACTAATGTCAGTGTGACTTAAGCTGACGATTTTCTTTCTGGCTTTCCTGAGCGTTTGTCTTAGTTACAGGCACTCAGCAACCCATCATGCAGTTATTTCAATTGTGCAGCAGCCGTTGAGAATGGGGAGATTAATAGTGACCAGATTTTTTGATACATCCCAATCAACATAGTGAAAATTGTTTTGTTAAACTTTTATATTTCTCTGGGAGAAAACAGTGGAGTTTTTAACATAGTGGAAAGAGACATAGTAACAGTGTATTGGAGAAAAGCCTGACTCATTCAAGTGGGAAAAAGCATAGATTTATGTCAGTGAAGATATTATTAATCATCTAATGAAGGAAAGATCAAAGGAAATGGCAAATTCTCCATCACTTGCAGTGTTCAAAGGTAGCCTCAAACACAAACAATGGAATTGCTCTTGAAGTAACTGGATAAAGTTGAGCCTTTAGTGCCCATCTGTAGATCATTTTATGATCCCTTATGGCTTAAAAATCCAAATATTTCTATGAATCTTGTTTACTTCTTCTGTATTGTGCAGCAATTCTCTCATGTAATACCTGAGCTGGCAAAAATAGACATGAGAGTGTATAAGTGTACAAGCAGTGTGCCACTGTCCTTAGTGTACTCCTCCACCAGCTCAGTTTGGTGAACACAGCAGTATATTCTTGGATTAAAACTAATAATACTGGATGAAAATTCCTTAAATCAGTGTGACTGTATTTGATCCTAAAGCCCTGAAGCCACAACTTTTCCTTTGGGATCCTATCTGTTCTGGCAGATTTTCTTCAAGGCCAATATTTCTTAATTTTGTCTAATCACAACTACTGCAAGAGTCAGTCTAGTTAGGAGTTTATTCTCTGAGATAAGTGCCAGTGATCAAAGAAGCAAAATAATTTTCTCCTGTGAGAAGGAAATACCATGTGCTGTGGGCTTAACTTCCTGGTTTTGGTGTTTTTTTCCCCCTTCATTCCTGCTTGAAAGGATGCCTTTCCTACACCCCAATTGTGGGAAACTTCTTGCCTACTAAAAGATCCTAACTTCAAGTAATACAGACAATTTTCATTTCAAAATCATGCATCATAGGGCACAAGATGGTGAAACGTTTCTGAAAATCTTGTGCACTCTGTCCTAAGTTCTTCTGAGATACCTATGACTTTCATGCCCATGATGCTCATTCATAACTCTTTTTTTTTCCCTGCAAATAGGAGTACCTGAACTGGTGTTTCCAGTGTCATTTTTATAAATGCATTACAAATTTCAGTAGAGGTGCCGTTGGAGTCTGAGTGCTGAATTGGTTTGAACCAGTTACTGTGACATTACAGGAGTGTGAAACTATACAAGAAAAAAAACCAGAGAGCAGCTAAAGAGAGAAAATTGGAAAAAAAAAAAGGGAAGCTGATAGATTAAAACATGAATGCAGACTTCTGGATAACACATCTTAAGGAGTCTCAGCTATGGAAGTTTTTGTTGCTAATTTCTGCATTGGCATTTCTGATTAATTTTAAAATTGCCAACAATAATGATAATGAAGACAGTAGCAGAATGTTCCTGTTCTTATATCATTTTCCAGTAAAGAATCCTAGGGTACTTTCTGAAGAGGAATTCATACATCCTCACAACAGCTGTTGTAAAGTGTATCAGTAATGTACATTTCTGGGAAATTTTCTGCTATTGGTTATGAGCATTAAACTCAGCACAAGAGAAAAAACCCTGCACAGTGGCTTTATTGTTGGTATAATTGCTTTTTACTTCATGGTATTTTGGAAATGGACCTTGTTTTTCTGAAATCTGTACCTGCTGCTGATCTGTGCTTGTTTCACAGTGTAAAAAGCACCGCTTGTCAGTCGGCCATACCAACAGCTATGCTAAATCAGTTGTGAATATGGCAGATTTAGTAAGTATCACTCAACTATATATTCTTTTATGTGTGAGATGAGTCATAAGATTCTCCTGACAGATGCAGAAATTGTCAGTTCATGGTATAACAATATAACGTATGTGAAGATTACAAATTTTCATCTAGAACCACAATCATTCACCTATAAAGCCTTTGTCTAACATAAAGCATCAGAGGGGTTTTAATTTGTGGCTTTAAACATTTAAGTAACCTGCTGGATTGGTCCCTTGAGTCTGAGTTTTAAAGAGCACCTTAGATATGACAATTTCTAGCACAGGATCCCTGTTTTGACAACTTCAAACCCAAAAGGCAATGTGAAATTCTAATGCATTAAAATTTCTCCAGAAAAAGTATGTATGAGTAAATGAGTTAGAATAGGGACATACAAGTGAACTATGTGGATTATATTTATGATGCTAAATCAGAAAAGCTGCTGGGTCTTGCACCTCACTGCAGAAAAGTATTAGAAAAAGAAAAGTATTACTAGAAGAACAAACTGCTTTGAAAGTATTTGGTGTGGAATTTTAACTCAGCATTGAAAAGATGGTCCTTTTTTTGTGATTCAGCCAGCATGACTTGAAATACTTCTGTAGACATATATAACAGTGAAAAATATGGCTTTATAGATCATTATTCCACACAAGAGGGCCCTTGTGTGTCATTGGATGAGCTGGCTGTTATAAAAGACTTATTAATTTCAAATCTTTGAACTATTTGGAATGTAGTAATTTTTCAAAAATCACCTTTCTCTCCTATGTACCTCTGCCTGTGTAGACTAAGAAGGCTAAGAGAACTGATTGAAGAATTAAGCCTAAAAATTTGGTTTTACTTGGTTTTTATGTTTTTTGGTTTTAAGGCAGATAGAATCACCTACAAGAATGTAAAATGTGCTAGAATAAGCTAAATATTTAGCTATGTAAAAATGCAATCTTTACAAAAAAAGGGGTAAACCTCACCTTTGTTCTATTTGACATAATATATTTGTTCATTCTGTTAATGTACTAGATATATAAAGAACAACTTAACACCAGGATAGTGTTGGTTGCCATGGAAACCTGGGCTACTGATAACAAGTTCACCATATCTGAAAACCCCTTGGTGACTCTACGTGAGTTTATGAAATATAGGAGGGATTTTATCAGAGAGAAAAGTGACGCAGTTCACCTTTTTTCGTACGTAACCTTGTGTGATATTTTATTACTGGGTTTTTTCTTTCCTTGGGGGCTGTTTCTCACGAGTGGCTGATGCATTTCCTTTCTGTTGTGTGTGTAATCCACAATAACTCAGGAAATAATGTTTTGGATGGGGAGGTGGGAAAAAAATTAATGCACAAGCTGGCTGCCAGTGCAACTAGAGGTTTGACTCTTATTTTAGTTTTAACATACTAAGCCTGAGCTGCATGCGCTGTAATCCTTTGTTATTCTGTGCAATCACCCACCCCACAAGTGCAGCTATCTGAAGAGTCATGCATGGTTCCACCTCAGAGGCTGGCTTCTTTGGCAGTAGAGCATGGATTATTTAAAGGCAGAACATTTGTTTTGAAACCAATGAGGTTTTCTGCTTAAGTGCACTGTGGCCTGCTTTACTTTATTGAATGACCTGCACGCTGCAGGATTACTGAAGTGTTTCAGATCCTTAAAACAGTTTGTTCTCCCAAGACATTTGAGCTATAAGAATACTAAACTGAGAGGAATGTTATTTTCTCTAAATATCTTAGTAAGATTGATATAATAAAATATATTTACAAAAATACAGGAGAGATACATGGCTGAGATTTTTGATCCACACAAGACATACCAAATGAATATCTCTGTTGGATTCCTTTTTTCTCTCTGCTGACTGTTTTAAGAGCCTGTAAGAATAAACTTGACCTAAACACCTCACTTCACATGACTTCAGTAGTGTTCCAGGATACCCAAGCCCAGTATCTACCCTCAGAATTTTTGCATGTACTTCATTACTGCCACTGATTTCTGCCTTGAAGAAAGCTGTTAAGATCTGCAAGTGGTACTTGCAGATTTTGGTTTCTCTGTCTCAGATCCTTATCTCTAAAATGGGAATCAGATTTTCTCATATCCTTCGAGTTTCTTCTCTGGTGACATTGTAAAGTCTTTGGGGGGGAAAGTCTGGTTCTTGTAAAACTGTGTGGATTGACTAGGACAAAAGAGAGCCCGATTTGACCTGTGGCTGGGACTCTGGGTATCACTGTGATGCTACTTCCAGTGCTATCCTTAGCACCACCACCAATGGTGTGTGTGGTATTGCATTCATAGATAGTTTAGAAACAGCAGTTTCTGAAATTGTGTCTGTGAGTGAAGCACAGCTAAGATGGGAGGAGAGGGGGGAGCTGGTGTGATGGTACAGTGTTACAAATAAGCTTCCACCTTTGGTGCAGTTAGCCCATTGTGATCCTTCTTGATGTTCTTCTCTTCTCACCTGAGAAAAATAATTTGCTGGATGGATCAGTACTCTCAGTTCGAGCAGGGTGTATTTTTTCTCAAGTACCTGGCAGTCATTCATGATGTGGTCAGCACCAAAGAGGTGATTAGATTTAGGCTCTGAATGCATCTGTAGGAGTTTTCACCTACCTCAGCATCTTCTGCTAATGCATCTCCCCTTGAGTTTTACCACATCAGCACTGCCCAGTTAGGCAAGTGTCATTTCACTAGTCCTGTGCATTGGGAGCATGGTGGCCTCTCCTGAACTCTGCCTGGAGCATGTGCCAGCAGAAGGCACTTGTTGCAGTAAAATGTCAAGAAGCAAGAGGCTGGGCAGATCCAGGTAGTTTGGCAAAATAGTCCCGTTCTTCTTATATTAGATAGTCTGAAAAGGAGGAGGGAAGATGGTAAGTTTTCTGGAGATAACTTGTCATGTGAGGTTTGTGAGTGGTTATCTGTTTTCCCATCTATTTTTGCATAGTTTGCAGCACAGTGGTGGCATCCAGCATTTGCAAATGCCAGCTTCTCGTTTGGAAATCAGAAGGGTAGATACTGGAATAAGCAGGTGCAAAACTCATGGACTGAGCAGGGTAAACTTCTTTTTCTTTTCGTTTTTGTCAAAGGGGGAGTCGATTTCAGAGCAGTCGAAGTGGTGTAGCCCACACTGGTGGAATCTGCTCCTTGCTTAAAGGCGGAGGTGTGAATGAGGTAGGTGGGGGTACTGGTATGAGCAAAAGTGGTGGAAATTTATCTGCATGGAATTTATCAGTGCAGACATGTTCCTCAAAATATTTTGCTTTTTTTTTCTGATGTAGAATCTTAGTGCAGCTCTACAGAAGGAGCACATCAATGAAGAATGATGAGTGAATGAAGTCAATATACTTCATATACACTTTTAAGCAAATTCTGCAATATCTTGTCATTCATATTTCCATTCAATTCCAAGAGAGAAACAGACTTTCTCTTACTTAGCCTGTTTATAAGCCAGTGGTTAGTTTTCATCTAGCTACCCTGAAGTAAGGATTCTAACACTATGTATCTGATTTTGCCTTTTTTTGGCATGATATGAGAAAAGCTTCACTTGAATCTGAGATACCTGTGTGTTACTGATTAGTTTTCCTACCTTGCTTGTTTCTTTCAGTTTGGAAAGCCAGACTTAATGGCAGTTACCCTGGCACAGACCTTGGCCCAAAACATTGGCATTTTTTCAGACAGAAGAAAACTTCTAAGTGGTAATTTTATTTGCTTTTTAACTCTGTCTCAAGAGAAAAATCTTTAAAAGTGAAGGATCTTATCAGTATCTTTCTGATATGCACTTTTTCCTTCTGTTTCTCACAATGCTGAACTATTCTTATTTCTTGCAGTAACATGAGAAGGGGCATATTAATTTTCCTCTATTTGAATCCTCTAGTACTCACTGCTCGTAATTCCTGATGGCACTGGTGTCACCATTCCATCCAAAATAAACCATAAAGGTGCTTGCCACTTCCATTCATTTCAGGGAGACTGGTGTCTCATCACAGACCAAATGGCTGCCATCTTATGATACAAGAGTGGGAATATACATTATTAGATCTGGGGATAGTGAGGAGTCTCCTCAGTACTGTTATACAGAACAGTTTTAATAATACAACTTTTTATCTGTTTTCCTTGATTGATTTCCTTAATTGTAGATTACCCAAATTCCCTGTTTCTCCTGTAGATTACCCGAATCTCCAGTATTTGCTGTCTACTGCTACCATTTCTCTGCTGTAACCTTGGTATTCAGCTACTTAGTTTTCCCTGTTTACCTGCAATGCTTTAATCTCCACCATTGTGCCCCCAACAAGCACCTTGCCCTCCCACTTCCATGTTGTATGAAGTCCCAGCTTGATACGGTTAAAATAAAGATACAGTTTGAAACAATTTAGATAATGAACTGGAGTGCAGATTTACTGGATTGTGCGTGCTTATGCAGCTTTAGTTTAAAATTGATGTGTGAATTTTTTTCAGGCATTGTAAAGGCAATATATAATGCAGAGATACATCCGCATTTAAAGGGGTTTTGTTGCAGATTATGTAAAACTATTTTTAAAAATACTCAGAAATGTAGGACAGATGCTCTATCCTACAAACATGTTCAGTACTCATTTTCCAGCCACATATTTTTGAGCTGATGTAGGGGCAGGGTAAAAGTAAAACTTGTAATGGATTCCCTTTCTTTCTGGCTGAGAGAGGCAGGACACTGTTTTGGTAGGCAGACAGGAGAATGCAATTGTTAGACAGAGATTTGTTTCCTTTCTTGTTATGCTTTTAAAATGGAAGCAAGAAGCTGATGTTCATGTGTACAGTAAGAGAAGTTGTGGAACATGCAAGTGGAAAGGCAATTTTACTGAAATTACAGCAAAGGCACAGCTTTGAAAGAGGAGGATTGAGACCAGAGCAAAGTGATCCCATCTGGCAGGGCAGAAGGGAGTTGCATGGGGAAGGGAGGCAGGCAGGGGAAGGAAGAAGGGAGGGAGGGAGAGCAGAGGAAGAAGCTGATAGATCCTGCTGTATTACCTTGTGTTCATTGATCATTCCATGCTTTTTTTAAAATCTGAATTATTGTTTGGGGTTTTTCAAGGGGAGATTTTCAAAATCACATTACCATAGTCGAAGAAGAGAACTAAAATTTGAAAAGTAAAATGATTCTTTTTTTTCAACTCTGAAAATTTGGGAAATGAGTATCATCACACAGGAGAAGATGAGAAAGCTGACTAATGATTTGCAAGTGCTGAAGGTTAACACTGTAGTTTTCTTAAGAGAAGAGAAAGCAGGATATATTTTCAAAGCTCAGGATTGCATAGAATCATTTAGACTTTTAAAAAAATTTGGCAAGGTGCACTGATACACTTAAACTAAGGTGTGCAATAAACCAGAAAATAATTATTTTCAACTTGTGCTTTTTGTGATAAGAACTGTATTACTTTGGGACTCACAAGACTCGAGATGTATTTTTATTTTTTGTCTTTTTTTTTGCCAGGTGAGTGTAAGTGTGAGGACATGTGGTCTGGATGCATAATGGGAGATATGGGGTAAGACATTTCACTAGAGAAAAGTCATGTTCTTCATACAGTGACATAAAGGAAGCGTCTGAAAGTTTTCTCTTTGGTGGTTCAGCAGAATATTTTTGATGACTCAGTTTTCAGAAAGTAAAGTATTAGGTATATACCATGCAGAGACACCTTCAAAGAAATGTGAGAATAAGTGAGTTCATGAAAGGGGCATGTGAGGATTTTTGATGAATGCTGATTTTACTTGGAAAGCACAAGGCTCAACAGCCAAGCCAGGTCATTGCAGAGAGGCAGAAGCAGGCATAGCTTATTTTCTCATACAAGTTTGCTATTGAGTTATGGAAACAATGACACATCCTAATTCTTGAAATTCCACAGTCAACTTTCTGAGGCTTGTCTCATTTTCAGTGTTTTTGTTGGAATCTTTCATCTATATAATTATTTTATTACCCAGTTTGTGTGACATTGTTAGAAAAACTGCCTCCATTGGAGGCTGAGTATGTTCATACCCATGTGTACTGTCATTGGAGAGATTTTAACATAACGACTGGTGAATCAGCAAATTTTTGCTGCTGGATGAAATTTGATACTTTCTGAAGTTTATTCAGACCCTAACACTTTTTATTACAGGCCTGTCTTTTATAATGCGTATGAATTACATTGTAGCCTAGTTTTAGCTATTAATTACATTGTATTCTAGTTTTAGATATAGACAGGGCTCAGTTTTTAATTAATTTTGAATGTATCCACAAATTTTCACAATAGCTTTGTGGTCAGAAAAATTTTGAGCAAAAAAAGTATGTTTATTCAAACCTCTCTGAAAGTGCAAATGCGTGCCCTTTTTCACCTTACTATAGCTGAAAACATACCTGATAGGGTTGTTTCTGATTTTCAGGAAGTTAAAAAGCCAGTATGAGAGGCATTTTTGATTCTTACAAAAGTTATAAATTCACATGTTAGGGCCTTTAAATTCTTTATCTGAAGTTCAAACTTTTCAAATAATTTGATACATGAAAAAGCCTTGTATTTACCTAGCTTATTGCTGAACTTTGGTGAAATCCACAACATCTGTAGCATTTAGACCTAATTCATGAGCATTACAGATGGAAAAAGCCAATTATGTTTTGGAAGCTATCTCTCCCAGCAGTACAGGATAGCACTTTGGCAAATATTTTTATATCCAGTGGTGAGCTGATAAAGGGAAAGCCCTTGGGACTCCAAAATCTCCTTCAAGCATAAGTACTTTAATGACTATGGGACCTGAATATAAAGATCACTGCATTTACTTTGGGAAAAGTTATTTCCCTGTGGAAAGGATCTATGCAAAGATTCTCTGCATCACATTGTTTTTAGGTGGGTCACTGTGCCTCAGGGGCACTCTGTACTCAATTGAAATTTGCTGAGTGGGACACATGACAGAGGGAAGCTGAAATGTTAGGTGGTGTTTGTTAGAAGCATGTTTAAAATGGCATAACTCTATTATACAAAAATTCTGTGTGTCAGGGGAACCATTTCCTCTAAGAGATAAACAAACTATAAGCTGTCTCCTGCAGTTTGCATGGGAGGAAATAAATGTATTTCTGAGATCAGGCCTGTTAGTGGAGCAATTCATGCTTGTGCAAACTACACACTGTAATCAGACTTGTGCTGTTTGGCGTGTAAAAATCTTAGTGAAATGTTCTAGACCTCTCACATTCCATGAGCTCTGTGTCATTGTTGAAATTTCCTAATTATTTACTGGAAGGATATTCAGATCAGATAGAGTTACAAAGAGATAGTCACCCTGATTCTGAACAGCATGGTTTCATTCTTTTTCTAAAGTATAACATTATATGTCTTCTCTTTTGAAAAAACAAAATACAGTGTAAAAAGCATCAGAGAAAGTAATCCTTCTACCTTATTCTGTTAGGTACTATCTTCCAAGCAAGTTCTCTGAGTGTGATATTGAAGAGTATCATGAATTTTTAAACAATGGAGGTGGAGCCTGCCTTTTCAATAAACCAACCAAAGTAAGCATTACATTAATGTTAAATGTTATTTTTATTCTATTGCTAATTTTGATGAAACCAAGAAAAATGAAAATTATAATGTTGGAAAAAACATCTATAGTTTTGATAGTTCTGGTTCTTTCTAAGTTCTAACTATTCTGGTAACACACAAATGTAAGTAGATTATTTTAGTTCATAGTAGTTTAGAAATGACTTTTAAATAAATTTCTAATAAAATGGTGTCATGTCCAGTAGAGTATCCACAGCCTCTGATCAAGAATCATCCCTCACAAAATTTATTCTGAATATTGTAAATGCAATACAATTTTGTATTTACAACAGCTCTGCAATGGAGGATTTGCAGCAGTGTTTCGATTTATTCCTGCTCCACTTACTGAAGCATGTGTTAAAATGTAAAGCAAGCAGGATAATGATCTTGACTCTTTCCTATATATAATTAATATTAAGCTATATTTATTGGCTGTCTTTCAACAAACAAAGGAAAGAGGCTAAGGCAGAAAGACAGTCCAATGTGGAAAAAAAAGACTTATCTGATAACTGAGATGGTCACAGATGTAAAAGAGAAGAAAGTCAATTCAGGAATGATACATGTTCCTTCTGGTGAACCTGAGAAAAAGTGCATCTTCTGACAACCACAGAATTTCAACAGAAGTTAAGGAAGGAGAAAACATCAAATCTGGACAAGCTGAGCCTGCTTGTCTCTTAAAGGTCTCTTTTGATGAAAGACTATATTAAAGTGGAGAGAAAGCACTGTAATTCATTAATAAGATGTAAAATTTCTTATTTAAAATGTACCTGAGTTTTAGAAGTTTACTTTTTTCCATCCCATTAAAGGTGGAGAGAAACACTGGTAGATTTATTTACTTGCCAAGTGCATTGTTTATATAGTGTAATGTGTCTTACTTGGTTTTATTTTAGTGATTGTGTTCATTTACACATCTGTCACTTGGAAAAACACCAATTACTCTCCTTTCAATTTAGTTTGGCAGCACTTTAGGGGTTTTTTTGATGGCATGCAGGAATGTGAGTTAGATGTGTAAGCCAGGTTGATTTAGTGGCTTTTATGTGTTGTGGTTTGAGTTAGTTTAAAGGTTTTGTCGATGGATGTCTGTCTAATTAACAAAGCTGTCAAAGATGTGTTTCCTAGCAAGGGTGGTGAGACACAAACTTGTTTTTGTTTTTCAAACACTATGAGATAAGGGAAAGCTGATGTGACAAGGTGCAGTGTTTGGCAGTGCTCCACTCTTAGATCAGCTGTAATCCCAAAAATTACATCAATGGCTGCTGGACCAGACTGAACATATGCTCTTTTCAAATGAATGGATAAATGATATGACTTTGGGGAAAGATTATCAAATTTGCTTGTAATGTTTGGTTTTTTCCTTCGATTTTGTTTTTAGCTCTCCTTGTGTACTACAGTAAATTGGCCCAATATTTCAAGGCAGAATGCTCTGTTACTGCCATCTCCTTGTCTCTGTTGTGCAGCACACCGAGAGATTTTGAAGTTAAGATGTCTGGAAAAATACATAGGAAACAAGCAGTTTTAACAACTCTTTAATAATTCTAAAGGCTTGCATACATTTTATGTTAAACTCTACATATGCTTTGCATGCTGCAGTCCAATTTCCATTTCAATAGGGGATCTAATAATAGCACATCAGCCTGTGCCAGGCTGTGGTTTGTGGCACAGTGAAGTACGTGGGGTGATGCTCCATCCTGTGGGCTCCTGACAGAAAGGCAGCAGCAGTGAGAAATGCTCTACACTGTGTACAATGCACTTGTGCAGATGACTCAGGAGCAGAGTGACTTTGGAATGGTCCTAGTTTAGTTGGAGAACTCAAAGGATGATGTGCAAAATTTTAGTCTGGTGACACACTTAAATGTCTTCTCATTTATGTAATAAAAGCTACAATTATGTTTTCTTATGTCCAAAGGGAAAAAAAAAAGTTTTCTTTTAGAAAAGCTACCTTTAAAAATTTTATGAAGACAGAAAAAATTAAACTGGAAAGAACAGAATCTAAGTGTCCATTAAGAGGTTATGGCATACAAATATACAGATTTTGATCTTTTAAGTTACAGTCCAGCAGGAAGGCTGAAAGGAAAGAGAGGAATCCTCATCAGCAATACCTCCTGTTGCACATCTGCCTGCAATACATACTTACAGAAAACTGCAGAAACTTCCAACTGTGATAGAGGAAAATGGAAATAAAAATCCAATTTCAACAAAAACTGATAAAAAACCCTCTCTCTTTCCCAAGCATTTCTAAGCCACATAAAAGGACTAATTTTTATGGCTAATATTTCTGAACTAACAGTGCAGGCTTTAACCTTTCAGCCCTTGTCACTTGAACTCCAACAGCAATTGCAACTGCTGTGAAAATAATGAAATTGTCATATCTTTATTTTTTTTCCCCTTTATTGTCACACCTTTTGCTTTTCATTGTAACTTCTGCTCAAACTGAATTTACTGTAAAGCTGACACCTATGCACAGAAGATACCATGTGCCTCAGCAGCACTGTTGTATCAATTTTCAGGAGTGTTCATTCTCTGTACGCTTTACTTGTGTCACTTGTGTCAGTTCTGCGTCTCCCTGAGTCGTGGGTACTGTTTTTCTGTTAGTGAACTTGGAGTGCTAGCTTAAAAACCATGTTGCACAGAGCAAATATGACAGTGATTCCCTTAAAAAGAGACATGCCTTTGATTTCTGAATTTCCATGCAGCTTCTGGATCCTCCAGAATGTGGCAATGGCTTTGTGGAAGATGGAGAGGAGTGTGACTGTGGGACAATAGCGGTAAGTGCAGTGTACTTTAAATTAGCAACTAGACTTGTCCAAGAGTTGGTACTGCACATTGCTGCTCTTAATGATAAGTGGAGGAAGACAAAGCAGGGTGAAGGTTGTGTGCCCAAGGATTTGTAGTAATAGCTGCCTGTGCAGAACGAGACCTTCAAAGACAAGAAAGCAAGCATTTTCCTAGATGGAAACACTGGTTAGTGCTAAGATGTTAGTATTTAATGGTTGACAAAATGAAATTAGAAAAAATATTTTCTATCTTGCACAGGAGGCAGCAGTTTCATGCCCCACAAGTATATGCCTTTTTCTAGTTGTCTAAAGGAATGAATAAAAATCCATTCAGGTAGTGTGCTAAGATAAGAAGTAATAAGAGCTTGGGGTTCATGTGCTTTTCCCATGTATTCTGTTCTCTGTGTGTGTGTGTTCCTCAGGAGTGTGCCAGTGAAGGAGGGGAGTGCTGCAATACCTGCACCCTGACCGCGGGCTCCCAGTGCAGCAACGGGCTCTGCTGTCGCAAGTGCCGGGTAAGGGCAGTGGCTTCACTGCAGCAGCCTGCTGGGAATGCATCCAGGTGGCTGCAGGCACTACAGCACGTGTGCTTTCCCTTGCAACCTTGTGATTACTCTTCTGAAAGCTTGCATTTTAAAACTGGCTGAAATCTGATTTTTCTGAGGCTGTACTCTGTCTTTAAGGCTTGGCTTTTTGGGGCAGGGACTGTCATCAAATGCAGAGGTAAATTTAATCCTCCCAGTTTCTGACAAGTTTGAATCAGGTTGAAGTTCTATGAGATCTCATTAGACATCCTTGCTTAAAGGATAGATTAACCATAAAGGTTTCGTTAGATGTCCTTGTTTTTTCACTATGAGAATGGTGAGGCACTGGAATGAGTTGAGAAGCTGTGGATGCCTCATCTCTGGAAGTGATCAAGATCAGGTTTGATGGGTCTTTGAGCAGGTGAAAGGTGTTCCTGCCCAAGGCAGTGGTGTTGGAGCTGAATGATCTTTAAAGTCCCTCCCAACCCCAACCATTCTGTCATTCTGTGAACATGCACATCCTCATCCGTGTGCCACTGCCAGTGCCATATGTGTTGCTCTGGATTTGCCCCGTGAGTCTGAATGGGGAAATCATACCACAGAGTGTCTGAGGGAAGGATATAGTGTAAAAAACAGAAAAGTGCAGCCAGCAGAGTTACTGAGAAGGATTCATCTAAAAGACACCTGGCTTCAGTTTCAGTTTGGTCTGCTTGTGTCTCCTTTTGTTTGGACTGACTGAAATCCCATTGAGTAAAGGGAATCAAGCCCTATGTAAACTGTAAGTTATTCTTCTTGACACATCAGTAAATGGTAAAAGGAGGTTAAACCAGATCATGACTGTAAGGGAGCCCTGCTAAATATGACTTCAAATAGTTGTTTGTACTAATTTAGTAATAAAGATTATTAGGATTAATGTAGTTAAAACTGTGCTGTACTGTGTGTTATACTTTTATCTTTGTCTGTGCACATTTGAGAGTTTAATTTCCTTAGGAGTATCATTAATAACAACTCTGGACTACATTCTTGACTTTGTACCCATCTTAATGTTAAAAAAAGAAAAAGCACAGATTATGCTGGAACAGACCACATTTCTCTAAGCACATTCATTTTTAAAATATAATAATGTTAAAAAAAAATCAGCAGATTGCCAGTGTGGGTAAATTTTGCTTAAGAATCCAAGTCATATAAGCATCACATTTAAGACTATCAGAACAAAACAAAGCTTTTGTACACCTCTTTTTTTTTCCAAATGAGAAAAGGATTTATCTACTTACAGAGTGGCAAGGGTGAGTGAATGAACAGAAAAGTAGAATTTTACAGAACATCCATCCCTAGGAGCTGTTTATCAGGGCAACCCAAAAATACTGTATATAATAGCCCCCAAACTTGGGGTTACCTTCTCCTATAGTATCCTGCCTGAAAGCAGGAGTGAAGGAGGTGTTGCAAGCAATACATGGGATTATACATCCCAGAATGCTGTAGTGTCTCTGATAAGGTTAGAGTCTGTCTGCATTTTATCAATGACTGGTAGAAAAAAGAAGCTGAGGGCTGAGAAAGTACCATAGTCTAGCTCTTCCACTGATTTGTGCCCATTGACACCTGCTGTGGAGTTAGCAATCATCCCCCAAAAATGTATGTGCATGCAGATCTAAAAAAAAAAAAATAAAAATCACAGGCCTGCAAAATGAACTGGGTATCACAGTCTTAAGAAAACTTTGAGGAAAAATAAGGAGTCTGTAATATATCCATGACCAGAAGCACTAACAATTGCCTCAAATAAGTTGTCTTCCTTTTTTTTCGAGGTCTTGAAACTTAGCACATAATTCTTTAGCTAAAATGTTTATATTAGGTCACTGGTACACTTTTCTTTGTTACAAATCCAGTCCCTTAGTAAATGGTGTCAAACTGTACAGAATTCAGTACATTTATTAATAGTTCCTGTTCTTCAACAACAATGGGGGATTAAAATAACCTAAGTGTTTATACGTAGAGCTCTGTGGTGGTCTTCATCCCTAGAGAGAAGATCAGGATGACTCCTGTTCTGTAAAGAAGAGTAAAATAGTAACAAAAAGACACAGTGACCTGGTAGGATAATGCTGCCAGCCACTGCAGTATTGGTTTGGACACTCCCAGGGCTCCTCTGCTCCAGGAGAGACTTCTGCTCGACCCCAGGATCCATGCCCTTGGCAGGGGGTGCCTCAGAGGGTGGTATCACTTGCACCAGTAAATGGCTTGAGTGGTGCAGCATACACAGCAGGGAAAGGAGAGACTTCCTAATTCAGTCAGCATGTGCATATTTCCCATTTTTTATTTTGGAAGCATTGCATTTAAGGCAAGATATAGAGAAACCAAGACTAACTTTCTGTGTTTTTTTTTTTTTCTAGTTTGAACCTAAAGGAGTTTTGTGTCGGGAAGCAGTGAATGATTGTGATATTGCAGAGAACTGCACAGGAAATTCCAGCCAGGTGATTTTTGTGTCATCTATTCATGAGACGAAAAACCCCACCTGTAATCTCAATTTCACTATGAATGTTTTGTATAGTGTGGTGTATTAAAATGGTGTTAAATTTGTTGATGCTGAAAAAACCAGAATGATATTGAAATAATTTTTCATATGACTTTTGTTGTATACTTTGCTTTCATGCTTGTCTGATCAATGATCTTTTGCTTATTTTCTCTTTCAATAGTGTTCTCCTAATATCCATAAAATGGATGGATATTCATGTGATAACAGACAGGTAATTAGGACTTCAGTTAGTTTTACATTCTTTCTGCTGTTATAGATTGCTTTTTATAGATTTTGTTTTAAGTCTTTGGAAGTCACCTTGGACAGTTCTGCTAACATTCATGAGTTTTGGGTGCAGGTCATATTTTGAATGAAAAGAAGATAGAATCACATATAGGTTGCCTCAATATAAAGCATGTGACTAATCTTTATATTAAAGAAATATATATTTTGGAAAATCAAGTAATTTGAAATATTTTCTGTATTTTTTTCTTTCTTACTAGGGTATTTGCTTTGGAGGAAGATGTAAAACCAGGGACCGGCAATGCAAATATATCTGGGGTGAAAGTAAGTGAATGTTTCTGTATCTAAGTTGGTTGTAATACATATGGCTGGAA
Organism: Luscinia megarhynchos; assembly: GCA_034336665.1. Classification (NCBI taxonomy): domain Eukaryota; kingdom Metazoa; phylum Chordata; class Aves; order Passeriformes; family Muscicapidae; genus Luscinia; species Luscinia megarhynchos. The sequence continues at coordinate 25,706,129 of JAPFBE010000007.1, read as the reverse complement.
AGACTATCTTAGCTAAGAAAAATGATGAAAGACACATACTGAGAACCACTGAAAACACCTAGAACAGTATGTCTCTCGGTTTCTTGCCCTGTCATTTTGTCTTTCCATCTTTTCCACCTCTATCTCTAGTGTTGATTAACTTACTGGTGTTTATTCTAAAATCTAAAACTTTAGTTCTCATTAATAACCATCTAGGGAGCCTATGCTCATGTTGATTAGTTTATTTCAATGGCTTCTGGACATTTTTGACCAATAAACTCTCATCAATCTGAACAATATTTAAAAACAGTCCCGTGGTGCCATCATAGAGCTTTTAACTGAGAAGAGCACTGTGCAGAGTTTTATGGGCCACCTGCAGATCATGGTGTTTCAGTTCACAAACTGGGAAGCTCTGCTTGCTTTGATCATGTATCCCATTTCTCATGACATGGCTTTTCGAAGTCTCCATCTTAGAAGAGATTTGTTTCTGTTTTCAGAAGTGACGGCTGCTGACAGGTACTGCTATGAGAAGCTGAATATTGAGGGGACTGAGAAAGGAAACTGTGGAAGAGACAAGGACTCTTGGATACAGTGCAATAAACAGTAAGTTGACCCATTTAGAAAGCTACTAGAATGAGGTTTATCCCCTAATCCAGTTCTCCAGCTGGAATGAAGAGACTCAGAAAGTCTCTCTGTGGATCAGACTTCTGGCCTTCTTCTGCAGACCTTTTTGCAAGAAATCCTGGAGGGAGCAGGGTGCCAAGAAGAGATGATCCCTGACAAGAGAACACCATCTGAGCTTGGAAGAGCTTGGACCAAAAGTGTAATCAGTGTAGTAATCAGTGAGACTTAGCAGTGCAGAGGCGAGCAGCCTTTGGTTTCACGTCTTGGTGTGGTGTTCACTTTTTATGCTGTGCCATTGCATTGCTAAGTTGTGTTCACTTTTCATGACATTGTAACTTTCCAAGAATATTCCTGCAAGTTGCTTGCCTAAAGAAATTTTTCACGTTTTGGATATATGCAGCTGATTATTTCAGCACATTTCTGAACCTTTCACCAGTCCTTATCAAACTGTTTTTTCAGATTTCTCCGTTCTCCATGACATTTGATTTCTAGTTCTGCCTGCAGGTGAACTAATGTTCTTTCCCATTTTTTAATGTAGATTTGGTAACCTTACTTCTGTTCCACTACAAATTCATAAGTAAAAAATATTCAATGATATGAAAGATGTCAGACCCTACTATTCTGTCAGTGCAAAAGTCTTCACACATGAATAGTGAGGTCCCTTCAGCAGTTGAATTAAACTTGGTGTCTAGTTCCCTTACTTATGTGTCCTATGAGAGTGTATTTAGAACCAGTATCTACTATCTAATCTATTTAGGACCAGTTACTGTATCTTAATAGATTGTTAAATCAATTTGATGTGGTTTGTTCTTGACAGCTCCCTGCTTGTTATTGCTCAGGGCATTTTTGTTAATGTGTTATTAAAACAGAGTTTTCCCCATCTAACTTCCAAGGAGAAGAACTTTCTCAGGAAACAGCATCGTTTATGGAAGTTATTGTCAGTGGGAGAACAGCAAGGAATAACAAATAGATCACCAAGCAAGTGGTCATATTTTTGATTGTCCATTTTAATTTAATTTTATTTTTTATGAGTATCTGTTTATTCTTTCAATGCAGGGATGTGCTTTGTGGATACCTTCTGTGCTCCAATATATCCAGCGTGCCCAGGCTTGGAGAACTTGATGGTGAAATCACAACATCAATCTTGCACTATGGAAAAGTCTACAATTGCAGGTAATTGGAAATCCTGAAAGCAGAACAATCAATAACCATCTTGCATAGAAAAACAGCTTTCTCATACCTAAGTGGAGAAAAACTGTTTCCATTATTTTTTTTCCTATAACACATAACCATTATTTCAGTTCAACCTTTGTTAAGCTTGAGAAAATTAACTGCCTGTGGAGCAGTTTCACAGTCCCCTCAGTAGGTAATTTTGCCTGTAGAGACATAATGCTCTTCTCACACCCTCAGACTGTACATTCTTTAATATTTGCAAAGTACTTAATGTACCCAAAATACCTAGACTTATACCTGCACTGCCAAAGTTAACTGGTGTCACAGTAAGGCTATGAATGGTGAAATGATATAGCAACACACGACTTCCTTCAGAGGCAGAAAAGATGCGATTTATTAAAAAAGCAACCACACTTTTATAGACTAGATCATGGAACACGGGATAGAAAAAGCTCATTGGCCCAAGGAAGGTAACACCTCTTGTAAACATGCTTTTGCCAAAACATCACATAGCTCACAGACTCTGCAGGTGCTAATCTCTGTTATTAATTCTCTCCCTTCTGTTTTCCTTTGAGTAGCCTGAGAAAGATTCAAGCTTCTTTTTCCCTAGCTCTCAGGATCCACAGTCTGGCAGCCTAATTCATGGCTATATTGTAGCTGAATTCTAATTATATAGGAGGTATGTTTTCAAAGCTTCACACCACTGTACGGCAAAATGATGTCCTAAACATGTACACCGAGTTTTATCTAACTCTGGCTGTTTCACAGGAAGAATGGTCCTTGTTTTCATGATTACATTTGTTTGATGTAGATACACTGCTTTGGCGTGTTCCATATTAGGCCCAGTGAGATCACTAAGCCAGTGCTTATTCCTACCTGGCCCTGGGCATTGTGTGGCACAGAAACACAGGCAGCAGCCCAGGGCCCGGTTTCTCAAGCAGTCCCATCCAACCACAGCACAAATCTCCAAGCTCCTCTTGGTTGCCTTGCAGTGGTGGCCACGTGAGGCTGGACGAGGACACGGACCTGGGCTACGTGGAGAACGGGACGCCGTGCGGGCCCGACATGGTGTGCCTGGACCACCGCTGCCTCCCCGCCGAGGCCTTCAACTTCAGCACCTGCCCCGGCACCGCCGGCAGCCGCGTCTGCTCGGGACACGGGGTGCGTTCGTACGCCCTTCAGCCCCGTGCTGGTTCTGCTGAGCACCCGGCCTTCTGCGGTCCACTAGCTGGGCCTGTCAGGAAACCAGCAGGGTGACTCTAGAAGTCATAAAACTGGAGAAGTTTTCGAAAAGGAAAAGGGAAGGGAGGCACATAAGTAAATACAATGCATTCCAATCAAGGTGTCTTAATCAATGAGTCATAGTTAGTATGTATTAGTTTTACAGAAGCTTTATCGATCAGTGTTTTTGCTATCACTTGCTTACTTGATTGATATTTCCTCAGGCAATGTGCTGGAGAGTAAATACAATGGTTTTATGAACTGAGAAACTTGGGTCTCTGTTCTTTCAGAGACCTGTTCTTTTTAATTCCCTCTTTATTACATAAATAGCCAAGAAGATTCATAAAAATCTAAGTTGTTGATGATGTTGGATTTTGTGAGCTGAGAGTTCCTTTACTCTGGAAAAGAGAGCAGTAAGCTGGCTCTTGGCTGGTTTCTCTGCTCAATGTGCACGCTGTGGCTTCACTGTGGCCCTGGTGAGTCCCCTTGTTCCTTTCACAGTTTGACACAATGTCCAGGGCCCTATAACAGAGCTGAGAGGAAAGGAGTTATTCTCTCATAATGTCTTTTGTCTTGTACACTGCATTAAAACTTCCTTATTTATCTGAAATCATGCACTTTTTCATATTTAGAAAAAAAAGTCATTAAGGTCAGTCTCCCAAAGCAATTATAAATGTTTCTATTAAATACAGATTACATTAAGGTATGTACTGAATAAAAATTACATCTATTTATATAAAATATAATTACACATATAATATTTATATAAAATATTATACTGCACATCCAATGCATTTATATTTAACATAAAAATTAAAAATTGCTATATATTAAAATTATTTTGCAAACTTTTGTGAACAGTAAAATAATGGCTTTATCACTGTACCTATACTTGAGGTATTACTTATGGGAATAGATTAATTATCTGATTTTTTTCTGAGCTACACTTTTGCCTGCAGGTTTGCAGCAATGAAATAAAGTGTGTCTGTGACCGATTCTGGGGAGGAGATGACTGCAGTTCTCACATCAAAGACGATCTGTTTTTTGATAAAGATGCCATCAATAAAGGTATGCTGTTATAATTTTTACCAACAACTGAAAATGCTTGGATTTGAGGAAAGTTCATTAAGCTAGGTCTCCTACTCTTTCAGTTAGCACACAACATGCTGCAGCATCCAGAGCTTTGTTCCCCTGTCTTCCTCCTACAGCAGAAGCACTCAGTGTCTGTAAATGAATCCCCAGCCAGTGCATCTTTGGGAACTGGTATAGTGGGTCCAGTTCTACTTGCTTGCCCCAATCATCTGAGTAGCCTTATTAGGCATATTGATAGATTAGGACAAGCAAAAGGTTAATGGGACATTCCACATCTAGTTGGAAAGGTAATGTTTGACTTTAACATTTTTGACTGGAAGTTTTTATTAAACTTTAGTCTTGCATGCAAAAGAAAGACATATTGTGAAAAAATGAGCTTGTAATGTTGGTCATTAGAAATCCTTGTGGGAGGACATTTTTCAGAATCCTTCATTTGACAATTTATTCAGCTATGGAAGAGATTGGAGCAAAACCAAACAAGTAGTCATTTTTATTCCATGGTAAGCATGTATTTGCTAGGGCGGGTTGTAAGGATGCAATCTACAGCACTTTAATATTGATAATATTATTTGTTTTGGCATACCTGGAACAGATTTCCCATGTAACAAGCATACAGTTAATGGAAACAGACAGAGAGGTCAAGGCTTGATTTACAAGTGATCTTTTTATGTCCATGCTATACTTCAAGAGTGTATCACAGGTTACAATAATCAGCCTAGTGAAAGCTGTTCAAGCTGGTTTTTGAAAGATGGTGCATTTACTGATTTTGTGTATTTTTTCTCCTAAAACCATGTATATTTTTTGTCTTTCTTGTGTTTCCAGGTGTGGTTAGCACAAATATAATAATAGGGGCTATTGCTGGCACCATTTTAGTGTTGGCTCTTGTTTTAGGAATAACTGGTTGGGGTTACAAGTAAGTACATTTTGTTCTTCTTTATAGAGTTTAAAAATATGTGTATTTCATCTGATAGCTGATTATGTTATGAAAAGAACAATTAAAACAATCTAAAACATCTAAATTCAACCATATTTTTGCAGTAACGTTTTTATCTTATTAACATTTTTCAAGCAATTCTTGCATTTGTGGTTTTAGAGAGCTTGATCCAAATCTGAAATTTATTTCTCATTCAGTAATTTATTTTCTTGTTTTTTTAGATGATCAGATTATGATTTTATTGTATGTGACAAAGGAAATACAAGAATATGATCTGATTAAATTATAAATGTTTCCTCATGGTGAAGTAAATATAGCAAGGTTAGCTCCAGTCAGTCAGCAAAGCAGTTAACCAGAGACTTCCTTAAATAGATGATCATATTTAGTCGGTTTAACCTGAAATTAATTTTTTGATAGAAAAGATCTGCAATTTGCAAATAAGGCTCAAGTTCTCTCCTGGTGTTGAGCTGTCAGTGCTCACTGAGAGGCAAAATGGATTATATTAGTCTGATTGGTCTTTTTCAGTTTTAATTATTTTGTGAATTTCTTATAAAAAAAGAGGGATTTATGTTTTTGCTTATAGTAAAAAAAAAGATTCAAGGTACTGACTTTACCACCTGTGTTTGGATTAGACTTTCCTGAAATCGTTTGTCCCTGGGTCCTTGTCCTTGGAGGGCAGAGCAGGCTCAGCTGCAGGCAGTGCTGTGGCTGGGGCACAGCCCCAGTGCTTTGGCATAACCAAGTGGCACAGCCCCTGCTGGTTTGCCAGACTGAGGTAGGCTGAGGACAGCTCAGAAATACATAAGGAAGAAGCATTTGGGATAAAAATCATGAAGATGGGGATAGTAGAAACGTGGGTGACACTGTCTTGGTGTGTCACTCTCAGTTTCTGGCAGTATCTGAAAAATCTGGACTTTTGAGTAAAACTCTAGAAGTTAAGGACTTATTTTGAGAGCATGTCTAGACAGTGGGATCAATTTTGGAGGTTCAGGTTGAGTGCACCTCTTACAAGCAGCTTCACAGTGAACAGGCTTAAACCCATCATGAACTGCACTTTATACTCAGTGCTGACTAGCCATCAACACAAATATATTTTTCTTATTTAGTCTAATATAGTATATTTGTAAATATGCTTATTTCAGAAGTGATTTTATAGAAATATTTTGAGCAAAAATTTAATTCTGTATACAGTGCTTTTCTATTTACATTTTTTTGGTCTTGCTGACCATGTGTACTAAAAACTCATTCTTCTTCCTTTCTCTTCTGTTTATATGGAAAGAAACTACAGAAGACAGAGGTATGTGATAAAAGTAGTGGAATGTACCTTAGAAGTCTCTGAAAATAGCTTTTCTTCTCTTTTGCTCATTTACATGCTATAAAGAAAATATTGAAATGGGTTATCACATTTTAATAATATATGAAATCAGTATTCTATATTGCACTGATTGAAATCCTGATTTCACTGGAGTCAGTAGCAAAAATAATGTTTTTTGTACTTCTGTAATAGACTGTTTTATTTAGGAAAACAGGAGAATATTTCCAATAAGAGAGACTGAACATCAGCTATTAGAAATGAAACTGTTCTTGGGAGGCTAAGAACTGAATAATTAATATTAACATGACGTTCAGGAGCCTTTTGAGACAAATTCCTGGAGCTCCTTTGCTGTTAAAAATACAATGCAATTAAATTGCTGTGTGGACAAAGACCGCATTCTTTCCTGTCACCCTGTTCAATTGATTCATAGCTAAGGCACAGTACTGGCTTCAGCAAAGGACTGAGCTTTCACATTTCAAACTTGTGACCAAAAATAAACTGTTTTCCTAGTGACTTGTGTTTGTCTCCTGGAAGACCACCTCCCTTTGATCAGGCATCTGCCTGGCAGATGGATCTTGTGGGAAGGAGTTGGCTCCTTCCTCTCCCAGTCCCCAAGAGATGAGGATTTCTCAAATTCCCCTGTTTTCTGCCTGTGTCGTTGCCTTCTGGTCCAAGCTGCTGCTTTGTTTGTTGCTGCTGCCCGTTGTGCTTGTTCTCCATTTCCCTTTGTGTAGCGCTTTCTATGCCAGGCTCAAAATATTTTTAAAAAGTGGAAAAGCACTGTCAAGTGCTGGTTGTGTGCTACAGGGTCAGATGGGCCACTGCTACAGTAACAGGAAAAAGGCAATGCTGTTGCATTCAAGCCTTATGCAGAGGCTGGTGGGTAGGGAATGCCACCCAGCACAACGAAGGCAGAATTTAAGGGCTTGGTGCTGCTTAGTGGAAACTGATGTATCTATAAATGCAGACTAACTGGGCCATCAAGTCATTCTACTGTGGATGTTTCAGTATTGGCTGAGGACAGAGCAGACTAAACCTCGAAACAGAGACAGGGTCTGCCCCATGTGTGTTTGCATTGGAATATTAGATAAAGTAACTTCTTCAGATATCTTCATCTCTAAAAATTACTTTATGGCCAGAGATCTGTGGGTGTGCAGCCAGTCTGCAGCTGTGTCTGAGAGCAGTGGAAACCAGTGTAGGCTGAAACTTCTGAAACTAATGGAGGACTCCATCATTTTAAAGATGAGGAAGATACTTAGTAACTAAATCTCTTTCATGCATAAAATGAAGTTCTGTAGGCTGACTTCTAAAAAGAATAATTTTGGAAAAGTACAAGGAGTACTGCATAAATGGAAAAAACATACCCACCAGATTGTCTAGATTGTCCTTTTTTTTAAAAATAATAATAAAAAAAGACTTCTTCAATAACAATGAAAGGAAGCCAATATAATATTTTTGAGCATGATGTAAGGATGATACTTGGTACTAATAAGCAAGTGAAACAAGTAAACTGAAAGTGGTAAGTAGATCCAATTAGCAAGGATTCTGCCAGCTGGGATAGTGTGGCTTTAAAGGGCACAGCTATATAGGAGTAGCAAGAGAGCAGTTTGCTAGAGGAACCTGGGCATCAGAGCTGCCCACACTGAGCCAACTCTGAACACGCTCATGTGCCAGCTGAGGAATGGGGCAAGAACTGAAATTCCAGAGGTGTTAGAAGATGGAGTGTGGAAGTACTACATTGCACTAATGATTTATGTGCCATAGAGTTGTATACTTTGCATGCTTCAGAAGTATTAGAAATCCAGATATGGCATAGAGACATCTCAGTTTAGGTCTGTAGTAGGACACAATCTGAATGCGAATCAACCGATAAATGTGCATCTTAATGGGGCAGACTGTAGCAAAAATGTCTTGGAAAGTGTGAGGCTGAATAAGTACTGATCCTGATATGAAATAGTCAGCTGGGAGGATTTTTAAACCTGGTGGAACTATAACTGGAATATTTACATGGCAGGTATTCTCTACTGGTGACGAATTTACCATCTGCAAAAACTTTGCATAATTTGAGTAGAACTTTCTAATACACAGATAGTTTTATGCACCATAACTGAACTTCTAGTTCTGGAAAAGGATAAATTAATGTAATAGTTTTGTATGTCTCAACATATTGAGTCTACTACTGTGGTAATCAGGAGTAGCTGAGAATCTCTGACACTGGTGTTAGTTCCCTTACACAAGAAATCTGTTAAAAAACTGGAGGGTTTTATCCTCCTGAGTTTTAAACAACTCAACAGTTTGCTACTCTTGAATTCAATCATGATCACAAAAGTTAAATGGGAAGCATTTACCTCAGAATGAAAAAAGCATTCACTTTTCCTGAGCTCCTCTTTGATGCAGGCATGTATTCAGCTTAGGCTCAGTACTGGTGCTGCACCTGAGGGTGCTTTTTGCAGCTGGCATGATGAGCTATTTGAAATGTTTGGACTGGTTATCCAGTGTCTCAAGAATCACTTTGAAAATTGTGATCAGAATTAACAGTGAAATGTTCCTTATTTTCCCTTTCCAAAACCACATAATCTACTTGTCTGCACATAACAGAAGCGTGTGGGAGTTTTCTCTCAAATGGTTGAATTATTTATTAATAGTCTTATTGTGTGTGGTTAACAGGTTTTCTCAAGGATTGCTATCCTTACCTCTTTCTTTTAAACTAATGTTCATGCATGTTTGTGTGCGTTCCAGTTCCTGTCATGTTTTCTGACTCTACAATGTTTATTACACTTCAGACAAATACCCCAGGGAGATTATGTAAAAAAGCCGGGAGAGGCCGACTCTTTTTATAGCGACATGCCTCCTGGAGTCAGCACAAACTCTGCATCTAGTTCTAAGAAGAGGTCTGCTTTTCTGTCGCATTTTCAGATTTCTACCTGTTCCATCACCCATTATTCCATTAGTCAGAACATTTCATTGTTTTGCAGCAGGTTTGACACTTTCTTCTTTCTTTGTGGAATGTTTAAAATAGCATCCTCTTTGCTTTGATTACTGATTTTTCTCCTCTCTCCTAGTTGCAAATTAGTATGATTAGGCCAGAATAAAAAAAGTTTCCATTGTAAATCAATTTTTGTTTAATAAAATTTTCATAATATTCCTGCTTGAGAATTTATTTCAAGTAGCTGCAATAATAATTGCTGGCTGAAAAAAATTAAATAAAATGCCAACAACTTTTTAAATCATGATCATGTAATCAAAGGAAAGGAACACTGTCTTGCTTCAATAATAGTTATAAAATGTTAAATATAAATGTTATTTTAATATCTTTATTTGTCAGTGTCCTTAATCCATTGTGTAGACTTAGACTTCTGCTGTCTCATATTAAACATGATAGTGATTGTATTTTATTCCATTTACTAGACTAGCATATGAAATGGTCACCAAGTGTTATCTTCAAAAATAATTCTGCAAAGACTTTCTGTAGTGTTTTTCTTTCCTCTCATTAGGTTAGAGAGAATTAGATTTTGCCCTTGATCAGATTTCACAAATTCCATTATTGTTCCAAATAATATTGCCTAAAAAAATCCAACATTTTAAAAGGGAAGATTAATTTAAAAGCATTGAGAGCCATTTGTAATTGTTAAGATCATGATGCTCACTGTTCCTCTGAAGGTAAAAATTCTTTATGTGAAAATCTCTGGCTAGCATTCTAAAACAATTTATGAGAAGCACTGTGTCCTAGAGGAACTGACAGTCATGAACTGCTTCACAGGAAAGCTGCAATTCTCAATTCTTGTCTCACTAAGCAGCCTGCAACCATGCAGTTGATGAAGCCATTGTCATTGCTATTATTTCAATGAAAGTAAAGAGAAATGTATGGAAGGGACACATATGTAGTGACATTTGCTATTTTAGTATAGCAGCTTGATCTTATATACAACTTTATTCAGTGTGTTTTAATGACTATGTTTATTTGGAAAACTCCAGTAGTGATTGCTTAATTATCTCTAATTTTTAAATTCAGCTTTTTAGATGTATGAGTTGGGTTTTTTTCAGGAAGCAAGCATTAATCTTAAATGATGCACTGTTTGTGTTGGAGAATCTTTTTAAATTTGGTTAAAATTTTGAAAGAACGTCTTGGGAAAGCAAGTTTTCATAGCTTTGTCTATCAGGTTTAAATACCAGTTTAAAAAACTTATTTTTAAAAGACTGTAATTTAAGGTGTTTCTTCTTTCATGCAGTATCTGTGTTTCTTTTCATTCTTCATTTATTTCATATGTCTCTCTTTATTTGTTCCAAAAAGCTAATGGTTTCTAAGGTCTGTCTGTACTAGAGAGTTTTGTTGTTCCCACCACCAGTTCAGGTATGTTGTGCCACTGTCAAGTCTGGAAAAGTAAGTCTGACAAATATTCCATTAACATTGTGATACAGCTGACATAGTTGTTCCATTTGATTTCCCAGAGTGGTACCTCCTACCTTCCAAGCTGGTTTTGATTTGCTCTGTGTGCCAGTATGGATGGCATCTCCTGGGAGATGTTAGAGTGGCTGGGCCATCAGCTGCCTGGGCTGCTCCATGCTGGAAAACACTATGAAGTATTAGCTGGTATTCAGAGAATGTTCAAGGATTAAGATGTAACTTTATGATAATTCTTGCCATTATGAAATAGCAAACACCAAAACTATTATATAGCAAAGCATTCCTGTACCTGAAAGAGACCTTGAGGAGGAGGAGGAAATGTTTGAAAATCTATCAGTGGATCTGTTGTTTCTCAGACCTTTCATGACATTATTCAGTTTGAATTAATGAAACCCTGGGCTTATTTCTGTGTGGCTGTGATTAGTCTGAGCTTCTGGAAACTGAAGAGCATCTCTCAGATGCTTCCAAGGAAGGCAGAGACCAAAAAATGCGAGTATCCAGACTTAAAAACTACAAAAATAGTTCATTTAAGCAAGACACTGTAATAAGGTAGCCATCTATTATGAATTTTTCGACTTCCTCTTCTCTTTTGGAAATAATTGTAGATCTAATGGCAAACAGCTCTAGTTCAGCAGGAGGCAAAGCCCCACATGTTGGACATTATCACATACATCTCTGCCTCTTAGAGGGAATACAAGAGGAAAGAAAAAACAGTGTGCCAATCACCTAGATAAAAAGACTATTTTTGGCTTTGAGTTTAGCATTAGAAGTATATACTGCAGGAATTGGCTGATAAAATATAAAATTTGGCAGAAATGAGGAAGAGTTACCCCTCCCCTAGCACTACCAGCTCTGGGTGGGAGGATGCTTGTCACAAACTCCTGAGCCCCTGAGACTGGTAGCAGTGGGGTGGGGGAAGCTGTCCTGGCTTTCCTGCAGCAGCATAAGGAGGGAGTGGGCAACCTGCAGGCAGGATGTGCTTGACTGTGAGATGAAAAAAACCTTGAAGTGAGCACAGCTGTAAGAGCATCTTGTATCTGTGAACTGAGGCAGAGCTGTAAGTCCAAAGAGAATCTGGTGTGTGCTGGTGTTTGTGCATTCCACAGCAGACAAGGGAGAAAGCAGTGCTGATGCCTGGGTCTTTAATGTGGGCACATGGAACCACTGCAGGGACAGCTGCAAGGTGTAACTGCAGGGTTTGATCAGAAATCCTGGATGCTCTGCTAGTGCAGACAGACCTTAGGCTGTGTTTTGTCACTGGCCTCGGGAATGTGACCGAACCGCTGAGCTTACATTGATGTGAGACAATACCCTTAACAATAACCACATCTGAGCCCTCCTATTCCAGGTCAAATGGATTATCTCACTCCTGGAGTGAAAGGATCCCTGACACAAAACATATTTCAGACATTTGTGAAAATGGGAGGCCTAGGAGTAATTCTTGGCAAGGTAAGTATGAACCATTGTGCTGGCCACAGTGGAAACCAGCCTCTGGACCACTGCTGCTGTGCTGAAAGTTTAGTTGATCTTAGGACAGCAGCATGACTCCTTAAAATTGTGCTAAGTGTTAATTATTTGGAATTAGGATTTAGTAGCACCCTACAAAGCAGAGTGCTTTGTCACAAAGAAATTACATTTACTTTCTTCCTCCAGTGTGCGCTAACATGAAAAAGAGAAAAAAAATATTTACTATTGCCAGCTTCTGTGATTTTTATCAGGCAGTTTTTAGTGTTTTTCTTGAAGCATAGTGATTTTGCCAAATAACAGCTGAAATAAAGGAATTTTTTCCTATGCACAGTTGCAGCAAAAAGTAGAGAAAGGTAACCTAAGTGTCTGAGGTAAATCAAGAGGAACAGACCTGTGAGACTTAAATGGCTAAACTTAAAGGTAGCAACTCTTTTGCTATAGGTGGAAAAATAATACAAAGTTTGGCATGGGGCAGGTGAGTTTCAAGTTGTTTTACTGTCTTTGTCCTTTGATTTCTTTCAGGTAATATAGGAGGAAACAGAAAGAAAGTCAGAGGCAAAAGATTTAGGCCACGGTCTAATTCAACTGAGTAAGTCTGAATTTAAAAAAGCAAAGCCAAAAAGTGGAGTTTTTCATATTTGTGTTTTGTAGATGGAAATTAAGAGTTCTGAAAAGTAGACAGCTGCATTTTTGCTCTGTGGCCCATTCTGATTGCTGGATGATAATCTGGTAAATGGTTTGGCTAATGTATATCAACCCATTTTTATGTATTCTTTAAAAATTAACTATTAATTTTCTTTTTTTATGTAGGCTTCCTCACAGTCGTTCCCATAGCAATTCCCAATGATGGTGGCAGCCTGCACCATCACTGCAGGCTTTTGTCTACAGTAAACTGCCATTGCTGAGTGTATCCTGGTTCAATACTGAGTTTCTCATAGCCTGACTGTTTCCTGCCCTTGTCTTCACCTTGGGTTGGGCCATTGCAGAGTTAGAGATTTGTCTCTGCATATCTTCCTGGAGGTTTTAGGAGAGGTATCTGTCTGCTTTGAGAGTACCTTGAAGTTTGCCATTGTAAGCCTGAAACAGCCAGTCTTGAGTAAGCCCTGTGAAAAATGGGTAATTAAAATCTTTTACTAAGTGACTGATCCCCAGACTTTTCCACTAGGGCTTAGAGCTGCTGGCTTATTGATTTATGGGTTACATTTCCTGAAGAGCCCATGTGTGCAGTGCTCCCCCCACACAAAGAGCCCTTTAGGCACTTTAGCCTGTCTTGTGAGTGAGTGGTGAACAGCTGGAAACCTGGGCTTATCAAAAGCACTGGCCTGTTCTTACAGAACTCATACCCCACATGAATGGCCTCTTTTTTGACCATGATGGCAGTGACAGTGTCCTTCCCCATATTATGGCTACTAACTTTGCACCTTGATGAGCAAATGGGCTTGATACCAACGCTGCTGGAAGCTAATAATGCTAGCTGCTCTCTGGGCCCCATTTTCTTTGGTTTGGGGGATTTTGAGTTTGTTCTGAAACTTTTCTTTCACCTACAGTGCACTGTCTTGAGGTGAGTAGGCTCAGAAAGGGTTTATAGAGAAAACCCTGTGTTACAAATTACAGAAATAATACTTTGATGCACTTTGCAATTATAACATTGCATGGTCAAAATGGCATCATGGAATCAGAAATTTTAGCCCTTGGAGGAGTTTATCTCAAGAGTCTCTGTGCTCTGTGTCTTTGTGCTGATAAACTCTTACTGAAATGGTATTTTGCTTGTTTTCCTTCCTCCTTGCATGAGATAGTTTGATAAAATCAAAATTAGTCTGGCCAAACTGCCAAAAACACAAATGAGATTTGCTCTGAGAACTTTGGAGCATTAAATAAGCAGGGAGACAGAGATATTGTGAGTTGGAAATCTTTTTCCCTGTATATTTGTTTCTCTTTTAAAGGTGCCCTTGAATTTCCACCTAATTCTCTGCTTTCCTTCATGCTGCTTGTTATGGTGGTCTCTCAACCCAGCAGCAGCCCTGATGCTACAGGGAGGAGGCTTGTACTTCCCAAGGGCCATGCAGCAACCTGTCAGGGGTGAAGCACAGCGTGTGTGTTCCTGGGAGAGGCTGCCAGGCAGGAAAACCCTCTTTCTGCTGATCAAGTCAATCCTGGACTGCACAGGCCTGAGTGGCTTGTCCAAGTCTCCTTGGCAGTCCTGTCACCAGCTGGGGAGAGAGATCCCACTGAATGATCCCCATTCTGTGTCAGTTCAGTGGGGAATTGAGAGAGCTGCCCAGGCCTATTAGAGGCCAATTATCTCTCTGGTTAGAGGGGCAGCTTGTTTTGCAAGGAGAGAAGATGGGCTGAGGGTGATCTAACTGTGACCAGCACTTAATTATTTAGGGAAAAAAAGTACTGCACCAGCTGCTTTGAGGGTGCTGCAGGATGTATGGAGGTTTTTCCTAGACCAGTTTAACTTTCTCCTTTGTCTGGGAAATGCAGAATAAAATTGCAATATGTTCTGAAGCAGTATTTAGAAAGTCCTCCAGTGCAGCCCTTAGGAGTCCAGTAAAGCATTCTTGTTGAGATGGAAGAAAAAGAGTAAGAGTGTTGGTCTCCTGTAATTAGCAGAATGCAGTAAACATTTATGAAATTTCGTTCATTAATTTGTGCAGAATTCTTTTTTTTTTTTTTTTTTTTTAAGCAGTAGCACACTAGTGTGGTTGCCTACAAAGATACTTGTATGCACAAGTCTGCAGTAACTGCACACATTATGCACAGGGATTTTTTTGCATACAGCCAAGCATCAAATGGAATTTTGCCATTAATAATTTAAGCAAAATTTCTTTAGGACTCAGCAATTTTTGAAGTCTGCAGCCCTCACGAGCTCAATAAGGAGTTGCAAATGCTTTGGGCAGATCCTGAAGAAAGTCCTGCTCACATCCTTGTGTGGCCCTTGGACCTAACATACATTAACAAGGCTTATTCTAAGCATAGAGCTCTGAGGAGACTGCTAAAGATATTTTGGGACATTTTTAATTGGTTTTGGATGTTTTATAACAAAATAATTATTCTGGTTCATTACATGTGGAAGGAATGCCAACAGGCCAAATGCTTTCTCAGAAACATGGCTGATGAAATGGCCTGATAAATAATTCTCTATTAAAAGCAATTAGAATTATCCAGGAATGATGAGAGTTTTCTGAACAAGTTGACAGCTTAATTGGGAGCTTGTGTTAAAACAGGTCCCAGGAACAGACAGCAATTCAGACCTTTGTTAATTTGCACTGCTTTTCCTATAAGCATTTGTCTTCCTCGTTGTTATAACTGATACGAACGTCTTTGGTTTAGACTTTCTATTATATATTGTCTTTTTGCAGCCGGGTAACTCATGCATCTGAGCCTGGGCTTTCTCTCGCCCACCCAATCCCTGCCCAAGGCATAAGCCCAGGGGGTTCCGACCACCCCCAAACAGGGAGTCGGGATCACAGGTCAGTCTCACCTGCCCCTGCATTCTGGGCTGCCATTTTATCCCGTGAAAAGCCCCTTCCTAGTGTCGATAGTTCCACCTGACTGCTTGGAGGTGCTCCTGCTGATGCAGCGCTAGCTACCCTTCCTCCTCGCCAGCCTGAGGAGGGGCAGGACTCTTGAGCCCAGGTTTTGCCTTGTTGCATGTCGCGCTACGAGCCAAACCGAGCTGTAGCTCCAGGCTTATGCGTAAGGACACCTTGTTCCAAAGCAGAATTTCTCACTCAAAGGAAATGTGTATTCTGGCCATTACCAATGAGCACGTGGCCAGGAAGATCAGCCTGAGTGCTTTCTGATGGTATCATGTAGAGTTCTGCAGTAACTTGCGTTTAACCTTTTTGTAACAGATGGATTGAGGTGGTGAATGATGGTCTGTAATACACCCAGAACCAGGAAACCCTGCAACATGGTTGTGCAACAATTGCATGCTTTGATAGCACCTTACACTGTTTTCTAATACAGGAAGCCAGATTGGGAGTGTTTCATGGTTACCAAAAGACCCTTCCAAATGAAAAAACACAAGTTTAAAGCATTGCAGCGAGTACAAGAAAATGTACAATTAAAGCTAAAGCAGAAGTTCATTAGTTCCTGGTGATGCTGGCATCAGCCTGTTGCTTCACTTGTGGTTCATCTGTTTTGCTGCACTGCCTCTTTTGGTGTTTTCTTTCTCTAAGACATCAAGCTGGAAAGCATAAAGCACTCCCGATTCCTGATAAATAAGCAAGCTGAGGAAGCTACTTAGAAGCACTTGTGGCTGAGGGGGAGAACTTTCTGAGAGCTGTGGCTGTGCTTGCGCAGGGCGGGGAGGAGATGTTCCAGAGCAAAAAAGGAGCAAAAGAAGTTGAAAAAGTGCTGCTGCTTTTGTTGTCATCGTTGTTTGAAATATGGAGGGGGTTGAGTGACACGATTTGGCCCAACTTTTATTAATCTGAGCAAGTCCTTGCAAGGCCTGTTCCCATGTGTGAGGTCACTGGAGTCACTCCCATAAATAGGAGTGGCAAGAACTGGACCAGAAGTATCAAAAATAACTTAAAGAGGAATTTTCTTTCCCATTTTCCTTGGTTAAAATTTGTTTTCTATTTCATTGTGCTAGTTTCTATTGTATAAAGATGGTGATCACAAATAATCATTTGATTGTTGCCATTCATATGTAACAAGAACAAATTAAATTGGTCCAGGCAGACTCTTATTTTCTGAATTGCCCATTTTTATTAATGTGACAGAGGGGGAGGAATTCGCTTATCTTGTGATTGGGAAAAATTTGTTACGAAAAAAGTTTTCTTCTTCCCTGGTAATTTGTTGTCAGATAATTAAACATCATCTTTATTTCATAATTTTAATGTAACTAATATGAGTATACAACTCAGATATTTTTTTCCTAAAATATGTGGTTTTGGTGTCAATATTGCTTCTGTAAAATGTGAGATAATGCAGCCCACCTCCATTAAAGCCAAACTAAATGAACATTGAAAAATCAGAGGGTGGTTTGCCTGCAAGTGTAAAAATTGTCACTATAGTGGCAAAAAATTCAAATCTTTTAACAAAATGAGGCTGAAATTCATTCCTGTAAAAAGGGTCAAGCCCAACATTCTGTGCTTCTTTTGCCATTATCTTGCAATTTATCTAGGTGGGTGCAAAAGTGTGTCTTTGGCAAGAAAAGTTCATGACTGAAGCCAAAATGCTGTTTCATCCTTATTTTGAGATCATGAGGGAATTCAAACCGTGAGCTTAATGCTGGTCCTCTGCACAGGAGTGAATTTTACCCTTAAGACATTAAATGAATGATGTATCCCAAAGAGTTTCCAGATTAATCAAACACATGAGTCTTGTTGTAGGTCAGATTTTCTCATGCAGTTGTACACGTTGCCTAGTCCTCACCCAAATCCATACTGGTTTATTTGCCATATTCACTTACATTTTGGGGATGAAGACATCCTTGCTAAGCTTGTGCTGTGTGTTCTCAGATTTTCTATTCTTGTTCTTCTGCTTTCTCTGTTCCTTCCATTGCTTTCTGCAGGTATTTAAACCCATGGTTCAAAAGAGAATATAATGTAGCTAAGTGGGTAGAAGATGTGAATAAAAACACAGAAGGACCATACTTTAGGTATTTTGTAAATTAATTCTATAATTCTCATTTTTAGAGCTGTTCCAACATATACAAATATCTTGGGACTCCTACCTTGTATAAATCAATACAAGTTACTTAGGTGCAAAGGGCCCCTCTTCTTTTGCTGCATTTTGATGTCTGTTTTTGGCTTCATGTGCAATTTACAATTCTTTTTCTGAATGTTTTAATGAAGCCATTGAAAAGGGTGTGTGTAGTGCATGCGTTCCCACCATCATCTATAGCTTGTAGTAGCTTTTTCATCATTTATGCCAAATAGTGTTTTATGGGCATGAAACATATTTATCACTAATAAAGTAGTATTAACTTAAATAGAATGTGAATTTACTGAAGCAAGTGGTTTCATAACACATTGACTCTACCTACTGTCTTATATAGTGCATACTAAAATTTAAATGAAAAATGAATATAAAGTAGTGGTATTTTACCCTCAGCCAGTAATGAAATAATTTATACATTGTAATTGGAAAACTAAGTGTATGAGAATATACTCTGTGCTCTAATTGTCAAACTGCTAATGAATCTGTTACAAGTGAGGTAGTGTTCAACCAAATATATCACCTGTTTTTGAAAGAGAAATGTGTGCATTACCTGATACATTCCAAATTACAGAGAAAAAGTATGAGGCTAGGCCCCTGTTGGACATGAATCAAGAGACTGAGAATGTTGCAGTAGATTCCCAAAAGACACCATCCCATAGCTGAGACAGATCTCTGCATCAGCTGAAAAAAATGAGCCAGCATAGGAGAGAATGGAAGGCAATTTATGACAAATAACATAGAGCATGAACAAAATCCATGAAGCTGTAAGCTGACATATCAAAAATGAAGATAGTTACAGAAACAAAAATCAAAAGAATAATAAACAAAATATTCAGCCAAAACAGTGAAGGATGGTAAGAACAAGTAAATAGAATCTTTATAATTTTGCTACACAAGTAGCAAAAATAATAATAATAATAGTGCAACAGGGCAGAAACATACAGTAAATGTGTGCATTGTGCATTTGGGAAAGAAAAATGTGATGGGAGTTGTATCACAAGGTACTAATGAAACACTTTTATTCCAATAGTAACACTAGCAGACATTAAATGGCAGGGTAGGAATTTAGTAGTTTTTAGAAGAAAAAATGTCCTGAAGTCTTAAAACACCAGAGAATTGTTACTTTTTAAAAACATTTGTGTTTGCTTCCAACACCTCATAAATCATCGACAGAGTAAGCTGCAGAAAATGTTTCCAGTGAACAAATAGGGAAAACGAGTAAACCTGCCTGCCAGCCCTGATCTGGGTCCTGAAAAGAGAGAAGAGATCCCTAATGCAAGAATCCAAGGCTTACAGGAGGTTGTTGTGATTGTGCCAGTTAGTATCAGACAGCTCTTTGGTACCTGGACATTCCAGGGAGTATTGTGAGTCTGGTTGTTTCAGCGCTGGGTTACAGGGTCCAGTTCGGGTGTCTGTAGTTCAGCAGCCACATTCTGGAACTGGGGAGATTTAAGCCCAGAAAAACCACAGAAAGGACTGCAGAGCCTCAGGCTATTCAGCTTAATGGAGCAGCTGAACATTACCTGATCATGAAGTCACTGCATACGGAGCAAAATCTCCAATGGGAGGTGCTTTAGATTAGCAAGCTAAGACTGATAATGACCAAAGGTCACTGGAAGCTGAAGGGAGGCAAGCTCAATAAGAAGTGAGGTGTGTTTTATTACCAAAACTTTTTCTAAAAATAGCCTCTTGATCTTCTATATTGTTCAAGATCAAGAGTTGCCTACCATAACAAAACCCTTAGCTGTCTTTCAGGGTTTTTGTATCAAAAGTCCTGTGGTAGCCATAAACAAGGACATCGAACAGGTTTAAAAATCTGTTTGCATATTCATAATTTGGTTTTCATTTTTTAATATCAGTATATTTTTTTTAGTAACTAGATTAAATTGATGGGAGTGCACCCTGTGCCTGAGGGTGTTCAGCTGTTACACTGAATGAGTCACATTTTGAATTATATTTGAGATAAACCAAGCATTGCTGGCATGTAGATGAGGATTAAGCTGACCCATGTGAGTTTTAAAGGCTATGTATCAGCAGAGATGAAATATAAATCAAATTTTTTGCGCCATAGAAGCTTACTAATCACTGCCTGCAGCAGTTACCTTTAGAAACCAGAGAGCAACTAGAATAAATTTAGAAATCTGTATTGTCCTAATTAAATGAGGTAATCATGGGGAAGTATTCTGCAGACACATTATGGAAGGTAAAAGATCAGATCTCCTGAGATGAGTTGCTGTGGGTTTACATGAGGTTGAACTAACAGTTTCTCCACAAAAAGCCAGATGCAAATTTGCTTACTGATAGCATGGACAGGAAAAGACTGTTCTTAGAATGGTGTGTCAGAACATCTTGTGGCTGGGTTTAGAGCCTGGGCCTGCGAAGTGATTCACAAACAGAATGAAACTGACCTTACTTGATAAACTAGAAAGTCAGGCTGAAGTCAGACTGCCCAGCTGGTACCATATTTTATGAGTCAGAGTCTCAGGTTAAGAAATTTACACCAGATATTTAGCTGAGTAATATTCATGTTGCTAATCATCTCTGATTTCTCCGTTCGTTTTAAAAGTGTCCTGAAAGTAATACTGCAGTTTTGCTTGTTTCCCTGTAGTTTCAGGAATAATATGCTGATGACTGGTGCTGTTTTAGGAAGAGTTGAAATAGAATGAGGAGAAATAACAAAAACACTTGTTAGGAATGTTGCAGATTTTCAGAAAATAGACATACTAGTCATCACCAAGATTTTCTCCATCTACTTCAAAAACCCTGTATAAATCATAATTTGTCTTTCTAACACCTGATTTCCTAATATGTATTTTCCTAGTCTAAAAGTCTGATGGGTATTTCTATATAATTATTTTTTATCAATGATAGTAATAATAGTAACTGGTGTTTCTGGCACCAGAAAACTCCCAAATGTTGGATTCCCATCTGTAAGAAAATAAGATTTGTGAAGAAAATTCTCATTTTCCCGTTCAAAATGTAGCCTAGATTTTAATTTTGTGTGCCAGGCTATAACCTCAGCAAGAGAATCAGTCAGGAAGCCTCTCCCTGATTTTAGCTTTGCTGTAAGGGACGTTATTTTTTGAATGTGCTACAACTGCTTATTCTTGTTACTGCCAATTACAATGTCCACTGCACAGGCTGACCTTGTGAAATATGGTTAAGGATTACTCAGAATTCTCACTGAATCTGAAAGACTTGATGGAGCCATGATGGAATGAGAAAACAAACTACCAGAAGCCCCAAACATGGCATTTCTGGAGATAATTACAAACAAAAAGGACTAGAAGGCACCTTCTAAGACATTGAGCTGCCTACATTTGGTTTAATGCAAGTATTTACAATAAGTTATATTTTATGAGAGTTGTTTAAATACAAAAGTAGATTACAAAAAAAGTTTTTTAGATGGAGGCCCAGAGCACAGTACCAGGAGGAAAATGTCCATCCCATATCAGAAGGACGTCGAGAAGGGGCATGGAAGCAGGAGATAGCAGGCTGTCATTTCCCTCCTATTTCTAATGTGCTTTTGTGTCCTTGATTTTTTCTCAGTTCCTCTTCAGCTGATCATCTCCATTACTTTCTTCTGTGAGCATCCAGCTGAGGCCAGAGCCATGACCAGCCCTTAGCAAGCTGCTCTTGCTAAGGCAGCTCTAGACTGTGCTTAATGTAAAAACAAACAAACAAACAAGCCTTTTCCCTCTTACAGTAAAGCAAAATACTGTCATTGTTGGCAAGCAATGAAAAAAACACCTACTGATGTCAGTAGGGTCAGGATTTTGTTTCAAGAGTTAGGGAGAAGTGTTCATTGAAGCATGTGAGTGCCTGCTTGTGAGGCATAGTTCAGTGCTCCAAGTGACTGCTCAAGCCATAACCAGTCTCTTCTGCAGCCTCCTCTCCCCTCTGCTGCTGCTTTTTCTGAGGACATGTGTGCACATCTCTGGCTTTAAAAAGGAACTTACTTTAAAATGTTTAGCCACACCAGTGTTTTTAGAAGATCCTAACTTCCTAATGTAGGATCTAGGCTGATGATGTCATGCAAAGAGCTGAATCCACAGCAGCAAAGATCAGATTAGGCTGGTAGGGTCTATCTTTGGGCTTGAAACGCTTTCAGCAGGTTGAATGTTAACTGAATTTCGTTACATTATTTCAGTCTGCAAAAGACAATCACTCACAGTTCACAAACAGTTCTCATCTGTCAGGGCCACCCACCTTGAGTTCATCTAAAATGACACTCAAAATTGCAAGATGTTTAGTTGTGTGACCAGGTGACACATTTTGCACTGTTTCTTGTGGTCCAACATCCGCTGTTTAGGGGCAAGAGGCCAAGCAGGTAGGCTCAAGGCTGCAGAGACTGCTTCCAGATGTCTTCCTGCTGCCACAGGGTTTGTTGTGAATCACAGAATGGTCTCTCCACACATATAGTTTTAGCTTTCAGGACAGAAAGACACAAAGTGGCCACTCTATCTTGCTTTCTGGTCAAAAATTAGAATTTTTGCAGGTGAGGCACGTGGCTTCATTTGGGGCTGGCAGTAAAGCCTCTGAATCTCTGTTGTGGTGTGTACTAGCTTCTTGTGTAAGTTTCAGCTGGAAGCAACATTTGTCATGAAAGCTAATGGATTTGATTGCAGGAGAACTGAAACCCTAGTGAAAGCTAAGTGGATCCCACCCCTAACCAAAACTGCCAAGTTTTCCTGCCTTTAACCCCAGCATTACCTGCAAGTGTCCCTGAATGCTGTCTCTCCATCCTGTAAATGAGAAAGAGCCAGACATGACCTTTCTCATTTAAAGTATATGTAAATCTGGGATACACAGCACATACACAATTGCAGGGCACAACCTGAAAGGTGATCAAAACCACCTCAAGCAATGTTGTTTATCACAGAAGATGCACTGTAAGATCTGTGAGCATACATTGAGTTGTGTATGTTCACAGTCTCAGTAGCTGGCACTAAAGATGACAAAATCCAGCATATAACTCTATAGCAAAAATAAGTGGTGAGGCCCTATGAGGGGAGGGCAAGGTCATTTCTCTAAGTGTGCAACTGCATTCTCCATGTGTTGCTGTAGTGTTGCAGGTGCAGCTGAGCAGCAAAGCTCACATCAGTAAGATGAGCAAACTGCAGTGAGCAGGCAGTGCAAAGGGGGTTTGAGAAGAAGGATATGTAGGCAGCTACACTGGAGGCTTGTCCTTCAAAATATTTGGAAAAGGCAGCATTGTGTTTGAGTTATGGTGCAAAGCTTCCTGGCTGGAAGGCTCAGTTAGGTTTCCTGGTCAGAGGACCTGCTTGTGCAGGGAAAATATTCAAGATGCCCCATCCTTCGGGGGATTATTACTCCTTCCAAGATCACCTGCTCAGATGGATGGACAGGAAGATTGGCTGTGGCTTTTCCTCTCACTGTGGCCTTCTCTTAGAGTATATAAAATGTGAAGAGCCTGTGGTGTGTTGGAAGTGTCGTGCCTGGTGTGATGAAAGAGATGGGAAATGCCTTCATTCTGTGCAGCCCCCTGCTGTGCTACCTTATAAATGGCTTTCTGATAGGGCTTGCCAGGTCAGATTCCACTAGCCCAGTTCCTGATCTCAAAGTGCATTGTTACAAATTTTAAAATGAAAATTTAAAATTCTACTGCAATAATGGTAAAATTGTGAGTAATTGGATCACTAATAATATCTGCTCTCCTTATTTTTCCTCCTCCTTCTTCTCCTTAAATTCTTCATTCTAGATCCACAAATAGTTTATTAGTGATCCATACTAGTCAAAGTAGGGGCACAGATGAGAGGACTTGTATGGACAATGAACAGCAGGGCACTGTTGACAACCTTTCCCTGGATTTTTATTTTTTAATTAACCTGTTATCTTGCATGCACAGTTTGGTGCCCAGATCCATGATGTTGGACATATGAAAACCTTGTTCTATACTGCAGTAACTATTTCAGGGTTTTTTCCTGAAAACATTGGTGTATGTCCAGTTCATCTTAATGGGTGATCAATGTGCAGGTACTGAAGATGTGTGCTTCCATATTTGGATAATTGTACCAAAGTAAATCTTTTAAGTGCTGTTGAACTTAGAGGCTGAACATGAAGCATTAGAGGATCATGAGCCAGACTGGAGAGCTGTCATCATATAAGTTCCATTGACACCTTGTTGCTTGTGGCTACCATCAGTCATTGTTTGTATGGGAGGCAAGAGAATGTGCTGTTGTAGGGAGCTACAGACACAACCAAATGATACAGTAGTCCAGAATAAAAGTAAAATTATTTAAAGGTAAATAATTTCACTTATTATTATGGAAACTTTCCATCTTCAGGGACATATTAACTCAGAAGATACTAGGTAGCAGTGCTCAGGGAGGGCTGAGTGATGTGCCTGCAGTATTAAGAGGCCTCCTGTGGTAAATGCCCTTGGTCTGCTCAAAAGAACAAGGTGCCCAGGATAGCTCAATTTTTCTGCTTTGAGGCCTTTTAAAAATTTTACTCTGCCCAGATTTAGAGCCTGATAGGAACCTCTCAAGTGGGAAAAGTGCAGAATCTCAAAACAGAAGCATAAGAGTTTTTCTTGGGTATAAAATTTCAGTCAATAATGTGCTGTTGCCTTATTGACATGAAAAGAATGCCTTTCATGTGATACAAACATTTACTTGCTCCTGCTTACTCTACTCACCTTGTACAGAAATGCTGATTGCCATTGACTAATCAGTCCATTTTTGTATATTCTCATCAGACTCTTTCTTTGGCTGGAACAATATGCACTGTATGATGCTTGCATGTATAACAATTTGTTATTAGCACTTTGTATATGCCTTTGTTCCTTCACAACTAACAGTTTGGCCTCCAAATGCATGCATTTCTGTAAATTAATGTTACAAAAATAATAGATTTATTTGCTATATTTGTATCAATTTAGGAGATGTGTAAGATATGCATAAAGACACATAATTGCCATTTAGTCACTGGGAGAAGACATTTATTCAGCTTGTACTTATACAGCTACTGGTTCTATTTAGACTTTATAATGCCATGTATATATTTTAGTTCTGTATTTATTCAATTGCAAATTTGGTTTTAAATACTTTTATAATGATTAATTACAGTATCATATAAAACAGTTTAAGAAATAATTTTTGTTATACAATTCTAATAAGAAGTAGCAATTTTTTTTCTTCTAGTGTTCCTGAAATCTCTAAATATCTTTATTCATATAACGAAATTATAAGACTACTGATCAAGCAATTTTATCCCCCTGATATTGGGCTAATAATAAGCTATATACGTGGCTCTGAACCAAGCTTCAGAGTAATGGCAGTTGCTGTTGCAGTGCTAGAATGCAAAGACATCACATTTATTTTGTGTGTTTCAACATCTCAGGACACTGTCTCCTGCAAAGTCTCCGTCTTCATCCACTGGATCTATTGCTTCCAGCAGAAAATACCCTTACCCGATGCCACCGCTTCCTGACGAAGAGAAAAAAGTCAACAGGCAAAGTGCCAGGGTATGTGTCCCTCTTCTCTGCATTTCAGCAGTGACTTGATTTACTGGTAGTTACAAGGAGAGCTGGAGTGGCATTTCCTTTGCACCCTGAAGTTCTGAAGCTGTTGAGCCTCTGGCAGCGATGAACAGCTGTGTTTACAGGCAGCTTTTCAGGTTGCTCCTAAAGCTGCCCTGAAGCCCAGATCTCACTACTTTTCTTATGTCAAGCTGAAAATGTGCCCTGGACAGCCTTTGTGCTGCAGAGCACAGGCAACCCCGGAACAAGTGGTGTGTTTGGCTCTCCTTTCTTGCCCCTTCTCCCAGCAGCTCTCATTCAGGCTGAGGGGAACTGCTTACCAGCCTTAAGGAAACACAGAAAGTTCCTCACATGGAGCATGTGGAGGGCTTGCAGGCCTGGAGGGACTTCACTGCTGTGTGATCTGAGCCCACCCTGGCCCCCTAGAGTGACCAGGAGCTGCTGGAGTGTGTGGTGGATAGTAATGCCCCACACTGTGAGATTTCCAGCTGCCCCAAAAGGCTTTTGTTTTCTTTATATTAATTCATAGCAGGTAAGCAAAAAAGGAGCTTCTTGCTTTGGTAGCTCTGCTTGCAATAGCCTTGGTTCATGTTGCTGATGCTGATGAGATTGTCATCACTGTTCTCTGCCCTTTTCTTTCCCAAGAAAAAAGCAATAGATGAGGGAACCTGCAAGCTGCTTGCCCAGTGCTGCTTGGGGCAGAAGATTGTGTGAAGTGCAGCACAGGGTGTCCCAAGGCAGCTTGGATCTTGGGCTGTACTAATGTGTCTCAGCCCTGGAGCTGCTTTGGCAGCAGCTCAAGCCCACAGCAGGAAGTCATGCTGCTCTGAGCAGAGTTAGGCAGAAAATGGGAAGTTACCTCTACACTAATATTAGTATAACTCCAAAGTAAAAGCTGTCTAGTACAACTTTGATGCTACACTGACATTTCTCCTTCAAACAGAAAACTGAACTTCCAGCCATGGGCATTTACTATGCCTACTGTAAGTTGTGCTGAAATGCTTGAAACTGCTCACTTGGTGAACAGATACTCACCAGAGGCTGGGAGGAGATTTGGTGACCCAAGTGATGTAGATGCAGTTCCCCAAACAAGCTCCTTGCACTGTTTGAGCGACAGCCTGTTTTGTCTTGGTGTACAATGTGTGTTTGTGTTCATTTTCCTCCTCTCCAGCTATGGGAGACATCCATCTAGCTGCACTGTTTTCCTGGGGTCACATCAGAACTGTTGACTTCGGATTTTATAGAAACTCAGCATCACTGAGTCACTGCACATTCATCTGCTCTTCAGACAATATGAAAGATCAACAGAGATGCCTGTGATACCGCAGTGATAACCTCCTCTCACGTGGAAAGGAAAAAACAGTCTTTTTTTTTTCTTTCTTTTTTGTTGACTTGTGTTTTATGGATTTGATGAACAACCAAAATCATAACATTTGACAGAGAATAATTAACCCAGATGTGACAAGGCTGTTCTGCATGGTGACCTAGAATCCCAACTGCAGTCCATTTGCCAGTCCTGTGTAAGAGAGGTTTTTCTCTGGTTTATTGCAGTCCTGAGTCAGATCAGAGTGAAACTGGGAACGTGCCTCATGGAGAGCCCAGCTGATGTAAACTTGTACCTGTATGCATGAACCTTGTGTTCTTTACTTTCCACATGTAAGGGAAAAACAACATACTGTAGTAGAGATTAGCATGCAGGAGTAAGAAATAAAGGATTTTTTTTTTGTGACAGGATTTCAAGCTTTGAAAGGCAACTATTTGACACAATGGCAAACAAACAAACAAAGATTATATCCTTTTTTTTACCTTACATGTTTATAATCTCGGTATACAGATTGTATATATGTAAACATTCAATAATGTCAAAAATAGCTGTTATATGTATGTGTATTTTGCCAAATGCCTAAAGAAACAGTCATGACTAACATCATCACACTTCAGATTTTATAATATTATGAGCAGACATCCTTGGAAATACAGAAAGTACAGTACTGTAAAACTGTGTCTCTCAGAAACTGGTGTTTGACTAAAATCTATACAACTTTTTCAGCATCTTACACTGTCTTGACAATCTCAATTGTACAGTAGACTGTGGAAACCAGTACAGCAGCACTTTGTCTTAAATCGTCATAAGAGGAACCAGCCAAAATCCCTTGTTTAGTAAGATAGCCACTGTATCCTCTCACAGGTGTAATCAAGAATGATTTGGCAGACAACAGTCTTTAAGTCATGTGCAGCACAAACTTACTGGACATTTGGGAATGCTTCTAAGTAGTCAGTTCAGGATGTGGTGATGTGAAGTCTGTCTGTGAGAGTTGCTGGGTATTTTTGATAGAGCATTTCTGACACTGTTTTAGATGGTAAGGCATAGGCTTATGAGAAGCATAATAATTTCACTGCACTAGATAACAGTGCTGGGCAAGTGGCCAGTTTCATTGCTGTCTTTCAATTTTTGTTTGTTACTGGAATCACCTTTACCATGTGCTTGAGTGCTATGCTTGCTGCCCCTGAAGCCCCCTTGACAATTTTTTGGGGCATTAAACTGAGCACAAGTGAATTTAGCTTAAAAAGAATGGGGTGGGGGGGAACAATTCTTTACCATGTTAACCTTGGATAGTTATATTTCTAACACCTGAGACTTCTAAAGTTTGTTGTAAAGCAAATGCCTTCTGATTAGGAATTTTCAGTTAGTAAGAAACTGGACCATATTAAATCAGTTTATAATTCTCTTGTTTTCAAAAAATAACTACATCTTAGCTTCAGGTAGTACCACTGCAGAATAAAACACCCAACTGTGTGATGCAGTTGAATACCCTACCCAACAGCTGTATGATTAATTAGATATTATTGTAATGGAAACATCTATGATGTTTCTGAATCTTCTACCTCTTTCATGTCTTTCCTTTAGTAAGTGACCCAACACTTGCAGCCTTTTAATGTATTTTTTTAACTTTTACGTCTCTCAATAAAGTCAGATATATGTAAGATTAAATTAAGAAATGTTTAAAGATGTTGGCAGCTGTAAAATAAGTAAGATTTTTAGAAGCACTATATTTTATTATTAGGCTGTAGGTTGGATTATGACAGAATATTTGCCTTGGCATTCAAATGATTTTCCTTCACAGTCAACAGTTTCTGGTAAGTATTTGGAAAAAGACAAATATATGTGAGCACAAGTACGTGCAGACTGACCATCTGGAAGGAGACAGTCCCTTGTAACTGCTTTAGGGAAAGATTCTGCATTTTCGGAAAGGTAAATATATCAATCAGCACTGAAGAATACTTTTTGCAATTACTTACTTTGAGTGTAGCTATCTGGATTAAAGATAGTTGATAGCACGTAGCTTATGAAATTAGGGTCTGAGCCATAACTTGAAATCAATATGTTTTTGTTGATTTCACTGGACTTCGAGCAGGACCCTCAGGAGGTTCACCCACATTAGGACATTATGATAACCCTGATTGTTGCTGTATTACTGTCACCTGGAAGCTGGTTTTCCCTCCCATATTCATACCTTGTCTTTAGTAACTGGACTGTTCATCATGTGCCTTTTATGGTATTTTTTGGATATAAACTGGCATGTAGTTTTGAATAATCCTGTTAGATTTCTGTGTGTATCTTATGTTTCCCACTGTTTACTCTTCCCTTTCTATTTTGCCTTACCAAGAAGCAGCAACATTTGGCAGACAGAACAGCATATAACATACTGGCTCTTTCTGCTATGCTCAATAGCTTCTTGTTTTGCAAACAGATGGCCCTCCTGACTGTATTTTCAATGTAGTAGGTACTTCCAGCTTCTTTTGTTTTTGTACTTTGCTTCTTTTGCTACTTTTGTAGCATATGATACAATCACACGCTGTAGTGTACCTTGAACAGTCCCTTCACATTTGGAGATATGTAGTGACTGGAAGTCTAGTTCTGAGCACTAAGTTTAAGTTAAATAAATGCTGACTTTCACTTTGGTAGTCTAGAGTGAGAGTATCACAGGACTTGTGTTTTTGTAAAATTCTTCTGCAGGGAGCTTTGCAACAGGTTGGCAGCTTGGGAGACCTGAACTGGCCTGGCTGTGTGAGCCTCCCAAGCCAGTGGAGGTTGGACATTGTTTGCTTATAAGCTGTCATTTCCTACTTTTAAAATGTAGTGTGTTGGAAAGCTACCAGATTAATAACCTTGAAGATTGCAAATATTTTTATCCACTGTAGTTAGCTACTCTGGCAATAGCAATATAAACTGCTGCGTAATACCTCATCCAGACTAAAATAGAGTACTTGTCACTAATATAGCTCAGTCATTTTGACTCATTGAGACTCATCCTTTTATTTTGGTCTTTTATTTTAATAAATGAACTAGTTATTGCCAACTATGCTGTAGATGCCTGTTGAAGTGAGGAAGCTATCAGTTCTCAACTAGAAGTAATTGTTTATATGAGTATAGGACCAGCAGGATGAGATTTACCTTTATGTATTTCATTGTGGGAGAAGAATCTTGTGTAATTTATAATAAAATTAATATGACTAACTGATGGAGACTGGAAAATTGAGATTGTATCTAAAAATAATACTGCACAATGATGCCACAGTTTAGTAAAGTAAAGATTTACCTACTAATTCTGTATTTGTTGACTTAGGAACTTCAGTGATCTTAGGCCATGTACCAGAGATGGTTGTCACTGATAATTTGCATATAGTTTTGTTATATTTAAATAGATTCAAGAAGATTGTTAATTTTATACAATCTATCTTTGCTTAAATTGTGAACTAAGGTCACAACTTGCCAGTCACCTGAAGTGTGACTTGACTTTGACGGTGGCTTCTTCCAAATGATTTGAGTTCCTCATTTATGAGATGTTGAACCTGCTGAGCTCATGTGCTCATGAAATAATTTTGATTGTGCTACTGAACAAGTGGACCTTTGAAGTATAGCCTGAATTCAAATCAGAAAGAAATTGTGTCAATAGTTAGTGTACTGAAATCCTCTTACTCAAATTCCTATTGCTGGTTTGGACTGATTGGTCTTGTCGATACTAATGCAATAACTCTTTTCAAAACCAGACCTAAGAATGGCTGTGTACACTATTATAGACATGCATATACTAAAAATTCTGACCAAACTTGCTGTAACTTCATCACTGAATTGATTAATAGATAGAATGTAATGTGAAAGAAGGATGAGACCCCATAATCCTAAAGGATGTGCTTTTCAGTTAGCCCTTAGGACTTGCTGTGTCATCAAATCCTATACCTAGCTGTAAGCCAAGTTATCATGCTCCAGTGTAAAATTCAGCCAGCTCCTGTTCTCTTCCATCTCCTTTTCACTCCTACTGAAAAGCATTTTCATGAAACGTTCATCCACTAACAGCCTCTGTGAGTGTGCTGACATCAGAAAGCTGCTAGGTTGGTCACCCTTCCACACTATGGATAGGGCCTTTCCAATGCTGTTAATAATAGTAGGTTTAGATGAGGTATCAGGAAGAAGTTCTTTACTGTGAGGATAGTGAGGCACTGGGACCGGTTGCCCAGAGAAGCTGTGGATGCCCCATCCCTGGAAATGTTCAAGGCCAAGTTGGATGGGCCTCTGAACAGCCTGGTCCAGTGGAAAGTCCTGCCCATGGCAGGAGGGTTGGAACTAGATGATCTTTATGGTCCCTTCCAACCCAGATGATTTAATGATTCTGTGATCTTTTGCTTGTGTTATAATCAGGTGATGTTGCCTTATGTCTTGTGGATTTTCCATTGGATTTGCTGGGGATGAGTTAATTTTCTTCACAGTAACTGGTATGAGTCTGTGGTTTGGATTAGTGCTGTAAACAATGTTGATAATGCAGTGTTGAAATTTTTTAGTTATTGCTAAGCAGTGCTTGCAATAGCCAAGGCCTTTCCTGCTCCTCACATGCCCCACCAGTAATTGGGCTTGGGGTGCACAAGGAGCTGGGAGGGGACACAGCCAGGACTGCAGATCCAAGGGATATCCTAAACCATATGATGCCATGCTCAGCAACAATCCAGGGGGAAGGGTGTAAGTGAAGAATTGCAGCTCAGGGACTGGCTGAGCATGAGTCTGTTGATGGTGAGCAATTGTTTTCATTTGCATCACTCGTCTTTTTATGGGTTTTATTTACCTCTCTGATAACTCCCTCTAATTAATATTTAAAAAGGGCAGTGCATCCCCCCCGCTGTGAGCCAGC
Source organism: Luscinia megarhynchos (assembly GCA_034336665.1). Classification (NCBI taxonomy): domain Eukaryota; kingdom Metazoa; phylum Chordata; class Aves; order Passeriformes; family Muscicapidae; genus Luscinia; species Luscinia megarhynchos. The sequence goes on along the minus strand of JAPFBE010000007.1, from coordinate 25,674,551 downwards.
ATCCAGGCAGTGCTGCCCTCTTGAGGACACAACCCAGTGCTGCAGCCCTACCCCACGTAGTGCTGTCCCCTTGTGGACACAACTAAGTAATGCACCCCCACCAGTAGTGCAGCCCCCTTGTAGACACAAACAAATACTGCGCCTACCACCCAAGAGAGCTGCCCCTTGTGGACAAAATCGGTACTGCAGCCCCTTCAGTAGTGCTGCCCCCTTGTGAACAAAACAGGTAGTGCATTCCCATTAGTAGTGCTGCTCCCTTGCGGACAAAATTGGCACTGCAGCCCCCCCTTCAGTAGTGCTGCCCCCTTGTGGAGAAAACAGGTAGTGCAGCCCTGCTGCCCCGCCCCTCCCGTGGAAAATGGTGGTACTGCAGGCCTCCCGTCCCCAGTAGTTCTGCCCCCTTATGAACAGAATCTGGAACTACATCTCACTTGTAGTGCTGCCTTTTTAATGGACACAACCCGATATTGTGCCTCTGCCCCTCCCACCACCTGAGTAGTGCTGCCACCTTGTGGACACAACCCTGTGCTGCAGTTCCCCCCCCTTCAGCTGTGCTGCCCCCTCATGGACAGAGCACAGTACTGCAGCTCCCCCTATCCCCCTTCGGAGCAGTGCTGCCCCCTTCTGAACACAGCCTGGTACTGCTGGCCTTGCCCTCCTTTTGAGCAGTGCTGCCTCCTTTTTGGACACAGCCAGGTACTGCAGCCCCCTGTCGAGCAGTTCTGCCCCCTTGTGGACACAGCCCAGTGCTGCAGCCCCCCTGTACTCTGAGCAGTGCTGCCTCCTTGCGGACAAAGAACTGTACTGCAGCCTCCTTCCCCAGGCAGCACTCTGGCAGCGCTGCCCTTTGAGGACACAGCCCGGTACTGCAGCCCTCACCCCTGAGCTGGCGCTTTGGCAGTGCTGCCCCTTGTGGACACAGCCCAGTACTGCAGCCCTCACCCCTGAGCTGGCGCTTTGGCAGTGCTGCCCCTTGTGGACACAGCCCGGTACTGCTGCCCTCACCCCTGAGCTGGCGCTTTGGCAGTGCTGCCCCTTGTGGACACAGCCTGGTACTGCAGCCCTCACCCCCGAGCTGGTGCTTTGGCAGTGCTGCCCCTTGTGGACACAGCCCGGTACTGCAGCCCTCACCCCTGAGCTGGCGCTTTGGCAGTGCTGCCCCTTGTGGACACAGCCTGGTACTGCAGCCCTCACCCCTGAGCTGGTGCTTTGGCAGTGCTGCCCCTTTGAGGACATAGCACGGTACTGCAGCCCCCACTGCTGAGCCAGAGCCTTGAAGAAAAATTTGAATAAACTGCAAAAATATGTGCAGGTTGTGATCCCATGGCTGCACAGTGGAGTGAGTTTCCTGTGTGCACATAACTTTTATCCTAATAAGGCAAGAACAAATGAAACAGTGCAACTAATTGTGCAAATGTAGCTGCAATACAGACATGATTCTCTTGAGTGTGATTTTGTCAGAAATGGGAAAGGAAGTAATAGTTTCTATCATCTATGCTAAAAATCTCTTCTGACACGGGACTTTTCTAAGTCAGCTTATGAAAACCATTTCTGGTGTATCAAGTATGGATGCTGATATAAACTGCAGCTTTGGAAACAGCAACTTGCACCTGGCACATGTTATCTTGTCATTCCACAACAGTTTTCTGCAAGTATTTAGAGAAAAGCACTGCATAAGTCAACATTCCTATGTTATCTCAGCCAAGTAAGAAAAATAAGCAGCAAAAATAAGTTCTGAACACAGATATTGCTCACACTTGAGACACTGTACCTGGCTTCAAAATTGGCTCACCTAGCCAGGTCTGGCAGTTTTAGCTCTTTAAAATCCAATACATACCAGTTTCAAAATTACTTCAGCTAAACCAGATTTAAACTGTTTAAGAACTTCTGCTACTTAAGACGGGCCATAATTGCTATGTAACTCAGAATGAGATATGGAAAATTCGGGAAAATAAGCACAGACCAGTTAAAACTAAACATGTACTCTAAGGGAGAAATAAAGGTGTCAACACAATTTTTAATTGCTAGAGCATAAAATGTCAAAGCAGCAAGCTTTTATTTTTCTGTTTCTGTATTCACCTGAATAAAAAAAAATAAAGGTTTTGTTTTAACAAAATCAACATGAGGCTTTAAGACTTTATACATTCTAACTTTAGCATGGAGAATCTATTTTTACAACCATTTAGAAATTCTGTATATAGGCCTGACTTTGTAAGTAAAGTGGTGCAAGCAGCTAATCATGCAATATTGTAAGGCTCTGTAGAACAGCAAATGCTGATTTAGTTTGATTATTGGTACAAGAGCTCCTGCTCACTGCTTGTGTAGACTCTGCATACTTTAAACTTGGAAATACAGTCCAGAACATAAATTGTGAATATATAACCTGATTTTTCTTTTCTTAAGAATAAAAATATATTACAATAGGTAATGCTTTATATAGAATACAGTACTTATTTTTATGTTGCATAAATGCAAAATAATTTTTTCAGAATAGCAAAGCATTACAGAATTTTTAATCTGCTAGAGAAAACGCTGTTTACTGTATGACCAGTTCTTTCACCAAAGCTTTTGGGGTGGTATATACCAACTGGCTCTGCCAGCTTCATTTGGTCGTGATGTTTAACTTGGGCATTGCTGTAAAAAAACAAAAAGCTATTTTTTCACTCATACTAGCCATTATCAAGAGAGGCAAGGAGAATCATGTTTCACTACTGTGGTTGGGCTAGTATTGGCAAAAACAATGATTTGCATCATATAATTTTCTTGGCTAGTTAAAATCCTTTACCTGATGTAATAAAAGTGTTAAGATTTTGACAAACATCAAAATGAAGTGTTACACTTTACAACTTTCTAGCTTTGAGTGTGATACTTTTGTCATAAACATTACAAGCATTGGGCTGTTGAATGAATCTGGCTTTCATGTACCTAAACAAAACGTTGCTTTTTATAAAATCAAAACGTTGTAATTTGGGGTTCTAAATTCAACAAAAGGGACTGTAACTAAGTTACTGTTCTGTTTGTTGTTAATTTTCATAGCTGCTGTTGTTTCTGTTTGCCTGGTTAGATGCATTAGTAAAGAGCTGTTATTCCTACCCCCCATATCTCTCTGCCTGAGAGTCCCTGATTCCAAAATTATAATAATCAGGAGGGAAAGGGTTTACATTTCTCCATGGCGAGAGGAGTTCCTGCCTCTCCTGGCAAGTACCTGTCCTCCAAACCAGAACAGCACTGTATTTATACAAAATAGTCTACTCAAATCCCTACAGAAAGAACAGCTTTTTTTCACACTCTTAATAACCTTGTCTGCTGTCAAAGTTTTGAACTGCAGCAGAACTGATGCTGGCTGCTACACTCAGACAAACCTTTATGGATTTTGGGTCATTCCATCAGTAATTCTTCCGATAGTATTCCATCTGTTCCCCAACTTTACATGCAACAGGACAATGTACTATCAGAATGTGAATGTATAATGCTGCCAATGCCTTTGAAATTCATTATGAGGGTAGAAAGAGAACTAGCTTCTGAAATGAAACTAGCAATATCCAAAGGATTCTAAATTTAAACAGTAAGTACAAGTTGCTTTTTTAGGGGAGACCAGCCTGCTTTGACTTTACAGCCCAGAAACGAAAGAGATGGATTGAACAGACATCTCCATGAAAACAGGATATAATATAGTATTTTTAAGTGAGATTCCTACTCTGAAGAGCTCTTGTTTGTCTAATTTATTTCCTCCCCAAAGTTGCCCTAAACTACTCATTTAAGAAATATACTTCTTTTAACATTCTTCTGGCATTGTATTCACAAGCAGCAAAACAACATATATCACTCCTCTGTGACCAAAATTAACAAAAGTTTCATTAACTTATTTAATTGGAAAAATATTTGTACTACCTCTGTACAGTTGTGCTGCTCCCTCTTGCCATACAATGTCCATCCTCCCCTCAAACATCCCTACAATAAAAGCAACAAGAAAACCCCCTCCAAACAAAAATCCCATTTTTTCTCCTGAAGAGCCTCAGGTAAGTAAGCCTTGTGTGTCTGTATGTGCTTTCATTGTTAACTACTGCTGTGATCTAAAAGAGTAACCTGGCAAGAATTTTCCAAGTGGATTTTGGCCCTTGTCTGTTAATTGGCATATTGAGGCATGAAGGCCACTTGCTAGGGGTTAAAGTGGAGGAGATAGAAACATTCACTTACATGGAACTGAAGTCTGTCTGTCTGTCAAAGGACAGTTGATGCACAAACCGACACAACACAGCTTTTTTATGTTTAAAAGTGTTTTATGTAGTGACACAAACAAAGCAAGAATCTTACAGTTTTGTTGCATCCCTGCTTACAAGAAGTTCTAGCAGGTAGTCTTACACTCAGTGCATGGTGTCACAGGCTTCATCTTCAAAAGAGCTGGCAAAGCAAGTAATCAAAACTGATGTTCTAACAGAGCACTGCAAAATGACCAAAAGCCCTTTCAGTTTGTACATCTGTCTTATGTTGTCAAAGACAAGAAAATATATATCCTCTTAAATCATACATGTTACTGTTTAAGTCATAAAAAGGTAAGTTGCACTCCAGAAACTGATTTTAGTGAATCATGGGAAAAAAAAGTAGACACATGACTGAAAATCTTACCATTTGCATAATCTGAGTTATCCATAGTGAACTGCAAGTTTATGAAAATAAAAGCATCTTTAATAATCACAGACTGGAAGTTAAAGACAACAGTACATGAGTAGTTTATATTCCTTATCAAGACTAAAAAAAATCTGTGTAAAGCAATACCTTCATAAAATATGCAATTTCCAACACTGAGATACATTGGAGGACTTGGCAAAGCAAAACACATACTGGAATGTTAAATCACGATCATCCATGTCTTGCTTCCTTTTGATTTAGATGCTCATAACACACTGTATGAACTGAAAAGTGAATAACAACTTATTAGATGTATGGCAGAGAATGAGTTTTTTATTTTTTCTCATACAATACTCACTGTCACTATACTTTTCTGTAAAGAAATTCAACCCACAAATAGTAAAGCTTTAAAATACTTATCAAAATAAGCAAATAGTTAATTAAAGCAAAGCATCTCCTTAATGATAACAACAACAAAAATAAAAACTAGCACACATGGTCCTCCCTCCACTCCAAAAAAAGCCCCAAACCCCAAAACACCCAAATCCAGGATGACTTGAATCTAATGTTCTCTTTTTGCTGCACAGATGTGGCTAGGATACAAGACCCACAAGCCTGACTGGGTGTGATTGGTGCCTGTTCCCACCAGACCTCCACCAATCTTTTCCCAGGAAAAATGCCTACCAAGTTTTAACACAAAAAATGGAAAAAAAAAAAAAAGAAAGAAAGTGATCACAGAAAAGTGATGCTAGCAAGTGATGTAGCTTCTTGAATTTTCTTGAATCACACTGGGTAGAAGTTCAGAAAAATGTACAGAACATTTTATAGAACTCTGCAAAATACACAGAAGCTTTTTGAGACAATACTCAACAAGCCCCAGAACTTCTGGGTTCCCACTGTATATGTAGGGAAGACAGGCACAAACTCAAAATATTACTGATTGTCTTAAGTTTTTCTTTTGCTTTATCCTGGAATTTTAATAGATTCCTTAAAATTTACTTACATCATCATAGTGGAAGTTCACAAAACCCTGCTGAGTTGTATCCCTTCTTCTAAAGCATTCTGCAAAAATTCATTAAGAAAACAGAAACTAGGTAAGAAGAATTACGAATAAACCGCTTTTTTAGAGTGTATAGCACTTTCCTAAAATTCCTCAAGTCACATGAAGAACAAACATGATGAAGAATACTGCAATTCATTCCAGACTTAGTTTCCCATTCTAAATTTTTGTATTTACCATATGCAACCTTTTATGTTCTGTTAATAAAGTCCCAGTTTTGGTAACATAACTCTTCCAGCCTCTGGAGTAAACCCTGCATTAGTATAGAGTCCTTTTTTAATGGGAATTAAAAAAATCCTGATCTATAATTGTCTGCAGACTACTGACAGAAACTTCTTTTGAAGTATGCCAAAGTCAAACTTGAGATAAGTGAATCATCAGGTTTTATTAAACAAAAATACATTATGGGGATGACAGTAACAAGGCTATAATCCAGCATACCAGTGAGAGCTCGGAGTTTCACACAGCAGGCAATGTAATCATCAAATGCAATCTTTCCTTGAGTGCTGTAGCGCTTTGTGATCGCAGTCACAGCCTGTGGGCTCAGTCTAAATCCTATTTGAGAATAAAAAGTCTTATTTTGAAAAGACAGGTAAATTAACAGAATCCAATATATTTTCATTGGCAGTATCATGTGTTAGTTACTAAAGGATGATAACTGGGAAATGGTGTAATTCAGTGTCAGAAGCAACAACATTTCACAACTTACCCATAGTCATCAAGGCTTTCTCCAGTTCCTGACGATCCACTGTGCCACTTCCATCACTGTCAAAACTTACAAAGTGTTGCTTCCAGCCATTGACTACAGCCCAGAGTTCTTTAAACTCATTAAATCCCAGTGTGCCAGACATATCCCTCTGATTTCAAAGCTAAGAAAAACATTTCTTAACTAAATAAAACCAACAAAAGTGACAAACAAAAAAGGCATCTCTCTGTAGTTAAAAACTCTTACTTGAAGGCCAATATTAATACAATTTTACTATTATTAATTTATCTTGTAGAAAACTAACTAAAGCATCCCCCAGCACAGATGGAGGTAATACTACTCAAAACCTAAGGTCAGAGAACCTCAGAGAACCTGCTCTCCCCACTTCTTCCCAGTTAAACCTACTAAAGCTATTTTCTCTTTGTGAATTCTACTTTTGTTGACATATTTATCTTTTACCTCCTGCTACATAATTGGAACCAATTAAATACATAGCTGAAATAAAAATAGATGCCAAAGAATAAATTGTTATAATATCAGTCCTCTCGTATTCTAAGTGGTTTGTTCAAGATGAGCTAGAAGCCCTTCCAGTTTAATTTCTGTTTTTTCTTTTTAAGCAGCAAAACTTCAGATTTAAGTTTTGGCTAAAAAACCTCCAAAGATTCCAACCTTACACAGTGTATCTAAGTCTTCTACAGGTCCTATTGCTGAAGGCAATATACCATTCCATACCTGATTCATTCACAGAATAGGATTTGGGGGGACTTACTGTATTCAGGCTGTATATTACAAATGCTTAAAATTCATCAGGAAGGATGAGAAATTGAAAAGTTGTCCTATTTGAAAAGCACAGTAAATGACTTGCACAATACTTTATTCTGGGCCACCAGACCTGACCCTTATACATTCAAGAGAGAAGGAGTTCCCCAGGCTTAGAGGGATAAAAACGACTGGTCATGGAGAACCTCTTTTATTTATTATTTCTTCATTTGTTAAAACTAGCAAGAATGGAGTTTTGTAGCTTCCCAATCACAATGATCACAAGACTTATCAAGTAAAGGCTGAATGGAAACTACAAAGCATTTCCCAAATGTTTTGGCACTCTCTCATCTTTGCTTACATAATGCAAAAATGTTTACATTTCATACTAAAGGATACATCCAGCATTGAGATCATAAGTCTGCAAGTCTCTAAGTTGAAAGCTGTTAAAATTAGAAAAAGGAAAAATATATTATGTTAAGAGCATAATCTTCAGTTTTATCTAAACAAAAGAATTGCAGATTTATTATAAATTTAAATTATATACTGATTATATATTACAATGTATAAACTATTATGTAATTTGTTCCCCTATATACAGCCATACCATATTTTTGATCCAAGTAAGAGCCATTACTTATTATAAAAACTGACAGTAAACAATTTGGAGGCAATTCAAGTTATATTTAAAATTAACTTGCACTTATCTTAAGCCACAACAGTTTTGGGTTTCAAAGTGGTCATTTACATTCCCCCCAATAGACACCACTTGAGCAAGACAGTTTCACTCACAAAAGCTGTAAACTGAATAGGAGGTATCCCAGCAGAGGAGTCCTGCCACAGATTTTTAGTCAATATCAAAGCTCAGCTCAAACCAAAGCAAAGCACCTTTTCAAGAACTGTCTGTCCATTACAAAACAAAACACTTTAACTCCACAGCCCAGCAGAGTGAGGAACTAAGGAGGTCGAGAAGGCAAGTCCTTGGAGCACAGAGCTGAATACAGAGAATTTACATGTCCAAGATATGGAAAGGAAACCCATTTGCCATGCAAAAAAAAAAGCCCCAGCTCTGCAGAAGGCACAACTACACACATTTTCTATTAACGGGAAGAAGAATTAGTGTGCTTTAGATTTGCTTGTTTATTTAAATTATTAACTTACGTTTATATGCTCCCGCAATCCCTGACTGGGTGAGACATCTCTGTAGCTCATCAGCATCTATTTGTCCATCCTTTCGGTAACAGAAGATGCATCAGCTATTAATACCCTCTCCCAGGCTGTTTATTCCCAGTACCCACTCCCTTTCCATTCAATTAGTTATCCTTCTCAAGACATCCTCATAACTCACAAATGTAAAAATTCCTGTTTGTTTTGCAAGATTGAGTTGCTAGCAGAACAAATGAATGTAGAAAGCAAAGAACTTTGAAATAAAAACAAAACAAACTCAGAAAAGATACCTATCTACATGGCTTGGAAAATGCCTCACTTCCAACAAATCCTGCTCAGGGCCAAATAGAGAAAAAAAAAAGCCAAAGCATGAAAGCAATGAGCTGCCAGAACTGGAGGTGGAATTCTAAGTTTTATTCCTCACATCCCCAACATGAAGTTTGGTTCACACAGAGTTTAATTTCATATCATTCAGGAATGGAACATTATGTCTCTGGATATAAAAAATGATGGCACTTCTGTAAAGCATTAGAGGATGAAAAGCCAAGTCAGGGAGGTTTAAGTTGGATATCAGGAAAATGTTTTTCACCCAGAGAGTGGTTGAGCACTGGAATGGGCTTCCCAATGGAGTGATCACAGCACCGAGCCTGACAGAGCTCAAGAAATATTTGGACAACACACTTGGGCACTTGGTGTGACTCTTGGGGTGTCTTTGCAGGGCCAGGACTCGGACTCAGTGATCTTTGTGGGTCTCTTCCAACTCAGCATATTCTATGATTCTGTTGGCTTAAGCATTTTCCTAATGTTTTTAAATCCACTTTTGAAAGTTCTTTTTTCTAGAACAGAGACATGCTACTGAATGATATGGTAGGAACAGCACAGCCTGATTGCTCTCAGAAATAAAGTATCATTATTTATAAGAGAAATAGCAGTTCTATGTTAAAAGATATTTGAAAAGGTGTGAAAAAAGGGCAACAATGTTTTGATTCTATGTAAAGTTAATGGCAGCTAAATACAAATTTGCTTCCTATCTACTCCATTGGTCTAATTATACAGAAGCACTTAATACTTTATATTCACAAGGGAAAAAAAGAATATTTGAAATAGCCATTGATATGAAGTAATTAATGTCTTCAAAGGCCTTGTATCTTCTGAAATAAAGATAGAAACTGAATACCTTTAAAACTGAGGAAGATATAAAAGCATGACTGTAATCAAGATTAACATTAGCAAAAAGATGCTTTCCATTTTTGGTTTTTCTAGTAGAACATATGCAGGTGAAACCAGACAGTGCATATGGGTTTTGCAAGCAGGCTAAAAAAATTATTACTTCCTATAGACTCAATTGAATAAAGATTTGAAACATTTGAAATATTTTTTACTTTCTTCTGTAAACAAAGGAAACTAATTCATCAATTCAAAGACAATATCCCTGTTGCTAACTACTTCAAAGAAAGCTCAGAGAAAATACTATCTATTATAAAGGCATAAAAAGAAGACAGAGAGCAGCAAACCATAACTAAAACATACTAATTCTACATTAAGTACATAAGGGTAAGTGAGATGTGGCTTTTTTACAGAGTTGCATGGATGTCCATAAAAACAAGTGATAATTTATCTGTTCCATTTCACTGTCTCCTTACAGGGTTTTTACTTCTGTACAGCCACTGGTCCCAGAAACAGACACCTCAGATTCCAAGGACAACTTCAAAAGCTACCCAGTTCATTTCAGTAAGGAATGATTTCTACAAATAGAATTTCAGAGTATTAAGTATTCCTAAGTGCTAACTTGCTCATATCCACCAACCCACTGACTCCCCAGCTTCCAGTATCCATGCCTCACTTGAGAAACCTGGGCTTGGTCTATGTTTTGCTGAGATCCAGCTCCTGCCACCTCTTCTCCACAATGCCATATCCTGTTTGCTGCTGCCTCCCTTTCTCTTTACAATAGAAGCTTATTCACTAGCCAGAGTCAGTTACTGGCTCCACTGCTGATTCCTGGCACACATCCAGGTGGCACCTGCAGGCAGAGGCATCTCAGCTGGCAGAAAAATTGTCAGCACATTCAGCAGAACTCAACTCTGGGCTCCACCTCTCAGAAAGGCCTCACTACACAGAGGTCATTCCAGTGCTCTCCTTTACTACAAAAACACACGGTCTAAATATTTTCAAAAGCAGTTAGAAAGAAGTAAGACATAGACTGCAAAGTGCATTATTAATTCAGAAGAGTAACACAGAGAACAAAACTAATCCAAGTTTGGTGGGAATCTGAACATCACTAACATTGCTGAATGAAAATTTTCATGCTGTGATTGTATCTACCTGAGGATCAAGATCCAAGAGCAGAGTTTTAGATCTGCACACACCCTACAAGTGTGCAATAAATAGCTATAATACAGCCAACAAACATGGAACTTCAGCTCAATAAACCTAACTTAATTGCTCCTAAACTCTGTGATACAGTTCAAACAGCAGTTATTTCTAGTAACGTACATGGTTGTACAGGAAGAATACATACAACAAAACTACAGGAAAGAAATTAAAAATGTAGTGCAGAATGACAGGGAAGGAAAAAAAGTTGTGAATGTCTTTCCTCTAAAAGAATAATCACTCTGCATTACCAGTAAACCCAGATGTTGGCACAACCCATGACAGCTTTTCCATTTGTGAGTCTATTAAGATCATGTAATGACCTCTTTCCTTTTCACATTTCCTGCTCTTAGCCAGGCCCCCTCCACAGCCCACGCTTTCCACTGTTTGTCTTTTCCTTCTCCTAAACCTGGCAGCATTCACCAGCCCAGAGCTGAGTCACAATTCAGCTACAAAACTTCATGCATCTATATATTCCCTGTATATACCTATATAGGAAATAGAGGCATACATGCCTATGATTGTGTATGTATGTATGTATGTATTTACACATATAATATAGAAACTAACAGCATTATTCAAACTCTATAGTTCCTGCAAGTATACAGCCATAACATAGACCAATACAGCCACATATACCAAATAGGCTAAGTAAAATAATTATGGATTCGGTTTTTTTTTAACTAGAAACACCAGTTTTTCTCACCGCAAATACTAGGCATTCCTCCTTCCAAAGGTAGAGAGTATTCCCCAGGAAAAAAATAATCCAAGAAGTAAATAACATTTTATAAGTTTACCTGCCCTCCTACTGCAGCAAAATAACCGTACAAAGGATCCTGAGCTTGTCCAGGGAATGCTGCAGGTCCTCCTGGAGCTCCTCCATACTTTGGAAACCAAAAAGAATTAATTTTAAATAAGTGACTCCGTTAAGGATCTGTACTTATCAACTTACGTTTTTACGTACACACTACCAAAAAAAAAGAAAAAGAAAAAAAAAGTCAAACCAACCAAAACTGAAACTCCTCCTGAAAAAATCCCCCAAACCAACTCTCAGTTTCAGTGATGATACAATAATGTGCTGTAATGTAAGCAGACCAGTGTAAAACCTTGCACAGGAGCAATCGACTGATCTAGATATTGGTCTATCTCACCAAGGTTTCATTTGATTCTACCCCTAGCAGAAAACGGCGTGCTGAAGAAATACCAAAACACTGCAAATTTTTTCACTTCAGAAAAGTTGAGAAAAACAGATGTCTATGGCAAATACATGGAAGAATATGCATTAAGCGTGACAATCCTTAAATAAAACTGATTCTTAAGTGAAAATCAAGGAATGACACCCTCAGCGCCGACTTTCGCCGCGGCAGCAGCGGCGGGGGCTGCGCCCCCTCCCTCCCTCCTTCTCCCGCCTGCGGCCCCTCCCGGCGGAGCGGCGGCCGGGCAGACGCCCGCCCGGCCCGGCTCTCGCCGCTGCCCCCGGGCCGCCGGCCACATCCCCGCGGGCCCGTCCCGCTCACCCCGCCCTGGTAGAACCCGCCGGGCGCCGGCTGCCCGGGGTACGCCATCTTCGCCTGGCACCGGCTCCGGCGCTCCGGCTGCGCCCGGGAGCAACCACCCGGATACGGAGGAAGGGCGGCGACTGCCAGCCCCGGCCCCTCCCGGAGCCCGCGTTCCGCCACCGCCCGGGAGGGGCAAGCGGCGACCTTCCGTCAGCAGGGCAGCGGGCGGTGCCGGGCGGTGCCGTCGGGAGCTGAGGATCCACGCCCTCCCATCTCCCGCCCTGCAAGTTCCCCCTCCGGCACGGTGGTACAGGCCCAGGGCCGCAGGCGGCGTTTCCCGGCGCAGGCGGGGCGGGCCGTGCGGGCTGCGGGCCGCGGGCCGGGAGCGCTGAGGGCGCCGGCGCGGGGAGCGGGCTGAGGTCACCAGCGGCTCCCGGCCCTCAGACACCCGCGGGACGGGACCGCTCCGGTGAGGGGGAGGCGGCTGCGCCCCGGAGCCAGAGGCCGCGGGCAGCAGAGGTGGAGCCGCTCCCGGGGCATAGAGCGGTGTTCTGTGGCTGCTTTGACCCACTGAAGCGACAGGAAAGCTCCCGGCACGTCCACCGGAGAATCGGCTGAGTTGACGCCAGATTATTTCACTGACTCATCATTTTCCAAAAGGCCGCAAGGCTCGTAGACTCAGCAGTTTGTGCATCTTTATCGTGTTTCCTGACACGCATCCTTACGTGTTTGTACACATCCTCTGTTGCTACTGTTATAAATATGATTCGTGCTAATTAAATTGTAACTATATTAGCAAAATTGTTGCTTTAGAATAAGTTGAAAAATTGTACTTAATTGTTATAAAGCAAAAAGGATAAAGGAAAATGGTTAAATAAAGCAGATGGATTCATCCTCCAGATGCTCAATGGGAGTAAAGCATAGTAAGGATGTAGGTCTGATAATAGTACTAGAAATAAAACTTTTGACCTTGAATTGGGCCAAATTGGGATGATCCCAGGCACTGGGCACTTGGACAAGACTTGTTATGGGAACATGTGCTTAATTAAAAAACTCTGAGCTTAGTGTACTTGCGCTACCTGCAAGGTCAAACAGCGAACGCTGAGGAAGACCCAGAGCCTTCATCGGAAACGAGACCCCCGAAAAGATTAGAGACCCGAGACCACTGCTGAAGCGTGTGCAGCACAACATAGCGACGTAGATTTCAGGGATAGAAACTAGGAGAAGCTTTCTAGACGATTTTGTATTAATATGTATTAGCATATCGTATATAAGGGAGATTTCTAACTTGATTAAATAGGTATGTTATGAGAGGAAGGGCCCTATCTGTACCCTTGGTCAGTGTGTCTCCCAGTTGGTTTTGCTTATGCTTTATTCCAACCTCAAACCTCTATTGTACTAAATTACTTACTGCCAAATTTTGTATTTACTCAAATTTATGGATTTAATATATTTTGATTGTATTCATTTATATAAAATTGTTGTTACTTTTAATAAATTGTTGCTAAATTTAATCTTGTTGTTTGATTAATTGGACAAGTCAAACAATCAATTTCCATTTATAACAGTACTGTTGCTTTTTCTTCAGGATCTGACTACCCGTCCCTGTTCCCAAAGACAGAGAACAGGGTATAATTTCTTTTTGGGTCTGTAGGTCCAAATTCTGGAGTAGGAGCTGGAGTAATGCCCGTGTCCTGCTGAAGTGAGGAGCCCTTTGGTGTTCAGCTGGGGCCACTCTGGCTTTGGGGTTATCTGAAGAGCACCAGCTCTGGTCCAGCAGCCTCCTCCCTGGCGGGTGGCACAGGTACAGCCCGTGGTTTGCACCCAATATCCCTGAGAGCAGCATCAGCCAGAATGGCCACGGCTTCATCTGAGCTGGCCTTGTGACTACAAAATATAGAATTGCCTCCCTCTCCTAGGGAGAGCTGTTTAATTCAAAACTATGAGAAATCAGTTGCTGGAGTCTGTATGACTGAAACAAATCTCCTCATGGAGACCTTGCAGGGTAAATGGTGTCAGAAATCTGGAAGCATAGCATTTTATTTTTTCTGTTTATTAGCATAATTTCTGAAAAACATTATACATTTGAGTAGGGCCTTAATTAATTAAAATGTGCTAACTTATAGGAAACTTTACATTAAAAGTTTCTCACTTCTAAGTCATCCAGTAAAGAGGAGTTTCAGGCATTGTCTACATCGCATATATTTCATTATTTGAGCACTAATTGCACCTTATAACTGCTAACAATTGCCAATGACATGAAAACAAAACTTGTGTTGTGTGTAATTTAATAATCAATAGAGTTGCCAAATGAGGCAAATCATAATTTAATACCTTCACCACACAGAATAGCATAAATGAAGCTATGAAGCAGCTGAAAAACAAAGTAGTGACCCTGTCTAGTTTCTTGGCTTAAGAAATACCTATCTCACAAGGGTGTTTAACTAAGTGTGTTGATATCAAGCTGTGTGGTGGTCAAATAGTTTTATTGACCAGACTGAATCAGGTGCAGTGCAGGTTATTGCAGGCTCTGTGCTGAACTTTGTTAGAGTATGTGTATCAATGCCCAGGAAAAAAGCTTTCCTAATTAAAATAGGACCTAGAAACAGTGATTAAAAATATTAAAGGCTGGAAAGAGTGAAAATAAGTGATAAGATTTAAAGAATTATACACTGATAAACAAAATGTCAAATGATATATATATATATTGCCAATGACTTAATAGGAATGAGTTTTTGATTGCTTCAGTGAGAAAAAATCGGATATGATTCATACCAGTTGGTAAATAAAGACACTAAACCATGCAGGTGTAGCTGTGTAGAAAAGGAAGATGTGTTTCATAATTTGGAGCTGGGTTTTTCTGTGCTTTAAGTCAGCGTAAATATCTGGCCATTCTCCATTTTCAGTACTGCTACTGGCATGCATCAAATCATAGAGTTTAGGCTGGAAACATTGAGACCACCTGTTAAACCAGCACTGCCAGGGTCACCACTAAACCATGTCCCTCAGTGCCACATCTACAGGTCTTTTAATACCCCCAGGCAGGGACAATGATTCAGCCACTTCCTTGAGCAGCCTGTTCCATGCTCAACAATGCTTTCAATAAAGACATTTCTCCAAATATCCAAAAACCTCCCGTGGCACAACTTGAGCCCATTTCCTCTTGTTCTATCTTTTGTTACTTACAAGTAGAGACTGACCTCCATCTCACTACAACTTTTTTCAGCAGTTTTAGAGAATTATGCTGTTTCAGCCTCCTATTCTCCAGGCTAATCACCCCAGGTCCCTCGGCTGCTCTTCATCAGATTTGTGTTCCAGACCCTCCATCAACTCTGTTGCCCTTCTCTGATCTTGCTCCAGCACCTGTGTCCTTCCTGGGGCCAGAATGCACTACTCTCAGCAGTTAGCATTTGCAAGATTATTTGTATTTAAACATACATGAGCATAAGAGCTAGGAGACAGATGTAACCAAAGGATGTATTTTAAATGGATTGTGGGGTAGGCATTTTGCTTGCACTGGTGCATTTGCTTATTCCTTATCTGAGGAAAACAAAGGCTGCAAAGAAAGGCTGTTTGAGGAGATTAAGAGTACACATCTGCCTTCTTCTTCAGGGCTACTGAGCTGTGGTAACCTTTTAAGTTTTGATACATTCATCATATCATATCATATATCATATCATATCATATCATATCATCATATATCATATCATATCATATCATATCATATCATATCATATCATATCATATCATATCATCATATATCATATCATATCATCATATATCATATCATATCATATCATATCATATCATATCATATCATATCATATCATATCATATCATATCATATCATATCATCATATCATCAACATACCAGTAAGAAATCTGTGTAGAATAGTTTCTGATTTTGCAGATCTCAAAAGAGTGTGTGATCCCTCTAGTGGGAAGATTGAAGTCAAGCAACACAGGATGCTAGTACTATTGCCATTTTCCCCCTTTGGTTTTTTGTTTGTTTGTTTGTTTTTTGTTTTGTTTTAATAATTCACTATATTTTCCTAAGAAAAAGCCTAGGTAAAATAATTTTGTTTAGAAAGGGAAAAGTATGGGTGCAGCTTTCATTTCATTGTTTTTTCTGGATTCTTTGTCTTAGGATTTTAAGAATTCAGAATGGAGCTACAGTAATAGAGTTACTGCCTTAAACTCTGGTCACAAGTCACATTTATTGTGTGTGCCATGCTTCCTCACACTGAACCAAGGCTAGCATAAACCCATGACAAGCCACAGACTTTCTGCTTGCCCATCTGCTCTATTTCTGTTGCCTGTAGGTCTGGGTACATCTAATCCTGACGTGAGCTCACACATGGTGTGGGAATTCGGTCACCCTGAACTGAAAGCCTTGAGCTGGATCGTGCTGCCAGTTCCATTCCCATCTGGTGTAGTGGCTGGGAGCTTGGTGCTGGTGTGCTGAGGTGTCATGCTTTCCTAAGAACTGCAATAAAGCTAGGGAGGAGACAGGGGATTAAAGTGTAAAGTTCAATTTTCTTGAGATGTTTACTTAGCACAGCTGAGGGGATAAAAATTTTGGAATAAGTATACTGCTTAAGGAAGGCCAAGAAATAATCTCGTCACCCTTTTAATTGCAATACTTGAGAAGAGACATAGTTTTTAACAGTGGAAAAATAAATATAGTACAGACCGGATATCTCTAATGTAATGCCTGACTTGGTGCCCAAAGGAACGGTGCTTCTGTGTTCTGCTACTTTTTTTTCTCTTTGATATCATCCTTTCATTTTTTATTTAATGTACATTATTTATGCTCAGTTCTACAGCCAAGTATTTTGTACAGGATTTCATTTAATAACCAAGTTTTATGCTGGATTCATCACATAATGTACTTGAAAGGATAAGGGACAAGGGGAAGGCATTTCTGTCTCTTTATAGATACAGAGAATACGGAGAACAAAATTTTCTATAGAATTTGGTCATCCAGTTTGAGCTACCTCAGTTTTTCTGCAACTTTATCTGTCTTCCAGACTTTTCTCTCCCAGCTGCAACTTCTTTAATAGATAGTTCAGAGGTCATCAACTCCCATTACTCCATACTCATTCCCTTCTTTGTTCAGAGTTTTGGAAATTGTTCATCACTCCCTGGGCATCAGCAAAAGTATCACTGAAGACCTAAAACAAGATAACCTTAATTGTGGATGGTTCAGCTAGTGAGGTTTTGATATTCAGATTTTTTTAAGGCTAACAGCCAGCTTTTATTCAATGCAGTACAATAACACAATTTACCACATCCATTTAATTATAAATACAACAGTTTGTGCATTCCCCAGGCGTGAGTTCTTTACAGAACAAAAGCCGAAATGCATTTTTTCAGCAATGACATTAATTTCTTAGATCCGGTACGTTGCAGTCAGATGGCTCCCAAGATGGTCTTATCTAAAGATATAATTACAATATAAAGATATCTGATAATAACAATGATACGTTCCTGTGACTTGAAAAAGACATTTACAACACTGCTTACTTTGCATATCACTTTTTAACTGATCTTTTTTCCTTTACCGTCCACATACTTTATTTCAAAACCTTCAATACCAAGAGCTTGGATAATTTAAAACAGATTGATGACGACCAAAGCAAGTCATGCAAGCTATTTTAATTATGTTGTTGAATAACATGGGGTCAGGATTCGGGTGTCTGTTTTTGCTGGAGAGAAGCCAGAATATGAAAATGAACTGTGTATAAAGGATTGAAGCACAGAACAAGTTCAGCAATAAGGCATCTGATTCTTTCTGTGCAACACTTTCTGCAGTCCTATGTGCCAGCATATATGTGCTCATATAAATCACAATATGTATTCTGCTACTTTACCTTCTGAAAGGCTGAGATTCTGCTGTACCAGCTGGATGGTAAGCAAAGGCTAGTAAAACTCCCAGGTGCAGATGGAAAGGAATTGCTTTGAAGCCTTATTCTTCTGAAGCAGTGTCATGGGTATCCAGCTACAAAAGGGATATTCCTGACAATTTAGGCATTATCCTCTCCAACAATCTC
The DNA here is from genome assembly GCA_034336665.1 of Luscinia megarhynchos. Classification (NCBI taxonomy): domain Eukaryota; kingdom Metazoa; phylum Chordata; class Aves; order Passeriformes; family Muscicapidae; genus Luscinia; species Luscinia megarhynchos. The sequence continues at coordinate 25,656,308 of JAPFBE010000007.1, read as the reverse complement.
CCTAGTGAAAGGTGAGAAATTAGGTCATAGCTGATTATTTAGTGGTGAGACAGGGGCAGTACTTCTGGGCACAAAACCAGCGTACATAGCATAGAAATGATGTCAGGTGTCTGAATTCTATGATTGTCACCCATTAGGTGCCTGATGTCCATTTGGGCTCTCATTCTTAGCTCCAAAATTTATTCAGAATCTAGGCAGATAGTGTTTATTCTCTCCATGTCTAGTGCTTGGATGAGTTGACACCAGTGTGGTACTACCAGAATTAATTTTTGTTTGCTGATCTGTGATTTCCATAATCCATGAGACTGGCCAGATTACTGGGGAAATGTCTTGGGCTGGTGTGCATGTGACTCATGTAGCAGAAGGGACATGGAAATAAACAACTCCAGGAAAATTAAGTTTAAGTTTTACTTACTTGTGTTTAAGTGCCCCATTACCACCTATGACACAACGGAATTTTTAGCATTTGGGGAAATCCCAAGTTTCAGCATACTGGAAGTGAAAGAGGTGTGTTGCACTCTGTGGAGAAAAGTCACTTTCCTAATCACGATGTCTCCTCTTGGTGCTTGTTTTGGTTAATACTTCTGTTGCAGCATGGAATGTGTGTTGAAAATGCCTCAAATATTGCAACACACACCCCCAAGTGGCCAACACGAGATGTATTTTCAATTTCTGTCAGTTATACTTGAGTACATTCTGAAAGCAATAGCAATGAACACAAAACTTCTTCCTCCACCTCTTGCTTTTGTGAATATTTTTTCCTCACCTGTATAGTCTGTGGCTGTTTTCTTTGTTCTCTGTATTAGCTTCTTTGCTTCTTTTGTTCAATTTCTTGAAACCCATTATCTCAGTTGATAGAGCATGGTGCTAATAACGCCAGGGTCATGAATTCAATCCCTGTACAGACCATTCACTTAAGAGTTGGAATTGATGGTCCTTGTGGGTCCCTTTCAACTCAGAATGTTCTGTGGTCTGTGAGCTTTATGAGTTGCTAAATAGGCATAAGCCTATTGCTGTCCCAAAAAGAGCCCACTAGATGTCACACTGCTACTTCTAATTCAGGCACATCAGTTCTTGCTTTTTGGCTGTGTAACCTACACGTGTTTTTTACAATAATCAAACGTAAGTTCTACCAAAGGTAGAAGCAGAACTCACCTAGTCAGGCCTCTGGTACCAGTTGTGGGAGCAGCTGCTTGGGTCCCAGCACTCATCTCTAATAGGAGCCAAAGTATTCCCGAGCCCTAAAGAAATTATTTGTGCCAAAATTCCCTTTTAAAATGTGTACCAGTGGTTTAGGAGTTTATATATAGGTTTTTCTATTGGAAAAAAAATTAACACATATTCATGCATGTTTTTTTGAGAATTTGTTCTGAAGATTTTGGGTAATATGTAAATGTTTGAATATGATTCTTCTAAATAACTAGATCGGTTGAGAAGTGTAATTGCTAAAATTAGCCACAAATCTGCCACTTAAAGTATTCCAGTTTGCCATATTTTATGTGAACTGTATCACAGAGAACATTTCTTCTCCCTTTGTTGAGTGTAACAATCTTTTTGTCTATCTAGAAAGAGTGAGCATGATGTGCAAAGGAGGTCATAATCAGTCAAATAAAGTCAGAAATCATTAGTTATGCATAATAATGCATCAAAACAGAATAACATTTAATTCAGGTACCATAGCTGTTGGGAGAGCTGATGATAAACAGTTTGTTCTTACTTCATGTTTGCAGGATGTCTGGTACAGTTTTTGTTATTATAATGCTGATTCTTCTATCTTGCTCAGTCCTTTTTCAGCTGAATGTTTTCATACATTGTTAATATGTATGTTATAGCTGATTATTCCTTATTCTTTCAGTAAAATGATTAGAATTTTCATGAAGAAAAAAAAGGTTCTGTGTCACCTCTAAGAACATTCACATATGTTTATAAAATCATGCACAGGACTTACAGAAAAAAAAAGGGGTAAATAGACCAGGCAGGCTTTCAGTTGTTGTACTCTGTGCTCCAAAATGTTTAGGGCTTTCCAGTTGAAAGAAGATAAAAAGATATAGAACTTTACTTCTTTTTTTTTTCTTTTCTTTTTTTTTTTTAAATTCAGATAATGTATATTGTTCTTAACAATGATACTTATTTTTCTATAATCGACTCATTCTTGGAATCTTTGCTGATGCTAATAATCACTTGGTGGTTTCCATTTGTGTTGTGCATGCTTAACCTGTTACAGCCAGGAATGAATTGGCCATGAACTATCTAAGAGCTCTCTGCAAGTTAACATAAAATCTTTTGATTTCATTTGGAATTTACTTAAACAAAACAGAAATGATCTGCAAATACTGCCCTTTCCTCTCTGGAACATAACATGGAGGTGTGTTAAGGAGTGTCATTATCCTGACTGAAGGATCTGGTTTTAGAAGTTGTCTTCACTATAGATAAATATTGGGTATAAATGTTTTGCACCCAAAGAGAAGTGTTTGATTTTCTTCTGCTGCAGCAGTTAGAGCTGAGGATGTCAGGAGTGGTCAGATGCTTTTAGTTCTGTCTGTCTTTGAACAATACCTCTTTACTTCCTTGTAGACAAGGCTGGTGTTTTTTTCCTGTGAGTCTTTCCATTTATTTAATTTGTAGAATCTTTAGGTAGTACTTCTGTAATTTAACTAGTTGCAGCATGAATGTTCAGCAGAAATAATATTATTTAAGCCTTTATTAAGTCCAAGGTAGGGATTTATGGCACATTCCCAGAGTACATTACCACCGCACCTAGTTCTAGCACAGTGAACCTTTCTTAGCTTGCTCCTTCTGTTGTGTGTAACAGATTGAATGGAATTTTTTTATTATTATGTGTTTTCTGAAAACTTAACAGCCCTACTTAGGAAGTTGTTGCTATTGCATTTTCCACTAAATTTATTTTTACTGTTTTTCCTGGCACATCTCTGACAAAGCAGTGTTTGGACTGATCACTGAAATTTCTCTCCAGATAGCTAAGGGGAAAATCCATGTCTCTTTATTTACACATACTCTGTACTTGTTGTAGAGCGACCTACTTAAGAAACTCTTCACTTATTTTTTCTCTCATAGCTGTGTGGACAAAGAGAAGATGAAACAACATGATTGGTTTTTCAATTGTTTGTTCTTAGAAAATCTCAGAAAAATAAACAAAAGTTATGCAGGTGGCATTCACATACTCCTTCCTCTATTTTGAAGAATAAACAAGGATTTTGCAATGCAGTATAACCTTCTGCATTACACAGGCAATTAACATTTAATCTAATGCTGCTGTCCCTCTGCTAAACTTAGTGATTTAAGCTTGACTAAAGCATCCACGATTGACCTGGTGTTTGCAAGAGTGAATCCACCCATACTAAATTATAGTCACCTGACCAATGAGGATTATTTTCACTGGTTTTGTCTTCAAGGCACATCCAGAATATTTTTAATATAATTTCTATAGTTTTAACTCTAAGTTTTTTTTGTCTCCTCATGCTGGGATAATATTTGATATAGATGTTTTGTCTCTCAAATGGTTCTATACTTCTCCTAACCCAAGCACTTACAGCTTATTATTATTTACCTTCTTTTCTTTAGAAAGAGAAGTTGCAATTGAGCCATATATTTCCTTATGTATGTTCTTTGAAAATAAGTGCAACAACACCAAATGTCGAATACCTAAACTTGGAGAGAAATGAACAAGTTTCTTTACTCTCAGCCTCTGGGTAGAGTGATTTAAGTAAAATTTCACCTTTAAACCTAGCCAAAGCTGCCTAAGTACACTTGTGGTTTTATCTGAAGCTTATGTGATACTCGCTGCATACTTCTCTCACACCTGGTGCTCTGTTAAACAATCCCAGAGTTGCATATATTTGTATAGATTATGGGTTTTTTTCCCTGCTGTCTCATAGAAAAGACAAGCTGCTTTTTCTCACTTTTCCAGTTACTGGATTATACATTTCATCAGCAGAGTAGTGATTTATTCTACTGTTTATTGTATTCAACTCTAACTTTTTTTTTAAAAAAAATGAATAAATTAAATTACTGTAATCTGTGGATGTAAGAAAATTTTCCACATTCTTACAACAACATTCTTACTCCAACATTTTTGGTGTCAATGGAGATCATTCCAGATTCCATTGTCCCTTTCACAGTGTAAAATAGTATGCAGCCATGCTCCCTGCAGCAGTGGAGTTTTCTTCTCTGTGCATCTGAAAATCACAAAACCATGATAAATCTTTCTCCTGCCCTCTTTTTTCTACCCCCTTAGCATTTTTGAACAAGGTTCATAACCCTTTCTGGTAGGCCCTCTGTGAATAGTTTTCAGCTGGTGCTTTCCAGGCTGCTTCTGCTTGGGCTTGGAGTGTGACAAGTCTTTGTTCCTCTTCCATCACCTTCTGGAGAGCTGGATTCAACGGGGCTGTGGCTGAAAATGCACCATCCACTGAATCCTGTCCATCTGCTTTCTGTCCTCATTGCAGATTTCCAGGGTACTACAGTTTGCACATTTCTTCAGCAGTGATTTTATGTTTGTTGAGACTTGTTATGCATAGTGGTGGGTCTGCAACTAATTCCTGAGACACTACCTAGAAACATGCTTATGTGGGAGCTGTTCTTTGTGTGGATTTTAACAGGGTAGGTTACAAAACCTGTAAACCTGAAGGTAATATCCTTGCTGTTTTCACACTGTTATTAACAAATATTTATTAGGATCTGGTCTTTTTTTGGGGGGGGAGGGGTGAAATTATGGTTAAGATTATCCACATTGACAGTGAATATATTAATGTTTTATTTTACTAGGCTTAAAAAAAATTAATTGGAAATACATTAAATCTTTCACTTTCATCAACAAGAAGTTTCAGTATATGTTTGAATTTCCACATATACAGTAGGAGCACTAGAATTTGTATTTCTCCATATATATATGTATATAGATATATATATATACACACGTACATATAACTCATACTTTTTTTTCTTACATCTGAACTTCTTCTCTGGAGTAATATATGTGGTCTATATATAGCCACCATTCTGGACACTTCAGATAAATCATGGAAATCATAAATTATGTTACCTGAATACTACAGTTTAAAAAAAAAATCTAGGATATGTATTGAAGTGAGGGTAATCAGCTGTCAAAATAATTTGCCAGAAGTTGTGGTGAGCTCTCTAATGTTTAAATCAAGTTCAGCAGTTCCTTCAGAATATCTTTAATGCAGCCTGTTTTAATGTATTACCTGCCAGCAATAACAAATGGTAGCTAGGATGAAACTGCATGTTGTCAGGAAGCTTAAACTTTACAGCAATCTGTATTACTGTTGGAAAATTTGTAGCAGGTCTGTGAACCGAAAAATATGACAACTCCTGATAATTCAGAAAGGAATTAATTTAGGCAGTGTCTACAGTGTTCTGCAAGAAGAGAGAATAGCTAATCACAAGGTTGCCTTCTGGCTTTCTAATCTGTAAAGCTCCTTGTAATTAGAGAACTATCCTTAGCTTCAGGAAACCTGCATCCAATTTCTCTCCTCTCTTCTGACTTCCTGTGTGATGTTGTATGAATCACTGACACAGGGATCATTAAAGAAACTTGGGATATGTCTGTGAAGACAGTAAGTGTGAATCTAAGTGTCAGCTTCTTTGTAAAAGACAGGGAAGACAGCTTTGCCAGAAAACATGGGTGTTTGAAGAAGAGATGCTAGAAGTTATTCGGTAGTATTCAGTGATGCTTGGGTATTTGGTTTTGTTCCAAGTCAGCCCCTTTATCCTTCCCAGACTTCTGTAACTGGACAGGAGGCATCCCTCAGGCAAGATTGAGTATCCTAAGTTCTTTGGTTTATTTATGTCAACAATCCTTGACAGGCTTGCCAGCAAGACCAGACTGGAGTTTCTGAAGTGTGACTTGAGGTTTAACCTTTAGACCAATCCAATTAAAGATGGGATTTAGTTTCCAAGCTTTACTTATGGCATTGGAAAACAGAAGCTACTAGAAACACAAACAAACCATAATCCTGTATGTATTTAACATAATTCACTGCAATTACTTCTGCATCCATCACCTCTGATTGCCTGAGCTGTTTCTAAATGACAGCAACACTGCATCTGTCCTGTTCCAGTGCTCCTGAAGCTCTGCTTCCTTACTGGACAAGTGGGAAGGAGGAAGGACTACCATTCCAGTCACCTTTTCAGGTTCTGCTCACCCTGCCCCACTCTCACTTGTCTTCTTCACCAAGTACTGCAGGATTTCCTTTAGTTCCAGTTTTCATGCTGTGTGAATGAATTACTCCTTTCTCAGTGAAATTCTGTGTTTGATTTTGCTTCTTTAACTATAAAATGAAGATGATGGTGTCTTGCATTGAAACAGAGCACTCCATTAAGCAACCTGTTCTCATCCTGTGCAATTGGGCTATGGCATCTTTTCTAGTTTTTTTACCCCAAGGAAACAGTTCTTCCAACTATATTTAATACCAAGACATGCAAGCCCTGTGTCTGATGCACAACTGGGTTTGATACTGCTGCTGCTCAACCATCAGTGGTGTGGTGTGGAATGGCAGCTACCTTTGGAATGGTTGTTGTAAAGAATGAGAAAATATGCATATTTGTACCTGTTTGGACTGGGGAAAGAAGGCTATGGTGGGATCCTAAAGGGTAGTTTGAACTCCAGGGCTGCCAAGATCAAACTCTTTATTTAATTATTTACAAGGTAATGAAATAATAATTGGTAATTTGATTTAAAATTGCAGTCAAAAATATGTGATGTTTTCTCTCATGGAGCTGTAGGAAATAAGAAAAACAGCTTCTTTTCCCCCCCTTCTTTCCTTCTCTCTCTCATTCATTCTAATAGCTTTTAAATTTTGTTCCATATACTTTTCTCCAGTATGTTTGTTTAAAAATACCTTTCCATTTGATGCCAACACTCTGTCATAGATAATATATCCCAAACATGCCTTTTTTGGGACATTCTGCTTTGGTCTAGTGGTATTCAACCACTTGTGTCCTGTAATGGTTAGCATATTACAATAACTTACACTTTTTTCAATGTTCATTTATCTATTTTCTGAAGGCTTTAAGAGAGTGGTTTTTAAAGACTACATTTTCCCATCTTCCATAAAAATGGGACAAAAAAATAATGGATAACTAGGAAACTAGGAAAGGCCTCTGCACTATTACTACTACTGCTGCTGCTGCTGCTGTCTTGAGTCTACTGACTGCAGTTAAGCTATTCCTAGTTTAAATCTGAGCACATGTGAAGAGAAGCACAGTGAAGGGATTGTATCTTGAATAATAAGCAAATCTGAATGTGGAAGCAAAGACAGAGACAGGAATAAATGTTTGTGAAGGCATATGAGCAAAATTTACCACTTTTGGCTTGCAGCATTTGGAGATGCTAGCTAAGTTTCATGCAGTTCTCATGAGGTCTGAGCACATCCTGTCAAGATTCTGTAGTGTATTTTTCTTGTAGCACAGAGGTTGCTTATAAGAAGGCAATATTTAGGGGTCTAGTCTTGTCAGAGCTAACATTTATGTCATTTCTGGGTTCCAAGAGTCAAGAACATTAAGGCAATGTGCAAGAATAAGAGATGTGCATTTTTCCACGGTGATAGATAAAAAATATATCTTGAGGAATGTCAGATTCCTTAAGGGAGAAAATCATTCATGTTAAGGTCAGGAATTAGTGACACAAATGGAGAAATACTCTCTGTAGGAGGGAAAAGCTTCCAAATTGTGTGGGAAAGAAACCATATTTAGGCTATTATGGGTACACTGAATGCTCATTAAATATGCAAATCATAATAAGGAAGAACAGGCAAACATGGGTTACATAGCTGCTGTGACTGTTCATAATATTCACTAGTTCTTTATCTGGGTTAGTGAATCCAACATGCTCAACAGCATTTGAAACAAAAGATGATCTTGTAAAATCTTGTGTGTCTGATAGGAGCTTGCAAGAGTGAAGCTGCAAAAGCCTGACATACAGGAATAAAGGGGCTTTGTAGAGTGGGTCCCAAAGTGTCATGTCTTGGAGTGAAAGGTGACTTTAGATAAAGCAGAGAAGCCTGACAGAAGGCTCTGCTGCAGAGCAAAAGTAAGCTGAAGATCTCTGGACTTCAGTGTGCAGTGTGGTGGAGCTGAAGGGAATTGCTGAGATCTCCATGGTTCAGGATCCAGCAGTACCTGTGGTGTCAGCTGCATCCCCTGGGGCCAGTGAGTGTCTGAAATCCCATTCTGTTTCAAGGAAATTTCATTAATTAAAACACTTTCTTTTCACTAGGGAGTTTATTTTTTAATTAAAATACATATTCCCCAGGTATAACAAAAAGGCAAAGAGTTAAGTTAACCCTATCACAAAAGATATAAAGATCTACCCACACTAGCCTGCCTATCCCACTATGCTGTAGTGCATCAGAATAAAAACTTTCTTTTGCAATGAAATCCAAACTTAGCTGTTACTGTGACAATATCCATGTGACCATTTATTTAAAATGCTGTAATTTTATATATTCTAGGTATTAATTCTGAATTAGAAATAGATCTAAGAATCAATGCTTTATGCCTGCAGCTCTTATGTACAAAGTGCATATAAAAGCTTTTCTTGGCTTCTGGGAACCACATGGAAAACACCCTTTCCAAAATTCCTTTCATGATCCTTCTGATCTCCTTTTTCACCAGGCTTTGTCAGTACATAAAAGGAAAAAAATAGAATACCGAGATCTCAGTCATGAGTAATGTGCACAAGCAACTAACAGGTTTCCTGGCACTGTCTATTGTTTTCAAAATACTACCATTGAATACTTTCACTAGCAGTATAATTACTGAACTTGTTTTCGGTACTATGTTCAGGAAGTAAATTTGTGATCTTGTAAAGCAAATCCTTTCTAGCTGCCCAAGTACAAGAGGATATTACAACATGAAATCCCTCACTCAGATCTGAGTGATGAAGATCTGACCTATTATCTACTGAAGTCAACAAAGCACCTGCTGCTGAGTTCAGATGCAAGGGCTCTGGATCTGCTCCTGAGAGCTGCTGGACCCCCCCCGTGCAAGCAAACAGAATTGTCCTCCTTGGTTTGTACACAGCCAATATTGGCACTTCATCCTTGGAGTAAACAGCAAATTGCAAATCATACCCAGCTGCTTTGCATTTCCAGTACATCTTGGTCTGTTTTCACTTGACAAAACAACGTGATATCCATCCCCAAATAAGTTCCTTTGTCTTGCCTGCAGAAGGACAGTCCTGTGGGTGTTTGGGACTGTGGCTTAGCTGTGAGTGAGTGTACAAAGCAGCATTCAGTCAGGCCACGGCTACTCGGTGCTAGTTCCTGGTGAGGGTAAAGGAGATTGGCTTGGCCTCTTTTAAAACAAGGCCCTCAGAAAACACAGAGGAGCCTGTTTGCTGGGAGGAAAAGATGCAGAGCACTTGCACTGTTTGTATTTCATAAAGCACGGCTTTTAAATGGGCCTTGCCATGGCTGTTGGAGTTTAAACTCCAATCCACCGGCTCAGCTGTGAGAGAGGAAGGGCAGGCTTTAAATCCGTGTTGGGAGAGAGGCAGAAACCCAAGAATAAATCCTTTTTAAAGTAATATCAAAACCCAATATGTGTCAGTGCTTTGGAACTGTTACTTCTGGTAATAACATAAATCTGGAGAAAATGTCACTGAAACTAGAATCTACCACCAAAATGGCAAATCTAGAGCAAATTCACTCAGACTGCTGCTACTTGTTTTCTGCTCTTCCCTGTCCCTTTGTACTCATGCGAACACAATCTCTCTCTATCTCTTGCCCTGTCTTGTTTTCCTTCTCTCGTTCTGCTGCTTCCATCTCTGCTCCAGGGAGCTGTAAAGCAGTGTTGCAGGCATACTCACAACAGTGTTGTCACTTGGGCCTGTTGAGCCTTTACCTGATCCCTTCTGCAATAAATGATTCTGTGGAAAATCACTGCGGTAAGCTTGAAGTGCAGTATTATTCCATCATGGCAGCGGTCAAGAAAAACTTCTGTAAAAACTTACATCAACATATGCATATCAGTTCAGTACAAGTATAACATATGCAGCAGTGCTGGTTAGTAAGAGTACTTGGTGCCAGAATTCTTTCTAAGAAATCTGGCTCTGTCAGTTGCTGGTATCCCAGACTCTTTATGTTCTTTTGGACATGAGGAACAGATTCTGGGACAGAGGATGCCATGAAGAGAAGGTGTATTGCCCAGGATTAAAAAAGACTCCATTGTTGAGAAATGTTTTCAGAAGGATTGTTCAGATGGTTGTTCTGTTTTTTTTTTTTTTTTAAATTTTATTTTTTTAAAGCTGCTTTATAATGCTAGTTTGAAAGCACAGCTAGGTATACTGGGTAGCACGCTTTTACTTTCGTGTATGTGAGTGTTCTTTGTATGGACAGGGAGAACAGCAGAGAGGTAAAAACATAGCAAGCAATTATCTTCCTTCAAAACCAGCACATTTGGTCTTTTCTTTATTCTCTAGTCCAAAGGAGACTGTTGGATCTTCTGTTTGCAATTTAACAGGAAGTCACCATCCTAGCTGGAACCTGTTTTACCTCAACATCCTCAGCCTACTTGGACAGCTAAGCAAAGATCTGCTCGTGTGAGTATCCAAGAAGCAAACAAAGATGGGGGAAGACAAGTCCAGGCTGCTGGCTGAAGACAGGATCCCATTTTATTATTGGTTCCAAGGCTTCCCAACACCTTTGTTGGTAACTGAGCACACTAGCAGCTGCATCTCAGCAGAAGAGGTTCCCAAAATGATAACAGAGCCCAAGAGTGTAAAAAAACCCCAATTTTATTGTCTTTACAGCATATTTTTTATAGAATATCTGTAATATTACATCCAATGATTTATTTGAAAAATCAACAGTATTATCTTCATGAGATATGACTATGACAAATTCCATCCCTCAAAGAAAAGGATTTTCCTTCAGTTTCTTTTCTTACAACTCATTGCTTATACAAAAAAATCACAGATCATTTTTTACCTGTCCTTAAAAAGCTGAGGCTTATAAGCACTTCTCACATCTCTGCCATTTTGATCTTTACTCCTTCCCCTTTTCCCTGAATTTCTGGTAGAGCAGGACAGGCAAAGATTCAGCAATCCTTGACCCACACACTTTGAACATCAGGGTTCCTGTACACAAACCAGACAAATCTTACTTGACTATCTCTAAGTCATCAGCATAGCTCTCCTTGGATCCCGATATTAATGGAGGATAAACAATGCTGGGAGGCAAAGCTCTGCTCCTTGGCCAGCATCCATCAGGCTGTTCTGTTGGTGCTGATGGCTTCTGGGGCTGGAACAGGGAAATGTGTGGAAACTCATGCAGGTATGCATATGGATCTCTGTGGATGTGTGTAGGTGAACAAAGAGCTGAGCCCTGATGGGCAGGATAAGAAAGAGGAACAAACACTGTCTAACACCAAAGGTTTCTGTGATTCTGCCCAGCTCTGGAGGAGTTTGGATGCAGGGTAAATAGGCGAGGGGAAATAAACAAAAGAGAGGGTCTGCACCTGTGTGTAAATATGCCTGGGGTGCAGAAACTCAATGGCCTCGTTTGTATTTGAAGCTTGTTATTAGGGTGGCTTTATTTTATACAGAGCCTGGCCAAGTTTTTCACTTTTTCTCTCCCTCTCCAGATAGTGTAGGCTTAAGACTTCATTTTAATATGCCCTCATAATATTTTTTTAATAATGCAGTTTAGTCTAATTATACAGCAGACTTGTTGATAATGTAATTTGACTGTTCTGAGTGTCTGGGATTTCTCTCCCAGCCCTGCCGAATTCGTGTGAGAGGTTTGTCTACACAAGGAAATATCAGCACAAATTTGACAACCAGTACAGCACATGGAACAACGAGGGAGAGCATATAGATGTCTGGAAGATACCACTTGTATGCTGATGGGTTCAGGAACCATTTTCCACCATAAATCATCGTGTGTGCAGTGCACAAAATCAGTGCCAGATATCCCAGTTTGGACTAACGGAGAAGGAAGGAAAAACACAAGGGAAGAAATGGAGGTTAAAACAGTAAATTAAACCAGAACAAATGAAAATTTAAGGACACAGTAAGATTTGTGGCATGTGCCAACTTGGGGACTGGTGAAATGAAATTATGTTATATAACATAAAGGCTATTATTATTTAAAAAATCAATTAAAATGGATATAGATTAAATTGTTTGTTTTTTTCTCCTAATTTTTCCTAGCTCACATGTACTGCCTAGTGGCTGTCATATTTGTGAAAAAGCAGAGAAAATGCTGACATTCGGTGGAGAGATCCAATATTTTTTTATGCTCTAGTGCTAAACCATCCAGAAGTAACATACTGTGCAAGTTTTTTGCCTTGATAAAACATTCATTGATAGTAATTTTCCCTTTTCTTGCCTCACCTCCCCTCCAGCCCAGCTCCTGCAGAGGCACGGCAGCTTGCACCAAACTTCCTCCAAATGGAGAGATGAGATTATAGTGTTACCAAGGGCAGCCTGTTTACAGTCACAGCAGTTTTTACAGTCTGCAGAAATTGCAGATTCTCTTTAGATGCTTGGCATTGAGAAGATTTGAGTTATAAAGTAATTTTCAGATTCATTTTAACTGAATTATCTTGTGAACAAAAAAAAAATAGCCCAATAAAATGGCTAAATTATTTTGTGGCATAGTAGAATTGTGGAATTTGATGTCAAAGTCAGCTTTCTGTTTTTCATTTAGGAGCTCACATCTTCCCAGCTTTCTCTTGTTAATGCTGTAATCCCAGTTGTGCCATAAGCAGCCATCAGAGCAGTTGTGGGTTTTTACAACTGCCTTGTAGATGTTTTTTCACTGTGTGATGGTGGATAATACACAGATTACATTTGGAGATACTGGTGGAGGAAAGCCATAAGTCTCTAGGAAACCTGCCCATGGCCTCTGTTGATAAGGGAAGGAGGTTTTTTTAGAAGAGGGTTTCTTTAGATATGGCCTTCTTACCTGAACAAATCGAAATTCTCGCCAGTTGACACTGTTGCTGACTGAAGGCAAGGAAGTTATTCCCAGAAGAACGAATAAAAAAAATCCTAATATTCCCATAGCCAAGTAAGAGTCACTAAGCCAGGCATTAGTGTGGTCAAGTGGTACTGTTTCATTGCTCAGTGCCTGAAGAAAAGAAGGCCAGGTGTATTTTAGTGGTAGCAGTTTTGGCACCAATAAGTAGAAGGAGTTTCCTTACAGGTAAGGAAGATAAATGTTATACATTAACTCTCTAATCATCAGAGATTTACTTTAAACGCATGATCTAAAGGCAGGAGAAGAATTATATTACATGTAGTTCCATGTAACTGTAATTGAAGTACATATTTTACTCTTCTGTAGACCTGTTGAAGAGAGATATGTGATCCTTTGTTAAGTTCAGAAAGTCATAATATATTGTATTCTTGAAGGTATTTGGATAAATAGTGTTTACATTTTCCCTGATTATTTTATTAATATGTCAACTATCTAGGAGGAAGACTGAGGCCAGAAATCGTCTCAGCTCAACATAATATCAACAAAATGCAGATATATCAATGTCTAAAAGAAACACAAGCTAGGAATATTACCCTGTTTTAAAGAACATTGGACTGTCCACATGGATTTCTGAAGCTCAAGATAGAGGGTGGTATTTTGGCAGGGCCAGAAGAAAGGAAGGCTTAGAGCAGGGAACAAAACTTACCTGGGAGATGATTTGTTTGCTGGTTCTCCAACTTGCAAAGGCACGCAATGGAGTAACAAGAGTAAACACAGCATGCAGGGAAGCAAATGCCAAGGCTATTAGCCCAAGTTGTTTCCTAGCAAGCATCCATTTGTCCAGCCAGTCTGGAAAACGGCGGTATTTGGTACCTCTGTACAACTGAATGATTGCAGCAAATATACCAGGAAGATAAACCAAGCCGAGAAGGGTGAGCGCCATTACAGGAAAGACCCGATTTGGAACAGTAATTGCAATAAAAAATGAAAACTCATTGTTTTCATAAATATAAGTGTGAATTACATCAAGAGCCAAAGAGTAGAAGAAGAAGAATAGACCTAGGCCAAGGGACAGAAAGATGGGAAACTTCCACATTGGAAAGAGTTGCAGAGGGTAATTTTCTATTTCCTGAGCAGCCAAGAGGGATCCCTTATCTACTGGAGTGAGACCCAGTCCACGAACAATATTCATGACCATTTGTTTAGCTTCCACATCATCTCCACAGATAAACACCTGCAGACAAAAACAAACAGAAGCTTATTTTTTACAGATTTTTTGACTTTATCTATTGCCGTCCTGCCTGGAGTAAGCACAAGCTTCCTAGGCTGCTTTTTTGCTTACTTGGCTCACTGCTGACCTTAATTACTGTAGGTAAGAAAGTAGCCTAAAGGTACTTCTGGCAAACAAGTCAAAGAACTTGAATATGATTCTTTACTTCAAGGAAGAAGATTGTGTTAAGTGGAAAAATTTTATATCTGGAAAGAACAGTGTAAAACAGGCTTAGTCTTTGAGTAGAAGACTTGACATACTTTTCTGAAAATCTGCAAGTAGTTTGTAAGCACAAGATCTTATAGGACTAAATTGATGCAAAATTTTCAGTAGCAGTAAGAGCAAAATTTTCACTTGCTCCTATAGTGGTCCATAAATATTCCAGTGAAGTAAGGAGAGAGATCTTTAAAGCACAATTTCCCTGTCACAAAAGTAAATATTAGTTCTTTCCAGGTCTAGTAGAATAGTGAAGAAATAATATTTTCTGTGAGTGTGTAAGACAATAGTCCTTTTGTAACTGTGACAAAGGGGGCAATTTCTGCTCTTGTTGAGATGGTGAAGCCTTATAGAACCTAGGCTTGGCAGCCCTTAGGTCTCTAGTCAAAACCATTTTTCTGGCAGCGGAGAACAAAGTTAGCAATGGTTTGAGTAGCTAGATGATTTCATGTGTTGTACAAGAGGACTGTCCTTTGAAATGGCAGAAAACGAGGCCATAATAAATGATTTTTCTTCTTCTGCTGCGTATCTTCCTATGGCCAGCTCTGTGTTTGCTGGCCTGTGGTTGAGGAGCTGGTTAAAACAGTTTGCGCACACTGATGTTGTGTTAAACTTAGGTGGCAATGATTTGAAAAAGTGTAGTAATTTTTCACCTTTCAGCATACTTTTTTGCCCATACTCATTGCCCTATCATATCCCTTGCCTCCCTTGTTTTGCTTTCTTCATTTTATTCTTGCTTTGAAAATTCCTCCCATCTCATTTCTGTTTAACTTTAGAACTCTGATGAGGAATTGATGCAACCCTTCTGATTTGTTGCCTCTCTTGTAGCTCTGCTATCTTTTTTCTCTTGCTTCTCTAGTGTTCTAAACACCTTTCTGGGTTCAGAAGCAAGCTATTTGTATCTCTTGTCATGCCATATTAAAAATCCAGAGTAAATTTTAGCTCACATTTAGTTTGAAATGGGAGATTATAGTGAGAATAGCATCTCAGGTCTGCCTAATTGCCATGTGCAGGTGTGATCTGTGCAGCTGGTAAGAAGCCATGTGATGTGTGCCTGTGGGACAGAGGAAACCCCCGCTGCTCAGCCGTACCTGGCGGCTGGCATCCAGCGTGCCCGACTGCAAGGCCCAGGCTGACACGGTGTTAAAGCCTTTCACAACCTTGCTGCCAGGCAGCAGCTGAGCCAGGTACTCCGCGTTGGATTCAGGATACTGCTTTAATTTCAAGTTGTTGCTTATGTCCACCAAGACTTTTCCATGGAGAACTTCGGCTAGTGGTGTAAGAAAGTTGTAATGCTGCCTCTGGATTGCTATGATGATGACAGCAGCTTTCTGTGCTGCCTCTGCATGGCCCAACACCTCTGCATCCTTGGGAATCAGGTTGGATATCTGGGTGCTTCGGCTTCCATACACCACAGGGAAGCCAGACTGGATCATCTTATGCCCCAGAGCTCGTCCAAAATCTCCAGTTCCAAATATGCACACTGTCTCTCTTTTGTTAGAAGTGTTAGGAGCCAAAGCCATTGTGTTGGAAGAATTTTTATTCATCTGTTAAAAAAAAAAAGACCAAACAAGTAATCAGAACAAACTAAGCAAAACATCAATCTCTTGAAGAGAAAAGGTTTGTATTTTCTCTGGGTGTACAAAATAGACATCTTAGTTTCTTCTTGTCCTTTAATATGATTCCTGTTCACTCTTCTGAATACACACTCTTAGAAGATTTATGTACAGTTTTAAAAAACCATTCTGAATATTCAGTCCTTCATCTCTTACAGCACTCTCTTTTTCATCCACTTTATGGATTTTAACATCCAGCTGAACTGTTTCAGTTTTCCTCTCAAAGAGAAAATAGGAGGCAAAGACACAGGAGCACAGAGAGCAAGGATTGCACACTTTTCAGAGTAATTTCTGCTTACTTACCTATAGAAAAGCCTTGAGGAGGAGTCTGTTTCTAATCAGATTAGAACCTGTAAAGTCTTTTTCAAAATATTTTATGAAAGGTTATTATAAAAGGTAGCTGTAAACCTATCTGTTGTTTTCAGTATTTCCTTAATGCAAGTAGTCAGTGCCAGTTTGTTTTATTATTATTCTTCAATTTCCTGAAGAATGTTCCATGAAGCATTTGGACACTGGACTTGAATATTTAATGTTGAAAATAGATTTTTGGTATTTATGTATTACTCATAATAAAATTCTCTTTGAGGTTTTATCTCTCTTCCTTTATCACTGTACCTGGCAACTTCAAAGTCTTTAATGTATTATCCATGCAATAGAAGTGTGTTTGCTCTGTACTTGCAGAGTGAGACCCATGATACAAATACAGAATCAAGGTCTGTTCCATAGGTCTTGCAGTAGGTCCACATGCTGTTCTCCCCAAAAAAGAGGTGAACTCAGAGCAGAAAACCTAAGACATCCATCAGGAGACCCTGGTCTCAGGGTCTGTCCATCAGACAGACCTGTCTGACCCGTCTCTTGGACTGTCCATCAATTTGGTACTTGGAACAGCAGTTTAATTTGCAGGAGCCTCAGTTCAAGTCTTTTACTGCCTCATAGCTAACTGTCCTAATTTGAGCTGTGGGAATAACAA
This sequence comes from Luscinia megarhynchos, assembly GCA_034336665.1. Taxonomy (NCBI): domain Eukaryota; kingdom Metazoa; phylum Chordata; class Aves; order Passeriformes; family Muscicapidae; genus Luscinia; species Luscinia megarhynchos. The sequence continues at coordinate 25,639,271 of JAPFBE010000007.1, read as the reverse complement.
GTTTTACAATTTGCAGGAAAGAAATGCATGAAATGGTTAGCTACAACCAAAACAACATATTTGCTCCTGTTGTTTATGAACCTTTTGCTTACATGCTTCTGTGAAGCACCATTCAGAATGTTGCAGTATATACATACTGCCTTTTAAAAATACACTGAGATTATGTTTTAACTTTCTTTTGTATTTTTCTTTATCCAGAACTGTGTTAACTTTTTAAAAATCTGGCATGATTTTAAATTATTTGACCCAAAACTTGCATTTGTTTGGTGAATGAAAAAAATTGAGCCTCAGCTTCCCCCTACCTGCCATGACTTAGAGTTAAGAGCTGTGAGTCAAGGATGCAAACAGCTGTAGCCTATGCTGAGGGATGCAACCTTTGCTAGCAAAATAGACATATAAATTCTTATCCTGAGAATCACAGTGAAGATTTTGTCTTGGGCAACTTCTATATGTAGCTATGTAGCTGTCAGCTGGCATCAGTGCCTGCCCAGCTGCATCCTTGCACTGAGCTGTGGGAGCCCTGGTTTAGAGAGGGGCCAAGGCAGTTGCTTCTGGTCATTAGGGAAGGTGAGGATTCAGGTGGAGAAGGGCTGAGCACCTGCTGGAGGGTCTGTGTGGCTCGGGCAGGTCCCACGGGAGGCTTTGCAGAGCAGCAGGGTGTTAACCCTGGCTCTCTGCAGCTGGACTCCATGTACTTTGACAAGTAGTACACTGAGCATGAAAATAGATCCTCAAAGGACACATCTGAATGTGTCTTGCATATTTGTGTGCTTTGTCACGTGTATAAAATTGCCAAATCTTTTAACATATTTGAAAATCATTCTCTGAGAGCTTTATTAATGTCCCAGGAGGTTCTAATATGACTAAAGCTATGAAATTCCTTTCTGGGGATAGTCTGTATTTCAAAAAGAACAGAAGGGTTGATTATGTAATATTAATAAATGGTCCAACTCAGTACCTGTTAAGACTCAAATCTCTTTCCTTAGTTTTATTTTTTAACAAAGTATACTTTCCTATCTAAAATAAAAAGTAAAACTTATTTGTGACATGCAGTCATCCAGTTGAAAACATCTGTATTTGTCCTCAAGAAATTCTCAAGCCATTGCTGAGTGAACTGCACAATTCATTCTCCTCTCCAAACTAAGGCTGGAAAAAACCAAAACTCAGACAGATGATATATCAGGTATCATATTTGGTAGATCAGCTGAGTTATGTTTTGTTTGGGCTCATAAACATATTTAACATAGAAATGGATCCACCAGCAAGAAATAAGTCTATAATGTACCTCCATCGTTCACTTATACTGAACACTTCATTTACTAGTGAACACTGAACTTGTTTTGCCAGAGGAGAAGAAAAAAAGAGGGAGATGAAAAGAAAAAATAGTGTAAGAATTTTTTTTTTCCCAAAATATGGCTTCTTGAGGTGCTATCTAAGATGTAAAGGGAATGTGCAAGGCATAGAAAGCTGAAGAGAGTTAAGGTTTTCTTTAGTACTTGTAGTCTCATATAGCTTAATACCATTTTTAATAAGAGAGACAATTTTCTTGAATAAATTGAGCAGAATTCACCTTTTCTTTTTAAGGTATAATATGGATGGCCATAGCTGTTATTAAAACCACCTTGTATATTAGAAATAAACTATTCACCAATGACCTTTTTTACAAATGAATTATATTGTAAAAATGATAGTGCATCTGTTGTAATGAAAATCACGTGTAAGACAAGGGAAATTTACTTTTAAATTCCAGGTCTTCTGGACCATGCCTTCTTCTAAAAAATACAGTAATTAAGTTAATTTTCTCCCATACAATCCTTCTTTTTCTTCCTTTCAACATGCCTTTTGTGTCAGCTGTCTGTAATTGAACCAAAAGAAGTTGTAGGCTTGGCAGTGATGGCAGTGAATGTCTGGAGGTTAATTCAGGCAGTAGGATATGAGCATATAGGGAGTGTATAGACACATCCTGGCACTGCTGTTTGTGTTTGAAGAAAATGCAGCATCTCATGGCAGCTGTGTGGTTGTAAAGTCAAAAGAAGGAAATTGGGCTCCCAGATTCATGACAGCAGTAGCTAGAATCTGAGAAGATAGTAATTTTCTATAGAAAGAGGTGTTTTATTGTGGTGTAGCAGGGTGAAAGATGAGAAGCAGGAATATATCACAAGGGACACAAGGTTTTTTTGGAGCTCAGCCCAAAGGCTGACACTGGGCTGTCACTCAGCAGCTGGTGGCATGGAGCAGAGCTGGATTATGCTGGGTGCTCTCAAAGCACCAGAGGAAAGCAGAAATACCAGCAAAGAGACATGCAGTATTCATTATCTATTCTTTTACATATGTAGCTGTATATTATCTGAGAAAAAGCCATAGAGATTTGTATGCATACATAATATTTATTCCTTTTGTCCATACCCCTAACATTAGAGCACTAGTAATGCTCTTTGTTATTTGAAAATTAATCTATGTAAGCTTCTGCAATGATCCTTTCTCCTCTGCCTTGTTGTTGTATTCTTCTACGCTGAGTTATCCTATTTTAAGGAAAATGGTGGTAATCTCTGGGTTTTCTTGGTCAGTAAAGATAAAAGGAGATGCTGAATGAAAAAAAAGGACTTACCTGCAACACTGTCATTTTTCCCCATTGCATAATAAGGGGAAGTGAACAATCAGGAAGGGGAAGGTACAGTGTTTAGTTAAGCAGTTATATGCAAATACTTGATTATATAGGAAATTGAATTAAGACAGGCACTTTGCTTTGCACATGGAAAAAAGAAGGGATATCCTAATAGAAGCCATATCACAGATGAAGTACAATGCCAAAAGAGGAAAGGTGGTGATGGGATGGATAATGGAAATATCAGAAAGATGTAACATGATATGCTGATGGAAGATCAGTGGAATGATTGAAAAGTTAGAAAGACATGATGAAAAGAGCAGAAAATAGTAATTTTACTACTTACATTTAAAAAAGGAACAAAACAAATTGCTCTAGTTGTGGTCTCAGGAGGTTCTTTCTGAGGCAGAATGAACTGTGTTTAAACCAAGTCTGACAGATGCTTGTCTAACCTGTTTGTGAGACCTTCCTTTGTTGTGGATGCTGAAGCTCCTTGCTTACTGCTCTCTCAGCCATTTTATTAGGGAAATTTTTGTATGAGCACTCTGTATTGCCTCCCCCACAATAGACACAGCTGTCAAAGCTGTCAATTTTTCCCCCTTCTCTTTGCAGCAGCCTTTGTTGGATGTGGAAGCTGTTATGATTTCACCCTTTTATTCTAGAGAGAAAACAGTCTCACATCTTTCCTGCAACTTGTGTTTCTGAGAGTGGTGATCTTTCTCATGACTTACTTCTAATCTTTCTAGGATAAACTGCTCCAACTGTTAATTAGAAGTGTGGTGCTGACTGCAGTACTCTCACAGAGATCTTACCAGGTAGAAAAGGATTGCTTTAGCTGCCTCACAGCCCACATGTAATCCTGCTGTCACATTTGTCTCATTCACAGCACAGCTGATGCATTAAGGTGATGGGTGCTTTAACAAGAGGTGTGTGGCAGCAGGGACCAAGATGTGGAGTGCAACACCTGGTGCTAAGCTCAGGATTTGCACATCATCCACGTGTCAGATTTCTGCCTTGGACTAACTTTAGTCTAGAACTGCAGCGTGCATGCCCACTAGCAGCTGACTGCATTTGGATCCACCTAAAACATCTTCTGACTCACCTTTTGTGGTAAGGAATCTAGTTTTGTATGTTCCAAAATAACTCTGTAGTGTAAAGCAAAGCTTAAAAAGTGATGATCTGCTTCTACATCTGAGGAGAACTGAATACCAATACAAATGCATCCTCTTGCACCCAGTCCTTTAATTGGACTTCTCCCATGCCACTTGCTCCATCCTTGATTTCAGTAGGGCTTTCTGACTCAGAGCTGTATCATGCACTTGTCCCTGTTGAATAGTACCATTTTTTTTCAAACTGTAGCTTCAATTTGTCAAGATCATTCTGATTTCCAGGCTGTCCTCTAACTTGCTTGCAGCCCTTTTCAACTCTGTCTGATTGTCAGCTTCATTGAGTCGAGTGTCTATTCTGGCATCTATGCTATTTAGTGAAAGGAATAGGAGTTTTGCCAGGAGAACCCCCTGTATATGTTCAGTAAATGTCTATTTTGACAATGGTTAACTGAAGGACTGAAAATGTTTATTTTGCCAGTTCCACCGAACGCTACCTCGTATTAGTTTAATCTAAACTGCATTTTTGTAGTTTGCTTTTGAATTTTTTTTCTAACATTTACCATACTAAAAAATTTACTTATTTCAATTTGTATCACTTCTGTGATTCACAAGGCCTGTTATCCTTCTATAAGAAATAGTGAGTTTGGTTTGGAATGACTTATTCTTTATTAATCCATGTGCCTACCATCTGTTTCTTTCTTATTTTCTATTTCCTTCCTCTATTTGTTTGAGAATTGTATTTAAATGGATTATTTAATAGGGCCATAATCCTGCACCTCCTCTTTCTTACATTTAAAGATAGCTGTTATTACCTTTCCAGTCTTTCAAAACTTCACCTCTTCCACACAATTCTTAAATATAGTTATTTATAACTGTGGGAATGCTTCAGTTATCATCTGAATGGTGTGAGATGAATTCCATCAGCCTTGCTGATCACAGGTAATTTAACTCACATAAGCATGGACTAATCTCATTGTTCTGTCATTTAGTAAATACTTCCAGCTCTTCACTACTGATGTAAACCCTTCTGTCATGGTTGACCCTTCCAGTGAACAAAAGCAAAATAGCCATTATAGAGTTGACTTTCTTGGGGTCGTTAGTCAATAGTTTCCCTCAGTTCAGTGGTGGATCAATTCTCTCCTTGATTTTTCTTTAACAGTGTATGTTTTTACAAGAAACTTTTTGTTGTTTTGCGTGTACCTTACTAATTATATTTCTTTCTGTGCTGTGGCTTTTCAAATCATATCAACATATTGGCACAATTCTGTGCTTGTCCATAGATTTTGGTTTATGTGTGTTATTTGAATTTGAAGTCTGAAAGAACTGACAGCTCCAGCCACATAGCTCTCTCATGGCAGTCCTTGCAATCTTTATGTCTCTGCTTTTAACAGTGTTCTTTAAGCAGCTGCCAATCTCCTGACCTCATTTTCTTCTCAAATTGTACTTCTCATGTAACATCACCTTCCCACCTTCAGAATCTAGTATACTGTGCTTGTTATTCTGCTAGAGGAACAAATCAATTTTTGAGCATTTGATGTTTCTCGGTCACCTGTGGTAGCTCCAAGCTGTGATAGAACCTCTGTATTTTCCCCTCCTTTTCCACAATCTTCTACTGGGATTATATTCTTTTATGTCTTGATTCAGGGCAAAAGTTTAGAAGACAAAGCAGGATATAAGGACTATGGGAAGAGAAAAGGCCAAAGAAATCTGACCTGTTGCCATGTAAAAAAGGTTTATAAGTAGGTTATGGTAGGTCGTGGTGTTGTCTGCTGTAGGAACTAGGAGTCAAGATTTGCCACTCTGGTCCATTTATGTTTCTCCTTTTTCTTTTTTCTTTTTTTTTCTCTTTTCTTTTAAAGCTCATTGTAAGAAACTTAATCCCAAAGGTGGGCTAAAGGATTATGCACACAACAAACATTATGGGATTTTAACTGTAAAAATGATGCGTCAAAGGCCTTCTTTTGTATATAAACTAATTATTTTTACTGCTATTTCCATGTAAGTAGCAGCAAGGATTCTGTTACTCTATGCAAGCCATAGGGAGTTTTTAGGGATGGGAATGGCCTTTCTGGAGCAGTTTCCATTGCTCTAGTACAGCATTCTGGGGGCAAACAAGAGTCTTGACATAATACATCTTGATCATTGAATTAATATATGGTTATACATAAGTCATTACAACAGTATTGACTGCATATTCCAGTGATTCTTTGGGAGTAGAATATGGGTATGAAATCTGTTTTCTAAGTTCATCTGTCCAGAAGAAGCTGGGTTTTCCATATTTCAATAGGGTTATTCTTCTATGGTGATGGAGAGACACTTGGATTGACAGTTGGGAGCTTATTAAATTGAGTCCATTGCACAGATGAACTCTAATAGTACCTTGCTACATGCAGAAGTTAATTCTTTGCTTGGGCTCACTAACCTGTGGTGTTTATCTCTGCTTGTACAGTAATGATCCTGGGCATCTGGGACAAGTGGTTTGGTCCAGACCATGCCCTCCTTGTAAGCTACTACATGGCTTCTTATATTGCACCATAACTACACTGCTCTGCTCTTTTAACATGGAGGATTTAGCTGCTTCTGTTTCTGGTTTGGTTATTTTTTGTTTTGTTTTGTTTTATTTTGTTTTGTTTTTTTGTTTTGTCTTCTGTGTCTCTTGTTTTCATTACAGCAAAGATCAGCTGAGCTTTCTCACGCAACATCCACATAGATAAGTCCTCAAGCCTCTGCTAGAGGCTTTTTTCAGTCAAAGTTCTGTTTCTCTCTAGTCAGGAAACACCTGGAAGCATGCAGTTCCTTACATGGATTCGGGAACTTGCTTAGATAGTTTGAACCACTCAGGCAAGGCTGAGCACATGACAACTCATTTCAATAACAGAGGTTCAGAGCATTCTCTTCCAAAACATTTTGAAAAGAGATTCACCACTACAGAGAATAAGCCCTGAACACTTTTGGACTTGATATGATTGTTCATTTCAATTTTGCTGGGCTACTGTGAGCTTATCTTGGGTTGGCATTTAATGGTGAAATGGTGAAAATAAACCCTTGTCCCATGTCCTGCAGACCTTCCTCACACCTCTTTGAACAGACTAAGCAGGTCCAGTCAGGTTTGCTCTCCTGATGCCTCTGTGCACACCTACTCCCTCCCTACCTGGTAAGCATACATCCTTCTCCATCATGGTTGAGCACATTGGTAACAATGGTGCTTTGACACCATCCCAGTGGCATGTACTTATGCTGGTGGCAGTAAAGAATGAAGGTGCCAAAGGCAGTGGACATGGCCAAGATTAGTTTTTAATTATTTACTTTATTTTTTTTTAGTATCAGGCCTCTGTTTCTCATTGTCTCATTTAAATTCTACATACCTGTGGGTGGGCATGGTGAACTTGAACCAAATAAGTAAAGGTGTACATATGTTTATTTGGATATATACTTTTTTCTCTGATAATTCTTAGTTTCCCATACTGTCAAATTCACCAGAGTTAAGCACTTTCTTTCTCAAGTAGAGTTAATTCTCATTATTATCTTAAATGTTTATTGCATGTACTGGCAAGCAGAAGTCATCCCCAGCTGCAGGGGTTTTTTTGTAAGACTCCTGCTTTGTCTTATGATCTGTGATCAAAATGTGTATACTAGATAAAAATGCCCTAGTACAGTAAAATTAGCCCATTAAATATAGTACAAAAAGAGAGAAATTATTACTTTTTTTCTTGCATAAGTAGTACTGCATCTTTGGAATACTTTATGAAGTATTTCACACATGCTTAATATACAGTAATCCTATTGTAATGTGGAAAACAGGTGAAATGAGATTTAGAAATTCTCCTCAGAAATACAGGTAGACTACTCTAAGGCAATCCCATTTACTTAAAATTTCATTTTGCTATTCCCACAGAGAGAGAAAGAGCACACTCTATAACAAACACTGTTTCTTATAAGCTGACAGCTGTGGAACCAAATCTGCCCTAAATTACAAATTGCATTTTCTTGATACACCTTAAACTAAAAGGCATATGGCTAAACTACTGTCCCATGATTAATCCAGTACTTAAACACATAAAATAAACAGCAGAATAGCTCCAACAAGCCTATTATAACAAATTATGCATGAATTTTCTTTCAAGGAAATGAATATCTGCTGTTCTTCTCAGCAGAAAATCCTGGGCTCCAAGTTTTGACAGTTCTGATAAAAAAATTTTTTTGAGACAATAAATCCTCCTATGGAGGACATTGCATTTCCCACATCTTCATTTTTTATCAGGAGTACACTAAAAGTGCCTGGAGGCTCTTCAAGCAGATGAAATATAGTCCTAAATAGATGTGCTTAATGTTGCCTAAATCATAGCAAAATACTGAGATGGCTGGAAATCTCAGCACCTCCAGCTGCTCCCATAAACACGTAATACACAGCTATAACTCGAGTAATTTCCTCAGTCTCTTCAGGGCTGTTGTTCTATTTTGAGGTTTGTAGGTATTAAGCTTTAATCCAGCCTATTCAACTGCAAGAAAAATGAAAATATTTCTTAAAATCACGTGAAGGTGAGCAAGTGAGGGAGAGAGGGACCTGCCTGCAGTGCAGGGGCGCTGGGTTTGTCCCAGCTGGCCCAGGAGATGTGGTGGTGCTGTAAAAGCCATGCCTGCAGATCCACCAGGCATGGAGAGGCAACCTTCCCTCGCTGTGAACTATTCTCTTGAGCATCTTTTATCTGCCATTTAGACACAGTAACAAGTAGCTGTATCTCACAGAGAAATAACACTAGAAATAATGAAGCCTGGCTTCCTAGGGCTTTGTGTTTCTTGGCTGATTACAGGAGCTGATTGAAACTTTCTAATCACAGGAGATGACTCCTATTATATTTATTCTAGTGGATTTTAGGTATTTCAAATGTATATAGTCACATTATAATCTTTCATTTTTCTTTCACTTTTCTTCTGTGAGGTCTTCAGCTTCCCTCTTTCATGCAACATGAGAAGTGAGCACTCTGCCCTCCTGATGTATTTGTTTGAAAAAATTGATTGAGGAACACACATAAATGTGAGACACTCACATACCTCTGCACAAATGAGAGGATTTCTCACTTCCTACAGAAAACAAGCTCAAGTAATGGACCCCCTAAAAATTTGTGAAGTGCACACACCCAAAGCATGTCTGTACCACCAAAAGAGAAGGAAGCAAGTGAGTGAAGCAGTTTTGACCCAACGTCATTGTGGTCTCTTGAAAGTAATGTAGAATGAGGCAGGGGATGTTATTTGGGAGGCTTTTGCTGACATCCAACAGTGCCTTGCAGTGAGACTGGAATTAGCTGAAATTACATCAACAACCTACCAAAACCAGACCTTCCAAACACTAAAAAATGTAAGAGCTCATTCCATATATTTATTATGAGCTCTAGGAGAGCATGAAAACCTGACTCTCTTTCCATTTACACTAATGAATTCTTGATTTGCAGTTTTCTTGCTTTTGGACTGGGTTGCACAGGTGGGGAAATGCAGCCCAGTTTTTTGTTGCACTTTTCACAAAAGAAAGGGTGAGGTGGCTGCAATGGTACAGTGACAGTGTTCTGGACTGTCCTATGCTCTTAGAAATCTGAGAAGTGAGAATATAATGAAAGATTTAAGAAACAGAGCGTGAATATGTTTTCTTGCCAAAACAAATAAATGCAGATTTGCTACATCTCTGGAATGGGGCCAAGCAGATTTTACAGAAAGTTCAATAATCTATTTTTAAAGATATGTGATTGATTGGACAATCCAAGAAAGTGGATAACTTCACCAGTTCCCTTACTCGCTTGATGGGAAATGTACTAATTTTATTTACTTGCTCCTTTTAGTTTCCTTTCTTTATTTTATGTGGACTTTAACATTTTCCTCTCTCACTTGAGTGAATTTGAGTGGCACCTGCAGAGAAATGCCTGCCTCCAGGGCAAAATGAACACTGAAAAATTATATTCCTCAAAAGAAAAAGAAACAAACAAAAAACCCCAAAAACAAAAGGAAAAAAAAAAGATAGTGAGATAGATTTTTATATGCTGTTGCATTTTTCAACAATGAAAAATTCTTATCAGGAAATCTTTTAAATTATTCTCAAGATAGAAGAAGTTCCCCTTCTTACTGAAAAAAAGCTCTTCAAAACACTTTAAGTAATAATCCTAAATTACAGGCTTTGAAAATTAATTGCTCAGAAGCCTGAATTTAGAAACATGCTTTTAAAATAGGATAAAAACCACTCAATGATGAGATTAGTAAAAAATTGAGTGAGCTGTTCTGGACAGCATCTTATGCTGAGAAAAGGAAAGATCTAGGGTTTTGTGGGGGGCTTTTTTTTTTTATTTTCCTACCAAGGCCTCCTTTGAGTTCAGCCCAGGTTTTGCAGATACCCAAGCTGCTGCTGTTGATTCCTGCCTGGCAAGCAGGGATGGGTGTGCACAGCAGTGAGTCATTAGTTCCTCTCCCAGCCCAGATGTTGGTACAAATGACACCTCTCTGCCTTGAGGCACTGCTCGTGGAGCACAGCACTGCCAGCAACTTGCTGACAGGCACCAGAGTTATCCTGTGCCACTGCACGGGGGACAGGAAACCTTACAAAACATCTCTTACAAATCCCTGCTGCCTCTTTCACAGGGGCTGTGGCCTTCAGAGAGAACTCACCCTGGTTTGTCTTCTACTTGCTCCTGGGTCTCAGTCAAGGGCACTGTTCCTACCCCTGTGAAATCTGTGTGGTTGAGGCAGAAGTCACTCTTGGTTCTGCATGTCAAGACCATGCAATAAGCAAAAAAGGAGTGAAGGAAAAAGTGGGTATTTGGAACAGAGACAAATGGAAAGCTTATTACTGAACTTATCTGAAGAGCAAAGAAGAGGGTGCCAGGAGGTACAAAACAAAGTGTCATGCTGCTTTTGTAATTGCCTAATTGGACAAAATAATTCCCTCCTGCAGGGTGACCCTCTCTTGCATCTCCAGCAAGGAAATGCAATACAAAATAAGGAACTGAGTTTTCTGAATACAGCCATTGTCTTTATTGAATTACCATTTTATGCTATTATGATTATTGCATAATTATCCACTTGTTGTGAGTACTCATGTCTTTTTACATATTTCCTGCTCTCACAGTCATCAGAGCATGGGACCACCCCAGAGAAATCATTTGTCAAACTATCCTCTGCTTTAATGATGCCAGAAAGTGTTTTGCTCTTTGGCAGTCAACTTCTCCACTTAATTTCTTAGCTCTTAAGGCTGGTTTATCTAGAGGTCTCCAGAAACTTGCTCACATAGTTAGCATCACTAAAGGTGAAAAGTAAAAGCAGTAAAACACTTTGATCCAATGGCTGAGCCTTTTCACCACTGATCAAGCAGTTTGTAGCAGATTATTATAATTAAGCACCTTTGAAGTGCCAACTTATATGAAGCTCTGGAGTTTCAGAACTCAAATCAAATTTGTTAATATTCTCATTTTTAGGGGTATTGTGCTGTTTATAGAAGTGTTTTTTCTGCACATTCTTATTTGTCCTGCTGACGCTGCTTCACTTGGAAAAAGCATGTTGGAAATCATCCAAAGCTAAGAACCTGTCCTCACTCCTGATTTAATCTTAACCTCATGTTTTCCAAAGACAGTCATGGGAACTGCATGTGCCAGTGGAAGGTTAGACCCAGCCTTGCTGATCTGTGTCACTGTGCCACTGCAGCAAACAAGGCAGCTCAGCCAAGCCTTGGAAGAGCAGTCCCAAGCCAGGCAGCCTGAGCCTGTGCCAGCACCAAAGTTTGGGCATTGCTCTGCTAACCCCACTGGGACAGACAGAGCCTCAACAGCATAGTAAAGTAAAAAAATAGCTGAAAGTCACCTTTGCAAGTGTGCATCCTGGGCTGTACTCAGTAGTCACTGTGAAGCTGGGAGGAAACTTTTTCAGTCCTCTAATGAATGAATGCTTTGCTGGCAGCTGTTGCCTGTTTCCAAGAAGCACCAGTATAACCAGTGCTTACCTGAGCACCCTGCCCAGACCTCCACAGCTGGGAGGAGAGAGCTGCTGGGAGCCCAGAGGGCTCATGAGGACATTTGGGAGTGAACATATTTCTCACACACCTGCCCACAAACACCTAGTAAGTGAATTAAATGAGTACTTTATTGACAATGCTCTCACTAAGGGGAGTACATGTTGGAGACATTTTAAAAAGAAGACAGTATCTGTTTCTAAACAGTGATGTCAAAAGAGGAAAAAACCCCCAGTGTTTTGTTATAGAGCATGCAGGGATAAAAAGCTCCCCACATTTGAATTGCAATAAGCATGTAAATTTTGTTTAAATACCTGTTGCTACCTTTTCTTCCCAAAACTTGGCTCTTGAACTCCAAAGTCAATATACATTAAAATCTGAATAGAATAAACATAAAGTCAAAATGGCAATGCCTCTAAAATGTCCCACAGAAAATAAGATATTGAAAATGCTGCAGTTCCACTCTGCTAATTCAGCAACCAAGATGAGAAAGGAAGAAATGTTGGCTCAAATCTTGAACTTACCAAATAAAGAGGTCTAAATAAAAATAGACTGGGGAGCAGTGAAAGAGACCTTAAAATATGTAGATTTTAATTACTCCACCTGAAAGTCTCAGTTGCTGTCTGCATTTCTGAGAGGCTGGGTTTATAGAGAGCACTGAACGCCCATGCTGATGGGGTTTTAATTTGGAGTAGCTCTGGTCTGGTCCTGTGAGCTTAATTGCAATTAGCTGTGAGATTGTTTCACCCATGAGCAGCCAAGATTGCATGTCCCCAGCAGTGTGAGACATGGAATGATACATGGGGAGGGCAGCAGATTCATTCCCAAGTGAGCTCCTGCTTGAAACCAACTACGAGTGTAGGCTACACACTTTGTAAATAATTTCTCAATACAAAGTAGACCCTTCATCTGATTATCATTTTTGCCTGTAACTCGGAGAAGTAATTAAAAAACATACCATCTGCCTAAAAATGTACAAATAATGAAAAGTGCTTAATATATTTTTATGAGAATATTCCAATATGGAAGGAGAAAACACAGCAATGCTTGATTTCTGAAGGACTATTGCAATATTTTGGTATGTAGTTACAGTGCTACTTCATGCTAGTCAAAACCATTGCCATTAACAATTCTAGGAGAGTCAGAAAGGCCACATCTGAAAAAGAATTTTCATCTTCCACTAATTGCATCATTTTATGAAGTCTTAACAGACTTGAAAAAATTGGCCCATAGTCTGAGTGACAGTTTGTGTTACAGATTTAGAGGGGATAGGAAATTTTCCTATATCAAAGCTGAAGAACAGTTCTGACAGCTGCAAATGTTCTCTGAATTAATAATGTGGAGCTGGCATAAGACAATATTTAAGAAAAATCCATTTCGTTCTGCAGTATTGAAGCCCCTTGCTTATAAAATATTAAACATGATTAAAATTGGTATGCTGCTTGAATGGGAAGATAAAACTTGGAATTCACATATGAATCTAGAAGTAAGAAGAATCATCATTTCCAACTTTCATTAGTGATAACTTATAATTCAGGGTAAAACAACACCCTTACTGCTAAAATTCAAACCAATCTTTTGGCTCTGGCATAGGAAAGAAAATGCACTTTCTAGTTTCATTATTTAAACCCCACTGACCAACCCTTATTTGCAGAAGCTTTCTTCACTTTAACTATAGAAACACCTCTGGAAAATTAAATAAGCCTGTTATCTGATATGTGAGCTCTCTGAATATTAATTGACAAATCTGAAGTTCTGGTTTGGCCTGACCTTTCAGATAAAATTACTTTCTTATTTCTCAGTGCTTCCTTACATCAGCCCTTAGTTACAAATAGGTTATATAATGTCAATAAAAACACCAGGAGACATGGCCTGGCTTTGTGGTTTTTTGCCCAGCAGAGAGAAAAGCTGGGCTAAAATTTCATCAAGAGCCATAAAAATTTAACTTCAAGCCCACTTAAACTTCTCAGGTTGACATTTTAGCCATTTTGTCCCCCATTCTCACCTGCAGAAACAGGTGAAACCTGTGTCCTCTGTGTAAAACTCACCTGTGCACTCAGCTGATGCAGTCCCTCTGGGGAAGGCAGTGCTTTCCCAGCTGGTGAGATGCTGTACCTGCACCCAGGGAGACCTCAGGAGCTGCAGAGAGGTCCTGCTGCCTGGAGCAGACAGCAAACCCTGACAGCCCAGCTGGTATTTATCGAGTGGGAGCCAGGATGAGTGTACAGGGCTGGAATATGCGAGGGGATGTTGCAAGGCTTTTCAGTCTGCATGGGATGAAAGAACTTCCCGTCAAAGTCTCAGGGAAAGTCCCAGCCCCTGTGTTTACAGCTGAGGAGAAGCTGTGGTTCCTTTTGTCATGCTGGCACTGACTTGCCCCTTGGCTATTGGCTAGGGCTAAGGTTTGGCTGCCTTTCCCCACTCTTGGAAGACTAACCAGAATTAAATAAGCCAGAAATGTTGTAGGAGCACAACAGCAAATATTTGCCCGGAAGGAAAGCTGCATTTTTGGGCTCTCCTGTGCCATTCCACCTGTAGGTAAGTACAGGTAAGTGCAATCCTACCTGTAGTAAGATTGCCACATTGGGATGAAAGGAATTTGGCATGGAGAAAATTGAAAGTAGTTGATCTCTGAAATTCTCTGGATATTCTTGGTAAGTGCAACTATCATGAGGTGCCAGTCAGTGATGGAGAAATGTTGAGAAGTGAGTCTCTAAGGGATAAGCCACTGTGTAGATGCAAATTTTGTGATATTGCATATCTGTTTGAAATGGGACATAATTCAAAACAGATAACTTGAGCATCACTGAACTAGATCATAACCCAGATAAGAGCAAGGGGCTAAGACAGTCCCACTAGCACTGAAATTTTGGTAAGTTTGAAAAACGACTTGAAGGGGGGATTGTAAGTAATATAGCACTCTAGACTTGCAAGCAATGTCTGACATTAAAGAGGAAAATAGTAAAAGAAAAAGTACTTTTTACATGGTCTTGACTTTGGGAGATTTACTGGAAACTAATTAGAAAAACCCACTGAGAAGAAAGAGTCATAGAATATATAAAACAAAGAGGTAATTTCTAAAAACAGAAAGAAAGGACGGTATGAACTTTCATTCAAAACAATCTGTGACTGCACTAGGGCTGAAGAAAGTACATTTGACAGCTTGAGTTCTAGAGAAGAGATCAGGTCATGTTTGAGATTTAGAACAGGAATAGCCTCTGTCACCTGTACAGTGTGATAAAAAGCACAAGCCAATGTGATGTCTGAACCACTGGAAGAGATCCAAGAACTGAAAAAAGTGATATCACTTTGAAAGAGCTTAGAAGATTCAACAAGGTGCACCTGGCATGTGCAAAATGTACAACCTGGCTCAGAATGTCCACTGAGGCCAGGGATTTGTCTGGGGATAATCAGTTTAATATTCCTTTTCAGGTGACCCTTATATGAAGATGCTGCCAAGAATTGTGTTTTACCCTTAAATTAAAGGGAATGGAGAGGAAGATGGTTGACTTGCAGAGTCTGCAAGCACAAGGCTGAGCCCACAGAAGATATATGAGAAATAAATGTAGAAATTCATAATATATGGGAAAAAGGGCAAGTGCTATGCAATTCAGTGCATCAAATTCATCTAAGCATTGAGTTCCTGTGTAATAACACGAGCAAAGAAATCTGAAAATAATTTAAAGCTATTTTCCAGTGGATAAAAATCTTATGAATACTAAAAAACCCCAGGAAAAGCATTGAGTTGTCCAACATTTCTCACACCTATGTGATCCCTTCCCATTGTAAAGCAATGCTTTAAAGAGGAGCTGGATACACTCATGGCTCTGGAATGACTGGAAGAACAGACAAAATAGTTTTGTCCTCATAGGAAAGATGAATGAAACTCCTTGTTTGTCCATTGGTAGGCCTGAGGAAACAAAACAGGTCTATTATAGGGGTCTTGGTGAGTGTTCATATGAGCAAAAATAAAAGAGTTTTTTAACTTTTTGAAACATTTGTAAGCTGCACTGTTTTCTCAGATGTGTATTTAGGCTGCATTTAGCACCTGAGGAAAATCATGACAAATTTTGCAAACTTTTCAGGTTAGTAAGATTTATACAAATGACATTTAGATTTGATGAAAAAGTACCTTCTGAGAGCAGCCATGGAAAGTGCTCCTGGGCTGAAGGTGGACAAACAGCACTGTAAATACCTTGTAACACAAATAATAACACACTTGAAAAAAGCTGGCACAAACTCAAGCAAATAATCAGAAAATATTCAGCAATTCAGGTGTTCTCCAAAAGTATTTTTGTGTGCTGAATTATAAAGAGAAATATGTATCTAATGTAGCTTCTTGAGAGCACTGTCATGATCATCTCACAGTAATTATTGAATGAAAATGAGAAACGGGAGGAATTAATTAGACATTTCAGACCTTAAGGTAAATTACCTATGGAGAATTTCAGGGCAGATGTTGATTTGGTTTTTTTAGACAGCGTGGAAAATGAAAAAAAAAAAAAAAACAAAAAGAGATTGCAGTATTTTATGAGTTAACAAAACTTAGGTGTACTCATAGGGGAAAAAAAGAATATTTAATCTTAGTCATGGAAATAAACAAACCCATACATTGTTATTTACTGAAGGCCAGTGCTGTTTGAAACTGATTATAAATCATAAGAAATTACCTAACAAAGCTTGGTCAATGCCTATTTTTCATTATTTTTCAGTTATGGAGTGTGACTTGCAGCTTCAATATATCCTTGAAATTGCAAGCTGGATTTCTAGAGCATTTGACAATGGAACCAAGTCCAGAGAGATATTTGCTCATCACTCTTATTGCAACAATAGTTACTGAGGTTAAGATGCTTCCGAAAATAGTTCATATCACTGAATGCAAGATTGAATTTAGCCTAAAACATGAGAGTGGTGAACTTGAAAGTGCTATTGGGGAAGATGTTCCAAAGCATATGTGCCAAAAATTTTGAGATTCGAATGCATAAGGAAAAGGTCAGGGACATGGGAGGAATGTGCTCTGCTCTGTGCTCATCTCTGGGGTCCTATACTTGTTTGAGCTCTCATCTCTCACACTTTACCCTTCCATTTTTTTTTTCTTTTTTTTTCTTTCCCCATTTGTTGTTTCCTATTATCACTTGTCTGTACTCCTTTTTTTAGGGAAAAGAAAAAAAGAGCAGTGGTGTTACAAAGCTGCATGTTGTTTGTAGGAGGTTGTTTCCCCAGGCTCATCGTTACTGTGGAAGAAGAGATGACAACCTTCTAAAAAAACCCAGAAGGGAAAAAGAGGCACAAAGCCTGTCACTTTGTGCTGTGAAATCTCCATCAAACAGCAAACTCACCCTGGGAGCAGGGACACTCAGGAGCAGCAGCCCTGGTGCCCTGGGGGAGCCAGCATGCCCACAGGGCACCTCAAAGGCTGGTGGAAATTTGCAGCCTCAAGACTTCTGATAAACATTTGTATCCCTCTGTTATATCCCTGTTTGAAATATACTTGGTTTTATGTTTTCCTTGGCAGGGAAGGTATAGTCTTGGGAATTTACATTAAAGTTTTAGCATCTGAAAAGAAATTCTGGCTATAGCTTTGTAAAGTCTGCCTTTGCTAAGTGCAGCCTTCACAGAGAGAGGAACATCATTTTGCTGGGGGTTTATTCTGAGGTCCAAGATTACACAGGTATTCAGGATGAAGTCAGCATGTCTTTGAAGATTTATGCATTAGTGATGGCAAAACACCACCAAGCACGCTAGTTAACCCAAATCTCAAACAAGCCAGAGAAAGTGGATTTCTCCCTGAAAACAGGGTATGCAGTAGCATGGTTTAAACATAAGCTTTGTCCTGTATTCTTTATCCCTATTATGGCATTTCTGCACAAAGCATAATTACTTGAGAGTGAAGTACTGATTCCTCAGCGTTTAGGGGTAGCTGACTTGACACCAGCTTTCCCAAAAACAGGAAAAAAAATCACCCTTCACAGAATCACAGATACAGGTGTCACTTTCAAACCCATGGATTTCTCATACAGTTGTCTGTGATTGGAAACAATTCAGAGTAATTTCAGTGAAACTTAAAAAAAACCCCAGGTGGTTAGGAGACAAATTAGGTCACATTTCCCTTTCAAATAAAGTCAACAAACTTTCTTTCTTGAATTTTGTTTGACACTGTTTCATGTGATATTTCACTTGCTTCCTTGTGCTCAAACTGAAGCTGTTGACTGTAAGTGTTTGCTGTCAATTTCGACAGGGTGGGAATATCCAGACCATTTCTCAACATAAGCTCCAGAATTTTTGACAGCTTAAGATTTCTTTCTTACACAGCACTTTATCCATGAAGCCTAGGAGGGAAGCACTGGGCATGCCAGCAGGTGAGCTACACAGGTCACTTGAAGTTGCAGACCAAGATAAACAGACTTTCTTAAGGTACTCAGTGAGTGAAAACACGAGCAAAAAACATACATGCAGAGATGAGCTGTTGTGTGGCCAGATATTCACAGTTAGGGAATAGGTGAGTTTTTCAAGGAGACAATAATTTCTAAATTCTTTCTTTCTATATAAATCATTAACCTCATCCAGCCTGTCCATGCTTCGTTTTGATCACCTTCTAACAAAGTGTTTGAGAAGTGAAGGACATGAGCAGGGAGTGTAATTTTTCTTGTCAGAGGTGAGACTGACACATGGGAGTCAAAGTCAGTAATGGCTGAAGCGTTTTGCCATTTGTTGTTCTTATCTTGGCTGAAGCCAAATCCTAGCTTGGAATCTTTCCTCTAAAGTTCATATTTTCAAAGGAACTGCACTCAAATATGTGTGAAATATCTCAGGTTTTTATTATGTCTCATTAATTATCAACACACATGCAAAGATCAGTAAAGATCCTGGAGGGACCTCTAATACTGTCAGTAGGAGATAGCAAAATGTAACTGTGTAAGCTTTTACATTCTTAGTGTTATTTTCTGTTTTTTTTGGCTACCTGCCATTTTATTTTAAGTGGGGATTAAAGGCACTGAAGACATATGCAGCTAAAATATCACAGGTTTTTTATGCTAAATAAAGGTAATTTTGTTCACCTGGTGTTTATTGCCTATTCACAGTGACACTTCCATTTCTGAGATGATAATAACCATTCAGTATCAGCATTCCTTGCTGTTTCAGCAGATAAAGTTATGCTGTGACCAGTGTTAGCTGTTGTGCATGCATTTGTGAAAGCTGCTCTGGATTCCTGTTGCATTCAAGATTGTTGCTTCTTTTCTAAGCAGTCTTTCTTTAAATTACAACAAAGAATGTGACACTATTGTTCACTTAGTTTCTGGGAACATGAAACATGAAATCTGCTGATGACAGTACCTAACAGGGGCC
The DNA here is from genome assembly GCA_034336665.1 of Luscinia megarhynchos. Classification (NCBI taxonomy): domain Eukaryota; kingdom Metazoa; phylum Chordata; class Aves; order Passeriformes; family Muscicapidae; genus Luscinia; species Luscinia megarhynchos. The sequence goes on along the minus strand of JAPFBE010000007.1, from coordinate 25,620,226 downwards.
AAAATACCCTCCAACATAGTTACTGTCTGATTTAGAGAAATATGCAGGATTTTAACTTTTTAGCATTTCACAGTTGAGCCATACTGTGATTTTGTGTGAGATGGAAGGCAAAATACTTGTTACAATTATTCTGGGAAGAACATTTGGGTACAGTTAAAGAAAAGCATACAGTAAAGCACACTGAAATATTTCAGTCAATGGCCCAAAGCAAAGCCTAGATTATGATCTTCTGACTGACCCATGCTGGACCTGGAAATGTGTACTTTTCCTTAGGCAGCAGGGGACGTGTGAACACTGCTCAAAAGTCATGGCCTCATACTGGGAGTGCTGTAGTTCTGTAGACTGTCCTCAACAACTGCAAACACCATAGCTTTGAAGCTCATGGGAATGGGTGCTGTATTTTAGGCTGTGTTAATGTCCAGTACTTTTTCAAAATGAAACTAGGAAAAAGGTGAATTGAAGAAATATTTATTTACAGACTGTAATGCCTGTGAGCTGAAATCTGCCTAGGCTGTGTTGAATTGGTCTTTATGGTCTACTAGCCATGTGTATCCAGTAGGTCATTCCACTACAGCTAGTGATTTTTCTTAAAAGAATTTACAAATATCCATAAGCCAGGGATGACGACTCTTCCTGGTTCATACTTCTAGCTGAAATGAAGCCAAACTGTCATATTTAGAGGAGGTTAACAAGGGATGTTTGATGTATTCTGTAAAGATGAATATCTCTTTTGGATATTTATATATCTGAAAAATTTTGTAGATCCTCCAACTGAAACTATTTAAAAAATTTCGCTTACCCTCCCCCCCAACATTGTATCCTTCCCCCACATTTGGGGTGCAACAATATTCTGAAATTTAGAACTGCTTGTGAGAGAGAAAATAGGCTGTAGAACTTCTGCCCATAACTATAGCAGATCATTGTATCCTATTTATGTAATGTCTTTTCAGCTACTGTCCAGCTAATTAAAAAAAGAGCAGCAAGAACAAATATAAGCCTTAATAATACCAGCAGAGAAATTCAGAAAGATCAGCTGGTCAATTTTTATGGGCTCAAGAAAACTACAAAAGCCCCGAATCCATTTTGAGCAGCTCACTCCAGCAGCAAGATATACTACTGGCATAGCCACACTTTTACTGAATTCCATAGCTGACAAAATCACTCCTACTGCCAAAATGCTCAAATATATGACTGAGTCACAGGAGCTGAACAAATTACTCCATATCAGTTTAGCCATTCTGCCTCTTCATGTCCAGGCTCTCGACTTGCTCCAGTAAACACTACCATACTCATTTAAATGTCTTCATCTGAGCTCTGCAGGCCTAAGACCCCCATTTAACCAAGTCTGACTGCATGTGCATGGTATTTGTGACCTGCTTTAATCCTTCCTGACACTTTGTAAAAATAAATTTTCCAGACACAGACTTCTTAATATATATTCCTTTGTGTCATCCAGCACGGGAAGAGCTTGAAAAGCATCATTTTTCTACTAGGCTAGTTGGACATACAGAACCTATTTTTGTTTCCCTGCTTTTTCTTTGGTTTCCTTTTGAAAATGGGGACTTCATTATCCTGTTAGCAGTAACTGGCTGACACAGACAGAAATAAAAGTTAACACTTAGTCAAGGAGAAAGAATTATGATATTTTTATAGCTATGCCTCCTTTAGAAGGGTAGAACTTATTTTCCAGTGATACACTTATGATATTATAATTAATCAGAGAAAAAGAAATTGTACTACATTATGAAAGAAAGCAATAAGGAGGAGACATGACGATGAATAGGCTACTTAAGTGAGTAAACGATTTCTGGTGCCAGCCTGACAATGACATACAGGACTTGAGTGTCTGTAGTGCTATCAGGTGTCTCAGAATCCTCAGCAGTTTTATTCAGGGCTTTTGAGGACTTATGACACTACTGGCCGTTGCTGTGCTTGGCCACCAAGCAGAAGAGGAAGTTATTTGAACACTAGGTGCTGGTTTCACTGAGTAAGATGAGTTTCACTGGAAAGGATGAGTTTGAGTTCTTCAGAAATGATAGTGAGCTGTTATTAAATGACATAATTCTTCCAAAAGGTCTTGCTTTTGATCATGGCACAATAAATGTTCTATCCTCAGAGTCTCTTCACAGTGTCCTGTCACTGACATCACAGCACTGACCATTCTCTCTCTGCTCCTCGTCTCTTCTACATTCCCTGTCCTTTCAACTCCCTTTAAAGCATGCTTATTACTAGCAGTGCTCTCCCTGGTTTCTTTGTCAGACACTATCCCAGCCCCAGTAAGGTTACTTTATGTGAAGGTGGTGTTTACACCTAACTCAGTGAAGTGGGGATGAGAGGTCTCCTAGAACAAGTAAGGATGCAGACTTTCAGGTTTCACAAGAAGCACTTCACAGACAGGTGAATATGGACAGAAAGGTATGCTGACAGCAGCCCTGCATATGAGAGGCTGTGCATGAACAAGAGGAAATTTTCTGTCCTGCATTCCCCCAGTCCACTTTGTTATTTAGAAACATCAAAACATCGACAGTCAGAAGGTTCAGGTAGACTGTGTTTGATGCTAATAATGGGACTGGAAACACTGGCATGTATTGCACTAAGCTATTTCAATCTTGACCATTCTCATCTACATCCTTTTATTTCTGTTAGAAGTTATTTAAATGCTTGCATATACCTCAGAAAAGTAGTCTATGTTTTGCATTTTTTCAAAGAATGTCAGGAAGTTACTATAAGTATCTCCACTAAATTTGATTAATAAGAATTTTCAGAAGCATTTGTCATATTTCTGCTGGCAAAGTCAACTGAAAGACTAATTTTAGCAATGTGAAAAGCTGCTTCTATTGTGACAAAAATTATGGCCTAAGGGACAGAGCCACCCCCTCTAGAAATTAATACTTGTAAAACCACGTTTCTCTCAACAGTCTGATGGTAATGCCATGGGAAGCTACTAATGGGAAAGTAGAGCTGTCAGAATAAAAAGTGTTCATCTTCTCTAAACCAAGGAGGCTTTATTTATCTTTCCAAGCAATAGGCACAATTGAACTGTCTCTCTGAAATCTGTCTCCTGTAGATAATATGTTTGGTTTAGTACTAACTTGTACTTCAACTTCTATTTCATATACTTGATATTTTTTGGCATCATGTAGACCTTATGCTCTGGGGAATAATAAAACTTTCTTAATTTATTTTTGTGTTGCACCCACAATGACAACTAAGCAGTATAGGTACCAAATACACAAGAAAAATCCCCACACCATGAATTTTATATGGGCTGGAAAATGAAATCTTACATATCAATACAAGTATTAAGGTGTTAGCAGTCTAATCAAAGCAGTCTTATTAGTCCTATTCTGTGAAAACCAGCACTTAAAATTTTCCAATTATTTTAGCTCACTCCTGGTCATGATGCAATGATGCTAGTACCCACCAATTTCCTCATGTCCACCCCTTTCTCCAGCATTATGCTCACCCTTCTGTTGGTCCTCAAGAAGCAAGGGAGAGGGTTCTGGTGAGATGTTAGTGTCCTGGGTTCTTCACTGGGAGAAGTATGGTGCTGCTGAGGATTATTTCCATCTTACTCTAGGATAAGTGTGGGGCTACTTTTATATGGCTCTTAGCACGTACTGCATGTTATTCTTCCCTCATTGGTCGGCAATTCCTCTTTATATCTAAATATACTATATCTAGTATGTTTTAATTACCTGTGTTAAATATTTGTTCTTTGTTCCCCTTGTTATCTCTAAAGCTGGTTTTACCAGCCTCCCAAAGGGTAAATGACCAGTAATTAGTCTTTAGTAATTTGGTTATAGTTCAGGAGTGTCTGGTTTCATCCCATCTCCACACTTTGACAGCCCATCCTATAATCTGTTACTCATAATCCTCTACACCAGCTTTTATTTCAGATCATAGCTGTCTCTATGCAAAGCAGCTACTGCTCCTCTGCTATCTATGACATACAGAAATAGCAAAAGTCTCATAAAAATATGTATTAAAATGCACAAACCTACTAAAGCTAAACTAAAATTAGGTAGTATTCACCTGGAAGGTAAATAATTTTTGATACAGCTCACCTAGGTAAAACGAAGGAGAAGGCAATCCAGGATAATACAAAGTCATCCTGATATGTCCTAGGTCCCAGGCTTTGGAGATGTAACACAAAGTTTTTGGGCTCCTACTCATGATTGAAATGCTCTGCTTTTCAGGCTGTGCTGCTCTGCCCTGTGGAAGCAGGCAAAGGAGTCCTGGCCATGGGTCTCATCAGCCTTTTAGGGTGAGACCCAAACAGAAGAAACCCTGGAGGAGATGGATTCCTATGTTCTGGGTTAGTTTGTGTTGTCTAAGAGCTGAGAGCTGTGGTTCCTCAATCATACAGCAAATTGCAGGCAATCAAGCCCCATCCAGTGTAAAATCTGCTATGTGGAATGAAAATAAAAAGAACTTGCTTCAAAGTAGCTTCATTTTCTTGCTGAAGTCCTACTGATATCTGCAGCTTATCTCTGCTCAGGAGCATGGTCTGACTGACACACCACAAAAGTAAATACAGATGCCATGGAAACGAGGGCAAAAGTGGGAATTTCTAACCACCTGCTTCATGGGATAGCATTCCTTCCAGGCTGGAGCTTTGTGTTGCAGTTTGGCCTCAGGCTGATTCAGTGCCTGCCCTGGGAGGGAGAAGGTCAAGTTCCAAATGGGGAAGAAGGAACACTTTCTGGTGGAAAGAAACAATTCTCTGTCAAAACTGACTTTTCGCTGGCTCCTGCCCTGCAGTGTTACTTAAATCAAACACAAAAGGAGGCAGAGTTAAGTCTGTTGGCAGAGCTTTTTAAACTATTCCCAAAAAGTCATGTTCCTTCCCAGGGCTTGTGCTGTCTTGAAATGCAGCTTCCTTTTCAGAGCTTGGGTGAGAGCTGGGGCAGGCAAGACAGTGGCAGAGGTGTTATATGGATGTACATTTGTGCAGCTCCTGCTTGTCTGGGGGTGTGTTGCATAGGGGACTTTGGGATCAGACTCCCAAACCTTCCTCATGGAAGTGAAAACCCTGCTCTTTGCTGCTGAGCTGTGAGCTAAGAGCACTGCAGGGAATCCTCAGGAGGATTTCTTCTCTCCAGATACATACTGTGGCCTTTTCTGCAGCATGCAATAGCACCTGTCAGTACAAATCCGGTTAATAAATGACACGAATCATAAAGCATTGGCCAGTAAGAAACATAACTCAATATTGCAGAGACTCCTGTTAGTTTATTATAGCCAATTTACAGGATTTATTTCTGTTTGACTTAGGGAATAATACTCAAAAACCCTCTAAGACAGAAGAAAATAATTAAACGTTTAATTTCTTCTACCTTGATGGTTAATGTAATCTTCTTACATCAAGGAAGAGAGGTTAAATTTAAACGGTTTCTTAATTTTCATCTTAAATTGTCAGAACTGCATATATTCAATATAATTTTTGTTTTAAATAGAAGAATATGCAGTTCCCATGTAGATTTCTACATTCTGTTTCTCATATAAAATAAGCTTTTTTTAATAAAATCCAAGTCTAGAAAAAGGAATTAAATGATAGTTTAAAATAAAATGTTTCTTTAAAAAACCACGGAGGGCTTGGTACTCCAATACTTTACATGTCATGAGATCACTTAACTTGCAACATTCTGATAGCCACAAAAAAATTACTGATTGTGTCTGGTAGAGTGTAATTCTGTGCTATACTGACAAATCTATAATTGTTTGATATTAAATTTATGATAGCTTTTGGAAAAATCTGATTTATTGTTACTTTTTAGTCCTATGATCAGGTGTACACTTAACAGATACATATACATTCTATATCAACATGATATACCCACGTATGTCATGTTCATATAGAATTGTTTTATGTGAACTTGTTTCACAAATGCCACTAAGAAATAATGTTGAAAGGTCTTTTATCCTAAAGATTTTTTTTCTGCCTATTTTAAGCAGTAATTGGGAAATACAAGGATTGGAGTTAAATAACCTAAGCAGAAATTATCCAGTTACAGGAGCAAAAGTTCAATAGGGAGGTGGGTGTTGAATGTGTGTTCATCATGGAAAGTTGTTAACATTGATCATCACAAAAAATATTCATCTGAAGTGTGCTCAGATGTAGGACATGGAAGAGACATTCCTTTTAAGTGACAGTGATTGAACTGAAGATGAAAAACCCCATCTTGTCCTGTATTATGAAATAATGAATTTTGCAATGATCCATTATAAACTGAGAAGTGTGTATCTGAGTAATTGCAATTGGTGCACAGAAGAGCATGTTGGGCATTTTATTACAACTGTGATGTCTGAAGCCTGTTTTATGATTTTATGATTTAGCTATATGTAGCTAGTGATCACAGAATAAATCATCACAATCTACCTAAAAATCTTGCACATTGGTCATAAAAACATACTGAACTGGAGTGGGACTACATGTACAGATTACACTGCACACTGGGAGAAGCATGTCAGATTGAGTGGGTCCCACTCTCCCCAGAAACAATGTTCTATTTTGAACAGGTACGAAAGCAAATATGGAAATACAGGCCAGCAGTGGAACTGTAGGTGTGTGAGGTGGCAGTGTAACAATAGTGTCTCCAAAAGAAAGCACAACATAAATGCAAATATAAATACAAAGGAGGACATGTGTCCATGAAATTGGTACATGGTCCTGCAGACCCCTGTAGAGGTGTGAGTAAGACTGTGTTAGATTTATAATAGGAAAAACCAAGCATTGTCAGAAGTGATATTTTCTGTAAAAATAGAAAAAATATATCACACTGTAGCAGAATTTTCTTCACTTACAGAGGTTTTGTGCTTCTAATACGTAATTTCATGTTGCAGAAAACTCTGCTATCAAACACTTCCTGGAAAACTCTTTTAAAGGGAGTCATCAATGCTGGATCACTTGGCAAAACAGGTTGAAGTACTTTGAGAATCATGTAAATAGGCTGATAAGACAGTTGAAAGAAGGCAATGTAGAAGCCTGTTGTGGTCTAAGTGGTGTAGCACACTGCTGTAAGAGCATGTTCTTTTCCCAGGAACAAAAGCAGACAACCTGACAGCAATGGAAATATCATAACCAAGAGCCACTTGTGCCAGTTTTCTCCAGGTGTGACAAACACTTGAACTTGATCAAACCAAAAGCTAAATATAATATACATAAGTATTTTACAGCTATTTCATAGTTGAAGAAAAATGTTCCTAATAGCCACCTTTTCTTTCCATAATTTATACAATTTATTATAGGAAGTGCTTGGTCACTGTTTTTCAAGTATAACTTAGCAAGATACTTTCTCTCTGGGCTTATATTGCTCTGGCAGCCTAATGGTTCTCACTGGCACTACAGGTGGCAAGATCTAATTTTCTTTGGAAGGGGCCTTGTGAGATGTGCAATCCAACACAATGTACACTTCAGTATCAAGAAACAGCCTAAATAAAAAAAAAATAATTGTAAACCTTTTGGCTCCCAGTGTGTTTATTGTACCTGTTAGTTTGGATGACTTAGTGATAGGGTCACTAGTACTTAAAATTTCAGTATGCATTGGTAATGTTAAAATGACATTAATCTGTAACCTCTCAGTCAAAATTGCTTTTCCCCTTCATCTGTGCCTTTTGATATTCAAAAAACTATAGTGTAAGTATTGTCTTTAATTTTGATTGCATGGACCTGATATATTAACATTAATAGTATGCTGGATAAGTGCTTATCATTTAATTTTGGCCAAGGATAAAGGTTATCTAGAGCCTCCCAAAAGTTGCTATTGACTTCAGTTGTATAATTTAGAAATACTAATTCATGTTATCCACTAATCACACTGTTTGGAATTTTTTCCCCTGTGAGTAACTTTAAGGTTCCTGGATTTTTTTTCTCTTTGTGGATGTAAGTAGGACTGTAAGATCTAGCTTTAGGTAATTGTATTATCCCAGCTTTAAACTGACAGGTTAATATTAATCAGGAGTCAGTTTCACACCAACAGATAAAATCCTACTGGATTTTGCTGGGACTCTGTTAGCAATCCAAATAAGGATAAAGGATATAGTCTTAAGTCATACAGCTGTGTGAACAACTGAAATCGATTGGAGCCATTATTGAGCTCACTTGGATCCCTAGTCTCACAGATATTTATGGAAACAATTACACAAGTGAAGTAGAAAAATAGCATTAAGAGGGATTATGCTGATATTCTAGTTTCACTGTCTAGGAGTGAAACCACATCTCTTATCTACTCATGAGCAACAAAACCTGCTCTTCTAGAAAAAAAAAGTGATCAGTATAGAAACTATTTGATTGTATAATGTGTTTAGGTGTAACCAGGGATTTGGCATGAAAAAATGCAACAGAAAGCCTAATGACTAATTCAATTAGAAGAAAAAGTCTTGTTATTTATTTCAGGAGGTGGGCCAATTGTTCACTCTTTTAAAAATTGCAGATGATTTCTTATTTGTTCATGCTATTCCATGATCCCCCCGGAACCCTTTGCTGGAAGGCTGGTGTCCAGTCCCTGTTTGCCTGGCCGCACAGCCGGCTGTACTCAACGCTGCCATTGACTCTCTGTTTACCACTGAGTGCAGTGGCACTGCTGATAGGAAGCAGGTTTGGCAGTGCTTTTGCAAGTGGTGCAAAGATCTGAGAATATGCCACGTCAGAAGATGAAGCCCACATCAAAGAAAGACTTTTAAAATTCCACTCTGTTGGCTTAAGAGACTCTCATTGCCTACGGCTTAATTGGCCTGATAGGAAAGATTTGATTTCTGTTTATGGCACTGTTATAACTGGATATTACTCAAGCTGTCATAGCTGGCTATCAGCGCTGCTATCACTAGCCAAGGCTGTTTGTGGGAGCACCCAGCGCTCCAAGGAGCCGGCAGGGCTGCCTGGGGAGGGCAGGGCTGGTCCGGTGCCGGGATGTGCGCCGGGGCACGGTGCCTCCGGCTGCTCCCACACCTGCACGCACGCAGGCACGTCCACACGGCATCCTTTCTGCCGGGGAGGCACCAGGGCACAGGCAGCCCTAAGGAGACTGCTACAGGATATTTAATGATGCACATAATGGCTGCACAACTGGAGATCGTCTCCTGCACCTCTGCGTCCCGCTGTGCGCTGCTGCAATCAGCAGTACTTTGCCAAATCCCTTTGTCAACTTTCCAATCTCCATCTCCACCTGGCTTTGGGTTTGTGTTTGCAATTCTCTATTTAAGGAAGCTGCTACAGTACCTTATTTTCTAATGTGTGGGAAATTTCTAAGCTAGGCAGGCCAGAGTGGTTTCTAATACTTAAACAGTTATCTGCTGTTAAGTTCCTGTATGTGAGAAGCAGAATCAAAAGAGAAGATAATAATAAAGGACATGTGTGTACCTGTTTTCTTTTGGGAAGAAAAATGTGGATACCTCTGCTGTGATTGATATCAATGCATACTACATAAATATCTATAGTTCTAAAAGCTGACAACCTTGCCTGGACTGATGAATGTTCAATTTCTGTAGAGATAATACAAAAAGATATTAGAAACATCCTTTAAAATAATAATGTCTGACTCAATTTGAATGATCTGAAAGCCTTAAAGAGGGAACAAATGAGTACTGAAAACCCTACAATGCTTCTGTGTTTGACAGTTATAAATATTTTTTAAAGATCTCAACTAGTTGCTTGCCTGACAATTCAATTATTCAGCCTTGTGCTGGAGAACATCATAACAAAATTTGTCTCTGTACTGACACTGTAGTAAATCTGAAAAAGAAGATGTCTTTGGAATGAGCGAAGAATCTACTTGTTAATTTTATTTATGTGATATCAAAGGAAAAACCAGCCAGTTCACCTACTCATGTGATATCTCTTTCAGTGGTCTAGCACACTAAAAGGTAGGATTTTCATCCTTCCATGTTAAGAACTGCCTCTTTTCTCACTGCACAATAGTTCTTTTCATGAGGTTTGTACTGGATAAAAGTTGGGAATCAGCTCTTAAAAAATCAGGAACCCAAGGAGGACCCAGATGCAGCTGCTGGAGGCAAAGAGGTTCCTGTGGGGCTGAGCTGGGGCCTGTCCAGCCCAGCCAGGAGGAGCTTGGCTCAGCATTGTGGATGTGCCAGTGCAGTGTCAGTCGTGCAGGACTCCCCCTGCAGACGAGTGCCCCTTCTCCATTCATGGGACAGTGTGTTTCTGAAGTCCTTCACTCTCCACTAATAGCATATGAGCCAGAAACAGCACTGATCACACACCTTGGAGCACCTGCACACTGGCTGAGACAACTTTTCTGTCAGTATAATATGTAGCCATCACTCTGGGACCTCCATGAGTTTTCCTGTCAGGAAGTAGTGCACAATCCTTAGTGATGGCCATCCCTTGCTCTGAATCTTGGTACTCAACCTCTATTCTCCAGGTTCCTGTGGAGAAAAAAAAATCGATGCACTCACTTTAAAATGCTTACCCTCCTGTGCATCTTACTGTAAGGCTGGGAGGAACATTGGCACCAGGGTGAAAAATTGTAATTGAAATATGCTGAATTCCTAGAAAGATTTAAATTCTGGTCTTAAGCTCATAGATGTGAATGACTTCCTCCAATTCCTTCACTTGCAATTAATTTGGGGGAAAAGAGAGAAAAAAAAGGTAAAAATTGTTCTTGAAAAGAAGCATGACTTTTAAGGGAAAAGCCATAAGACATTATGGAGAAAATAAAACCTCAGATGTTAATGTACCCTTTATCATTGCTCAGACTTATGCTCTAAGATCAAAAGAGTAAGAAATCACAACAATATGGATCAGTGTGAAAGGGAAATCCAGAAGAGGGCAGTTATAGAGAGGTAACTAGCTGGTGACTGCAGGGAAGAGAGGACACATTGAAGCTCAGTGTCCTTTGTGTGCTGCTTGTAGAGGAGCTTGGTTTACTAGAGGCAGCCTCTGCTCCTTGCATGGGAGCAGGTATGGGCAGGCTTCCAGGGCAGCATGGACAAAGTGAAAGTGTACGGAAAAAACCAAACAGTTGTAAAGATAAGGAGTATCTTTCTAGAATGTTCTGTCTTTTGACCTTGTATGCTAACACTCAGACCTCATATTTGACACTCATAACCCAAAGCTTCTGCCTCCTTCTGGGTCTCAGCCATGGGTCAATGTTGCAGTGGTAGATCTGTCAGATTACCAGGGGGAATAGCTAATGAGTTTTGCTGCTCCTGGCATGAACATGGCAACATTTCTTGAACACTTTTGCACTGGTTTCTGTTTATTGGTATTACTGTTTCACTCAAATCACTCTCTGCAAAGAGGTTTTGTTATTTGTATGGATATAACTCTTATGGATGGCATTCTCTGGGCAAAGATGAAGGGATTACAGGGTAGATGAGACAGGAGAAAGGAGTAAAAGTTGTGTTTTGAGAAAAATGCCATAGTTCAGTGCAAGATATTTTCAGGGACTACTCTACTTGCACTGATAATTTTATTTCTTGTATAGCAACAGACTGTGCAGAGAAAAGGTTAAACAGCCCTTTCAATGAATAGGAGTTGGACTTTAACATTCTCCCATATCAGCTGTAACTACAGAAGCCAAGGACTGTATTTATATTGATTCCTGCCTGAGTACTGGTGAGAGGGCTGCCAATGGTTAACTTCACACATGCTATCAGCTTTTCCTTTGCTGGAAGATGGAGCCTGTGATAAAGGCTGAGGAAGAGGAGGAGTGTGACATGCAGGAGATGAGGAATGAGTCAAAGAAAATGCTCCCATGTCCCCAGATGACATTGTGATGAGTGTGTAGGTCTTAGTCCAGCTCTGCAGCACAGGTGAACTTTGTGAGCGTGGTGCTGGGATGTGAGGCAGGGCACGTGGGGACAGGCTGGACACCTCCTGGAGCTGCTGCTGTCCTGCCTGCAGCAGGTGGGTGCCACTGGTGCAGGGCAGAGCTTCAGCGCAGCCACTGCTGCAAAATTCATGGGTACCAATGGCCTTGTTAATGACCCTCTTTTTGGCTTTGTGAGACACGGAAGAACTTGCCTGTAATCAGTGCTGCACAGCAGGGCTCTCCTGTGCAAGGCAGCAGGTCACTCAGGTCAGGACAAGCAGCATGGAGTAGAGGTCACAAGCCTGGGAGTCTCTGGGGTTTTTCCATTGGACCTCTGTGCTTACAACTGTCTTGGGTGATGGTTAATGTGGATGACGTGCACAGGAAGATGAATCACAAAGAATAAAAGACTTGCACATTAGCTGGAAAGAGTTTGGTGGTGCATATTGAAGCAGTCTGGGTTTCTCACTAGCCTCCTTGTTTTGTGAAAGTAAATTATTCTTTATAAATCCTTTGCTGCACCACGTAAGGGCAAGGGTAATTGTTTTTCCCTTCAACTGATTGCTCATCATTATAGCAAAAAAGCGTGGGATTGCTTAGAAGGAAATCCAGTCCCACTAATTCTTTCCCTGATTGTGTTAGTACATTGTTTATTTAGGCTTTTGTCAGAAAAACAGTTTTATTACTTCAAATATTACTACACCTCCTCACTATTAGTCTTTTATGACATTGTCTTTGTTTTGATGATGGTTGTCATTATGTATTAATTTGAAGAGATCCTTGAGGAACATCGTGCTCAGGTTTTCTCTCATCACAGTGGGCAGCTGCTTTTCTTTTCTGTTTTCTGGTAAGGTGCCATTTCTTTCAGTCACAAGGGTGTATTTTTGCTAGTGCAGATAATGAGTGCAAGATTTACTCACAAGGCAGGCACTTGCTGAGAAGCTTAGCATTAGCTCATGGAATAGGAAACCAAATACTGTGACTGCCTATCCTGCAAAAGATGAAATTAAATAAGCTTCCATTGTTATGGAAGCAAAAGGGCCATGAATTGTCTTGAGAAGTATACATTCACATTCTAATAAATTTATCATTTTTATAATAAATATATCATGTTTAATATACATATGAATAATCTTTTTCATACAAATACAAATATAAATAATATAAATATACCAAGACCTTCTCAAATTTTACTGACTATTTTGAGGTCTGAAGACATGTGACTTCTCAGTGTTCCTCAGAAAAACCAGCTGATTTTCAGGAAATAGGGCAAATTGAACAATCTTGTGCCTAGTTTTCAGAAAATTCCACCTCTATGCTGGGAGCCAAGCATCTGATAATCTCTAAAGGAAGCAAATTTATTAACCTGAAAAAGTATAGAGATATTAAAGTCTGAACTTTTTAAAGCAGATAGCCTCAGCCTACAATATTTTACAGCAGCTTTCCAGAGTTTTTAGAAATATTTATGAATAAGAATAGTATATTTATTAAATTATTATTGCTATTATTTCTTTAAAGCATCTGGTTCTGCATTTATAAGAGACTGCAAGTTTCAGAGACTGGAAAAAGGAAGATCTGTTGTGTCATCAGATTTGGTGCTGTTTTTATCTTTTATCTTGTTCTTTGTCTTTAGAGAAAGGAAACAGCAAAAAGGAGATTTTAAATTATCCTCACTAGCCAAAGGTAACTAGAAGCTGGCTCAGCATCACAAGTGCATATGCCTCCAGAGGAAATCCAAACTGGGATATGGATGCTATGGCAAAGCCTACCCCACCTTCTGAGACTGTGGCAATCCTGGGCTGAGGGCGAGCAGCTTCAGGTAAACCCAAATCAGAGTCCTTCCCCCCTACTCCTCTGGGCTGCAGACTATGATGCTACAGTCATTGATTTCCACTAACATAATTCTCAGGTGGAGAGACAAATGTGTCTCAAAGGTAGAGCCACACCTGCAGGTAGTGGTTCAGTTTCCAGCTGCCACAGCACATTGGTCAGGCTGTCCACTCTGGCATGGCAGAGCCTCTCTGGTGCCCGTGGTGACCTGGCAACCACTCTGGTTCCCAGGACAGGGGAGGTGAGTGCTTAGTGCTCCAAGAGCTCTGAATGCAGCACACAGCACAGTGGAAATGAATGGTTTTTGTTTAGAGACATCACTGGCAATGGACTAACTCCGGTTCCAAAAGATCTTAGGAATTTTACATTGGAGGATCTGTTGGATAATGCACACAGATGTTGTTGGGAGCTTGGTGGAAACATCAGTGTCCCATGTAGTACTGTCCAAGTGAAAGTAGATGTGGTTAGCTTGATATTTTTCTGAGTTTATGTTAGTTCTTCCTATCTCATGTGTTTGTGTCAACTGAAGTCATGCTGACCTGCTTTCTTGGGGCTTAAATGCTTATATAAGACAGATGCCAAGGCTGTAGGATAATTACAATACTAATTACTACTTTTGACATATATTTCTAGTGATTAGGACTGTTTCCAGAATGCGTTTGATGCTGTTTGCAAGGGCACTGAGCTGAGATTTTATTTTTCCTATTATCTTTCAATGCTGACGTTTGCTTGTTCTGTTCTTTTAGCTGCAGGAATATAACAGCAGACAGTAAAACAAATTCAGCCATAGGTTTTCTATGTAATAGGAGGCACAAAGTAAACCAAGCAATAGATTTTTGCTACAGGGAAAATATATTTCTGCTTTTCTCAGTAGTTTTGCTATGCAATACCCTTATTTAATTTACTCTTCTTGTACCCTTAAAAACAGGACAAGAATCACCTAAAGGTAAAAGTTGAGAATCACTGCTAAACATAACCATGTATTTCTTAGTGTTTCCAGCTGCAACCTCCTCATCTGTAGTTCTTGCATGTCTTTGTTACTTTTGCTCTCTTTATTAAGGAGAGACTTTGCACACATGAGCTGTACTTGTCCTGTGGGGAGAAACTGAAGGACTGGCACTGGTTCTACTGGGAGACAAGATGACTTCAGGAGGGACCAAACCATCCCAGACCAGACAAAGAGGTTATGAAAACACACCATGGGGGAGGGCATGGGACAGTGAAAACTGAGCAACTGTGGTGCAGACTGGGTGCAGTGAGAAGCTTGTTCTCTGTGGAACAATGGAGCTGTGGAAGAGTTGGACAATACAAATTGTGCTATCTCTGTCCTTGCAGGTTTTCAAGACCTTACTAGATAATTCTCTAAGAAAGTTCTTCTGATCTCATATTTATAATTCCTTGAGTAGGAAGGTGGATCAGAGACTTTCTGAGGCTGGTTCTACCCTGAATTATCTGTGAGAAGTACTTGATTCCTGTTCAGAGCTCTGTTATTTCAGGGAAGTTGGAGAAGTATTGGGAAATCAGGGGGTCAAGACAGATGGGGAGCATGTGGTGAATGCAAGGCTGGCTGTTTGTTTTAAAATTGTCTTTTTGAAATGGACTTGACTCAACTTACAGCTTTGTACAGCATTGATCCTTACAGTGTTTATTCCTCTGTAGGACTTCATAGGCAGGTGAATATGGAGTGCCAGATGCAGCGTAGTTTGTAGTAGAGCTGGGTAGAAAAGCAGCAGATTGTCCATTGCTTATTTTTCTTTTGTGAATAAGCAATGGGTTTTTGAATGCTTTTTTCCTAATGAGTCTCATGCAACAGCATTTCCTGTCCTTTACTAATAGTGCTGAAACCCATGGCCTAGTTGCAACCAAATCTGTTGGAGCACCCTAGTGAAAGGCTATTTTTAAAGTCCTCCACCCCACTATTCCTCTCACTGTTTTGCTTTGCTCTGGATGAATGGGAGCCTCAGTGATATGCCACCTCTAGATGGCATGATGATACTATAAAATGTGCAAGAGTTTTTTTATATATTAAGCAATCATTAAATAATTGCCATGGTAAGGACATATTCCAAAGACCAACAGCCAGGACACTTATTGGATGATACTGATTCCTAGCATGCCTGGAGTGGTCATGATGCTAATACTCAATAGAGATTTAAAGACCAAAAAAAAATAACTGGAAATGTAGCAGACACACATTTACAAATATTACTTATTAATTAATTTTTCAAGTGCTAAGAGGCAATAATCTCATTATTTATGAAAGCATCAGTTCATGATTCAGTTTTTGTGGCAGTCATGTTTGCATTGCAAAAGAATGCAAAATAAGGCTGTTTTTGCTAATTCCTGACACCATTTTCATTCTCTGGATCAATTTGGGGTTGAAGAAATATGACATATAGTAATATCTGTGCATACTGGTTATATGGATTGTAGTATGTCTGCAAATAAACTTTAAGAGTCTCAAAGAAAATTATTTACACTTCACAAAGTGTATGAAACTCCTTACAAACTTCAATGGGATGTGTGCACATGTTTGACTACATTCCTAAATTTTGCTTGTGGGCATGAAAGAAGTCCAAATGATAATTTTAAAGATAAAAAACCCCAGTGGTTTTTCGTGGTTTTGTTTTTGGTTTTGGGTTGTTTTTCTTTTTTAAATATTGAGTTATTTTTTGGATGGTGCTTCCTCTGAGCTCATCAGTTTATAACTGTCAAAGAATGCCCCAAATGCCAAATCTTGAGTAGTCTTTTAAACCATCACTGAAATGAGTTTCATAAAAAGAAGAATTTGCACTAGCTCAGGAGATCCCCTGTGGTTCTCTGCTCTGAAAACTAACAAAACCAGGACTGAGATAGGTAGATAAAGTATATTATTTGACAGAGCAAACCCCGTGCTAGTGAGAAATTGCTTATGGAAGCAGCTGGAGAAATGAAAAGTAATTACATACTGCAGAAGAAGGAATAGTTCCAAAAATAACTTTCTGCTCTGCAGTCTCCTGTGACAGTAGACAGCTTCTTAGGGTCCTGTCATGTTTTGCAGAAGCCACTCAACATCTGCTTCAGCAGTTAGATGGGCACTTTGAAAACCAGATCTGCCAGGCTGGAGATGAGATGCCTGGTTTTGCAGACCACTCAGTTCCTGCATCTCAGAAGCCACTGCTCCTTACACTCTAAGATGACTGAAGAAGAAAAGCAGTTCCCAGAAATGCTTAAGATTGTGGTGCACTGACTCTGAAAATGAGCTTATAACTTCCCTCTTCTGCAGTAGTTAAAATTCTTGATCTGCTTTGTAAGAAAGGTGATGAGATGATCCCTGTGGCTTGTGCACCACAGTTTGCATAATTCCCGTACTACATTACCCAGTAAGCAAATACCAAAGTGCAATCAAATTTGGGAAAGTTGTGAAATTCTAGATTGAAGGTTTTCTTTGCAAAATAAATTCAGCTACTTTGGATTTATGCAGCATGCTATTGCCTTGAACCACGTGCTGCTTTCTCCAACAGGAGCCTTTGCTCACTCCATGTACAGATAACTGTGGAATATGCCTTTTAGCTTTCTAGAATTGGGTTTTTAATGCCCAACCAAATAACTAACAAAACCAAAACCCCCCCACCTAACTGAATACACAGAAATTCAGCCATACAGTATGTGTGGATTTATTCCTAAGATCTGCCAACATGAATGCATCCTCATTTGTCTTCTAGCCCTTGTAAGATCCATTAATATTCTGAGTGCCTCGGTGATGGCAGACCCTCACAAGGCATAATCATGCAATGCAGCTCCCAGTTGCTCGCTCAGCTCACACTTATGTGATGGATTTCAGATGACTGGCCCTCAGGATAGGCCCATATGGTGTGGTATGACATGCTTTCTGTTTCCCAGCCTGGCTGAGAAAAACAGTACAGAAGAGGAATTGTAAGAAAGAAATTCAGAACAAGTGTCTCTGGTTTGGGGTTTCAGAGGAGCATTCTCTGCAGCATGTCCTGCTCTGCCCCCTCCTCCCATCACTGCAGGGCCCTGGTCCCCATCACCACTCTGCCTCCAACCTGTTTGCTGCCATCCCACTTGGCCTCCAGTCCCCTGCTTCTGGACCTTCTCTGTTTTGTTTGCTCTCTCTCAAAACCCAGCTATTTCTTCCACTCTGCTAATAGATTACATTTGATTTTCTTTTCCTGGACACTTTCCCTGTTCTTCCCTATTCCCAAATAGATTTCTCTGTGCTGTTAGGTCTTGGTTACCTCTTTTCTGAAGTGCATAGAAGGTGTCTCAGGGACCACAGACAGCAGCCCTTAACACCCTGATCCTTGGTGCTTCCTTCCCCAAATGGATCCCTCCTGAGACTCTCTTCACTCTTTACCCAGCACTTTCATAATTTTATTTCAAATAAGATTTACTCTGTATTTTTGTTGACTTTTGAGTTCTCACAGGAAAAATGTAATTTCCAACAGTTCAGTACCCCCTATCATGCTAATTTTCAAAACCTTCATTCAGATCTTAACAGCAAAACAGATGAGAATAATGTATGGCCCAAGTGTTATGTATTTTCCTCATGCTCATGGGATTGATGAGAATACTCTGTTGGTCAGATCTGTGAACCTGAAGGTTTAATTGCCTTATCATGCCTAATCATGCCTGTTACTCAGTAATTGGTAGCTGATGGTACAAGCTTTGGCTGCTGCAGTGGTAGTGGTAACCTGTTGGGGAGGTGATTTCTCAGACCATTTGAAGCCAATTGCACCCACCTCACTGGTGATACCCTTATTCTGGGAACAGAGGAAAACATTTGATCTGAAATTTTAACTAACATAAGACAGGCATCTGGGTCAGAAAATGATTCAATGGCAAAATTATAAGCAACTGAATCTGGAGCCTGATAAAAGACCTTAACTGCAGGCATTGCTCAACTCCAGCTTGCATTTTGCATCCCTAACCTCCCTGTGCAGCTTCACTGGATATATTGTGCAGTGTTTGGTGCTTCCATCTACCATGTGGGTATTGGTGGTGTAAGCTGTGAAAAGCTGCTGGGCTGAGCTGCAATCATGGTAGAGATTTCTATAGTGCTCTCTATGAAGGTTTGTGTATGTATAGAATTTGCTGCAATTTGAAAGCACTTTAGGTCCCTGAGCCTCGGCAAAGCTCAGTTAAGGATGTCAAAATTCAGGTTTTGTAATAGTAGCTAAGAAATGGCAAATCATTCATACTGTTTTGCTAATATATCCTGTTCTGTTGCTGCTGCTGGGAATGCAAAAAGTTACAAAAGCAGCCAAAACAATAACAACACAGTGTTTCCTACTAAGAATAACATAGATTGAAGTAGTGATTTTCTTGTTCAGGGAGTCAAACAGTAGCATGTTGTCAATAGTAATATATTGGCCTAGGTGGTACTCTAAGCAGATTCAGCACTAATATTAGGAAGGGCAGAAAAGTGTGTTGGGGAGGAATGTGACTGTTGTTTCCTTCTCCTTTATTTATAAGGGAATATAATGGTATTCCCTCTTTACATTTCCGGGAATATGCCTGTTGGTTTAGCTTTCCTAAAATAGCTGCAAACTGATGCCTAAAAACCACTGCTGTATGTATTTTTTCCTGATTTATATTTTAAAAAATTTGGTTTTTCTTAAAGTCTCACATGACTTGAAAACTTTCATATTTAATAAGATGGGTTTGCAACTATTGCTGTCTTATGAGTGCATGGATTTGTACAGCTTCCAGAGGAGATGCTTAGTGCACCACAGGCAGTGTGGAGCTGGGGGTGGCTGTCCATCTGCTGATCACACTCCAGGCTTGAAGCTGGGAATTTCTTTTAGTAGAAAAATTTGTTCATTATCCAGCCTCTTAGAGAATTATAAGGTCCTAGTCTTGTGATATCTAACACCACTACACTACATTTTTTTCAGACATGGGTAAAAGATATATGTCCTGGAATGGATTCCAATCCTCATTCACAATAATTAGTTAAAATAAATTATTTGCTTCAACATGGATTTCCACTAGCATAAATTAGGTCTGACTCCAGCTATATTTCTTTTGAGCAGAGTCTGCAGATTGCTGGAGCCTGAAAATTATGATATCTCTCTGTGCTGAGGTTGGTTTTTTGCGATGATCTCCCTGTAATTTTCTTTAGTTGAGGGACATCTTTTGTCTCCTCAGTGCATTAGTGATTTTTGTGGCCATGTTTAAATCAAGGGGAATTTGAGTGGAGAATGTGCTTTGAGTGTGTCCACCACCTCCTTAAAATTCCTCAAAAAAATCCTATATGCTCATCCATATTTATTATGAAAGGTCTTTATTATGGCAAACGTGAACCCCTTTTCTTCATAAGATTTTCATCTTACATTACCTATGTTTATTTAAAAAAAGGAGAAATGAAAGTGGGCATGTGGAAATTTTTTTTTCACTAATTCATTCACTAAATCTCTAAGGCAGCTATTTCACTCATTTGGACAGCACCCCCAGTACTGATTTTTCAAACAAGCCTGCACTAAAATCATAATGTTAGTGCTCTCTCTTCCTCTCCCTCAGCTAGAAATGCCTGAACAGACAAGGGGCTTGTTAATTTGGATGTGGATTTTATTATAATTTTATTTTTTATTTTTATTTTTATTTTTATTTTTATTTTTATTCTTATTTTTATTTTTAAATTTATTTTTTATTTATTTATGTCTTATTTTAATTTTACCCCACTGGAGGTCAAGGCATTAACTGGACAGTCCACAATGTCTGCTCCATGAAATGTCAGAAAATTTACTGCAGCTGATGGAAGTTGTGAAGTCTGTGTGCATTCTATCTGTGCAGATTTCTCTAGTGCTCCAAAAGTGACTGCTGCTCTGCAGAACAGCATGGTAATGTCACCCACACCCCTTTTTGCCACTTTTTCTGTGTGGGGGGTTGAGTAAATTATTTAACCTGCCTGGGGTTCAGCATCCTCTGCCAACATGCTGCTCATATCAATACCATGCTCACAAAGAAAATCACCACTCTCATTATTTGTTATTCACACTTAATTAAAAAAAACTGATCTACTCAGTAATAACTTGAAAACTCTAAGGTATTTTTTGATGAATGATAAGCAAAAGTGGTAAAAACTGAAATGAAGAAAAGTTTAAAAATGTACAGCTTTAAAACCAGCTTTTGATTTTCTTTTTCTGTGGTAATAGAGTTGCACTACTCTTGCCCCTGTAGTGTTAATTGTTGTCTAGGACTTTAAATTTCTGTCATTAGGAAAATTCAGGAGGCAACATACTTGTGCATTTATGAGAAATATAAAAAGAAGGGATCCAACTGTGAGTGCATCTCCCACTGAGCCAAAATTTACTGTGTTCTCTCTTTTCAAATTGGTCTTTTTGCAACATCAAGGAAAAATAGCAAAGGAAATGAAAGTAGGTATATTTAATACAGACTTCATTGAAATCCAAAGAACAAAAACTCTTCTTGCTTAAATTAATTCAGGACAGATAAATAATGTGAACAGAGCAATTAAGGCAAACATACTAACTTGCAATTTAGCTACTGTGCAGCACACCCAGTGTCAGTGTTAATTAGTTGGGACAAAACTGCATCTTTGTCACAGGATAGTAGATCTTAGAGTTTTCATATTTGTAAAACTCTGTCCCTGCCCATTAATTACAGGTTTCTCTATGTTAGCAAGCCAATGGATGGCAGGATAGTAAAGGACTTTCAAATAACGTGCTGAAGATTGGATAGCTGCAAAATATAAAACATCATTTGGATGGAAAACTAGTAAAAGCTGGTGAAGAGAAACCTGAGGCTCTCATGAATTTTGTATTGGAGTAAAAGTTTTAGTGTTAGAACATGGAACATATTGATGGATCAAGCTGGATCTTTGGTTCTCAGAGAAGCTGGAGTTTCCTGCAGTGGGTACAAACACCCACACTGTGACATCATTGGTTTTACATTTATTGGAAAAATTAATCTACAGGAATTAACATATTTCACACTGTTTGACAAGGAAAAATAAGAGGTTACAAAGTTCTTTCCTAAAAGAGAACTGATCTGGAGACTAACATCAGTTCCGGATGGACGGTTATTAAAAAATGAGGAAAATTATCACAATGTGAGTCCTCATTGCTTGATTAAAAATGATTGAAGAAATTATTTGTGATTGAAGTAAGCCCTTGGGACTTTCCACAATATATTTCTGAAATTCTTGTGCTACTCCCTCTCTTCCTTTTCCTTATACTTAGAAAGGAAAATAAAACAGAAACCATGTGGTGATAGCAGGGTGCAAAGGAACCTGAAACAGGGAGAAAAAGTAGAGTCAGAAATAGCATCAACTGACATTTTCAGTAGGTGGATTGAGTAACTTTACAGTTTAACTCAACTATCATGCACTCTGAAATGCTGCTTATCCCTAATTGGCCACAAAATAAGTAGCCACACATATAAAGAGTTTGGCAACTGTACACTGTTGCAAAACCCAAAGATCTTAGGAAAAAACCTCAAAACTATTACAGATAAAAGGTTAATGCAACATAAAAGGGCTTTTTCAGCTGGTATATGCCATGCAAGCAATGAACTCAACACTCACCTTAACATACATACTGACTTGCTCAGTCCATTGTAAAAAAAATCCCTTAAAATCTGACTGTGTGTGCAATACTAGGAATAGCAAGGGAAGAAGCTGATGTGCTTTAAAACAGTTTCTTAAAAGTAACTTCAAATCTTGCATAACATACAGGCATGTGCTCCAGCTCTGCAGAAGGTTTACAGAATCATAGTCCTGTAATATCTGATGTATATCTGATATATATTTGATTCCTTGTAAAGCTGAAATAATGCACTTGTGGTAAGTCCTGCAGTAACCAATTATTGTGCATCACTTCACCACTGTAGATTACATGAAATAAAATGGTTTGGTTGTGTTTCTAGGTTGTCACCTAGAAATATTGTACAGTTGTCTTTCTAGAACTGTGGGAGGTACCAAGGTTGTGGAGTTGGTTGGATCACTGCAGATTTAGCCTTATATTTGTTTACAAGTTCTTCTCAAAGAAATCTTGATTTTTCCATGCACAGGTGTTATTTCTGACCATCTATTTACCAGGTAGTCTGCACAGAGTGTTTCAGTTCATAAGCTTTACATGACTACTTGTTTCAGCTATTTCCTTTTTGCTAATCATAGCATCTATATGCTTACCTAAATAACTTACAAAAATAGATCAATTTTGTTTCTCCAATTAGAAAGTGGATTTACTGTACAGTGAGCTTCAGTAGATAAGGATTCAATAAAGATCTTCAAATACCATAAAATTTATGAACGCTATTATTTAAAACTGTAAAGATACAGAATGGTGAGCCTCTTGGATTAAATTTTGATCCTCATTTAAATAATTCTATATCCCTTTGTGCCAGCTGGCTGCAGGAAATGGTCCATCCTGAGCAGTTTTAGCACTTTGTGTTCTACCTTTCTGACTTCATCCACAGTTCAAAGTAAGCTCTTTATTTTAAATCAGTTCAGTAGATTTCTACCTACCAAGCCTTAGGACTGGCACATTATGCAGAATTTACTCTACTTTGATATCTTTGCTTTTTCAGGCTTTGTTTTATATTTCACATGGGCGATTTCCTGGCTGCATAAAGACTCTCCTCAAATATACTGGTCACACTTTCTTTGTCTTTTGCCTGGAATGTATGTGAAGCAGTGTTGCTTTTTCTGCAGCTGTGTGGCTTCCCTTCCTGTGCTTCCTTCTGCTTTTTTTCTGCTGCACTCATTCTTCCTTGCCTAACATCATCCTTTTCAAAGCTGGAGAGTAAAGGAATGCTATTTCCAATATCTGAAATCTATTGGTCAGGTCAAACTCATCACCCCAGAAAATCATATGGACTAACCTTATGTGTTTAAGGATAGGGGAGAGCAGGAATGATGGCTACAGTCTGTCTCTCTCTTGTACTGCTCAGTCGGTTCAGACTCAGTGCCTGCTCTGTGCCCTGAGCAGTGGCAAGCTCATCTGTCTGTCTACAGCAGAAACACTCAGAACCCTGGATTCCTCTGTGTGAAAGAGCATTAAATCTTGCTGCAGAAGGACTAGAAGATGGTGGTGAATTGTGTGTGCTGTGTTGGGTATCTGACAGAAGCTGCTGTGGTTGCCAAAATAATTTGGCAATTGTTTTCTAATTAGACTTTGCTGTAGCCTTTTCCATTCATGAGCAAGCAATGTGTCACCAGCTGACTCTTGCTCTGTGTCACTCAGAGAAATCCTCACACTTCCCTTTTGAAAAGCCTTCTGCTGGGAAAGTCATGAGCATCCCAAAACACT
This sequence comes from Luscinia megarhynchos, assembly GCA_034336665.1. NCBI lineage: Eukaryota > Metazoa > Chordata > Aves > Passeriformes > Muscicapidae > Luscinia > Luscinia megarhynchos. Next base: position 25,596,348 of record JAPFBE010000007.1, on the reverse strand, counting down.
GGCAACCAGGGGCAGAAAGCTTCAGTGAGAAGAGGATGGGATGAGTGCTGCTGAAAGAAAGGTGATGGTTGGTTTGGCTCAGCAGGACTCTGTGGACACAGGAGTGTGTGGATTGGGAGCTCCTGCACCAAGGGTGGCTACAGAAACACACAGGCCTCCAGAGAAAATATTCCTTGCTGGCACATGTACTTTTCTTTATACACTTGGATTTTATTAAGTGATTTGCCACCTAAAGAGCAATGATTGCAAACAACATGTAGGATTAGGGACCATATGTTCAGTGCACTGATCCACCACACAGTCAGTACAGCAGCCCTTCCCTAGGCAGGAAAAAAGAAGAGTAAGGTATTTACAAACTGCAGTTGTAAAAACTGCTGGGAAGCTTACAGAATCTGTGCTTTTGCTATGAAGGTGAGGCCATCTCTCTTGTCTGGTGATTTCATAAGCACCAGATGAATAGTTCATTCTGTAGCCAAACTTCCCAAGAGAGAACAAATTACAATAATAAAATCAGTATTATAAGGATAAGATGCTAATGCTATGTATTCATAGAATAATTAAGTGGAAGGAATCTCTGGAGGCTATCTAGTCCAAGTCCTGCTTAAAGTTAGATCAGGCTGCTGGTGGATCTGTATAACTGACTTTCAAATAGCTTCAAAGATGGAGATTTACTATGCTTTCATTAATAACTGCAAGAGTATGTCTTTGTGCAGATCACGAGAAAAATTAATTTTCTGCAAACATCTACCTATAAACAACCAATAAATGTTAAGATTAGTGTATTTTTCACCCAAACCCCATGTCTGAATAAATATAATTGTGAAATAAATGAAAACAAGTTGCTCAGAAAAGTGAATAGCACATCACAGTTTGAACCATGTGAAGGCTGAAGACTCTTTTGGTGCCACAAGTGTGGCAGAGAATCAAAGTCATAAAGCAGACCCAGGACAGGAAGGCAGACTCAGTTCTGAGGTTGAGACTGCAAATATTCAGCACATCTATCAGACCACTCAACCCCAGGCAGCGACATGTGAGAACTAAATTGTGTTGATTTGCTTTGGTAGGGTTTTCATGCACTCTCTGCTCAGAGGATAGCAGCAACAATATTGCCTCATAAAATGTATCATAAGAACCATTGTCAATATTGCAGCAGAAGTTGAGAGACCTGCCAGCATGAAAGGAAATGTGATAGTTATTAATTTCAAGCTGGATAAGGATATGGAGCCAGTAGCTGAGATATTACTTCTGAAAGAAAATCCACAAACAGTAGAGGGTGAAAAGGTAAAATTCGTGTTTGCTGAGGTGACCTAACCTCCATAAAGAAATATATGAACTAAATTTACCAGTAAATAAGCTCAAGAAGATGCAATTTTTAATATTATCAGGAAATAAAAGGGCCATTATTAGTTTATGAATACACAAAATCCTTCCTTTCATATGAAGGTGTGTTCACTGGAAAAGGATTTAAATGGGAGAAAAAATTTAAAATATCTTTCTTGAATACAAAAATCTCTCAATAGAATATGAAAAAATACACAGGAAATGTTATACATTTCTGATGTTTTTAGAGAGGTCACCTTAAGGTAAAAACAGGAAAAGCTTAGTAAGTTGCTTTCTCTGGAAATCATAGAGCCAGAGGGAGGAAAAAACCAGTGATGCTTTTATTGATCTCTATATTAGCAATAGCTAAGCCTTCCACTTGAGAGTAAACTTCAGTCTAAAAAAGGGAAAATAAAAAAAATTAGGCTGCATATGCTCAGAGATTTATCAATAGAAGAAAAAGATTTTCTTTTTTTTTCTTTCTCTTCATTGAAGAATCAGGTAGCCTTAGACAATTTCCATTAGAGCAATCAAATATATTTTAATGTACTGCCAATGTTTATTTGTGGGGGCACATCTTCTGCAGAAAGTGCTTTTTAGGTGTATGTTACCCAAGATGTACCACAAGATGATGTCAGAAGTGCATACAGCAGATATTAAAATTCTGCTCCAAAATTCATTGGATAATTGTATAAAAACAAAAAGGTGGAGAAATTCCAACAGGAGAAATGAAAATGCAGTTTCACAATCAGGATATTCTTGCTGGAAGTCTGTGTTTATACTGAGATTTCTTGCAATGTAGAGGAGTAGGAGGAGATTTGGATCTGGAACTTTTACATCAGTGGTGGAAAAGACAGCACCAGCCTGCCTGACATGAGGGAAAATGTTGTTGTTGTTGTTATTATTAATATTATTATAAATATTATTAATATTATTAAATTATTAAGAAACCCAAAGTGGTGGTTGATGCTTTCTGAGAGTCTGATGGTTCACTTCCATTGAAGCAGCAGGTGGAAGGGATGGGAATGGAGTCGTGTGAGGATAGTGTGGGACACATGCTGGCAGCACACACACCAGCAAAGGGGCATGGATGCCTCCATAATCAGCTAAACATTCAAGACAGAGACAAAATTTCAGGTGAAGTACCACAGCCTTTTTTCTGGGTCTGAATCAGAATGTGCCAAAACTTCCTCCAGATAGAAAATTAGATGGGCAGGAGAAGGTTAATTTGGGATAGGTTAGGCAAGGAGTAAGTGTGTGCACTTCCTCTCAGTATTGCAGGTTTGCAGGAGGTTTTTTAGAGTGCTCAAACCTAATTTAAACTCGTGATGAAAAACTGTCACTTCTCTTATTTATAGAGCAGGTTTGTCAGCTCCAGGATTTGAGCTATGGGGAAATTCCTCTCTCAGCCTACAAATTGTAGCCATGAGCTGTGCCCACACTTGCTCACAAGCTTGAGGAAATAAGAGGAAGAGAGGCTGAGAAGAACAAAGCTGGTGAAGCCATGGGAAGTACCCTTGTCTTAGTGCAGTGCAGCTTTTTCCTGGCTGCTTGTGCTGGTGGGGCTGGCTGGTGTACAGCAGCCCAAAGTGACAAGCTGCAGTGCAGCTCAGCTGCAGGAGGAGTTGGGGGTGTCTGGAGCTACATGCCCACATTGTGGGGGCTCAGCCTGCAGCTGGACAGGAGCTCTGGTGTTGGGTGTTTCCTGTGTATCCATGGAGCAGCTCTGGGCAGCCTCTGCAGAAGTAAGAGGGATTCCATTTTGGTCAGATTCTTCTAGTGACATTAAGTACCTTGTAGAGCAAGATATGAAAAGAAATATTTGTAATTTTTATTAATCCTGCTGTTAACTTTATTGGAATTAGTCTGGGGAGGGCACAACATTAAATTAGATCAATTTATTTGGTATCCTTGAACGTCACAGTGTAAGATGAGAAAGGTGGGATTTAGACATGAAACACTCTTACAGTGTCTAAAATATCCCTATATTCTCTGACAGTGTCAGTGCCTGCCTGCCACAGTGGTGTCTGCTTCAGTTCAAGCCTGCCTTTAGTGAATTGCAGTTGCAGAGGATGTGAATGTCAAAGTGCTTTGGGGACACCAGACTGTGCAATCCTTTTGCAGAAGACTTGGAAAGCTGGTCCCTCCAGATGGAGGGGCTGTTTTCCTTGTTGTGGTGGTGATTTATCACCCTCCCATGCTTCTTCAACATTATTTGGTAATGAACATTTAGTATGGCCACTGTGCAGAGTAAATGAAAATTTCTATGGATTCAAAGGATCAAACCTACTTGATAGTTCATTTAGTATATAAATTGTTCAAATACATGGTGTAGGGGTAGTTTCTGTCCAGTTCTGTGAACTTCACTGTTTCATCAGGAAAGAAACCTGCAGATTTGGAACTTCCAGTCAGATGTTAAAAACAGGATAAAAATTTTTTTTTCCAAAGCCTTAAAGACAAAAAGCCATTTAAAGTGGACCACATCTCTTCATTTGTCAAATGTTATCATTCATAGAATAGCTTTTGTTATGTCTGTAGCTTTAACCTGTCAATAAGAAAGTAAATAAAATAGAATAATAATATCCCTAATGAATCATGATTGTGAACTTAACCATTTATTTAAAAAGAAATATTTATGCTCAATATTTCAGCAGCAGTAAAGATTCAACATCTGGGGCTTTTCACAAGGAAAATGCTGAGACTGGACACACCCATTGGCATTGATTCACACATTGTGTGCCTATAATGGTTGAAGGGCCTCAATATCCTCTATACTTCTTTTTGATTGATTTTGTAATAATGCAGCTGCAATTAGGTATGCTGGCAACCTGGGGTGAAACAGTAAAGGAAAGCATGATAGTATTGTTATTTTACCCTATGACTCCTTTTCAGTGTTAAATCCTTTATAGCCTGTCTTCCTGGAAAAGAAAGGAAGCTCACTTCCTTCCTCATGGTGCAATGAAGGCTGCATACTGTTAGAAGCAAGAATTTCTCTGAATCCTTGCATGTTCAGTCAGTACTTAGAGAAAGGTAGAAATGACTGTCATTAACTCTTGCCCCCAGCTTCCTATTAATGTATTTTTAAAGCTGTAAAATTTCTGCTTCTGGTAGGTGGTTTGAGAAGGAACAGGTAAATCAAGTTTAGAAGAAGTTCTTGCTCTGAGTAAGGAAACCTGTAAGACTGTTGAATTGTTGATTACTAATGGGACTTAGAGAGAAACAACAGAAAACAGGGAAAAATTTGTCAAAAATTACTGATATTTCAGTTGTATATCTTATTTCTGACCGTCATAGCAGCTGGCACTCATTTATAAAAGAACTTAGTGATCTGCTGTCAAATACTGTTCCATCTTGCTCACTAGTGGTCATTTTTTATGATATTAATAAACAATAACCTTGCTATTCACTTATCTATCTAGCTCAGTATTTTGCCTCCAATAACAGGAGATACCAGATGTGTTACAGAAATAAAAAGTTTCCAGTTATTTAATATTCTGAGTACATAGAAGGTTTCTTTTTTTGTCTCCTTGAGTTGAGAAGCAGCTTTGTACCTTGAAGGAAGAATGAGGAGACAAAGCTCTTGGCATTATGGTACCTCTGGGTATTTTCTTCATCAGTAAGAATGAATAATCATTTGGGAGATCTGGGAAAGATGTTGACATGGAGGAATATTGTGAAATAAGGTGGCTACAGGCTATTCGTGCTTTGCCTGGAGAGAGTGTTCCTCATCTGCCTTTCAGTATTAGGAAATTCCCTTTTCTCTTGTATTAGGAGAGAGGACAACAGAAACACGAGGAATCATTTTAGATGTTGTGTAGGAGAGAAACATGCATGGTAATCAGTGGGAACCATCAGAATGGCTCATAATCAATGCCAAAGCCCTGCTGCTGCAAACCCCAGGCTCAAGCCAGTGCTCATGGGCACTTTTGTGAAGCATCCTGATATTCCAGGGGAAAACAAAGAGGTTTTTGTGAGTGAGGGTGGAAAGCAGAAGGCACAGATGTGCCAGTGGTGACAACACACAGGGCATGTTGGCTGAATGATTTGTACCCTGAGCCTGGCATGGCCCTGGCTTTTCTAATCTTCCCTTAGTTTTCTTTTGCACAAATTCTGACTTTTGCAGAGAAATTCTGAGAAGGGCAAGAAAGAACTGTGTTAAACAGACAGCATGTGGCAAGCATGTCATCACTGAAACCCTGGAGGAATATAATAATTCAGGCCATAAATCAGGCCAACGATTTTAGGACTACAGTAATACTTTTTGCTTGGATCTGAGTACCAATGTGCCTGAATTTGGTTTCTTCTATGTTCTATTCACAATCACTACTACAAAAAGGCCTTTAAGACACTTGTAGAAACTATTTTTGGATATTGTTCCTGTTCAAAACATGACTGGATGAGCAGAATACTCCAGTATATTCCAGTATTCACATGAGAAGTGGTTTCAAACCCAGTGAAAAGTGAGTCAAGGCAGGCCTAGTGGTCCAGTTATCCTGCCTGGTCTCAGGGGTTATTACTGTTCTCCATGGTGCTGTCACAAGACAGAACTTTTTCTCCAGATGAACAGCAGCAACACAGTTCCCCCCAAAAACCTCTCTGTGATGGGCAGATTGTCCCTCTCAGGCCCACGGTGTGAGTGGCACATGGGTGCTGCACTCCTGGGGCTCAGCTGGGCAGCTTCCCCAGCCTCCTGCCTCCCAAATCTCCAAAGCACTTTGTGTGCACAACACCACTGACCCAGCTTCTGTGGGAGGACACTGAAGAGATGTGTAACAGTGAAACAGAATGGGAGAGATTCACCTCACAGAATGGTGGGGGAATACAGCAGACACAATAATTTCCTCCTTAACAAAAATAGTATGAGCTGTTTGGATTCATGCAAAAGGCTGCCAAGAGCCTGCAGTGACCTTGAACCTTGCAGTCGAGGGTGGGTGGGATTGAGAACAACCAAAAATTACAAATTTAATAGCTCTGGTGATATCAGCTGAATATGGGGGCAAAATGGAAAACTTTGAACAAAATTATCTGACTCCAAAAGCATGTAACATATGTTAATTATGGAGGAAGGGAAAGGGGCATAAAACAGCCATCAGTGAGATCTTGGACAGTCTAGCATCTGAAAGGGAGAATGGAACAGAAATGGTGCCAAAACTGTAAGCCAGAGGCTCAAAGCAAATATTTTTGTCTGAAAATACATATTGCTAACATCCCAAAATTGCTAATTATCTTCTCTTTCTCAATCTGCTACTAGTCTGTCTGTGCAAATCCACTATTAACCCACACCTCCAACAAGATTTTCTGTGACCTGTCTTGGGTGTGTGGTTTTCTCATGGACACCATGGGTAGCTGAGGCGACATGTGAAATGCTACTTGAAACTTTTTGAATGCATTTTGAGACAGAGGTAGGGCTTAAAATGATACTGCATCCAGATCACCATGCTGCCTGGAGGGGCAATCCATGCCTTCTCTCACAGAAGACCCTAAATGCCTCAGTAAGTCTGTAATCTGTGTGCTATCAGAAACCCCTGTCATGCTTTATATTGTGAAAAGGAGAAAACAGCATTGCAGACCAGAATTCCTTCATGTTATCCCTCTGTTGTCAGTCCAGAAAGAGCAATTCATCAAAATCAGCCTGGAGGAAATTTGGAAGTTTTTCTGTGCATCCGTTGGTGCCTCATGCTGGAAGAACATCAGGTCCACAGGGACAAGGATGGAGCAGATGTTTTCCCTTCCAGTGCTGCCTTGACAGAGGGATTCTGATTGTATGCAGCACATCCGGAGAAGTGTGTGTGCATGCACCAGAAAGCAATGGGAGTACAGAGGGAGCATTGAGGGAGGAAAGCTGGGTCCAGGAGGCTTTGGGGCACAACATCATTTTCTGGGCTGCAGTGGCCGCCTGACAGAAACACGAGAAATACAATTGGTCCTGTCTTGTTTAGCTGGGATCCAACCATGCTCTCAGATGTCATGCACACACAGACACAGTCACAGAGACACACACATGCACAAATGCATGTCTCTGGCAGCAGCTCCAGCCCTATGGTATCCTGCACCTCTCAGACCCCAAGATTGCCCAATAGCTGACTCAGACCTATGGTCCCTCCCTCAGCCACCTCTCAGACTTCTGGCAGATTTGCATGGACTGGAGAGCACCCTCACCTTCAATATTACCTCACCCAGGGTGATATTGAAGAATGGAGTGTTACAATGACAGGCTGTAGTGGTCAGGCACAGGACTTGGTGGCATTTGTCTGCCCTCCTCTCCTCTCCTCTCCTCTCCTCTCCTCTCCTCTCTCTCCTCTCCTCTCCTCTCCTCTCCTCTCCTCTCCCTCTCCTCTCCTCTCCTCTCTCCTCTCCTCTCCTCTCCTCTCCTCTCCTCTCCTCTCCTCTCCTCTCCTCCTCCTCTCCTCTCCTCTCCTCTCCTCTCCTCTCCTCTCCTCTCCTCTCCTCTCCTCTCCTCTCCTCCTCTCCTCTCCTCTCCTCTCCTCTCCTCTCCTCTCCTCTCCTCTCCTCTCCTCTCCTCTCCTCTCCTCTCCTCTCCTCTCCTCTCCTCTCTCTCCTCTCTCTCCTCTCCTCTCCTCTCCCTCTCCTCTCCTCTCCTCTCCTCTCCTCTCCTCTCCTCTCCTCTCTCCCATTATTTGTTCTCCCCTGTCTACACTGATGTGTGCATTTCCCCTTCCCTTAAATATTTCATAGTAAGGCTATTGCATTCCCCCAATTTCCTCAAATATCTCATAGTAGGTTTGCTTATGCCTTTAATACCCACAGTAATCTTGCTCCCCCCTTCTTATCAGTTAAAAAGTTTTGGTGGAACTTGTCAAAGCTTTGTTCCAGCAATGTCCTATCAATAATCATTATGAGAGCTCTGGTCTTTGGTATAAATATCAATTTTCTTCTGCTCTTTTTGGGTTCTGTGACTGGGTTTTTAATGCATTCCTTTTCTTCCTGTTTCTTGTCCCAGTATTTTATGCTCAACAGCCCTGAACCCAATATCCTCACAAAGTAAATAGCTTCTCAGTCCTCACAAGAATATCTTGCAGGCTTCTCTAACAGATGTTCAGAGTATTTTGTGGAGCTAGGGTGGGATAGGAAATGGCTGTGCCTAATTTTTCTTTTGTGTGAGTTTTTGACTAAAAATATATATTGTCTCTATAGCAGCCAAATCACTTTCAATATCAAGAAATCAAGTTAATGGAGGGAAAGAAAACTAAACATAAGCTTTGTATTAAGGCTCATTAAATTACAAATCATTGAACGACTTGAAATAGGATTAAAATGGGAGTTCTCTAGTCTATTTTTAAGCTGTTCTACTTTTATGGTTTTTTATTGTATAAAAGTTAAGTTAGCAATTTATAAATTCATCTAAATGCACCTTTTTCACCTTCTGTTCTCAGATTTGGCAGTGAAAAATTGTTCTGATTGTGGTTTCTTGAAGTGTAATTACTTTGTCAAAGGAAAATATAACTAGAACTGATATTTGAAATGCACTATAATTGTACTTAAGCAATTTGATAATTTGCTCACGTACTGGATGTTTTATTAATTTAACAACAGCTAACAATACTGAAGTTGGAGAATCATCCAACAGTTTCTCTTTCCCATTTAAAAGAAAACATAATTTTCTTTAGCCTTCCATCTACTCCCGAAGAGAAGCTGTGGACACCCACTTTCTGTGAGCAGTTTAATTTACTTCACAATAAATTGTTCACAGTAGTACTCCTGTTGATAGCCTGGCTGGATGAGGTTCTGTTTGAATGACTGAACTTCTTATTTGTCCACTCTAGGATTTTAGAGGAGAGAGGTGTAATATGAACGACCAGATGGAGGCTGGGAGCTGAGTCTTAGTGCCAGCTTTGTCACACAAGCAAATTCAAATGCTCTTCAGCTTTACCTTCTTGTAACACAAGGTTGTTAGATGCTCACTAGTTTCTCTGCATGGTGACAACTCAGCAGATGGTAGCTTAAAAGCTGAAAGTAACTATTCTTATATTAGTTATTTTCTCTATCTGGAATGGATTCTTGATAATGCAAAATAAGGAATTCCCATGACTCATCTCTAACATGTCAAAATACTCCAAGCAGCACTTGCCTTTCCCTGCTAATAATGAGCCATATCCATCAGTCCTCACTGGCTCATGCAGATTCATTAAACCTTCCTCTCTTGGTGAGGAGCTGCCTTCTGGCACGAAGTCAGAGGTGTGTCCCTGGCAGTGACAGCAGCCGTGGGACACAGAGGGGGTGGCACTACCCTGGAACTGCAGCCATGGCAGTGTCCTGGTCTGGGAAATTCAGATCTTTGCATCTCCTAATGCCTGCACTGTGACCAGAGGCATGTCAGATACAAGGAATGACACTGTCACCCCCCAGATGGGACTCAGTAGGGTCTTGGTAGAGGGCACTACACACAACAAGCACCAGGACATTTGGTGCTGCTCAGGGCTGCCCTGGGCAAATTTCCACTGTGGTGGAGGGCCACACACAGTGCCCATTTCTGGATCCAAAGATGGGTGTTTGTGGGTGTAGCTGTATCACCAAAACAGAGACCAACACACAGCACTGTCTTGGGCTCTTGTACTACCAATTAGTCTTCTAGTCCTCAAGTGTTGTCTTTAAGAGAGAGTCTATACATATTCACCCATCTTTTCTGAAGCTCTCTTGAAAACTCCTGCAGAGAGTATGCAATTCAGAGGCAGAAGCTGTCTCATGTGGAACTCATTACCCAAGAAGGCATTTTGTTTTCTGGAAGTGTTCTTCCATTCAGCTCACAGGTAGAAAGCCACATACAAGAGCTTATGCTATGGAGACAATGTTTATAGAGCCTTCACTACAGCTCTTTCAGATGGTCTCTCAGCAGCTGATGACTTAGAAAAATTCAGTAAGAACTGGTGGGACTGAGGAGAGTTGTGGTCAGTGATATTTATTTATCTACATTTTTTTTTTTTTGCATCAGAAGGTCCAGGTATCTTTTGGTGCTAATGTTCTTTGTAGAGAAAAAACCACTAACTCGCTCCCTCAAGATAGTATTTTTCTTTTTTGTCACTCTGTAGTATTTTGCTCTTTGAATTTTGTTCAAAAAACTTTTCATGGTCCCCATTAAAGCAGTCTTTGATTTGCTTGAGTCTCAGGGTATTTCAGCCTGTTATCACTCAGTCTAGTTTTCATTTCAGGCAGCCAAACAAAATTTAGTAACACTACAAATGTGTTTACTGTTTTGCTGATAAAGAGGTCTGGTCACACAGCCTCTTTGCCTTGAACAATATTAAATGTCAGCAGTGGAAAACCACTCACCTGAACACAAGATGCAGGAAAAAAACATTTCTGTGAGCAGAGGGAGAGAGGAGAGTCTGGCCTTAATGTGCTGAAGTATGAGGGCCAGCAAATTAATGATTCTGATGTATCCATGAGAGAAAGTGCTGCTCCTCAGCTGAGAACCCTTCCCATAAATGTCAGAGGGTGCTCTGCATCTTACTGTCAGCTCAAACTATATTCTGATCCATGGGGAGTTTTAAAAGTGGACTGCAGCCCCAGGAAGTTTATGATGTTTTCCTGCACTGGTTGTGTCTGTGGTTGTTTTGTCCCTCAGTCTGTTTTTTTTTTATTCTGTCTTTTACCACTTTTCTGTCATCCAAATCCCTCCTTCCCATTTATGTGCCTCATTTCCATCTTTTCAGATCCCTTCCTGCTGTGTGACGAGCTGTTTGCTTTTAACTAGTGGTAGGTCCCTCAGCAAGACCTCTCAGGTCCCCAAAGCCCACTGGGATCAGAGAGTTTCCTCTGATCTCTGGTAAAATCTGTTACTCTCCTCTTATCAAACAAGAAGAAAGGAGGCAGTGAGGAGTCTCATGGGCTGATGGGCTGGTGTGTTCCTCTGGTCTCTAAACAGCCATTTCTATTTGGAAAAACAGTTCCTCAATATTCATGTTGCCACCTGTGTTCCCACAGCTCCCATAGCTATTGCTTTAACTAGTGCTGTGGTGCTTTTTTACTGAACAGGAGAGATTTCCAGATTAGGTTCCAGTAAGTTTCAAGAAATGAGTTTTTGTTTAGACAGAGAGCTCCATTAATAACGGGAGAAAAGTAAGAAATCTCACTTCAGTAGTTGTTTTGGTTTTTCATAACACCCAGAGCAAAGGGACAGAGGTGCTGTGGACAGGTGAAAATCAAAAGGAGGAGACAGCAGACAAGGTAGGCTGGTGTCAGCACAGCCCTGTTCACCAGTGTCATCAGGTACCTTTTTGGTCCCATTTCTGAAAATAATAGTTTATTTTTATTATTAAAAAACAATTTAAAATATTTGTATTATCTTTTATTTTCCTTTTGCAGTATAAATACAGTTAGTATCTGAGGTAAAGTGGAGACTAAGAATTTGAAGAGACTTTCTGGATTATTTGAATCCTTTACTTGAATGTCTGTTCTCTGGTGGGGCCAAAGGGTGTCTCACACACAGGATGAGTGGCAGACTGCTAAGCTGACCTTTGGTATTTTTTATAGGTTTTTTATAAGTTATATTTTTATTGGACATAGGTTGCACCAAGCAGCATCAGTGCACTGCATTGCACAGCTGCCTTTCACATCTGGGGCCTTTGCCACACACAAGGGGGCTGCATGCAGCATTTTGCATGCAGATTTAGCAGCCTCTCAGCTGGTACCCTGGGCTTCCTGTGGCTGGGAACAGCTCTCATCCACCTCCAAGTAACCTGTTCAGGTCAGGAACACAGCACTGTTAGTGAGGAGTTATGGTATGCTTATAGTTAAATATGTAACATGCAAGTAATGTTATTTTAGCAATGCTAGTTATGGTGATGATGACTTGAATGATGCAGATGAAGCACTGCACTGATGCAGGCTGGTTTTCCTACATGATATGAAAACAACTTTTTTTACTGTACTGGGAATTTAAAGGTTTGAAATCTGTTATAAAATGCTTTATTTTATCACTTTTTGATTAAAGCATAGTTTAGTTTTCTTGATCTTAAAGAAACTTACAGTGTAGTAGTGATCTCTTGTGATTATAATGCACAATTTAAAAAATAGTACTACATAAGAGGATGACAATGTGGAAAAAAAAAAGCAAATTTTTCCAAGTGATGTTATAAATTCTCACTGCATTGGAATGAGATACAGAAACGTGTTACTTTATCAGTTTCTTTTCTGTGATATTTTGAATGATTTAAAAATATGCAAAGGACCAGAGAGTTCACAACACATTCTCTCTGTTACAGACTTCATTATGGACTTTGGCAAACATGTTTTACAGAATAAAGATGAGTCAAGTGCAGACTTTGGTGCCATGGGTGACTTAAGCAAAGTGAATTGATATTATGCCCTCTGTATAACCATTTTTCCTCTTTTATTTTCTTTATTTTCTGTATCTTTCTCTTCCCTAACACATACTTCTTTTCTATATTTCTAGAATTAATTACCCCTTAGCTTACTTTTTCTATAACTTCATTCTGCCACGTTATTAATTTTCAGGATTTCTTCCCTTCAGTCTCTTTTTAGCCCCTTTCTTTTTTGGATGTTGTTATTTTAGCTCCATAAAGACAGAGTTTTAGAAAGTGTTTTACTGCATGTTCTGCCATTTTTTTTTCAAGTTTTGAGTCTGACTCCAAGCCTCACACCACAAGACTGGCCTGTAGTTTCCCAGTCTTCCTCCTTTCCCTTTCTGAAGGCACATGTGACATTTGCATTATTTTTCAGCCATGGTGAATAGTCTCTCTGCTTCAGCCTCCCAAACTGTATGAATAAATTAATGGCCTTCTAGCTGAAATGTTGCTGAATCACCTATTTATTCAGATGCAGAGCAGTCTGGCTGGGTACAGCCAGACTCATGTTAGAGCTGTAAGAGATAAAACCCAAAAGGGATGGGGACATAAATAAGAACAGGTTTCTTCTCATTATCCATATCTCCTCCAAGCTTGCACTGATTAACTGGTTTTGCATGCAAGTCTAAATTGTGCATCTTCTAGGTAAGTTTGAAATAAATAAAACTCTCAAAAATAATTTTAAATTATTTGATAAGGAGAAACATGAATGATTTAGAGCTAACACAGCAAAGCAGGGAGGACAGCAACTACTGAGTATTTGTGCAAAGGGCAGTGTGGTGGAATGGCTGTAAGGGAAGAAATGATGACTCCTCTGCAAGAGAGCTGAAAGCCTTCTCCACTTTTGGGTGTCACCAGCTGCTGTTCTAATTCTCAGCCATGGCAAAGAGAACAAACAGCTTTTGTTGAGATATTGGCCCAAGAGCCAGTGGCTGTTGTTTCAAGTTTGATGGAATTTATATAACTATGAATTTCTTGTGTATTAAATAGGGAAAATAAAATTTTTTTCCAGAGTAATTTTAATTCCTGATGCTTAGACACAGACTTGTGAAAGGTATTTGAAAACCATGAACTAAAGAAAAGCAAAAAATCGGCTTTATTTCAGCCCAGGCAAGAAGAATGCTGTAGTGTCTCATAAGCAACATTTGTTGCATCACTTGAACTTGGGAACAAAACAAGAGAAGTATGCAGACAGGTTGATATTTGGAAATAAAAAAAGGTAGGTACAATACTCAAGTTTGTGCTAAAACTCTATGCTCATTATCTTTATTTAGAAATATACCATTAAATATATGAATTGTAACTATTCTAATTTGTTGTTCTGTTGGACAATATTATCTGTGTGATGGCAGAACGGGATAAGAAAATGAACCAGGAGATTTTCCTAGGAGATTAGAAGAATCAAAGTATTTTCTAGTTGAGAATATAGCTGGAAAATAAGTTTTGTTTCCAGATTTCAGTATAGGGCACAAAGAAGATGCGAGATTTAATATCGAAGTTCCTCCTCTGTGAGTGTGTATGATTGTGTGTGGATGAACAGAAGTCTACCAGATAACAACAGCTGAAGACTGCAAAATATGTGCTGAGAGGCAACCTGTGAAAGTCTCTGAAGAATCTGTAAATGGTCCCATTAAATCTGCCAGAAGTGATAAACCTCCCAAATTAACCAACACCTCCAGAGGCCACTGCCCACCAGCATCAGCCAAGGTTTGGGTAGCTTGGGCCTGTCTGAGAGGGCAGGAGCTGCTACCTGCTGGCAGGGACTGGGGAGTCACATGTGTGTCAGATATCAGGGACCCCAACAGGGACTGTTCCAGCACTACCCAGAAGCCACCAGTGTGCCAGTGCAGCTGCCTTATTCTGAGTGAGCATCCAGCCTTGTCCTGCATGGCTGTGGGTGAGCACCTGTGGAAACCATGAGAGAAGCACAGTGAGGGCATTTAGTGTCCAATTAGTAACTGCTGTTAACAACAGCTTCATATCCACTCAGTTAACATAAGGTTTGCTGAGAATTGCTTGCTTTGATCTGTGTCTTCCACAGTTCTATCCAAATCAGGAGAAAAGGGAATTCACTGCATATTCACAGTTGTCCTGGTTTTTGCTGGGATAGAGTTAATTTCTTCTCAGTGTCTGGCACAGACCTGTGTCTTTGGGATTCAGTATTAGCTTAATATTGATAACATATGGACATTTTTGTTGTTGTTACATAGTGCCTATCCTGAGTCAAGGACTTTTTAGTGTCTCATGCTCTGCCAGTGAGGAGGGGCACGAGAAGCTGGTGGGGATCACAGCCAGGACAGCTGAGCAAACTGGCCAAAGGGATATTCCACACCAGAGAACCTCATGCCCAGTGTAGAACTGGGGGAATTACCCAGAAGGAGAGAAGGGTCTGGCATTAATCGGTGGGTGGTGAGTAATTCTTTGTGCATCACTTCTTTTGCCTTGGTTTCTTCTTCTTCTTCCTCCTCTTCGTTGTTGTTGTCATTGTAGTTGTCTTCTTCTTCTTCTTCTTCTTCTTCTTCTTCTTCTTCTTCTTCTTCTTCTTCTTCTTTTCTTCTTCTTCCTCTTCCTCCTCTACCTTCTCTTCCTCTTCTTCTTTGTTTAAATAATTAAGGTGTTCTTATAAAAATGCACAATTTCTACTTTTGATTCTTCTCCCCATTCCACTGTGCTGTCGGAA
This sequence comes from Luscinia megarhynchos, assembly GCA_034336665.1. Taxonomy (NCBI): domain Eukaryota; kingdom Metazoa; phylum Chordata; class Aves; order Passeriformes; family Muscicapidae; genus Luscinia; species Luscinia megarhynchos. The sequence continues at coordinate 25,581,024 of JAPFBE010000007.1, read as the reverse complement.
GTTAAACCAGCAGTTTCTTGATGCTTAGTTGCTGGCTGAGCTTTAACACAACAGTTCTTTTTGGCCAGACGGTTGAGATAATGTTCCAGCTACTGAGATGAAAGTGACTCTATCCTAGCCAAGACCTGGACAGCAGTGAAGCAATAGAGCATACATTTGATGGTTTCTGATAGTGACACATTTGAAAATTTATTTGATTATTTTATCGTTATAAGAATTATACTGTGCTGCTTCAGAAAGTATTCCTCTAGAGGTTTATTGCCAGCATGTCAGGAAAATTCCCAGAACTTGGTTACATTGTCAACAAGGTATTTAATGGCAAAAAGAATTTTTAAAAGGCTTAAGAAGCTTTTATATTTTAGATTTGCTACATTTTTAATCAGTATGCAAATATAGCAAGGTGGTGGGCGTGAATGAAAGAAAACTGCATCCGCCTTAGCAAGCAGTTCAGTGCAACACGTTTGTAGGGGGATAGAGCTGGTGCCAAGGACCCAGCAGCTCTGTCACATGCACTGGGAATGTCTCTCTCTTCTGGTCCTGCAGGCTGGTTTCCTGCCAGTGGCTGGAGAACATCAGCTGAGCGTGTGAAGTTCTGCCTTCATTTAGGCCTATACAGCTAAATGGAGTTTGTGTGTTCTCAGGTTACTCTGAGATCTGAAGCAAAATGGGGTAATTGGAAATGGCAGGAGATTTGATTCAGAAGTGCACTCCTGCTTCAGGCTATCCCATTAATGTAGACACACACAATACTAATTAAGAGGCAATGGACCAAATGGTCCGAAGGAACAGGGAGCACATAATCGATACAGCAATCCCTGTTATGTCTTGTCTTTTGTATTACTTTTTATTCCATTTACAATGCCATTCATTTCTACTCCAGGAATGTCTACATAAATTTGAATGCAACAGGAAAATAATATTTTCTTTGTAGGACTCCCTTTATCTTCAGTAAGATTATCTTTCACTTTCTAGAACTTGATATCAGTACTTTTATAACCTCTGCTTAAAAAAGATAACAATACCTAGAAGTAAAAGGTCCAGTAAAGAGACACAATGGTCTTAAATGTCTTCTGATCACCAGTCATCTTAATAGAAGCAGAACAGATTGACTTCAAAACGAACTGGAAGCTTTGAGACAGTAATTTCTCTAGTTTTTCTGGGTCCCCATAACTTCTCCCTCTTCCTCTCACTTTTTTCCCCTGCAGTTTGTTTGAGTCATACTGGAAAATTCCCCATAGGCTGTATTTACTTTCCAGAGGGAGCATAATATGAAGCTGTTAGCAGCTGTTTGTACTTTTATGTTTTTCCTTTTTAGGTCTTCAAGGCTGCAGTTTTTGCTGGTATTTTTCTATGCTATCTTTGCCATGCAATGGACTGAACCCTAGCAGATACCAAAGGCACACGACTCTCTATGTGAGATTTGGGACTGTAAATCTGAGCTGGGACTATTCACTTGAGTAAATTTCAATGAAGCCATAGAAAAGCACAAACCTGAAACTTCTACTTGATAGGAATATGTTAGTCCTTTCAAAGCTTTTAATTTTGTATTTGTATAATGAACTTAAAGGAAGCAATGTGTTTAAGAATGTAATGAATTTAAGGGAAGCAAATGGAGATGTTAAGTGTTAAGGGTGTGTTTACCAGGAAGACAAACACCTTTATGGTTCTTCTGTCTCCCTCACCAGGAACAGGTAATGTGCTCATTTCTGGAGCAGTCCCCATGTGTCAGGTGTAGTAGCCCACAGCATTCCTTGCATTCAGGGCAGCAGCAGAGAAGATGCAGTGTTGAGCAGCAATCAGGGACTGCTTCATGGTTGGACCCTTTCAATTTTCTCTTAATAAGCCCAGAAAATAGTTTTGGAATTTGTCAGACACCACCGAGCTGTAAAAAAGTTGTCAGCATGACAGGAGCCCTGTCAAATATGTCCAGATGGGTTCTCATGCCTGTAGAGTTTCCCACACTCACTTAAATTTCTGCTGCTTTAATTAAAAATAAAATAAGATGTGGTATTTGATCTGGGTTCATCTTAAAATACATATAAGTTCACCTCTGTTCTTAAATGCATGGCCAGGCAGTCGGTTGCCAAACAATTACAAAGAATGTCTGTAAATTGGATATACTACGCTGTCTCCAGGGGCAGCTACAATTGTCAGCTCTCTGTCAGCTAAATGAAAATAATGAAATGTAAGTTACAAACAGCAGGAAAATTGGGTGAGTCATTCTATTTATACATGTAATTACATCTAAAGGTCCAAGCGCCTTGAAATTAAAAGAAGATTGGTTCTGTCAGGTGCTTAACAAGGTTTTCCTGGAAAGGGTCTTCCTGGAGAAAGAGCTGTAGAAAGCATGTGTGTCAGCAAAGCAGGAACAGCTTGGCAGTGTCTGCCAGGATCCAGCGAGATGGAGCTCAGAGCAGGAGCGCTCTGCCTCGCTCGGCGCTGGCCGCGGGCAGCCGCCAGTGACAAAAGGAGGTGGCAAACGCTGAGCACAAGTGGGATCGCCTCTCTTCTTCCTCTGAATCCCTCAGAAGGCCTGGGGGCTCTGGAAGCTTGGTATCAGGGCGCATTGCATATTAATAATATATAAAGCACAATTAGCACACATGGTGCTTTGCAGGCTTGTGACTCACGCCTGGCTCCAAACTTCAGCACAGCGCTGTGGGGGGATAGGGAAGAGCTACATCATAAATACAAAATAACAGATTGATGCATTATTGAACAATTTAGTTCAGCAAGTCTTGTCAGCACAGGTTTGAAGGAAATAAAAAAGAGGTTCCACGAGACATTCATACAAATAAAGTAGTGGGATTTTGAGGACAGAAAAAATATCTGCAAAAGTGTTGGGTTTTCCTTTCATCAAATGATTATAATTTTTTTAAGTAAAAGCTTATAAGATAAAGATTTTTTTTCTAGTATTGATGGAGACACAACATCTGTGGCTGTATCACCAAATATAAAAATTATAAATTGAGTCTTTGTCCTAGTTGCAGCTGGGATAGAGTTAATTGTTTTCCTAATAGCTGGCATGGTGCTGTTTGGATTTAGTATAAAAATAATGTTGATAACATGCTGATGTCTTACCTGTTGTTATTCAGTGTTTGCACTAAGCTAAGAACTTGCAGCTTCTTGTGCCCTGCCAGCAAGAAGGCTGGAGGGGCACGGGAAAGTGAGGGGCACAGGAAGGTGTGAGCCAGTTGAGCTAACCAAGAGACCAAAGAGATGTTCCAAAACACATGCAATAAACTGCTGAGCAATAAACTGGGGGAAGGCTGGCCAGAGCCCACTGCTCAGGAACCGGCTGGGCATTGGTCACTGTTACCTTGTGCATCACTTGTTTTGTGTATTCTGATTCTTTTATCATCATTATTATTTTATTCCTTTTCCGTTCCATTAAACTGCCTTTATCTCAACCCACAGGTTTTCTCTCTTTTATTCTTCTGATTCTCTCCCCCATCACTCTGTGGGGCAGGGGGGGAGGGTGAGTGGGGGGCTGTGTGATGCTGAGGTGCCAGCAGGGGCTAAACCATAACACACTTCCATGTGAAAGAGTATAAAGAATAAAATATATATTATATAACTCATGTTATGGGGCTGGAACCTATTGCCTCACAGAAGTCCTGAGTTTTACTGATATATTACAATAGTAAGCATCAGTAGGCTGACGTGACTTACTTTGTGTGTCCATTGTAGCACAGTGATTTTATTAACATCCAGAGTGTTTTAAAGCACTGCTACTTGGCACTGTAATTTATGGAGCATCTTAAATATTCACTTACAAAGGCTGAATATTGGATGTTCCTGTTCATATAACATGAATTTTTAATGCTTTTCAAATAGCTGAAAATGAGCCCATGTGGTACTTTATTTTGGCAGTTTATATAATAGATTTAACAGACACATTGTGGAACATGCTTTTAATGTCCATATTGTACTTAGGAGTATATATGTTACATTACAGACATAATTTTGTAGTACAGTGTTGCTTAGGAAGTTGCTGAAGGACTACCAAGATCATGGTTACCAATTATGGTTCTTAAATTTTTTCTGTTGAAAAGATAACCAGGTAAATTCATTAGTAAAAGGTAACACAGTGCCAGGTTGTCACATGAATATTTGTTCTGTTAACCAGAGTTGATTTTTGTTAAGAAAATATCTAGCTGCTTAAATGTCTATTTGAAACCTGGATTGCTTCAGTGAGAGAGATAAATGTGATATGTGTTTCTTTTCAGCAACAAAATAAAATATAGACTGGCTCTCATTACTTGTGCATACTAGTAGCATATTTATTCATGTTCATTTGTATATTCATCAGTATTTTACCTCATAGAGATTTTAAGCCAAACTCTAATTTCTTTAACTGGAATATTCTGCCAAACTAAGCCCAAATTTTCATTACTTTAAATATTTTTTTTCCTGATAAATATCATCACATTTGAATGATTTCTGTATCTTTGCAAGGCTGAGTGAGTTCAGCACGTCCATTCATGTGGCAAGCTTCTGTGACCTTGCTTGGATGGAGATGATCAGAATAAAGAACATAACTCCCAAGCATACCTGTCACAGATATTTAGATTCCACTGATGTTTCAGAAATTTGTGTTATTTCAGTGAAAACAGCTCAATTTAGCTGAACTGAGTATCATTGGTGCACCTGCAAAAACCTCAAACCCCCCTCCAAAAAATCCCAACCCCCAAAAATTTGCAAAGCCCTAGGAACAGGCACCATGGACTTGTTCTCTTTGTATGCATCTTTTAGAACCCATTTTGCCATCCCAGTCAGTGGCTGCATTTCTGAGTTTGGATAAAACAAAATTGGTCAGCATTTTGAGCTGTATCAATGGAAGGAAGCAAATTTACCCTTGAAGAATCCCAGTGTGTTTGATGGTTTGATCATTAAAATCATTAAATTTTGCTTCTTCTGTGGCTCACACAAATTCTTTTGAATGGTCCTTAGAGAAATCTGACTTTTATATTGACAAATTATTGGTCCTTTCTGATAGGTGATATGCTTTTTTTCAGGTGAAATACCACGTTTGCTAATCTTTTGGGAGTCTCCATTACACACAGGGTGCTCTCATTTTTATATGTTTTAATTCAATTTGCTTTTACTTTACAGGGTTAATGCAAGTTGTATTTAAATTTTATATTTAAAAAGGTAAATATTGGGATAGAGCAGAACAGTTCTTGAAGACCCTTAGTTTTACTGTTTTATTGACAGCAACAAACAGTTCATTAGGTAAAAGATTAGTATAGATGTTTTTTGCTTAGTATCCAAAAACCATTTATCTCCTCATCTAGCAGCCTTTTCCACTGCCTGACCAACTCATTCTTCTGAGGAATCAGATGAAAATGAATCGGTCAGCACTTACATTGGAGGACTGCAGCAGGAGTTTTACATTAGAAACAATCTCAGGAATGACAGGAAGACACATTTGTCAATTCAAGAATGGCACCGAGAGGGATCTTGGTTTTTGAATTAAATCAGGCCTTGCCTTTATCATACTTTAAATCTTCCCATCACATTGTATCAGGCAGGCTGAGTGGCAACATGAGGAGGATTGAGATCTTGAAGGGATGCTTCTTTTATTTCTGACCCTTTGCTTTCTAGGCAGGTAGATATTTGCAGCATTTGGCAGCCCCAGCAAAGCCAAATTGTCATAGATTTGGACAGCAACATTTCACAATTACAAGTGTTGAAAGCTTTCTGTCGAAAAATTACTCCACATTTTTCTCTTCAATCAAAAGCTGCAGGGGTCCACTAATACTCTACAGGATAAGTGTAGGTGTTTAACAGACTGCTTGTAGGTGAAAGGTTTTTGCTTCAGTAACTCGTTCTACTTTTACATAAGTTACAGACTTTTATATTGTGCTGGAATATTACAGGAAGCCTTCAAAATTCAAATAATTTTTTCCCACTGCATATCTGTGTCAGGGTATTCTGGTTTATGCTGAGCACTAAAGACATTACCTTCAAATCAATAACCTGTTTTTCAAGTGCAGTTTGATGAAGGAATAGGCTGCTAATACATAAAGTTTCTTGATCTTATACTAAATAGTTGGTCATGTGTCTATATGCCAGTTTTCCATTTACAGACCTTTATTTCCCAGTGAATGGTATGCCAGGTGTTGCAATCTTCACATCAAAAATTTCAAAGGTAAAAGACCTTTGAAAACACTTTTACAACAACCCAAATACAAACACTACAGCTCACTTCTGTATATACAAATGTGTACAAGTGAAGGAGGATCATGCCTTGCAGAAAACCCAACACTGCAGGTTAGCCATCAAAGGTTTTCTGCTCTTTTCCTCAGATAAGAAGCTAAAAAGGTCTTGAGCAGATATTTAATCTGAGATCCAGCTGTTAGACCAGTGCATTGCTGGCACTGCTTTCACTGGGACGAAATGGAATTTTTGACAAGTGCAGCACTGTATGCTCACTTTCTCCTTGAGGATCTCATCAAATTAAGATCAAGTGCCCATTAATATTTTGATAGGTTTGGTATTTAGTTCTTAAAATCTGGTAGTTAATCAATACCTCAGAGGTTAATACTACTCCCAGGCATTACAGGCTGGGACCTTTGACTGTGCAAAGTAGAAAAGTCTGGTGGTGACCATGTATTAAAGGAGCTGAAATGGTGACTGCCCAGTTACCTAACCTCACTATAAACCATTTGTCTGCCCATTTCAGAGGCAATGTTGTTTTTTTTCTGTCAGGGTGTGATTGGCCCTGTCTACCTGCTGTGTACAAACACATGCTCTCACAATCACTGCATTAAATACCATGGCAAATGCTGTATTTTCTGGACTCCCTATAGGCAGTAGGTAATTTTGAGGCAATAAAAAGTTTGGCATAAATTACTTTCCAGGGCACAGAAGTAACACTTAAGATAGTACCCTGCTTACTGAGAATATAAAATTATGTGTGTCTTCATGCATTTTAAAATAATAGAATAGTTTAAAGTTTATATAAATCATTGAGTTCTAGCTCTACAGGTCTAACAGAAGAAGAGATAGCTAGATATGCATGTATGTGTGCTTATGTAGAATTTGCAAAACTAAAAATGTTCACACAATACCAGTTGCCAGAAGACAAACAAATATGGGAAAAGTCACGTAGAGGTCCTTCTAAAAAGCTTTACTTCATTAGCTACTGCCTTTTTCTGTATCAAGTTTGTGGCAACTGTTATACTGGCTCAATCTATAATACAGAATTTTCCATTTCTTCAAAGTATATACTTTGATCAACACATGGATAACAAAATGGTTGCTAGATTACTTTGTAGTAAAGTCTCAGACACCATTGTGTAGCCTTATTTCTAGTGAAAAAATTAATTGATTCTTTGGTTAATATAACCTTTTAAGCAAGATCTACAAACACTTGAAGATTGCAGTAAGTTTTGGTAGGCAGTTGCTAGTTTATGTCTAAAAAGATGAAGTAGCAGAAACGCAGTAACTATCAATGCAATTTCACCTTCACAGGTGCAATATTTTATATTAGTTGCATCTCACTCTATGGTGTACTTTTTTTTTCACACTGGGACAAGACAGAGGAAGATTTTTGGTCATTTCTGTGCACAAAAACATTTTCCTTTGCAGCTTGCAGCATAGACACTACAGCAGCCAACAAAGACAATGCAAGCCTCCTGAAAGTCAAAATATTATTTTATAAGGCACACGAAAAGAAGTTTTCACATGTTTATGCCATCCATTAACAAATCCCATGCTTTAGCTAAGTCCTGTTTAGCTGTACTCCTAGCTCCACTAAGGGCAATTGCAAAATTACCATTGGCTTCAAAGCAGAAAGAATATTAATCAGAATGTTCCTCAGGAGGGTGACTCTCTTGAAGTCCAGGTGTATTAGACCAAGAATATAACTCAAAAGGACTAAAGGAAGAACCTGTCACTTCAGCCAGGTTTGCTTTGCTTTCTTAGCTGGTAGTTAATGAAGGTGTGATTTAAGAATATGGTCCTGATTCAGAAGCACTTCTGTTTCAAAGTTCTGTGCTGAAAAGTATTAACAGTATCACTTTGCTTCAGCTGCTGGGGATTTGATTTCACACATTAATTTCTCTTTCTGTTGTTATAATTTTCACAAAACAAAGTGAGTGTAGCTCTCCATGCTTTGTTGATTTGAGAGTGTTTAGAAGCCCAAGGGTTATTAGCAGCTTTTGTGAGACTCCCCCATGTGTGTGCATGTGCCACACCCATCTCAGGTAAGAGCTGGAGCTCAGTGGTTTGTTTTACACTTAGCAATCCTCTCTACTTTTTAAAGATTCTGGTCTCCTGAGGCTGAAATATCTATACAGTTATTGTGAAGTAATTGTCTTGTTTTGATAAATACATTACGTTCACCTACACCTCTTGGTAGTCTTCTGTCTAAAATTGTTCACAAATATATACCTCTGGACACTAGATGGGAACAAATTCTAATAGAAAGTTTAAAAGAAGACTCACAGGAATTCTAAAATTGTTTTTACTCTACTTGGTTTTGCTTACTTTTTTAAAATCTGCTCCTGAAGTGGTATGTATTTTTCTCTTTAGGACTTACATCCTTTAGAGTAGTTTAGCTATTCCTCTGCTCTGAAACTTTCAGTGTATACATTTTCAAGGCTATCAGCTCTATCAAATGACTAGTGCATGGCATCCATCAATGACAAATCTAGGCAAATAACTAATAAGACTAAATAAACCTGGGACTTACTGGATGTCAGGCAGCTGGAGGATAACTGTATATGCTTTTGGATATCTATCTGTCCCTGGCAGAATTAATTTCCTGAACTTATACATTGTGACAAACAACTATTAAATTAATTTTTTGGTTTTGCGTTGGTAAAGTTTCTATGTAATTTTCTGATTCTCAGTATATTTGTGTAGGCTAAAGCTGCCGAAAAGTAATGAGGGATTTTTAGTTTGTGTATCCAGCCAGTGGTTAGCTTGATACACACACTTTTTCTGTACATATGTGTAAATCTGGGCAGTGAAAAGCATGTATGACACATCTACAGTGGTCTTGATGGGTGGCAATTTCTCATCTTGCTCTTTTGCTGCTCTGGCTCAGAAAATCATTGGCATTCAGGAACACATGCAGGCAAAGAGCAGGGTGTGCACACACACAGAAATAGGACTAAAAAGGAAATAGGATAGACTGCTGTGGCCAAGCTCAGGCAGGCAAGTGAATGGACCAGAAACCTGTTTACATGATTGACTGCTTTAGTGCTTTTTGTCCACTTCTGTTCCTGCCTTATTAACCCAGATTCTTCCCTTTCCCCACCTTTGGTCCTTCCTCTAAATATCCCATAGGAAGTGTTGTGTATTTCCACAATCCCTTTAAACGGCCCCAGAATAAGTTTTGAACAAAATCCAAATTCTCCTCTCCCAAACACCACAATAAATTCTGCAACCCTCTGGGCAGCCATCCCTTAGCTTGCATGGCTCTGGAGAGAGAGCATGTGTAAAGACTTTCTGGGCTTGTCCTTATGCTTGTGCATGATTCTACCTGGCAAGTGCATGAGATGATCCTGGGTAGTACATCTTGATTTAAGAATAAGAAGGGTAAGAGTAGGAATAAAGCTTTGGATAAAACCAAGTTAGATGAAGCATACAATGAATGACAGGTTCAAGGTGACCTCTAATTTTGAACACTTGATGTCAGCTGTGTGGGGCTTGTGTGCTGCAGTGCTCGAGTAGTCAGAGATGTCCCCGGGCCAGAGAAGCCAGTGCAACTCTGATGCAGATTGTAAACACAAGTTTATTTGTATCTGTGTTTATTATTTTTAGAGGCCGTTGCTCACAGACTAGTCACATTTCTTGTTGTCTCTGCATCTGTATTACCTGTGGGTAGTTGTGCCTGTGAAATGAGTGAATTGAATTCAGCTCCAAATTCACCTCACCCATCAGAATGTGACCTGCAGTGTGCATAGGTAGGCTGACAAATTACACTGTCATATATTTCATTTTCTCAGTGTTTGGGGATTCCTTCAGTAACTCTTCCATAAGTGATACAATAGCCCTGGAAAAGTATGTAGCAAATCAGTTCTGACACACTGAAAATAAACTTAGGCTTAATAATGACTTTACAGTTCATCCTTGTTTTCAGATTGGGCAGAGGCTTAGGATTTTTTGGTGCTACAAACTGGCTAAAAAAACCACAGCTGCTACAAACTAGGATCTAGAAGTGCTTGTAAATAAGGTGAAATGTTGGATGCAGGGCTGGCAGCAGGTGAGGCTGTGTGGATGGGGATGAACATTCTTCCTCTCTCCCGTGAGACTGGGGCTGCTGGAGCCCACTCTGAGAACAGAGCTCCCAGTTCTCACTTTTTCCTGAGTGGTCTCTGATAGCCAGAGCATTTCTCAGTGGGGGTACATGAGCCCTTGACAACAACCAAAAGGAATTTAAATTCAAGGCAGTCCATAATTTTTTAAGCATTTATGGATATATATTTTTTTCCTGTATTTGAAAAGGGAACTATGCCCAGGGGGGATGCATTACTGTTACTATTTACAGCTGGTATAATCCCTTTAAGTAGAACAGATGCATGCAGAAGAAGATTTCTCTGATGACAGCCCAGCCTCTCCTGCAGTCATCCTTGTCTAGGGTAGGTTATGAGGCTGTTTGACACAGTGAGGTGGATTCCAGCAGGTGAACTCTGCTGCCACTGAGTGTAGCCAATGAAGAGCCCTATAACTAGACAACATTAGCAATCCTTACCCCCAAAAGCTTTCACTGTGTCATCTTCAATGTATGCACTGTAAGTGCATTGACTGAGAGGTCAAAGAAAAATCACATTATGTATCAAATTTACCCTGCAGATAATCTTTCTTTTAGTCATTTAAAGAGTAGGAGAACAAGTAGATTCCTTTTTAAAGAATCTGAAAAGGAACAAAGTTAGAAAAGTTAAAGGACAAATGCCTAATTTGAGGGCACAGAACATGAGTGGGAAAATATTACTGGGAATTCTTATTAAGGATTCTGTGAAGTTGCATAAGAATAAAAATGAAATGTTTCATAATTAGACTGAAAGTGTCATCATGTTCTTGGCTCTCTGTGAGACATGAAAGGCAAAATCACTTTAAACTTATTTCTGAATCATATAATAGATCATTTTTCCCTTAGGTCAGGGAAACATTATGTGTCTTAGACAAAAAAACTTCTGACACTCCTGTTGTGTTATGAAGTGCCTGCTTTGATAAAGTAGATGAAGAAAGAGCATTTGCCCATTTTATCAGTGGTATCAACAGGTCTTGCTGTTCCTCTCTCAAGTCCCTCTTTGTAATTCTGCTAGAGATTTAACAAAACCTAACTAAAAGGTTATATATCTATTCAATAAGTTCATGATCCAGCTGCAGTCCTGAATGCATATTGGATGTGCACAATGTACCACAATAACTACTCCTCTCTGCAACTCAACTATTTACCAGCATAGACAGGCTCTGCAGGGGGCCCTTGTGGTGCAAAATAAGAAGAGTTGTGTGTAGGAGAGAGCAAATAGCACAGAATATACAGGTGTGCTGGATGTAAATTATTTTTTTTAAATAAATAATGGAAGAGGTTTATGACATTCCATTGATGTTTTCCCTCTTTGTTTTGTTTTTGTCCCCCCATCCTGTTGAAGAAAAGGGAGGTTTTGCAAGAACGACACAGCTGTCTGCTACAGAAGCTACATGAAGCACTCCCAGTTAAATCCCGACACCTCCTGCAGCTGCCCTGCTCTTATTCCTCAATTCCATCAATGCCTTCAGAAAGATGGCAGGTGTCTCTGCTGCTGATTCCACTGAAATCCCCTGACTGAGGAAACCATTTGAAACATCTGTGGCCCAGATTGGACTAAGAGGGGATTCCACATACTTAATTCCTTGAAAAGTAAGTATGTGGGTCTCAAATGAAGTCCTCATGATAGTTTTAAAAAAACTTTTTTTATTTTTAAAGAAGACTTTCATATTAGCAGTATCCTTCCCTTATGCTGTCTGCAAAGGTGGAAAAAATAAAAAAGTTTTATGTTTTATCATTCAATACAGAGGCTTGTAACTGATGAGAATTTTTTTCCTGATACTGGCAGTTTTGAAATGTCAAAAAGGCTGTATCAGCATAAGTACCTATGGTGTTGGAAGTTGGTTGATTTGGCTTATTTCTACACATCATTTCCAGGCTGATAACTTTTAAGAGATAAAAAACAATATCACCAAGTTTTTTGGCTGGTAATGGAGGAAGTTTAGAAGAGATGAGAAGAATCAGGACATCCTTCTTCACTTCAAACTGAAAAGCATGTCAGCCTTGGGGCAGATTACTCAACAGTGACAGCACCTTTGTGACCTCTTTATTGTTTCCTAGGGTTTTCTCATTGCTCTCTTACACCATCTGAAGAATCTGTGAGACACAAACACAATCCCATGGGGCTGTTTCCATTCTTCACTGATAACCTGATCCATCTTGTTGACATCTCAGGGTCTCTTCTGAATCCTGCAGCTTCACTTGACTTGTGCAGTGCTGACACCCAGGCTGGAGAAGCTCTTCTCTCCACATCTCACACTCTCAGATCCGAAATCATCCCCTCTGACACTTAGTGCTGAGGAAGGACTTTGCACAGGAAATGTCCAAAATCAAAAATCTGCGTCCTAAACCACAGGGTTCCTTTTTCTCTGTTGTACTCCATTACATGTTTCAGAGCTCTGTGCATCCACATGCACTCACATACCTGCATGCACACCTTCTCATGGCAGGTTTAAGGGGGAACTGATGCAGGGTTACTCCCTCCCCCCTTATTTAGCCTTCCCAAAATATGGCCTTTCTCTGCTGGTTTGGAAAAGACAGCAGATTAAGAAGAGACTTAGGATGTAGATATTCAGAGTGGACAAGCTGATGAGCCAACCTTACCCCTCTTCTTGAGAAGAAAGAAACAGAAAGTCAAATTAGAGACCTGCTTCAAAAATTCCCCTTGAGTAGTGTGACAGCACTTCTTGGATGGAAGAAAGAAACTGACAAATAACAAATACAGTTTATATTAAGACACACAGAGGGAGAAAATTAAGTACAAGGTGCATTTATCCACAGGTGGACCTTGCAACAGCCCTCCAGTATGCAATTCAAGTATTATTAGTTTAAATGCACTATTTCAAATGGTACTTAGGAGCAGTTTTGTTAAACACTAAATGCAATTTTTAAAATAATTTTTAGCATTTTTGCATGCATTATGAAAGATAACTATTTCAAAACTCCTAATTTCTTGTAGTCTGCCAAGACTCTTGTTTACGCAGAAAAACAAATAACTTCTGCTGCACACTTGACACAGAAATAGGTGTAAGGTACCCTGTGAATTTTGAAAGTCATCAAGACATCCAGGTTTTGAAAGCAGAATGGTAGATCCTCATTTTTTTATAAAATGGGATTGATAAAGCACTAACATACAAGTTACACATTCTGCACACAGTAGCCTTTACTAAAAGAAACATATCCAATCCTTTCTTAAACAACAGTTCCTTAATACTGCTTATAATTTTCTGATGGCATTTTCTAGGCAAAGTGGCAAAATCAAGCTAAGGTCATTTGTAGAAATCAAGTACCTGAGAACTAATATGTACCATTGTATTTATTTTTATGTACCACTTTTTTTTTTCTATTTTTAATTCTGCAATAGTTTGATATTTTTCAGCTAATACTCCAGATAGCTCTGAAGAATCCTTTTCAAGTCTTTTAGAGGCCACCTTTCCACTTTCTGTAATTTTTTTTCCAAGAAACTGAAAAGGTTAAGAGTTTTGTACTGATTTCTTTGTGCTACTGTTGTTTCTGCAGCTGCCTCATTCACCTGTTGTGTAAAGCCTGTTAACACCAATAAACACTTTCCCAGGTACATTACAATCAGCCAGCTGAGAGTGGATGACTTTTCAGACACAAAGAGCCACATACAAGATTGATGTGGGAGAACATGTGCCTCCAAGGAAAGTGTTTTATGACACGGCCTTGTGCACTTGTTACCATCTTCCTTGATCCAGATAAAGTCTTTTCTTCACTTGTCCTGGACAGAATGAAGGTTCCTTTTTTCCTGACTGGGTAATGAGGAAAAGAATGGAAAGTGTAACAGCTACCTATAGCAGCTGTGATCTGTGGAGGGCTATAAGTCTACAGACAATATATATATATAAACAATATTTTAAAATGTTGAATTTTGGGTTATGATAATCTTGGTAGAACTCTGAGTGCAGGATTTACATAAAGCTCAGCTAGGAAACAAGGAAGGAAATTTTGACTTGTATTCATGCTATTACCCTGACCTGCAGAGAGAAGGGCAGTTGGACTTACTGTGTTGCAAGAACAAAGATCATATTTTTAGTAGGAAACTTTACTGCACCCTCCATACTGCTCTATCTCTGCTAGAAAAATCCCATGAACAACATAGATACATGCACACAAAATCACACAAAATAACTGACAACAAGCCACAGTATGGATCTTCAGCTTTTAGCATCCCACTACTTTCCCATTTTTTTTCTTTCAGTAAAAAGGTTCTTTTTAATCAGCCTTTTTATCTCTAGAAATGGATTATTTTTCTTCTAATTTCCCCACACAGGATTGGGACTCAAAGTTCTGATGTCCTTTTTAGGACATCCTTTTATGGTGTCATCTTGAGAAGGTTTCTCTGCGATACTTTGATGTCAGTTTTACAAAACCTTCTATCCATAGAAAAGAAACAAAGTACATGATTTATTTAAAACTTTTGATTTTCTTTTAATGGATACCAGTGTATTTTTGGCTAAATGGGCAGAAAATCCCAGCCTAATTCTTCCAGTCCTTTCTTAAATATCCCCCATTCAATGTGACATTTGATGAATATTTAATTTCATCCTAGTATCTCCTCTAATAATTACACAAATTCCATGTGTGTGGTCCACATAGACACAATGCTCAGGTATTGATGGACCATATCTGTTACAGAAGAGTCACAAGAAGGAGCAAAAGAGAGAATAATCTTAATTACACTTTGGGGTGCTAGGGAAGAAACACTGCCTATGTATTCAAAAGTATTGTGTGCTGTGTCATTTCCAATTAATAAAAACCACATTCAAGGTCCATTCCAACACACTTAGCATGCAAACAATTAATGGAACATAAGAAAGCAAACTTACATGAAACCTGTGGGATTTTTTACTATTTCTTAAACACATGTATAATACTTTAGATAGATATGTACAGTAAGTTGCTCTAAAGCTAGACATGAGAGAAGACTGAATTTACTTTTGCAAATAATTGTTTTTTGGAGGAACTACAGCATGAATAGATTTAGTTGAAACATTTAATAGAAACATTCCAGAATATAGACAACTGAAATACCATTAATTTTCCACTAATTGGAAAAACCAGGTAGCTATCTTTCCACTTGATATTTCTTATAACATGATTTCTTTGTAGAAATAAGATGAAACATTTCATTGAAGTGCAGCTCTTACTAAGCAGAAGAATAGAATCATTTGTGGTAGAAGAGATGCCACTTGGGTCATCTCAGTCCATCTGCATGAATCATTGGATGGATTTCATTTTTCTTAAAATAGATTTGAATACTTTTGGCAATGGAAATGCTGTAACCTTCACTGGCAGGTTGTTTCATTATGTCACTGTTTCTTTAGTTAAAATATTTCCCTGCTGCATCTTAATCTAGTTATTAGCATTTATTGATCAACCTCTTTGACTAATGACATTAATTGATCCTTATTCTCTTGATAGTGTTCTGTTAAGTATTTGCACTTTTTTTGTTTCTCTTCAACTTACTTCTCCTTAGTTTTGCATGACCATTTCTTTAAATCTGTCTCGCATATCTGATTATCCATCTTTTCTCCTATTCATTTGTAAACCCCTTTAATCCCCACCTTTTTGGTGGGCTTTTAAAATTAAAACTGAAGAATTCCAACAGAGTCTGTAATACTATGGAATTCAGTAACACATCACAAATCATTTAGTCTGGATATATATAGGTTATATTAATAAAAACAGGTCATTGTGGATGATTGGAGACACTTCTGGGAGTCATCAAACAAGGCAATTCTGTAGTCTTGTATAGGACATGTATTTCCATTCATAAATTTATCAAGAACCATCTTAAACCAACATATATTTCCTGCACTTTTTCTTCCTACTGAAAAGCTGCTTCATCATTTCTGAAACAGAAAAGCTTTTAAAATTTCCTCTCCTTCCTACTTCATTTTTTTTTGTCTTCCTGCCAGCACCACTCCATATTTCAGATTTTAAACATCTTTTTCCTTCCTGCTATTCTCCTTCCTGCTATCCTCATCCATCCATCCATCCATCCATCCATCCATCCATCCATCCATCCATCCATCCATCCATCCATCCATCCATCCATCCATCCATCCATCCATCCATCCATCCATCTATCCATCTATCCATCCTTTCCAAATCTCCTCCTGTTCATCTCCCACATACACAAACAGAAAAAAATCCATGCCCTGGTTTTAAATGCCACTTTTGCTGAGGCCTTTAAGGCTTTTATTGCAAACTGGTCTGTCACCTAGTCATCCTAGCAGCCTTCCCAAATAACTGGTGAAATCACACAGAGTTATTCAAAATACTTTTTGGCTATTTTTTTAAAAAATGAAATACTCATATTAGTAGGCGAACTATGTGGGGTATACTTTAAATTATTTGTTAACTTCCCAAGAGTGTTTGTGAGTATGAGCCATTGCATCAGCACATAAAACTTAGATTAAATGGCAAGACTCCTCTATTCTTTCCTTTCAAAAAGGAATATCTCAGTGCTCCTTCTTCTGTAAAGAAATAACATTCTCCTGTGGCTAGGAGATGATTTGGTGAAGCATCACATTAGCAGAACCATCCTGACCAGCTGTGCTGGGGCTTAACAAAAGGCAACTCATTTACAGAATAGCTGTGCTGCTTTTTTGGCACTCAGCTCTGGTTTGGAAGGGCCTCTAAAATAATGCACAGGCTGCCCTTTGCCTCTTGAATCATAAAGCTGTGAGGTTTATTTCTTCCCTGTGGTGAAATACCCCATGGATCTAATGTCCTGATCTCCCTCTACATATGTCCCTAGAGCACTGAATGCATTACAAGGTGGACAACCAACTGAAAAACACTGTGACTATTACCAAAAATTCTCAGCATAAAAATATAGACTCTATTAAAAATATTGGGTTTTACTTTCTTGGAAATATTCTTGTGTTAATACACTGTGTCAAATAAAACATCCCAAATGTCATATTTTATGTGAGCTTTCTAAATAAATGGAGGAATTGATTGAAAAATGCTTTACAGCCTAGTTTTGAATTTAATACCATCTTCTCTTACTCTGTCGTTCCAAGTGTTGCAGCCTTCTTCTGAATACATGAAAGCTCAAACAGTTTATGCAACTAGAGATGTCACTGGGTCTCAGCCTCACTGCAGCACTCAGCCAGCAGCACTTCTCATGAAATTCTCATACAAGTGAGATACCCAAAGTACTCTCTAAGCAATTGAGTTCATGTGAAGTTCACAATTTATGTGTACTGTGGGAAGGGGGATAAGATTGTTGGTTTATGTTAGTTATAAACAATTTCTGAGTTCTTGTAAATGAAATGTATTTGAGGAATCAGTTTTATTATTACTGAGAAAAACCCTATCCTCATTATCTGTCTGTGGATCATTGTAGAAAAGTAGCCTGGCAAAACTGGCTGAATGAACTTATCCAATTAACCCCAGAATATTTTATTCCTTTGTTGTACTCTGCTATTGCATCTGACAGTTTTGCTGCTCCTCTGATCTAATTAAGAATTTTTGGCAAGCATCACAGTGTTATAAATTTTGAAAATGTGAACCAAATCTGGCTCACAGCACTTACTTCAAATAAAGAGAGCTGAACTTTCATTTACTTCTTGAACTGACAGATGAGTTTGCATGAGAAATGTTGACTTCTGTTTAGCTTGTATATAAATATATACTTATTTATGTATTTATATACACACATATAGATACATATTTTTTGTATTTATATAACACATCACATTACATGACCATATTATAAATTCTTGTTTCTCCCTCAGAGTTTCTTTTATCTGTTTTATTAATGAAAATAACACTTTAGGATGTGAATAAAGACAACTGACTTATCTGGCTTTTAAATTCAGTGTCAGAATATGACATTTCAGTCCTCCACTTGGCAAACCAGGGGTTTCTGATTGAGCTGTGTAAAGCTAACCAATTTTTCTGAGTCAGAGGACAGCAGACAGGAGAATTGCAACGTTCATGCCTTCTCTGAGAAAATCAAGTAGAAAAGAAAGTTTTAACCTCTTCTGGGCTGCTTTTCTATGCTTACATGGTGATTTTAAGTTCAGTGGCAAATGAGATCTAGAGGTTTTGTTGTGATAGATATGAACTGCTAATTCCTCTATGCTTTCTAGAAAGAAATCTTAAATCTACATGCTAGATTGCACCCCAAATGCCAGCAGTTCCTCTGGCTGCTCCTTCTACAGCCCCATTCCCCACTTGATTCCTATAGCTTGTTTAGCAAAAGTAAAAAGATGAGGAATTGCAGAAAATGCCTTTTGGGGTGAGGTAGACCCCAAGCCTACCCCCAGAGTCCCCCCCAGCTGCAAACCCCACGCTGGCCTCTGGCAGATGAAGCTCAGGATGCAGGTCCAGCCCAGCACTGTGGGGGTTTCTCCCTGGAGCCTCTTGGCCCCATGCAATGCCCCACCTGCTGAAGCCCACCCTGGGACTGCAGTGCTTGCAGGTGAGCCCTAGAAGTGCCCTGGTTTCATGTGTCTGACAGCTCTATGGGGACTTGGAGCAGGTGAGCCAGAAGCACCTGCACAGCTGTGATAGGGAAATACAGCCAGGTCTTTACCCTGCTCGCTGGCCCCAGCTGCAGCTGGAGACTGGCTGGCACCCAGCAGGACTTTGATGACTGGCTTTGGCTTTGGCAGAAAACCAGGCTCCTTATCCTCCTTTTATCCTGACATTCATTTGAGGCAGAAAACATCTTTATGTGATACAGCACCAACACATTGTTAAGGTTTATCAAACACTAATAGTATTCTCCTGTTACCATTTAACTGTCACTGTGTTCTAGAAATATATTAGTAAGGTACTCAGTGAAGCTGTTTTTGATGTCTACTGTGCAACAATGACTTGGGGTATGTTTAGGTTACCTCTCCTCTGGTTTTTGTTAATTGGAGTTGCTCCACTCTCATGTTTGGCTGTACAAATCAATAGCTATAAAATATTTAACTATAGGTTGCAGCTATGTGAAAAACAGCCCCCCTGTTGTGTTCCTGAATCCCAGTCCCTAAGCTAGCACAGAAGAAAGCCTTGTCTGCTGTGTGATGCTTAGGGAAGTATTTAGCCACTGAGGTGTGGAGTTGGGCAGTCCCTAGTATTATTCCAGAGCCTCTGCAAGTTGTTTTACAGCCATCTTTCAGTAAGTGAAAGCCTTTGATCTCTGTAGCAAGTACATTTAATAAGCTACAACTTCTCAATGAAAATACATCCATTATTTTCACACAAAGAGGAGACTTCCCCAGGAGACTCAGTGTGTGTTTCAGTGGAAAACATGCATTTGTCAATCTCTGTGGAGCAATAAAGAAGCTGGTGTGAAGTCACATCTACTGCCACAAAAGAGGAGGATAATATTTTTGTTGAGAAATGGCACAGAGATCTGTTACTGATGGTGTTAATGAGAATAGATTGTGCTAATGTGCAGTAATGCACAATAATTCTTGTGTTCTCAGCAGTATGGAGGAGACTTTCCATGAATTTTCAATGACACCAGCTTCTAATTAATAGTGGCCTCAGAGAAAGCTCCAGAAGTTCATCACCAAGAAAGATAAACACTGTTAATCAACATATTCAAAAGCACTTAGTATTGCTTTAACACTAATCTATTATGAGTCTTATTGGTTTTTTAATAATGATTTCAGTATAAAAAGTTTTTTTGCCCACAGCAAATGTTAAAAGAATACAATTATAAGCTATTTTTATGAAATATATTATTTTCAAACAAAAAATAGGAATGATTTCAAGAACCTCTGCACAAGCTGAGTTTGTACAGGTATATTCTTTTAGAAGACTACTCCCTTTTGAAAGTAATCAATCATAAGGAGCCATCTGCTTTTTAATAACTGTATTTTCTTAAATGTCTTCAATTATCTGTATTCTGAACAAGCAAATCAAATTAATTTTTGTACTGAGACATTCACATTTTTGATATAAAAGTACACCTCAGGTTTAGTGTTGTAATCAGTACTTGAAGTGCTCCATCTGAGTACTTAGAAAGGAACTTATTTTTCAATCTATGAAAAGATAGTCAGATATTAAATTTGAAGTGAAAAAATAGAGAACAGACAGGTTAGGTTATGACAACCTTTTCTCCATCTGCTTTCATCCAAAGTTTGCTAGACCTACAAGTGAACTTCCCTGAATTTTATAAATAGTTGCTGTCTTAAAAACTGCTGCTTTTCTGCTGTGAAACATTCACTTATGGTTAGAAGGAAAAGCTACACTTTAACCTTACAGTAGAATTGTTTAAAGTGGGGAGGAGGAGGAGGTTTCTCAGCATTTTGCAGTAGCTCTTTCATTACAAGGGCAAAGGCCAGGGGTCAATTAGCAGAATTCATTAGAATTTCTTGGTTTGCATAGAGCAAGCTTGAGCTCAAGAGCAATGATATGGTTAAGATAATGTTCTTCTCATCAGTCAGAAGAATTTTCAGTGTCAGAATCTGTGCATTGGTGAAAACTAAAATACAGTATTGAGACTGGAGGAGTGGCTAATTCACCAGAAGGTTGTGCTCCTGTCCAGAGGGACCTGTACAAGCAAAGTCCTGCTCCTGGAGAGGAAGAAACCCAGGCAACAACGTGTACTGGGGGCCACAGAGCTGGAAATCAGGTTGGTATGAAAGCACCAGGGCTTGGGGGAAACCAAGTTGAGGCCAAGGCAGCAATGTGCCCTTGCAGCAGAAGGTGGGTGATGTCCCAGGCTGCATCAGGCAAAGCATTGCCAGCAGGTCACTGCTCATCACTCCTTTCCACTCACACTGGTGAGGCCATACCTGCTGTTTCCAGCTCTGGGCTCAGCACAAGAGAGACATGGGCATGTGGGAAAGAGTCCAACAAAGTGACAGATGATGGGGGTCTGGAGCATCTCTCCTATGAGAAAAGGCTGAGACCTGGAACTGTTTGGCCTGGAGAAGAGAAGGCTCAGGGAAACACCTGAAGGGAGCAAAAAGGATGGAGAGAGGCTCTTTTCCCAGAGTCAGGACCAGAGACACAAGCAGAAACACAGAAGTGTTCCCTCTGAACATCAGGAAACACTTCTTGACTGGGCTGACTGAGCTGTGGCACAAGTTACCCAGGGAGGCTGTGGGCTCTCCAGCCCTGGAGGTATTCTAGAGCCATCTGGATACAGTGTGAGATGGGCAAGTGGCTCTGAGTGGCCCTGCTTGAGCTGAGATGTATTAAAAAATACATGGAATTGGACCAGGTGATGCCCAGAGATCCCTTCCAAGTTCAACCACTCTGTGATTTTTATGGAGATGATGGTGAAGGGCTTCACATGCATTGGGCTCAAGAAGCTGGGAAGTGGCTGTGGAAAACCTCAGTTGTCCTACCTCATTAGTCCCAGCACTCAGGGCAGACTGACCAAGCAGGGTATTTCAAAGCTGGTGTGCCAAGCTTGAGACCTACAGCCTAAACACATAAGAGATATTAGAATGAAGAGAACAAGCCACTCCTTTTTACTTGTCTAAGCTACCATACCCACCCAGTGCTCCTGCAAGCATAGAACTACTCCTGCATCACATACACAGGAAAGATTCATTATTAAACACCTCTACAAAGGGCTCTGCCTTTGAGTCAGACATCCAAGGCTCCTCCTGAGATGTCAGCAGAATGTCAACAACAACAGAAAGAGATAAACTCCCTGAGAAAGCCCTTGATCTGTCCCCAGATGGTTTGCAGCAGGTAGGATATATCCAGGTCTCTGGTAGGGACTATTGTATTGGACATTTAAGGAGAATAAACTAGATTGTACTCTCCAAGTCTCCAGCCAGCAGTGCATGTCCCTTACTTCCCAAGAGTGTGAGTACAGCTGTGTCCTTTGCAGCCCTAAATTACCTTCCACTGATTTGGGTCAGTACAGCTTAACATTTTAAGACATGCTTAGAGGGTCTTTTCTAGATATGTCATTGTTTTTTTAAACTTTTGCTCCAAACAGAACTCTTCATCATGGAGCAAAGCTTTTATGACTGGATAAATACACAAACTGTTCAGTTTAAAGCTGTGTAAATCACATTGGCTTCAGTTAACTTTATTCCATCTGCTTTTATCATCTGTTGTTGTACTAATTTATAATTCCCCCCTAATATTAAAATGTCAGTGAATCAAAAAAATAAATACATCTATGGGCCTCTAGTAGCTAATGGCATTACATTCAGAAAGTAAACCAACTCATAGAATTAATTATATCTCATCACCATAGATTCTTGTAATTGTGTAATTAATGCATATTTGCATAATCACATAATGAGATCTCTATGATTCATGCTTTATGGTAATCCAGATGTACAAATTTCTATCTCAGAATTGTAACCACTTGCAATGCTGTTATTGTAGTTTCTTTCTTTCTCATTGAAGAAATATGAAGATCTGATGAATGATCTGCTATTTTCTCAGACCTTTTCTGTGACTTATAGAAATAGCTTTTCCCTGCACACTAGTTACATATCAAGAAATTGACAATGATAAAAAAATTATCACAGATGAATCTATTATATAGATTGGGAAAAACATATAATGTAATTTCACAGGATTTCCAGTTTTTATTAACTAGCTTATCTGTTTTCAGCCTTTTTCAATAATTGAAGAGAGGATTCTTGTAGATCAAGTTTATGGGAAGGACTAAATATATTTTTGAATCTACGGACTTCTGTCCTTGATAAAAATGATTTTTCATTAACTTCCTGAGGCATTTTATTGAATTTAACATTCAATCCACCGTGCTTAATTACATCTTCTTCCAGAGAAGATGAACTAACCTGGGCAGTTGAGTGGTGTTCAAATAAATGTAACCACTTTACAATATTTTTCCCCCCAGATACTCTGTCAGGATTCATCCTGAAAAAATGTATTTTTAAATCAGTGTTTAGAAGATGCAAAACATGCTCAGCTTTTAAACACATTTTATACAGCCATAAACATTTGTATTTATAAATAAACCAAGTAAAATATAATAAATAAGCAGAATAAGAAACCAGAACTTGTTTAAATCACTATTATGATCTCTATTCCTCAAAAATGTAGAAGAGCAAAGATCTATGGAGACCCGTGTGGTGACTGTGAATGACAAGCATTGCAGTCAGGAGCAGAAAAGATGACAGTACCTCTATGAATTTACAAAGGTTGTCATTATGTATTAATGACAAATCTCTTCTAAACTGCAAGGGAATGTAAACAACACCCGAGCTGGGCTGGAATGTTAACAGCTGCCTCTGTGCTTGGCTCCACTGTCCATGTGCTTCAGAGGGAGATTTATTACAGCAGCCAGGGACTACACGGGCTGGCCCTGTTACCTTGTGGCTTTGAACATCAATTTTCTTCTCAACCACTTGAGTTTTGTTTCAAACACTGTTTAGGGTTTTTTATGTCTTTGTACTCAGAGGTTCCATTTTTGACCTGATACGTGATCCAGGCCAGTGGTATTTACAACCCTTGTTTGCTGAAACAATGGCACAAAAGCAGAGGACAGGAGTTTGTGAGAGGGGCTGCAGATTGCCAGTGTGACAGCAATGAGGTGTCCTTGCATAGCACCAGAAGGAACCAAACCACACGAACTTCAAAAGCTGCAAAAATGATTTGAATGGTTTAGATTCCAAAGCAACTCTTTTGCTCATTCATAATGCATATTTTGATTCTCTTCACCAAGAGAGATTCTACCCAAATAGAATTCACAATTTTACCAATTTCCTTGAATATAGCTAATATAATAAATGATAATTAAAATAACTGCAAAATTTGATTTTCCCAAATTTCCCACACACTACTCAATTATTACTTACATCTCATTTCAGTCCTGCAAGCTACTGCAGTCAGATTGTCTTTTGTTTACATTGTCACTCCATCTGTCCACTCTGTCATTTGTGAAACATTTCAGAGGCAAATCATAAAAAGTATTTCTGCTCTTTGAGATCCTGAAAAGAGTTCTATTAGGATCACTGGAGTGCTACTAGCTGACAAGAAGAGTAGAAGTTATGGATCCTAACTTTGGTCAAGGCAAGACCTTGATTATGGGGTTAGGCAAAAATTCTAGTAGTGATGTTTTAACCCACTTTTAATTTGTATTATAGCGATACACTACATAACTAAACATGTTACTTTGGGGAAAGCTGTTCAAACATTTATTAAAACAGAACAAGATGGTAAAAAGATGGGAAAATTTTGAGAAGGCAATGTTCAGATTTTTTTGGAAATTGAGATAAATTCGCATGAAAAAATGTGCTATTTATTTTTCCTTTTTCTCTCTCTCTTTTTGTTTTGTTTTTGTTTTTGTTTTTGTTTTTGTTTGGCTGTTCTATCTCCAGGCTGGTAGGGAGTTACTTCCTGTCAAAATAAAAAAGCAACAGACATCAAATCCCTCAGTGAAATGTCAGATGAATGAGCCACTGAAGACTGTGGGGACTTAATACACAAATCTGTCAGGACCTGTACTCACAGCCTAGCAGACCTAGCAGACTCATCCTTCTTTGGCACCTTTTTGATAAGATACCAGACCTACATTTATTTAACCCTGACACAATCACAGTTGGAAGCCCATTTTACACATGGAGAAATTAGTCAAGCAATAGCTCTGCTAAAACTCAAAAAGCCTCAGGCTAAGATGGGTACAACTCTGATTTTTATATAGCAGGCAGCCCTCTTCTCATGGCACCATGCATTCCTCAAATTCCTGATCCTTCAGTTCCATTTCTCATATTTTATCTAAGGCCAAGCAATACAGATTTCTAAGCTAATATTAATATCTAGCATCTCTCATCTGTAGATGTGAAGGCATTTTATAAAGTAGATAAGCATCATCCTCCTTTACTCTGTGATAAATCTGGAGGCAGCCAGCTTCATGAGCTCTTAAAGAAATTAAGCTGCCTGTGGGAGAGGAGTAAGTCATTACAGATTAACAACAGGTTAACAAGTAAGAAACAAAGAGAAGGAATGAATGTTTGGGCTTCACAATGGAGGAAAACCATAGATCTCTGGGATCTTTGCAGTGTCTGTTAGAGTATACGGAAATGGAAAAGGACGGAGAACAAAGAGACATGGTGATGTGACATTATTTAGGATAATAAAAGTGAAAGCTGATTGCAAATAGATGGGGAAAATGTCATGGTATTAAGCAGGTAAGAGGATGACAGGTTACATTCTATATAATAAATATGAAGTAATGCACAAGGGGGAAAAGAGTCTGAGACAATGGATCCTAAACTACCTATTTCCATGCAGGAAAGTGAACTTGTGGTTATAATAATAGATGTTTTCAAACATTGGTACAATTCTCAATAGTGGATAAAAAACCCTACTGTGTATTGCAGCAATTACTGGGAAAAATAGAAAACAAAGCAGAAAAAAATTCTCAAGCCATTAACACACACTGCGAATATATCTTGAAATGTGGTTAGAACTGGTCATCTTCAGCTCAAGCAGGACTTGGTGGTACTACAAAAAGTTCAGGGAGGAGGAAGAGGGTCAAAGGTTTGGAATATTTCTTTTGGAGCAATGAAACTAATCAGGTAGCTGTGATGGCAATCCACAACAATACAGATTACCAGGGTAAGTGAAGAAGGGGCACCTGTCAGAATCAAATGAAATTGAGGTATGCTCAAAATAATCAACAGGAGGCTTTTTTTCACACTGATTCTGTTTAAACTGTGTATCTCTCTGCCCTGAGATGTGGTAACACAGAGTGGACTTGACAAATGTATGGAAGAATCTTCCTTTGACAGCTGTTAAGAAACAAGAAAGCACATCTGATTTAGAAGTCCCCTAGAGGTCACTGGAACTCGAGAGCACTTCTGGTCTTACAATGTCAGTCACTCCTGGCCACTGTCATAGACAGGGCAGATGGACCCTCAGTCTCTCCAGTGAACATTCCTTCAAAGCCTTGAGCTTCCCAGAAGTGCAGTGGTTTAGACCAACAAGCAAAAGCTTCTTTTTGTAATTCAGATCTGGCAATGCAAACCTTTGCAGTGCCTCTTGCAGCCAGGAGGGAGATGCACTGCTCTGAAGATATTGATATTTATCCCAGCTTCCAGGGTCTGCAATGGGTGCCTTGTGTACCATGCTGTCTCACGAACTCTAATGTTGTGAAAACCATCATGTATAATATATAAAATATGTAACAGGATATAATACAACATAATGCAATACAGTATATTGGTTTTTTACTTTATACTGTCTATTGTACAAGTTGTATTTTATATATATTTTTCTGCTCAGTCAAAGAGCAGAAAAGGTTATGGATAAAAAGTTAACCAAATTTTCTTGACCAAAGACAGAAAGTTAACACTGGTTATATAGTCCTAGAAGTTTGTCCCCTCAAGACCCTCCCTCAAAACACCAACAAACCCCAACAAAACAGAATAGGAAAGTCTCCCCACAAACTCATAACAATGACTAAAAGCAATTTTAGTCTTTGTGATGTATTCCATTTTTACTTTTTCTGTGGCATTGGCAAACGATCAGCTCTAATGTATTCCCTTGCTCCTTGTCCTGAAATGATGGCTTACTCTTCTCAATCTTCTGAGACTAAAACTCCTCAAACTTTACTTTTTGTGATTGTTTTATTCCCTAAGCATTTGCTTTTGATAATGCTGTGTTTTCTTACAGCCCTTCATCACTTATGGCTAGAGTAGCTTACAAGTTCTTTCATTCTTTTGCTCTTTGGAGCTGGATTTCTTTTTTCAACCCTTATGTTTAAATAAACAAAGCATCTCCTGTCAGACTATAGAAGTGATGAAGTACAAATTTTTATTTGTATTTCAGACATCCAAGATTGTTTGGTACATGCACATGACAGCATCTTCTAGGATGTTGTAAAAGAGAATGTTCCAAGTAAGAAAAAAAAATCACCATATGGATATTTTACCAAAAGAAGAGCTGATAGGACTTCATTAGTTTTTCAAGAACAATATATAAATGCTATAATACAGCTGATGGGGCTCAAAATCCCTCTTCTGCCTCTATATTTAATTGATTTTAAAAATTTTAACTCTTCTTACAGAAACTTAAAAATTATGAAAGGCACAAAAAATTAAGTGAGCTGGCTTGGTTGTGTCAGAGACAGGGGCTTTTAATTCTCTTGTCTTTGGGTGTCTCGTTTCAGGATCTCATTCTGAGTGAAGCTTGAATCTTACTCTCGATTTTATAAGACTTTATTTTCCATTTAAAACCAAAACATTTTTCCCCTGTAATGGTAGGTATCCAATCAGCCTGGCTGTAGCTTGAGCTGTCCCAAAATGATGCATATGATGATAAAGTACATGATTTGTGGAAAATTTGGAATACTTAACTACCCAAATGACCTAAATTTCAAAATTCTTATAAAGTTACCTCAGCAATAAATGGTAGCTAGAAAGTATGCAGGCACAATGAAGGAACGGATTTTGAAATTTTGGCTGTGGAAACACAGCACACTCTATATTTGTCTTCAGGGGAATCTGTTTTCCCTCTTCTGTATTTTCAACCTTTTAGGGTTTTTTGGGCCCTCTCATATTTACTGCAACCATAGCAGTGACAGCTTCTTTCAGCTGTTCCCACATGAAAGCCCTCAATATCAAGACCAAGATTAAGGACTGTTCTTGCACTGGTTTGTTTTTTTTTTTTTTAGTATACTCAAGGCCATCATAATCTCCACATCTCTGTTTTTACCAGTCTATCTCCTTAAACTTCTTCCAGAAATGCCTTGCTCTAGTGTAGTAAGTAGTTTAGTGTCTTACACTAGGAAAAATGCTGTGCAAAAAAGATTTTTCAGCGTTAGCTGCTTCAGCCAGAAAGTTCATAATCTATCAAGTGTGTCCAGCTGGTTGAGGAAGCATCAGATGCATTCCTGATGCACTATAACATTCCTGATGTACTACAGTCGTTGTTAAAACCAAAAATTATAACATAATAGAAAATATATGAAAAAGAAATTCCTAGAATTTCCTCTACCACACAGAAATTTTATTTACCCTTTTGATCGCACTGTGCTGCAATGATACACACTCCTTTTGCTGACAGATAAAAGACTTATATTTTCCTTGTATCTATTGTAGAGAGCACATCAGATAAGTGAGATAGGAAAGAACCATTAATTACTGCAAAAACACCCCAGATTTATGGAGTGATTTTTAATAAAGTGTCAGACTATTTACAATTAAAAGAACAGATCTCCTAAGTGCAGCCTGCTAATATAAGTCAACTTTACCAGTTGCAGCAACAACACCTAAAATGTTTCAGAGTTAATTTGTTGTATAATCTCCTCATATGCAATCCACCACAGTCTTTTCATCATCTTCTTTCCCTCTTTAGTTAGAACACTGTGGCCCAAGCTTCAAAGTTAAACCACTGGAGTTAAACAAGTGTCAGAGAAAGAGGGCAAATAAGATTTGTTGAATTAGACTTTAGACACAGTCATGATCAAATAGGGAGATGAAGGCAAAATTCAAACTGAACTTTCAGACTGCAGGAAGGATTTTAGCCAAACAACAACCATTAAAGCCGACACAAATCACAGAACTCAAATAATGCAATGGTCTCTGAGAGTCAGATTCAAGCCTGTGCTGAAGCCCACCCACCTGAGGAGCATAAAGGGACCTTGAAATAGCCCTTAATGTGCAGCAGAGGATTGACCTAGGATGGAGAAATCTGCAGCTGGCATAAAACTGATGTTGCTGTCTCTTCATCAGTCCCTCTGGCCCACGACATAGAAAAGGCATGTCAAGGACAAAAGGGAGAGCAGCCAGAATATATTGTGCACTGCCAGTCTAATGGGAATTTTTGATACCAGGCACTAAAGAAGCACAGATGGGTGTTATGATGGAAGTTCTCTCCTTACCTATATTTCTTCACTTTAAGAAATACCTCAGCTTCCAAAATGGTCCCTGCAGCTTGCTGGGGAGAGCTAGTTTAAGGGTTTGCTGCAGGAGGAGAAGCATTATCAGAAACCTTACAGGTTAAATAATAGAAGTTTATAGCTGTTAAAAAACAACAACTTGTAACCTTGCAAAGATTTTTCACTATATAACAGGTTCATTTTTGTTTCTGCTATGGCTGTTATCCAGCTGATCATTCAGAAAAATTAATGAGTCTACTGCTGGCTAATACAGAGGTATCTAGCAAAGAGAGTTTGGCTGAAGCTGGCCTGGTGGAAGGGGTCAGGACAGGCTGGATAATTTTGTTCTGTGTAGAGTTCAATTGGGAGTTCATTTTTCATTCCTCTGAAAAGACTCTGAGGTCAAACAGTAGTTCTGAAGTCCTGCATTTATTAGTGCTCTTAGGTCTTCTGGCAAGACAGACTGGATTCAGATCAAGTGAGAGCTGCTGATTGTATTTCTGTCAAGTTAACCATCACACATCCTGGTGTTTATGTCAGCTGGTTGCATGAAGATGGATTATATCTGATATAGCATGAAATTAAATTTATTTGGATAAAATAAACTTGCCCACCACAAATCTCCGTGTTAAAGCTACCTTTTGAAAAATAATTAACTCATTTTGAGTGGGACAAAGGGACTTAATCACTTTCACTAAAGTGTGTGTGTGTACTCTGAGTCTCTAGGTACCCTACAACTAGACAGACCATCTGTAGGAGCCTTAAATAAAAGATTCCTTCCCACCTAGAAAGACCTACTATGCAGAGTAACAGGTCATAAGGATTGTAAATGCATATCAATAGATAATATAACCTTAGTCTTTCACCAACAGCAAAGCCAATGGAAACATTTTCTCCTTTAGTTCCCTGATTTCTGAACACTTCTCCCAAGGCACTCTATTATGTCAGTGCAATCACCTGAGTGTTAGACTGCATCCATGTACATTGAAATATAGAAAAAAACTCTGTTTTCTCTCTGATGCAGTACAAACAACAGCATCATCATCTAAAGGAGGCAGAAGAATCTGCACAATAATAGGGATGGTTTGCCAGACTAGGTGAAAGTAAAAATTCCTTAGACTGGTTTTGCTACTAAATAAAACTAAGTTTGAACTATTCCCTGAGCCAATCAAGTGCATAGAATCTTGCTTTGTTTCAAAAAGTAATCAGAAAAAAAGTTGCCATGCTGTTTTCAAGACATTGCAAAAAAAATAGGTGGGTCAGTAGTCAGAATAGATTTTGATGATCCAATTATGTTCCTTTTGTGTGCAAAGAGACTGAGGCAGGTGGAGGTGGCACACTCAGACATTGCTGCTTGAGGGCTTTTTGGTCACACAGAAGAGAGAACATAGACAAATTCACAGTTCTGTAAGCAAACAATAAGCCTGGGAAAAAGGTTTGATTTGCTTAGTGTGAGAGTTCTGCTCTGTTTTCCTTGGGGAGCTAGCCATGGTTCTGCAGCACACCTTCATGCAGTGCACATCCGCATAAGCCATCCACCTTGAGTCACTTGAGAGGAAACGAGGGAGGATGAATATGTGTGGAGATGTCTCCATCTCTTCATTGGCTGCAGAGGGAGCCTAAATAAATAGCTTATACTGACATGTAAATGCTGCCCAAATAGCTTAGAGTAATTTATAAATCATGAAAGTTCAAAAAGATAATTCCTGCTCTTAATGCTTTCCCTTTTCTCCTTTTTGTCATATGGTGCTTTCATTGTGTCCCTTTTCAGCACAAATTGTTTAAATCAAAGCCTGTGATTGCACCCATATGTGCACTACACAAATATGCATGCAGCACATACA
Source organism: Luscinia megarhynchos (assembly GCA_034336665.1). NCBI lineage: Eukaryota > Metazoa > Chordata > Aves > Passeriformes > Muscicapidae > Luscinia > Luscinia megarhynchos. The sequence continues at coordinate 25,550,111 of JAPFBE010000007.1, read as the reverse complement.
GCTCCTCAGAGCAGTTCTGGGAGGATGGGTCCTGAAAGTTTCTGAGAGCAGGCAAGAGTCCTTCAGGGAGGGAACAGGCCATAGTGAGTATTTCCAATGTATACTTTGCCCAGTTCCAGGTCTGCAGCTCCCTCGGTGATGCTGCACTGACCATTGATAATGCAACACTGCCACTGAAACCATTGTCACTGAAAAAACCTCATTAGACCAGTTAGTTTCTCATAAAATTATTTTCTGATGGACAGTTGAGTGGTGGTTCTCAATTTATTGATTTAATAGCAATAATTTGAAGTTTGGAGGATAAACAGATTTATTCTGATATAAAAATTCTTTAATTTGACAGATAAGTATTTATTTCTTTATTTTTGTTTTTAATGAAAATGGTTTTGTAGATGTGACATTTTTGAATTCAGAATTTTTTCCAGGAAATAATAATAAAACTTCCTTTTTAAATGAATTGCTATGAAAAATGAGGGAAGATTTCTATTCAAGCCAGTTTTAATGTCTAAAATTAATTAAAAGAATAGAAAACTTTATCGCAAAAGCATATTTTTTACAGTATCCCCTCTTTGCATGGGACCTTCTTAGTGATGTACAAAAATTCCTAGATTTTACTTATTATGATCATTTTCATGTAAGGTAGCTTATATATTGCCTAAAAACCATAAATACTTACATTTCCATCTAAGAAAATGTGCTCATTCTGCAGAGCACCTTCTAAACAATTGGAGCTCTGTTGTCTCTTCAAGGTAACTAGCACCAAGTAAGAAAGGATGATCCATAAAGTAAAAAAAACCAAACAAAAAACCACATATGGCAGTTTCTTCAGAAATCTGAATATACCCCAGAGCTCTTACCTCTGCTGCAATATATCAATACCTCTTTCAAAATAAGATTACAATTTTCTTTGCTTCCTTCTTCAGCACTGCGACAACTTTTGTTCCCTCTTGGTGTCAATCAACAGGCTCACTTCAGATTCCATTAGAAAATCAATACTGTTAGTGAACTGAATCAAAAGAGGTCATAATTCCAGTATTTTTCCTCTTCAGAAAGATATAAATGAAAAATTCTCTCTGTCCATCACTTGTTGGAGATAAAAATGAAAAAGCAGAGCTGCAGGCTGCTACATCTGTAAGACTGGATGCATGTGTTCAGTATGCTGCTACTACAAGCCTTGTGCTATTCCACTGCTGCCAGCTTCCCTTCTGTGCAAACGAGGTGCAGGGCCAGGTTCAATGTGTTACACACATGCAGACGTGGAGTTACTCCAATCCTGTGGTTTCCACAATTTATGGAGTGCCCATTACAGCAATAGGGAAGCACTCAGTGGAGGTAGAATTTTAATGCATTTAATGAAACATGAAAATCAATATAAGAACATTCAGTGAGAATATTTTTCTGCCAATAGAGTTCTTACAGATTCCTGGGGCATGTAACATGACTTGCACTTCTAATGGCTTATTTTGGTTGATGGTTATGAAGCACATTAAGTTCCCATTCTTATCTGCATGCACTGAAATAATTTCCAAGATGTCATTGATTCTCATCTGTAATGCTTTATTGAAAGTTCTGAAGTAATTTTCTCCTTCTCTCCCCCAGCACATATTAAGAAAACACAGCTATTTTCATGATAAAATACAATATGCAATTAAATTTGACTAGTTTAAAGAATTAGTGTGGTTTTAATGTCAATTCAAAGAGCTCTTGCTATGTTGTCTACAACAGCAGCAGTCCAGCAAATTTATTTACTAAGGCATTTGATTAATTCTGTTCTCAGAGGCTAATTCTGCTCTCAGCACTTTGTCACGATATCCCATCTAGCATGATTTTTGGAGAAAAGCATATAGTTTATAATTTGCACAAATGTGATTCTTTTCTAAGCTGGAAATTTGCTCTAATTTCACAGCAACCTGGTGCAACCTAGAGAACAAACTGCACAGAAAACCATTTGCTCAGGAGAATTTATGTTGGTTACAAGCTACAGCAGTGGCCAAACTCCTTCCTAGACAAGACCTTAGTAGAGCATCTGCTGCTGTGTATACCTAAAAATTCCTTGTTATGATTTAACCCCAGCTTCCCTCCAGGGCCTCTTGCCTCTCTATAACATATTAATTGTCCTGTAATCTTTGAAATCTCCCTCACTACTTAGAATCTCCCACATTTCTGCATGAATTAGGATGTTGTGACCCAAAATCACCACAAAGGTTTTGCTAGTGCACTTTCCATCTGCCTTAGCTGTTTTCCCTTCTTTATACACAGACATAGACTTCAGCTCCTTTTCCCCCTCAGTGTACTACCAACTGGATTCCTGAGTCCAAGCTAGTAAAATATTCTCTTCTCTTCTCATTTTCTCCATTCCCCATTGTCAGGAAAACTAAAGTATAAAAGCTGCAACCCCAAGCACAGAGAAGAACAACTCATTGCCTGAGGAAAGGGAAAGACTGCAGGGGAAGCTTGGTCCATGCCAGGCAGAGAGCAAAGGGGTACTTCTGTATGAAAAGAGTTCTGCTTGATTGTCTTTCACAGGAAGAAAAAAAGAGGCAGGCAAGGCAGATTGGAGCATTTTCATTGTGGAGAGACCAGAAAGCCTCCAGCCAAAGTGAGAGCCCCACAGTGCTGGCAGCCCTGCACCTCCACTGATCTCAGTGAAGTGCACTCCTGAAACTGAGGGGGAACCAACATCCTTTGAAAGACATACGTGTCTCAGGGCAGCACATAAATCCAAATTCTAAACCTGTATCCATAAAACATATCCAGACAAAAGCACCAGTCTTGCCAACATGAACTTTGAGTGAGTAAAGCTGCTATTATGTGGACTACTACAGCCAGTCATGCAGGGAGCACAGCAAAGCTTCCACTCTTCTAGTAGCACTAGGATTTGTAAGGCAAATCATGAACTTTTACTGGAAGAAACTGATTTGAGTTTCATGAATTTCCTGCCCTTAAAATCTAGTTTCTGTGTTTTCTTATATGTTAAGAATAGTTATTTCTGTCTCTGCTAGTACTTTGGGCTTGATTACCCTAGCAAGAGCTGCCCACAAGGAGGAATATATGAGATAATGTGGTGGTATGTATAAGACTCACTTAATAATTTAGTGTAATTGCTAATTGATTTCATTATACAATTAATGCTGAAAGGCTTGTGAAATCTGGCTTAATTTCTCTGCTCCCAGGAGCTAAATTGATAGGAATGTTTTTTATTGCCAAGAATCATCAATATTTACAGACTTGTATATTCGCAAACATCTGAGAGGTTTCAGCCTCAGAATCCTTCTGCTCTATTGTTTGCTCTTTCATCTTCTTTCAAACATGGATAGAATGACTGATGTTTGGTCTGCAGAGACTAAAAATAAAATACATATCACATTCAAGTCTCATTCTAGAAGTTAAATATAATTTTGGCTATTAAAGTGCCCTTAAATGAAATAATAAAATTCATTTCATATCCTTGCATGAAAACAAAAATCCACAACAAATATCATATAAGTTTAGTGTTTTTTTTCCTATGTTTCAGCTCTTTCTGCAGTAAGTAGTACCTATATGCAAGGACACACAAGCACTTTCAGTAATCTCCTTTCTCTTGTCCTTGTACACAATATACAGTTCAGATTTTTGAGTCAACATTGAGCTTTTAAACCTCAAGGCAAGCTTGATAAACACATCATAAAAAAATGTCATGTAACTTGACTAAAAGTCAAAATATATGAAGCATGTCTTAAGTAGGCTAGAGTAATGAAGATAAATTACAGGAACACTTGTGTAAATTCTAGACAAGAGGGAAGTTGCAAAGGTGTTGCATCAGTTGCTGTCATAATGTTTTTCCTTTCACTCTTATTGCCACCAAGTCAAAAATTCCAGTGACTGAACATCAGGAACTTTTTTTTTAATAGCCATTGTCCCAGATAAGAGAATCACTCTCAGCAACAAGGTGAGCATACAATTACAGTTTAATTATTCTTTTCACCTCTGAACTCAAGGAATGACACCTGTATTTCTGGTATACTTGAGTGAAACGACTTTGGTGGAAAGCAAGAAAGGAAATTCCCTGCAAAAGTGGGAGAAAATCAGCTACACTTTTATTTTCCCTTGAGAAAGAAAATCTAATTGCTACAGGCATCATAAAGAGATGGAGAATAGAGAAGAGCCTTTGTAAATACTTGGTAAATACTGAGAAGAATGATTTCTGTGGGAATCATTATGTGAATGTTTTGATGAAGATAAATGAATATCCATGTAAAAATCCATTGCATTTATCAGAATCCAACACAGCTTGAATCTAAGCTGTGACAGCTAGCAAAATATACTAAAACCTCTTTGTGTTATGCACAAGGAGATATGAGTGTAAGGGACAGTTCAAAGGATCTTGCAGTTACCCCAGGTAATAGCATATTTGTGGGCAATTAATGAGAAGTAGATGATGAAAACTACTCACTGCCAGAAAATTCTTTACCCCATGGTACATGCAAAGTAATTTGAGGAAGATGATACCAGACAGCTGACCTTGCACACTGAACCAGAAATACAGGAATTACTTTCTACCGTGCTCCTTTGTCTCAAACATTTGTAAGCTACTCTACAATAAGAGCAGGACAAGAGGAGAATGTTATGGGAGAGAAAAATGTGTTCAACTATTACTGACTTCTGCTGCTGAAGCCCTCAATAACTGGGATGCAACAGAAGTGCATGAAAGAGCAGCAGTGAGAGGAAAAGGCTGGGATGGAGTTCAGAGAGAAGTTACCTCAACAAATCTTGTTTGTGAGCATCATGGGTACTTAGGCTGTGAGCTGGTTACATCTGCATCTGTCTCATATGTATTAGAGATCATTTACCATGAGCTCTCAGAACTTCCTCTGCAAGGGGAAAGATCACATTTTACCCTGATGCCTATTGACATATCAAAACCAATTAATTTCGCTGTATGTATACTATTTTATGCTTCAGTTAGTATTAATTTAATATTATTTCAATTACCTTTTTACTATTTATGCACTTAAGTTCCTCACGGACTTCCCTGTTTTGACTGCCAAATAAATTTATTTAAGATTATATGCCAACTAGTAGTATGAGCCTAATTGTGGCAGAGCTCCATGAAAAATTTATTTTACACAGTTGAGAAACAGAATTTGGCAGGATTTTTTTCCTCCTACTATATAGAAAACATCTAATGAGTCGACCTAGAAAGCCCACATTTAGATAAATGACCAGTTAATCAGTTGAGAAATGTCTCAGTGTGGGTCAGATCTTCACAATCAATCATTTTTTTAAGAGGACACTGCAGAATTACCTCCCATCTATTATAATTTTGGGTGTACCTGTTGTGTTGTGGCATTATCATTTCAGTGTGTCTCACCAGCAGTAACCACGAACAAAATTTCACTGCATTACATTTTAAATTATATTTATGTTGACAATGTATATAACATAAACCTGTTTATATTGAAAATTCTATTTCCAAGATCAGTATATAATGTTGCCACCCTTTTGAATGAATGTAGTAAAGCTGCATTGTCCTAGAGCAAAGCAGAGAGCAGCATCTGATAACACCTCAGCTTGAGCTCCCCTTCTGTTGGCTTGCACAAGAACTGATGATGGTGCTGCTGGGGCAGGAGAGAACACAGGGACTTGGGATCTCAGGCACTGTTTGCACCCTGCTGTGCAGTACATGCTGCCCACCCTGTGGTGCCCACGTTAGTTTGCATTTAATGAGTGTAGTGGTTCTCTTAGATCCCAGTGTGGGAACACACCTTGGCTTCTCTGGATGGTTAACATAAAATGCAGAGATGACTGTTCACATTCTTCCTCTCCATTTTCCCTCCTGCAGGCTCACAGGGTGAGATAATAGAAAAGGGCTTGACAGAAATCAGGATTTAAGCCCTGGAAAACTGGGAAGGCACTGCTGCACCTCATCCCACCTGGGAGTGGGCATCCTTAATTTTCACAGATAAGAGGCTGAAACTCATGAAACCTCCATAGCTGATGCTTCACGCTGTCCTGATCTCAGATGTTTCTCATGTCTCTTTTTATCAGGTCACATATTTGGAGACAATGGATTTCCTAATTAAAGCTGACAGCTAAATTTAGAATAGTTAATTAGTGGAGGCACCAGACTCACAGCCTGGGCACAGGTTCAAGGTTTGGAGGACATTGGTGTAGTTTGATTACAATGCTCCCATCAGGCAATAATGCCTGCTGCTGTGGGCAGAAATATGAGAGAGAAATTGATTGTGAGGTTGGAAGTGTACTCTGAGCTGAAAGAGAAGGTGAATGATGTCAATAAGGACAGTAATCTTGTCAATAAGGACAATAATCTCCCCACAGAGTAACAAGGAAGGAAATGATCCTTGGAGCTGCCCAAAATTTCCTCAGAAGACAGTGGCATTTGGGTGTTAGGTGCTTCTGAAAATCAGGCTATTTTTATTTACTTTCTCAACAGAAGCAAAATCCACTCCACAATTATTATACAATTGACTGAATAGTTTATTTGTATTATATGCACAGCGATATTTTTTCTTTCTATTAACAAGCTCAACATTAAAGAAATTAATTCCCTATGGAGAATAAATTAAAAGGAAAACATCCAGATAAGACAAAACCTATGAAAAGCAGATGGTGCCACATACAAAATGCCATAAATTTTTATGCATCTGTGTAAAAAGGTTGAGATGTTCCCAGCTTTGATGTAAATTCTACCCATCAACCCCATCAAAATATCAAAACTGCATTAATGATTGCAACAAATTATTTTCTAGCTCACTAATCCAAACTCACCACATTTCTCTCAGCAGAGGCTTGGAGGAACTGTGCATGCTCATATATTACAGTAAGCCTGCAGTGGAACCTATTGCTCTTCACATCAAATGTAAACTTGTAAATTCATTACTTTGTTTATTTTTTCTACTTCTGCTGCCCCTGAATTTCCTTGCTAATATCTGATTTATATTTGGGCAAAGGGGAAGAATCCCTAATGACTACTCCTGGGTCTAGTTTAACAATGGATCTTTAAGAAACTTTTGCCTTTTACCTTTCACCCTTCAGCTATGTTTTTTTTTTTAATGCCATCTGTCACAGTCTAGACCTTAATCTGTATTTGCTATTTCTAAATTCAGTGCTTTAATCACAGAAAAAACCCCAAAACAATCTAATTAGCTGATACAGAATTAGGTATTGACACATGAAATATGTGGTCAAAATTGATTCATGTAGGTATATCAGAATTAGTATCTGAGCCTGAATTCCACTGAGCCCAGAACAGCTTCAGTGCTCAAAATCACATTCTGGTACATCAAAAACTGGTATTGATGTATCTTGCCAGCTGTCCAGCCCCAGATTAGCACTGCTGGACTGCATCATATCATGACGATAAACACACAAATGAAAGATGCTTATGGGTTTAGAGTTAACAGTTAATGCCAGCTTACTTCCAGAGGTAGAGCTTGTTAAAAAAATTATACTACAGAATTTAATCAGAAATTAACAGTATGGACAATAAAACGTGCATATATGTAATGAAAAACTACAGAGTTTCCAAGGGTGAAATCTGAATTTTTACTGAGAAAGATACTTTTCAAGTAATGACACCATGGGGGCTACCAACACTTCTCAGTTATCCTTTGAGTCAGTAACAACCTTCTAAGTACTGAATGACATGGATCAGTACATCTGGTGTGACTCATCCTTAGTTTCAAACTCATGAAAAGAAATCTTCCACTGTTTCTATATTATTAGCTGCAGCAATTTTACTTTCCATACAGTCAGCTTTACTTGTCCTCTGTAGAATAATGAATTTATGTTATTTCTGCCATTCAAAGTCCTGTGGTAGGTCTAAAGGCCTTTTTAAAAGTATAATCTACCAGCATTGAAACTTCAGACCTATATAATGCATACAATAATTTATATTTAGACTTTTAAAAGACAGGAAAGTACCTCTCATATAATCATTTTTTTTTCTTTCTTTAGATATGATGTCATCAACTTAATCTATTTTGATACCAAGTTCTGCTACACACAGGTGTTATTCTGGGTATCTATGAGTCTCTTTCTCTATATATATAGAAAACAAACTTGGATCACATGAAGAACAAGTAAAAGAGTAATCAGATACTCAGCTATTTTTAGTAGAAGGAGGAACTGTGGAATACCTAATTAGGGACATTCCATGATATTCCACGTAAAATGGAAATATTTCAAATGAAAGCTGACTAAAAGTATTCATTACCACAGTCAGCCCATGTGATTGGATTTTTCTGCAAAATAAGTAGGGTGAAAAATCCTGGGTTTTTACTCACTTTTGATTCAAGTGAACTCTCACTGAACTCGGGCCGATAACTGGCAACTTTCCTGTGACAATTTACCCTCCATCATCTGTTACATGTGCAAGCAGAAGTTCATGTTCACATTTACATGATCAACTTTTTGAAGGCTGTCCTTAAACAAATTGTCCAAGAACACAGAATGAAATCAGTAAATCAAATAAACTAACGTTTTACTTACATTTTGGTCACTTCAGTTTCTGTATGCAATACTATAGTCATACTACAATAACAGTGTTCAACATTATGCTAGAGTAGACTTAATTTTATTTTCTGGTTTTTTGTCATCCATCTCTGAGGTTTTAATGTCTTATTCTCAACACAATTAAAATAGAAAACTTACATCTTTTTCTATAATGTGATTATAGCTCTTTTATCATTCCCTCCAGTATAATGTCAAAAGGAATTTTCTTCTACTTCATGTACAATTTAATTTCCTTTTTAATTGGCATTGTGTAGTATGGTGTTTGTCAGGAATCTCCACATTTACATTTTTATACCTGCATGTATTTTCAGAACAAGAAAAATTAAAAGTCAGTGAAGAGATTAATGTAAATATTATCTGACTTGTCTCAAACTCTAACTTTCTATGTGACTGTTGTATTTTCCTGAACTCAAAATTTCAAAGAAAGCCATTACCCTGGCTCTTTCCTTGGTCAAGATATAGTAAATTAGACTTGCCTCACTTTTCTGCACTAAGTGAACCACAATCCAATACCATAGTTTAAAAAGGTTTTTTTACCTGATTTAATCTATATATATAAAGTTAAATTCAAAAGATACTTAATTAAAATCATGCTAAACAGCCAGCATAGCCCAACACAAAATTGCAAATCTTGTATTGTTGCAAATCTTGAACAAAACTAGGAATATCAGTCTGCATAACATATTCCTCCCCCAGAAAAGACATTTGGCTTGTCAGTGAAAACTTTGCAGAGCAAAAGATATTTATTCTGAAGGACAACCAATAGAGATCACAACTTTCCAGTGCTGTTCTGGGGTTCCTCAGGATTTTGGCACCCATCATGACACAGCAGAGCTTGAAGTGGGGGGTTCTCAGGTTATCCTTAGGCCTGTCTCTCCCAGATATTCAATAAAGGCTTGGATGCAGCTCTATGGGCTGAACAGGTGATGGAGGGAAAATTGGTATCATGATAGAATCTTTAAAAATCCAGTTCATGAGTCACAAATTTGATACCTATTCCCTTAATTCTGCTGTTTCAACTGAAGTCATTGTGTCCTGTGAGGATCATAATTAGAGATGGTGAGGAAACTGTAGTGAAAACGTGGCTAACATTCCACAATTAGAAGCATTAGAATTAGAAGGGATGTGAATCAGCTAAGTCAGTATTTTAAGAATCTGCTTTTATTAAGTAAAGGTGATTTTTTGGCAGTGAGACTGGCAAAAGTAAGTATCTCACTGCACCTAAGGCAGAGGCTGTATTTTTTCGTCTGATTCTGTCTAGGAGTAGTGAATCACAATCACAAGGACTTGGGAGCAAAAAAAAGAGACTTCTGGTATTCCTTAAAGATATTGCATCATCTCATGATCCCATGGTTATTATTCTTATGAATGTTTTACTTCACTGTGGTTTCAGAGTTGTGATACTTCACATGTTTTTTCTAAAATGTAAATATAGAAGAAAAGCACTAAATTGTAAACCAAACTTCTATCAACAGGTTCTCCAGCTGAAGCATGACCAGTGCCCTTTAGGGTCGTGCTTGGGTGCTGATGTTTAATGCTCCTTGTTGAGGAAACAAAGAAATCTGGCACATAGGCTTAACCTTGAGAAAAAGGAGACCAAGAATGCAATGTTGTTTACAGCTCTGTAAAATGATAAGGTACTTAGGCTATGTTCTGTTTCATTAACATACTTCCTGAGTTTTCTGTTTTATTTTGTTCACTAGTCAGGGGAGGCACTAGATTTGAGTAGAACACCTGCAGCTGGTAAGAGAGAAGAAAGTGAAAGAACCTTTTTTTACTTGTGAAATGCAAATCATTGAACTAAATAATTAATGCAGTGCAGTCTAATTTCTTAGTCCAGAACATCAGCTTTTATAATTTGTGCAAAATCTGAAACCCATCCACTTTTATTTTTGGAAATAAATACATGTGTTAATTGTAGCTTGCAGATTTTATAACTGGATGAAATTCCACTATATCCATATGGAAAAACAAAATATTGATATCCATAATTTAAAATGCAATTTGTTTTCTAGAACCTAAATAAAAGCTTGCTTACATAAATAATGAAAGAGATTAAGTTCCTGGGGTCAAATTTATAATGTGGTGTGTGCATGCAGCTGTATTTGCATGCAACTATAATTAAAAATCTGTCTTAATGAAGATAAGTTAGAGGACTTCGATTATTTAGAAATGAAAAAAACAATTAGTACATGAGAAAAATAGGAGAGACCTTATTTATTATTAAGTTTCTTCTATGGAAAACAATAACAAGAAGTTATAATTTAAAATAATGATGCTGTAAATGGTAATTTAAGAAAGAGCATATTATTTTCTTATTCATTAAAGTATAAAGCAATTCAACAGCTCCAGGTCAAATATATTAAAGTGCCAGTGTGGCAGGAGGATAATCCATGGTCCAAAAGCCACATCCACTGTCCAAAAGGATCCATTAACTCTCAAATTTCCTCAAGGCAGAGAACTTGGTGACTTAGTGCTGCTGCTGTGACTCTCTACCACATCAACACTCAGGGTTCTGTGTATATTTTGGATAAATAAGAAGGGTTTATTATATGAGTCTGTATGTGTCTACTGATCACTGTGTGAAGGCTCCTGGCAATGAGGGTAAATTAGCATAAATTTTTAGCCCTTCTTACTTTTTTTGTGACAGTCAATATGCCAAGACTGCATGTCTCAACAGTGGGAGAAGGCACAAGGCATGCTGTATCTCATTCTTGCTTTGCCTCTCTATGCAGGACCAAAGAGTAACCCTGTCACTTAAAACAGGAGATGGGGTGGTGTCAGGGTAGAGGTTGTTTTCTTTAAAAGAGCCAAGCAGGTATTAGTTACTATAAAGTTGTTTATTGTAAAGGCACAACATTCTCGGAAGGCAAAGAGTCACAAGTGGTAAAGTCCATGCTAGAAAGTTTTTGAGTCTTAAATAGAAGTAAAGTTTTAATTAGAAGCAGAAGCTGCTCCTGTCGAGGCCCCGGGAGGGCTGATGCTGCTGCTGCAGCTCCTCTCTTCTTTGGGTGATGATGATGGCTGTGAGGAGAGAGGAAAAGCAAGAGAGCAAGAGTGAATCTCTCCCTCAGTGCATAGATTCTTATACACAAATTACCCAATAAGCTAAAAACCACAAATCAGAACCATTCTTCTTAATCTCTTAGAATTCTAGTTTTTTTGCATGCCAGGTTACGTATATGCTATGCATATGGTCTATCTTGTTCTATCTAAAACAATGTAAGCAATATTCTTACTATAGTTTTATAGTTTTATGTCTAAAACTATGTTCCTGGAACCTATCTGGACACTTGTTTTCAACACTAGTATCCAGGACTATGTTTTTCAACCTTCACTAGAATTTGCACTTCTACACTGGTATCTAAGACCTTTACTCTTTAAACCACTTAAAGCATATTCTTTCTTACTTACTTGCTTGCTTATTCTAAAACTTAAACTTACATCTCTACTTTATGTGTGAGAGGCTTAATATACTTCAATCCATCCAAAGGTTTTAATTAAATCCCTGCACTCTGATTTCTCTCTGAAGAATTCAGAGACCTTTGATTTACAGACTCCAACAGGGTGGCCCCACTGAAAGGGCAGAAGCAGATCACAGACTTGTATCTGAGGGCACTTGGTGAGTGGTACTCTTCACAGGACCAAACCCTTTACTCTGTGAATGTCTTGTAAACACCAGAGACAGAGCAGTGGTAATTCTGGGGTTGGTAGGGAAAGTGGCTTTTCTCTGTCCTCACAGCTCCACTATATGGCAATGTGGGAGATGTGTGGGTCTGGTTTGTTTAAACATGCTCTGGGAACTGTGTGCTAACTGGACCATCAACTGAAGTTATTGTCACATAGCAAAGTTCAGTTTCAGGGCTAGACAGGTCTTCTACTCCTGGTGATTTCTTCACATTCTCATGTCACTGCTCACTGGGTTTAGTTTGGGGAAAGAAGCCAAGCATAAGAGAGCAGGAGAAAGGTCCCTGAAGGTACAGCCCCTGTGCCAAAATCTACGGGAAATATTTTTCCTCTTTCTTTTACTTTTTCTAATGTTCTGTTTGCTTTATACTTAAAGAGTTCCTAATAAAGTGCACACAATTTCCTGGAGTTCTGTGGCCCTTGTCACTCTCCTCCTTGGGTTGAGTTGCCTATGATCCAAGGCCAGCTCTGGCTCAGCACAGCTGTGTAACCTTGGTGTGTACTCCTAAGCAGACTGCTGGTTGTGAGACAGCTGAGAGAAAGCATGTAGCCTGCAGCCATGTGAGATAAGAAAGATAGCTGAGGTGGGGATAGGCTGCAGTTCAAAGATTCAAGAGGAAAAATGTTGACATGAAAAGGCATAAAATCCTCAGAGAGAAATCAAAGAATAGGAAGATGCCAACTCAGCAACATCAAGGGTCAGCCCACCCCAAGGAGACCAGCCCTTCCCCATCTGGCTGGCAACTGCTTGTCCAGCAAACACTCACGGGCTGTGGTAAGCCTACTAATGTCTGGTCTAGTACTCCTCATCAGCCTATTATTGTGTCTGTTAGGAAACAACTGTGGAGTTTCTTTAAAGGTGGCAAAATTTGTCTGACCAAACCTGGGAGGGCAGTGGAGGAGATTTATCCCAACTTCAGCTTTTTTCCCCCAGAGTTCTCTTACCAGAGCTACTTGTTTGTCAAAAGCCTGCCTTCCTTCTCCAAATACAGACTACTCACTTGGGGTTGAGCAGCAGACTTTGAATCTTCAGTTATATCTCAGGAGATAGAAGGCATTTGCCTTCCTAACCCCTTGACCACACCTTCTCCTTGTTTTCATGAACTTTTGGCATGATTATCATGTAAATATTTCTATTTGCCCTCTCAGTTAAAATTCTACTGGAAAATACTCAACCTACAACCTGGGTATTAGTGCCAACATTGTGATGAAATAATTTTCTACTTCAATTTGTATCAAAAGATTTCCCAACTATATTTTTAAATGACACATTAGCAGAGAAGCTGCAAAACCAAAGTCAGTCCATTTGCTAAATTTTCACAATAGAGAAAATTCAGCACTGACATGCTCAATATTTTCTACTTTTTTTTTTTTTTGGAACAACCAAATATCATTTTGTTAATGTGCATTTCACAGTGAATGTCATTCAAGCTGGCATTGCAGTGATCAAGAATGATCACAGATGTCAGGTTGTTGATGAAGATACACATGATTATTACATATGCTTTGGGTACCTGCAGCAATTGAACCTGATTTTTAGTTAGTATATCAGTCCACTCAGCTTTTATTGGGGTAGGAAAACATGAAGGAGGGAACATGTCCAATGTCAGTTTGTCAGTTCAATTTCTTGTCATTGAGTAAAATAAGTACACACTTGTCATTTCACTTGCTTGGGGAAGGCATAATCCCTGCATGTTAATGGACTACTAAAGAGTGTTCCTTCCACTTCACAACCTTTACATCTCATTTATCTGTCAAAACAGGAATGCCAAGAGTAGATAGGAACACAGTCTATGGATTCACTCTCATCCATCTTGTTCTTTAATGAATGAGCAACAAAATATACACACAAGATGTACACTGTACTGTATTCAAAATTCTGTATCATTTACAAATGGGCCCCTGATAAGGCACAGGACATGTAATAAATGACTGCTGAAGGCATGTGACTAGATGGGCCAGCAGGGATTTGTGATAGCTTTCTTCCTCTACTTATTTTCATGATAAGTAGTGTATATAATCTAAATCCCTAGCAATACTTTCTTTGCAGGCCATTGTCAGCAGTCCTGAAGAATCTCTAGGTTTGAACAGTGACCTTGAAAGATGCCTTTGAAAAACGCACCATTAAAATCACACCATTCTTACTAATCAAATCAGGACTTCTTAGATGGGAAAGTGTCAGCTGCTGATGTGGATATGGAATGAGAAGATTAAATGTAATTGTACACACAGCTACAGGAAACCTGCCAGTAGTATTTAAAAAAATGCACAGGATAATTAATTGGTTATTTTTATTCCAGAGACTTCATTCAAGACTGATAACTGCCATTCACATTTTTCTTTTTGAAAACATGAGGTTTTAAAATTATCTTCCAGCTACAAACTAAGGAGAAGGCTCCTTTAATTAAAGAGGAAAATTTCTGTTGCACAGGATGTCCAGTCAAAAACTTAGACATCTAGGCTTTGTATCAGATTTTCTTAGACAATGGCATCCTTCACAGAACAAAACCTACAAACATAACAAAACAGAAGATCAAACCTTATGACATACACGGTGAATTATCTTATGAACTTGATCCAAAGCATTCACTGAAGTCAATAAAGATCTCCTTTATTCAATTTCTACATGACTTGTACGGACAGACCTGCATCCTGAGCTCCTCTTCCAAAAGCACTTTATTTACTTGGGCTTAAAGCTACTGATTAATACAATGACCTGGCTTCCTCCTTAGGCATGGCCTACCCAAACCCAGCTTGGAGCCTGGACAGCTTTGTATTCATGGAGATAGATAGATAGATAGATAGATAGATAGATAGATAGATAGATAGATAGATAGATAGATAGACAGACAGACAGACAGACATATAAAATCACAAGTAAAATTTTGCTCCCACTTTCAGCAGGAGCAACAACACACCTGCCTTGCAGGAGTTAGTGGTTAGAAACTGTACAAGAGAACACAGGTGTTGATAGTGTTTAGGTGTTTAGTAACTTCCCACAGCTCTCACCAGTACTTTGTTTTGTCACTTTTGTACCTCTTCATTCTTCTTTTCCTTGACTGCTTTCCAGTTTGCCTTTCAGTGTGTAAATAGTCAGATATTCTCAATGGCTGTATTTCTACTTACCATGTAAAGCAACAAACACCTGGAGATGCCACCCAGAGAAGCCAGCACTTCCACGTACAGCTGCTAGACGTTGGAAGTAGTTCTTTGGCAGATTGCTGAGATGAAGCTACTTAGTTTTCTTGAGCAGCTGCGTTTAAATATGGGCAGGTTACTCGATGGGGGAAGTATTTCTATGTACTAATGTTGGGTAAGAAATAATCTCATTTCTGCTAATTAAGAGAAGCCTGGAACTACTTTCAGTCTCCACCCTGGCTCGGTTATCCTGTGAGCCTAGCAGATGCTAGAGATAGAGAAAGTGGTGGATCTGTGATCAGCATTTTTTAAGTTACTGTAATAATATTACTCAAAGTCTGTAGTTGCTATGCAAGAAAATTTTGAGCAACACAATCCTTCTAGGGGGTTTTGCCCCTTTTTTATTATATTTTTCCCTCTTAATAATGAAAAGAATTGGTCTCACTGAAAGTTGAGAGTTTCAGCAGCATCCTAGTGTTAGGTTTGGGTTATGTATGGCTT
This sequence comes from Luscinia megarhynchos, assembly GCA_034336665.1. Classification (NCBI taxonomy): domain Eukaryota; kingdom Metazoa; phylum Chordata; class Aves; order Passeriformes; family Muscicapidae; genus Luscinia; species Luscinia megarhynchos. The sequence goes on along the minus strand of JAPFBE010000007.1, from coordinate 25,534,271 downwards.
CTACCAGCACAGCTAACCAGTGACATCCACAGTTCATTGGTTTAGGCACTTTTTACCTTCACGTGAGAAAAAAATATCCTAATATATACTTTATACTAACATAACTAATTGGTGCAAAAAGCTAAGTTTTTAAAAAGCTAAGTATTTCTACAACTGTACCAGAAGAGTGAAATTATTAAAAATTTCTTAATGACTTTAAATTTAAATTTAAAATACAATTTTCTCAAGCAGATCTAAATTTTTAAAAAATTTATCTAAGCTTCATGCAAATTAAGAATACCAGAGGAAAAAAAATTAATGATTTAGGCTCTAAACTTTTGAGTGTGAATGTTTAAAGATGGGCAGAAAAATGTTTTTCGTTGAAACATTCTCTAGCCTTTTGCCAGGGAAAGAAAAAGGACCCACAGCTATTTTGCAGCATGTGAAAGTTTCTAGGAAACTCCAATACAACTACATCAACCGAGGTTGCTGAAACAAGAGCTTAGACATACAGCTTTAAAAGGGACAATGAACTCTGGGTCAAGCATGCTATGGTATGTACATCCACAGGTATTTATTGGAATTTATAACTCTTATCTGAGTTGTAAAAAGAAGACTTGACCACATTCTAAATATAGAATCTTCATTTAGCTTTGACATTGGGTTATTCACTGTGTTCAATAAGTAATTCAAATCAAGATTTTGATCAAGACAGTATTCAGAAAGTCAACAATAATTACAGAATGTACTTCTACTAAATCTTCAAATGTCACTGTGGCAGTGTCATATTGAGTGGTGATTGGTGGCAACAATTTTCATATTGCTGGTAACAGCTACTTAATTGCTGTTTCTAGTTATATTTTGAGTCAACATGTTGGGGTTTTAACTCATATCACCTAATTTTTTTGTCTTGGGAAGTGTAAGTAAAATCCCCACACATAATCTGACTGATTAATGTTACGCTTCATTCTGGAAAATTTCCTTGTACCTATGTTATGTTCTGTGCCTACCACTCTTTCTTGGTTAGTACAATTTGTGCCATTCAACTGGAAAGTTAGCATGTAAAGTTTTTAACTTCCTTTCTATGAGATAAATTTTGAGAAGTGTAGAGTATCCTAAACCATTTTTAGCATGGCTTTAAAATCCTTAAGATGGCACTTTGAAAGCACAAGATGTATAAGAAACAACATTTCTGTAAGTGCCTTTATGGTGAGAGTGCTCAGTGTCAGGATTTCATCTTGACATGATGCCTGTTTCAAAAAGAGTTAAATAATTTTAGCAATGGCTTGTCAGCTCTATTTAGCCTTGAGTTTCAATTTCTCTGACTATCAATATATTCCCTCCCTGTTGATATATTATCACCTTCTGAAGGGTCTCACTGTGATGCACTTAACACTTCAAATAATGACTGCAGACAGTGGAGGTTGGTGACAAATGATGTCTTTCAGAAGCTATATTGGAGAGAAAGGAACAATAGGAGAATGGCTGAAACAGTTATTTTGAGATGACACTATAAAAACCAGTGTATGTGTAGGTATAGACAGTAGTTGTAGTAGACTGTAATTTTTAATATATTTGTATTGTCATGCAAGGAATTATTGGTTAAATATATCAAAGAGATCAAAGTGTGCTAAATACATAAAAAAACCAATTTTGTGTTTGGAATCAGAAGTACATGCACCTTGCCTTCTGTTAACTTCAGGAATTTAGTATAATGTCGAAGTTTGTGATAATTCGAATATTAGATGTGTTAATGATGTAGTATGAATTTAATCAAACAACAGCACAAAGAGGGTGGGTAACTTGGCTCTTAACTCATGTAGGCTGTTACTAATATAATCTTCTAATTCCATTCCTCACTTTTCCAATTGCACCAACAATTTGGCATGCATAGTAAGGAGTTATTATGGATTCTGCAGCAGCCTTCCTGTTGCATGGTACAGATAACACAAATCTTGTTAACAGTCTGACAAAATATAAATGGCTTCATAATGAACTGCCACCCTTTTAATATCTCCACAACTTCAGAAATGTTATCTGGCAACTGCAGGGGGCTAAAGTTATGCTTTTAGAAGGCTGAAATTTAGTACCATACTTGCACCTACCGTGTGTCCCCCACCCCCCAATGTTTTTCTTAGCACAAAATAATAATTAAACTTAATCTTCTGTATCAAACATGGGCAAGTCCATCCATTTAACTGTGATCATGTCAGGAATGTGATAAAGCATAGCTTTTAAAACTGATGATATTTTACAATTTTTAGAGGAATCAGCAAAACTCAAACTCTTCCTAATTTCCCATGCTTTAGATTGTGTTGAAATGATCTCATAATCTTATGTATGTCTTGAGAGGATATATCCTACTGTAGGATGCCCTCATGAGACAGACCTGGGTACCCCCAAGGCAGAGGCAGGGTGTAGGAGAGCTGCAGGACGGGGAGCACAGCCATGCTCAGCTGGGAGGAGGAGCAGGAAGTGTCTTCTGAAGTGTCTCACTCCACTGAGTGTTGAGAAAGGGTCTAGAAAGGAAAGGTAGGACATTTGTATGGGAAGAAAGGACAGAGCAGATTCCTGAACTGTAGGGTTGTGTAGGGTAGCTGCTCGTGTGCAGCCACTGCTCACTGGGTGGAAGCAGGACCAGCTGCAGGTGAACAGGACTAGAAACTGAGGCTGCAAGGAGACCAGAAGGCTATGGGACAGGAAAGCAGGCACTGTGAAAAGAAGTCCATAATCCTCTTCTCCAGAAATAGGAAAACAAGATTGGAAATAAAATTTGATTTACTTGGCTCCAAGTTATAAAGTAAAAAATATTCCCAGTGTGCAAAACAGACTTTTCCTTAATCCTATCGTTTTTACATGCAAATTATTTGGACTGTAAGAAAAAAACAGTCTGGAGCCTTTGCAGTGGGGATGTTGTGTAGCGACCAAATGCTGAAGTAAGGAGTTGCAGATGCCCTACTCATTTACAGCATCAGATTCTGGATTTCTTTCACCATAGCATGAGATTTTTCAACAGTTTACATCTCAAATCCTGTCACTTACTCACTTGCATCCTTTGTTTAACAACAACATGCTTTTAGTTTCATACAAACTTCAAGTATGGCACAAGGTGACATTGGTGTTTTAAGGATTGCTGTGCCTTGGGGAAAAAAAAAGATGCAGAGCTTGTGCTATTATTTATGGCAAACAGATTTTTTTGTGTATGTACAAAGCTTTGCTGCTGCATAGAAAATGCTTAGAAAATGAGACTAACATTCTGGGAATAAAACTAAACACAACAGACCCAAAAAACCCCAAACTCCACTGTCCTTAGGTAGTTTCTGTAGAGCATGAGTTGCTGCTGTTTGCATGTTCTACAGTTTGGTTTGGGCTAGGTTCTGTGCCTTTACCTGGTGGAGTAATTCCTTATTTTGAATTGTTCCACTGTAGTAAACAGAGCTGGTCATGAGATATTACTAGTCGAAGCAGAAGTGCCAGAATCCACTGACATTTCAATTTTGCATGTGACTGGCCATCTAATTTCCAGATATTGTTTCGTAAAATGCATGATTGCAGGTTTTAGAATAGGTAAGAACCAACAAATAGCAACAGGTAGCAATTGTTTTTGCTCTGAGAGAATACCCTTGTTTCTTTCTGAGTTCAGGTATTCATATGAAAAATAGCCCTTCAGCAAGCATTTGTGTGAACAAAAAGCCCGTTTATAGGAATGCTCATAAATAAAAAATCATAAGAGTTGTAAACATGGTTGAACTGAATAGTCACTTCGCATTCAAATGAGTGTTAGCAGACACTGAGCAAAGGGAAAGCTGCTGTAAGAGGGTTTCTTGCTCAGGGAATGTCTCAGCAATCACAGGAGGTGTTTCAGGCTAAGTTGTGAGGACAGAGTGCTCTGTCTTTGAGAAGTGTATAAAACAGAGTAGACTTCTGACCTTGAACAGCTTGGACATTCCTATTTTCTTCTTCTGCTACACACTGGTAGAAAGCTCACAGTCCTGTCTGGAGTCATCAGCAGTGGATAGCCAGCTGCAGGAACTGGAGAATCGTCACAGAGGGTTCTGGCTGTGTGAAATGGACAGGGTGTTTAATACATGGCTGACTTGTGTCCACTTCTGTGCACCTGCACTGTAGTTTTGAAGCAGGTGCTGAAGAAATGGAATGATAGTTATGTAACTTTAGGAGATGACTTGTTCAAATGTGTGTTTCAAGTCTCCTCTAAGTGAGTAATATCTCTGATAACTGTGTGGCCTTTAGATCAAAAGTGAGGAAGAATATCTGTTTCCAAGGAGACAAAAGCAGTCCAGACTACAAGAATGACAAATACTACACTGGAACTAAACAATGACTTTGACTCTTCACAAAGAACATTAATTTACCTTGCACCACGTCAATCAGGTCCTACCAGATATGAAACTCCATGTGTTGCATGTGTAACACAAGCTTGCCAGGCTTCTCAGACTCGTTTCAAAAGGCCATGGCTCTGCCCACTTTCCCTGGGCTAAATTGGTAGTTGGTGAACCAGCAAGCCAAATGACAAATGAGAGCCTTAATCACTTATACAGCTAAAAATTGTCAGATTCCTCACCCCAGATTTGATCCAGACCTATCAGTAGCCATCCAGCCATTGAACCCTGAACCTCAGTTCAAGGGCATTAATAGAGGCTGGAGATAACTTCCAATAGCAAAATGTGAATGCATTGGACTTAGAGATGTATGTAAGCAAAGGCAATCCCACATTGCTTATTTTAAAGGCCAGAGGATGGATAGGCTTTAGTGTGTGTTCCTTATTAGTAATGAAATAGCCTTTAGCAGTAGTCCCTTAACATCTCTTTTCCTGGTACTTCAGTTCCCAAATTACTCCTGCCAGAGAAATCAGTATCTGGCCAACAGCACTCCCAGCAAGACAACAAGTACTTCAAGAGAAGCATCAAGCTATGGTCTCTGCCCCCAGCAATGTCCCCTGAGAAAACTTCCAAGACATAACAATTGACCTAACCATAGTGAAGACCATGTAGTTCTGTGCTTTTGCCATGCAATACTCTAGACATCATTTCTGTGTAGAAAGAGAGCCAGTACAGTACAGAAATAAACTTGCAATTTTTAAAGCTTTGTATGGGGTTTATTAATCTTTAGGTTAACTGCTGCATGCACAGAAGCATCCTAAGCAGAAAGAGTAAATATACATAGAGGGTTTTATACTAGAATTTATACTAGAAGAAGCTGGAAAAGTTTTATTAACTGAGAAAAAAATGAGATTAAAAATATTTGTCAACCTTTTGGAAAAGGAACTGAACTCTGTTATTTTTCCTCATCCCTTTGCAGGTGAGCAGAGAGTTTCTATTTCCAGCAAAAAAAACCCAAAAACCCCTGTGTATATGCAAAACAACTATCTGGTGATGGCTGTGAACCAGCAGATAGAATAAGTACATCCTGCAAGGATTGCAGAATGCTAGATTAAAATGTCCATCTTGGTGTGAGTGAGCAAGCAATGATGCTACTTTGCTCTACCAATAAATTCAGACTGTCTTGGAGACTGACCTGTTTATGCAAGGTTCTGAGAGAAAATATTGCCTGAGTTTTCTTCTATCTCTTCCAGCAATGGTTGCATATTAACTACTCCTCAGTCAGCAGTGAGAAATGAAAGAATGCTGCCTATAATTTAACCTCTTCATGTGGGTTTTTGCTGTGCTGGCTGACCTTGGGAGCTGTTTAAGAAGTCTCAGGAACACTCAATAAATGCATCAGCCTTGGTAGTGCCATTGAATTTACAGGCATTGAAAGGGTTTTCTTTGGAAAGTTGCTGATATCATCTTCATCATCAGAGATTGTCCACAACAGCAGAAGCCTGTGGAGGGTGTGCAGGTAGCAGCTCAGTCAGTGGGAGAGGAGGATTTTGGGCTCATTTTGGTGGGCATGTGGCACTTAGTGTCTCTAGAAAAACCTGACTCACCACTTGTGGCTTCCAGTGTCTTCTACTGTCTGAAGAAATGAACTACCAGAAAACTTGTTCTCCTGGTCATACCTTCATCTCTCTGTGAATGCAGTGAATGTAGTTTGGTTTTTTTTCTGTAATTTCAAAAAGGACCTCTTCACAACAAAGGTGCTTCAAGAAAAAACGATTCTGCCTCACACTTCACACGATCCAGAATGCAAACATCTCTGCAGGTAATAAAATGTTTTAGACTTACTTGTCCTGTTTAGGAAGGAAAGATGTGTCTGTAATGGTCTAGATAATAATGAGAAAAGAAAATAATCAATTTTCCAGAGATATACCATTATAAACAGGTATTTTTGTAAACAGAGGAAAGGGAGAGAGTGAATTTTCTAGGTAAATTGAAATGGTGACCACATAATTCCAGTCCTGTCATCTACTTATTAATGAGATGACGCTGATCCAGTTTTAGCTCCCTAAAGTCAAAGTTTCTGCTAAAAATGGAAATAGAAGGGATCTCCTTCTGAGGGTATTTATCTCTCTCCATTTTAAGAAGTCTGTGTGGCTTTGTTGAGACAGATAAAGTACACAGGACAAAACTCACCCTGCCATATCTAGCCCCTTGGACTGGAAAGATTGGCAAGCTTAGGCATTTTTTCCAACTATGGAGTAGCATTATACTCTAATATTTTTACAAATTACTGTCTTGCATAATTAACCTCTTGACCTAGACGTTTTCAAAAAATTGTGCATGTGCAGCAAGATGAGGTCCTTGACAGAATGAAGTCATTTTAAAACTACTTGCTATAATTTACTGTGAGAATATGAATGCTGCAACTGGAAAGCAGTTGACTGATGCCTGTAGAGATAAGTCACTTGCTATTTAAGTAAGTACTGTAATGAAAAAAAGCCTATGGAAAGCAATTTATTCCAAAGCAATATATAGGATCTGGTTGACACCACTATAAATCCGTGGATCTAGGATATGACAGTTACCAATTGAGAAATATCTTGTTTTCCTGTAAATATAGTTCTTGCTCTGCATTACTAAACTGTGCAAATCTGTGCAATGAGCATAATAGAAAGATTTTTTTTATACATGTAGAAATGCAGAATACAGTCTGTCTTCTGTTCCAGCTTGCAAAGACAGCTTTAAATATCAACGATGCCAAAGAAAGACAATACTGCATGGACACCTTGTAGTGCACAAGGATAACTACTTTAAAAACTATGCACTAATACTCAGTATTTAAAATTAAATACTTCCTAGATTCAAATTACTGATATCAAATTTTCATTTAGAACACCAGGGGAAAAAACAAAACAACAAACAACAAACCCACTCAAATTATCCTTTGGCTAAATTATCAAGTCACAGCAATAAAAAGAGGTCCTGCTTTCCTGACACAAAATTATGCTGCATCATGAATCCTTTGGCTCTAAAACAAATCAGGCATTGGATAAAAGTTAAACTTCATGCTGGTCTCTAATGGAGGAGGAGTACTCAAACCCAATTCCCTTTAAATTGCCCTTCGGTTAGAGACATTAAAGTAACTCCTGTACCTGTGCAGACACGATGGATCATGCTGCCTGGGGGTTTTTAGTAGGAAGTCTGAGGTTAAAAGCTTTTCATCCTTAGCTCACTACATGATACAACCTTATTTTACAATTAGTTTTTTTAAAAAATTCAATCAAATACAGAACTCTTCAGAAAATTGTCAGTATTATTCCAATATTTTCATGGTTTTTAGTCATCAAGCTAAAATTTAATATTTAAGTAAATATCTTATTGGCAGTGATTTATCTTTGTTGTGATAACATGCTTTGGAGGTCTTGTCTGAAGGCACTTCATAGAGTCTCTGCCCCAGTGAAGTCACAACCTCTAAATGTATAGTTGGGTCAGAGAAAGATTAGAGTGTATTAAATGTACTGTGGTAGATAAACCCACCAAACTACTGCTCTCAGCGTTCTCAGGATTATTCTATACTTATATAAGGAAAATCAAATAGGATTTTGTTAGGAAAAAAATACTATTAGTGCCTATAATAAATTATATGAAAACTGCAGAAAAAAACCTAAAAGACAGGATAATATATTTTTAAGTCACTTTTGATTGCAGAGAAGCAAAAGACAAATATTCCAGCTGTTTCACTTGGCAAGTTGCTTTTGAATTTGGTAGCAAGCTCCACTGGTGTAGTATGAGTAGGGTCTATTCCCTGTATTTTGGATGTTTGTCCCTGAATTTTGTTTGCTTCACTAAACATTGCTGGTGATCAGGTAAGTACCAAGGTTGTCTGTTGATCTAAAGCCAAGTAATTGCTAGTGGTATACTTCAGCAGAGTTTAGGGACTAAGCTTTCTGATCTCATACTTCCTTTTTGTGACGATTTAAGTATGTAGCCAAGCGAAGTCTTTATATACAGTGATCTATTTGCAGCACTTCTAGGGAACTGACAGCATCTCTTACTCCTTCATGAGCTATACCATTGGCACATCCTTCTGTGTAACAGTTACAAAAAAGGAACAAACCTCCATTTGCTAAACATAACTGCAATTCGCTGTATCTTAAACTTTGGCTCAGATTTTTGGCTGTCTCAGAAAAAGAGAAGGAGCTCAAGGAGAGGCTCTGGATCACTGGAATTTGTTTCTATGAAGGTGAGAAATGGTCTTGCCCATTTTTTCTGGCCATGACAGTGCTATCCTTCCCATATGCATGTCCCTGCTTATGTTCTCTTGGCTATGAGCATACAGAAGAGAAAATTTGAATCCAGGCTTCCAAGTCATATTTGTTTGTGGAAAAATCTAACAGAAGGGACAATATTCACTACTATGTGCACATGCAGGGCCAGGATAAAGAAGGAATGCTCTAGCTGGGCCTCAGCAAGCCAAAGGAATATGCACAGAGTAGAGAGTAGAGAGAGGTTGGAGCTTTTCTCCTTTGAACTAGCCCGTGTCAGCTGCCTGGGGCCATTAAGGTTTGTAGCCTCTAATCTGGGCTGCAGCCACTCACTTGGCCTCCTGGAGAGCTCAGGGTGAGACAAACCTACCTGCTGGCCAGGGAGACTGCTGGGGGCTTCCCCCTTGTCCTGCTGCCAACTGCGTGTTCACCTGCAGTGCTCTGAGCCTTGCTGCGCCTTGCCCTGTCCAGGACATGAATTCTTCCCTCTGGAAATCCTGCTTGACATCATTCCCAGTGCTGAGACACCACCAGGGGTGAGCATTAGGCACCAGAAATGGCACAGGAGCCATTGGTGAGCTCATCTCCAGCATGATGAGCATTGAAATAGCATTAGTGACAGGGTAACTGATAGGAATGCAGAAAAGTAGCTTTTGCAGAAAATCAAGAAGATTATCGATTTAGAAAAAAAAACCCCTCTTTTAATGAATGCACCAGAGGGAAATTTTAGCTTTTTACGAGGCAGCTAAATTCCCAAATCTCTGACTGGTTTTTGTCAATGGTACTGAGGGTGAAAGAGAAAAATATGTACTTTTATTTAAGATGTCTCCAATGTATGTGAATCCCAGCTCTGAAATGTTTTATCCTCCCAGTTAAACCACATCAGTACATTTCTTCTGTTTTGATAAACACTAACATTTGTTGAATTAAGAATAAAAAACTCTAAAAAGAGTGTTTCCATTAGATTTTTAATCTGCAGACCTGACTCTACTACAAAGAATCTTCTTAGAATGAGAAAGGGGTTGCTTAGAGAAACGTGTCATTTTTCTGCACTTGTCTATTTGATTACTATTGTCTACATCATTAAAATTCTCACAGAGTCCCATACCAAAGGAATTGAATAAATGCAGAAATATTAGCATGGTTATATTAAATTGCAGTCATTTTACATTTTGATTTTAGTGAATGTTTTATTAATTACAATGATATCATTAATTTTTGTGTTGAGGCCAATCTTTACAGCATGATTTTCTCCATCAAGCGGAACTTGGGAATGCTGCTCCGTATTGTTTGACAAGAGCAAAGCTGTAAAAGCATAAATGTTTGATACAGCTCTGCAGGGAAATATATTTCTACTTAGCTGTTTTTTCAAAGTTATAATGGAAGAGCAATTCCCTGTTAAGTTATTCTTTTTTGTCACAAATAGCGAACATAAGCCTGCATTGCCATTCCATTAACAGCATGGTTAAAAGGACTAGCCAGGGTGTTCTGCATTTTTTCTACTCTAACATATTTTTTCCTCCTTAGACTTGGTTGGTGGAATTTTTGTTCCATTGTTTTACAAATAGAACACTTCTTTGCCTGCCTGCAGTCCTTGGTTAGAAGTGGTGGAGGTGGTTATTTGGAAGTGATTTGAAATGGGGCATTAAGCTGAGTTCAGGGTTCTGGAGTTCAGGAATGCAGAAACAACTCTTCTGAGGTTTCCAGAGCAAACCTTGTTTTCTGCACGGAATTGCCTGAAATCCAGGCCCTCAGCCCATCTTGGGGTGAAAGCACAATGGAGCTGCTGTGCTGTGAGCAGGACAATTGTTAAGAACCGGAGCAGGTGGCAGCACAGGCTGAAGATTCTCATGGCAGTGAAGGAAAAGAGTTGGTCACATCACCCTGTTGAGAGGAGCAGTGGAGGAAAACACAGCACTCTCCTTCTGCATGAGCAATTGGAGAGCCAAGAGCCAGCAGCTTGTGTGACAGCTGGTGCTGCTAGTTGTCCTGGAGGCAATGCTGGTCTTCTCCTCTCCTTTCCCCTGCTCTAGACTAAGCTCTAATTAACCCGGCAAAAAAGAGCTTTGAGCAACAGTCTGGAAAACATCCCAAGACCCAAATGCTGAGATAATTTTTTTATAAGTGGCTAAATTAAAACTAAAGCAGAGGGACAACATTCTTAGAGTTTGGGTCTCTCATACCATGTGGTCTTTGATGAAAACAGTGATGATGAGTTTTCTGTGAGCAGTTAAAATAAGGAAGGAAAATGTTGTTCTCCTTGTCAATGTCTGTGATTACTTTTTTGCTTTCACTTCTTTCCCAGTTGTGACTTCAGCTGTTTTTTGTATGAGTTAGTTTTAGTGTTTAGTCTATCTGTCCATTTTAAAATGAGAACCACAAGTGAAAAAAAAGACAATTATATATGTGCTGCACGAAAGGAGAAAGAAAAACCTTCAGTACCATTTGTAACTGCATATGCTATTTTCTCAAAAAGCAAATATTTGAGCAAACTGAGAAGAAGTTTCTAGTTATAACCCTCACTTTGTTTTCTAAGAGGTTTAGAATATTCCTAAAAGTAATCCTTTCAAAATTTAAAAGGTCTCATTTGAGGCATGTGCTCCATATGATCGTGTGTATGTTAATAGTAAAAATATGGCAGAAATGGAGGAACAAAAAAGAAGTAGAGGGAATTAATATTTCTACTTAATTAATTAATACTCTTAGTATTGTTAAAATGTGAAAACAAAAGTCTCTTGGATATAAGCTCAGAACTGATTTGCTTTAGAATGGCTCAAGTATTGATGATGTTAAAGCTCAACTAAACAGAAGAACCTTGATTTTATTAAATTAACATAATTTCAGTTTTATGACTGTCTTCCCTCATACACAAAGCAGCATGTCTGCTACCAAAAATGCTTATTATGGCCCATAGCAATAATTCCTTTCTTGCTGGCTTTTAGAGTTAGTATTGGGACTTCAAAATTCCAGCCCACCACCTAACCAAGAAAAGGAGGCTTAATTTGTAATACAAGTATTTTTACAAAGCCAGATCTTTTAGCTTTATAAAATTTTCAAGGTAGCATTGCATAACTTCCATGAACACGAATAAAGCAAATTGCAAACTGAGCATTTGTTTAATAATCCTAGTTAGCCGAGGGCTTCATAGGTACACAATGAACAATGTTTCACACATAAATGACCATTTCACTCAATAGGAAAGTGTCTGCAGATCACTCAGGGTTTAGTGAAGGCTTTCTCCATAGCTAAAAGAATCTCACTGGACGGGCAGGACTTACTGACTAGCTTGGGAAGGGTATTGAAGAAATCCTTCTGGTAGTTATACAATCTTCCCTAGAAGAACAGACCTTGCCAGAAAAGTCTGTGGCAGAGGATTTTTAGTCTGTCAGCCTTTTCTGTTTCTTTCATTACAGTTCTCTCCATTCCCTGCCTTTGGGTTTGAACTCAGACATGAGTTTCCAGCTGAGGCAGTCTCATCCTTTTCCTCATCTGCTTGTTTTTCTGGATACTGGGATGGATTTTTTTTTTTTACTTATGCTTTGAGGAAACATTGTCCTTAAGCATCAACCAACTTCCCTGAACTTTCAGTGACTTGGTACTCACAGAATCCTTCCTGCCTTTGTGTCCCCCTAGACAAGGAAAAGCCTGCTCTGAATTCCGATATATTTATTCTAGTACTTGTCTTCCTTACTACTCTCCAGATCTTCTAGCTGGGACTACTCCATTATCTCGTGGATAATCATTGCAGCCAAAATTACCAGACTGTTACATCCTTGACTTGTTATGTGTTTGTAAACATCCTGCTTTTATTAGTCTGGTCTGCACCTTTGCTGAAAAGCAGTCACCCGCACAAATTAGAAATATATAATATTACTTCTACCAACGAAACATCCATATGGTTAGAGGCTCCCATGAGCACTAAAGCACAAAAAAACCCAAAACAACAACCCAAAAAACCCACCAGACACAAAAAACAAAAAAACAGAAAAAAAACCCCACCAAGCACAAAAAAAAACCAAACAAAAAACCAAACCCCCCCAAAAAAAAAAAAAAAACCAACCCAAAAAAGCCCCACCAAAAAACCCCCAAACAAACCCACCAAAAAAAAGAAAGGCCCATTCTTGTTCTTGATATGGTAATCTGTAGCAGATGCCCACCAAGATGTTCTCTTTGTTGATCTCCTGGATCAGATTCTGACTCATTGCCTATGGACAGTTATGCCTCCCATGCCAGAGAATTATACATTTGAGCCACCATTTCACACAGAATATACTCGTCCCACTCATCCTCCCTAAATGATCTTCCTGATTTTCCTTACTCAGCCAGCACTCCAGCTTTGTGCTGACTCACAGAGTGTCTCTGTGTTTCTGATTATGTCATTGCTCCACATCTGCATACAGATGTTTGGGTTTTTTTCCTGCATTGTTTGCATTTCTGTTGTATGAGATAGGCTTCTGGTCATCCAGCTTTCTTCTTGTGATTGTGGCCTTTACTGTCTCATCCCCTGTGCTCTTCCACTCATCACTTCTTGCTCTATTGTCTGTAGCCTTTAATCTCCATCTCCCAGTGAAGACAGAAGCAGCTGTTGATTAGGGCAGAATGATCCAACTGATTTCTTCTTGGTTGCATTTGAATTGTCAGGTAATTTTACCTGGACAACCAGGATATTATTTTGAAATACCAACCTGAAACCTGTGGGGGAAAAAAGATATGTTATAGATATGTTATAGTCAGAAGAAGCCCATAAATTTGTGAAGACCTGGTTAAAAGATGGGAAAATATATGCATTGCACTTTTATTTTTTTCCCCCGCACAGACCATAATGGAAGAGGACATTTGTCTTCAGTAAAAAAAAAGTTGCTGTCTTCTCTATTAACATAATAAACGTTATCCTCTGTGGTTGTGCTTCACATGCAAACTGTATTACAGTATTTGAGTGAATTACTATGCTTCAGTGGGGAAGGGTTATCCAGCAGTTCTGAGAGTTTACTTTGCTGGCGATCCGTCTGTGTCGGTGTGAGGCCACATGGTGGAGTCAGAGCCTGTTCTGCCTGTTCTGCTCCAAATCAGAGCCTGTTCTGCATGTTCTGCTCCGGGCAGAGCCTGTTCTGCATGTTCTGCTCTGGATCAGAGCCTGTTTTGCCTGTTCTGCTCCAAATCAGAGCCTGTTCTGCCTGTTCTGCTCCAAATCAGAGCCTGTTCTGCCTGTCCTGCTCCAAGCAGAGCCTGTTCTGCCTGTTCTGCTCCAAATCAGAGCCTGTTCTGCCTGTTCTGCTCCAGTCAGAGCCTGTTCTGCCTGTTCTGCTCCATTGTTCTGCTCCAAATCAGAGCCTGTTCTGCCTCTTCTGCTCCGGATCAGAGCCTGTTCTGCCTGTTCTGCTCCAAATCAGAGCCTGTTCTGCCTGTTCTGCTCCGGTCAGAGCCTGTTCTGCCTGTCAGAACTGTTTAGTCTTGAACCAAATTCTAAGTTAACTTTAGAAATAATTTTTCTCTAAAAAGCCAAAGCTGTGGAAGAACTAATCAGCAAAAGGTTGTCATTGAATTCTCTGGCTTGGCTGATGCAGAGAACCCTGAGCACTTCTGGGGATGGGAGAACCCCAAATAGTTCTCTCTGCCTGATGGGTTCTAAGCTATTCCTTCCTTTAATGCAATTTATTGCTTTAAGCACTAGCCTGTATTCTCAGGATGAATAAATGGTTAAATGTTTCTATAGTGGAATAGAAATAATTGATTCTTGCTGCCATACACGTCTATCTCCAATTTAGTGATTTAAGCCTTTTTTGTTGTTCCTTGCAGGAATACTAGAATGAAAGAAAAATATCTGCATGTGTTGATTGCATATTATCAAGGAATAATTAATTGTAAATAAAAGCAGTGTGGCTAAATTTTACATTCAAATACAAATTTAGTTCATCAAGACTCACAGCAGGCCTTAGAGTTACAGCTTTGATTTGAGGGAGCAAATATACCTTAATTTGTTAAAAGTGCTGGAAGAGAATAGATAGGCATTTGAAGAAGTATGGGGATAAAAAAGGGATGAAAGAAGATTGAAAACAAACTCTGAACACATGGAAATGGGAGAGATTTCTTGAATGCAGAGAAGTTCAGGCTTAAGATTTGCTCCATGAGGTTTCACAACTGCTTATGTTGTTTGAAGCGTTTTTTCAGGAGTGATGCTCTGTTCAGCATCAGAAACCCCCCACAAATTCTCACAAAATAACAGAAAGCAACAAAATCTCTATAAATCTGTCGTGCCAGATAATCATTCCTGTTATTAATCCCAAGCTGATCAGTGATTTTGATTATACCCTTAGAAGTATTCTTCTAGCATTGAACACTTTCCACTACAAGATTATAGGAAGAATGAGTGTGCCCTGGAAAGATATTTTCAGTCTTTACTGTCTTAGATAAAAATATCAGTAATATACATCCAGAAATCTATTATTTTTCCAAAGGAAAACAGGGAATCTCAACTCTTCCTTTAACTTATAAAAATTATGTTACTTTTTTTATCTACTGTCATTTACAATAAAGATTACTGTAGTTTCTAATAGATTTTTCCATCTTTAATTCAATGCAGGGTTTTGACAAAGAAGCAGTGATTTGTTTCAAAACCATTCACTGTAAAAAGAGTTGGTTTTTAGTTTCTTTTGTGAATTATTTCATTCTGAGGCCATGCTTATGAAATGTTTTCAGAATACCTCTCTCCCTTCTGTAGTATTCTAAAAGTTGCCAACTAGGCGATTACAGAAGAAATTTAGGTTCTTGAAATGGTTCTGATTCCCTCCCCTACTTCTCCCCCACCCTTGCTTCTTTTTATCACACCTCAGAAACATTATAAGGAATTTGAAAGAGATTCCATGGTGTAATTAATTTTTGGAAATTCTGGACTGAGCAAATGAAAAGATTTCTGTAATTTCAAACTCTGCAATTCCATCCATATATTTACAAATATGTGTGTTTGCATTTAAATATATGTATCTAATATATACAACCCCATATAGTAAAATTACTCAAACTTAGGATAATCAGATTAGATTTCATAGTATTTTATAATATAATAAAATATTAAGTATTTGTACTTGCTTTATTAGAATCAGTTATTACTGATTATTATATTTATTAAAAAATGTCAGATATTTTTATTTGCAAATATCTTATGATGAAAGTAACAGTTTGTAACTTGTGATAGCTAATAAACTATAAATAGTAGTTATGGCACTGATTTTTTCCCCCTTTGATCCCTATCAAAAATTAAGTGTAATTTCTTCCTTTAACTGACTTCCCCCAAAGAGATGAAAGTGTGATTAAAGCAAACATGCTCAGTACAAATTTTTTTGTTTTTTGAAAAAAAATTGAACTGACAAAGTTCTTGCTGGAACTTGGAGACCTTACATCTATTGCTATATGCAAAACACATGAAAGATTAAATATTTAAACAGTCTACTTTCTTAAAGGTTTTAGCTGCAATATTTTGCTTTCAGAAGGAAGTGTATTAAGTACGTTTAATCTTAGACATGACAAAGTATAATCCTGCTGGCTTCCTTTATCTGATTGTGTATTCAGTTGGCTGAGAGAGGGTCCCACAAAAAGCATTGCCTTTCCCAGCCTTGCCCTGGCTTCTGCTCTGACTTTGTTCAGTCACATGTTCCCCAAGCCAGCAAAACACTCTCATTAGACTGCCAAGTTGTAAGTTTGTATTTCTTTATGCTATATATTTACTTTATATGTTTGTTAAATGTAAAAAACCCAGGGTCTTGCAACAGCACTGTTGATTTAATGATTGTGCAACTGAAGTGTGATACTCTGTTCATGTCAATTGTTAATTGAAGTGTAGGTATAAGAAAGGCATCACCTTAACACCATTTTTGTCTCAATCCTATTTTAATCCCTCTGCATACTCCAAAATATGAGACAATTGCAGACAATCTAATGAAGTATGTAATTATTTGTATATGACAACTATACAAATATGTCTGTGTTCTCAGACGTGTGTATACACAGAATCAATACATCACATTTCTGCATGTGAAGTGTGCAAAAATGAGTATTTTCCTGTTTCAAAATCCTTTGACAAAGTGATATTATATTGCTAATATGATATTTTGAGGGACTGCTTTTGGGGAAAGAGTAGGAGTACGTGGTGTTTTTTCAAGACATTGTATTTGCAGTTGGCCTTGTATTGTGTGGACTATATTCTGTTAAACAGCAAACCAATGCAGAAAAGCATTTTAGAGGGCATGCATATTTTTGTCATAATGGATGAGGGATGTTAATTATACACCTGCTGATACTTCTTCATGCCAAAAATCTGCAGAAGGATAAATAATAATTTTGGCTCAAGAACCAACTTGATCAGGATATGTTCTTTTTAGTAGAACTATTCTTGTCATTTAAAACCTTCATTTATGTAACATGATGATCATGTTAGCAAAGAGATTTATCTACCACAGAACCAAAAAAAGCCATCTGAAAAGTGTGAGGAGTGTATGGGAGGTTGAGGACCATCTCTACAGATTCTGTTAGATTACTGGTAGAATCTTAGCTACCAGGATGTTCAAATATTTCCTTTCTTTTTTGTGCTCCTTGTAGTAGCTGTATCTGAACTCTTTTGTTCAGCAAATAGAGGCACATTCCCAGGGATTCCCAACAAGACAGAAATTTAAAACTGATTTGGAAGTCCCCCTTGCAAATTTCAAATATACTTATGCCAAAAGATGGAAGAAGAAAACATCAAGCTCCACAAGGAATGGAAAAACCTCCAGCATAGAAATTAATCCCTGCTGACAATGAAGATAGGGAAAGACAAATTATAGCTTGACAGGGAATGGCACAAATGAGATCAGGGTATGCTGATGTCAGTTTTTTGCCTGAATAATGAGTTTCCTTCCCAGTTGATTTTTTCTCCACCAGTTTGAGAAACAAAAGGAAGGTTTTGATGTATGATCTGATTTCTCCACAGTCTTAAGGACTCAGGAAAACTACAAAGCAAAGCAGCAAAACAGAAGGGAAACAACTAATGATGCTACCAATACACTTAAATTAAGAATATATATTTTGGGGTTTCTTGCATTTTGGAGTATTTTCTTTTTGAGACATGCTGTTGAGCAGCATTTGCCTAGCATATAACACGTCCCTCAAACTTAATAATTCATTCTGCTGTGTATGATAAATGGCTCATCTGATCACTCATGTTGTTTCTTACTGATGTACAGAAGTAGGATGCTGCCCTAGGTTAATCGACAATAACCCAACCCATTGATTTAGTTAGTGACTGCTGCTTAACAAATGCTTAAAGTTTCAGGTGTTGACATGGGGTCTGTTTTTCTCTGGATATTCACATATGTAATTAAAATTCTTGTAGCAATTATTCTTCTTTTATTTTCTTAATGGTTGTGGTGGCTTGACCTTGGCTGGCTTCCAGTTGCCCACCAAATCATTCTCTCACTCCCCCCTCCATCAACAGGATGGATGAGAAAATAAAAAAAAGGAGAGAGAAAAACAGTGAGATCACTTAGGAAGTACCATCATGGGCAAAACAGATTCAGCTTGAGGAAAATTAATTTCATTTCTTGCCAAATAAACAGAGTAGGATAATGACAAATAAGAATAAGTTTGTAATCACTCCCTTCTTTCCAGGCTCAATTTCACTCCCAGTTCTTGTCTCTCACTTCCAAGTAATGCAAGGGAATGGGAAAAGAAAGCTGCAGTCTCTGCCACTCCTTCTCTCTCACACTCTTTCCCAGTTCCAGCTATATACAAACATCTCCAAAATGGGTTTCTGCATTTCTCCAAGAACTGCTCCAGCCTGGGTCCCTTCCATGGGGTGTAGTCCTTCAGGAACAGACTGCAGTGTGGGCACCCCACAGGGCCACAGATCCTGCCAGCAGCCCTGCTCCAGTGTGGTCTCCACGGGCTCACATCCTCCCTTGGGGCACATCCACTCCTCAGCACCGGGTCCTTCACAGCTGCAGGAGAGCACAGAGCTTATCTCTGCCCTGTGAGGACCCTCAGGGGCTGCAGGAGCACAGCCTTGGCTCACCATGGTCTGCACCAGGGGCTGCAGGGGAATCTCAGCTCCAGTGCCTGGAGCACCTCCTGCCCTCCTGCGCTGACCTTGGCACCTGCAGAGCTCTTTCTGTCACAGATTCTCACTCCTCTCTCCCTGTTGCCTTGTACAGCATTTTACCCTTTCCTAAATGCTCTAGTATTTACATATATTCTAACTTCCTAATGTATGTCACAGAGATAATTCTGACATTGTTCATGGACTCAGCTGGAACAGGCTCTTCTGGCATACGGGCAGGTGCTACTATTCTTTCACAAAGACTACTATTGCAGTCCTCCAGCTACCAAAACCTTACCAGGTAAGCCCAAGACAATGGCACATGTAATATGTTGGACAAAACAAAAACCCAAAAACCCCAAACAACACCCCAACAACAACAACAAAAAACCTGAAATAACAAAAACTAAAAACAAACAAACAAACAAACAAACAAAGTAAAAACCCCACCCATAAAACCTGCGAGGATACAGACAGAAGAACTGATTAAGAGGCTTCACTCTCCTGGATATAACCAGCTCTTTTTTTTTCTTGTGTCCTGAATTCCAGTAGTTGGAGACATGGCTTTGTTGATGGCTAATATAATATTTGGTTGGATATTTGGCTTGTAGTTTGTACCAGGAAACTGTAGCAGTCATCTGCAAACTCTTCACCTGGGTCACAGGCACTGCAGGAACACAAGTTTTGTAATTGAGAGTGATGGAAACATCTCCAAATAGCTTCTTCAAAACTCCTTTCAGTTGTCTTTTTTCCCCAGAAAACAACTAACTTTGGCTAAAATTGTGTGCAAGTGTAGCAAGATGTTACTGGTTAGAGTGGTTGTTACTGAACTCCTGCTGGAAAGGTTTCTACTGATCCCTTTTCTAATGCTGCCTTTGGAAAAGGAGTGTTTTTACTGCTCACCAAGAGAAATGCTGTAATTAAAGGTCTAAGTGCTGTACTTCAGCCCTTGCTTTCCACTGGCAAGAAGAGATAAGGCAGAGCAATGAAGGAGGCTAACATGGTTAATCTTATCTTCACTTTGGGCCATTAATTACTTTATGATCTAGTGAATAACAACCGGTCTTGCTTTCTCTACTTATACATAATATTTAGCAGCAAACAGCTGGATGGTGCCCAGATGTTGGCAAACCAAAATGTCCCTATCATTCTCCCTTCAGCCCTCCACAGGTCTCCAGGCTCCTTTTTCTTTCTGCCTATCAATCTCCCTGGTACCAGAACAATTACTGTTCCCTTCTCCATCACCATGTGCAGAGGTCAAAGCTTAAAACCAGCAGATAAGGACTGCTCAAACCATGTGAAAGCTGCTTCTAGACACAGATGAAAGTTTGCTTTTCTTAGTAGATTTTTTATCTCAATGTCAGAGGGATTTGGGCAAGTGCTCAAGTGCTTTTCTGAGCCAAGGCTTGCATACATATTGAATTTGAAGAAATTTGTAGTTGCAAGTTGTTAGTTCAGCTTGGAGGACTCCTTGATATTTAAATGCAAACTTCAAAGGAAAAAACATAAAACCCCCATGCATTTAACTTAATTTATCTTATAGAGCCTTTATATTTATAAATAGACAAAAGACATTGCCTAATCACATTTCTGCATGAGCAGAATGAATTTGCCTGCTGTAGTTCATGCAGGTAGACTGAATGATGTTAATGAAAATAGTCATCAAAAAGAGAGGTCTCTTTTAAACTGCTAAATATAATTTTACTGACTACTTCTAGCAGCTCAGTTGATGTTTGTCAGCACTTCAGTTTGCGTTTGGAGACATGAATTCTGAACAGTTTCACTGTGTGACCCTGTGGTTTTCAGAAATCAGTGGGAATGGATGAGGAATCACCTCTTTCTCCAGGCCAGACAGCAGCAGCTGCAGTCAGCAGGACCACTGTAGCTGGATCCCTCTAGTTATTTTTTAAAAGGTGACTGGCAGGGCACCATTGGAGATGGCTTCAGACTCTGGAACAAGCTCTTCCCCAGCTGGTGCCAAAGCATGCTGAATTTGGTGACCTTCTTGGGCAAAGGACATCTCTGACAGGGCAGACCTTTCTGGATTTGGCTGGCTAGATTCCTGGTGAATTGATCACTTAATTCTTCTGAGATTCCATTTAAGTGTTAATTATGTTAGAGTACCTCAGATCTGAGATAAACATCTTCTCTCTTTTTTTTTGTATTTTGTTGGGTATTTTTCTTTGTTTTTTTATTTTAAAGTGAATGGGATTAGTTTGAGTGTTTTGCTGAATCTCAGTGAAGATAAATACTGTATTATCTATTACTTTAATGTTATTTTGGTACTATATAGAAGAAATTACAGGACTAATTCATTTGTCTTTTTGACATGCCCCAGAAAAAGTGGTTGTTTTACAAACTTCAAACTTTGTGCAAAAGAACAAGAAGAATTTTGCTATTTAATAAACTGTTGAGAAAGTAGGAGAACTTAAAATCTGAAGCTTAGACATCCAAGACACTATTTGAAATTCATAAGAAAGGAAACTCAGTTTTCTTTAACAACATTACAATCAGAAAAAAATAAGAATAAGAAGTAAATATTTTAGGCTAGTTAAAAAAGCAGATTACTTGCTCCTCACGTGTATAGCTAATTCCTATTAATACTAACACTTGGGTAATATTTTTTCTGGTTTTAATTAATGTCCTACAGTTTTTCACTGTGTAGTTTTATCTGTTCTCATAGGCTGTCCTTGGCCCAGATCTCACATGACTTTAAATTTAAATAGAACACAGCACATTCTCGGTCTATTTTTTTTTTTAAGCTCATTTCATCAGTTTGCAAGGGTAAACCTGAAATGTCACAAATTCTTTAGTAGGCTGATTCCCCTCCACTCAGGTGACCATGTCCTGAGTCACCTCTGCAGGTGTGAGCAGCAGCCCTGGCCCACATCCTGCATCCCTGAAACCTGCAGTGTGGGAATCCATGCTAACACTGAGCTTGCAAATGTTTTACAAGATCATGTTCCTACAGAAAACTCAGGGGAGAAACAGCTCCTTATTTGCTTGTTCACTCTTCTGTTTTCCAAGAGTGTAGGCAAGCCAACAGAGGTGAAGAAATAATTCTGTGAGAGTGTGAAACCTCAGGAGCTGTGAAGAGCAAAGATGCTACTACTGCCTCAAGAAATTCCTAAATCACAGATATGTAGGGCTGGAGGATTACAGGGGGAAATATTGTTATGTTCTTCCTCTCTTTTTATTCTCTAATCATTCATTATCAGCCACTGTCAGAGACAGGGTGCACTGAGGAGAACCTTTGATCTGAGCAACAAAGGCCATTTTTGTTCAATTGTGTTCTCTAAGCAAATGCTGGCTATTGCTCTAATATCAGTGTACACTGCTGCAGCTGAGCAGATTTTGGAAAGGTAACCTTGCCTTGCCATTCCCTATATTGTAATAAACCTAACCTTTTATCATAATTTGGTTATGTTTCTTTAATACATAGCTGGACTCATCACATCACCAGGTATATCTGTTTGTTCTACTGTATGTGGTTGTGACTGTTCTAGGCAAGAATGGTATTTTTAGTGCATGCTCGCCCTCAACCTGTACTGTAATGTGCCAAGGTCATATTTATTACAAGTACTGCATAATGCTCTTAAAATACTCTGTGTACATTTACACATTCACAGGGTTTTTGAATAATGATTGTTTTGCATAAGTTTGTAAAGAATCAGCATGCAACAAATCTTTTACTTGTGAAATTGCCTTTCCCCTTGCTAGTCATCCTTTTGACACATAAATGATCCTTTCAGATTTTTAATAATAGTGCTGCACCATTTACTTCAACCTGAATCATTTCACCAAATAATAGTCAACTTTGAACAGTCTTCATAGGTGATTTATGAAATAATAGTTTGAATGTTCTTTGCATTTTGCAGTTTATCTCTTTATTTAAAGTATTTCATCTTGATTCATTTTGAGTGTTTTTATTTTACTTATTTCTTTGTGCTTTAATCCATTCATCTCCCCATCTAGTACATAATAGGCACTTACTTGTTTTCAAGGAGGTAACTACAAACTCCAGGATTTCTAAATATTTAGCAGACCTGAAAAACACACCTGTGTCCACAGCTGACTCCTGAGATCCAGTGGCCTTGAAGCCACGAAGTCTTAGCAACACATTGTCACAGTGCATAGGATTTGTAACTTTGCAAGGGATTAATGAAGACCTCTAGAGGTATCAAATGCCAAAAAGGCCTAAGATCTGAACTGACTCACACCTGAAGATCTGAACCAACTTTTGTACTTACACTGTCCTGCATTATAAACTATATGACAATCACCTTTCTTTTAGCTCTCATTGCTTTCTGATTCAAAGTCAATTAAGAAAGTGAACACTGTGGCTTAAGGCATAGCTCTGGTTTTAATAGAAAATATCAGTTATTCTAAAAATAATTCAGAATTAAACATATCTATATCTATATATATTTAAGAAAAAAATAATAGAAAAAGGTTTAGAATTGGATTAATCAATGATTGACTGTACTCTCTCACTGGTGACAAGACAACTTTCTGACTTGCTATTGTGCTTAGATTTCTTCTCTTTGTCTTGCCATTTGTAAAGGTGCAACCTGCTTTGAGAGGGAAAGAGAATATATGGCCAGGACTTACAGCTTGTTTCACAGTGTGCTGAGTCACAATGCTGTCTTTTATAACAGTGTTGCCTTTGAGATGTTCATTTTTTTCATCTGCAGCAGTTTCCATGAATAAATTACTTTTAAAAAACCCCCAGTGAATTTGTGAAAAGGTCTTTTTGTGCCCTGTAATTATCTCATAGAATTTAATCTGGGAAGGTACTGCCTAAAATGCTTAAAGCAATGAAGTAGACAGTGTTTAAATCATGCTCATTTTTAAAACAATCTAGTTTCTGATACTTACAATAATGAACAGGTGTATTTTTAATATATTGTGTGTTGTCCATGCTTGAATATTCTTTCCCTGACAGGACCATTATTCTACCTTGAACTAGCAGGATGAGGTTTTTTCACCTGTAAAAAATTAAATTGCTATTTTCTACCTCCTATAACAAAGGAAAAGGCCCTACAATTTCACTTTTTTAAACAACAGAGCTCTGTACGAATAGAAAATTAAAAATAAACAAACCACCCCAGTGAATATCTGTCATGTAAGTTTTAATTTGGCACTTTAAAGACTTGATACATAATTTTCATTCTATGAAAACTACCTATTTAAAAGACACCTATTTGTATTACAATAAGTGCTAAGCAAATTGAAGGTTGTACTAGTAGTTCTATTATAACAAGCTAGTTTCAGAAAGTTGTAAATTAAGTTTTCTATATCTTTGAGTGTGAGAATGTAATTTTTTAAAAAGTAGGTATAATTACTGAAATAATCTTCAGATGCTGTTAGGTTCTGCCACTTTACCTCCATTATGTGGCATCATACATTCAGTGCTTTTTGGGAGACAATTGCTTAATTGGTTGTGGTGATAGTTGGTTTCTATTTCCCTCCAGACAAAGACCATTATGAACTCCCTTCTCTGAGCTCCTTTGTTCCACGAGGCTTTTGCACTGAACAAGGATTGACAGAAAGCTGTAACTACATTATAGCTGCTATCATCTACATATTTTCCCCCATGCTATTTAACTGGCAGTATCAAAAGGCAGATCTTCATAGAATCTGGTTCACTTGGGATTTAGTCCACCCAACCTGGTTTTTTTAGCTACTGTTAAATTATGAAAGCTGAAGGCAGGATAGCATAAACAGAAAGAGTTTTCCCATGTTATTGACATTATTTGAAGACAGAAGATGAGAATTTTCCAACATCATCAAAGTTTGGTATTGTAGAGAGGATTTCAATGTCTCACTAGCATCCACAATGATGAGGCCATTGACTACCTTAAAAGATGTGAATGTTGGAAATTAACATCCATGGAGCCATAAACAGGGAAGTTTTGTACAATGAGTAACAGGCCATAAGTTTAGAAACCCAGCCTTGCACATGGATAATTCTGTCCATTAAGACACTACTGTGGAGTTGTTATCACTAATCTATGCTTATGCAGGTAATGCATAGACCACACAACAAGAGGAAGAGGCAGACAAAATATTCTGTAAGCAGCTGGGAACAGTCTCACAATTGCTAGCCTTTTTCTCATGGGGGATTTAGAAATGTCTGCTGGAGATACAATACAGCTGAGAGGGGACAGTCCAGGAGGTTCCTGGAGTGTGTGGAAGAAGGGCCAGAGGAGCATCTGGGGAGCTGTACACCTGCCAGCTTGACCTTGCTGCTGGGGAAGGTCAGGAAGCAGGATCATCTTGAGTGCCATCATCTAGCATGTGCAGGACACCAGGGAGCCTGGCTCAGCCAGCATGGAGTTTGTGGAAGGCAGATCCTGCTGGACAAACCTGATCTCCTTATATGACAGCAGGCTGTGAATGAGGGGAAGGCTGTGGATGTGTCCACCTGGACTTCAGTAAAGCCTTTAACACCATTTCTCACAGTATTCTCCTGGAAAAACTAACTTCTCATGAATGGGTGGGGGTTTTGTTCACTGGGTAAAAATCTGTCTGGGCACATGGGCCCAGAGAATGGTGGTGAAAGATGCTACATCCAGTTGGGGACTGGTCACTGGTGGGTTTCCCCAGGGCTCAGTACTGGGGCCAGTTGTGTTTTATACCATTATCAGTGATCCAGATGAGGGGGTCAGGGGCACCATCAGTCAGTTTGCAGATGACACCGAGCTGGGTGGGAGTGTTGATCTGCTGGAGGGTAGGAGGGCTCTGCAGAGCGACCTGGACAGGCTGGATAAAAGTGGCAAGATCAAGGAGATGAGGTTCAACAGGACCCTGTGCCAGGTCCTGCATTTAGCCACAATAACCCCATGGAGTGCTGCAGGGTGGGGCAGAGTGGCTGGAAATTGGCCCAGTGGAGAAGGACCTGGGGATGCTGGTTGGCAGCAGCTGAACATGACCCGTGTGTGCCCAGGTGGCCAAGAAGGCCAGTGGCACCCTGGCCTGTGTCAGCAATGGTGTGGCCAGCAGGAGCAGGGCAGTGACTGCCCCTGTACTGGGCCACACCTTGAGTACTGCATCCAGTTCTGGGCTCGCTCAGGAAAAACATTGGGATGTTGGAGTGAGTCCAGAGAAGGGCAACAAGGCTGGTGAAGGGTCTGGAGCACAATTCCTATGATGGTACTAGGGTTGTTTAGCCTGGAGAAAAGAGGCTCAGGAAAACATTACTGCTCTCCACAGCTCCCTCAAAGGAGGCTGTTGTGAGATTAGGGGGCTGGTCAATTCTCCCACATAACAAGACAAGACTCTTGTAAACAATATTTGTAATTATGTTTGAACTTTAATAAAGTTATAACCCATTTCACAGAACCGTTGCATTCATTCAGTGGCTTTCAGTAATTAAGTGCAGTGCATGATGACTTAATATCATCTGTCAAAATCAGTATAGTTGTTTATTCTATTATTGTCTATTCCTGAGCTTGTCACATAATGTGAGGTGATGTGCAAGCACAGAATAAATAAGAGTTCTTGCTCTGAAGTTCCTTCCATTTCCTTATAATGCAGCCACACAGGAGAAACTGCAGGGAAACAATGAGATCACACTGAATGGCAATGATCTTGGCATACCAGCAACTTAATCTAAATAAAGCTATTTTCCTATGCACTGTGACCAAATTTTAGACAAAAGACTCAAGGAATGCATTCTGTGAGATACTTCCCTGGAAAATACAGGGAATCGTGATGGTGGTGTAATGGTAACATAAAACCTCAAAAATCTGTTTTGGAAATGCAGATGGGCAGAGTGCTTTTTCTCTGGATGCAAAGTTTATTTGTCTACAAAGTTAAGCACAAAATTTCAGTAAATATTTTGTGAAGAGAAGAAAGAACAGAGGCGGACAAAATGTTGAAAAGGTTTATTTGGACTTTTTACATTAAATTCAGAAGAAGATTCAAGAGGCATTCAAGCAACAGAAACTTTTGTGTTCAGTAATTATGACACATACACTCCCTGTGCAGATGGAGCTTTACCTCAAATCACTTGTAGGTGAATGATGAATGAATAATTTTCTTTTATTCTTTTTTTTTTTTCTTTGTCTAAAACAGTATTTAACTCTTCTATCAAAATGCAAGGGTTAAACTGAAAGACTTCCAAGAATATCACATCAACTAATGTCAAAGGCTGCTCCAGCAATGTGATACAGAATGATGAAAATGGTGGTCTGTAGAGGGTGGGTACTTGTATGCTGGAGAAAATTCACAATGAACTGCTGAACTTGGGTTTGTAAATACTGTTTTAATCGACTTTAAATCAGCCTAGCACTTGCTTTATTAAAATGCCTACTTTGAAGCATATTCAAGTCAAAATTATTTTCTTCCATTTAAATATGTTGATTATATTTTGTTTGCTTTAAATTGCTTTACCTCAGCACTAAACTGAAAGCAGTTGCCTGCTGCTTCACTGAAAACAACAACCATCTCTTCTTAGAAATCAACATTGTTATAATGCTTCTCAACCATATGAAACATAAACAAGGTATTGATAATCCGTGGGGGCACGGGGAGGAGGATTTAACTTATGTCTGAGCAGGGAGGTGGAGCAATGGTGGGAAAGCAAGAGTTAAAGGTCAGCACGAAAAAATGGCCTTAATGCCAAAGTTCCCACAGGGCATGAGCAAGGAAAAGGAAAGGTGGAGGGAAGACCATTGGTATTGTGGGAGTCTGGGTGAGCTGGGTGTTTAGTGGGTGAACAAGGCTGGACTGACAGTTCACAGTGGCAGTGGTCCATATTTGCCTTCAGTCAGTGTGTGTGGAGCACGGGACAGTTTCTAGCTCCCAGTAAAGGGCAGGAAGAAAAAGAGGTCTGTGTTCCCTCTCCTGTGCTCATAGGCTTCCCTTGCATGCTCCTGGGTTCAGCTGTACTGAAAAACACCAGTAAATGGAGACTTACAGCAGCCACACTGAGATTTTCTGGCCCTGGCTGTTATTCTGTGAGAAGCTCTGGTTAGAGGCACGAGAGATGCTTGAATTTTCAAAGCTCTGCAAAGTAAACATACAGAGCTAGTTACAGCATTTGTAAATTAAAGATTTCTTTAATCTTCAGTGACAGATTTATGAAATATTGCTTTAAATTCTGCTTCATGCTTCACAGCCAACTGAGTTTATTTCAGAAACAAAGGCAATTTAAAAGAACCCATAGATTACTTTGGCTACTGAAGAGTATAAATTATCCCTAACTAAATTTTGTCAGTAGAGTATGTTGAGATATTTAGATAAAACACGCATTTGACATTTATTGCAGAATGATCCCTTTCCAAACACTTCAAGTCACAAAAGGGGAACGTGGGGTGAATTATTATGGGGCTGGTGATCTTTTTGCTGACATATATGACAATCGCTAAGGATGGAAAGCTTAGACTTTTTAATTAGTTGCTTTGTTTGTTTTTCTTTTTGTATGGTGCAGTACTATGCAATCAGACAGCATTGCTTTAAAATTCCAATGTTAAAAATACTGTAAACATGCAAAAATGTATCTTGATGTGGTAGATGGTGTTGCTAAATATATATAAATATAAATATATATTCTAGGATGCAGAAGAAATCTTTCTGCAGTAAAAGCAAGAAGTCTAAGAAATCTCTTGCTTGAGTTAAATGTTTAGCAATGACTCCTGCCCCAGATTCTTCACAAGTCAACAATTTTTGAACACATAGTCTCAGCAAAATGCTATTTTCAGTACCAGCTTTTTGTGAAGATTATTTGTCAGGGTAGAATTGTGATTTTAACAGTAAAGTTTGCCTCATTATCCCCAAGATTAAATACAAAACCTACTGTGGGAAATGAAACATTTTCCACCATCTAAAACGTAACTGTGGCAGGTATCAGTAGCGTGCAGCACTATGCATGAGCCAAGAAGTGTGTGAGTGACCCCAGCCTGGAAGCACACTCTGCCTTGCTCCTAGCTGGTGGCTCTGGGCTGTCTGCAACCCACCCCCATGCTCCACATCCAGGCTGCTGGGGCACACGGGAGTCACGTTCCCACCCTTGGTGGAGCCATGGCTCTGCTTCCCAATTTATCCCACTCGCCCCAGAGCACCTGGAACAGCTTTCTGGAACAGGTGCATGCCATCAGTGTCCTACAGGAGCCATCTGTATCTGCCCATACCTTTTGGCTGGAGACAACAGCTAACCAGGATTTGCTGCTGTCTGGGGCTGCAGGAAAAGCCTAATGCACTTAGGAAACTGTTAACAAGCTGTTAGCAAACAATTCTCTTATTTTATTAAATGTAATTACATACCATATTCCTTCTCCTGATCCTTGTTCCTTTAGGCTCAAAACAGAAAAAGAAAAAAAAACCAACCTTCTTAAAAACAATTTAAATATATTCTCTCAAGATTGTGTCTAATGTGTGCTTTTGCAAATTGCCAGATGTGTGGGGAGAGGTAGTTACTGTCTACAAACTCTATCTTATTTCTGTTTATGCAAGTGAACAGGCAAATACAGATGGTATTGGAGTGAGAAAGGCAAAATATAATTTCCAAAGCACAGCTGGTTCTCCAAGACATGTGCAAATCCATACTATTTTTTACCATGGTTATAGAAGATTCAACTACCCAGTTCACTAAACTCAAATTTTCATAGTTCTTCTGTTTTCAAAGTACTGGTTAGGTAGACTTATTTTTTCTCCAGCTAAAACAGCATTTCCTCAGTTTCTGTCAACATTGCCATTTTAAACACTCAAAAAACTGAAATGAATACTATGGTTTGCTCCTGTATGCCTTTATTTGCCAGTTTTCCAGCTCTCATGCTTTTCCCATGAGACACTGTACTATGGGTGAAAATTCATAATCGACTATATTTAATATAAGGCTTATTAATTAGATAACTGTATGTTTCTAACAAAATGTGCCAATGATTACCCAACACAGCACTTCAGGACAACTTAACAGGGGTGTTGGTTAAATTAAACACTGTTTTCAGTAGGAAATTCAGTCCTTCTTCTGTGCCAACCATTTCCCTGTTATTTTTTTTTATTCAGGAGATTCTCTCTTTAATATAATTCCTTTTCTGTGGGAGGAATCACAGACAATGCTTCTGCCCTTGATTTTCCAGCAAAGCACATACGAGAGCCACTTTAATCTCATTAATCTTCATATTTGTATTTTTTACCTGACAGAATTGAAGAAAACAGACTAAAATGTTATTGGTTACCTTTGAGACTTCTACTTTATAAAAATGTATATTTTCTAACACTGCTTGAATATTTATAGAAACTCAAATAGTCTACTTTGGAAAAAAAAACCCCAAACAACCTAAAGTCCTAGCAGAGTTACAAGATGTCATGGTTTAACCCCAGCCAGCAGCCAAACCCCAGGCAATCCCTGGTTTACACCCCCACCAGTGAGATTGCATAGAGATTTGGAAGAGTAAAAAGTAGAGAAAAATGTTGACATAAAGACAGTTCAATAGAGAAAGCAAGAGCCACGCACACAAACAAAGCAAACCAAGGAATTCAGTCACTATTTCCCAGGGGCAGGTAGGTGTTCAGCCATGCCCAGGAGAGCACAGCCCCAGCAGGTGTACCAGCTACTTGGGAAGACAAACACCATCACTCCAAATGTCCCCCACTTCCTCTTTCTTCCCTGCATTCTGTATACTGAGCATGATGTCACATTGTCTGGAATATCCCTTTGGTCACTGGATCACCTGTCCTGGCTGTCTTTCCTTGAACCTCCCATGCACTCCCAGCTCCATTGCCAGTGTGGCTGTATGAAAGCAGAAAAGGCCTTTGGCTCTGTGTAGGCTCAGCAACAACAAAAACATCTCTATATTATCCACTATGTGTTCAGCACAAATCCAGAACACAGCTCCATGACAGCTAGGGTGAAGGAAAAGCTCTTACCCAGCTGATACCACCATATTCTAATGATGTAACTCACAAATTAAAAACCCTCCTGTGGTACTACTAATATTGCATTACTTCTTCAGGCAGAAGACTTCCTGACAGTGTTCCTTAATTTAAATCAGGATGGTATCTTGTAATTCAATAAGACAGAACTATTTCTGCAACAGAACTTTCATTTCAGGAAAAAACCCCACCACTGTTTACAGCTCTCATCTTTATTAGCATACTGCCTTTTAAATCCTCAAAATACAAAATACTCCTGCATACTGTGAACAACCACTTAATTTTAAAAGCTCATTATGATGTGCAAATAAATCTGTATCCACCACATAATGATGCTTTACTGTCAATTTGAGTAAAGCAGAAATTTAACCTGCACAATCAAATAGCTATTGAGCTGCCTAACACAGTGGCATCCTGTTCTTGACAAGGGCTTTGGTCATCTTGATAATTGCATTAAGGCTTAGTGCATGTGCCAAAGCAGAACTGTAGCTATACACAGTTGTTTTTCTGCTGAAATATTTCTTTAACTGACAGTAAAATTATATAAGCTCTGGTTTCTTGGAATGGTATGTAGCATATTTTTGCCAAATGAGTTGTGTAAATGTTAATTATATTTAGTTTTGCAATAACTGGTCTTCAAAGAGAGTCTTGAGATTCTTTCATTTGCAGTAGGTGAGCTCAGGAGGCCCTTGGCACCTTCCCTTGGAGTGTATGTGCACCTCACCCATATGTTTCCACAGGGGCAGTGCCAGAGGTCTGTGCACTGCTTTTCTGGCTGCTGTCAGCTGTAACTTTGGGACAAAATGTCTTGAGATGTGTTCTGCATTATTCCTTTGTAACCTCGTGCCCTTTGGATCTCATCTTGCTTCTTCAATAAGTAATTTTAATATCAGTCTCTGCATTTCAGACACAGAATTCTGAGTAACAAACTTTCAAAGAGTTTACTAAGTCAAAGTCATTATTGAATTGTCTCCCATTTTTACTTTGCACTGATACTTTTATTTATTTCATAGGAATGAACAGAATTTTCTGAAAACCAAAAGCTGGTCTCATGTTGACTCTGTTCTCATATTAATTCTAAGTGATATTTCTGTACTGTAACTGAAACAGAATTCAGACAAAAGTGCCAAATCTTTCTTATCCTGCTTAAGTAAAATGTAAGAGGGATGCCATATCTTTTTCAGAGATGCATCAGAATAAAAGGATAATACCTAAATCCTATTCTTTCAGAGATGTGGTAAAAAAGACTTTTAAACTATCTCCAGATGAAGACATAAATCTCTTGACCTTTAAAAACCAAGAAAAATACCAGTGGCATGATATTTTAAACTGTGTCTCAAGTTACTATAAATGTGTAACAGTAATAAAAAAGAAATCAATAAAAGAAATCTACAGGATCTATAATTCCATTTTGGATTACAGCTGGTGAAATAACTTGAGCTGGACAACACAGTACAAAAATTTGTGTGGAACATAACAAATATTTTTTCAGCAGAAAGGTTATGTAGGTTTTAAAAAATTATATATGTTATTGAAATTTGACCTCCTCTCCCTTCCCACCGTGCCATCAACCCCCCACCAAAAAAACCCAAAAAGACCCCAGAAAGACTAATTTTGCTTTGGAAAGAATTAATTTTAAGAAGATACAAGATTCCCAAAGAAATGGAATATTTTGTTTAATTCACAATTAAAGTCTGAAATGAATTTATAGAGAGGCTGCTGCTTCTATTTCCTACCCTGTATTTTTCACTTTCCAAAAAGTGGACCAATGTTGATTCCTTCTGCTCCTTCTGCTTCATTCTTCCTTGAGCCCTTTTAGGATTAAATTTATAGAAATGTCTGTTGAAAATGGAATAAAAATGAGAAAGAATATTAGGATTTAGCTGACTTCTTCTAGCATAAAAAATTGTAATTAAGTAACTTGTGTTGTTTGATGCTCACCTATGGCTGCCAGGAGCTGCAATTTTCATTAGTGTGGGGGTTTTTTGGTAGTGAAGGGGAGGCAGTGCACTTTTTTTCTCGAAGACAAGCAAGTTGTATAACTCATGAGAAATTGCTGATGCAGCTTAGCAAGTTTCAAGGAAGTGATTGCATATTTATGTAGAATAGAAGAACCTTCACACTTGCATTAGGTAGGATATAAATAAATCTGAAGGGCTTGTCTTCCCCTAATTGTATAGCATTTTATCTTTGTCAGTAGAATTTAAGTAATAGAACCCTCAATTCAGAAATAACCCTCCATTTAGCTTGAATGAAAATCTTGATGTAAAGAGCACATGGTATCTATTTAATGGGAACAATCAAAACCACAGTAGTCTTATTCTCAACTATATACCTGTGCCCACACTTAGGATCTAGGAATTTATAATTCTCAAGTGGCTGGACTAATGAACTACTTGCCATGTGTTTTTGGTAACTCCTCAATTGCAGACCACAAAAGGGTTAACTTATTTCAGACCCTGCTGCTGCCTGAGTGGTTTTCTTGAGCCTCTTCAACATTTCAGTGGTGAAGCACATCAAGGTATACCAAGAAGAATTTTGGGGAGACACAGAGGTTGTATCCAGCACCTGAACAAGGGCCATCTTTGCCACAGATTTCTTTTGACACAAACCACGTCCTTCTTCACTGCTATAAATGCATTTATATGCCAGCAGTTTCAGATTGGGAACTACAGTGAACATGTGTCCATCAAAAATCAGTGCTATGTTTTGTGCTTTCTTCTAAACTACATGAAAAGATCGCTGCCAAATACTTTCTTAAAAACTGCAATGTTGAAAATGTAGTGTGTAAAAATCAGCTATGATCATGAATGTCCTCTTGTAATTAGACAATTATATAGCATATAATGTTAATGTATTTTCAGCATATGCTCCTTTTTGCTGTTAACTGTAATTTTTAAGTTTACAGACTTAAAGCACTTACAAACTTCTCTAAGTTTGGTTATTTTTTGGGAAATGTTTTAAAAATTAATAAATACAGATTCAGCTTGACTAAGTTATTTTACAAGTATTTGTAGACTGAAAAATTATTCAATGTGTCAGAACACAGAATCATAGGACATTTTGTGTTGCAAGAGACCTCTGGATATTTTCTAGTCCAACCCCAGGCATGCCCAGGCAGGCCAAATTTTTATTTGAAATATTTTGTTCTGACAGCAATGAATTATGCAGAATTTTATTTAGAAACTCAGTCAATCTTTCTGGATTTAGTTTATTTTCTGGAATTTTTTGGGATTAGGAGAAATTAAATGAAGTATTTGTGGTATGAGTTAAGTCATAAGCTTGCTCACCAACTCTCTGTTTTTATACAATAGATGTATATTTCTGAAATTTCTGATACATTGTCATTTTTTAAATTCCCTAAATATCACTTTTGTCAGCTATACATCTGGCAATTTACCTCACATTTTAAAGAACTAATTGAAAATTAAAGATTATGTGGATCCTACAACAGCTCTATAATGATATATGAAATAGGATATCAATTTCCTATGTATCCATTATTTCATATACAATGAGAAGTACATTAATAACTTGAAATTTAATTCACCCTCACTAGTGAAGACATGCAGTAGTTGTTCTGTCTTCAGATACTGTCTACACTTGTGACCCAGTTCCTTCTCACAGTCTGGTTGTTCCTCTGGCTTCTATTTTACATTAGGGAGTTTTCTATGTGTTTTCAAAGCTTGGGATCTGTTAAAATAAATAAATAAATAGATAAATAAATAAACTCAAGTAAACTGTAGCCACATAAACCATGTTGCCACTAGATGGTGGCTCCAAGCAGCAAAGAAGGGATGTGCAGATAAGTCAGTATTTGCAGAGTGGGTCCTAGACAGGGTGTTTATCCATGGCTTAACAGTACATCTAAAGAGATTTTCACTTCTCTGTACTATCAAACTTGTTCAATGCAGACACACCATCACTGAGTATCAAAAGTATCAAGGTCTTCATAGTATCTCCTTTCTGATCACTTCCTTGTCTGTTTTATTGTAAACCAATGAGGTAAACCTAAAAAAACCTATTGTAAACCAAAAGTAAACCAATGACACTTAAGTTTCAAATTCTCCTCAAAACAGCAAAATAATCAGTAGCAAAGAAGATGTGAGGGGAAAAAAAAGAATCTGCAGAAAAAAAACCCAAAAAACTTTTTTCCTTTGAAATTTTACATAAAAGAAGAAAGCACAGGATAAGAACCTGTGCATGCAGACTCAAGGGATAGCGTTTTTGAGCTTTTGGCAGAGAGGAAGAGGTCATGTCCATGGTTTGTTGGCTCATGCAAAAAGCTCAAATGAGAACTCCCTTATTTGTCTCAGTTTCTGCATCAAAAAAGTAAACAATACTATAAACATGACTTAATAATCAATTTTAAAGCCTTTTGGTGGCAAATATCATCTTGTGTTTTCTGATGGAGGTCAGAGGGCATGCCTCTGAGAACAAGACCTGCATCTGTTTCAGATGAAAACATGCTTTATTTTTGTTGGCAATAAATTCCAGAAGGCTTAATACAGGGAAAGATAATTTCAGGGTATTATATCCAAGAAGGTGGCACCCATCTGACTCTGGCAGACATCACTTTGTGTGCTTTTGCAGAATATTATCAGACATCTCCACTTCTAACAGATACGTGATTCAAAACAGTATCTGCAGCTTTCAGTAATTCAAATGCAAATGTGAAGCTGCTGCATTTTGAAATAACATTGGTTCAAAGATGGTTGGCTATGTTATTGCTCAGTTGACTTAAAATAAATTAATAATATAATATGTCACAGTTGCATACCATTATTTTTTATTACTGTCTTAAATACATCCATAAAATTTTACAGTGCCTATTGTACAATACCCACCATTTTCCTGATTCCTTAATGAGTGATTCTGAGTGACAGCACCTCCATCTTGTGGTAAACTGGAGAAACAGATTGTATTTAATGCTATCTGCCAGAAAGTCACCTCTGAAAACACTCTGGTAATATAGATCTATCCAAACTGGATCATGGCTCCAGCTCCTTCAGGGACTTTAGTGTGATTTCTCTTTACCTCCACGTGGCATGCTGTTGAGTTATTCATGGGTTTAGGTCTTCAAAGAAACAAGAGCAGTTGTTGGTTGCTGTAAAGTTGTTTATTGCATCAGTCCCGAAGGCAAAGCCTTCAGAGTATTAAAGTCCATGCTAAAAGCTTTCTGGCACAGAGTCCCAAGCAGAAGAAGGAACAGCAGCTCTCTGGTTTATAGTCCTGAGCAAAGGCAGCAGCTCCCTGGTATTTCTTCTTCTTCTGTTCTTCTTTTCTTCTTCTTCCATGTGTGAGGTGGTAGTGATGATGATGATGATGATGGTGGATGGTGGAGCATGCATTTCCCACCCCAATAGAAGGTTTTTATTTGTAAATCATCCAATGAGCTAAAAACACAGATCTAAAATATTTCTTCTGAACCTATTAGAATTCTAGTTCTAGAAAGTAGTGTTCATACTTATGCAAAATTTACACATATAGCTCTATCTGTTCAATGTAAATGGTTCTATCTCTTCTATCTAAAAATGTAAGCAATGTTCTTACTATGTTTTCATTATGTCTGGGACTAATTTCCTGAAGGTTTAACTAGGCCTAAACTTTACACTACATTCTAGGGCTTTAAACTCTCTTAAGGCACTTAAAGCATATTCTTACTTAAAACTAAGACTTACACTTCTATTTCACTTCTATGTGGCTTATATTTTAATTTCTCTAAAAGCTTTAATTCAATCCCTGCATTTTTTCTCTCTCTGAGGGACTCAGAGATGCTTCTTTTTTACACACTCCAACAGCATGCCATGTGGGACAGTCCTCCTTGTCCCTGCAGAAACCCTGTTTCTTAAAGGCAACAGCAGGAGAACTTGTCTTCCCTAAGGGATGAGGGAGGTACTGTCCCTCTGTGAAGGGAGAACTAATGCTTTCAATGAATATCTGTAATTAGGCATCAAGGATTTTAAATGTTTATAAGTACCTGACACAGAGGAAACTTCCAGTTACCATAATTCTGGTGCAGTTGTAAAGGGTTTGTTTCCTGAAGGTATAATATCAAAGCAGTTTTCCACTGCCATAGTTGACTATGAGTGTGAATAAGCATGTGTGTGTAGTGTCTGTATGTTGGGTTTAAATTTTATAATTTGGACAAATCTAATCTGAAAAGAGAAATGATTTTCAAGTTCAAGAAGAGATCCTTCATGACTGTCCAAAACTCAGCTAATCACTGGTCCTGTCTGCACTTTTGAAAGCCACTGAACACACAGTTCAAATACCTGCACTGGGTTATCAGATGAAAGTCTAATTTATTCTTTCTGCTTTGTTTCCATTGGTTTTTCTGGTTTTCTACCACTAAGATACTGTGTGCTGTGAATGCAGAAAGTGAAACACTTAGCAGGCAAGTCAGCTGGCTGCCAAAATGAAAATCCTCCCATTTTGTACTGAGCTATCCCAGCAGTGCCCTGTTTTACAGGACAGCTGCAGATAATTCGTGTCATCATACCCAGTGCCCTCACCCCCTCATTGTGCTACAGTGCCCTAACTGTCTTGGATTTACCCCAGAATAATAAATTCTTGCTTATTTTGGGAAGTTCAAATCTAGGCACTTGTTTGTGTGTCTCAGAAGAGAAAAGTAGATGGAATTAATCACATCCATTGATCTGTGCCCACAGTCTTGCTTGGGGAGGAGTACGCTGGCAGTCTTCATCACCACAGGGACACAGTGCTGACTCAATTCAGCTTTCTTCCCTGGGACCTCCAGGTCCTTTTCTGCAGAGCTCCTTTTCAGCCTTTTGGTTTCCAGTCTGTGCTGTTGGATGGGATTACTGTGTACTGGCTGCTTTTGTCGCTGGTAAACTTCACGGGATTTCTGTCAGATTCTGTTTGCAGTCTGTCAAAGCCACTTAAATGGCAATCTTAACCAGTACTCACAGAAGGAGTAGCACATCATTTGGACCAAAATTATAACTGCTTATTAATTTAAAAACTTAAAAGCTTCTGTGCTGTGATGTCCAATAGTTTATCTCTGGCCATGGTCATCAGAGAAAACTACCATAAACCAAGAAAAAAAATTATCTGTGCTCTTCTATGAGCTACTGTCCCTAGCAAATCAGTAGTTTAGGAATCTCTTAATTTGGTATGTGCATTTCAACCTTTTCAATAGCAGGAAAAGGACTTAATCTATATTTTTTTGCTAACACACCTCATTAATTCATAATGGTAGATGGCGGTGGATTGTGCAAAGAAACTTTCTTATTGTTTAATTAAGGCATGCTTCATCAAAACGTTTTTCTTATACCTCTTTATACTGAGAAATTGGAAAAAGTAATCCACATTTCAGCTCATGCACCATTCATGCTTCTCCAGTCCCAGCCCCTTTTAGAGCAGAATGTGCTGAAAGTTTTCTGTTTTGTTCTTCAATGTTCTCCTTGCAGTATCTAACATCAGACTGGCATTCTTGACTGTTGCTGTGCAATGAACTGGCATTTTTTTATAACCCTATCCAGGAACTTTAACATTTCCTCCAGGTGTGGCAATAGGTGATCAACCAACATCTTGGGTGTATACTTTATTTTCCCCTCTACCTGTTGTTTTCTGTTTATTGGCACTGAGCTTAACCTGCCCTGCAGGCAGCAAATGGAAAACATAACATAACCTGCCTGTTTCTCTTGTTCTTCTGAAGGCTGAAACCTTCTTCCTTACCTGGATTCAACCTGTTTCCAGCAACTGCTGCTGGCTTTGGGCTGTTCCTATGTCCATAAACACATGCATGGTCTCTTAACATAGCACCAACATCACTTGTGAGGCATCTGATGGACACCCACAGCTGCTCTCACAGCAGGAAAACTCCTGTCCTTCCCTTCCTGCATTCCTATATTCCTAGTGCTGCAGCACACTTAAGGTAAGTCCTGTTCAACAGAACTGACTTGAAATCCAGTTTGTGCTCCTGCAGCAGCCCTCAACAACCATCTTCATAAAACACATTTCTTTAGCTCTGTGATGAGATAAAAAAAAAAAAAAGGCTGTCATCACAGGCATCTGCTACTTTATATTGAGTTACACACTAGTACCAGAGTTATTTACCTTCAGGAACTCCAGCCCTGCAAAATGTTACATAAACACATAAATATGTAAAATACTATATACATGTGAATATATGCAAAATGTTATGTGTAAAAAACATTATATTCACACCTATACAAATGATCAGACTCAAAAGAGCAGTTGGAAACAAAACAAAGAAAATGTGTGTGTGTGTGTGTGTGTGTGTGTAATGACACAATTTCAAAGCACTTTGGTTCTTCAGGTCCTTTAATTTTAACAGGACATACAGACTAATAGAAGGTAGAAACTTCATCATAAAAGTTAATGGTGACATTGCAATACTTTTATGTACTACATGGAGCCTTTTGCTCCATTTATTACTTCAGATTAACACCTGAATGATGAAATGTAAACTGCTAATATCTCCAGTTGGTTTTACATCAGTGCTACCATTTGAAAATCATAATTAAAAAATGGCACACACTTGCTGAGTGGACTCCAATGACTGGATCCCAATTTTCCTTTTTTGATATCCACATCCAAAAATGTTCAGTCAGTGCTGGGGGGGTGGGAATTAATGACAAAGTAAGAATTGGTTTCCATGTTATCTCTACCATTCTTTTTTAAAGTTAACTTACCTAAAATAAGTTTTTATATGCATTAATCCTTAGTGCATTTTGCATATCCTTCATAAAATGTTTATATGCTTTCAGAAAAATTGTATGCATCATTCAAAAACAAATTTATTCCCCGTCTGGATGGGTTTGACAAAGTATTTTATTCTCTTCCATTTTAAACTCAGGTTCAATGTCTCTTTCACTTTTAATAAAAATAAATTAAAAATACTAACATTATCCTTTCAAATATTACTTAATCTTTCACATACAAAATATGTTTTCTCTTACAGAAGTTCAATTCTACCAAGGGGCATTAAAACATAGCACACAAAGTTTCTTGTCTTGAATTAATTCATGCTCAATCTCTGGGTTTGCATAAATTATATCTAGAAACCGTACACCACCAAATCTTTGGAGTGTTAAGTATCTGTAATTTGTATGGAGGTCAATGGATGTTGTAGCATCCCTGTCTGCCCAGAGAAGGATCAGGCCATCAGTTTGGAAAACCATGATGACTTACTGAACTTTGTGCCATTATTTCATATTTCTGCTCTGGGTTTACATATGTGTTTGCATTGTATTTCACTCTCAAAAA
Organism: Luscinia megarhynchos; assembly: GCA_034336665.1. Taxonomy (NCBI): domain Eukaryota; kingdom Metazoa; phylum Chordata; class Aves; order Passeriformes; family Muscicapidae; genus Luscinia; species Luscinia megarhynchos. The sequence goes on along the minus strand of JAPFBE010000007.1, from coordinate 25,494,486 downwards.
CAGAAGGTGTGAAGGGAAGTGCATTGGTGGGGATCACAGGTGGAAAAGCAAAAATATTGATTGTTTTTCTCTCATTTACTTAAAAGGCAATACTTCTGGTATTATTCAGCAGCCTTTGGCTCACTTTCCCCTTATAATGGTGTCTGTTTCCCATTGTTAAAGATTCTTCATCCAGACTAGTCTGTTATTTCTGGAATTTGTAGAAAGGTTAGTGAGTCTCTAGAGTTATGATTACTTTTTCTAGCTGACATTTATTGATCTCATTACCTTCATGCTCATATTTCAAAAAATCTTTTTTTACATTTTGTTACCATTTCAAAGATGACAGAAATGCTGCAGTGCTCACTGTATTAGAACTGTATGTAATTAAAATTTGTGCTCTGTGTTTCATCAGAAATTCACTGCCAAACCTCAGCATGTGTTGTTTACAAATTAGATTGTTATAATTAGAACACCAAATGACTGCAAAAATAGAGACTGAATTTATATTTGAAGCAAACATCTATTTTATTTCTGCACAGAAAACTCTGACATTTTTGGCCATAAGCAAGTTGCTAGACACCATACTTTGGAGAACTCGGGGGATATCCATACCTCTGCAGGTGGCAGCAAGCCCATGAGACAGTTAAGGAGATCCCACGGGGGAGATGGATGTTCAGTTCTTGTGCTAGCTTTTACCTAAGGAGTGAACTTCATCTTTTGATTTTAATGCATATTTCCTTTCTCTGTTATCATTTATCACTGAAATGCATGTGATTACAACAGTATTACCCATTTTCTTTAAGGCACATAGAATTTTGCTGCTACTTGAGTGGATTTTACAGAATTCTTGAAATATTTAAACTACGCTCACAAACTTCTTAGTGTATTTGTCTATTTTAGAGAAAGTATGTAGCTGTCAGTCTCAAAATAGTCAGTACTATTGCTTCAGAGATACCTAATAACATGAGTAACTCCTGAATTCCAGAGGATTCCAGCTGACAAATGCTACTGTCAGTTTGAAATTTCTCCTACACCTTTCACATCTTTTTTTAAAAGCCTCTTTCAAGGTTGCCTTCTGAAGTATTAATGTGGACAGATGATGAAATACTGACAATAGGATATATACAGAGCTAACAGGGTGATCTTGTGGTAGTGCATAATAAATACTTCCATGGAAACATGAGGATCTGAGATCCCTTAGGTGGTACAGTGGTTTAATGGGTGTGAACAGCTCAGACTCAGGTTTTGTACTGCTTTACTGAAGACTGCTAAATCACTTCTCTGTCACTAAGCTCCCTAAAATAATAGAATAAATTGTCACTTTGCTGAAGTGGGGAAAAAGAAAAACAGCACGGGAAATAAATTGGTATAGGTGTTGACATTTAAAGCATTTAAACATTTTGTATTATTCCATTAATATATGGACACTAGACACATTTATATATCTACAAAAATAATCCATATGTAATAAAGATATATATTTATATAAAATATATATAAATCTATAACAATGTATTTTATTGCTGGCAGTTCTGCAGAACTTTTATCTATTTATTTCTTCCCAAGTTATGCAAAAGAGTTGTTTTCTCCCTATATTTTTTGTACCTGGAATAGCTTAGTGAACTACCACACTAAGTGGCCTTCTACATGGAGAATATAGTTGTAGTTACTTGTCACTTGCTTCTTACAATCAGCATGTATAGAGTTCTCAGATCATTGATCTTTATCCAACATGTGTGACATCTCACAATCCTGCCTTGACCCTCTTTTCCCAAGAAAAAGGGGATCCTCTTTTACTTTGTAAAAAGCAATATCAGTTTTTCTCTTGACAAATGTGACTTAAGAGTCCTTTGTAAACTCTACATGATCTTATGTCAAATGATAGTCTTCAAAGGCTGAAGATGCAGCCAGATTAAAAAGTAATTAAAAAGTATGTGCTGACAGTCTCTGAGTGAATTATGGCAATGGTAGAGGCAGACAAAAAGGGTGATAGTGACTTGCCCAGCTGGCATTGTCTGTGGGTGTCACTGAGGTGTTGTGTGGATTCACACACAGCGGGTGCAAGCATGTAAGAATGTTACTTGTGGAAGTGTAAGATAAAATACTTCTGCAGACAGTAACTGGGAGTGAGGAGATGTGAATGGAAATAACCACGTGATGGAAGCTGCCTCCATCATTCCTCTGCAATGAGCATCCTCTCCTGGTTCTAGGCTGCCTCATTCCAGCTGTCCTTGGAGCTCTCCTTGAATTAAATGAGTATGAGTTGGAAAAGGGATTGACAGCTGTGGTTATGGTGGTCATTGAAACTAACTGTGGCTGATGCATAGCCTGGCAGCCTCACTGACTGTGGACATCATGGGTAACTACGGAGAGTTTACGCAGTATTTTCTATCTCTGCATTATTTTAAAATAATTTCAATATATCTTTTTTTCAGTTAATATTCAATTCTGATCCCTAATAACAAAAATGCAGTAACTTTACTCACCTTCTAGATTTTAAGGCCACTAGCACATACAGTGCTAAACTCAGATCAGTCTGATGACCATCAACAAGCAACAAAAAACATGAATCACCTGTGTTGTGGATGTCTTGCATATAATTAAAGTTTTGATAAGATTTAGCAGAAAGAAAATCTAACAAAACGACAAGATTTGACATGCAAACCATATTCTTCCTTTAGAAAGAGATTGATGTATTAAATATTTATGCAAACATAATAAATTGGCAAGTGTATGAAAACACTGCTACATCTTCATCTCTTCCATATATCATCTTCCTGAAGAAAAGGATTTGCTATTAAAATAGAATTGGTGTTCTGCTATATAATTTTCATAACAGTAGCTACTTGTCATTATTCTTTCTATATCCATCCTGGTATAGGTGAAGATTATATAGCTAACAATAAGAAGAAACCAATGGGTACTATTTCTGAATAGACAATGGAACACATATTTACATCGTTGGTCATATACTCTGGAAATACTGAGCTGTTGTTAATACAGGATTAATGTCTTTGCACTACTGAGCTACAAATTGGAATGAATGGCATGTCCAGCGGCCTTCTGAAAATAATAGATCTATTGCATATTTTTAATTGATTATGAAATCAGTAGTTTTTCTGATATTCCTGTACTAGTACTGATATCAGTACTAGTAATACTTAAGATTCTTCTTTATGACTGTAGTGACAGTATTGAGTAATTCTCACGATAACTCCAAAGAAAACATTGTATTTTTTTTTAGTGATAAAGTAATGCAGAGGGGCTGCTGAATGTCATACAAAAGGTGTACCTGAGTAAAGTTAGAGTAAGGATAAATCATGAGTGGGAATGAGATTCTTGTTCAACTATATGACTTTCTTAAAACCAGTGGTGCATGAGCCTACAGGGAAAGCAGGGCATGATTTACTGCTCTTCACTGATGTAGACACACACACTTTGGTTTGACCACCATGCTGTGTTTGCTGGCTGCACAATAGCAAGCTGTAAACTATAAAGTGATTGTTCAGCACTTAAGACATTCCAAAAAGCTCCATCCAAAATAAAATGGTGTCATTGATTCTGCATGGACTAGAGACTATAATAACTTAACCATCAATGCTTTAAGTGTATAAACTTTGACAGATTCAACTTCTGTGTAACAGCAAGCTCCTTGCATAAGCAATTTACAAGACAAATGTAGCTATTTAGATTAAAATAGTCAGCCTGGGATTAAAGATGCTTGGATAAGCAGTATTATGATTACTTCAAATGGAATAAAATAGGGAAGGACTAAAATATCCTAAACTAATTAATGAAATAAAGATACAATTGAGATATTTTTTTTTTATTACTTATTTCAGGAAAAAATATAATTCCTGTATTTTAAGATTCAGAGTTAAAAAGAATGGAGGTTTGAAGTTGCCATTTCAATGAAAACAAAACAGAGCTTTGTGCAGATCAGCTTACCTTGTATTTTTTACATTCACCAGGATGAAACTTCATAAAACGTTCCCCAGAATATATGGTTCACTAAGAAAAACAAATTAAACATTCACACTAAAATTTATTCATGAGATCCACAGAAATGTTGACTGTTTCTAATATATGGTTCTCACTTTCAAATAATTATTACTCTTTTGGGATATTAGATTATTTATTTAAGTAAAATAACAGGACAACTAATGTTTTAAGGCAACTAATACATTTAAGGCTTGTTACCATCACCAATATACTTGACAGCTGAAAGTTTCTGAAGAAACTCTGATTCTGTTGACCTCAAAAAGAGTCACTGGTTTCAGTGGGGCAGGAGGTCACTTTTCATGTGAACCCAGTGGAATTAGCTGTAGCTGTGGACCACTGGAATGGAGAGGAGTCAAAGGCTGGATGTATGGGTTAGGGGAAACAGTGGAGGGAAAGTTCAGTCCATTATAATCCAAAGATCTGCACATATATTTCCAGGACTTAATTGACAGCTTTAAAATCTCCTTTATGTCCAAATATACCGTAAAGCTACTGAGACCTTTCTGTTCTGTGTCAGGAACCTCACTGTGTGTTTTTATACCTGAATTGTCTTGCCAAGATGTTGATTTCCCCCACTTCCTTCCCTCGATTTCTAACATGGGGAACACCTGTAAAAATCACATCAGTATTAGAGTATGTTTTTACTGTAGTGTTAATTTGGATTCTTCCACATTGGAAAACATGTTAAATTAACTTAAGTGAGAATAATCAGACTGTGAAACAGTACTCAAGCTGTGTCTACACACCTTCTGTCCTTGTTTGCTTGTGAAAGTAAACTTTCTAGAGGTGTAGTGCCAGAAGATGCTTTACACTCTTTGAATTTTCTCATATCTGGGTGGGGAAGGATGTCTTTGTTCTTTCTAGGCACAGCAAAGGGATTGTGGAAAACACTTTAGAATCCGGGGCCCTTAAGCAGACCTAGCCTGTATCCACAGTGAGGAATGCTTAGGTTAGCAGCTGGCAAATCATGCAAAGTGTAGCTTTTAGCTACACAGCAGAGAATATCAGTATAATGGACTTTGTGTGGAACTTAGATCAGAGCAACACTTGAATTACAATTTAAGTAAAATTCACAAAGCAGGCAAGGTTTTATGGGTCTGTCTATACAGTACTGTCTAATGCTGCAAAGAAACATATGAATTAGCTCAACCATTAAAATTAATATGGCTGTTTTAATATAGTTCTAATATTCAGAGAATATTTATATCGGATCTAGCAGCCTTAGATCTAGGCTGGGTATTTAATTTAGTCACTGCATTGTGCAATAAAGACAATCACCTCAAAGAATCATTAGGAAATGCTTACAGATGTTTTGGGGAGACAATAAATGCTAAGTAATCTTTATTAATGATAAAATGTTTGTAAGCAGTGGGTAGATGAACGGGAGAACCTTTAATTATTTCTAACCATCATCTCTTAGTGGCAGCTGGCATGCTTCTCTACTTCCTTGCATCTTGAAAAGTCACTAACACTTCTGCAAAGAAAGCATAATTTTCTGAAGGGTAGTATTTTACATTCACTGTGCTCAGCTGAAAATTACTTTATGAGATCTAAGGTAGTGAAGGATTGGACCCAGATGAAAGTACTAATAGTTAAGGCTCATATTTCTACATGACCTGTGATGAAAGACAAGAAGGTGCTGCTTCTCCAGAGACTTTGGGGAATGTTCAGGGAGTGATATAATTAATAACTAACCATTCCATTTGACAACTCTTAATCTCATTTTCTCAGGCTTGCGTCCTACGGATTATTTATAAATTAGATTGGTGGTCATAGTAACTGTTCCCCTGAGTTTGCAAAGTGAAGGGAGACCAAAATGACTTCTACTTTTCACAGCAGGGTCAATTGAGCACATCATCCTCCTCAGCAGGATAAAATGAATACTGTGCAGTCTACTCTGGGGAAAATAATTTCTGTTTTGTACAGTACTAGTAAATGAACTGGGGAAGATTCTGTAAGTTTAAGGAGGAAAGTACTGTCTCTTAAATTTACAGCAAAGCACTTCACCATTTCAGCTTGTGCTGAGCCTCCTCTGCAGGTGGCATGGCTGGTCTGGCCACATGACTGCAACACACCATCACACATCCGCAGTCTCCACAATAGAAAAGGAACAGAGACCTCTATGCAAGTTGTTGAGATGAGATGTAAATTCTCATTCTGTTTCTATTCTGAGAAACACCAGCTGCATCATAGAGAAGCAAAGTTTTTGGAAGTTCATTTCATTGCCAAAGAGAAAAGGTGCTTGTCTTTGCTTCCAGATACATATTCAGTGTGGAGTCAGAAAGTTAAGATGCAGACCAAAATTCAAAGTGAAGACAGTACTTTTATCTTTAACAGGCTTGCAGAGGAATTATTTCAGGAAGAACCTGCAGTTAACAAAATGTATGCCAACAAATAAATTTCAAGTCATTCACGTGGATGTGACTTCTGTGACTTGTAGGAGGAAATCATAAAAGCTCCTTTGCATCACCAAATTAGCAGTGAACTATTTTTTTCAGTAGGGTATCACAATTTCTCAAACTCCACTTTACAGTGTGATTTCTTCCTCCAGAAAAGTCCTCCAGAGGTCTTTTGCAGGCATTGTATTGCTACCAGGCTTCAAAGCCTGATCTGTACTGATTCATAGGACTGTTCAATCTATGATCCACAACACCCTTTGGTAAGGATCCCCACAGCTCAACCACACATAATGCAAAGATCCAAGTCCTTTCATTTATTTCATTTCATACCTCAGTATTACCAGCTTAATTTGACCCCCCACCTAAAAGTTTTTTACATTGTAAAACACTATATTATAGTTTACATATGGATGTTCTTAATACATACTTACACCTCTGAATTCCAAATTCAGAATTATTATGTTTTCTTTATAACATTGTGTATTTATTAATAAAACACATAATAATATATTTGATGATTTGTATATATGTACATATACACACATAGTAAAACAATATGGTATGTGAAACACTGTACAACGCTGAACACTAGGACTGTACAGCACTATTTTACATATGCAATCAAAAAATAACATTTGATTGTCATTATCTCTTTATCAGTTTGGTGGATTGTGTGAGATTTTCTTTTTATTTACATTAGGTTAATAGAAAAAAGCTCTAGAGAATCTTAAATTAGAATGATTGTGGCTTATCAGTTTCATTCATAAAATAACTGAAAGCATATGCTTTTAGGAGATTTAGTGAAAAAACTGAAACAATTCTTATCTACAGTTTAAACCAATCTACTTCGAAGAAATGAATGATCTGCAGGTCACTACTAAGGCTGTGTGATTTATTGATGTATTTTATCGACTTAGCAAGCAGCAGAGCAGAGACGATAGTTGTGACCTGATGAGAAGAAACTGAGTCTGCACAAGCGGGTCCGAGGTACCTCTGTCTTGCAGAAGGGGAGAGGAACAACCTGTTCCAGCTATTTAGTGGTGGAAGATTTTCATACCTGCGATTGTGTGTAAATCATTTAGGTGGTAAATGACGCCACGGACCAAAATTCACGCGCTTTCAGGGGGGACGATGGAGACAAGCCCAGGCACAATGCGGGTGTCCGGGGCCAGCCCTTGCTCCCAGCCGTGCGCCGCTCGCGTCCCCTGCCCGGGACAGCGGAGGGGAAGGGGGCTGAGGGGATGCCGGGGACAGGTGGGAGCGGAGCCAGAGGCAGGCGGGGAAGGGACGTTACCTGCCGGCATCCAGACGGGAAAGTTGGGCGAAGAGAAGGAGGGCGGCCAGCGCATCCCGCTGCCTTGCCCCCATTCCCGGCCGCGCCGCCCGGGGTTGCCGGCATCGCTGCCCTCCCCGCGGCGGCGAGGGGCAATGTCCTCCCTCGCTCGCTCCCTGCCTGCCTCCCGCCGCCCCCGCTCCGGCCCTACCCCTCCTACCCCTCCTCCGCCCCCTCGCACCGCCTCCCCCCGCCGGCGGAGGTGAGGGAGGCGCAGCGCCGGCTGCGGCGGCCGTACGGAGGAGCGGGGTGCGGGGACCGTGCCCGCGGCATCCCGCCCAGCCCGGCGCAGCTGGCCACAGCCATGGGGAGCAGCCGCCGCTCCGGCCGCCGCGGAGAAACTCCCCTCCGGATGTCGGCTGCGGGTGGCCTGCTCTGAGCAGCAGCAGCAGCAGCAGCAGCAGCAGGAGGAGGAGGAGGAGGAGGAGGAAGGGCCGTAGCAGCGGCGGACCGTGCAAGTTGCGCTCTGCCCTTCTTCTGGCCGGCCCGTCTCCCACCCGCGGAGCAGCATGCGGACTGGCCTCCGCGCTCCCTCAGATGTGCTCCGGCTGCCGCCGCCTTCAGTGCATCCTGCTGCTGGCAGCGCTCACCCGGGCGCTGGATGAGACGGGAGCAGGGAGATCGCTGCTGCGGTTCCGCCCGCTCCTTCATGCGGGCTTCTGCTCCGGCGGAGCGAGCACCGCGGCCGCGGAGGAGCCGCGCTGCCCTGCCGCCCCGCGCCCGCCCGCCCGGGGGGCCCGCATGGCGTGCTACCTGGTCATCAGCTCCCGGCACCTCAGCAACGGGCACTACCGCGGCATCAAAGGCGTCTTCAGGGGACCGCTGTGCAAGAAGGGCGCCCGCTCGCCGGTAACTGCCACCTCCTCGCCCCCTCCCTCACTTGCCGCCCGCACGGTAGGAGCGGCGGGCGCTGCCGCGCTGGGGCGGCCGGCGCGGGCGGGCGCGGGGGGGGCTCGGCTCGGTGCCGCTCCGCGGGCCCGCCGCGGCGCTGCCTCTCGGCGCCTCGGAAAAGTTTCTCGGGCCGCGGGGCCGGGGCTGGGGGCGGTGCTGGCGCTCGGCGGCGGGACGGGGGCTGCGGCTTAGCCCGGGTTATCCGGACGGCGTGCGGGCTCCCGCCCAGGGAGAGGTTAATTTCTGACGCTTTGGTGAGAACTTGGAGGCCGGTACAGAGGAAGGCGCCGTGTCGGCTCCAGGTGTCGCGGTTTAGTACTCGGTCCAAGGTTTTGACGCGGCGGAGGAGCGAAGCGCTCGTCTCGTGTTTTCGGCTGCCAAAAGATGCACTCGCGAGTTTGTCTGCCGCGCGTTGGGAGCCGCCTGTCGACACCGACGCCTGGGTAGAGCACCCGCGAAGGCTGGGGCGGTGCTGCGGGGGCTGCAGAGCCGTCGGGCTGCCCTGGACGGTGTCCGCGGGTCGCTGAGGGGGCTCCGTGGGGCGGCCGGGGGTCCTGCTGCGGGGGCACTGGGGGCGGATAGCGCAGTGCCCCGGCCGGGACCATGCCCCGCCGCCTCTCCTCCGCCTCTCCGCCGTGCCTGTGCGACCCTCACCGCCCCCGCTGTCGCGACACAACTTTCCCTGCCGCTCTGCCGGGTGTCAGCTCTGCGTGACATGACTTCGGCAAGGCCAGGTTGTGCCCCGTAACAAACCTGCACCCTAAATACCCTTCAGGAACTAAAGTCTGCTTTCCCTTTCTTGACTTTCCATGACCAAAAATGACAAATACTTCACTGTGCTCCCAAAATCCCTTCTGTGCTGTGCACCAGCGCTCTGACAGAGCACCTGCAGGTTCTTCCCTGGCACTGCCGTGTCTGCCGTGTGCAGTGTGACACAACTGTGCCGCAGGTATCATTGATCAGTCATTGCCTCGGCTGCTTTGTGCTCTTTGACCCATGAAGCTGATCCACTTTCCATTTTCGTGTGTGGAACCCCCTGAAATGCAGGCAACATTTATTGAGGCCCGTGTTCAAAACTAGGTCAAAAGGAAAAGATCTCAAAGATCTAAAATGAGAACAACCTTGGTTGTAAATACTTCTGATTTAGTAGAGCTTTAACAACTGCTGCTCAAGTTGAGTAGTATCAGAAGCATGGGAAGATATTACCCTCCAAATGTTATGCTCCAAATACTTCACTTTCCAATTTCTTTCCCCTTTTAACTACTTAATGAGTATGCACACCACTCCTCTCCATCTAAATACTTCATGAAATAAATTTGTCTGAATCGACTAACAAATCATCACTTCAAACACAATTCCATTAACAAATAGTAATTTTAAACATAATTCTGCTACTGGGTAGGAGTAATTTCTTGTTTGCATGTAAGTAACAGTGAAGTAGACCAATGAAAATTGATGTTCCTAGTTCTTTAAAGGTGAATTTTTTAAAGGATTTTGTTTAAAATTGAAGCATCTTAGTCTTAAGCCAGCCATCTAGAGTTTAGAGGAAAAGGAAAAAAGCTACAAAGTTGAAAATTAATCTCAAGTCTCTTTCACCATATAGAAATTCTCTTTTATGTGAGCTTTCCAGAGTTTGGAAAAAGTAGCAAGGGCACTTTGTGTTGCTTTTTCACCAAGATGGAACATCTTGTTTCCTATATTTGTATTACCAGGAGTTGGTATGTTTTATATGTTTTGGGGCCATTTCTACAGAAAGGACTGAATTTTAGCAATCCTTACCTTTCATTCTGAATTCTTGAGGGAAAACTTTTATTTCTCTCTATATATTTCTTTTTTTTAAAAAAAGCTTTCTTTTATTTTGCCTTTTTTCAGTGGCAACTCTTTGAAGCTAGTCAGGCTTTTGAGGTCATAGGCTAAGCCCTTTGGAAAGGGAGTGTTGGACAGCTCATGGGAGTAAAGTTGCATGACAAGGTTTTATTAATGCTGGGTAATTTTAGCTCTGTAACTTTTTCATGTATTTGATATTTTGAATTTCTATTGGTTTATAGATGCTATTTTCATATTTTGATATGGAAGTTCAGATTTTAAGAGGTAAATAAAGGATGCTCACTTGGCACAGAGGGTAATAGTTTGCTATCAAATACTGAAAGTAGTGAGTAATTTGCATGTGCCTACAAATTTGTAACTTTCCAGACCATATCCTTCATGCTTATCTGTGTGCATGAAGTTGGGAACGGTGAATAGCAAACAACACCACCTGGATATATTTTACATTATGGATGTGGGAGTCATGTATACTGAGATTTAGTATTGACTGAGATAGTAAAATTGTTTTAAACATGAAAAATGCCCCACACAATGCAAACAAACTCTCCAGCTATTGAGTTAGACTTGGGACCGCTTCTTATACTTAAGGAAATCTTAGGCAAGTGGCATTTATTTGTATTCACTCTGCTGTGCTTTTATTTAATCCCTCCTGGTTATAACTTTGAAAGATACAAGTTATGTGTTGGAGTCATTTTTAAAATGTTGAATTGGAAGCAGCCTTGAAGATTTGATTTCATCATTTGTACCGTTAAAGAATCTTCTGTTTGTACACTATAAGTGATCTTATGCATGAGTCTACATAGCCTTTAATGGATAATATGTACCTTTCTGTATTTAAAGTGTTCTGTATAAACAGACCATGAAATGTCAGTAGACTTAAGGCTATGCTTTAAGAATAAGAACAGTGGTGAATATTTTAAATACCTTTATCAAATTTCATGGTTTTATGAATAAGGATTTTTTCAGTCTGGGTGTTTATGTAGTATTTATTTAGCATACCTTGCTATTAATGTGGCAGAAACAATTTTGGTCCTTCTTCCTAGTATGCAGAGAGACCTTTAGCTGTAGCAGTTCTAATGAGAGCAAGATATGTAGAACTACAAGGATAACACACTTTGGATATGTAATGAGTTTGTCATGAGTTTGTCATAAAATTCTTTAAAAAGTTTTCCTTTCCTTTGCCCACTTTTACATATTGGAGAAGGGACTAGCTATGAATACCATTAAGTGAGTGGTAAGGAAATCAGAAAGAGTGGAATTAGCAGCAGTCACAGAGTATCCTTTATCGGTGGAGTCTGATGGAGTTACATGGGGAAGGAAATGCTGAGTTTGAACATGATGCCAGCATTACTAAGGATAATGGACAGTAAGCCAATGAAGGAAGCTGCTTATTTTAGAGACCTGATTCTCTGCTTTAAGCTTTTATATATTATCTGGAAAATTATGTTCAGGAACATATTATGAGCAAATTTTCTGTCTGAAAATTGCTATTTAAGGAAAAGCATTATGATACAGAGATATTACTTGCACTTCAGAATGATGATATTGTCTACAGGAATTTTGAGTCTGAATAGATTACATTGATCAGTGTACTGGTTTTAAGTTGTGATAGATAATGCTGTCATACTCACCTGCAGCTCAGCCTGCTCAGAGGTTTATTGCCATGCTTCACAAGTCTGGGAAAGCTGACACTGAGAAGGACTTGCCTACAAAACTTTTAAAGGAACTTGCAGCAGAAAATGGTACTGGGAATTCAGCAGATGGCCCCCTTGCTTCTGAATCATTTCTAAGCCAAGGATGTTATTAAGGTGCACTGTTCTTCCTGTGGCTTTTTAAGATAAGATATAAACAAAGTCTCGTTTACTACTCAGTATTTAAAGATCCCTTTGTATTTTGAAGGAAATAGAAGGCTTAGAAGACCCAGTGCTTTAGCCAATTTCTGACTTGGCTAATTATTTTTCTTCCGTTGTTCCCTGCAGCTTCAGCTGAATACAGTATTTTTCATGTACTGCTGTAAGCTGTTCTCAAATAAAGCTGTCAAGCAGCTGCTCCATTGCACTTGGTGCTTGCCTGAGTTCTTTGGGTAGTTGGGGGTGGGAAAGGCTTTTCTGTTACACAGAGTTGCCTTTAAAAAAGCACAGTTCTCACCCCATGGGACATGTCCAGAGGCTCCAGTAATTCTAATTAAGTACATTCCAGGTACTTGAAAATAATGATGGTTTAGTTGATACTGAGCCATATGCAAGCTGTTTTAGCACTAATACAAATATAATCAGGACTGAGTAGTACCTTAGCACCATCTGCAGCAGATAACAACTCTAGGCACTTGGAAACTTTGAAAACTTAAGTGAGTCTGAGGGCTGAATGACTGTAAATAGAGAACACGAGGGCCACAGCATGGGCAGCTGTCTCTGTCTGCCGGAGATCAATGCTAGGAACACTGGCATAACCAAATCTGCCACAAAGTGACAGTGTTGTGTTTGCCACCAGCCAGTGGCGAGCATGTGCCTAGCACAGTTGTCGGCAAGCAATTTAAAGGCTAGACATGGTGGATGTGTACCATGTGAAATATGGTTTAGGTAACAGGTTAAAGGAGGAGCCACCATATAGCTGGGTGATTACTGGAAGACCAAATAAACTTGTGAGTTTCTGGCTGTAACAAGTCATCCTTTGGCACTGTGACTGCACTCTCAACAGCACTGAAAGCAGAGAGGGGCATTACAAGGAAAATGCATGGAAAGTAAAATTTAAGTTAAGAAATAGTGTCTAGAGGGGCTGATAATAAACCAGTGACTCAAATAAATAGTCCTTCTACAATAGGAAAAGAGGGGGGGAAACCTCAACTGCACTAACAAAATTTTGTGGAAAGAAAAAAAGGGAAAAATTGTACAGAAGATGGAAAACTGTACTTTCACTATTCTGTGCCAAAAGTCTCTGGCAGCTGCCTCCATCAGAGGTGGCTGCCTGCCAGGGGGGATTCTGTGCACTCTTCTGAAAGCTTGGAGCTGGCTTACAGAGGTACCTGCCTTACACAAACCAGGGGCAGGCACTCCTGCTTAACTGTTTCTGATCTCATTGATTCCTGGCACTCTGTGTCTCAGAGTGGCTGAGTATGTTTCCTACCAGCCCTCCTGCCTCTGCTGTGCTGGAGAATATGAACATTCTTGCAGCCCACACTCCACCTCACAGCGGCCTTATTTCCTGATTTCATGGCTCCTATTATGGTGCTTTTTGTGCAATTCTACATGTGAGAGACAGAAAGAACTTTCAGAAAATGGGAACATGCTTTTTTCCACATGTAGCCTTGTTGCTCATGCCTTGTATTAAACCTGGTTTTGTGGAATTTATCACTTCTGAGCATATTTTGATTCTAATTCAGTGAGTGGGTAGCACTTTGTATATAGCATTGCAATTAAATTTAATCATCTTCAACCAATTTCTGCTGGGGCCATTTCCTTCACCACAATTAGCAATAATGTTAAACAGGTGCTTTATGTCTGACAGCACCTTTCCAGCAGTCTAATATTTTTATTGGTCCCTCAATTGAGTTCGTAAACTCAGATCAATTTCTCTGTTATTTTGCATTTGGCAATTTTGTTTGTCCATTAGTTCCAGAATTATTGCCATTACATCCATTTACATTCTCACTTTCAGTTCATATGCATTTTACTCACCCAGAGCATTTAGTGGGTTTTCTTATTTATTTTTTTTTTAAATTACACACTGTGTACAAATTCGAAGATGAATGTAGGGATGCAGTGTTTGTGAAACAGGTGCTCCCTTGGATGGTGGTTTGAGCTGTTACCCAGGCTCTAAGGATTGAAGGCTGTTCCTCTGCCTGTTCAGCCCTGTTCTCTGGACTCTTGGCCCACATGTGCTGTCCATGGTAAGCACTTGCCTGGCTTTGCTGGGGAGGATGCTCCAGTTCCTTCCTCTTTCTAAATGAATGTTTTGTTTTGACCACTTTGCAACTAAAGAAACTGAGTAACTTCATTTGTGCAAATGCTTGCATGTGAGATTAAATTCCTTGAAAAGGAAACAGTGGTCCAAAAAATCTCATCATCTGAATCTACTTATTCCCTACCAAAGCTTTGCAAAAGTCCCCTGTAGAAGGTACCTAAATGGAGAAGGAAAAGAAAGCTTTTAAGGCTGGCCAGAATGTAGGCATTTTTCCCTACTTGAGCTTTTCTAGTGTAGCTTTTGGCTGCAAGGCTTGGAGGTTTTTTTTTGTTTTGTTTTTTGTTTTTGGTTTTTGGTTTTTTTTTGTTTGGTTTGGTTTGGTTTGGTTTTGGTGTGTTTTTCTCTTTTGTTTTGTTTTGGTTTTATTTTAGGGTTTTTGGGGGAGTTGTGGTTTTATTTGTTTTGGTTTTTGTTGTTTGGTTTGGTTTTGGTGTTTTGTTTGTTAGTTTTTGGGGTGTGGGTGTTTTGTTTTTTTTCATTTAGCATGAAGAACCTTTGATAAGTATTTTTATTATGTCACAACTGATCACTTTAGAAGACTCAATCATTACCTGCAAACATAATTTTACTCACTTGTCCTGAAGAAAATATTGAATTCTCTGTGGAAAAAAAAAAAAAAGACATTCAAAATGTTTTTATCTACATGCTGAAATACTTTTATCTTAAAGTGCCACTGTGGTACACTGTGAGAGCTTTAGTTTTACTGCATTTTACTGCATTTCTATCCATGAAAAACAGTATATCACATTTGTTACCAAACAGAACATAAGCTGTAGATCCTCTTTAGAGCTCAAGAGTTAGGATCTTACTACCTAAGTTTTGTATACCTACCATGGTAAAAAATATGATTAAGAATAATTTACATAGAAATTTACATACAAATTAAATTTATTACGACATCAAGTTAACGTTAAGGAGAATTTCAGATGCATGCAGGAACCAGAATTCCCAACATAACATGCAGTGCCATTAAAATCCAAAGAGTTAAGCAGTCTTCACTGGAGAGTAAGTCATTTTGCTAACATATTTGCATGCATCAGTCTATACATGTAAACATTTCTGAATAGCAATAAGAAGATCCTTTAAAACAACTTTTTAGCATCCACACTGACAGTTGTAAGCACATTTTTCTGAAAATTCAACCTGCTCTTCTATTAGCCTTTGAACCTTCCAAACTCTGAATTAACAGTATTAAAATAATTTGATTTATGTTGATAATATGCATAGGTGATATGGCTACTGCAATATTAGAGCCAGATATGCAGAGTTCTCTTGCATTTCTGTATTTTGTATGGGCACATATCACTGCTTTGTCTTGTACAATCAACTGCAGTTCTCAAGTGTCAAGATTAGTCATGGGGTAGGTACACATACCTGAAAATGCTCTTCACTGTGCACAACATATTGTTCTGTGCCTAGTCATAAGGCACTTTAACAACAGCTTTTTCCTTTTTTTTTTTTAATACTAGACTAAATATATGTGCATACTAGATTAGATGTAAACATCATCAAAATTTTGTCCTAGTTTCATAGTTATGCATAATGATAATTGGCAAGCTGGTTCAAGTAAAGAAATAGAACTATTGCTGGGAGAATGCATGCTGCTCTGAAACAATTCATACATTAATCAACTCCAGTTGATATCAATTTTTCAATTGATGTTTTCCATGGAACACATTCTAAAACAGATTTAGTGCTTTTGTGTCAACAGAAATATTCTATCAATATTCTGCTCAGACTGAACTGGAGAGCTGTATTTAGTGTCTTTGAGAACATTCTCAGTTGTAATCAGTTATAAATCTGCAGCCCTCATTTCCAACTTAGACTGCAACCTGTGAGGAAGGCTTGTGAAACTAGATTAGAAAGTGTAAGAAGAGAGTTCCCTAAAATACACCCTTTGATAGCAAAATATTTGCTAGATTATATTTTGGGGTTAAAATGATAAATGAAATCTGTATGAATATCATGACCAGAAGATCTGCTAGAAATACAAATTCTTATTAAGGTCTTCTGAGTACTTTTTTCCAATAAAAACTTTAATATTCGGATCTTTATAGCTCTAATTGTATTGGGTTTTGTGCGTTCAAGAAGTAACCAGTATAAATTATTCATCTGAACCAATCTTCATTTTTCTGTGCTAGTCATTGCATTTATGGTTTAAGTGTGACTTCTGTGAGATGTGTAAACTCTGACCATGGATTTTATTGGGACATCTAAGAAGAAGCAGAATGTGTATATTTATGCCACCCTTTGTTAGACACTGAAAAACCGAGTTATGATCTTGATGTATTGAGCCTGCTCTTGAGCCCTTGTCTTTGATTGCAAGGAGCTTCTGGTGGTGCATTACAGTCAGCAGAAAATGACTTTGCAGGATCCTCACGTCGGTTCCTTGGTGAGCATTGTGGTCCAAGTGCTGGCTGAGGGGAGTGGTCGGTGGACTGGATGATAACAAAGATTTCTCAGCATGGGAAAGGCAGTGCTTACTTCCAGATGCTGCACTGATGGCTCCTCTGTGCTGGGAGGCATTACAGTGTAGGAACACAATATCCAGGATTCCCACAGCCAAAGAGCAGCTGAGAGCCACAGAGCCATCTCAGCACAGGGAGTGGCTGCCTGGTCTGATGGGCACGGATCAGAAACTCACAGATCTACTGAGGGCCAGTTCGGGAAATGAAACTGAAAAAACCATCGTGCAGCTCCCCATAGGAAACAAACTCACAAGGTGATGTGCAAGCAAGTAGTTTGTGTGTACCAAATAATAAATGAACATCCCATCACTGAATGCATATGCAGCTTCTCCAAGCTGTCTGAATGCTTAGCTACTGTCCTTACAAAGCTGTACTACTGCTCTTCCTAGCAGAAATCCAAGGCTGCTTTGTTGTATACATCTACAGGATGGACATTTTTTTCCTTCTTTAAAAATGTTTCAATATAAACTTACTTCACTTTAAAGAGAGGATAGCAAAACCCATATGAGAAAATAGTTTAGTCAGACAAATGAAGGAAAATCAGGTTGGTACTACACACAAAGATTTCAATTTTCATTTAAATAATAAATATATCCTTGGCTATTAAATATGGAAAAGAGGCAATATACTGAACAATGTTGGAGACACTGCTTATTCACAAATAAGCATCACTTTTTGAAAGTTCTTATTCTGGGAGTGTGTGATAAATTCTTGTGATGACTAATAATGGAAAAATCACAGATTTGTGCTCTTTGATGCAGATGTATTCATATCCTAGAAACCAAAAATTACATTGAAATAAGTATTGAATATGTAAACTTGCTGATTTTATACTTTGCTTATCTTTTGCTGAAGACCTATTTATAACCAGTGTATTCTATAACATGTGCAACAGGAGATTCTTATTGTGTATATATACTGCACAATAGATATGTTTTATTGCTCAGCATTACAATAAGCATCTTTTATAAGTCAAAAAATACACATCCAATACTGTGGTTATTTATCTCAAAAGTAAACCCTTCCAAAAAATAAACAAAAAATGGCCTTCAAATTTATTCCCTAGAGGACATGTCTTATTTGAAAATGATAACACTTGGTGGAGAAAGATATGCCTTTCATTTGGGTTAGGTTAATAAATCTGTGGACTGGGATTTTTATTATATAAAGAAGATATGGTGACTTGAAATAGAAGGTTGTATCCATATACCATGTTATTACTTTTAATGGGGAAGGGATAATAGAGCAAATAAATTCATTGTTTGGTTTTTTTTTTTCTTTTGACAGCTATCTCCTGTTTATATTACTTCTCCACCTTAAAGGATCACTGATGTTGTACGTGATTGAATTTGATATCTGCGGGTTGTGGAATCAGCCTTTAAATATTTATGTTGATTTGCATACATGACAGCTTTCATCAGTAAAGATCATTATGAACAGCAAATTGGAAGAAGTTAGAAAATTCCTTTCCTTAAAAGGGATTTAAACAAGTTTACAGAATGACTTAACAGAGCTTGCATAATCTTCACAGTCAATAAAAACCAAAGGCAGAGAAAAGTGCTTAAAATCTTCACCAAAAATGTTTTGTTTCCACTGTGTATTCTCAAAGACTTGCTCTTTAAGCTATAGCAAATGAGGTTCACTGAATATGTACACCTAGAGATATTCCAGTAGAAAAACAGTTTTCAAGGCCTTTCTTTTTAAGTCTGGATTTCATCTGTAAACTTCACTAATAAGGATATTGAACACCTTTTTCCTCCACCGAAATACAGTTCCTTATCCCAACCATTTCCTGAAATATTTTTCCTGATGTTCTGAGTAGCACTGTCTGAAGATCAAAATTATGATTTAAAAAGTGCTTGAAATATGTAAATTTTAAAACTGTTTTAACTGCTGTGACTTATTGTTGTACCAGGCAATACCATAGCCTTCAATAATAATATTAAAAAAAATAAATCCCCAACTCAGCAATACCCCAAGACACTCCAAACCATGCCCCCAAACGTAGCAAAATAACCAGCATGTGAGATCACCATGAATTGATGAATCACTGACAGCCTTTCTTCCTATGTCTGCTCAGGTAAAGTTCAGATCTTGACCTTCTGCTCGCCTGGGAGCCATTATAGAAACCCTAATGAGCTTCCTGATGGCCTTTTAAGAGTAATAACAGATTAAGTAATTGTAGCACCTTATGCTGAAGTGTTTTAAATACTTAAAGGCTTTTGAGCCTCTTCCTACAGAAAAAAAGGCATGTCTGCTCAAGTTATATGATACAGAAGAAAATGCTCCTTTTCATCATTGTTAGGGTACTTCTCTATGTTTATTCTTCTAACCTCTGGCTAATAAGGATGGTGACTGCAGGCATTAGGCATTAGCCTTAAAAAGACTGATGCTTCTGATTACAGCATACTATAGGATAAACTGTAGGGTTCAAATCTCTCACAGAGTTAAAAGGAGATGTGGTATCTGAAGAAACATAAAGGTGTCAATTTTCTACTTGATGGTACTCATATATTTTGATAAGATCTGCATATTAAGAATGAGCTCTCAAATACAGTGATTTAGTACTGCAATTGCACACTACTTCACAGTGAGAACAAACAATAAAAATGTGAATCCTTGCCTCTGCTCTGAAGGACAGTGAACAAAGACTTGTAGGCATTGCACCTGCATGGAGAGGACTTGGTTTTCAGAAGTGACTGGCAAGAGAAATGGAAGGGGGATAGTGAATGTGAACAAGGAGGTTAATTGCAAAGTAAATGAGTTTGCTACAGAAAGCAGTGAGGCTCAGATCCTCGAAGACAGTGTGTGTGTATTGGTAAACAGCACCAGGGACTGTGCCAGGCATTGGAGCTTAATCAGCTAAACAATGGAATTGTGAGCACTGTTTCCAGTATGTTTGTGCTGTTGAACAAGTACCACTGCCCCAAACATTTCTTGGAGACAGTTTAGGAGCTAGGATAGGGCAGAAACATTAACATCAATGCAGTTTCAATTCCAATAGAGTTTAACAGCACTGATGAACTGCTCAGTGACAGGTAAAAGCCTCCTTTTTTTAACTGGCTTTGAAATCCTACCCGTGTATGGAACTGCAAACCACCTGCAGGGCAAGCTGCTCAGACATTGTTGTTCCCAAAACTGCAACTGCATTGACAGAATAGTGGGTGTCATAGGTCAAAATTGTGTTGGGAAGCACTATGAAAAAACCAGAATTGATGGTGCCACTAGTGCCTGAGCCTATGTCTGGGCTCTGTGCAGTTCATGAATAAGTGCAGCCTGGGCTCCAGCTCCATCAAGCTCTGCAGAAAACAGTGCAGTATCTTGGGCTGTTGAGACTTCTGAAGATTGAAGGGTAGTGGCTGGATCTCCTGACAGCAGTCTCTTGGCTGGATCAGATGAAGTGAATGGATTTCCTCACAAATCCATTACAAATGTCTCGTGCTCCTGACAGGATAATTCCAAATAAATGTGATATGCATATGCTGACTGGGGGAGAAAAAGTCCAACTTCGCCATTCAAACAGTAAACTTCAAAGATAAAGAGCAGACGAGAGAGTATTGGTGAATCATAATGAGCTTCCTGGAGTACTTTCTATAGTTTCTTCAAGCATTCTTAAAATTCACAGGAAGCAGACATGCACAGTGACTGTTCAGGGCAGAATTTTAGCCTGTGTAAATCAATCTCTTAAATTGATTGCATCTTCTAAGGCTGTTTTATGCCAGCAGGATTTGGTCCTCAGATTTTATTTAGATTTTGTTTAGTAAGTAATGTGGCTAAAGTTAGTGAATACTAGTTGCTAGGACCTCCAGGGTGGAAGCATCACTGTGATTCAGTCACAGAATTTTAATTAGAAGGAAAATGCAACTGTGCTCCAAACATAAAACCTGATATATTTTTGCTGGACCCTATAAAGTGTCTGTCTTTTCTGTATTACTGAATCACAAACAATGCTGGTTAAATGCAAACCATGCTGCTATAGCAAATGTATTCAAGCAGTTAATATAACACCTTTCTCTTTACGGAGCACATCTGATTTGCACACTTCCCTGAGGTAACGCACACACTTCGACTCAGAGCTTGCTGCCACAATCCTTATCCTCACAGCAGGTAGGTGTTCACTGAGAAGGACAATTATGTGTTATTCACTGTGGGATGGTGTTATACTAGATATTTTAGAGGCTCATCATAGCAACATTGGGGCCGTTTACTTTTAGGATTCAGATTTCTGGTTGAAATAAATCAGATCTTCGTAAAAGACACATATAAATCACTTTCTGTCTTTCCAGAAGAGAAAAAGCTCCACAGTGGTACCCATGGTACCTACAAGGCAGTGCCCTCTGTCCAAAAGTTCAGGAGGAAACCAGCATAAGAATAATGAGGATGGAGTGGTGAAGGGCTGGGTTGTTCATCCTGACATAGCTGCACTTGCAGTTCATCACAGTTCAGCAGCCAGGGGGTGATGTGAAGAACTGCCTTGGGAAGATCAAAGGGAAAGGAAAGAGAAGGGGAAGCAAAATATGGAAAACATTTTTTTCCCATTGATTTAGTTTTCATAATGCTAGCAAGCTAGAGAAAAGGTATTCATCCGTGGCCAAAGGTCTGCAACCTGATAGCAGATCTAAAATAATTGACACAAAGAAGTAAAAGCTTTGGAAAGCAGAATGTTGGCAATTTTGAATGAGGATATTTTTTGCTCTCCCTGTAGCTGGTTAATGAATTAGTCCACAACTGCAGCTGGAAATCAAGTCAGCTCTTTCACTGTGATATTTAGCCTTCTGGCACTGGTTTAATCCCACCCCCAAAGCAACTGAAACACAGATACAGATTACATAGGATTTTAGTTAATTTATGTGTACTTTGTGTTTATATATAGGTTACAGGCAATGTGATGGAAATAGGGTTGGTTTTAGGATGCAGATGGGTGAACTGCCTCCCCTGCTTGACTGTAATTCCAGTGTTTTATCAGTGTGTGTAAACTATAAACTGGTGCTCTTTTATCACTGTGAGCGTGTCTATCACAAACTACAAGTTGAAAAAATGCAGATTTTGTCAAGGAAAAAGGAAGACTTCCCCTCTTCAGGTATGGTGCTGGGGAATGTTTTTGAGTAAAGGAGGGAATGAATCAGTGTATTTTCTAGTTGCAGCACCACAGCTTTTAATGGTAGGCATGTCCCTAGGAAGCGTGGGTTTTAGGCAGGCATGTGCAATAATTTATGTCTGAGCCATTTGTTAATATTGGCAAAGTGTCACAGGTGCTCAAGTGCTGATGGCAGGCTGGGGACAAGAAGGCAGCAGCAGGTCACTGCTTCATCCCTGCACCAAGGGCTGGCATTTTACACAGCAAGAGGTCAGAAGGGCACATTATTTACCCATAACCAGTACAGCAATGAATCTGTGCTTCTCTGAGCTCTCTCAAAGAGTTTTACTGAGTTTGAATTTCATGATTTTTTAGCAAAATCTTTTGAAAAAAATGTTTATAGAGAATCCTGGCTCCCATGCAATTACTCTGCCATATGCAGTGACACATCTGACTCATTCTATGAATGTTTTATGCTC
Organism: Luscinia megarhynchos; assembly: GCA_034336665.1. Classification (NCBI taxonomy): domain Eukaryota; kingdom Metazoa; phylum Chordata; class Aves; order Passeriformes; family Muscicapidae; genus Luscinia; species Luscinia megarhynchos. The sequence goes on along the minus strand of JAPFBE010000007.1, from coordinate 25,472,068 downwards.
CCAAGGGGATTTAGGAGTAAATACAACCACAAGTAAAAACTTAAAATATCAAATTAATTTTGTGCCATACACACAGAGTGATGGATAATGTTAGTTCAGGGCTTGATCCTGCATATGTTGAAGTAGAGAAGATTTCTTGGTGTTATTTTGGTTTATGATTGGCACATAAAGGTCTTGATTTTTTTCTAGTTGTATTGGACCCCATGTTATTAAATAAATATAGGCATAACATATAAACAAAAAACAATGGCAAATGAGGAATGCTTCAAGTTCCTCCATAAAGAATATAATACATAATTTTAAGCAGCATATATTTTTCTTTTCATGGAGAAAAAAAACATTTGCAATGCTATAATTATGTTCTGAAACAGAAATTCAGTCAAATTACTTTCGGGTCATTATATTATCTGTGTTAGAAAGTAGTAATTGGGGATTACTGAGTTTCTATCAGGTTTGGCTTAACAGCAAACAAGGTTAACATAAGTGGTTGTATAGCTGAGTTAATTTTAAATGATCTTTCAGGCTGAGATATTAAGGCTGAAATGCCTTTAAAGGAAGCTAAATGGGGCTTGTGTTTTGAATGTGATCTGATGTATAATTAGATTTCTCCTACAGAAAGGTTAGAAGCTGTAATTCAATATTCAGAATCAACAGCAGAACTGTGTCTTTTTAAATTTAGAAATGTATAAAACTTAATACAAGTTGATTTCAAAGATTTGCATGTATGTAAATGTGAGGGTATTGGAAGGTACTGGATTGAAAACATGGAAAATTTGGGATTACATAGGATATTGTAAGTGATGTGAGTTTTTACTCTGCATGGTTAGGCTATTAAAGAGTGTGTGTTTGGGCAGTTGGTGTCATTATACATTGAAAATAAATATGTGGGGAAAATGATTGGAGTGAAGAGCTGTGTGTAAGAGTTAGAATACCAAACACTGTCCATTATAGCACATTTAAAAACTGCTGTACCTTTGCTAATATTTTGTCATTTTTCAAAACTGAACAAGCTTAACACATTATAGAGGTTGGTTAATTAATTTATTGAGAGTTTTTGTGACCAATAGCTGACTATTTCTCTCTATCCTTAATAAAGAAATTTTTGTAACTACTTTTATCTTTTTTCCTTTTTATTCTCTCAAAAGAAGGAAGGCTCAAAATTATGGCAGTTTCAGCTCAAAATTGAGGCCAGCTTCTTCTGGCCAATTGTTGAAATAGGGTTGCTATGTTCTCTCATGAAGAGAGAACAATGTCTTTTTCACATGTACACTTCCCATGCTAAGTCAGTTTGAATTAAAGTTGCTGAATGTTCTATGGGAGAAAGAGCTTTGAACCTAAATTTGATTTTTGCTTTCCTTACGGCAGCCTAAGGATAGGAGTAGGACATGTGGTGTTTTCACAGAGTACGAGAAATCTTACGGACATTTGGCCACCTTCCTTTCCCTCTGTATTTATGCAGTAACATGGTAAAAATTCACGGAATCACAGAATGACTAGGTTGGAAGAGACCTTCAAGATCGAGTCCAACCCATGCCCTAAACACCTCACCAAGTGCACATCCAGTCTTTTTTTAAACACATCCAGGGATGGTGACTCCACCACCTCCCTGGGCAGACCATTCCAGTACTTTATCAGCCTTTCCATGAAAACCTTTTTCCTAGTGTCCAACCTGTATTTCCCTTGGCACAGTTTGAGACTGTGTCCCCTGCTTCTGTCAGTGATGCCTGGAGTGAGAGACCAATCCCCACCTGACCACAAACACCTTTCAGAGAGTTGTAAAGAGTGATAGAGTCAATACATTCAGCAGGCGTGGAAAAGAGAAACTCAGAAGAAAAGGAAGGTTCCAGTGAGCGCTGTATGAAGGAATGATTTCCCATGTCCATATGTCCCCAGTTCCTCCTGGGAAGCTCCAGCGCGCTTTGTCTCGGCGCTCAATGCGCGATGGCTCAGGGCAGAGCACACCCATGGAGAGTGCATGACAGGAAGGGAAAAGAGCACAAGGTCAGGAAAGGAAGGCACAAGGAGGCAAAGATGACCATGTGCCTTTCCTCCAAGAGCACCTGTGCAGACAGGACTGCACGATGCAGCAGCAGCATTAGTGGGGAAGCTCCTCCACTGATCTTGAAGGGAAGTAAGAGGCAAATAGAGGCTGCCCTTGGCTTCCTGTTTATGAACTGCTTGCAGAAAGTAAAGGGACACTCCCTGAAGTCAGAAGAGATTAATGTGCATGTAAACATTTTACATGATCCAGTTCCTAAGCTACAATATCTAAATACTGCTGATGTCTTTACAAGATATAAAAATAGAAGGAAGTAAATTTTCACTAATGCTAGAGAAGATGTGATCTAGTATTCTCCTGATAAAATGTGATACTCTTACTGGAGAGGGAGGGAATGTGTGTGTGGAAATTAATGTTCAAATTAAAAATGTATATTACATTTCTATACATTCATTTTGTGTTAATATTAAAAAGAATAAAAATTTATCACGTTAATATTATGAGGACAATTTTCCTCTGGGTCCAGTGGTAGCATATCTGTACTTCACTTGACACATCTTGGCTCTGAAAATTTTAATGAGATTTCTTCCTTTTCCAGTCAGTGAAACTTTCTGTGCACCTAAATGTCTAGCTGGTACCTGACTTTTTAAAAAAAATACTAATACATCAACCTTAACGAAGGAGAAAATTCTGGCAGAACTGAGGTGTTAGTCACCTGTATTAAGCTCAGGATAATCTAAAAATGGCAGGCCACTGATACTGTTATTTATTATTCAAAATAGTTATTGTGAACAGTCTGTCTTAAATCAACTGTTTTGAGTTTACATGGTGAGGTGCAGTTCCAGGCTGGGGCCTTTCAGCACAGGTCCCTCAGCCTGGGGTTGTGCTTGAACTCAGAAGTTGCAGTTGCAGGTGGGATTCACTTGTGCAGGTGCATTTAACAGGGAGTGTCTTTGAGCAGCTTGCTGGATGAGATCATAAGGAGGGGTAGCATGTGATTGTTCCTGACCATATAGGCATCATTTTATGGTATTTAAAAAAAAAAAATCTACTCCCTCTTAATCAGTGGGCAAAAGAGAAAGCAGTTAGATTATGTACAGTTTGCATGAGAATAAGTGAACAGTTTTGTAAAATCTACCAGATTTTTTTTTTGTTGTGGTGGGCCATACTTTATTTCTTCTCCAAAACAGTAAAAAAAAGGAGTAAATTTTAATGGGCATTACAACATGTAAATGGATTGTTCATGTAATGCTACATGGCACCTATCCTGGAAATGAAAGGACAGGGGTATATTTTCTAGCGTTCTATCCTTAATTCTGTCATTTATAATGATAGGAAAGGTAATAAAAACTACTTGTTGGAGACAGCTCACAAAAATGATAAGCGAGAGCAAATAGGTGACACATTGGAAAGAAGAATTCCTGGTAGTTAGAGATGACAGAGGAGGTCTTATGTGCACTATCTATTGTGGTTCTGTGCCTGCCTCCTGGATAACTTTAGCAATTCAATTAACCGATATGAGCCTGTGTTTCATCATCTATAAAAGGTAGATTATACTTACCTACCTTGTAGCATCTTTATAATTGATTTTTGTAAAGTGCTTTGGGATTCTCAGATGAAAGGCACTATACTAGTGTCAAGTATTATTATTATTGCTACTAGCAGTAGTAACAGCACTTGTCATTTATACTGCACTTGCCTGTTCACGATACTTTAAGTAATGCATTCCTGCAGTGCCTCTGTGAAATAGGCACATGTGTGCTTTTATAGATGAGGAAATTCAACAATCATCATCTAGCTTTCCCATTTTCATAGTGTTCCTAAAACCTTGAAAAAGAAAAATGGTGAAAAAATCCTAAAGTACAAACATCTGTGTGATACTTAGGGCACTTGTGGGAAGCTGTAGATTAGGTTTGGGATTTGGTCAGTTAGAAGGACACAAAACACACTGCTCATAATTTCTGGCAAGTTTCTTAACCATTGAAATCCATAAAGGTTTTCATTCTCTTCCTGTGTTTCTGAATGCCAAAGTGTAATCATGTTTCAAGGGCAGGCTGGATGGAACTCTGAGCAACCTGGTCTACTGAAAGGTGACCCTGTCCACAGCAGAGGCATTGGAACTAGACAACCTTTAATGTCCCTTCTGACCCAGGCTGTCCTGATTCTGTGAGTCTATGTCTCTGTGTGTTTATCCTGCTCCCACCAAGCCTGCATTTCCAGGCACTTTCAAGAAATGGTGACTGGTTTGGCAAACATGGGGAGCTCAGCCAAAGGGTCAGTGCTGGCTAACAGGGAGTCCTGGGCGTCTTCTTGGCAATGCTCTTAGACAATCTTGAAGTTCAAGCACATTTTTGGTATCTCCAGGCTTAAGGTTGATTAGGAGAATTTGGACTGTCTTCTGGTCCAAAGGCTTAAAATCCACTAAATTCTCTTTTAGATACTTAATACTTTGTGTAGGGGTTGGGATTTTTGTTTTGTTTTAGCTTTACTAAATCTGTCTTTTATCTGAGATTTTAGATTTTTTTTTTCCTAAAAGTACACATTTCTCTGATCTGTGATAACTGGAAAACTGGATCAAATACCACAGTAAAGAATGCTTGCCCTTGGTTTCATTGCTGCCTTTGGTATGGGCTCAACAGCTACAGATGTCATTGCATCTGGACGTGCTGTCTTCAAAAGCAGCTAATTTCTGAGATGGCAAATGGTCTTTGATTCACAGCAGCAATGGGCTTTGAGGCTCAGGCATTCTTCCCATGTTCAGCAGGTGTCTAAATGTCACTTACAGGAATTGAGATATATCTGTTGCTGCATACGCAGGCAGAGATGATATGAATGCATGGTGTGGACTCAGGCAGCAAGCCACAGTTTTAATGCATTTCAGATATAACTATAATCAAACATAAACTCTGTTCAGCTTATGTGGACATAGCATGATTATACTGACACACCATACAGGGTGCTGAGGTATTCTGCTCTGTGCAGAGACTCTTTTAAGCAAAGAATCAGGATATGAGATCTGCTCTTCAAAAGCCTTTTCCTAAGGCTTCACAGGAGGCGAGCTGCAGTGTGATCACAGGCTACAGCTTATGGCTTTATCCCATGGTTTGCCTCTGAGGTCTGCACTGAACTGTCCCTGCTATGGACATCCTCCAGTGAGTTTCTGCTTGAAACAGAATGAGGTATAAATAGTTTTCAATGCAAATAGCTTTAAGGGATTTTTTTGGGTTTTATTTTTTTTTTTTTTTTACGAATCAAAAACTGAAATCAGATTTATCAAGAGAACTTCTTGGCTGCTGTGATCTAGGAGACCAGTCACAGCTCAGGATCATGTGTTTGGGATATATGTGGTTTGGGGAGTGGGGAAAACTTGGTTTTGAAAACAAAAGTTCAATAGTTATTTATATGCAGACAATCTCCATGAATCATTTATGCAGCTCATTTGTAAATGAGATCTAAAAGTGACTCAGCGGTTTTGAGATGAAAAGCGGATACCCAGACACATCTCATTTTTTAAGTGTTACATTCCCAGGTCATCTCTAATTAGAGCTTTGGAAATCTGGAAGTAAATGTTTATTCCTTGTGTCCTAAACATTAAAGATTATCAATAGCAGCAGACTGCTTAAGTCAGCTTGTATGGTAAGAATGCTTTTCATGGAAACAGCAATGGGAAAAACAGATTGAGTTTGAAATTCAGTTCAGGCACATGCTTCAGGCTTGCCTGAGAGGTGAGCTGTTCAGAGACCTCTGTGCTGCTCATGATGGCGAAAAACTGGAAAATGACTAATCGCAGAGCTGGTTAAATGTGCAATACACAGGCTTGGGTTCTGTGTGTCTCTGACACAGCCCTTTTGCTTTCTGCAGGCTGGCAGGTACAGGGTCCTGCTATCTCGCCCAGCAGAAGGAAGGGTACAAGAATTAATGAAGTATTATGCATAGAAATCATAATACAGCCAAAACCAGCAAGACTACCTTGTGACCCACATGGGGTTGCATCTTCCTGCTTCCTTCTGCTCACCAGTGGAGCAGCTCCATCCACTGCCACAGGATTTGACTTTGTGCTTCAGAAAAGGGTATTTCTGTAACAGGTGGTTGTCATATATTCTCTATGCCTCAGGATACTTTTTTACTTAGTTTTTGAAAATAAGATTCAGCCTTGAAAACATTACCTGAATCAATAGCTTTACTGGCACAAATAAAAGTTAAATTATTATTTAGAAGCACATAGTCAATGTGTGAAATCATTAGTTTTGATATAATCCTAACTTCTACTTACAGCATTTTCCATAACTTCTTTTTAAGGACTAATTATCTCCTACTTCTAAATCAGATATATGCAAATATGTTTTAAAACAAAGTCTGAAACATTTCTTTTTTATATAGCTTAAAATTAACCAATTTACAAGATTGCATGCAAGTGTTACAACTTAAATTGCACTTTCACACTTGTACAGTAAGAGATTTAAAAATCTCCCATGTGTATGGACGTGCAATGTCAAGGTGTGTCATTAAACTGCAGAAAATTGTATTTGATATTTTCTTGATGCCATGAAAGATGTTCTAAAACTCGTTTAATTGTTTTAAACCTCTCTTCAGGTTTAAACTTTTGAGGATTATTTGGTGCATTAGATCCCATTTGATGAAGTTAGGTGAAATGGAGCTGCACCAGGAGATATTTCTATGGCTATATTCTATGGTGGGTTTTATATATATTTTTTTTATTTTTATTTTTTAATATGATTTCTCCTCCATATTACCTAAGGAAAATAAATTAAGGCACATATTTCTGAATAATTATTTTTTAAATGTATGCCATGAAAGAGACCTCATACAGGCCATACTTTCATGTCAGTACTCTGAATGTTGAATTTTACATTTTTTTTTGTTTTAACTTGCATATGGTTTTAGGGCAGCTTTTTATTTACTATACATTAAAAAGAATTTGTATTTTGCTTGTGATACAATTCCTCAATTCATCATTTTTCTATAGCCTAACCAGCAGTGTATCTGCCTTAATATTGATGATGTCTGAGTGATTCAGATGTGGTTGTGATGTGTTCTATCTTTTCCCTTTCCAGCAAGACTTGAAACAGGGACTCGCTCATCACTTGCAATCATAATTGCTGAATATACAGAATGTTTAATGCTGTGAATATGAAAAATTCTTTGTGCCAAATGGTCTCAACACTTAAACATGTAATATTTGGTAGTCATTGAGTTCTTTAAAATGAACTTATGTCCAGATAGAAAACACATGTTCAGAATCTCATCTTGCTTCTTCCACTTTTATAACCTTGTATCTCTGTGGATGCCACAGCTGTTTTTCAAGAATATTGTGACTGCGTCTTAAGTTTGGAGAGTGTGACTTGCACCCTACTCATATAACTTACATCAGAGTATTATTGCCTGTCTTTAATCTGGCATACTGGTGCCTGTGTAGCATGCAAAAGAATGTGGGGTGGTGCTGCTGTGCCATCATTGTGGGCATTTGTACATTTTTATACAGATAATCTGTATATGCAAAACGTTCTGACTAGGCTGGTTTGGCTGGGGTCGAGTTTGTTTTCTTCACAGTGGCTAGCATAGGGAGGCATTTTGGGTTTGTGCTGAGAACAGTTGAGCATTCAGGGCTGTTTTATTGCTGAGTGAGACTTGCACAGAGCCAAGACTTTTCTGTCTCTCACCCCACCCCATGAGTGAGGGGGCTGGGGGTTCATGAGAAACTGGGAAGGGACACAGCCAGGACAGCTGATCCCAGCTGACCAGAGGGATAGCCCATAACACGTGGTGTCATGGCCAGCATATAAGGCTGGGGGAGGAAGAAGGAAGGGGACAACATTCAGAGCTATGGCATTTGTCTTCCCAAGTCACCATTGCATGTGATGGAGCCTTGTTTCCCTGGAGATGGCTGAGCACCTGCCTGCCCATGGGATGAGTAAATTAATTCCTCATTTTGCTTTGTTTGTGTCTTTGGCTTTTGCTTTCCCTTTTAACCTGATTTTATTGCAGCTGATGAGTTTTCCCACTTTTACCCTTGCAAGTCTCTCCCCTATCCTGCACGGGGAATGAGCGAGCGGCTGCCGGGGTTAAACCCTGGCACTGTGAATAGACAAACTTCCTCCAAACGTGTGTGAAGCTCCTGGACACAGTCTGCAGCTCTAAGCTGGTACCAGGCAGGAGAAGAGCAGTAAGGAGACACTCTAAGGGATTTAGATTACTCTGGAGTTGGGAAAGGAGCCTGCTTCTGCCTGAGGACATAAGTTGGGAACGGTGCAATGTCCTTTTATGGATTCTTTGCAAGGCGTTATATAGCAGAAGAATATCCATCCTTTTAAGACAGGGTAACATACCAGCAATCTTTTCAAGTCATTTAGACAGAGAAATTTGCAGGGTAAAGGTAAGAGCTACTCCTCACACCATTTACTGTCAAGGATTTATAACAGATACAACAAAATCTTTTGGTGCTTTCCAGATGTAAGCTTCCACTATTTACAAAAAAAACCCCACTAGAAGCAATAAAGTCATGCTCATAATCTAAAAACTGTGTGTATTAAATATGTTTTGCAATTAAAAGAAGCAGTTTCAGTTAAGTTTGTCATCATCTGCTTGATGCTGATAGCTTACATAAAATGGTATAGTAATTGCAGGTTGATTCTTGAGGACAAAAGCTTAGAAGTTTAGATCATTGTGCAGCACTAATTGGTCCCCTGACTGGAATACTGTTGGGGAAGAAAATAAATGGGAACGAGGAGTAAAATAATCTCTGATCTCTTAGGCAGTTCCTAATATTCACATATTTATTGCTGTGTTTTCTGTGATGGGGTAGACAAATTTCCAGGCTGTTCTCCTAAATCATTTACATCTGCTTTAATGTTTATATAGAGGAAATAAAAATGTTGAAGTTAGTTATTAGAATCCATATGCATAATAAAAGAGAAATTTAATACTAAAATGCACATAGATATTTTTTCTCTTTTTCTTTTCATCCAACTCAAGGGATGCTTATCTGACTTATTGCTTATTGACTGATATGAAAAGCTGATGCAATTTAAGGTCAGTCTGATTTTTTTTTTTTAATTCTGTGACTCATCTCTAGTTGTACAAAATCTCTCCAGTAACATGCTTGAGAACAGGCTTACTAATCAGTGCTTTTAAGAACCTCCTCTAAGACATGTTGAAGGTCATTAGCAAACTGTTGAGGGAAACCTGTCCTTCCTCTGCCCCAAGTTTAGTCTGAGCACACACCCAACCTGCCCCTTCCCAGTCTCCAATTCCTTTATGTTCACTGTAGGTCACTACACTCCATCCAACCCAGTTCCTCCAGACAGGCAATGGCTGGTGCCTGAGAAAGGCTGAGCTGCACCCTGACTTGCTGAGGGGAGTAATTGTTTGTCGTGAGTAGGATAGTGCCTACAGAAAGAGAAAAACAGGTGCAGACACTGCTGAGTGGAGCGGGAGATGCTGTTTGCTTTAAACCCAGAGGTTGGGGGTTTTAGGGATGCACAATCTCATAAGCCCAAGCCATTAATTTTTCGAGGAGTCTTTTAAAAAATGCATTTTACAATTGAGGGAATAAATAGTCTTGTTTTGCAGCACTGAAAACAAAAAAGATACTCTTTTTCTGTGTCTTTCTGTGTTTTTCATGCCTGGTAAATCCCATGATCATTATGAAATCAGATATCCTTCCTGTAAGGTACGTTGTGATTTTAAATTTTTTTTTATTTTTTATTTCTTCCAGGTGATTCCATTATGTACTTGTAGTGTACTTGTAGGCAGAGTTAAGCTTTTTGTTATATGCCATCAAACCAAGAGATTGAAGTGGGATGAAATCAGAATAACATGAGTTTAAAGTTTATGTATTAAAATAAATAGGAAACATTTTTTGTCTATTAGGCTGATGGCAGAAGTAAAATTAAATTCAGCCAGAGTGCAGAAGAGCAAGATTAAATCTGTGATGCACTGTGGTTTGTGACTGGAAAAGAATGATTCCTGCATATGTTTTACAACATCTGAGTGGAACCACTGATTCTGCAGCTTGGGATAGGAAATACAATCAGTGTAGCTGAAGCCAGGCATCTATTTATCTTAAATTAATCATTCTCCAAGCAGGCAGTTGATATCCTAGTGCTGTGTGCCATCCTTTTTTACATTCATGCAGCACACATTAAACCAAAGAGCTGTTATTGTAGGAGCTGAAATATATTGCAGCACACAGATTGTAAATGTTTAAAAATACACTAACACTTCTGTATGTTCAGTTGGCAATTAAACTGTATTAATATTTTTTCTTTTAATACGTAAAATTATTAGACACTTGGAAACAGATATACTTACAAAATTCTAGCAGCTTTCACAAGAATAAAAATTAGTTTTATGTTATTTAAATAGAGCAGAAAAGCTATGGGTACATTTCAAGCTAGAACATTTTTTGTTTGTGCTTTTTAGTTCAGTGAAATTTAGTTTTGATTTTCTCCAATATGTTAACAAACAAAAATCTCAGACTTATTTCTAGTGTTTGAATTTGCAAGGAACAAATTGAATAACAGAAGGACTATTTTTTTTTCTCTGTTTCAATACATATAGTTTAATTCAAGAAAAAAAATAATTCAGTCAATAGCAATGCTAAAGAGAGACCTGCCTTTGAGGCACAGTTTCTCAAAAGCATTTAAATTTTAATTTCATTCTAGGACAGATCCTGAGGTTTTGTTGGATTTGACCCCAAATGTCATAAGAGCAAATGAAATAATATGATAATTTACTGTGTCCTACTGCAGATGTAGTAATTAGAAGAAACTAAAGGGAAGAGGAGACTCATCATTAAGCAAAAAGCAGGAAATTAAGCAGACATTTTCTCTTAAAGCATAATTTTTTTCTCTTAAATATTGATGACATCTGACAGTAATTGCCTGCCAACAAAAGTGTGGTAACTGGAGTCTTATTTTTGTTGATTCTTAAATCATCACACCTTTTTTAAAGGTTCCTCCTCCAAGTTTTCTTTGTTTTTGGTTTTAAATCAAAGGTACTTAGAAAAAAAAGAAAGATAGTAGGATTTAGAAATGCTCAATGGCAATTTTTAACATTGTTTTATCTTTTAATATTTTCAGCAGCTTTTTATCTATGCCATGCAGTACGTATGCACACAAAATCTCATTTTACAGGGAAGTTTGCATTTGAGCTATATAAGTTCTCACAGATATTCACTCTTCCAATCCTGACCACTCTTTAGACATGCCACACTGTAACAGTTTTGAAAGACTTGCCACCCCCAGATTTTTAACCTTCCATGGGAGATTTTGACTGGGCATTTGAAAGCATCTCTTTACTGAGAGGGCTGTCAAACACTGGAACAGTCATCCTAGAAAGCTGGTCCATGCTCCCAGCCTGGGACTGTTTATTTGGACAATACCCTTAGCAACATGCTTCAACTTGGTCAGCCCTTAAGTTGGGAGCAGATGATTGCTGCCTATCCAACTGAAGAACATTCTATTCTATTCTATTCTATTCTATTCTATTCTATTCTATTCTATTCTATTCTATTCTATTCTATTCTATTCTATTCTATTCTATTCTATTCTATTCTATTCTATTCTATTCTATTCTATTCTATTCTATTCTATTCTATTCTATTCTATTCTATTCTATTCTATTCTATTCTATTCTATTCTATTCTATTCTATTCTATTCTATTCTATTCTATTCTATTCTATTCTATTCTATTCTATTCTATTCTATTCTATTCCATTCCATTCCATTCCATTCCATTCCATTCCATTCCATTCCATTCCATTCCAGCTTAGTATCCAGAGTTTGGAAGCAAGTGGAGCTATAAGTGGAACTACTCTATCTGCAAAGTATTTGAAAAAATAGGTTGTTTAGAGTTTGATGAAAAACCCAATTAAGTGAGGGGGCGAATATCTTTGACTTCTGGATTTTTACATATACAAGGACGTTGTTAAAAAAAAATGGATGTGGATTAAAAGAGTAAAAATTTCCATTTGTTAGATGCACATGGCAAGGAAGCCAGCCTTTGGAAGAGAAAAAACCTACAATGGAATTTTATCATCCATGTAACCAGGCAGGTCAATTGTGACTGAGTGTGCAAAGCCACTTAAAGTCTGTCGTTCTGTAGCTGTTCACTGTGCTATTTCTTTTGCTTATGCTGGAGGCTGCTGTCAGAAAAGGCAGCAAACTGCACCCCTCATTGGGCTGCTCTGCTCTGGTTCTGGGATCTATACAGAGACATCATACAGTTGACTGAGGCAGAGCAGAAAATGAAGATGTACTCAAATTAGTACTGCAATAGCCAAGTACACTTAAAAGCAGATTAAGATACAAGAGGTCTGATTTATGAAGACCCACTTGCTTTAAAAGAGAGAAATAAGGAGAACCTTTTCACCAGACTTGAGACTTTTGAAAGAGAGACTGAAATGGAAATGCTGACAGATTTAACTTTAGAGCTCTTGAATGGACCTACCAAGACATAAAGGGTGTCAGAAGCCTGCAAAGCATTATTACTCACAGTGATGCAAAGATAAAAACTTTTAATATCCAGCTCAAGGAAACTCCTTATTCATTTGTAGAATGAAAATCACATAGTTTTTCATGTGCTTAGAAGCAAACTTTGTTTTTGTGATGAAAATACAGATTGAATATGTTTTGCCTACCAATGATACTTTGAAAGCAAAGGTAGATATGTAGATGTACTTTTTAGTAGCAAGAATACCCTTGGTGCGTCTATTTGCTAGACTCTATTTGAGTCTTCTGTATATAATGAAAGATTTATACCTGCATTTTCTTTGGTGCATACAGGACATAGAAGACTGCAGTATGTCAAAGCAAGACAAGGTTTTGCCAGACAAGGGAGCTTTGATAGTTCAGGCTAGAGTAACTGCATGGCCACAGTCAAGTCTTATATTTCCAGGGCAACTTCTTATAAAGTTTAGAATTCTTACACTAATTGAAGACCTTTTCCTTATGTCTGAAATGTAAGTGAAGGCCTGTTCTGTGAACAGATGGAAATGAAAAGAAAGCTTAGACAAATTTACTTCCTAAAGTTTTCATTTCAGCTGTAATTTTGTAATTTTACACTCCAAGGGGAAGCAAGACAAGTTTTATTTTGAAAACACCGTATTTAGTTTTTGTCCTCCACTATGCACCTTTCAGACAAGCACAGAGTAAGGCTTTATACATCCACAACTAAATTTTCAGAATCAGTGAGCACCATAGATTTCTATGACAACATCTGGAGCTGTATGTCTTAAGATCTCTGAAAAATCAAGCCTTCAGACATTATTGCTTCATTTCCCCAGGCAAATCGTCTCAGAGTACCTCACAAAATGAATCAGAAATGCAGAGTGCTGCAGTTCAATTTGTACTAACATTTATGTCTTTAGAATGTCAGGATAGCTTTTTAAATGTTTCCTCATAAAACTAAGTCCACTGTCAACAGCATTCCTCACTCTGATTAGAGGAAGTACTTTACAGCTTAATAAAATCCTAAACCAAGCAGAGCTGCCAAAGTTTCAGAAGAAAATATGTGAAAGCAGCCTTGCTTTTCTCTGAGCTGTAGAAAAGTCATGGTGTGGCCAAATGTGTGTATTGGGCTTGTGAGGCAAGGTTTTGGTAGCTACTGGGCTGTTTTGTGTGAGAAGCTGCCAGAAGCTTCCCCCACGTCCAACAAAGCCAATGCCAGACTGCTGGCCAGGGCCAAACCCATCCGGGGTGGTGGAGGTGCCTTTGGTATAACACAGGTAAGAAAAGGGGGAAAAATTGCTGCACAACAGCAACTGCAGCCAGATGAGAGAGGAGTGAGAATATGTGAGAAGAAAACAGCTCTTCAGACACCAAAGTCAGTGCAGAAGGAGGGGCAGGAGGTGCTCCGGGCTCCGGAGCAGGGATTCTCCTGCAGTGCAGACCAGGGGGAGTCAGGCTGTGTCCTGCATCAGGTCCATGGTGGGGCAGAGACCACCTGCAGCCCACGGTGCTCCCGTGCCAGGCTGGGTGGAAGGAGTTTGCCCCCCACAGGAGGCCCATGCTGGAGCAGGCTCCTGGCAGGACCTGGGACACACGGGTGGAGGAGCCCACTCTGGAGCAGGTGTGCTGGCAGGACTTGTGTCCCCTTGGCAGGGACCCACCTGGAGCAGTTAATGAAAACTTCAGTCTATGGAGGAGGGGGAGACTGCGAGGGGTCCTCCCCCTGAGGAGGAGGGAGCAGCAAAGATGCTTGTAATGAACTGACCAGACCCCCATTTCCTGTGCTCCAGTGCCTCTGGAGGGGAGGAGGTGGAGAATACTTGGGGTGAAATTGAGCCTCTGAAGAAAGGAGAGGTGGGGAAAGTTGATTTTTAGATTTAGTTTTATTTCTCATTACTCTATTCTGATCTCATTGTTAATAAATTCTATTAATTTCTCCAAATCAAGTCTGTTTTTCCTGTGACAGTAATTGATGATGATCTCACCTTGTCCTTATCTTGACCCAGGAGCCTTTCATTATATGTTTCTCCCCTGTCCAGCTGAGGAGAAGGAGTGCTTGAGTGGCCTTGGTGGGCACCAGCTCTCCAGCCACAGTCAACCCACCACAGCATGTAGGTGAACACTATTCTGTCTTCCACTATGATGTGTAAAACAGCATTTCTCACTGCCTGTGGACAAGAAGGTGAAGCTTCCTTCAATAAATTTTGTAAGGCATTAGTGAAACACTTTACACCATTACAATTTCTGTTGCTCCTTCTCATACTCCTTCTCATAATCTGATCCCTGTGATATGCCATGGTGTTGTTTTGTTTTTGTTTTTTTTAAGGGATGTTGCTTGTTTGTTTTCGAAAAAAGAATAAATGGATTCTTTATGAATAATTGTTCCTGTGAAGTCTTCCTAAGCCACTGTTTTTTCAGGAGATCAGACTGTTTCCTCAGACAGTGTAAAATGCATCAGGAGGTGTCAGGCTCTCCCAACTGTCTTGAAGAATGAGGAGTTATGACTTCTGCATCCTGCTCAAGTCAGTGCCATCCACACAGTGTTGCATATATAAGCCCTCTGTGCTTTCTGTTAAAGGGAAAAGAAGTCCCAAAAACGCTTCTAATAAATATTTTTCTGATATAGATTAGGGTTTGCTTATGCTTGGCCAGTGACTGTACTGCACAGTAGGGTAGCATTTATGTTCCCCTGCCTGGTAGCTCAGATTTACCCAGAACAATATGTGAAATAATGGCTCTGGCATGATTACTCCAAGCGTGGCTTTCATCCCAAGTATGTCAAAGCCTTTGGTATAGAAACTTGAATGTCATGATGTAAACATGCCTGTGTTCTGGAATGGTGCACAGGAATATTGTATTCTGTAGGTTAGAGCCAGTCTGCTGTTGGCTGAATGTTGTCTGGAAAACAACTTTCTCCATTAAATTATCAGTGCAATAGTTGTTTGCATTCTCTCCCTTGCTTTTAAATGAGCATTTTCTGCCATTGAAGGTCTTTCACTCCTCATTCTCCAATTTCCCTCTTCCACAAGCTCCTGTCCAGAGCCCCTTTTGAGAATATTTCCAGTCCTGGTATGAGCACCAGTAATTCTGACAGTGCTTCTGGTGTGGCTTCTATATAGTTTCAGGCTATCTAAGGCATTAGATCTAATAGGTCTAGAAGGAATCAGGGACAGTTTGGTTCTGTACAAATAATAATTTCAATGGTAACAGTCACTCTGTTCTGTTCCTTTCCCAATATCGTATAAGTTTGCTTGAGGTCATAACAAAATTCTTGTGGTTTGACACCTTCTGTAATATAACTAATATAATATAATTAATATAATATAATTAATATAATATATAATATATATAATATATATAATATATATAATATAATATAATATAATATAATATAATATAATATAATATAATATAATATAATATAATATAATATAATATAATATAATATAATATAATATATAATAATATAATATAATATAATATAATATAATATAATATAATATATAATAATATAATATAATATAATATAATATAATATAATATAATATAATATAATATAATATAATATAATATAATATAATATATAATAATATAATATAATAATAATAATGTAATATAATATAGAATAGAATAGAATAGAATAGAATAGAATAGAATAGAATAGAATAGAATAGAATAGAATAGAATTAGAATTATAATAGAATAGAATGTCAGTCTTGAATCCAGAAAAACATATAATGTTTTTGTACGTGATACCAGTATTGTTGTATATATAAGCATAGATTATGTATTTACTAAGGGTAAAGAGGTCAGAGCTCTAGATAAATTGAGTGGAGATGAATATGCAGCTCTTGTTTATATGACTGAGCATAATGCACCCAAAGATATGAGCCTGTGATGTTCTGCTTGTCGTGGAGAATGTGTAATGAATAAAATGCAAATATTGTGTGAAGGAAAAACTGTACAACAGCACAATGGTACAACTCCTGTCCAACAGTAAGGAGCCACTGTAATGCAACAGAATAAAACAGACATAATTATTTACTGATACATCAGTGCCTGTGCAAGGGTAAAATTAGCAGGGTTAGGAAAGAGGGAGAAAGCTCACACCTTTTGTGAGCTTCTCTGGCAAGATAAACACCAGAGGAAGATTTCTCCTGTCAAAAAGGACAAAGATTCAGTCTAAATTACCAAAAATATCATAAAAGATCACATAAATTTAGGAGGATTTAAAAAACTTGGTAAAGGTACTATTAATCAGTTTATTTTGTTTGAAAAAACCAGACAATGCTTCTGGCTAGGGTCTTGAGGGGAGATCTGTCTAGAATATCTTCTGCTGACAAACCTAAGATATAAAGTAGGTTTAGCCAGTGAGACAACTAGAAAAACCAAAATATTTATCATCTGGCCAATCAAGTGAATTCACCAGAGAATTACTTGTTTTCTTAGTTCTCCAACAAATGGTGAGTGTTCCTTTCTTGTGACCTGTAGTTACATGAGGTGAGTATGTGTATGGCACTGAGTCCTTTAGGAGTCTCTCAGACTCCAGATGCACATAAGAGAACATTTATTGTTCATGCAAATTCTAACATGGCAGGTTTAAAAAGATGGATGCAGCTGTTTTTTCCAGATGCAAACTGTGTTGTGTTATCAGTAATGAATTGTGGACTGGATTTGGTAACACTGAATTCTAAAGAAAAAAAGAATGAAGATTTGTCCTACTTTTTGAAAGTATGATTTTAAAATATAATTGCTTGTACTACCAGAAAGCCCCATTTGAGGCAAAAATATTATCTATGGGGATAGAGCCCTAAAATTGGGATACCTACCTGTCAAATCTCATGAGGTGTAATGGTTATTGATAATGCACAATGTGATGCCTTCAGTGTCCATGGCTATACAGGAAGATTCAGTCCCATAACGTGGGCCTGTGGCTGGATGCACCAATGATGTTCCTCTGCCCAGCTGATCAAAAGCATTCCCTGGTTTTTATTTTTTTTTCCTTCCATAAGTTCTGTTTATGGGGTTGAAATGTATCCTACAAAATTGGAAGATGGAAAAAAGGACAGCATTCAAAGAGGGATTTAGAGAGATTGTCCGGATATGCAGGAGGATTTTAGGAAGAGCAAAACTCAGGAGCTTCTACCACTGCATTAGTAATACTAATGAGGACTAAATGTGGAAGATGTGGCCTGTTGCTAAAAGGATGGGAAAATTAGTGGCAGCAGACGGAGATACAGCCGAGGTGCTCACTGCTGTCCTTGAGCCAGTCTCCATTGGCTTGGTGCTAGTGAAATATAACTAATCCACCTCTGATGACTGGAAGTTCAGGATGCAGCTCATGTGGAAGTGTTTCTAATGTGAGGAAGCTCTTGCTTTCAGAAGATGGTATCTCACACTCTTTAATAATGGTGTTCTGGTGGATTTTTGTTAAAAATGTTTTGGCAGATGTGGGAATATCTTAATGCTTCAGAGCTGGTGCAGCTGTCAAGGAAGACCTTAAAGAAAAAAAAATTGATTGTTGAAATATACTGTGATGCACTAAACAGAGTATTACCATACAAAATATATTTAATTCGAATGTTTATTCTAATGCTGGCACAATGAAAGGGTCACAGCTGAGAGTAAACTCACCGCTGTGCTCTGTATGCCCAACCAGCCTGCAAAATACACTTCTTTCTGAAAACATTATCTTTTTTTCCAATTAATACTGTTCTACTCCTTGCTCAGCCTAATGCCCTACCCATAGTCATACAAATCTGCAGTACACACATTTCTGTTACTCTTATGGAGAGTGATAAACAATGTAGTTGATGTTTCAGTTGAAGAAATCCTCCTTCAAGACCCCCATGCCATGTGGAGTGTCTTCCAGAAGCCTAACTGAATCTAGCCTAAGGACCAAGAGTGTGGATTTGTCCCAGGAATAGGTGTGGTGTTAACTCAGTTTAGAGACTTGTTACTCTCATTCTTTATTGAGGGTGTCTCATTCAGCCCCAAGTTTTCTAATCACAATGATTGCCTTTGCCAAAACACAGCAGAATAAACCCATGGAATCTGTGGGAATCAAATACAAATTAATCAGCTTCAACAAATATGGCATGTATATATAGATGGTTACCATCTACTTTATACAAGTAGTATGCTCTCAGAAAAGATTGAGTTGAAAAAAGATCATTTACAGGAGAAAAAAGAATCATTTTCAAGTATAAGCAAAATACTGGAAAATAGTCATTAAAGTATAAGAAAGAGGAAAAAATGTTAAGAATGTAGTAGAAAGAACGTAGAAGAGAAAAGATTTTGGAAGGTGCAAGGCTGCTCTAGGAAGTCAAGGCATTCACCTCATATACATGTTCACATCTCATTTGAACAGCTTGGTGTTAAGAACAGCAGCAAAAGAAAGTTTAATCTGTTCATATGAATAAGGCTCTGAGGATCAATAGCTCAAAAAAGTCATCTGAAAGGTGAATGCAGATCTTTTACAAGATGTAGGTCAAAATCTGGTTTAGAACTTGAAATCCTGAAATCTGCTGTAAGACCCAAACAAACATGGCAAAGCACAGGAAAAAAAAATACAGTGTATTTTTTCCTTTTTTTTTCCTTTTTTTTCCTTTTTTTTTTTTTTTTTTTGTAATGTGCTGCAAAATTTCCTGTATATTTTGTTTTTTTAAAAAATTTAAGGGAGCCTACTCTTGTGATAGCTTTGTAGTTTGCATAAGAGTCATTAATAACTTATGCACCTTCCAGCCTAGCTCCTTTGTCTGACACCTATTCAGCCGTAACTATGAAAAATTACTTTCACACAAAGCCTTTTCAGTCCCTGGAAGTACAGACTGAAGTTGAAACCATTAATTTTTCAGGAAATTTAAACTGACTACTTGGCCAATGCCAGACTTATTTTGTAAGGAAGATTTTTTTCATGAAAAGTCTGGTCTTGCTTTTTCCTTTTCTGCTTTTAGAGTGCTTTTTTACACCTACATTTATGTGCCTATGCTAAGAAAAAAAAAAAAAAAAAGAATTTTTTCCCCCCATCCATAAAGTATTTAAACAAAATTTCTTTTTCTGAGTATGTCTCATTCTTTCTCTTGGTATTATTTGGTAGAAGAAGCTGGAAGCTATCTCCAAGGTCAGAAAATTATTCTGAATCCATCTTGTCTTTAGGGTTGATCCAAACTATTACAAAAGATGAAATGGTAAAAATACAGCAGTACTAGCACCAATAAAATAATTTGTCCCTTTCCTTTTTTCTCTGGCAAAGAATTGAATGACAACACTACCCAGATGTTCAGGTCTTGAAGAGGTCTGAAGCCTTGATTTTGGCTTCAAAATAATTTTTCCTTGAAATGAATTTTGACTTCTTTATATTGTTGGTCAATAAAAGCCTTAAATTTATAATTTGAGGCTATAAAGCTAAAATATCTCTGAAAGGGCAATCACAGCATTCATTTCAAAACCTATTGACCATGAATAAGAAATACCTTAAGAAATAAACAAGGATATCTTTTCCCCTTTCTTTGATATGATTTACAAAGGTTTCCAGAAAATCTTTTTATTGCTCTCTCATTATATTAAAGAAATATTTTTAGTAGCAAAGTTTTTGTCATTTGATTTCACTTTTTTTCCACTTTTTAAATTTACTTCCTAGTTCATATGTTTCCCTCATGTTGCAATTAGTGTTAGAATCAAGAAGTAAGATTATGACAAATATTAATTTTTCAGAATTACTTCTTGAAAATTTTTCCTATATTAACTGTTTTTTCAAAACCTTAGAAAAGGGATTAGTACAAAAGGGATTTAATGAACTTTGCAATGACTGTCTGTAAGACTTGCTCAGCAAATTACTCTGTGTGGCATAATTTTACTTACTTATGTATTGATTTTAAAGTCTGTGAAGTTGAATGGACTTAAAATTCGTGTTGATCTTTTGTAATACTCTGTTGAATAGCATCATACAATGTGTTCAGGCAGTTTGGTTCATAAGACCCTAGAAATAAAATACTGCAGTAATGTCAAAATTTAAGTCAGTGCTGAATGACAGAGAGTGACTTTTGCTTGAGTTGAGAAAGTGTTGAAAAGCAACGCTTAAAAGTTTCTTCATATTGTTGATCTTCACCATGTTCTTAAGGAATTAATATAATTTTTTTTAATATTTTATTTTAGAGGGCTTCCTTCCATTCTGAATTTTTGCTGACTGGATGAAATGTTGCAACCCTGTGTTGATAGTCAGAAGTAAAATAGTACATTTAATGTTATAAATGGTAGATTATATATTCAAGAGCAAGCTGATGTGGAGGTGTCTATGTTGATTTTTTCTTTATTTATTTTCTTTTTTTTCCTTTTTTTTCCTTTTTTTTCCTTTTTATAGCATATTCTGAATTTTATGGAGAACACAGGAAATTTTTTAATTTAAACATAGGGTATGGCTTACACCCTTTCTCTAGTCCATTGACCTTTTCCCCCAGGCTTCATAACCAAGTCCTGTACTTTTTGTGTCAACCTCTGCACATGTTGGATGGTGGCAGAGTCAGAGACATGCCAGCTGAAGACAGCATAGCTGGCGTCTCCCACATGTTAAACCAGGCTGTGGGACTAATTCTGTTAAGCCAGCTCAACTACCATCTCGACTTCATCAGGGATAAAGCACTGAAGTGGTGAAGGGGTGCCTCTCTCTGTGTCCTGCTGAGATCTGAAAATGCGTGAGGAAAAACCTGTGATCCGGGTTTCAAAAGCCAGGGAGAGTTCTGATAAATGGCCTGCATTAGTTCACTGCAAAAATGAGCCACTGATCCAAAGGAATCAGAATGGTCTTTGAACCAGAGAGAGTTTCAATTCAGATCAGCTTGGGATCTGTGAAATATCAGAATTGTAACTTCCTCTGTGGTCCTCTCTCTGGAGTCCAGCCGCGGAAATATTTCTGAATTGCTAGCAAAGTTGGTGCTGTGGATTTCTACCCATAGCTGGGCCTCATCCCAACTGGGGCTTGCCATGGGCTGGAAACCACATCATCACCAGCCCCTAACAGCCCTTCTGCCTTTCTGGCTGGCAGGACCACAGCTTAAGAGAGTGAGAGAGGATGGCTTGCTCGTCAGTGCTTTCCATCCCTTCTTACCCAGATCTCTAAATATTGCACAGGTACTTTAGATAGGGATCTTTAATATAAAAAATAATGAAACCTAGTTTCTAGCAGGAACACTAAGCCTGAAAAGGAAATGAACTCAAGTATTCAGAATTAATTATTTTGTCTGAGTGTTGTGTTTTTTTCTTAGCATGAGGGAAGAATAAATAGAAGACCTGTTTAAACTTTCAGAATGTAAAGCTTAAACAGAAACCTCAATTAGTTGGAATAAACTTAGCTTTAAAAATTATGAATACATGTAAATATAGTGGAAGCTATAGTTCATGTAAAAAGTACTTGAAGCCTGCTGCATACATAAAACTGATTTGTCAAAATATTCAACCTGCGAAAAATGTCATCCTTATGATTTTACTTGCCTGATGCCTCCTTAATGTAATGGAATTATAAGAGGAAAATTCAACAATGAAACAAAAAAATTTCAGTAAGAATTTGTTTCTATAAAAAGGCCTATGATTATAAATATGAATTGTATGAATTTCAAGAAGTCTGAGTGACAATCCTTGCAGTGTGATAGAGGAACTAGTGTAACTTAATTTACTGCTTTTATGTTTTCTGTCTGTAAGAATACCTGCCCTGTCTATTAGTTCTCAATGTAGCTTTTAGTGACAAAATAAGTACTATAATTAATATGCCCCCTAGGACAGTGTTGTTCCATATATTGTGTTGAAGAACACTTCAAGGCAGATCCACCTTTACATTTCCACTCTCTTTCATGCACCTTTGAAGGTAACATCCCTGGTGGCATGTTAATTCCATTGTAGCTTCTAAACTGCCTTCCCAAAGAACCTCCATGTGCGTGGCAGCATGCACAATGATCCTGTCATTAATTCTGTAATAGCATTGAGGCAGCACCAGCACAACCTTACCATGGGTTCTGTCTACTGGATATTACACAGACACTCCTCTGATTCAGCCACTAGTTTGATTCCACTGCTAAAGCTCATGGGAGAGTATCTTTAGGAAGTAGGAATTGGGTGGAAGATAAGAATATCATAATTTCTTGGCAGATTGAGGAAGTTACAGATGAATCGATTTTTAGGTACAGCCTTTATTTTTGTCCTTTAAGAGGCAAGAGAAAAAATGCATGTGCTTTGTCCTTTTTGAGCCAGTTGTGCAAATGTACTTCAATTAGAAGTTTTTCTAGTAATTTGAGTAAATAGAAACTTACATTTTTGACTTAGCTCTGCAACATCGGTTCACTAAATTATTTTCCTGGTTTAATAGCATGAGCTTATGCCATATTTTTAAGGAAGCACAAAGGGAATAATTGAAATAAGAGGTCCAATATTAAAGGCTAAAATGAATGAGCTAAAAAATAAGCTTCTGGCAATATGGAATTATTTAGTGTATTTTGTTGCATAACAGGGGTCTAATTTGTGATGTTGCCAAAATATGCAAAATCTGAAATCCTTATTAGTGAGTCAGAGTCATCCTAGTAGCTAAAATCTTTCATATGAAACACCTGTGAGTTCAAGGTACATTAGAAACTGGCAAGAGCATCTTAAAATACTGAAATAAATTCTAAATAAACTGTTTTGCCTGGGAAAATTTTGTCAAAATTAAGTGCTTGCAGTGGAATCTCAAATGATTATTGTTATGGGTTACTTTAGGGATGGCATTTAATATATCCACATATATATATGTATTGTTTACTGTGAAATAACTTTCTGCTCAATTGTTTTATTATGAATCAATGGATGTGGCATATCCTGTTACTCATACCTATGTTGATTTATATTTAAAATTTATGCATGATTTTTTGTATTTCTATATTATAAAACATTTATTTAAATTTAGTGCTTGAACTTGCTCAGTCCTTTCTGTCAGTACATTCTTTTTGACAATTTTTAAACATACGAAAACATCTTTCACAGGTTTGGAAGTTAGTACTAAATAATGACAAAAATGCCCCCCAAACCTGTAAATATTTCAGATATGTGTAGCTATTTTATAACTCTGTTAAATATTCAAGCTTCACATCTAATGCTGTTTACTGGCTGGATGCATTTTCAAATTCTTGCATCAAGAAACATGGTCATATTGTCTGTATTATAAAAATTGGCTATGGATTTTTCCAAAACTAGGACAACTTAATTTCTCACATAATGAAATAATCAGATAATTTTATATTGGGATACTAACCCCATTGTACATGTTGTTTGTAACAGGTGTCATATACTGTCTATTTATGCTGAAGGAAGTCTCAGCCAGACACTTTTCCTTCAAATGATTAAGTATTAATATGTTTGGCTTTTGTTTCTTTGTTTATTTTTTTTCATATCTGCTCTTATCCACTAAGCTCATGATATGCAGATATTATTCTTTTTAGAAGTACCAGCATAAAATCTGATCTCTTGCTAACTTGAGTCAGCAGAACTGCAACAGTCATATGCTGTTTGTCATTCCTCACAAGCAGGTAGCAGGGTGTCATCATGTGTAGTTTATTACCTTGCTGATAGCACTGTATCATGCACTCAAAACTTGCATTAAAGCAAGTTTTCAAAATATAGAGAGAGCATAATACTAAAGGATTTTCCTCTTCTGGCTTATTAATTAAGCCACCAAGGCCGTTTGTACTTCAGTTCAAATTTCAGCACAGACATAAAGTAGTTTTCTCTTCAAAGCTGCTGAAATAGCACCTTCTTTGATTTTTAATTTTTTTTACCTCTTCTCCCCATTAAAAAAAATGGGAAGTTGTTTTTCATATTCATTTTCATATTCTGTTGTTCTGGCTTACTTTGTTCCATTGCATTCTGAATTTCACAGTGACATAGTAAGCAATGCCAACAATAACTTGAAGTATATGAGACCATTAAACTGCTTAAGATTTGTTTGCAATTTGGGTTTGATAAAACCTTTCTGTACCTTCTGCACAATTAACCCTCATACTTGGATACTGTGCTCATTAACACTGATGATATTGAAACCTAATTGTATTCGTTTAGATCTGGAATTATTCTTTCTTCATAGTGTCACAGAATCAGCTAGGTGGTCATAGATCATAGAGCAGCCTATGACCTTGTCAACTAGACCATGGCACTCAGTGCCACATCCAGTCTTTTCCTAAACACTTCCAGGGATGGTGTCTCTGCCACCTCCCTGAGCAGCCCATTCCAGTCACCTTTTCTGTGATGAAATTCCTCCTATTGTCCGACCTAAACCTCCCCTGGCACAGCTTAAGGCTGTGTCCTCTTGTCCTATTGAAAGTTGCCTGGGAGAACAGACCTACCCTCACCTGGCCACAATCTTCTTTAAGGTTATTGTAGTGAGTGGTGAGTTCTCCCTGAGCCTCCTTTTCTCCAGGCTAAACATCCCCAGCCCCCTCAGCTGCTCCTTGTAGGGTTTGTGTTCCAGACCTTGTTGCCTTTCTCTGGACATGCTCCAGCAGCTCAACATCCTTCCTAAGTGGTGAGGAGCACAGTACTCGAGGTGCAGGCTCAGCAGTGCTGAGTAGAGGGGAAGAATGAGCTCCCTGCTCCTGCTGGCCACTGTTCCTGATACAGGCCAGGGGCCACTGGCCTTCCTGGCCATGTGGGCACACTGCTGGCTCGTGTTCAGCTGTCAGTCAGCACCCCACGTCCCTTTCTGCCTGGCCATTGTCCCCACTCTGTCCCCAGCCTATAGTGCTGCAGGGGGTTGTTGTGGCCAAGTGCAGGACCTGGCACTTGGTCTTGTTGAATCTCCTATTTTTGGATTCAGCCCCTTTCCAGCCTGTCCAGGTCCCTCTGCAGAGCCCTCCTTCCCTCCTGCAGATCAACACTCCCATCCCACTTGGTGTCATCTGCAAATTTGCTAACGGCAGACTCAATCCCCCATCCAGATCATCACTAAAGGTGTTAAACAGGACTGAGCCCAACACTGATCCCGGGGGCACATCACTGCTGGCTTGCTGCCAAGTGGATGTTATGCCTTCTAATGTACTCTCATGTCAAGAAACTACAATGCTAGCTTACAGCATAATATTTCTCTCTTTCATAGCAAAAAATATGTCTTTCACACTGGCACCTTTCCACAATGCTTTTTCTTCCTGACAGGATTACCCTAATATTTTTATTATGCTTACACTAGCTGCCTTGAGGTCTGTATCAGTAGTTTGAACACCTCCATTTTGTTGCTTTTCCCTTTCAGCAGTTCAGTTACTTCCTTTAGGAAGCAGCAAATCTACCTTCTTTTCAACAGTGCAGGCTAGGCCAGCTCATTCCTTTCGTTATCTATGTTGATTGCATATTTACTGTTCTCATCAACATTAATAGTTTCCTTCTCCTTATTGCACTTTCAAATTTTCCCTGGTAATCATTCTTCTACTGTCATATTCTGACTTACTCATTTTCTTCTTTCTGTAAACTACAGCCGAGCACAGACCTTCATCTGCTTTTAGAGCTTCATGTGTTTTCCTTTTTCCCTCCACACTGAAAAACCAAGCTAATGCAAATAAGGCAGATCTCTTTCTAATTTCCCCCTGTACTCCTTAATTTAAAACTCAACTCATTAACCCTGCTATCACGCATTTCATCTTGATTCAACCTTCTCTATGGATTCACATCCATGGAGCAGATACCCATTCAATCAGTACTCATTCTAATGTCTTTCTGATCTATTACTATCATTTTTCCACAGCACTAAATCTTGATCTTCATTATTTTGCTGTGCTTCTTCTTTCGTTTGAGAAAAACTACAAGAATTTCAATTAAAATTGCCCAGGATTCCCAGAGGCATAATGTGTAGCCCCTTTAACATGAGTTTTATTTTGTCAGCTTTGCTGATATAGTGGATAGTCCCTGGGTTTTTCTGACTCTCATGAGTGTTTTTCAGATTCCCATCCTCCTCTTATGGCCTTGTTTGTGTAGACAACATATCCTTCTTTCTTCCATATGTGTTATAAAAAAAACCCACTTCTTCCTCCTAATAAGAGCACCACTAACCAAATTAGGTAGCCAGAAAGCTAATTCTTGTATTATATTTTTTTATCCAACCTCCTCATCTTTTCATAATACCATTCCTAATTTCCTGAAGCTCAGGGGCTCATTCTTTATTCATACACACACCTTGACCTTTCCAGTCCTATTTCCAAGGAAGGGATTGGTGCAGGAATGTGTAATAATGTCTCTTGGGTAAAACATAGAAGTTGATGTTTTCAGTTGTTCAAGACAAGGAAATGAGAGGCAATTTTATGAAGTTTGTTCATTCTGCAAAACCAATATGCTCCTGTTGGTGTCAAGGTCTTCCCTACGAGCCTCAGAAACCCTTTGTAGGAAATGGGCTGTTTTCTAAAGAAAAAACTGAGGAATTAAGAGATGTAAAGTCCTCGTCTTGATCACCTTTATGAAAAGCTTCATATGCCACTGCAACTGCAGTAGCAGCTAGTTGATTAAGAAATTATTTGAAGTTAAATAAATATTTTTCCATTTTATGGACCTTTTTTAAATTTTTTTATTAGATAATTATTTTATTTATTGTTATTTTTATTTCTTGCATACTCAATAATTGAACAAAAAGTAAACATGACTTTTTCTGTACCTACTAATCCAGTATGGTAAATTACAGTGAGCCAAGACCTTTTCTTTGGCATTTACCAAACATATAAATCATACTAGGTTTATTGGGAGGCTTATATATTTGAAAGGATCATGGTGAAAACACACTCATAGGAAAACTGGGATTGTTGCATGAAATATTTTTAAACCAAATACAAAGTCAAAGTTTTTTCCTTTATCAACCAAAAAATAAAAAAATTAAAACAGAATATTTTTTTTTCTGGTGAGGCAGACAGTGCAACAATGCAGAGAAGTTTGTATTTATACTCCATCATTGGCACCAGTGAAATTCCCTCTCTGATGCTTTGTTACAGATGATGTATGATGTATGATTACTTAAAAATTGTTCAGTTGTTGGTGTTTTTTTCAGTTTTGATATAAAAGGAATCATAATTCTTTTTTTTTTTTTTTTAACATTCTTTTAACTCCTTACATGTATTTGCATAGAACTTGTAGCAGCAGCACCTAACAATTTCAAGACCCAGAAGGTGCCACATAACATGTGCAGTATATGACAATGATTCACTACATTGGTGGCTGAAGAGTTTTTAGACTTCATATCTCAAGAAAAATCTAGCAATTGATGACCCTTTTGAGGGGCTGATTTAGAGGGAGAATACATCTAATGCTGTCTGAGTGTGATGAAGAGATTGTGGAGGAAGATTTCTAAGTGGCTGGCCAAGTTAAGTGAAGCTAACTGCAGGAGTAGTGTCCCCTGATTCCTAATTTTCAGAAAAATACTTTATTCCTCTAAGGTACAGAGAATTTCTGCCATTTCATGCTTGGAATATTGCTTTGGGCTTCTTCTTCTGAAGTGTAATCTTTTTTTTTTCATTTTTATCTGGTTGACTAGGCTGAAAGCGCAAAAATCCAATTTTCAATGGATGAAAGTAATTCTGTACAAGTGGAGAGTTACACCTGCTTCATTGGATGAGTAAGGACTAAGTTTTTTTATCTGTATCCTTGAGGAGAGTCATTCACATAGAGGGTGTTTCTAGTCCTTGGTTAGGGTCCTGTTCCTATCCTGGCTCACCAGTCATCCAGGGACAGGTTTGTCATTTGGGATGGAGAGAATGGTTGTCTCTGTCAGTGAGGCTGTGCCTCCCTTCAACAATCCCTCCCTTACACTTCTGAGCAGCCATATGCTGCAGTGGTGATTCTCAGATTTGGTGTCTAACTTAGTGACTGTCCCTAAAACTGCTCTAACTTTGTGACTGTCACATATCTGCTCTACAGCGTGACAGCCTTGTGTTTTCTGCTGTATGCTTCAAAATCAGTTCTGGGGTCAAGATAATCCTAAAAATTATCCCAAGCTTAGGCTGTATTTAACTTCATACAAGAAAAGCAAGGAGAAGGATCCAAAGAATGTCATTATATATACATACAGGGCTTTTTTTTTTTAACTTGCACACCAAGCAAACACACAGTAGAGACTCAATTCCTTTCTCAATTACTTATATATATATATTTACCCACTCCACATTATCAGCAAATCAACAACTATAATGACTGAAAAGGTGTTCTCACCCCTAAGGAGTGGTAGCATCATTTACAGAAGGTACCAGATCACAAAGCTGTGATATTCTACAGCATGCTGGTGAGAAAACTGCTGGAATGTACAATTCCTTATCACTTGCAGGTATTATTAAGAGGGTGGTCTGACAGAACTGAAAGAGAAAAGCAAAATCTGCATGTGCTGAAGACAACTGCATGAGGTTCAAGAAAGTGAAGTGCCAGGTCCTGCCAGGTCACAACAACCCTCTGCAGTGCTAGAGGCTGGGGGGAAGAGGCTTGAGAGCTGCTCAGCAGAGTGGGACTGGGGCTGCTGGTTGGCAGCAGCTGAACATCAACCAACAGTGTGCCCAGGTGGCCAACAAGGCCAACGGCATCTTGGTTTGTATCAAGAATAGTGTGGCCAGCAGGACTAAGAAAGTTATTGTCCTTCTGTACTTGACACTGGTGAGGTCACATTTTGAGTACTGGGTTTGATTTTGGGTCACTCACTTCAAACAGGACCTTGAGGGGCTGGAGCAGGACAATTAAACTGGAGAAAGGTCTAGGAAATATACCCCAAGAGGAACAGATGAGCTAACTGGGGTTGTTTTGTCTGGAAGAGGCTTAGGGAAGATCTTATCAGTCTTTACAACTACTTAAAAAGGTTGTAGTGAGGTGGGGCTTGGTCTCTTCTGCCATGTCTCGAAGAGAAAGAAGGAATTTTGTGAAAGGTTCAGATTAGATAGCAAAAAAAATTTCCAGTGAAAGCATGGTTAGACTCCTCAATGAGTTCTCCAGAGAGGTGGTAGAGTCACCATTTCTGGAAGTGTTCAAGGTGCATCGAGGTGTGACACTTGGGATTTGGTTTAGGAGTCATTATGGTGGGGCTGGGTTTGACAGTTGGACTCTATGATCTTTGCCAACATTGGTGATTCTGTGATTCTATGATCTGTATAGTTTGTCTAAAGAGTGAATAAATGCACCTAGAGAAACAGGAATTATGTGAGTACTGGGAGGAAGCAAAAATGTGGTTAAATGCTTTGCATTTATTAGGATAAGACTGTCTCTGTACTTGCTGCATGTAAAATGTGCCAAAAGGAATGTGGCTTGATGTAATGGGATATAATTTAGTGAAGAAACAGTTTAGATCAATAACAAGACAACTACCTGACATGGAGATCTATCCAATTCCAGAAGAACTCTCTTAAAAAATATAAAAATTAAAAGCTCCATCCTTTAAGACATTTAAAATTATAGTAGGAAACATCAGGGAAAGAGTCTATTTTGACAGGCAATGCCTCTTTCTCCTACTTTCTTTCTAAAGCACCCACAAGTATTGCTGTAATACCTGGGTGCTTCAAATGGACTAATGGGACTTTGTAATTCATATAATTTTCTGATATGGTTAGGCTTTTGAGTGGCCTGAGTACTTTTGTGATATAGCCTACTGATAATGGTTTTTCTCCACTGAGATAAGTGCTTCCTAAATGAACCCTATTTTGAAACTGTAACAGTATGTTTCCATAATTTTCTATCAATGTATTTTCTTGATAAAATTTTTAGCTCATGTGTTTAATTTTTTTTGCCAGACGTATTTTTTTGTAAGCATATCACTTTTGCACTTACAAGCACTGTGAAAAGCAGTACAAAGTCATCTTCCTTTCTTCTTTTTCCTTTTTCTTTCCTTTTTTTCCTTTTTATATGTTTGAGTCTAGTACATGTAAACTATTAATGTGTAAATACCAGCATGAGCTACTTTTTGATAGGAAGACCTGAAATGTTCACTTATGACTGTTAGTTTAATGGTTGGACTTGATGATTTTAAGGGGGTTTTTTTTCAGCTTCAATGATATTGTGATTCTGTGGAGAAGTATGAGGAGGGATAATTTCTGTTTATTTCCACTAGACTTGAGGAAATTAATAAGTTTATATCCAGAGTCTGGTATTTTTGTGTTTTCATGCAATGGTGACAAGCTGCCTTGCTTTTGAGGTAATTCACATCTCCAGAAAACACAAAGAAAAACAGAAGCAGACATAAGGAGAACTTGAATGTACAGAGGAATGAAAGTACAGAGGGAAAGCAATGCCAGCATGAAGTGAGGGGCTTGGGATACCAAATGTTCTGGGGAAAATCCTGCTTGTTTTAATGATACATGCACACAATCCAAACTGCTGCTTAATTGCAGGATATTTTTAATATAAATGAAAATATGTTAGCAGTACAACTTTTGCAAACTCTGGAAACTTTCACAGTTCCAGGTTTAAGCTGAGGATGGGCCATTCCAGCTTGGAAAACAAGGGCTGCATTTACCCCAGGGATCTCTCCATCACTAAGCTTCAGCAGCCAGGAGGACCACTGCCCCCCTGCCAGCACTCAGGTCTCACAGCCCAGCACTCTGCTCCCTCTCACACCACACCCACAGACATCCTCTAGTTGTTAATGTACTCAGCAGCTTTTCCCTCCAGCTACTCTTGCTCTTAGACCAGGTGGTTATCACAGCAAATTGTTCCTCTGCCTCTCCTCCTTCTGTTCAGTCCCTGTCCAGCCCCTTCAGCCTGTGAAAAGGGTGACTACTTATTTTTCTTCTTTTTTCGTCTTCAAAAATACATGGTGCCACTACTTGGTTTCTTAAATCCTACCCAGATGATCAGAATAATGCAAGAATTATTTATATGGTACTGAATCACACACACACACACACTTTTTCAAATATTTTTTAAAAGATTAGATTTAGTTTGGTAACTTTTATTAACGCTCTGAAGGAAAGATGGAATGAGCTCACCAGTTCATTTCATGTACTGATTGTAAAATGTGCACTTCAGAAAAATACATGTTTAGAAAATTAAATTTATGCATTTTGCTTCCTGCCTTTGTTAAAACATCTGGATTTTGCTGCTTGGTGTTTGCTGGGGGTTTTTTGTTTGGTTTTTTTGGGGTTTTTTTTGAGTTGGGTTTTTGTTGTGGTTGGTTTTTTTTTTTGTTTGTTTTGTAGTTTTTCTTCTAGTATATATTTCATTTCTTCATCTAATTTACTCTATCTCAAGAGTAAAAGGAGAACCTATCTGTAATTTCTGAGTCTTAACCTTGAGTCCTAATATTGTTCTGCCTGGTTTGTGCAGCATTATTTCAAACATTGTAATAATCTTGCTATGACGAGGTAATCAAAGAAACAGAGTGTACTTGACATACAATGTTATTACTTTATGCACTAACACTACCATATCTTCTGATTCACTACTTCTTCCTGTAGAATCCAATTTGCCTTTGCTTTTTCCTTTATTTCTTGTTCTCATTTAAATGTCCTAATGTTTTCTTCTAGCTGTGTGAATGTGTATCTTTCTGGACTTAAGATATATCATTTTCTATTGTTTTCCGTGTTTCTTTTCTTTGGCTTAGGTTTTGTGCTCTGTCCTCCTTTAAGCTCTCTGCTGTGGGTGCCTTGTACCTTGCTTTGGATCTGAATGTGTTTCTGTTTCAGTAATATAGCATTTTTTATTTTGATGTTAATGATGTCTGCTGCAGATATTTTCTTCAAAATTGTTACTCTGGCCTCCCTGGTGTAAAGAGTTAATTCTGTCCTAGAATAGGATGTTTAGAGAAAATCAGGATTTTCTAATTGTCATCTTGTTTAAATTTGGAATGATTAAGGCAGAACGTTGTTTATATACTATTAGTAAGTTGTGTTTGGCTTTCAGCTGATAATAAATTATCAATTGAATTAAAAGCATAAATTGAAGAAAGGAATTGAAACTTTATGACTCTTAATTGCAGGTATGCAAATTTTGATATTAGAAATGAAGAAATTACTAACACATGGTAATGCAAGTCAGGCTTTGGTTTTGCATATTTACTTTATAAGCTTTTATAAAAGCCATGTCAAGGAGTGTTTTGTTAACTCACAATTTTGTATTTGATTAAAATCCAAAGATTTACTAAACCATGGAGAAAACCTTCTGTTCTTTTGTCTGTGAAATCTTGTGTGTTATAAGGCAATGGATATACTGAGGAAGGATATACTGATAACTAGCAATGAACAAAGATCTGATCAGTTATTCCAGCTAAAATCTCCAGAAAGCAGCTTTTGCATCACACTTCTGTAAAGGAAATGGACGTGGAAAGCACAGCTGAACACTTTTCTGCTTTCCTGTGTCCCCTTTCAAGGGATGGCGAAGAATGAGAAGTGAAAATTCTGTCATAAACTCTGTATTTTTCCTCTCCTTTGCATAGAAAAACCTTTGCAGCTTCAAGGTGAGAAGAACTGCTGAATGTAATTCATGCTATATATTTTAATTATTTTTCAACAATACAATGCAAAAGATTTTTTAAAAATAAAGCTGCCAGTACACTTGTAATGTTTCACTGTTTTATATCTATTTATGAAG
Organism: Luscinia megarhynchos; assembly: GCA_034336665.1. Lineage (NCBI taxonomy): Eukaryota > Metazoa > Chordata > Aves > Passeriformes > Muscicapidae > Luscinia > Luscinia megarhynchos. The sequence goes on along the minus strand of JAPFBE010000007.1, from coordinate 25,439,055 downwards.
TTTAAGCCTATGCAAACTTAGTCATGAACAGCTTTTTGTGTTGTTGCTGAAGAATTTTTTCTCTTGGATTGTTATTTTTATAAAAAGCTGTTTTAGTATATTGCCACTGTAACTAGGCATCACTAATATTGGTTGTAAAACTTTCCACAGCATTGTGAGGGCTGGAGAGACTTAGTGATTTTAAGAGTTTCAGGGACTGTTGTGCAAGCAAAAATGCTTATCACACTCACCAAGTCTTTCAGTGGTATGGAAAATTGTATCAGTTCAGGCTAATTCATTGTCAGCTTTTTAAGTGTAAGATACATGATTGCTACATACAACTTTCTGTGCTGTTTTCAGTGGATGGCAAATTCAGTCCCTAATAAACTATCAAAACAGATATTAATATCTCTAAGGACACTGTCATTTATATAGATAATTAGAGGATAGCTGAGCCAGTAATGGCATAGATTTTTTAAGAAAGAAACCAGAAAAAATAAACTATGATGAAATTATAAAATTAATGGAGGAAAGGAGTATAATAAAGACAATATATTTATCTTTAATATAACATTTTATGGTGTCTTTCTCAAATGCATATTTTGCAGCAAAGAGCACATTTCAGGTTGCCACCTGCATTTAAACATAGGTGTGTGGAAATACTGGCCAGATAAGTGCCGTGGAACCTTGTGTTGGGATTTTTAACCTGCTCCCTTGATGAGTCTTTGCAAAGTGGGAGAAGATGATCTGGGAGCTGCTGAGAGAGCACAAGTGGCTCCTCTTCTCCATCCTGGAGCTGGACAAGGCAGTCTGTTCTGTGCTTCCTGCAGGTGATCCAGGGGATGCTGGGCTCTCCTGGCTGGCACAGAGCTGCTGTCTGCTGACAAGCCAGGAGAGGAAAATAAAGGGAACCAGAGTGCTTCAAGTTATGTCAGAGCAGTGCTGTGTGGGAAGGTGAGTGGCAGGCTGAAACCATGGACCTTAGGGCAGGCTGTGAAGGAAGGACAGGTCAGTGGCAACCTGGCCATTGTCTTTGGAGTCCTGGAAGCTCCTTCTGCATAGAGCAGACTATTGCTGGCAGCAATGGAAGGAAGATGCTGGAGGTTCCTTGCCTGTGTTAGGCTCTGCTAGTGAGGCAAGGAGGAAGGTGCTCTCTTGAGTGCAGTCTGTAAATGGGCCTGAGCTTAATGGAACAATAAATAAGCTATGTCAGAAGCTTTATACATGGAAAATTAGCCTGGGGAAAAAAACCCCAGTGTATTACCTGAATTTCTGTGCTTATAAAAAGTTAGTAAAAGCATATGTAATCAACCTAGCCCTCAGGGCATGGTTTGCAGTCTTGTTGCCTGTGGTGAGTGTCCAGCCTGCAGGAATTTTCTTCCATATAGTCAGATAGAGTAAGATGAGAAACATTGCACTTGATGGCAGATCTATAGCTTAATTGGCCTCTAACTAGGGAAATGAGGGATCAGAAGAAGAAACTAGGTATTAGAAAAATAATGCTAGTTGGATATGAATGCCTGATAACTAGTGCTGTAAAATCACAAAACAGAATTGAAGAAATGCTGAGTTGGAATAGACCATCAGGATCATAGAATCTAACTCCTGTCCCTGCACAGGACCCATCAAGGGTCACACCATGTGCCTGAGGACATCATCCAAACACTCCAACTCTGTCAGGCTTAGGGCTGGGACCACTTCCCTGGGGAGCTGTTCCAGTGCCCAACCTCCCTCTGGGTGAAAAATCTGTCTCTGAAATACAACCTGAACCTCCCCTGACACAAATTCAGGGTGTTGCCTCGAGTTTTGTCACTGGTGATGAGAGTGAAGAGATCAGTATCTGCCCCTCCACTTTCCCTCATGAGGGTACTGAAGCCTGTCTGAGGTCTTCTGTCAGCCTTCTCCAGGCTGAACAGCCCAAGTGACCTCAGCCAGTCCTCACTCAGCTTCCCCTCAAGGCCCTTCACCAGCTTTGTGGCTTTCCTCTGGATGCTCTCTAATATCTTAGTGTGTTTCTTATATTGTGGCACCCAAAACTGCACACAGTACTCAAGGTGAGGCCGCCCCAGTGCCGAGCAGAGTGGGACAATCCCCTCCTTGCCTGGCTGGGGATGCTGTGCCTGATGCCCCTCCCTCCTGGCTGCCAGGGCTGACTCGTGTCCAACTTGCCATTGACAAGGACCCCAGGTCCTTTTCCACTTTGCTACTTTCCAGCTTCTCATTTGCAGTTGCTTCAATAATCCCTTCATACTTCCCCAGCTTGCAGTTATCTCACATTTAAGTCTGAATCAATCTGTGTTGATTACCAGCAAAGATCAAAGTAGGTGAAACACTTCGAGCCTATTTAAGATCTGTGTGAAGTATCCCAGGCTTTTCCCACAAAACTTGAGGTCAACATCAGCACCTGTGAGGAAAAAGGATAAAATCAGAGACTTAAAGCAGAGGTGCCATACACAGATGAATAAACAGCCAAGCAGCTTTGCTGTGTCTTGTGATTTGGCATGCAGTTGAAAATGACAGAAAGTAGAGCGGCTGTTCCAGAGACAATTTTAAAAGTAATGTGAAAATGAAACAGATACCTGCTATTTATTCTTCTTCTCTGAGTACCAGTAAAATCAAATGAGATTAAAAGTCCCTGGAATATTTACTGACACACATGGCAGCTGGAACCTGTGGAATGGACATGAACTAATCATCATATATGTGTTACTCCTTTCCTTTGGTCCATCAAAAAAGAGGAAGACTGGAAACATCAAACTTCAGACACCTGGAGAACAAAATACACAGAGGGAAGCCAGGATTTCCAGACAGCTATCTTTTCCTAACTGAATTCAAGTTTAAAACTCTATAAGATTGAATGTAATAAAAGATTCTTTTCTAAAATTTGATTTCTCCTACAGTCTATCACTTTGTAATTCTTGGCTATTTTTCAAAGAGCCAGCAGCTGTGTATTGTGTACATAGACTTTAAAATTGCAACTGATTTGCTGATAAAATTTCAGGGGTGTTTTTTGACATCTGGACATGTGATTATTTTTGGAAAACTGAGCTCAACTACACTGTCCATATTTTATGGAAGAGAGAAAATGCAGAATGTGGCCTAAAGCAAAAAGTGTAATTGAAATGACAGCTATTTTATGAAAATGCCATGGAAAGACTGTGTTGTTGAGGTTTTTTAAATTTACATAAAATCACAGAAGAAATATAATAATGAAAAACTCAAATTAACTGTATATAACATAAAATTTTTACTTGTAACATCCATCAATTATTTCTGAAGTAGATTAGTAGAAATAAACTGTTCAGAAAAATCTCCAAGTGCAAAGTGTGAAAGAAAAAGGATTCAGGGCTTATTGTAAGGCACCATAGATGCAGATATCTACCAACTGAGCTCATCATCTTGAATTCCCTTTTTGGTTACTGGAATGGAAGAACAAGGGCTGAAATCCACTTGTTTGACTCCTACATGAAATGCATTTCATCTTAGGTAACATTTAGTAGTATTTACTGTCCTTCAATGACTACAGTGGATCCCTTGGTGTGAAAGGGTAATATATATGTCTGGATTGTAGAAACCTTTCTTGATTTGGTGGATTCCACCCCAGTCTTTTCATTCTTCTTTTTTTTTAAAAAAGCCGTAATGTTTCTTTAATCTGATTCCTTACCTGTCCCAATTCTGAGGCTGGACTACAAGGAACCTGGTTCTTCAGTGACCCTCTGCACTTGGGTGTTACTTACAGAATTTGTTAAAATCCTTTAAAAACCTGATGTTTTAAATAAATTGCAGGCTATTACAGAAGTAAACAGATTCCAGGCAACCTGATTTACTTTGCATCTGCAACTAGAAAGTTGCTGTTAAAAAAGACACAGACATGTAAAAGTGGAATACAGAGGCAGAGGCTCATGCATCATTCAATGAAATAATCTGATTTTGAGTCCTAGTGTTTGTGGATAGGAGTGTAGGTTCCTGATCGTGCATTTCCTGGAAATAACAGCAGAAATAAACTTGAATACACTAAAAAATAATTCATGTGGTCCCCAGTTCTCATGGTCAATGATAAAGCCTGAAAGCTTCCAGTAGAGCTACTCACTTGTTAATACAAGTGTCATACAGATACTTCCCCCCCCGCATGTGTCTCAATGTACTTGATCAGCTGTACAGGTACACTGAGACTTCTATTGGGACTGTTTTCAGTGCTGTAAGAACAATATCAATAACATCCTTAGTGGGTTTTTTCTTTGTGTTTTATGCTACATTGCTGAGGTTAGTATTAAAACTTAGACACTTGTTTGCAGCTGTGATTGCACATTAACACTGTAGATATCCTAAACATTTTCTGTACTAAATTTAGGTAAGCAGAAGAGTTTCATTTATTGTGTTGCAATTTAAGGAAAAGACGTTAGTGTTGTCATTACAGTATGCTTATGTTTTGGGATCTGCACACACAAATGTGTAAAATTGGTTAAATATACTTTTAATTATTTTTTAGGGCTATTAGTCTCTACATTTAAAAACTGTATTATGTACATCTTTTGAGTCCTTCAACACCAAGTTTCAGCTAAAGGCCAGATTTTATGGTGAAGTTGTAATACCCTGAAATGAGACAATATAATGGAAATGTATATCCATTCTTCTCAGTTTAGCTAGAGGATGCACACTTGATTAATTATTAACAAGCCGTGTAAAAAATAAATAAGGTCACTGACTGAATGACATCTAATTTATCTAACTGAGCCCTGTTGCACATTGCTAGCTGAGCTGCTCACTTGCTAAACTGGCTATATTAGTCCTCGGATTGGGAATTGTACAGGATCCATTGGCTTAGTGGTTTAAAAAATGTATCTGGACGAGTTATCTTGTGGAAAGCACACACTTGGTCTATATAGGTAAGGGAAATTGACCCTGATTTTCTAAATATGGTTGAAAGTTAGTGATGAAGTTTGAACATTAACATTTATTTAGAATCTTTTTATTCAAAGACCGGTCAAATGTGGGACTTGAAAAGGATTCTTACTTTAAGTAGCAATTGCTACAAATTTGGTTCACTATCTTACAATATTTGTGTCTAAAATAATTTATGTAAAAGCCCTGACTGTCTTTTACATTTAAATACCATATTGCAAGTGTCCACTTGCAAAACCAAGGCATACAAAACAGCAGGCAGCAGATCTGTATAAGAATTTCTACTCCATCCCCAATTTGAGTCTAAGAGAAGTAATGACTGGGTGCATTTTCCTTGAGATCTCTTTCCCAACAGAACTCTCTTCCTCCATTCTCCTCCTTTTCCTTCCCTCTGCCCTGTCCTTCTCCTTCCCAATCCCCATTCCTCCACCCACAGCATCCCAGGTGAAAATACAGATGGAAAACTCTGAGCTGTATCTCTCCTGGCCATGAAGTGTGGAAATGCAGAGATCCTGGAAAAGGCAGGATACCACTTTTGCTCACTGTCTTTCCCTCCAAGTAATGCCCACATTGAGCTTGCAGCCCTAATTCCAGGAGGGAAAGGGCTAGCTCTGCAGATGGGGCATTGACATTCCTGCTCTGTAGAGGACAGACCACTCCAAACTAATATCTGTTACACCTGCTAGTGCTGCATGCTAAGTGCATACCAGAGTATTTCCTGTGGCCGTGCTGCCACAGGAGTCCTTCCAGTAGAGGTGTGTATAATTGAGTCATACATCACAATGGAATTATGCAAGGGTGGTGTTTGTCCATGGGAAGATGCAGTGTTTTTCCTTGAAAGAGCCCATCTGGTTACATCTGTGAGGATTTGTGGTAGGTGGACAACGAGTAAAAAATCAAGTGTACCACTGTCTGTGTTCCATGCTTTCACAATATCACATACCAATATTCAGTGTTTCTCCAGAGCTCCAGCTATGAAATCAGATTATGTTCTGAGAAGCCAAGCTTCCCTAGAAAATAAATAACCTTTTATATTGTGGAAAAGAATTGTAAGCTCTTTCATGGGAAGATAAAGGATAGTGTTGATTCTTATCTTTAAATCTCATGATTTTTAGCCCTATATTTTAGGGGCTGGGGAGACTTGATAATACTATTGCACATGGGACTAGCAGTATAGCAGTCCTTTGATTTTGGAGGGTCTCTTGAGGTCTGTAGAGAGATAATATTGTATTACTTCTGCAGAAGCTGTATGGGTTTTTAAGCCTTGTGTCATAATCCATGTTGATATTTGAGGTTTAGTGATATATATTGTTCTGTTGTTGTACAAGATTATTAGTAGCTATTTTGTGAAGCCCACTTTTCCCCTGTCTAATGTGTAATACAAAATACAGTTGCTTCAAATGTCACAAATGAACCTGTATGCTGTTCTGGGAATATTTGGCATTATATATTATTTGAGGGTTTTATTAATTGCCTATCAATAATATAGCATAAATCAGTAACATTTCTTCCTAAAATAGGAAGATTTTTCAAGAGAGCTAGAAATTTGAAACTTGTGTCATTAACAATGAGATTTTTCGCTGAGATTGCTGTTCCATCAGTTCAATAGAAATAAGAAAGAAAGTTCACTATTCTTCTTTTTGACTGCTTGAAATTTTTTATACTGTTTTCCAGATGTATTGCTAAAAGAAAAGCTAAGGAGGTAATGCACTGGAATAAATGGTCTGAATATTTTCAACAGTTCAAATGTCACAGAAGAGTCTACTTTTCTGTCTGCAATAACTGGCTGCTGATTGTGAAGTGTAAACTTCATATTTTCATACTCTGAAATAAAAAAAGCTGTTCAAGTTAGCTTACTTTTACCTTGCTTTACCTCAGAGATGAAACTCTGACCAGCAGTGTGTTTCATGATGAAATTACTAGTATCAATGATAATGTTAGGTGCAAATTAACTATAAATTATCTATATAATTTCTAATTTGTTAGCTGTGCTAACAAATCTTAAATTTACTTTGACTGCCCTAAAAAGAAGGAGTAAATGGAAACAGGGTGGGAAGAAATACATGGTGGAGTAGAGGTTTGCACTAAAATGTTTCAACTTGTAATAGCAGAGACTTTAACCAGCATAACACTAGCATCATACATCAGTCTCACCAAAAAGTCTGCTGTGTGCCTTCAGCTTTTTAAGGCAGGAATGACATGTATATAATACAACTAAGTATTCATCCCTTCTACAGCCTGTGCAGCTAGTGGTGGTGTCCTGCTCAGCTCTTGGTGTAGTGGTGTATTTCTATATCCTGCTTTGTGTAGGCTTACTACATAAGAATTCGAGGATATTCTGATAACTTCATTTGGACTTCCTATGTTTCTTCCTCCGAGGTGGAAGGGAAATACATTTTTCTTGAAAGATCTGTGAAATTTAATCTGGGGTATTTAAGAGGGGTTTCCAATACCAGTCTCTTTCCCTCCCATTCTCTGTAGGTTTAAGCTGCCTGCCCATACTAAACTCAGTCCATGCTGTTAGCTTCGTGTTTGTTGTCTGAAATTTTTACTTTCCTTACCCGTTTGACCCTCCAGAACTCTTGTGAGTGATTTGTACCAGCACCGTGGTTAGGTCTTGGGAAAGGTAGAGAAGATGGTTGTCCCTCAACAGTGCTGTTTGTATTCTAAAGAGTAGCTGTTTTGCTGGCACAGGCATTCCTGTGATTGAGTTGTTCTGTGATGTGGACTTCATATAAAGACTGATCGACATCCCTAATGTCTTGCCACTGCTGCTGCTGCTAAAGTCACATTTATATTTCTACAAGACTGTTGACTAACTTCCACAGACTCTGCCCAATTTCTGTTCTGCTGCTTCCTGGGCAAGGTTGCACAATCCCTAGAACAATGATTTTTGAAGGTTCACACACCTTTGTAGAGAACCAGAGCTGAAATCAAGATTGTGTTGGACCTGCCCCTGAGCAGCACTGACAGATATCAGTGTATTAATTTTTCCACCCAGGTAGTTATAGCAAGTCGCCTGTATATTTTGGAATATTTCAGCCTTATTTTTATACTCTGGCCTACTGGTTATTTCACTGTGTATGGTTCATGTGCACTTTTGCAGCCTTTTGAATCCCTTTGTCCCTGATCATTTTGTGTGTCAGCAAAAACATTCACCTGTGTGTGAGCCAAATCCTGCCAGGTGAGCACTAAATGTACTTAAACTAGTATTGAGCAAGCTTCAGTCATTAAGATTCTACCCCAGTACCTAATGATCATGTACATGATATATAAATCAAAGTAAAAATAGGCCTGATATTTAAAATGTCAGACATGCAAGCGTGCATGCAAAAATGTATGTGAATTTGCTTTTGTAACTTAATGATATTTTGCTAAGGAACTCCTGTACCAATGATCAATGTGATAAATTAATGGTTGGCTGACTGTAATCATGGTCATTGTGTATGCAGAGTAAATATGTAAATATGTACACAGTTTCTGTCTGTGCATTTTCTGCCAAAACTCAAGGAAACCAGACAGTTTTATTTCTCTCATATTCAGATTTCTATTTCTGGTCTTGAAGCAGTTTCTCCTTTGCAATTCAAGACACTTATAAAGGAAGTTATAAAATTTTAAACAGCATGAAACTCCTAATAGAATGATATGAAATAGAATTAGAACAATTGATTGAAAAAGCTATTTTCTTATGTTTTCTACTTCACCATTAACAGCATTATTTGAATTCTTCATTAAAAAGGGACAAAGATTGTTATTCATTTTTAAACAGTGGAAAAGAATTTTGAATCTTGCTCATTTTTATTGTCAAGAGAAGGTTTGACTACAGATTAGTGTGTACGTTTCTCTGAACTATCTTTCTTCTTTTGTAGTAGCATAGGTAAGTGAATAAAGCAAATTCTAAGAGACTAGCAAAGTTTAATGTTCTGTAGCCTGCAATAAGAATATTTTTATTAAAAATCATGATCTAGTACAAGTGATATCTCAGCAATGGTACTTGTCTTGGACTACAAGTGTTTCCTACTTTCCTGATTCCATGTTTCTTTTACAGTTGGATAGTATATCCATCACAAGTAGATCATAAGAGAATTTTTAGAATAATACAGCTTGAACTCTAGACACTGTATGTGTTCCAAGTGTGTATTTTGAAGAAGGAATCAGATTTGCATATTTGCTCAAATATTGTTTCCAGTAGCTAGCGATCCTGTAGGAATATGTCTAGACTTCCTGAAGTATAGGAATTATTTGCATAATACATATATTTGAATATATTTGCATATTGTTAAAGCACATTGGGTCATGCTATCTGGCACAATTTTTCATACAGTACATCTGTGTAAATGAAGCCAGTAAAAAGAAATGGGGATAAAGTCCTTATTTTTTTTCCTATGTCACAATTTAAAGAAAAAAGTGTGATTAAAACTGGAGAGATTTTTTTCAGTGACGAGGAAATGCAAACAAACAAAAATTGCATAATTACCTAGATTGTTCTAAATATGAAGCAAGACTCTTTACCCATGTCGAATGAAATTTTGTAGGTTTATCTCTAAATATTTTTTGCAGAATGAAGAATATTTTGGTTAAAAAGCTTGAGAGAGATATGTTTTGATTAAACACAAACTAAATTTTACCTAATTTTTTTCACAAGTGAATGAGATTAATATTGTTTACCATTGCCATTTTTTTGGCATTTTCTTTTCCTCTTTTAGTTACTGCAGATAAACCAGACCAGATAATCCTTATGAAATGCTTAGTGAAATTTTATGATGTTCAAAAATATTTTCAATTTTTTTACTTAGCCAAGATGTTTCATGAGGTTGTTGTGGCCCAAGAGCAGGACTTGGCACTTGGCTTTGTTGAATCCCATATAACTGGCCTTGATCCCTCTGTAAGGGAGGTGGCTCTGCCCTCCAAGAGATTGACATTCTCACCCAACTTGGTGTGTCTGCCCACTGACTGAGGGCACACTGGGTCCCCTTAGCAAGACCATTGATAATGATGTTGAACAGGACTGAGCCTTGGGGACCCCCACTGGTGACCAGCCACCAGCTGGATGTAGCACCCTTCACCCCACTCTCTGGACCTGGCATGCAGGCACTCTGTAACCCACTGAGGAGTGCACCTGTCCCAGCCACAGGCTGCCAGCTTCACCAGGAAAGTGGTGTGGGAAGCACTATTGAAGACTTTACTCAACTCCAGGTGGACACATCCACAGTTTCCCTCATCCTCTAGGCAGGTTTCCTGGTGGTTAAAGGAGATCAGTTGGCGAAGCAGGACCTGCATTTCCCAAACCTCTGCTGGTTGAGTCTGATCCCATTGTTTTCAACCCTGGAAGTCCAAGGCAGAGGTTTTGTTGACTCCCTTCCTTACTTCACTGAGAACTGAAAACTGTAATTTTGTGGTGGCTATGCCCAGACAGCCTCCCACCACCACCTCTCCCATGAACTCTTCTCAGTTCATGAACAGCAGGTCTAGCAGTCAGCCACTCCAGGAAGCTCCTTCCTCAGCTGTGTGAGGGGGTTGTATACAATATGCTGTGTTGGAATACACCATCAGGATCATTGGGTCCAAATCGTGGTCCTGCACAGGATCCCCCAAGAATCCCACCCTGTGCCTGAGAGTGTTGTCCAAACACTTCTTGAAATCTGCCAGGCTGGTGCTGTGACCACTGCCCTGGGTGTCTGTTCCAAGGCTCAAACACCCTCTGGTTTTTCAAACCTTTTCCTGATACCCAAGCTAAACCTCCCCTGACTCAGCTTCATGCCACTCCCTCAAGTCCATCACTGGTCACAGGAGTGATGAAATCAGTGTCTGCCCCTCCTCTTGCCCTCATGATGAAATTTCAGACTACAATGAGGTCTCTCCTCAGTCTCCTCCAGGCTGAACAGACCAAATGACCTCATCTGCTCCTCTTAAGACTCCTCCTCCAGGCCCTTCACCATCTTCATGCTTAGGAATTTAACCTGAGTGAGCTGGTGAAGTTCTCAGATTTCTACAACAGATGATGAAAAGGTTTTTATAATTTAAGTCAAGCTCCTTTGAGCTATCTGTATTTGCAGCTTTGATCAATAGAATTATAATTGTTCTTCTGTAATAAAGGTAATTATGTATGCAGCTGTCTTGATTCACTCTGAACACTAAATCCCACTGGGCTGGGCCTCACAGATGGTCTTGTTGAGGGAAAACTAGATCTTCAGGAAGTACTGTGTGATCAGTCCACAGATGCCAATCTTTATGTGTAAACATGCAAGACAAGGACAGAACACAGTTGTATTAAATAAAACAGGCAGTGAAGAAATCAGTTTTTGGATGCATTGATGATTGTGCTTATATGACTACACTATTCACTGGGTATATTTTATATGTATATATAGATATCATGAATAAAGTTGACCTAGAATTTGAGCTTCCTTTTCTCCAGAGCTCCTTGGTTTTCGGCTCATGACATTTTCAAATTTTCAGTATTTTTTCTGAAAACCATATTAAGCACTTGGCTGCTAAAGTTATCTTTAAAATTTTAAATTTGTTATGATTGTTTGTTTATTTGGTTTAAAAATTATTGCAATAATAAAGATTGTCTTCATTGCTTGCTGTATTTAGGTATGCTCTTATGTGATAAACACATACCTCAAGGGCCTTTCTAGTTTTGCCCTGATCACCAAGTGGGTGAAACTGTAACTTACAACTTCTGAGCACAAGATTGACAAAGAAAGTAACTGGCTCTTTTTCAGGTCCTGGTATTCACTCATGACTTAAAATTAATCCACTGCTATAATCAATTGCTTTATCGAGCTGCAAATCCTGTAATTACATACTCTAATCTAGATGCAGTTTCCCAGAATGCTTCTTCCTCTTTAATTTGTTGTTTGCTGTCCGTTCAGATATTCTTCTGTTTTGTTTGCTTTTGAAGCTTTTAACATTGTCTGCTCTCTGCACCTTCATTTGATTTTTCTAATCAGTTTTCATGAGCGTGTTTATCTCTAAGGCATATTTCCAGTTGCTACTCATTCATGCAATCCTTGTTTACTTATATTGTGTATATTAAATTAATAAATAAAGGTAATATAGTCATCCATTCCTCATTGCTATTTCTGGATCTTTTCTGCTATGTTTCTCACGTGCTTGGTTCTCAGCAGTTTCACTGGTTGCAAACATAAATATTCAAGTGTATTTTCTGTCTGCAGACCAGTGAGTGTAAATAACATTTTTCCTTTGTCAGTTTATAAGTTACCTATCAAAACTTTCAGCTAATTGGAAAAAAAATCTAAAGCAACAGTAGTTAACAATTAAACCATTCTTAACAAGTTCATCAAAACATAAAAAAGCCCTAATATTATAATATTATAGTTAAAATCTGTTAAAATTTCTTAATATTATGGAATATATAAAATAACTTTTTTATCTTTATGAGGTAATAGCACAAACATTGGAGAATTATCCTTTCAGAGTTAAGGAAAAGTATTTGTCATTTCATAAGCTGTAAAATGCTAGGTGCTCTTTCTTCAATGTGAATGAGAAGCTATCAACTGTCAGGGCTCAGTTCACCTTCTTTGCTTTCAAGTTTTACTTCCATGTGAAAAAATTATGCTCTCAGTCCTTGGCTCTGAAAGCCAGCTACAGAGGGATAGAGTAACTCTTTTACCTTGTGGTCCCCTTCTCCAAATAAAACAAGCTCAAAATGTCAGTGCCTCCAAAGTAAGCCAGTCTGTTCCTCATTCTTAAAAAGACATCCTATTCAAGGGATGATCAGTTCACCTGAATCCTCAAGATAAGAAGATGTTTCAGGAATCTGAGATTTAGTATTTAATATTTATATGAGAACCAGCCTTAAAAAGTCCCAGAAAACCACCAATAATATTGGAAAGTTATGTACTCCTCATATATTTTGAATTACAACGTTTTAATTCCAGATTATAGTGAACAAATTGTTTATGACAGTTTTTCCATATGCTTTCTACTCAAGGTTAGATTGAATTATGACTATTTCTGCATAGGAACTATTTTTTTTCCCTCTTCAATATTAGATTTTCCTGAGTATAAAATATCTGAGCCTAGGATAATTGGATTGCACTACTGCCTCCCTTGAACAGCAAAAATCTCCTGACAGAAAACTCTATTCACGTGGAGTTTGGAATGTTTGCTTTACATATATAATATACTAAAACTGCAAACAGAATGAATGATACTGTATGGTACTTGTAGTGATTTGAAGATGTGAAGTACCTAAGTTCAATGAGGGTTTTATGGAATGTTAATTTTTAGACCTGTCTGCACCTCAGCAAGAGAAAACACTAAAACAACCTGTTGCACTGTTCAGATATCCTTTGCCCCATCAGGAGACCATGAAATAACACCAGTCCATGGTGATTATCCTTTTTTAAATTTACAGTTGTGTTACTGTCTCTGAGCATCATCACTTTGTCCAAAGGGAGCTGGTGGAGAAATGCAGTCCCTGAGCCCCTGGGTGCTGTTCTTGTGCAGCAGGGGGGAGTGATGCCCTGCTGAGCCCTGCCCTGGTACCTTTGAACATCTTTGTGGAAGAGGATGAGTAAGATTGCCTTGATGCTCTGTGGCTCTGCTTAAAGCATCTGAAGTGCTGTAGTGCATTGTGTCTATATACGGTCATTTTTAATAATCTGATTTACTTGGGGTCTAAAGCCTTCATAGACAGTCTCTTAGATTTCAATTAATACAAACACACAGTTATAACTGCATTGCTACAATAGTAATGGCTCTGCTGGCATGTGCTGGAAAATGTGCATTTTTCCATCACTGCGACACTGTTCTTATCTTTCCTCCTTCCACATCTCTTTTCATGACATTTGTAGGAAGTTTTGGCATCTTTACCAATTTTTTTTTAAGCTTGATCTGTGAGTTCAAATTTATTGTTAAGAGACAAAAAGTGATATTAGATATGACAGTGTAAGTTTGTCTCCTGTGGTAAATCAAACTAAGAATCTATATTGAAAATACATTTGGGCTGTAAAAAGTGTGCTCAGAGCAAGGACACAGTGGTGTTCCAACACTAAGGTTGTTGGGGAATCTGCAGAAAGAGCTGGGTATGGCTTCAGCCATTCAAATCTCTCCTCTTAATGTAATAATAGGATAAAGAAAATTGGGTGCCTCACCAAAAGTCTTTCAAAGAGAATCCATAAAAAGAGCTGTTTCAAACACAATTCTATGTCATTACTCCATCATATCTTTCCATAACTAAAATCCTTAAATGCGTAGAAAGATTCTGAATTATGACTGTGTTTCCCTGCAATTATTGTCTTTTTTAATATCAATATTTTAATAAAAATTTTGGAAGAAAAATACATATGTTCAACAATGTATGTGGCAATTTATTTTATTATTTGGTGGATAATTTCCATGAACATTTTAGCAAAACTCATGCTAGAAACTGGATATTCAGAGACCATGTATTTAGTTGCCCGTATTTAATAGATTGTTCTATTTTTTTGCTAAATGTGAGGCAAAAATGAAGAAGCATAAAATGAAAAATACTGCTTTCTTTTCGGTTTTTGCCTTGCATGGATTTCACCCCCTTTGAAGAGGCCAAAGTCTTCCCTTGGGAGGCTTGGAAAATAGAATGAGAAATGCTGTTTATTAACTGCAGCCTTCTGTCTTTTACATATGGCACAAAATATAATAATTTCATTTAGAACAGTTTTAGGAAAGACTTCAGCTAAATTTTAACCTGTTAGCTTCAGAATGGATTTTTCTGTTTCACTGTAAAACTGTAATTTGCACTGAAATTTATTATATTTTGACAGAGCATTTCCCCCAACATTAGACTGGATCCCCAGCATCACAAACTCTTGGCTGATGTTTGATTTTACACACTAGTCCCGTTGTCTTTGAGGTCATCTGTGCGTGTGAACTTAGGCATGCATAACTGTTTGCACTTTTATGTGAATAATTCCCTGCCATGCAGGATGGAGGCCTGGGTTGTGTGGCTTGATCTGCTATCTGGAGAGTTTGCTGCTTGCTTGGAACTCAAATCCAGGATGCAAAGAGACTTCAGAGACTTTTCTGTTCTTAGGACCCTGGCAGAAGAGATCTGGAGTGTATAAAGCGTGACTGCAGGGTTCTGGGTGATTTTCAAGGGCAGGGAAGCACAGATGGTCTCTCCTTGATCCTGTTACTGAGAGGCAAGAGCTCCAGGAAATGTTGAAATCTAAAAACTGGCTGCACAGCTGCTGCTGACACCAGATTTTTGGGGATGTATGACCATGGGACCATCTTTGAGGATCATGGACTGCTAGGAAAACTAAAAACTGATGATCTCAGGTTGTGACAGGCAACAAGAAGGATTTGGGGCCCACAACATAGTCAGCCTCACTTGACCTCTGGGAAGCTGATGGAGCTGATGGAAGCTGGAAAACCATTTCCAAACATGAAAAAGGGCAAGTGACTGGAAGTAGTGAGCTAGGGTTTGTGAAGGGCAAATCAAGCTTAACCAACCTGATAGTCTTCTATGATGAGGTGATGGATGAGGGAAGAGTAGGAGATGTTTTTTATCTTGATGTCAGCTAGATTTTTATCATCCTCACAGACAAGCTGATGAAGTACAGACAAATGGATGTTGTTTCTAGATACTTATAGTTTGGGTAAATACAAGCAAGTATAAACACTGAGATACTTTGACAGTATTGAAATTGTATGGGTATAACCCAGATTTTCAGGGATCCTTCTGCAGGATCTTGGAGGATTTTATGTTATTTTCTTTGCAGCAGCCTATTCTCCAAGATGTTCCCTGCCTCAAGATGTGTCTGTGGCATATTGCTGAATTTGGGTCTCATAAAGGTCCAAGCATGGAGAAAATTTCTGCCCACATCTGAAGATATACATTTGATGACATGTGACAGCTTTGCCTACCTTATTTATGCTCTGCATCCTAAATTTAACTGAAATGCTGACACTGGCTTTGATATTTCTGGCTGTATCTTAATAATTTATGACTAGAAGAGACATGTTTCATCTTAATGGTCAGCTGTGGAAATAAGTTTGCTTAACTATCCCATCCTGGTAAGATATCAGGATTTATGGTTTGGAGGACCTGAGATCCTCAGGTTATCTGGAGACAGCTCACAGCAACATTCCAAGAAATGCCTTTTGTTCATCCATAAAAGATTGTATTACATTCTCATTGCTGGAGATAGGATGTTATTTTGCAAGTCTTTGCAGAGAATAGCAATTTTGGATTCTCTTCAAAGGTAAGGGAGTTTTCTATTATTATTACTATAATTTTACTGAAACTAGATTGACAATCACATTAGTCATGCTTGAAACCCTTATGTTCTAGACATGATGAATTCAGCTATAGTATTTCAGCAAAAAAGCTCCTAATTCACACTTCAAACCCTGCCCTTAGCTTTTTTTTTTTTTTCTTTTTGTTACCATTGAAAATTGAAAACTATATTCTAAATTATGAAATACATTTCCTTCTTAGTCTGGTTTTGCTCATTTAAATTAACCCATCATCAGCTGGGACAGGGATCTCTGCTTTTTGCTGCATATTGGCAGAGGCCACTGAAGATACACATTTATTAGTTTTCACAAAACATGGAATTAACTTACCACTTAATTTGCCATGATCCTAGTTGCTTTTTCCTTACCTACATTGGCTCCTTCAGATATGTATGTTGTTCAGATGTTATGTTGAAGGAATTTGTTGAATTCTTCAGAGGGAATATGGAGAGTCTTAGGTGGCCCCATTGAATCTCACTGATCTGCAAGACAGCCAGCACTTCCCCTCTCAGGTGGGCTGGAATATTGTGATACCAGTTTTGCTGGTGGCACCTGCAGGGTTTTGAGTTCTCTGAGGTTTATTTTTCCTCTGCTTCTTTTTTTTTTTCTTTAATCATTTTGTTACATGAAATCTTAAAAGGTTTCATTGTCATATACTGCCTTTTAAAATCTACTGTTATTTTACTTAACAGTAAGTCAAGACTCTTTTCCCAAAAGTATTCTGATGGATTGGCTTCTTTTGAGCTGACTTGAGTCCCTTGTGTATTTCCATGTGTTCAAGTCTTGGTGCCTAAGAGTGTACTGGATTTTTTCAGAGCTATCAGAATGATGCTTTCCTTTTGATTCTGCTACTTTCAGAGCCATAAATAATTTTGTAGTGCTTATTAAATTTATTCATTAAATGCATCATTTTTATTATTTGATTCCTTGTATTTTTAATCTGGCTGACCACAGAAAGTTGTTTTGACAAAATAAGGAGGTTGCCTGCCTGTGCTCCAGGAATGCTAGTGATTTGGTAATGGTGGATAATTTCATCAGCAGCTGTCAAGTGTCCTACCCACTTGTGGATGTTACAATTTGCAGTGGGTGGTATCCTCAATAATATTAACATTGAGATCCTGTTCTGAGTTTATTGTTGTGGAGCACACTGAAATCTGCCATTTGTTGGTCTGCCTTTAATACAAGCTTCAAATACAAGCTTCCAATTCCTTTTGGTTGTCATTGTGCAGCTGCAGCAGTCAGAAGATATAAGAAACTCTTCAGTTTCCTTTGCACTGCTGGTGCCAGACTGGGCCACACCACCCTTCACTGGCATTTGGGCTGCTGTGAGCTCTGTGTGAGCATCTGTGAGGACATCCAAGTCCACCTTGTACTTTTGGTGAAACAGCAGGTCTCCTTTAACCCAAATCTGCACTCTGCCTGTCTTCTGCCTCTGAGTAGGACTCCCCACTTAAACCTACTTTTAGGCTGGTCCCTTGCCAAAGCAAAAGGACTCAGATATGAGCTTGAACTGCTTGTTTGATTCTTTTTAATTTAGTGCTTTTGTGAGCAAATCTCTAAATTATGGGTCTCCACAACCACATATGGATAACCAGTCAGAAAGTTTGATGTCCTAGCCAGGCTTTGAAGATATCTTTGATCTCTTCAACATGCTCCTCATGTTTCAGCATTTCCAAATCCCTCTACTGACTTTGAACCTCAGTTTTTTTCTTGTCCCTTTTTACAGACAGTTTCTTACTTTCATCCAAGAGCAACCAGCTTTGACTATCTGGTCACAGAATTGCTCCCTTTGTTGGAGGCCAGATGTCCAGGGATCTCCTCCTTTTCCTCTGGAGAAAACATGAGAGGGTAAACGTTCTGTAGTTAAAAAACATGGCACTTAACCTGAAGGTCTCCAGAAACCTTCACAAGCAGCATGCCTGATACCATGAGGATGTGTAGCCTTTGGTCATACTGTATAGTCTCTTTTAATTGCTTGGTTTTGGGTTTTTTTAAGAGTCCAAAACCCTAGTTTAGAAAAAACTGGAATTTTTCACTCCCAGTCATAGTGGGAAATGTCTTACTGGGTGGATGATTAGGCTAATTTTAGACTCTGTCCCTTGGGTATATTTAGAAATCATTTCAGGGCTGGACTCTCTGACTTATAGTATGGAAGACAGCAGCCAGAGAATCATTCAGTGGCCTTAATTAATCAGAATGTCAACCTAGATTATCTAAGAATGCCTTCTGCATTTAAAATGAAAGAGATTAACCTCTAGAAAAATGCAAAAACTTTATTTTAGACAGATCTTAAACCATTCTGTTTTGTCTGATACTTCTTTAATGCCACTGCAGTGTCATACAATGCTGGTGTAGTTTGGGAGAGCAAAATTTGACCTCCCATTTATTGCTTTATAACTCAATTGTAATTCAATTACCACCCTTTGTGTATGGTCTCTGTCATGTTTAATGCTTTAGAGCTGCGTGTGTTAAATTGGTATTCTAGAAATAATGCAATTCTTGTTAGGTTTTTGAGCTAACCCCTTGCAGTAGAGCTCATTTTATATCAACAGGGCAGCAGATTTAATAAGTAGTTCTGACATTGACTAATGCATTTTTTCTTTTTTTCCCCCACTAATTTGATGGAGAAAACTACTGTAGCCTTTAAAATCTTGCTCAGCTTTAGCTGGTTTTAAAGGTATGAGTAAACTGTCAAGTCTGGAACCAGAAGGGGGTAAAGAGTTTTCATATTTGACTTGCAAATCAGGAAGACTGAAGAGTGCTTTGAATAAGTATCCCGAATATCTGTGCAACAAAGAAAAGGATAGGCAAGATAAAAAATTAGTATCTACTCACCCCTGTGTCTAGAGTTCATGGCTGGAAGCTGTAGAGAGCTGGGATTGTAAAGTGTAATGTAAGTGGAGGAGAGTCATTGAAGCAGAGAAGGGTTGTAAGCCTAGTTTCCTACCCAGCACCTACAGTCTTGTTTTGCCTAGACAGGCTCCTTGGAACTTCAGCAGTCTTGCAAGAGCCAACTGGCAAGAGTGCAGGTTTACTGTAGGACTACAGTCCTTTCAGAGGAGAAGCATCCTGTAAAGCAGAGCACTACCTATGAGTGAGGCTGATGGCCCCACAGGGCTGAATAATGATCCAAATGTGCACAGAATCATGGAATGATTTTGGTTGGAAAGGACCCTAATGATCATCTAGTTCCAGCCCCCTCACCATGGGCAAGGGCATCAGTAGATCAGGATGCTCAAGGCCCCATCCAACCTGTCTTTGAATGCTTCCAGGGATGAGGAATATATATATATATATGGAACAGATGTTAAATTACAAAGTTTCATAAAATGCCCAAGCTCATGTTAAGTTGTGGCTTGGGTGGCAAGATGAAGTTTTTGAGTCTTACTGTGGGGATTTTCTTTTGATGGATAATTTCAGTATTTTAAAAAAAGATCCTAAATAGCAAGAGAACTTGTTAGCTGATTTAATTGGTAACAATCTCCACTGGCTATTTACAGAGTCCTAGTGCATTTTGGGTGGAGTTATAACTCAAGATTACCTTTTTCTTAGGTAGATAAGATGTTGGATTAGTGGGACAGTGTTGATTCTCCTATGACTGCATTATCAATAAGTAATTCTGGGAACTTGTCAGAGCATTGTAGCTTGGGCATTGTGATCTGGAGAATCCATCAGCTTCATCCTTCCTCCAGCTCATGTGCCCATCTTTTTAAGAAGTCTAATGTAGTGTCCTAAAAAATCAGCAACGTGATTCAGGTTAAAACCAACTTTTTTTTTCTGACCAGATCTAATTTTTTTCTGGCCATGTCTAATTCTACTAAGATTCACTCCTTGATGGCAGCACAGCTTCACAATTGCTTTTGCCAGCACAAAAAGGTGGCAGAACTGGGGATGAGGACGTAGGATCCTTGCAGGGGTTTTCTGGGCTTTGGAACCTCCAGGCATCCTTCTCATGTAAACCTCAAGCCACAAACAGCTGGAAAAAATGCTTTACTGGACTGGCTTGTTCATATATGGCCAGAGACTTGTCCAGATTCCTCACAGACAGGGGAATGCTTTTCCATCCTTTCACAGGATGTCTCACAGAACCTTTTCTTATACCAAGTGAGGGAATTCTCACTGCCCAGCTCTGAAGGCTCTGGAGATCACCTAGGTGTCTACAGCAGCCTAGAAGCTGTGATGTGTGGTGTCTCAAAGAACAATTTAGGTTAAAAATAATATTGAGAGATATCCACAAGCATTGCAAACATGATAAAGGAAATGGTAACAAAATTATTGTCATTGTCATGCTTCCACACATCAGAACAGAACTGAGACTATATTCAGCTTTAGTTTGGGTATTTTCTGGTCGTGGGATTAAACTGTGTATGCAGCAATGGGATGTTCTACAGCACTTGGTATGCTACAGTCTGATTCATTACTACAGAAAAATACCCAGGAGTAAGGATCAAATTAGTTTCTATTTTAATATCTATTTGCCTTTCCCTGGAATAGAAATGAATACATGTAGATTCACTGCATTGATTGTAATAAGCTATTTTTTCATTAGAACTTATACTGTCAGGAAATTTGTGTTATTGATTCCTGGCTATTGTCTCCAACAGCAGGTAATATGGAATATATTTAAAACAAGATGTTTTCAATTATTAGTCTATGAAAAACTAAAAAAAAAATTAAGCATTATGATAATTTGTGTTATTAAAATCCTTTCATTTCTAATTGTCTATGCAAGTGTAGAATAGATATATTTTTTAAAAGTCAATATGAAAGCTTTTTTTCCAGATCTTTTGCTATTCAGCCACAGTACAATAATTCTTAAGCTGAATTATTGCATATAGGTTTTAGATAACTTTGGGATTTTATCAACAGTATCTGTTTATATCTAAGCTTTTTATTGTACCTTGAAATTCTGAGCACGTGTAGGTCCTGTTGCAAACATAAGACTTCTTAACAATGCATTTGACATAAAAATTTCCATTCATATTATGGTTCTCATGGTCTAACATCTGGCTGAAACAATAGTGTGAAACTCTTTTTAGGGATTAAGAAGTAGCTGATTGTACTAGTGAGTGACAGGTGAAATCAACCATCCATAGCAAAAAGCAAGTATCATTTCAGTTTGCAATAGGATTTCTTACGTGGCTTGAGTGGATAGGAGATTCCCTGTGAAGTGTAGCCATGATTAGAAATGCTCTTTTAAAAGATAGCAATAGCATGTGTGTTTCAGGTAGTGCTTTCTCTGATACATCAGCTTTTGATATAAAATCTTATGTATTTCAACACAGTGATTTGACAGGAATGTAGCTGTGGTACACAGGAAATAACTGAATGGCTAAAACCTTGAAAATTAAGACATCATGTACACAAATGATTAAAATATTTTAAGGTAGACCTCATTAAATAAAAATTGTTGCTAAACTTTTTCTTCACTGACTTAAATATATCCATTCAAAGACTGATCTTAAGCCAATATATGATCTTAGGAAGTGTTGACTTGATTATTAACCAAGGTACTGTAAAACTATAAATGTATACTATGAATTTATGGTATAGAACACTTATTCTGGTTATAGACAGAAATTCTGTGAGTTTAAAGTTAAATTTTTCAACACTGAAATGCATACACTATTTGTGAATTATCAAAAGGAAATAAGTGGTGGTGAACATGGTAATTTATAATACAATCAACCCTTAAAATCTGCATATGCAAGAACTAAAAAGCTTCCCATTAAAAAGGAATGAGCAACTATATGCAATTAACGATACTCACAATCTAGTTAAGAAAACCCTGTAGGCCCATGTTTACCTTTAATAGGTGTTTAGTTTCGTAGTTATTTAGCAGAGAACATAAATGTTCTTTAAAGTATGCCTGTGGATAGTTTTTGTGGATATTTTTCTCTGTGAAGACTGAAAAATTCTTCTGGAGTGCAGCTTCTAGGGAATGGTTGCCATGACTGGACCTGCAAAGATCATGCACTGGTGGAGTTGGGGATTATGAGAGATAGGGTCATGTAAGGAGCAAAATTAGACTCCTGAACTTTAAGAAAGCAAGCTTTCAGCTCTTCAAGGAGATGATCAGTAGGATTCCCTGGGATAAGGAATCAGAACAGAGCTGGCAGATCTTTAAGGAAGTCTTCCAAAGAGTATAAGAGCTGGCAACCCCCAGGAACGAGAAATCAGGCAAGGAAGACAAGAGATGGGCAAGGCTGAGTAGGGACCTGCTGGTCAAAGTAAAGGGAAAGCAGCAAATGCACAGGCAGTTCAAGACAGAATAGCTGGC
Source organism: Luscinia megarhynchos (assembly GCA_034336665.1). Lineage (NCBI taxonomy): Eukaryota > Metazoa > Chordata > Aves > Passeriformes > Muscicapidae > Luscinia > Luscinia megarhynchos. The sequence continues at coordinate 25,416,644 of JAPFBE010000007.1, read as the reverse complement.
CTGAGGAGAGTATAGAAGTTGGGTTGTGGAAGGATAGGGTAAGAAAAGCCAAGGCAAAGGTGGAACTAATCCTGGCAAGGGACACAAGGAATAAAAGGAGAGGCTTCTACAGATATGTTAACCAGAAAAGGAAGGTCAGAGAAGGTTTACCTCCCTGTAATGGGTGCTAGCAAACTGAAAACAATGGGTGAGAAGTCTGCCTCTAGTCTTCATTGGCCAACTCTCTTCCTACACCTCTTGAGTGGATGGACAGAGTGGATGAACAGCAGGATGGAGAATGCGGGAACAAAGTTCCGTAATAAAGATCAGGTTCATGACCACCTGAACAACCTGAACAAATCATGGGACCCCATGAGATACATCCCAAAATCCTGAGAGAACTGGTTGATGGAGTTGCCAAGCCACTCTCCATGATACTTGAAAAGTCATGGCAGTCAGGTGAAGTCCCAGGTGACTTGAAAAAGGGAAAAGTTGCCATCTTCAAAAGAAGGGTAGAAAGGAGGACCCTGGGAACCACTAACTTGTCAACCTCACCTTTGTGCCTGGTGAAATCATGTAACAAATCCTCCCAGAAGCTGTGCTCAGGTGCATGGGACAAGGAGATTATCCAAAACAGCAACTCTGGTGGTCCAAAACAAGGCTGTGCTCTCGTGGGATCCCACCTGCAGCACTGCACCCAGGTCTGGGATGCCCAGCACAGGAAGGACATGGACCTGTTGGAGCAAGTCCATGGGAGGCCACAAAGATGGGCACAGGGATAAAGCACCTTTCATGAAAAAGAACTGAGAGAATTGGGATTGTTTAGACTGGAAAAGAGAAGGCTATGGGGTGGTCTGATTGTGGCCTTCCAGGACCTGAAGGGAGCTTACAAGAGAGATGGAGAAAGTCTATGTACAAGAGGGAGTGACAGGACAAGGGGGAGTGGATTTAAACTGCAAGACAATAGGTTTGAATTAGATGTTAGGAAGAAATTCTTTACAATGAGGGTGGTGAGACACTGGGTCAGAGGAGTTGGAACTAGATGATCTTTTGAATTTCCTTGAAACCCAAAACATTCTGTGATTCTATGATTAAAAATAATCTGGTCCAACCCCCTTCCATGAGCAGGGACATCTTTCATTTGACCAGATTGCTCAGACCCTCACCCCACCTGGCCTTGGACACTTACAGAAATTACTTCTCTGGGCAACCTGATCCAGTGTCTCATTACCTTCATTGTAAATAATTTCTTCTCTGTGTCTAACATAAATTTACCCTCTTCCAGTTCAAAACCACTGCCCACTGTCATAGCTTTTTTTGCAGCTTTATTGAATTCTCCTGGTTGGATTTAAAAAGGACTCTAGTCATGAAGGAGTGCATTATTTTGCTTGCATGTACTTTGCTTCTGTACAAGTTCCCCATATCTTGGGGATTCTGCTTTTCCAAGTCTAGGCTAAAACACCTGCCTGCTTTTGAGAGGGGTTTTAAACCTTGTGGCTTTCAATCACTGGGATCAAAGTTGGACAAATCTAACCTCAGTTACAAAGTGATCATGTTAGTGTCTTAATCTATTCCCATGTGAATGGATAATCATTAATATTTAACAGACTTCCCTGATCCCAGCCCTTGAAGATATGACACTGACATGTGACTGACACGTGCAATGAGGCACTAAGTGGCACAATTTCTTTGTGAGAACAACTAGAATTCAGAAGGTGTGTAAAGAAAGTGTTTCAAATCGTGATAGAAAGCTGAGACCTAACATTTCGGGCAAAAAATTTCTAATAGGAAGAAAATGCATAAAAAATTAGGTCAAATGAAAAATGGCTTTTTTTTTTCAGTGTAACTGCTAATGAGAAATTAAAGAGGAGGCATTAGATGTAGGACATATTAAATTCCAATTAAGACACCAATGTTGTGTCGTATAGGATGAAAATAACTGGTTAAATGAAAACTAGGAAAAAACATATCCTAGGACCAAATAGGTTCATAAAAAGAAGACCACACATAGAACAGCTACTTATTACTGTGTCATGGTATTTGAGATAAATGCTCAAATCCTCAGTTAGTGATGAATATTATGTGAAATAATGAACAAAAATAATTTAAGCCTTCAGATATTTGTATCTGCTGATTTTCAGTGTGTCTCAGTCATCACTATTCCATGTGACTGATACCTTGCTACACATCTTTTTACCACAGTTCTCTGGTTGTTCAGCTATATATGGGAATATAGCAGGATCACATATAAGTACTTATATATGTATATGTATGTGTATATGTATATGTATATGTATATGTATATGTATATGTATATGTATATGTATATTTGTATGTATGTGTAACAGAATATTTCTGGTGGCTGAAAGGGAAAAAAACCTTTAAGGAGAAATAAAATATGGGGAGTAAAGAAGAGCTACTGATGAGGTAGTGGAACCTGAAACACAGAATAAAGATAGAGACAGTCAATACTTAAAAGCATATAAACTTTACTTGGAAAACACAAGTTCTACTTACTGTAGACCATAGTGCTTCTGTTTGCCAATTTTTAAACTGGAAATATTTAGTGACAACTTTGGAACAGTTCTTTGAATATTACTTACTAAAAAAAAAAGGAAAAAGTTCTTAATGTCTTGTTCATAAAAAACATTTCTCCAAGATAAGAAATTGTCAGAGCACAGGGCATGAAGGAAGATGGCTAATGAGTGAGGTGGGTAAGAATATAGAAGTTCCATTAGAGAGACATAGAGAACAAGATCATAAAACAGGCAAGAGAAAGGAGAAAATAAGAAAAAGTAAAAGAAAATGAGATAAGAGAAACTGGGAAATATAAACAGATAAATGATGCAGAAAAGGAGATTGAACATGGAAAATGAAGGAAGGATTAGGGAAAGGTCAAAACTCATCTTCTTAGCTGGTTTATTTTATTTAGACTATTCACAATTTTTCTAAGCTGCCTTCCTAGTCTGCTTTCAGGAACTGATTTATTGTAGAGTGTGGTACTTTCAACATTCTTTCTATTCACTCTCCCAGCAGCAAATGCTTCTAAAAATGCTTCACCTCTAAAGATCCACTAAAGGCTAGGCTTTTCCTCTGAAATGGGCCATGATATAAGGACTCAATAAAGCTGTAGAGAAAAATGCTCACCCCTGTGGCCTGCTTGAGGCATGTTAGCTTGTAAAATTTGCATATAGCACAGAAACTGCAAGAATTTAATGTTCTTCTGTAATAGGAATAAGGTTGTCAAGAAAAATAAAGCAGAATAAGTGAAAATTGTTTTGTTTTCTCCTGTGAAAATGTTAGGTCAGTCAAAAATATTTGCCATTTATAAAAACTTCTTCACACTTCCATTAGTTCAAACTTCGTGTTGGGTTGCACAGGATCTACCCTGTGGCATTTACACTCTGTTAAATATGTAGAAATGTCTCACCCTCAGCCTCCCACTGTGCTGTCACTTAGCCTTTATGAGGTTAGCAAATTCAGTGTTTCTGCATTATAAAGTAATCCTCCTGCCTCTGTAAGGTCTTCTGGATGCTTATTGTCAACAACTTTCTTAGAAAGGTGTATTCAATTCCTGCCTTGCTACTTCATGTTCCCTGCCTTAAAAGCTTTCTTTGGAGTGACATCATGTTTCAGATTTAAATCAGAATCAATTTGATACTGCTTGATCTGTGTATTGCATGGTTGCCTGTACTTTGTCATGGTCCCCTGTACCTCCCCTTTTGCCTTGTCTTTATGAAGTCTTTAAATTTTTACTACCATCAGAATAGGCTTTTTCAAAGCTCTACTCTTGAAAATGGGGATTTCTTATTCGGTGTTACCTCTTATTCTCCCCCCTCTCATCTATTCTTTGGCCTCTCATCTTTCAGCTGTTTCCTGAGTCCCATTTTTTTTTAAAATTCAGCTGCAAGGCCCTCAAGTCTTTCCTCTTTGTATCACAGACATATATATATTATCTCATTTATCATGCACAGATATCGAAATTCCAGTAAATTGCAGTCCTGTATTTAATCTGCTGCCTTTAATTTGTGCATGAAAGCCAGCTTGAAGTGTGTCAGGCAGGGTCTTGTCTGCTCTCAGTTTGTAGTTCATTAAGGCTCTCCCTTGTTCTTTAGATATGCTACTGCTACATCTTTTCACTGGGCACAAATGCCAGATTCATTTGTCTTTTCCTAATGAATTCTCAGTGTATTTTCATTGCAAATTTTTGGATTCCAGAGCTTTATGTATCTTGAACAGCCAGGCCAACTGGTTAAGAGCCAGAAGGTCTCTTAGGAAGGGTTTAGTTCTGGAAAGGAGTTGAGCATTTTTAGGCTGTGCCTATTAATGGTACTGGGAACTATGGCTCTCAGCACGTGTGGACATATGTGTCAACCTGTCAAGTGCTGCATAATGTTGGTCTGAGTTTCTAAACCACTTTTGATCATATAAATCGAATGTTCTACGAGGTATTTTGCTTAGCTGGAACATTGTTGATGGGTCAGAACTCAGTAGCTCGAGGCACAGCAGAAACCCTGCTTGGATATCTGACATGTGAAGATGGGGGTAAAGAAAAGCACCAGGAGACAAGAGAGGATGGTGAGCAACATGAGAAACAGCAGCATGGGGAGGAAATCTCAGCAGAAGTAACAAATGCATGCATAACAAAGGGGAAACTAAACTACTGAGCTTTCATCAGGCAAAACTCTTCTGAGAAACACCTGATGGAAATAAGATACAGCTCTCTCACAGACAACTATTTTTTTGAACGTAATATCTAGAATACCATGAAAACATATAAACTGTAAAACCTATTAAAAAAAAAAAAAAAAAAGCCTTACACTTTTTCCACATTAGTGGAGAGAAAAGATACATGAGGAGGGAACACTTGGATGCCCTTGCAAGTTTTGATTGCCAGCTAGACAGTCAGAGGGAAAGAGCAGACAGGGACTGCCTCTCTGGTATCTCTGACAGACACAGACCTGTCTCATATAGAGTTAACACACCCAAATTTCATAAGGACCTAGCTGATTTAGATAGATGGCTGAAAGAGCTTTTGTATATCTTTCCCATATATAGAATTATTCTAAGGGCCAGATGTGAGAAATAGTGTATGTAGTCACTCATGTAAAAGAAGTGATTGATATTCTTGAGAAATAGTATCTTGATGGCCAATGGGACATTATGCAGTCACTTACCCATTGCCTTTTACAAGTGCTGCAGGAAATTCCAGATTTTTTCCCTTTGTTCACCTAGAAATTTAATTTTGTATTGCAAACCTACAATCATGCTATAGTTCTCTATTTGCAAATGTTTCAAATTGGGGGAAAAGAAGCATGATCAGGGATTTGCATTTTTTAAGGTCACCTTTTCTGTTCCAGACCTGTAATTGTTCATCATTCCTAATTACAGACTATAAATTATATGAGTAACTGCCTATTTTATTCACAAAAACACATGTTCTGTTCAATTGAATTGCACATTTTTGGGACTGTAACCCCAAAACGATAAATGAATGTTAATTTTTCATGCTCAATAACTTATTTCCCTTTTTGAGCTTTTGATTCTCTTAAATAAATATTCATGCAGTCTATACTGAAGCTTTTACTTCAGTGTAAGACATTCTCTATTAACTGTGTAGAAGATTGAGAAGACACATTCCTTGAAAGACCTTTACCTTAAATTCCTGTGTTTTGAGCTGTATGTAGGAACGAGGGAATTTTTTTCTTCCAAAACATCATCTAATATTGCAGCATTTTGAGATTTCTGATGGCACTTCAGATCAACAAGATACAGGTTTTAAAAATCCATTTCAGAGCAACAAGATTACCCTGAAAATTTGCTTTAGGTTTAAAGCTATAGCTTTTACTTTGATCTCTTCCAAGTATCTGAGACTCAGTGTATGAGGAAGCACAGATGCTGCTTAAATGTTTTTGAAGTTAAATACTGAGTGGATGAGGAAACAAACCAAGTTGTGGCACTAAAATTAACAGTGTAATGTACTTTTAAATAAACTGAGCTATCAAACTGCTTTCTTGTTAAATTGGGCTAGTCTAGAAAAAATGAAACATCATACAATTTTCATCAGGGAGCAATGAGGGAAAAGACACATATCTTTCCCTGAAAGTAGCTGTTAATTATTTTGCCTCTTTATAGTATGTTTAAAAAATGTACTCTGGGCAAATGTGAACTCTCCTTGAGCTGACCTGAATTTGTGCAATTGCCAAGATAAATCTAATAATTATTGGCAGGAGAGTTTATCTCAGTTTATTAGCTTGAATTTGGAGTTGCACTACAGTGGTTGCATGGACAAGAAATTCAGAAAAAGTAGTGGTTGCACTGCATTGATGACACTTCTGTCTCTCCAACATGTAAATACATCTAAATGTGTGCTTAAACACTGCCCAGCTTTTAGGAAAGTAGGATACACTAGATGTGGTTTAGGTCAAAGTTTTGACTGCATTACAAAGAAAAGCATCATAATTCTTCAAATGACATATAACTTTTGTCTGGAATTCATTGCACAAATCTGTCATATTTAACATTATCATATAAGATTGACAGAATGAATGGGTTTGGGTAATAAATGTTAAAAAAGATATTGCTCTAATTGAACTAGTAATTAGTGCTAATGTATTTATTAAATAAATTCAGTAACATAATGGTGATGAAAATTAAGAAAAATAGTTATGATTGTTTTCATTTGTGTGACCTCATTTGTTTTCTCTAATGCTGAGGTCTAGAGAATGATACAGGGAATCTCACCAATAAACCTACACAGAAATTATGATAGAATTTTGTGCGTCTTTATATTACAATTATTTTGTTTTTGAAGCCCTGAATCCCCAGCAGTGAGAAAATAATATAAAATTTAGCACTCTGCCATTATTTGCTATGGCAAACAGCCACAGTTCCACATTTGTATGTCTCTAATACTGAAATGTCAGCTTAGATGTTTTCTCTTCTGCCCTATGTTCCATGAATATTAAAAATATTGGTATTAATATACTGGCCTCACTAAATGTGCCATATCTTTCAGTTAAAATGAGTCACTGACTTTTATACACTGGACATCATATGGCTCTAGAGATCCATTTATATGACAAATTAGCTGTCATTCAAGTAAACTAAATCTTGCCAGAAATGCCTTCCATGCTCTTGTCCATGTTGACAAGTAATATGACAGAGATGACAGATAATGTGGGTTCCCATTAGATTTGGGTGATGTAGTTGTATCTTATCTTTCAACTTTCTTCCATAATTTTATCCTGTATTCAAATCAGGTTATACTGTCTCCTCTATATCCACAGCTGCCTGGCTTCAGTCCCTGAAGTCCAAGAGTTACTATCTGAAATCAAGAATTACTGGCAACTCTAAGCCAAAACCTAACCTTCCTGGTAAAATTGCCCTGAGCTCCCATGGGTCAGAAAGGCACGTAGGGAAGATTGCAGCAAGACAGTACTGCTCTTGGTGAAAGAAATGTTGAGGTGTGGCTACAGCTGCCCCGTGGCTTCCAGGCTCTTTTCAGAGAATAGAGCTCTGCTAAGCATCCTTGCTTGGATTATATGTCTCTTTTCATAGTGAATTTCACTCAACAATGTTAAATGGTTCAGAGTGAGAGCACTGGGAAAATATGTCCTTAACAGGCAGAAATCATTGGTCAGATAGAAAGATACCTTCTCTATCAGCACAGTACAGGAATCAGCAGAGAACAGACCTGTCTCTAGCAGTGGTAGGCAGTCTGATGCCAGAGATTTCCATTATGATGATACAATTGAAGCATGGCCAGAAATGTCTCAAACCTGGCTTTGATGCATCTGGTTTACCTGGATAGTAGAAGAAACGGCCAGGACTCAATTTGAAGATAAACAGCTTCTCTGAAGTGGTACAAAACATCAATTAAAACTATTTATCTTCAGGAAAGATGAATAAAATATCAAATCTTGTAAGGCATAGGCCAAAAGAAGTAGTTGAAATACTAGAACAAACAATGAAGTGGATGGTCTGCAAGTTTTTAAAGGAGATTAATGCAGAAAGGCAGTATGGATTCATAAAAATAAATCATGTCAAGCTAACTTGATTTCTGCCTTTGATGAGATAATAAGCTTCATAGAAAAGAGGAATAAAGAGGACATATCTCTTGACTTCAGCAGAGCATTTGACATTACTCCACATCAGAAAAAAGCAATGTAGTTAATGCTTTTGAAATTGTTAGACAGATGGCTGACTAACCACAATTGAAGAGTAATTATTAATGCAGTTCAGGCAAACTGCAAAGTGCATTCAAGGATTGGTGCTTTATCTAGCATTAAACAGATACAGATGCTCACCATATCCACACAGAAATGGCTGTAGAATGTGCTGGTACCAGCCAGAGATTTTATGTCACACTGTGTGTCCAGTTCCAATCTGTCCAGCAGCACCATGCTACTCGAGATGGCAGATTATAGCAGAGATAGTGGCAGGCAGGCTGGTGAGGCAGAACTGATTAATTATTAATGTAATTGCTAAGCAATCTTTTCTAGGCTGCAGGAGACTACAGTACACTGTATTGTAGCTTTCCTAGAAGCAGTTTTAAATCAGTCTTGTTTTGCCTAACTCACTTTAGTCTGCCCTTCTGCCTTGTCCATTATCTCAGACCCATGAGCTCCCATGAGTTCTTTTCTTACTGTACCACCAATTATACTTCATTCCTGATTTTTCAATAATGTGCTGTATTCACTTGGGCCCCTCAAAATTCTTCTTGTGTCCCATGAATTCATGCCATTAGTGGTGTGGGAGCCTCCTGCTGCTTCAGCATGCCTTGTGCTCACACCTTTCCAGCTGCCTTCCCTGCACCATCTGTGGTACTCCTGAACCTCCTCCAGGGGTTCAGTCCCCGTGGAGCTCCAGCAAGCCTCCCAAGCCAGCTCCACCACCACACTGCAGGACTTTGGATTAGAGGACGAGATGCTCAGATGTGCTGTTCTGCTTGTTCAGCTGCAGTATCTCTCATCTGAGCCTGATCCATGGCTTGGAAAATGCTTTGTCCAGCTAAATAGAAACATAAAAATGTTTTTGTTTGCTATATTGGGTTACTTTGCAGAGGATGTTAAAGGATATAGAGCTGGTTTCCACAACCGAGTCATGGGTCAGTGCCTTGCACTGTCCAACAAAGTTTCTTTTCATTTCAGTGTGATCACTTTAGGTTGTGATCTCCACTGTTACCTCTCACTGTTACCAAGCCTTTAGGTCCAGGACAATTATTCCTCTGGTACCCCAGGTATTTTGCATTGTAAGTCAATTTGCCATTTTCTTCTCCTATAACTTACTACTTGTGCACTGTCATTCATAAAACATCTCAGTCAATTAAAGGGTAGGAAGTTTTAATCCTCATCAATGGACACTTTTCTCTAGAAAAACAAAATTAATAAGGTCAAACATCAAAGGTTGGTGTCCTAAGCCTCTCTTTATTGTTTGCTTTTATGTTTTTATTGTAGTTAAACATTTTTTCCTCAGTAATACCACACTGCAATATTGCTTTACTTTTCATGTTCTCCTTCAACTTTTGTTATTTCCTGCATCTCAGCTGTAAATTCATTAAAATGACTGGGTATACAAAGAAATAATTTTGTACTTTTTTCCCCCTAAGGAGTCTTTTTTGTGTTATTGCCCTCCCAAAGATCCAGTTTACATGCTTAAGGTATAGCATTCGATTTTGATTGGAACAATTGATTCACATGAATTCTGAGATAAATAGCTGACTGCCCAAGTTGGAGAAAGGCATTGAAGAATTCAAGTTCAATACACCCCAGTGTACCTTTACATGTATGCAGATATCAGAGGTGTCTGCAGGAATGATGTGATGCTCAGCAGATGCACTGAACAGCTGCTCTGCAGGCTTGAAGGGGGCAAATACCTTTTACATGTGGCTGTGAACTGAAAACAGATATTAAAACATAATCTATACATTTAAGACAAGCCTGTAGGCACAATATCCTTCTGGTACAGGACCAGAACTTGTATTCTGATTACATGTCAAATACGGATTTTGTGTTCCTGGTATCACTTGAAGAAATATTTATCTCTTGGATAAGATTTGAGGAGAATAATTTTTTTACATGTGTTAAAAATCAAAAGTCTTCCCATGTTCTGTCAGAATATTGTCTTATAATCAGCAACATGATGATATTTATATAATGAATTATTTAATGGTTTTTATTTCAAGATTTCCAGTACTGTGTGCAAGAGTATTTCCATTGATTGATGGAATTTCATTATGTTTTGTCAAGAAATTCTCATTGCTGAATGTTGATTCTTCTGCCTGCAATGCCTTTGAGATTCTGCCCCCTGAAAAAGATTTATGAAATTGCATTAAACTATAACACTTGGTTTGTGCACTAGCTAGTTTAAACTATTTTAAACTGAATTTTGGGATTGGAAAGGGGTTAAAATTTCATATAGCATTATTGTGTTCATTCTTTCCCTTCACTTTTCCAGAATTTACAGGCCTCTATTCTCTTGCCTGAAGCACACACCTTCTATCTGGTATTTACTGTATCATTCTGTTTAGCAGTATCCTTAAACAAGCATCTGATAAAACTCACAATTTTTTGTCTTTTGATGATGAAGTCTTTCCCAAATAAGAAAATCTTGTTAAGGGAAAATGCTTAATATTCCACCAGCTGTGCTGGCATCACTCAAGAAAAACTTCTGTTGCCTAAACCAAATTCAACTATCTAGATGAAGTGCTAAAGTAAACAATTGCTTTCTGGGATATTGGTTGATTACCACTTTGAGAATTTGTCACTTGTCAAAGTAGCTTGATTGACAGACCTGATACTTAAATAGCACTTAAACATCTTAGGTCCAAAATTGTGCGATGGCCACATATCAAATGCCATATACCAAAGTATCAATTTATGTCTTCACTTTGTACTTAAGATCATATTGTTGATTTTTATTCAATTTCTCACTGACTGTCTAGTAACAAATAAAGAATGGGAGTTTTAATGTAGTAAGGATTGTGTTTTAAATGTTTCTTGAAAGTTAATTCACCTTAACTCAAATTCATTTATTGAAAAGTCTGGGAATGCTCAGACCTTTTAAATAGATTGAACTGTCATTCATGTGGTAGCTGGAATTGAGCTTCACATTTTCTGCTCACATGCAAGTAACCACTGAATGAACAACATTATTTTGTGATGTAGTAGTACCAGTATTACAAAGGAAAATGAAATTATTGTTATATTAAATATTAAAATATATATTAAAATAATCTGTAATTTCAAAGATGCAATCTAAAAGTCTAAAAATTTTTTGTAACAGGATAAATAAGAATATGGAAACTTAGATGAGGTTATTACTTAGATTAGTACAACCAATTTGATAATGTTTGCTTGATAAACTCTGGTGAGAAAGACATTATTAAAGGCTCTTTGCAAAAATAGACCATTTCTATTAGGAAAGATCATAAAATTTTCACTTTAATTGTTATAGGTTTATTTTAAACTGTTAATCTTGTGTATTTTGTTATTTTGTATATAACAACTAATTAAAACATACTAAGAAAGAGACAGCAAAAAATAGTTTGTGTTTCATCTCAGGAAAAGGAGAGATGCTCAATAGCTTTTTCTGTAATCCATTTGTTCTAGGTAGTGACAATACTGTAGTATTGTCAACATGAGCTAGTTCTCTCTCTGTGTTTGAAAAGTGAAAGGAGCAGAACTTCTAATCCAGGTGCCACATCCAGGAGAGCTCAGGGAAGGGTGAGAGTTGGGGATGTGGAGCTCCCTTTGGCTCATCCCACCAAACTGCAGGGAAGCAGGAGCAGGGCAGCCTCCCACAGCTTCAGACATGGGCTGCAGTCCTTGCTCCTGCACCACACACAGAAACTGATGGCAGAGACATCTGAGGATGGAAAGGGAGGCCTGGCCAGAGAGAAGATGAAGTGGTGGCCAAGGTGGCTGAGGGACTTGCCCAAGAGAGGTGTGGGTTTGCTGGCCACAGATGGCAGCTAGTGAGAGCCAGAGTTTGAACATCTTCTCACATGCCTCCTTCCTGTACCAATCTCTCCTCTACACGCTTCTCCAGAGTCCTCTTCCTGCCTGGACTTCCCATCCTTGCTTCTTCTTCTGTTGTAGACAGGACAAAGTAAGGACTGTTGGACCACTTGAGAAGCATGATTTTATTTATATTATATTATATTTCCCTATTCTGGCCATCATTGGCTATGATTTGAGCCTCTTCTCTCAGTAGTAGAGAAATGGGAGAAGCTTCCTAGGGAACATTTCTTTTTTTTTTTTTTTTCTTTTCACCTGTGACTACGTTAATTTTATATTTTCATCTGATTTAGTCCCATGCTTCTTAATGCCAAACTACACTGCCTGACCTGTACTGAGAAGTTGATCTCTTCCTGGGTTTATAAACTACACTCTGTATCATCCTTTTTGCAACATTCAATTTTGTTTGGTGACTGGTGCTTTTCCATCTTAGTCGCAGTACCTGTACTGTCATTTATTTTTACCACTTTTTTTTTATAGAATGATGTATGTGGGTGATTTTGTTTTAATATCAAGTCAGAACACTGCAGTCACTGTGAAACCTACAAGTACCTTGCTTCCCTTTATTTGAAGAAATGAAAGGTGCTGAATGCAGATATATGTGTTTGATAACATCTTTGCTGTCTGTACATACAGTTAGAAAAAAATCTGCTGCCTATGTTATTGTAATTTTTTTATTTTCCCAGTAATTGCATTCCAGATGTATGTATTATGACCACAGCCAAAGCTGGAACCATTTTCATTAATCTCTCTTTTAACTGTACATTATCTTAGCCTGGAATACATATATATAAGTTTCCCTAAAGCTTTGAAGAAATGAGACCTTTGCTTCCAGTTTTTGGGTTCTGCACTACAGTTTGCAGCCCAGACAAGAGGAGAACATTTAAATTATGAATATAGTCAAAGCTGTGAATATAAGGATTTGGGAGCAAAAAATATATATTTTTAAAAATATTTTAATGAAAATGGCAATGTGTGGTCCAGTTTCCATATATTGGGAAATAAAACAGAAATATATAATCATACAATTTCATCTGTCAAGTGCACCCATTCCTGGTTTCCAAAGGCACCTGACATTCTGGCAATTTATTCTCTTGGTAGAACACAGCCACTGCTGGAGAAAAAGCAGAGGAAGTGAGAACATTGGGTCAAGAAGGTTTGAGAGCCAAGTCAAACACACAATGTCAGATATTGCTTAAGGCTACCTGCTCTCTGTGAATCCTGTTTTCCAATAGGGGTTCAAGGGTCTTACCTAACATCTGCACAGCTGTGCACTATGTCTACATCAGCAAGTAGTGAAACCAATGGGAGAGGATTAGTGGAGTAAAGCTACTGGTACTACAGACACAATATCCACACTACAAAAATATCAGGAATTTTAAAAGGAAGAAAAGCCATGGCTTGGTCGAGTGGGCGTGTTCATCCACTCCAGAGGCTGGAGTACAATGCAGACACTCCTGCAATGTGTCTTCAAGTCCATGTGCTTTGAGACTCAGTGAACCTAAGCTCATTCAGTGACCAGATCTGTTTCAAAAGTGCATTCCTGAACAGAATGAAAACTTTAATGTAGATGCACAGTATGAAATCTTCTACCAGGTCATGAACCTCATAAAGTTTGGGGGCTAATGACATCCTACTATTTGAGGTCGAAGGTGTAGTCTATAATATAGAAGAAATTGAGACTATACCTTAAATCATGCCACCTCTTGAGTTTCAAGAGCACTTTAGAAGCTGTACAGTTTATAAGATGCATTTTGTATTGTGCTATATTTTAAGGCCTCATCCATTTCTCCATGGGTGATTTTTAAGCAGGAGCAGTAATTATGCTAAAGTGCTAGAAGTATTTGAATCACACAGTAGACATTTTCATGTTTTTATGCAAATACAGATCACAGCCTATCTCTATAATTTAGAAAACTGTTTTCTTTGCCAAAGTGGTTAGGAAATCTGTGACTCCTAATGGTACATTTTTTCTGTAATTTGCATTGAGTGTGTATGGCATCTTTAGACTCTAGAAAAAAGGAAACACAACACTGAGGGCTACCTGAAAAGGTACTCATCTGTGCATATATTCACATCAGAAGTGTGCCCATCCCCTTGTCTCTGGTAGGGAAAGGCATAGAGCTAATTCCTCTCACACAGGAACTAACACTATTGTTACTCTAGTATTGTTTTGTTTAGAGTGCAAATGTGTTGCATTTACAGGTGATCTCTCACGAGCCATTCAGACCAAGTAGCTTTAATTTCCAAAGTTGTCTACAAGAAACTGGCAGGGAACTACCTCTCTTTCCTTGTACCTCAGCCACTCTCACAGGAGTATTGGGGTTTTCTTCTATTCCTACTAAAGGGGTGAGGATGGTGGAAGGTCAATCATCTAGTTCAGTCTGCGAAATGCACAATTTAAAGGCTGGAGCAATGTTGGCAGGGCATAGGGTTTTTCAGACCTGTAAAGCACACGGAGGGATGTGTTAGTTCACACATTGAGAAGCCACAGCAAGTGCTTGCTCCTGTGGCCCTGTGCTCAGTGCTAGCTCAGATACTAGCTTGAATCTCTGTGCCAAAGAGAAGTTGTGTAGGGTCCTGGAAGAAAAGCTGGGGGGCACATGTGTCAGGTATTAAGAAGAGTTCTGCCTTGGACCCGTTTAATCTAAAATGTTTGGGATGAACCATGTGATTTTTTGGGAAGCTGGTGAGCCTGGATCTCTAGGGGCTCAGTTTGGTTCTACACCTCACATGCACATGATGAAGATTAGGAACATGAAGCATCCTTTGAGAAGACATGTTAGTTGCATGGTAGATGTTTGAGACTTGCTAATGAATAGTCTTTGAGCCCATGTCAAATTTATGAATTCTCTTCTGGCCAGTGCCAGATTTAGATGAGTTCAGGAGGTGTTTCTCCCCTACTCAGTGAGCTGGTATGTATTGTGACGTAGTTGCTCTTTTACTTCAGAGCATTTTTATCCCTGCTATGAAAAGTTTGAGTGGGGGAGGGCTTCTTGTACCCTATTCCAGCTTTATATCTAATTGTGGACATTTGCACTTGGGGTGCAGGGTGAGCTATGGTCCTTTATATTTCAGCAGTGTAATTGTTGATGAAAATGCATTCTACCTTACACTTGGGATTCCTGTCTTTCCTCACTCTGCTAGCCACTGCTGCTGTATATATCCTGCTTTTTTTAATTTATAGCTAAAAATACTATTAATGTGAGTGTTTTCTGTCAAATATTACTGTTGAACAATTCCATCCAATAACTGGAAATTTAGATATGGTTGGATACTAACTTGATTGCTTTAGATATTCAGATCCTTGAACCTCCAAAGTTGTGGGATTTTTTTTCCACCCATGACCTTGAGGCTTGGAAAGGACGTTGAGAATATTTTTCATGCTGTTAGGAGAAAGGTTTTCTGAAGATTTTTCAAGTTTTTTCATTTTCAAGTTTTTTATGCCGGATTACTTTTTGGAAGTCTTGTCTACATTGACCAGTCTGAGTGTTTATTTCCAGTGCTGATCTGTTACAGAGTAAGGCACAGACAAGCTTGATAAGTTCTTCCAGCTTTAAAGTTTTATTTTCCAGCCTGTGTCTTAATCTTCTGCATGATTGGTTGATTTCACATGTCTTGACCAGTATTTCCAGCCACTTCAGAAGTAGAATAATTGAAAAAGGACTGAATAATTTTAATTCATACACACCTTTGCTAAATAGACTTTTGGTTTGTATCTGGTACACTTTGGATGATGTTGGCTAATTTTTATGTTGTTTAGCTATGTTGAGCAGATAAAGGCTTGGTAAGATGTATGTACAATATAACAGGCTTCTAAATTCTTAGGCTAAAATCTGTAAAACTCTTTTATTCTGTAAAAGAGTAACCCACTTTGGTAATAAAAGTTACTTGGAGATAGCTCCAGATTCTTTTGCAATGTTATTGCCAAAGATGATTTTTAGCTTCTAAGGCCACTAAATAATATTGGAAAACTCTTAAGAAAATTATTTTGGAATTTTCTCTTTTGTCATCACATTATGCAGTGAAAAGGCAAGGCTCTTTTTTCTCTCTTCTGGAGAAATAATAATGATAATTGATGGTCCTTAATTATATCCCTTCATTCTGGCAATGTAGCTTTTTAAATAGAGAAAACAATCCTATTCTGGTTCATTTGACTTTCAGTCTTTTCCTAATTCAGTCCTGAAATATATGAAAAGGACAATGTAGTGAATAGGACTGTGTAGAGTGAACATAACTAGACATTTTTTTCCCCAGGTATTCAGATTTGGGTCATGCAAAATGTTTTTAAAATGTACACTTTTGCAAATTGTTTGAAAACCCCATGTATCTTTTAAAAACCTTTTCTAATTTAAATGCTTGACTTATACTGTTAAGAAATAATTTATATTTTAAAAATAATTGCTGAATGATGTTGACATGCACCAGAATATATAAACATCAAAAATGGTGTGATTTGGGTAGAGCAAAATATTTCCTTTGGACTGGTTATGTTTAACATTATCAGCTAATCAAAATTGTACTCATTTGTCAACCAGAAACAATATTTTGTTATTTCCCTCTGTTATTCAAAGGGCTGTTGTTCAATTCCAGTTTATACCAGAGTGCCTTTGAACAAGACATATAATTTATTTTCATTATTTTTTCCTTTCTTTTTTAAGAGGGAAAATATCAAAAATCTGTAACTGCCAAGATTCTTGAACATAGTAATCTGTTAATTCTGTTAATATTTTAAGATTCTTTTATAGTAAATCAAACAATGATATATAATACCCAAGAAATGCTTTACTCTGCCAAAATTGCAATCTGTGCTATCTAAGTGGGGTAAGGAAAACAATGAAATGTACTTGCTTATTTGGTTTCCAGTCAGATAACATTACCTCTAAGAGAAATGGAGTTTCAGACTGATATGTGAAGAGAAGAAAGGTGGTAGTAATGCACAGGTACATTGTTTTAATGTCAGTGAGCTACACTCTGCTCTTCCTCCTAGAGCAGATCTTCAAGTGCTTTCTTTCACAGCCAATACAGGGCCTGATATTGCTCTTATTTGAACTACTTTTTGTTGGATGAGATGCAGATAATCCAGAAGATTTTAATCTGATGGCTCCTGTTCACCTTTTGACATCACTACCCTGCCATTTATTCTGCCCTTCCTTTCCCAGCACCTAGAAGAGGCACTGAAATCACCTGACAAGGAAAGTACTGGAAGTTGTGATCATGGTGAGAAGTGTCCTAGGAGGCTGCCACTCATCCTTGGTTATGTCTCAGACACTTCAGCACCATCCTCAAAACATGTCAGTTTTTCTCTGGCTTTTGTAGAATGTTAATATGCTTCCAAAGGGCCTCTTTTGTTAATGTATTCAGGGAATACACATGACATATCTTCCTTGAAGAGGATTTTTCTTTTGCTTTCAGTTGTGTCAAGCAGTAAAGTCAATGAGCCTTATTGCTCCCAAAATCAATGAATGCTGGCTTCCTACTGCTTTTTGGGACCCTAATGTTGTTGCTGTTATTGCTGCCCTTGTGACTTCAGGAGCTCTCTACCAGCAGGTTATTGACTGCCCTTCTTAGTGTCAAGGGCAGGAGAGCCTTCCTAATTAGATCTGGAAGTTTATTCTGGAAGCTTATCTGGAAAATATTCTATTGGTGTAACACACACACACACACACATATATATATATATAATTTTTTTTTAGTTTCTCTCTCTAGGTTTTTTTCATTGGAAGAAGCATTATCTTTAAAGTTCTTCTGTCTTCCACCACCCTTGTTTTGCCCCACTTTCATTAAATAAAACAAAAATGTATATTTTTGAGGTGAAGGTTTTGTTTCCATGAAACCTTCTTTTTAACTGTTTCATTCTCAGGGTTTCTTTGCTACTGGAAAAATAACAGAAATAAGACTTTCCACACACTGTATTTTAATTGGCATCAGGTTCTCAGCCCTGAGGAATTCTTTTGAGTTGGTAGCATAGCAAATAAGGGAGTTGGGTCCATTTCCTGTGCATCATAGGTAACTGTACAAGAGGTGTCTAGTCCAGAAGGGCTGCTGGGCATGTGCCATCAGCACTGTGTTTGAAAGGAGTGGTGGTTATATCATCCTATAAACACGTTGTCCAGTTTTTTAGGTCATTTTCAGTAAAGTGATGTAAAAAAAGATCTCAGAGTTTCCATGAAGAAAAGAAAAAGTATTTTGAGATTTATTTCCTAAATAATTTAAAAGGAATAAAAGGGGTTTTTTTCTTGCTGTCAGGCTTCTGTGGAATTTGCTTTTGGTTTTCTTCAAAGTTACCATGATCTATCTTGAGCTGCAGCAGCACTGTGCAAACTGAGCAGGGCTTAAAGCACTTTGAGTCTCATGTAAGGGCCTTTCCCATGTGTACCATAAGAACAGGAGGTCTGGGTAAACAGCTGGATTATTTGGGCAGTGAGGATAGCAGAGCAGTTCCAGCCCTTCCTAGGCTGAGTGGTGACAGCAGGGAAGGGAATAAGGATTCTGTCCCCATTAGTCAGAAGGCAGAAATTGTGAGATAAATTATGACTGCAAGGAAAAAATGTGTACTTGCATTGTAAACTGCAGAGACTGTATCCTGGTGGGAAATGTGAAAGCCATTATAGTGCCACCTCCTGTACATAATACATAAATTAATGGATTAATTTAATTATTTATCTTTCAACATTTTCTCACCTGCCAGAATGGAAATGCTCCTAGTAGCTTTGATAAGCACAAAAAAATCTATGCCATTCTTCCTTTATTAATGACTTTTAGTCACTGTAAAGTCTCAGACTATTAAGATATACAGAGCTATCTTAGTAAGAGATACAAAAAAAGCAGATGGAATTGTTATCCATGCATTGATTCAGTCCAAGGCTGATACACAGCCTCACATTAAAATGGTTCTAATGTTCTAATTCTTGTAAGCTCTTCTGAGCTTTCTAGGAATGTTGCTACATTATTTTTTCTTTATACTGTTTTTTTTTAATTGCCCAGTACCAGAAATAACCAATAGCTGAAGAAAATGTCCAGAAAAAGATCTTATAGTTCTGTTCATGTTTTGGAGGTTTTGGTTGCTGTTTTTTCAGTTACCCATTCTCCCACAGAGTAGCCCAAGTCTTGGAGTCATCATTCCATCCTTCACTTCTCCATGGGATCCTAATGGGATAATTAGCTGGTGTAAAGAATCTGAGCACAAACTAACCTGGGTGGGGAGCTGGTTGTGTGGTGACATTGTGTGGAGCTCACAGTGCTCTGTTGTCACTTCTCAGGTCTACTTTGAAGGTTTCAACCAGAGTTAAAATCTAGAGGGTATTTTTTTCTTCATTTTTATCTGCATGACTATGACTTTGCTAATATTCTGTGCAGTATGCAATATCCTATAACTGTCTAGGACTGTATAAATAATAGAAGGAATTTGCATGCTGACCTGCAGTTGTGTCTGTTTAGAGCAGACAGTGAACTTGCTTGGCTTGTTAATATTCTAGTTCCCCTTGATATTTATGTGACCCAATAAAGTTTATTTTTCCTGGGTTTTAAATTATGTTGTTGCATCTCACTTTATATCTCTAAAACGCAGTCTGGCTTGATTTCCATTTGGATCATAAAATGTGGATATCATGCCTCTACCTTGCCCCTGTTGTCACTTGTCTGTGTGGGCAGGGAGGCCTTACTTTGCTTGCCTGGGCACCTTGGACATGGTTATCATTTTACAGTTGCAATCTCTTGACCTCCATGTATCCCTTGTGTTTGTCTTTCTCAGAATGCTTTCTCCCTTCTTTGTGTTTATGTAATTTAAAGCTCAGATCTATGTGTGGAAATTAACATTTTGGTATAAAAATGTTGCTTCTATAAACAAATACCTTAGTTACTATAAAGCAAGCAGATGAAAAAAAATAAACATACTGAGTCAGTGGAAGCTGATAAAGTGCAGACACTGCCTTAGGCTATCTCTGCACAGTGCAGGCTTAACCCACCCATCATATTTATCTCTTTTTTCTTTTTTTCTGTGAGGTCACTAATGACATTCTCTGTTTCTAAAAGTAATTTTCAGTCACTGGTGATAAGCAGAGTAATTTTTCCCAATATTTCTGTTAGTTTGGAAATGTAACAGGAGGTGGTGGGATGTGAGCAGACCAGACCTGCTCCTGCTGCTGCTCCCAGAGAGGCAAGCTGCTGACTCTGCACCACGTGCAAGCTGATGAGCAGGAGAAGAGGATCCCTTTCCAGACCCTGAACTTTTAATGGCTCTGGGAGGTGCTTGAGGAACTTGTCTGCTAGGTGAGATAAATGCTGTGTTTATCTCACTGAAATGTCATATTAGTTTATAATGCATATTTAAACATGCCAACAATTCCAAAGAATAGTTGGAAAGATGCACTGTCTGTGATGCAAAAAACCCCCACATTTGAATCATGCAAAAGAGCATCTTATTGTTTTAGAGGATGATAACAGGTTGCAAAGGGTCCTCCTCTGCCAGTCTGAGGCCTGTGCAATGCTCCTCTTGCACTTTGCCTGCAGTGACAGACCCAGCCTTCTCAAGGATGCCTGCAGCAGTCGCACTGGGGCTTGGAAGGGGAAGGCCCTGGGTGTGATCCAGCCTCAGACTTTTTGCCCTTATTCTCTTTGTAGCTCTGTAGCAGCGGGTTAAGTGACAGTAGGACGCCTGTGCAGCAGGGCTGGGGTGGGCACACACCCCTGGGCTGGGCACCCCTTGGAGCTCCTGCCTCAGAGAACCAGCAGCTGCTGCTCCGTGTGCCTGGCACAGCTGGGCACAGACTGAGGGGCAGCTCCCCTGAAAAGGTGTGAGGCTGGGGGGCTACTGACCCAGAGGTGGGACGGAAATGAGCATCGCACCAGCACGAGGAAAGTGCATTTGTGCAAGGGACACTGTTGGAGTCAGTGAGTCGGGGGTCTCTGAATTCTTCAAAGAGAAATCAGAGTGCAGGGATTCATTTAAAGCCTTTGGATGGATTGAAGTATATTAATATATAAAGTAGAGGTGTAAGTTTAAGTTTTAGGATAAGTGAGTCAGTAAGTTTTAGTAGGAGCTCTAGTGCTTTTAGTAAGTGAAATGTTTCAAATGCCAGAGTAGCAGTGTGAGTTCTAGTGAAGGTTGAAAAACCTTCAGTGGAGGCTCCAGGAAAATAGCTTTAGACAGTGCTTAGACATAATAGAGCTGTAGTTAGAATATTGCTTACATTTTTCAGATAGAACAAGATAGACTGTATGCGTAGTTGATACGTAACCTGGCATGCTAAGAAACTAGAATTCTAATAGGTTAAGCAGTGGTAGTCCAAGTTTGTGTCTTAGCTTGTTGGGAAGATTCTGTATAAGAGCATGCATTGGGGAGAGCTAGGGCTTTTGCTTTTTGCCACTGCTTTTTGGCACTGCCATTTGCTTTTCTTTGCTTTGCTCTCTTGCCACCATCACCAACACCCGAGGAGAAGACAGGAGCTGCTGCAGCACCATCAGGACCTTGACAGGAGAAGCTTCTGCTTCTATTTGGGACTCTCTACCAAAACTTAGCCTGGACTTTGATGTCTGTGACCGTGCCTTTGAGACTGATGTGCTTCTGCAATAAATAACCTTTTAGCAAGTGTTAGCTGTTTCATTCATTTAAGAAGATAACCTAGCGAAGTTAGTGCCCAGAGCACTGGAGGTCTTAACCTCACAGGACACGACAGGTCTGCAGGTCTTCACAATGCTTATGATATTTTCCAGGGTCCTCCCACTTTCCTCTGTACTAGCCCCTATGGGTCTACCTGTGAAACTTCAGCAGGAAAACAATTACAGCCTTTCTGGATCTTGCTCTCCCCTTTTCCAGGCATGTGCAGCAAACTGGAAATATGAAAGGCATTGGCGGACTGTTACTGTTTTAACTTCAAAAGAAAAAGTATTTTCTAAAGCTATTTTGGTCTTCTTGGGGCAGCATCATCAATTTATTCATCCAGAGGTATGCATCACAGCTTGTCTCAGAGAATTTATTCTTCCCACACGTTTTAACCCCTTTTTTAGCTGTAGAATGACAGAACTGTCATTTAAATTAACGGAAAGTTCCCAAAGTGGTTCACTAGAGCAGGGTGCAATCCTTAGCATTTATTCAACGACCACAGAAATCCCTGATGTCAATAAAAATCCTCTTACTTGCATTGCTGAACTTCTAAACCCCCACTGGAGAGGAAGGACAGAACACCCAGCTAATGTGTATGTAACCTGTTAGGGAAGAAAAGCTTGTAGTGGCATTGCAGTTTCTCCTCTTTTCCATGCAGACTCATTAATTTGCTAAACCAGATGTTTCTGAGCCTGGCAGATCTATTAATCTGTATATTTTCCAGTTTGCCAAACATTAAATTACCAGAAAAGTAAATGGAAGCTCTAATTTACTTCTAGTGCTTGAAATCTCCTAACATGATCTAAAAGTGCTTCAAGCAAGAAATAAAAGGGAATAACCAAAGCCTACAACATCCTTGAGGTTCCATTCATCTCCCCATAAGGGAGCAGCCTTCCTCTTCTGGAGGAGCTCTGTGCACATGTATTAGAGTAATTTCCTCTGACAGTTCTCCTGATAGAGAGGAATATTCCTCCAGCAAGCCTATCTCCAGAGGCATCCCTGCATAAAAAGCCTGTCTGCACTACTAGAGGAATCACGTTAATGGGTCTAAAATGTTCCAGTCAGAAAACTGAAAAATTTAGTGAGGAAGTATAGAAGCATTTTGTTGTTGGGATATGTCCATGTGTGAGCTATTGACTCATCTGTATTTAACTTCTCACAGCCTTTGACTTGAACTTTCACTTGACTCTCTCTCCTGTCATTTTCTTGGAATGAAAAATTTTAGCCTTTCACTTGACCTGTGTGAACTCATAAATTCTGGCTGCTCACACATGTAATCACAGAGCAAACAAAGCAGCTGGGAAAAAGCTCCTGCAGTAGGAAGTGAGATTTTTACAGTGCAGAGGGAAGAGACCATGCAACATCCTGCTCCCCTCCAGCCAATTTGGTTTCTCTCACAAACACCCTTCCACATCCCACCCTATGTGTTGTGTTAGGTGTAGCTTGAAACAGGCCATGATCTCCCAGTAACCTCATCAACACATGAGTATATCCCAGTTTAGCCAACTCAGCCTGAAGTATTTTTTTGCTGGGCATTCATTCATCTTGTGGCCACTCTTCTAGACCATACTCTAAATAAAACCCAGGAGCATCACCCTTTAAGACATTAGTGTATGTAGTATCTCCTTATTGCTTAAATTGAAAGATGTCCTTTTATTCTGAATTAATTTTTCCTACCTAATGAATTTTTATACATTCAGGTGTAAAAAAACCAAAAATGCGAGTAAAGGATTCACAAAAGTTTGGAAACAACTGTTAGAAAAGCTGTTTGGTTTTCTTCTGGTTGGCAAATTCAGCTGGATAGGGCTGTTTCAGTCACTTTTGTCTTACAGACAAGGAGGGGTTTAAAATTCAAGACTGTAATTGCAGTACCTCTATGACCACTGAACATACTGGAAACATATATAAAAGGAAATTCCAAGAAGTATTTGTAGCTATCTGTCTAATTTCTAAGGGTTTTTCATGAGCCATTTAACTGACAGTTTGAGACCTGTTACTTCTGCACCTACCAATGTGATTATTTTTAAATTAACACTTCAGACAGGTTCAAAGGGAAGGGTTGGTACATTCAGACTATAAAATAGTTCTTATCCAAAAATTAAAAAGCAAAATCTCCTTCTCTTTTGAAAAAAATAAAAAAGGCTGACTAATTCACTCTATATTCTTTTATCTTTGCTGTCCAAAGTAATAACTAAAATCACAACAAGGTTTGTGCATTGATTGTCCTGAACTTGCTTGGCAAGGATGGAAACTTGGGATTCATGTAAGAGGAGTACTACTTCTGGGTCAATCATTCATATTATGTGGTTGATGTTTGTTCTATAAAAGCAGAAGTCTCATGAACTCTGCAATTTTGGTCTGAAAAATTATGGCAGGACTGCCTTGAGTGCCTAGGGGTAGTGAAGTGAATGAGGAGATGGAGAAATTCAGTTTAGCATGCACTTGCTCTTTTTCTGAATGAGGCTGCTGGTAAGGACAAGAACATTAATCTTTGGCTGTCACTGTCTAAAATATGCAGATGTAGAAGCCTTAACTTACCATAGGCATTACTAGTTAATTAAGGGGATTCATTGATTTATTTTTTGGCAAAGGACTGTTAGCCAATATTCACTGCTAGGGAATTATTGAATTCAGATAGAACATAAGATAGGTGAGAAGAAATACTTTTCTCCCCTGGAATAATGTTTCTGTCTGGTTCTCAAAATAGCAATTATATATCCTTTAAATTGTTAAATTACTATAATTACTAAATTATTTTAATCTTTAAATAACTGCCTGTAATTTTATAGCAAAATATTAATTAACATATTTAATAAAGTATCATAGTTCAACAAGATATTACTGGGAATAAGAAGTACAAAGACACAAGCCATCTTGCCTCAGGAACACTTGACACACATTTGACAGCTCACAGTTTAATGTATGCTCTCGAGTGATCTGCTGATGCACGAGTTTTCAGATTGCATTGTAGCAATGCATGTGCCTGTAACCCTAAGCCTCATGAAGCAAGGATTCAAAAACAGAACTGTGCTATTTGCACTGCCTATTTGGCTATGCATGAAATTGTATTGAATAAAAGTCTTATGCAGAAATCTCTTTCATATTTTCCTAGCGAATAATGAGTATACATTAAGAACAAATTATAAGTATCTGAACTTAATGGGTGAGTTGACTCAGGCTTTTACAAATGAATACTAATGGAAGGAAGCTGTAATATATATTAAACATTTAATTAACTTTTTTGAGCAAGACTGTCAGTGCATGACAGAATAGGAGCCCGTGTAAGAAAAGCAAACAAACAAATGAGACCCAAGCCTGTATTTACAGGTAAAAATCCAGGATGGGAAGTAAGACACATTTTAGCAGCTCTTTTTCTGCAGAAAATCCTAATACCTCCCTGCTGCAACAGCTGGTACTTATACATGGAAGACATCCAAATGGGATTGTTTTCCTTTGGCCTCTGTGACTCTTTTCTTTTGGAGTCTTTTTTTGCATTGGAGCCTATGACTGAGATGGCCACAGGTTTGCTATGCTGCATCAGAGCAAAATTGAAATGTCTGTCGTGGTGTCAGAGGATGGAGCCATAAGGTGCCTGGTTGGGGTTTCTATGTGTATAAATGTAAAACCAGAGTCAGCCTACAGCAGTGGCCTGAAGTTTTGTAAACCTGCACTGACTGCTGACACGTAGCTGATATTTTCATTCTGTGCAAGTTGGTGTCACATGAAAATGGCAGAGAACTGAAGCTCTGTGTTTGCAATCCCTCTAAATCATTGCGAATATGTTACATAATCACAGTGGGAAATGTATATCAAATACAACTCTGACCTTCTGTAAAACCAGCCAGTATCTCAGTGAAAGCAGATGAACACCAGGAAACTAGGACATTTTCCCATGACTAGGCTCGTTCTCCATCATTCAGTAATCCACAGCACTGTTGACTATTTCACACTATGGCAGTTCAGCCTAAGAAATTTCTTTGTGTTGTGAGCAGCACATTAAAAGATCATTAACTAGTATATCTATGACTAGTGATGCTAGAGATCCTTGTGGTCTCTAATCCAGTGCTAATGAACACCTCTTAGCCAGCTCATTACCAAATAGAATATTGTTTGTTATTCAAGAGAGTTTCTTTCACAGTCCATCCAATATTTTGGCTTAAATTCCATTTTTAGAGTTTGTTGGTGCAATAGTGAAATAATACCATGTGTTTCTAAGGAATTGTGATTATGGGAGAGGAATGTGAGAGGCAGCTCAAAGACCAAATAGACTGATTACTCCATATCAAAGCTGAGTTAATTCCCTGGTGTTTAGTTGGTGTACAGCTGGGAGTTGATCAGCTGGGGAACTGCAAACAAATGATAAATAGCACCTATTCCTAAGAGCTAAATTTCCTCTCTGTGTTGAATTTTGTGAGAAGGATTGCATTTCTCCATTAGTAGCTGTCAATTCCATCTTGGCTCATTTTGTTACTGATTTGTGTCTTGGGAGAACAGTTACATTTTATTGACTATTTCTGAGTGTATGGAATTTTGGCATACAATTTGATCTTTGAATACAGGATAAACTTCCCATTAAGGGTGAGTGCAGTGTTTGTTGCTACTGAATATTCATTTTTGCACAAAGAAGTGTTGGTCTTTTGGGCTCAAACCCTGTCATTTTTTGGTTGTGATGACTGCTTTTTTTTTACTTTTACTTTTTTTTTTTTTTATTTTTATTTTTTTACTTTACTTTTACTGCTAATTCAACTGTAAGGTAAGTATGTCTGCCTGGCCCCCCTACATGTCCTCTAGAAAAGCTGTGCTGGTGTAGAGACTCCCCAGCCCCAGAGGTCCTGTGTCCTCTAAGGTCCCCTGGGACTTTGAGGACTTGCAGCTTTTGGGCTTCCAAAAGCTGAGGAGAGGCAAGTCCCTCTTTCTGCACTTGCCCCACTTTGCAAACACAAGCACAAATCCATGTGCCCATAAATGGACACCACCTCTCTTTCCAGCTGCTGCACAATAATTGTACCACAGACAAAATTCCTCTTAACAATCTCCTTTAACAGCTGTATAAACCCCTACTCACCCTTCTTTCGTGCACAAAGTGCAGTGACTCGTGTTTACTTTGTGATGTCTGGAGCTTGAACTAAATCTCAGGAAATGCTCCCATTTACTCTTCACATACTCCAGACACAGCAGGTGCTGCAGTCACTGTGGGAAGCAGCCTCCACCCCCAGGGCAGCACTTTCAGCCAGAAATGTGGGTTTGGTTTTGACAATTGTAAGCTGAGGCACTTCCTGGTTCCCTGTTCTCTTAACTCAGAAAAGGAAAAGAGGTTTTACTTTCTTGCATTAAGTAGAACAAGTCAGAGATGGGATAAAACTCCTTTTTCCTGGAGTAGGGAAAGGATCTGGTAATTTGCTGAAAACAGTGCTATTCTCAACATCAGTAGAAAGCTTCTAGACACTCATATGGGAATTGGCCCTCAACATTTTCCCATTAGCACATGAGTGTTTGGAGTGAGGCAGAGGGACAGATTCAGTGATTGCAATGGAAATGTTACAGCTGAAGGAGATCACAGCCTCACCACTTGAAATGTGGATTGCATCTTATCAGACTGGCAGAAAAGCCAGCAAATAATAAATTGCATCCCATTTTGTTTAGCTGGCAGGCAATAAGCAGTGGTCAGCCTGCTGCCTCATAGCAGTCACTTTCTGCAGAATCTGTGGTTTCACTGCCTTTTATTACCACTGGCTTTTCTGCTGGTTTCATAAAATATGATTTTAAGAGCTTGTGTGACCTCCTTAATTCATCTTGCAATGCCTGTGTGTTTCAGGGACTTCACTATGTATATGTGATCTAACTTGATCAAATACAATGAACTGTAGATGCTGTGACACTTATGAAGTGGGAAGAAAGGCAAATATTGAATGGAAAAAAGAAAGTAAATCAAGTCCCTGCTAAACTGACAAGGGAATACAGAAAGGGGAGAGAAGAAAAACAGTAAAAGGTTGTTTAAAGGGCAAAACTTGCATTTGTGATACGCCATGGAGGTCAAGAGGGCAATGATATTTGGATGTGTGAAAAATACACATAAAATTATAGTAGAAGAGCTTATTTATTTTGGAAAACCTCATGTTACATTGGCCAACATAGAGGTTGGAGGAAGATCTCTGTGAGCAAATCTGACACTGCTGTCTGCATGCAGAAGTCAGCACTGGGCTATGGAAGAGACAGGTCCTGCTGGGCTGTGTGTGCTGCTGGAAATGGTGAGGGGCAGAGCCCAAAGCACTAAAATAAGCCCAGGGTTGTATACCATTTGTCTTCTCTGGGAATTATATCTATTTCTGCTGCTAGGTTCAGTTGTATCAGGGTTGGATTTTTCACTTCTCAATTTAAGTATTTTCCATCTATAGGTATGCCAGATACTGGCTTAAAAATGTTACAAACAAGAAAATACACAGGATAGATTACAAGAGAAAGTATAACAGCACTGAGGGAGAAAAAACAGAAAGTAATTGAGCTTTTCTTGTGTATTGAAAGCTGTTTTTTCTTCCATTTTATCTTGGTTAACCTATAATGAGATGCTTTTGGTTTTCTCCTTCACTGTGGATGTAAAATCCAGTAATTTTTCTCTTTCATATAAAAACATGTATTCAGATGAATTTCTGTGTGGCTTTGCAACGACTTGAGACTTTTATGGAATAGCCTTTAATTTGTGTCATCAAGGTGTTTTTACAAAGCACTTGCCTAAAATGGTTATGTCAGAAACATTAAAAAAACTTCATTTAATTCCTGGCAAAATATAAACACCAAACCAAACAATATCAAATCAAGAACTTTTTTACCTTAATGTGTTGGATCATTTAATGTAATGTAACTACACTGTCCCATAATCTTTACACTCTAATAGGAAAATTTGGTATGAACATAGAGGAAGTTGATAATGTCTCTTATTTCAATTAGCATATTATAGAACCACAGAATAGTTTGGATTGGAAGGAACCTTGAGAGGTGATCAAGTTACAACCCCCTGCAATCAGCAAGGAGACCTTGAGCATCTTATTTCATGTTGATGCTGCTCAGGATTTATTCTACTGTGTGAAAGTTTGGCAACAAATGACAAAATTATAAAATTGATCAGGTGTAATTTTCCATATTTGAAGACTGTTTTCAGCTGCACTAATAAAATGCCCTAGCCAATAGGAGCTATGGTGGGGTGTAGTGAAGAGTCTTGGGAAACAAGTGTTAAGTTAGGGTGTAAATGGTTGGGGAAATCTGGTTAAATGAAAGAATCATCAGGAGGAAGCTGTTGCTGTCACTGACTAGGTCCCATCCGTGGAACAGAACTTTTTCATAGCACACTACCCCTGTCACTGACAGCCATATGAATCATGGAAATAATGATGGATTGGGCACCATCAAAACAGCCTTCACAAACTGGACTTTAAAAGCTTTACTCTGGAAAGGCAGTGCAGCCTGGCACTCAGTACATCTGCAGCAGAACAGGAGTGGCTTTGTTCCCCAAGCAAAGGGTGCCTGATGATCCCCAAGCCCTGCCCTTCCTATGGCTCAGGGTGCTCTGAGCTCCCCAAGAGACTCCTCCAGTGTTAGGTACTCACCCTGCATCCTCAGGCACTACACATGCTGCCACGTGTGCTGCTCTCTGTGTCTCTGATTCAGCCACTTCATCTGTTGGCTTGAAACAGAGTTGTCCCTGTCCAATCTTAAAATTTCTGGGAGAAGCATTATTTTCCATTTCAATAATGGAGTTAGAGTTACAACCTAATAAGTGATGAAGATGAGATTCTCACAAGTGCTTGGTATCAGTTTATCCATAACTATGGAAATCAATATGCCCTTAATGTTTTCACTAAACAGTGATGTAGAGTTAGGCTAACCCTAAACATTTTGAAAATATCAGACATTTTCAGGGAGACAGCATGTTTACAGCTTATACCAAAGGTTAGATTCAAAAGTAACTATTAAGAAAATAAAACAAAACTGGCTTGACTTTTCCAAGTCATTGCAAACCCATTCATTATAGGGGTTGTGAAATCCTGTAAAGCAAAGGCACATAAAAAACAGAACCATAATTTTAGGAAACAGGGTTTGAAGAATATTGTCTCACATGTGTGCACTAAAACACAAAAACATTTGTTACAGTAATCTTTGGTATATTCCAAACCATCTTTGAAGAATATGGCAAGAAAATAATCAAAAATAACTCTGGCCACTAGGTTAAATTCAGTACAATAAATTAAACTGGGTGGATTATCATTCCAGAAAATGGTGCAAAAATTCATGTCAAATTAATAGAGGGTATATCTTGCAAATTTTCTTTCACAGCTTGAAACTTATTTGCAGGCTAACAAACCATAACAGTAGGGCCCTTCTGCAAAATGTGGTCCTTCTGCACCACATTTTGAACAAATCAAGTTGCTACAGAATGCCTGAGAGTTTGCAAGACACTGTGTGGTGTAGCTAAATTTTCAATTGTGTAGAAAGTGACTCCTAGATTTAAAATGCTAATCTGTAGCATTTTATATCTGTCACAGGGTATCAAATTTACCATATAAAAGGCACTCAAGCTCTTAACAAGTTTTACCCTCATTTTGACAAATGCTCTTCTACCTGCTGCTATTTCTGTGTGAAGAGGAAGGTGACAAAATGCTTCAAGTTAGGCAACAAAAATATCTTTCCTGCTGTTCAGTAAGCTCCATGCACCTGGTCTCCATGGTGCTGTAGGATGGGGAGCCCAAGAGGCAGGCAGCTCAGTTATCAGCCTTCAGCATCCCTCCCTGTGTGGAGACAGGGCACGCACAGGTAAAGCAGCAACTTTCCTGCTGCTAGACCAGCATCATTTCCACTAATTCTCTTGTGTGCAGGTATGACTGAGGAAAAAGAATAAGGGAAAAACTCCCAGCAAAATTGTAAAGGCCTTGCCATTCACTTTCAAAGACAGCAAAAGAATCTCTGCAATTTGTTTTGCAAAATGTTTATAAGAAGAGCCAAATCTTAGAAAATTTCCTTTGTTTTCATCCCTGTTTGTAGATTGACTGGAGGACAGAGAACAGGGCGTTCCTGTGCTTTTTCTCCTTTTGGACAAACACTTTGTCTGCACACTCCCAGGTGACCCACTGTGGTGACAGACCCGTGTCCTCTCTCCTCCATGTCCCAGAGCAGTGCTTCAGGAGCAGCTGGAGCAGAGACTGGACTTGGGACCACCTTGGAAGAAGCTGTCTGTCTCAAGTGTGGGTACATGGCAGAAGCTGCTTAGAGCTTTCAGCTCACCATAAGCCACACTGTTCCACCCTCATCCCCCAGTTCTCTGCAGCCAGAGACCTCAGCAAGGTCTGTGAGCTGCAGCTGCCCTGGTCCCATGTCTGTGACATTCTGTGCCTGTCTTGCTTGGTGGCCACTCTCAGTGCTGGTCAAGCTGGCAATGACAGCATTTGTCTGCTCCCAGTTGGTTTCTGCATTAAAGTTCTGTTTATTTTTCTGCTAAGGTTGGGGTTTTTTCCCCCAGGGCCCTAATGGCCTGTTGTTAATCTAAAATGAAAAGCCTAACATTCACCATCCTGGGGGGAGCAGACAGGGCTTCTATGGAAGTCACTGTTCCTCAGAGGTGCTGGTGGCCGTGGATGGTGCTGAGTCTCCAGCTCTGATGGAGCACAGCAGATGCATCAGCAGATAATGCAGCTGTGCCAGGACTAACCACTGCTTCACTTCCCAAATCCGGACAGTGGCTTGATAAATCAACCATGATGCTTATATTTCAGTAAAGTCTGTGCTCTCCTCTGCTGAGCCACTATATCAGGCAGATTTAACTTGCTTTTTTTTTTTTTTCCTTTTTTTAAGAAAGTCAGCTGTCTTTATTCTGTAAACTACATCTCCAAGATGAAGGACTCCCAACAGAAGTTGTTTCCTTTATTACATGGGTTATGCTACAAAGTTATTCCTGTCTTCTCAAATTAAACAGAAGGATCGTATGGCAGTTTTAGGGAGAGTAGAAAAACATAATTCTCTTTCGTGTGGGTGAACTTCCATGGAAGGCAGCTTACTTTGCTTTGGGCAGCATTTGGCAGCATGTCAATGTCTGTATGGGGAACTTGGCATATACTGCCTCTTTAGACACTGGATCTCATTTATAAAAGGGAAAGGCAAGTCCAAAAGATGATTAAGTCAGACTGAAGTCACAGAGATTGTTTAAATTATTTTAGAGAAGATTCTGTTACAAACGCATGTTCCAGTTTGGGTTGACATAATATAGTTATATGTTTTCACCATATGTTTATAATTTCAAACAGCTTGGAGGAAAACAAACAAAAACTATGCCTCCTGCTAGAGGGACCTATTGGCAATATAATCCTGGGCAGAAAATTCAGATGATGAATTGTGCTTCTCAGAACATCAATCAAACCTCTTTCATAAAGAATGAGCAAACAATTATTTTTATTAACCTGAATTTAGTCAATGATAGTGCTTTTGTTTCCTAAAAAGAAGAATTCAAGAAACAAATTACCAGTTAAATTGCAATATTTTTTTTCTAATGACACGCTTTCTTACTATGCTTTATATTTCTGGTAAGGTTGTTATTTTGGTTTGTTTTTTTTTTAATGTATTATTTTTTACACACTACTCTTTTTATGCCATCCATAATGGAGAACTTATTTTAATTTTAAAATCTTTATGGTATATCCCACCTGCCCAAGGAAAACAAAGAAAAAAAATTGTATCAGTGTTTGTTAAGGGAAATACAATGACCAACCTTTTATCACGTGAGATTGGTCAGTTTAGAAATTATTACCCTGAGAAACACTGAGCTATTTTTCAGCTGCATCCCCTCTGTAGTCCTACCTGCAGGTGGGATTCTTGGCCAGCTCATCTTACCCCACGTCAGTGCCTCTAACTTGTGCAGATGCTGTGCCTGGTCCTCACAAAAGTCATTGTGCTATGCTACACCTGGAATCACCAGGCAGCCAAACTTCATGTCTTCATTACTTTAAGGAAGCATTTCCAATTTGAAACCTTTGTGGCTTTGTTCTGATAGTTTTAATGGAAAACTTGCTTGATTGAAATACACTTGCAATTTTCCATCAGCTCAGAAGGGTGAGGATAAGTTGCACGGATCTACAGAGCCCATTCTTGTGAAGCTGCTGTTTCCAAGGACAATGTTTGCATCCCTCTATTCTCACAAGAGCACAAAAAATTAGAGAATTTTGTCATTGTTAATGACATCTAAGTCTTGACTAGGTACTAGAATAAGTAATGGAAGTTGCTTATTAGTGCACTATTCCACTTCCTGATGGGTGTTTCCTACAGTGGGAAAAGAGAGCTTTGAATGCAGTGTTAGTGCACTGGGATCTGAGGCAGTGGGAACAGAGAAAACCTTCTTGCAGAAGGGTTTTTATTAAGCTCAGATTAAATTTTATTTCAGAGACAGTGGGCTTGCTATCAGTTTCTCAGCATCCCAATTTGACATTATTCCTATTGTCTTAGCATCTAGAAAACACTTCTGGAGAAAAAACACACAGAATTAGGCTTTAGCTAGGAAAGCACCAAGGGTCTGAGGCAGGAGTTTAAATGCTTTGAAAAGAACTGGATCCTTACAACAAAGTGCAAATATATATCATATACACACATATATATACATATTATAGAGCTGTAACTCTGGTACCTGGCACTACACACTAATTAGCTACAATTACATACACCTATATTTGGAAAACATCCAAATATGAGATCTATAAAAATAAGATGGTCTGAGCTATTGACAGACTTCAAATAATATCAGCTGCTCATATTAATGGAAATCAAATGTAATAATTAGTGATTCAGAGAAAATTGTGGGAAAAATCAGTTACTCAGAGCATTTGTAGGGAAAGAATAAAGAACTAAGATGGGCAAATTGCATTTGATGAATACCACACTTTTCAATACACCTTTGCTGGGCTAATGGCAATAAATGAGGCTCTGAGCTCAGTGAGCGGCGCCAGGCACTCTTTTAATAACAGTAATTCCAAAATAGTAGGTGAGAATGAGCTTAGAAATAAAAATGGGGAATCAAAATACTGTCTCAGTCTTGTTAAAAGAAGTCTTTAATTTTTTTATTTTTTTTTTATTTCTGACAAAAATGCCCTCCAAACCAATCCTGAAGAACTTTTTGCTGTACAACTTACCATTCCAAAAATGTGATAAATTTATTACCGAACAAAGCTTTGGAGGACTGCAGACTTTGAATCATACCTGACAGAAGATTTCAGGATAATAAATCACTGATGAAGGTGAGGATCACAGAGGCAGCATCCTTGTGAGTAGCAAAGAGGATTAAAAGCATTAGGAGAATTTGGTGGTAATCAGCAATGTTCTGGTTCTTTGGAATATTTACATCTATAGCTATATGACCTGTGCTATCTATGTGCTGAGAATTAACAAAAATTTTTTAGGGAGTAGCTCCCATATTTGAGGGAATTTACAGACAGGCTCATCCAGTTTAAGAATTCCTAGCTGAATATTTATGTTCTGCCATTGTAACATAACTAATTTATCAGAAGCTTTTGCACAGGTAATAAAGAGATGGGGAGGACAGTAACATGTTTCAACTGGCAATATGGTAAATAACTCATCTGCTTCTGGATACTGTGGATGACTATATTTCTTCCTTAGGTATCTAGTAATTTAAATTGATGAGCATATAACATCTGTTCTGCTAGTAAAGGCAAACTTTCATTTGGCTGAAAATATTTAGTATCATCACATATTTGAAACAGATAAAGGGGTGAAAAGCTGGAGATTTGAGCAGTGGGAATGTGTGGCAGTTCTGCTCTTCAGCTGCAGATGCAGCACAGGACTGCCCAGACTCCCCCTGTGACAAGACAACGAGGAGTTGTTATTTTGATCATCTCCTCTGCCTTGCTGCCTACTCCAGGCTTCTGAATTTCACATTTTGTTCTTACAGCAAACCCACAATTTCCCATGGGGTCTGGGGAATTCAGACTTCAGGCTCACCCAGGGTTACCCAGTTTCTCTTGTGCTGCTCACTTGGGGAATGCTGCTGCTCCCAGTTTGTGTCAGCTGGGGAAATAGAGTTTGTTCTGTGTGGAAAATTGTCAACAGAACCTGCACCAGTACATACAGCTTATTCACTTTACAGATTTTGCTTTTGCTGAGTACAGTATCCTCTCTCTGACTCTTCTTCGGTGAAATTGTGCAGAATTCTTTAAAAAATATATTTCTTTTGTCCTTGTAAAAATCAACTATTTCATGAAAGTAAGTACACCATCTTTAGAAGGCGCTTCTTCAATTCTTTGTTTCTCCAACAGTTAGAAAGCGATGATTTACAAAGCTATAGTGGAATGGCAAATGTAGATAAGGAAAGCAGCCTGCAGGCACTTGCCATCTGCATTTAACTGTGATATAAATGCCAATTAATGCAAATGATGACAATTTGTTAGATCTTAATGCCTATCTGAACAATAACCCAAAAAAGTCAGATGGAACCACATTAAAACTACCTTTTATGTAAGATATAGTTAATTGCTTGCACAGAGGGACTTTCCTTCTACAGCCTGGCTGTCCTCCAGGTTATGGTTCAGAGGGCTTTGCAACTGCATTGAGAAGAGGTGGTTGTGAAGGAATAACAGGAGCTGCCAAGTGTGAAAATCTCACAGGTGGAAGGTATTGGTGGATGTTTTCCAGCTTGTCCCTCTTTTCTGTCTCTTGGGATACAGCACACCTCCTGAAAATATATGGCTGGTGTCAAGAGGAGAATGGATGTGCTGCCTCAGATTTGATTTTTGTAGCAGGAGGTCACAGTCTTTCTGGCTAGCTCTCTGCAATAACTTTACTCAATCTTCTCTCAGTGCTTTTCCCTGCAAGAGCACTGCTGATCCAATAGCCTGAGAATGATGGAGAATATCTGGACTTGGGCTGCTGCAAACTCCCTCAGAAAAATACCTATGCAGTGTGTAATAGAAGTGCCTACATGGTTCAGCACTTCCTGGTCATGTCAGCAGGGGCTCTCCCAAATCAGTGCTGCTGCCATCCAAAGGCAGCTGAGAGGGATCTGTCTCTGCAGCAGTGTGGCTGCTGCTGGGTACATTCCACTTTGATCTAGTTGGCAATTTGAAAAAAACAGCAAATGAGAAATCTGGATACTGTCCTCTGTGCTCTTAAAGATATTTCAGGTGTAATCTAGAAGCTCTGAGTATATGGCTTTGTCTTACACAGGAAGGACAGGTAATTTAGATTACTAGAAAGGAAAGTGAGTTTATTGAATTAATTTGTTTAGGCCATAGGTGCTTTGTCTCAGCTAAGCTTCATTTCCAAAAAAATGAGCAAACCAGAAGTTTTAAACTTCTTGTTTCTTGTTTGAGCATGAAGCTATTCTTAGCTGGAAAATACTCTCGTTAAAAACTTGCTTTCTTCCAATCAGAAATCTGAAGTAGAACATCAGACATAGGTATCTCCCATATCTTCTGTAATCACATCCATTTAAATTCTACGTGCTAAAATTAAGAGATCAAACTCAACCTGTGCAGCAACCAGTGGTTAATGAGCTTGTAGCACAGAGTAAGCAGGTAGGCACCTTATTTTCTTTTAACAGTTGCTGTATCTTGCTCATGTTTACTACACATGGTAGAGCAGATCTGAAGCATTGGAAGTATTTTGTGGCCTGTCCTGTAGCACTCCCTTCATGCTTTCAAATGTGGCTTGAAACCAGGCCTCTAGTTTCAGCTGGAAGAAGGAAAAGAAGCAGGTATACCTAAAAGAGGGGCTCACTTGTTCTTTTTTCTTGTCTTTTGAGGACTGTGGTCACCTTTTGACAGCTCAGCCTGTATAGTGCATATGCTGTAAAAAATGTTTCAGTTTATTAACTCCAAAAACATCAGAGCATACAGTTAAATGTACCCAGTTAGAGATGCTGGTTTAAATTACAACCTAAGTGCATCACAGAAGTGAATACAAATGGCTGTTGCAGAAGGAGGCTACAACAGCAGACAGAGACTGCTCATCTCCCTCACTTGGCAGCTGTTTGGGAGGTACCTCCAGGGACAGCAGAGCACTGTCACCAGAGTGTGCTGTGCTGCTGCTAACCCTTAGCCAGGAGGGCTTTGGTGACATGGTGCAGAGCCATGGTGTGTACTAGCGAGCAACCCCCTCTGTGCAGGAACTGGGGGAGCTCCCAAAATCACGGCAGGATAAAAAGCAAATTCAATTGTTTTACCCGGAGTCTGAGGAGAGAATGTGAAAGATCAAAGAAAAAAACATTGCCTTGAAGTTGTGCTTTCCTTGTAGATTTCCCTGACTTGCAGCTGAAGTTACTCCCACCCTAGACCTGTAAGGAATCTCAGAAAAGGGGAGCTGCATCTGACTTCCCAATATCGAGAAGACAGAATTTGCTGAAACTTGCAGATGTTCTTGGCACCAGGACACAGGCAAAACTGCTCTTTTCTCACTCACAGGCAGTGGCAGAAGATACCTGGCATGTCTTTCTGAGTGATGTGCTGGAGCTGGGGCACCCCAGCCAGCAAAGCAGCCCAGTGCCAGCTGCCCTCAGCCACCGTGGCCGTGGGGGCACAGCTCTCATCTGCTGTCCCTGTGCTGTGAGCTGCCACCACTGCCCAAGGCTGACAGAGAACAGTGACCTGGGCCATGAAAAAGACAGCAGATTTAGGCATTTGCTTTACATGGACATGGCAAAGAAAATTAGCAATCACAACCTTGCAGTAAGTTAGATTTTTGCAAGAGATAAATCACATGACAAAATTCAACAGGTGTACAAAAAAAGGAGCAGTGAGTCTCTATAGAAAATTTTTAGATGGCAATAGGTATAATGCACTCGTGGTTATTTTCTCACTTTTTTCAGTAACTAAAATGTTTTGGAGACAACATGTATAACGTGGCTTCCTATTGCCTCAACACATTAATGGGATCTTTTTTTTGCAAAACCTGGCTGCAAAAGATTAATACACTAATGACTGTAATTTGCATACATCTTCTTTGAAGTTTGTATTTGATACTGAACCTTGACACAAAAGCAAAATTTGTCAGCATTATGCATTAATAAACATTTCAAATATTTGTATTAAAGAAACCTGAGAGTTAATAGCATTGCAATAGGTTTATTTATGAGAATATGTTTTTTAATTACAATAAGCCTGCATTTTATCTTAGGATGATGAGTGGAGATAATTTCCATGAGTCCTATCACCGTTAAGAGTTCCTTTCTTTGTTCTGCATTGTCAGGGAGAAAATTGCAGGTTTTTTACCTCTCTTAGAGAATATATGCAAAAAAAAAAAAAAAAAAAAGGTGGTTTTCATAATAGTATCATGCTCAGCCCATGAAAAGCATTTGTGCTATGATGCCAACTTATTTATGAAGGGAATCTTGGACAAATGTTCTGAATATAATTTTCTGGTTTTCTATGCTACCTATATTTTTAAAATAGCACTGTTATCTTGGTCTGAAGATAAAACTCTCCTTTTCTGCTGCACAAACATAAGAACACAGGTAGATTAACCTTTTCAATGGATAATGGTAGGCTTTTTAATCTAGCAAGCTGCACAAAGTAAGCCAGTACCTGGAAGCTGTGGCTTGTGAAATTCAAACTTTAAATAAGTATTTTTAGCACTTTTAAAGAGGCAAGATAAGTACTGGTTCCTCAGAGAAGTGCTAAATTTTAGCTAAAAATATGCCCCCAATACAAAGAAATGTAATTCCAAGCATTGGACTGTAGGTAGGAGCTGCATAAGTTCTCTATGATCAGAGTCCTATGCCTAGAGTTATGTGAAGAGAGCAGATGACAAATTACTGCAGTTATTTCTTTTGCACTCAAATCTATTTATTTTGAGTTCTCAATATACCACAAAATCCTGGTGATTTTTGGTTCTGCTCTCCATTCTTCTTTCGTATGAGCTCTCTAAAGTTGTTGGTTGATCTTTCTTTCTGAAATTTTCAGGATGCAGTGGACTAGACAGTATCCCCAGCAGAGCCAGCCTGGGGATTTTTGTAAGGCAGCTGCTCTTCAGTAGTCAGTGGTTCTTCTATTTGGCTTAAGACTTCATGCTGCTGTTTTATATTCTATAGGAATAGGTCCACTCAAAGTTGAAGAACAGCTAGTACTTTTTTTTCAAAGCAGTCTAAATGCCATTCTCTAGTGTGATCAGTGACAGTCTGAATGTCTGTGACTTGTTACATCAGGGGTGCCCAAGCACATACAGCAAGGCAAGGGAGCTGATCATGGCTACTTTGAGCTTGGCAGATAAACACAAGCCAGAAAAAACAACTGCTACTTGAGCAACTGGGAAATTTACTATCTGGTCTGACATCCTTCAGTTCATTAAACATCTCAGAGTCTAGTGTGGTATGTGAGATAAATAGTGTGCAGGCTCCTAATTTTTTTTTCCCATACATGGACAATTTTATCATATGCATCATAACAAGAAAGAATATGAATCACCAATAAATAAAACCCTATGATATAATGTAGGAATAAAGGATGCAGTAAAAGCTTAGCATAGCTAAACTGGCATAACACCATAATAGCATTTGTTGTTTTCATTACATATAAAATTTGGTTGTTCTTGTGCTATTGCAGAGAATAACTGGTTGCTCTTGAAAAGTTGAAGAATTTTGAATCTCCTCATTGAGACATAAAGTACACATGTACATAAAGTACAGGTTAAAAAGGTAAGGTTGATTACTCTGCAATTGAATCTTTACCATAAATTATAGCTCTTCCCTACAGCAGCTGCTGTCTCCAGGCCTGAATTGTGCCTGGCATTTGCAGCCTCTCCTGAGGACAGGGTGAGCTCACTTTGCTTGGTTTGTCCCAGGCCCACAGAATTTCACCTCCTCCCCCTCCTGTGCCCATCCATGGTCCTCGTGTCCCTACCCTCAGCTCCCTCCAGGCTCCCTTGGGGTCACAGAGATGTTGGTCACAGCCAGAGCCAGGGGCAGCCTGCTCGTCTCAAATTTTGTGTCTTTGACAGAAGTCTGTGGGTGTGACTTCTGGGCACATCTAGGAGTCTGAAACCAATATTTCTAAGGAAAATTATCTCAATTTTTTTCTAGGAAAGCAGAAAAAATTTTTTTTTCTTCTACTAGCAAATTTTAAAGGCGCATGTAATAACCAGGTAGGAAAAACCTTCTAATAAGCAAAATCTGTGACTGGTTCTGTTGATCTATTAGAATGGGCTACTTATATGTTTTAAGAAATTTCAGAAGGTAATTCAATAGATCAGGTCTTGGCTGTGTGTGATTCTTTCTTATGCCATTATATTCCTCCCTGTTATTCTTTTATACAATATAGATTGCCAGTAAATCACTGCATTTTCAGTGCCTGGGATTTCATGTGTGTGGAAATGTCAGATTCATAAAACACCGTGATAAACCTGCCTTCATAGATCAATTACAAAAGAGTTTCATTAAGCTCACAGAATTAAAGGAAGACAAAAGCTAAAGAAGATCCATAAATAATGAAAAATTAATTGGAAAATATTTATATAAAAACTAATTAAAAGTCACCAATGTTTCTTCAAAACACTCCAAATAGCTTTTCAGAAAGCTGAGATGTCTATAATTTCTTTTTAAATCCTCATCTAGAAAGCATCTAGTTCTGTGTGCAGCAGCACTCTTCATTTTTCAGAGTAGCCTGGGATAAATGTTGGCAGAACTGGAAAAGAAGTCCAGATAAAGGAGTTCAGGAAGAAAATAGTGTGGTACTATCTAGATTGTCATGGCTGCTGAAGTGAAAATATTCATTCTCCATTTGTACCACCCACAAAGCCAAGGATGCTACAGAGCCATACAGAGCTCTGTGTAGCTCCCCAGGTGAAAAATCACCTTCAGAGACAAGGTTGTGCTTGAGGATGTGCCAAGCTGTGTGAGCCTGTAGCCTGTGCTCTGGGAGCATCTCAGGTCCCTGTTTTCTTTTAGCCAATTCCTGTTGCCTTGTGGGAGCAGTGGGAGCTGGCTGGTGCTGGCCTTTGTGTGAGCCCCTGGGGCTGCAGATGAGGTGTAGATGCCTGGGGCATCCGAGGTTCAAGTTGCTTTTCTCAGCTTTGCTGAGGGCCTTCCCCCACCTAGCACCTCAAGGCATTTGGATGAGTACCAGCGCCTCTTTGGAAGCTGTATCATGGCAGGGCTGTCTCAGGGACAAGAGTGGATCTTGAAAACTGCTGCCATGCTGATCCAGTGAAGACTTCTCAGGAGGTGCTGCCCTTGAGCTGGGGAGATCATTACAGGAGAGAGAAAGTGCATGATAGTCCAGTGCCTGTGTGCACAGTCAGCTGCTCTCAATGCCACATCTGTCCTGCTCTGGGTGTGTGTCTGAATTTGGCCCTGTAAAGTTCTCTTTCTATATAACATATTTAATTCAGACTAATGCACTGTGGTAATTTTTGCAGCTGTACAGGTAGAACCTGAAAATATGAATTTGTAGTTAAAATGATGCAAGTTGTTCACTCTGCAGGATGTACCAGATGCCACAGATGTCTCTTCTCTTAGGAAGAGACAGACTAGCTGACCTGGTGTTCTGGCTCTGTTATACCTGAGTTCCATGGTTCTATTTTACTGCACCAAGGGGGGTAGGTTAGGGTCAGGTTGTTATCTTGGCCGTGGCATCTACCTTCACTTACACAAAAGTAAGCAGGTCCAAGAAATTTTCTCATGATATTATTATTCTGTATTTCAAGCCATTCCACTGTAAGCAGCTCTGAATGTAGCAGTGACCCCTTTACTACTTTCAAAATGAAAGATCTCTCAAGCCACAGGTTTTTTATAAAGGTACAGAGCTGAAATGAAATTCCCTAAACACAGCCAGTGTCTCCAGTGTTCCTTTGCACTATTTTCCATTTGGGGCACAAAATAAAAAGTGTATCTTGGCTGTGTATAATTAATGTCATGGAACTGTGATCCTGGCATGACACGAGCTGTATCACTGAGAGCAGAAGGTAAGAAGAAATCATGATTGCTCAGCAATTTACACGGGAGGATGAAGGGGAAAGGCATTTTAAATTAATGATTCTAAGGCCTTGATGTTGCCCTGCCACATTTCATAAATCTTTTCTGAGCAATATCTCCTGTGAAAAGGACTTCACAGTCGCCTAGGGAATACCAAACAGGTACCCATTTCAGGAGGATACTGTTTTTATATTTTGCTTCAAAATGCAACCCATGGAAAGAAGCAGCATCTTATAGAGTAGCACTAAATGTCTGCTGACTGCAAAGGAGTCCTGCTTCTCAAAGCCATTTATCTTTGAAACAACACCTGTACCCTTTGATAAAAGGCTCTCCCTGCCAGGTTTGAGTGCCACAGCAGAGAGTTCCCTGAAAGCTGGTCCCATGCCAGCAAGGTGGAAATATCCCTTGCCACCTCTCAGCCCAGCTGTGAGCTCAGACCCCAGCACTCCATGACCCTCACTCGAAACGTGGGTGGCTTTTGGCTCTGCCTTTACAGCCAGCTCTGAAGTTCTGTGTGTCCTGTAATGTCAGTTCCTTCATGCAAGGACCACAGGATATCTCAGCCTTCCTTTGAGACAGCTGGGGAGCAGATATGTGCATTTCTAAGGTCTGGGAAACATAGCAGGTGTGGGAAATCCCAAGGTATGGGGTATATTCAATACAGAGCTTGCATTTGGAGTGTTTCAGCAGCATCACTTTTTGACAGTGGGAAGTGCTTCTCTGTGGCATTCCTCATCCACCCAGATCCCTGCCCCCAAAGCCCCCTTCCCCTGCCCACCCCAAAGATTTCTTTGTCTTCTATCTGGAGTAGATAGCAGATAACCTTACTTGTTATATATGTTCCTCTCAAAGACTTCAGTGGTGTAGATCAGTCTTCATGTGAACTGATCACACTAATTGGCATGTATAACACAGTAGTTAGTACGTGGTGAGAGAAGGATAGATCACCTGCCTTAATATATTCAGTAGCTGTTCTGTCCCCTGTAGTATTGCATCCCATGCAAAGAAAAGCTTTTCCCTCAGCCTGCTCCTGAGTACTAAAAACACTTGAACAATAGCACAAGTGACTCCCTTACAAGAGTTACTTCCCAAAAACAATTCCTTATGCCTCTCTCATGACTGTCATTTGCTACAAAATCATTTCCACTATGATCTGCACAGAGCCACTAATGCATTTTGTGACTAAAAGCAACCACTGCTTAGCACTGAAATCCTGAAAAGATTCCCGAGGAAAAACAAATGGTAAAAAAGGACACCGTGTGTCCACAAGCAAAGACACAGTGAAGGGGCTGGAACTGGAGGGCAAACTTTCCCCTGGGCTGGCAGGGCTGGCAGCAGCTGTGAGGAAGGTCACAGTGCAGGCACCAAGGTTGCTGTGCCCGGATGCTCACAGCAGCCACAGCAGCCACTGCTCCTCAGGGACGTGTGTGGGAGTGGCAGTACCACGCCCAGAGAGGGGAAGGGATGCTCAGAGGTTTAATTCATGTTTCCTGATAAGCCTGGGTGAAAATGGCATGTACCTAACCCTGTACAGCACACTTGAGGGAGAGCACAGCCTGTGTATAGGCCAGTGCTGCCTCCAGCCCTGCCCAGCAACTTCATTTCACCTTCCCACCCTGCTAGCTGAGCAGCTGGTGCAGCAGCTCTGGCTCTCCAAATGTTTTCAGGCACAATGGAAATATGATTAATTCTCACTTTATTTAATTGCAGATAAATAAAAATAAGATATTGGTTGAATAGTGGTCAATTTGCTCAGTGAATGTTTAATGCTTTTTATTTGATTGACTCTCCATATTATTTACTACCTCCTATTTTTGTTCTTGTCAGGCAGTTTTCAGTAATGACTACCAATCTTTCTGCATTTCAGCAGCCTGCTTAATACCAGTTTTAAGTAGAGTGATCTGTTACTTGGATAATATACTAATTAAGGCTGAAAACTGAGAAGCTTGTTTGAGAAATGTGAAGACTATTAAAATAAAATGAACTCCCAAATGAGAACTCAGTTACACATAAAAAATACCCTTTCTTTAAAAGTCAGAATTTACAAAGCTATAGGAACTGTGGAAATTTGATACTAGAAGTGTGACTTTTACAAGTGTGTGAAATCAGCAGGACTAATTGGGGATGACTGATTGAGAATGCAGTAATACATGGAAAAAAAATAAGGGCAAAACTCCTAGTGCAGGGAATCCCAGGATTATTTTTGCTTAAGTGCAAGGGACATTTTGAACCTATGTTGTCTCTAGTAATAATTTCAATGACAGCAGCTAAAAATCAGCACTGTTCAAACACAATGAAACTCACCAGTGTGAGAAGGCATTTGATGTAGCATGGTCCCTGTAAATTTGGGATTCTGATCTGCTACCAAAATAACTCCT
Source organism: Luscinia megarhynchos (assembly GCA_034336665.1). NCBI lineage: Eukaryota > Metazoa > Chordata > Aves > Passeriformes > Muscicapidae > Luscinia > Luscinia megarhynchos. The sequence goes on along the minus strand of JAPFBE010000007.1, from coordinate 25,372,715 downwards.
CTCTCCAGTTAGAAATGCTGCCCCATGCTGTAAAACTCAAATAGATCCAGGGGGCCAATAACTGCCTCTTCCTGAATTTTAACAAGAATGGTCTTAGCAATAAAGGGTCTGCAAGACTGTATAGTCAGGTTTTAAGATCCTTCATTGGATATGTAGGCTTTGCCATCAGTATGAAGTTAAGATTTAATTTTTTTGTTTGTTTGTTTGTTTAATGTTGAAATTGAGCAGGATTTGGGGATAGTGCAAAAATGGGACAAGAAATATCTTGTGGGAAATACTGTCCAAAATCACAGCCATCTAGCTGAGATAAAGTGACAGTGCCAATACATCACGTGATGATGGTTTTTAACCAATGACAACACTGTGCAAAGGGAAAGTTTTAACAGAATCTCGATGAAGCTGCTGATGAGGCAACATGGAAGTTATTCCAAAAGTTGCATTTGAAGGGCAAACCTGGATGAGGATACAGATTTGGCTACTCTAATTCCAGCTTCCTTCTCCCTGCTCAGTGCTGATTTTGCTGGTCTGTATCACTCTTCTGAAGTCTCTGCAGGTTCATTGGGGTTTCTCTTGGAGCTGGAGTGCATCAGCTGTGTCACCTGGATCTGGTTACATGGGTGCTTGTGACAGTGCAAGTCTAGTAAATAGGGCTTGAAAAGCTGTGTGACCACAGCCAAAAATGTCCTGCCTGTGCATAGTTTTGGCTTTGAAAAGGAGCTCTGAAACCCCATCAGGGTGTGCAGCAATCAGCCTCGTGCAGAGGTGAGGGTGAATATTCCTCATAGGTACTGGAATGAAGTGGAGGCAATTGTTTTAAAAAATGTGACCTCCAGAGGAAGCAACGTAATTTTGCAGAATTTTATTCAATGCCTGTGATTTCAAGAAGCTTCTATAGAAAATATTAAATAGATCTTTAAAATTACTATAAAACATACATAGAAAAATGGAATCTGTCTACATGCACCTTATTAGTAATTAGACGACTTGGTTAGATCTTTAGATCTACCACCATCCTACCTAAAAACATGGTAATGGTCGACTTTTAAAAGGTTTTCTTATACAGTAAAATGGAAACAATAATATTTGTGTCATCTCATGTTTAGTTGGCTTTCTTTACTGCTTCAGCAGAAGTATTTTCTTAACTAATTGCTAGCTGCAGAAGAACAGAAGCCCTCAGCACTACCACTGTGTTCAAATAATTTATTAAAATAATAGATCAGATGCTTCCTAACTTGTATGAAGTGAGTTAGTATAGTCTAACCTGAAAAATAATAATGCTGAAAGTCAAGTCTGCGAAAAGAGTTGGCTGAATAATTAATACTTAAATTGAATCTGATACATTTTGCTTTTCTCTCCATTGACAGAAAGCCTATATAAGTTGACTGTTTCTGCAGATTTGTTCTGTTATTCTATGATTCATTTAATCTACAGACCTCTTTTGCAGTATGGTCTGTATTGTTTAACTGTGATGGTTGCACAAGACACCATAGTGCTGTTTCTCATTCTTGATGGTGAAGCACTAACATTAACAACCAGGACTCTACTAATGTTTATAGAAAACAAACATAAAATCCACTTTCTATAAATATTTGAGCATGAAAACTTAGTGCTTGCTTTACATGAATATTGATAATAGAAAAATATGATGTTATGGGTTATCCAAATGCTCATGCAAAGTTAAACAAGGTCAAAAGCAGATTGTTTGAAAATGTGACTGAACATTCCTGCTGTTTTCCCTAGCTCTGACAAAACTCTAAGCTGTGCCATTGTCACCGAGATCTTTTCTTCTTTCCTCACCTTAATATATGTTTCTTCTATGTGAAAGCTCGGCATGGGTTTACAAATGAGAGACTCCACCTATTAACTTTGATGGTGTAAAGTGTGTGCTAAAGGCACCCAAAACACTACAGCATTAATTTAGATCCCTCAGAGCCTATTTTAAGGAATGGCATGGTAATCCCTGATGGCAAACTTGCTTCCCTGTATTCCCAGCACAAGCCTGCTGGCATGTCATCTTCCCAGTTGGAAGTGGTCCCACAGCCTTATCAGTATTTAGAGATAACTACTGGAATACCAGCAGTGAGTCATTGGAAAACACATTATGTCTGAGTTCACTCTGTCTATCACAGGCCCAGGAAGCCCAGCTAAGCTCTTTTTAAAATACCTCCATTAAACAAAATTTTTCTAAGTCCCCAAATAGCAAAGCAATTTCAGGAATACAACAAGAAAAATAAGGAGAAAAATATGAAAGCAAAACAGTGAGTGTAGGCTGGGTATTCTCTGAAAACACCATGTGTTAATCATAGACTGCAGCAAGGAAAGGGGAACATGGGAAAAATTCTGAATAGTGACATTTGGTAATTGCAAATGGTACAGTGAGTACCAATACCCTTCATCATAGTCAGAAACCTTAGAAACACTGTCTTTGAGTGATACTTTAGAAAATGAGAAAAAATTATTTTCCTGCAAAATATAGTGCTTTTCCCTCTTCATACTCAGCTTGTGCATGAACAGGCTGATGGGGGAGAAGAAGATGCCTTTTGTGAATTTATTTCAGCCCCAGTGTTGCTGATATCATGGAGCAACATGGTCCAGCTGGCAGCTTCACCCTCTCATCCGATGTGCAGAGCTCTGCAAGGCTCCCTTCTCACCAGGGCACCCAGAGACCAGCATTTCACCTGGTTTAAGAGCTGCCCCTGCTGCTAGTGCCCTCAGGTGGTGCTCAGAGCATGGGCTGGTGCCTTTGTGGCTGGCTGTGTGTGTGCGTGGGAGTGCTGCAGGGGACACAGGAGCTTGGGACACACATGTTTGTTCACACGTTTTGTTCACACGTGCAAAGGTTAGGGCACATTTGTTCACAAGCACTATTTCCCCTTAGATATTTTCTTAAAGGAGATAAAAAGGTCTCTCTATGTACTTAAAAAAATGAAATTAACCTGTGGCTTTATGTTTTGACCGAGGTTATTGGATCAGTGGAGTTTTTGAGAGGTTGTTTGTGGAAACAGAATTAGAAGGTGGAGGAGCTGACATTTCAAGGATGTCTTTTGTACACATAAGAAATCAACAGTAAATACATTTTGGATTCATGAATTTACATATTTCTATGGAGATATCTTTGTGATATAAATGTGAGAACAGCAGCTGTATGGATCCTATGCTGAAGTTCAAGACAAAGCTTCTGCTGGTGAAGAGCAGGTACTTTATCCTGTCAAAACACCTACAGCTTTAGTATGTATGAAATTATTGTTCATATTCTGCTCTTAGGGATTTTTTTTGGTGCAAAAGCAGTATGCATTTGAAATTAGCATTCTATTTTAATGAAATAATTCCCTGTTAATAATGACAGGGTTATAGGCTCCCTTCTGTAGTTACGGGAATCCTTCCACATTTGAGATAGAAGCTTTCCTCCTTGATATTAATACATCAATCTAATTATAAAAAGCCTCAGATAAATGGGCAGAACAAATTGATTTAATTCTGCCCTGCCATATAGTCACAAGAACGTTTCTTCTCTGTTCACATATCTTTGCATTGCAGGTCATATATCTCATAAACTTTTCAAATAAATCCTGCTTATTAGTAATTACATTTGCTCTCTCAGTGCCATCCCATTCATTTTCCACTACAGTGCTGTTACAAATATTCCATTTTGTTGCTAGCACTGAATATCCCGAAGAAGTCTTTGTTAACTTGTTACTACAGTAACATGTGGCTTATAACAAGATGTCCTATATTCATTTTTAGCCATATTTAAATATCAAGTTGCTTTTACTTTGCCCTGTGTAAGAAACCACTGAATGTAAAGTAGAAGGTTAATGTAATAGGAAAAAATAAATCAATTTCACGTTTCAACTAATAACCTTAATAGTTGGCTAAAATCTCATCAAAGTTTACTGTTTGAGGCTATGACATCAAGAAACAATTATTGGCTTGAAAGCAGCTCTTGTCTTTATGTCTAATTTTAATATACATCTAATGAAAATTAGAAGTAAGTGAGATGATATTATAGTTCACAGTAAACTCCTAAGTATGTGAATCAAGTTCAATATGCTTGAATGGCTTGAGAGGTCAATGAAATGTAAGAGCTAATATCTGCCCTTATTGCACTTGTTTTTAGTAATTACAATTTATTGGAATTCATATGATTGTTTAGAGCAAGGATTCTGTTGGATCTCTATGTGAGTGAATTTCTTTGTACTTGTTTAAATGTTTTTACTATAACCACATCTGCCAGGTCATGTGTTTTTAAATGGAGACTCAAAGCAAGAAGCTTGTCTAAAATGAGATATAAGGATATCCCATTTTTGGCTTCATCAAAAGGTTTGCTAGTGCTTCCTCTTGATGAGCATGGTCACCAATCCATGGATGCAGAGAATATTTTGGAAATGAACAGATAAGTGTATGAGAGGTATGGATTTTAACCAGGGACTTGTGTCTCTTCAGATAGTCAGGTGACAGTCCCAGATCCCAGCGCTAGGTGTTCTCTAATTATTTTTCAACTTGGTGTTAATTTTCTGCTAAAATGGGTTTTGGGATCTGAATAATGCATAAACAGGAAGATAAACACAGCTATTTTAGGATCCTCATAACTGGCGTGTCTTCCCTGTAATGATAAACATCTAGCTGTGCCTGTGAAGTTAGGCACATCAAAATGTCCTTGTGCTGTCTTAAATTCTTAAATTCAAACTAAAATAATTCAGAAATTTTATTCAAAAGTTCAAAGTTTGGCCTCAGTTTGTTGACTACGCATGTGGTGTATCGTATAACTTGCCATGCTCTGGGTAGATAGCAAATATGTCCACTTGATGCAGATTTCAAAAAAAGCATGATTAGGACTTTCCTTGATCCCAGTATTAGGATGGATAGTTTATACAGTTCTGTCCCTAGAACATAGGCTTTTACTGGCACCAATGAAAAATGTTATGTTCTTGCAATAAATTTAACTGATGTGATTTGGCCTAAGATAAGATACATTCATGAGTACTGAGAGACTTGGTGGACACCATGGTGAGACAGCCACAATCATGGCAAGTGTCTGAAGACAGGCAGAGAGCAAAAGTCACCTCAGTCTTCAAAAAGGGGCAAAAAAGGATGACTCGTGGAACTATCATCCAGTCAGCTTCACCTCATTTCCTGGAAAAGTGAGGGAGCACCTCATTCTGAGGGACCATCTCTGTCCACATGGGTCACAAGAAGGTGATCAGAAGCCAGCACAGCACCACTAATGGGAAATCATGCTTGACCAACCTGATCGTCTTCTACAATGGAACAACTATCTGGATGGATGAGGGAGGAGAAGTGGATATTGTTTACCTCTACTTCAGCAAGGTTTTCAACACTGTTTCTCACAACATCCTTCCACAGACAAACTCATTGCCTCCCATAGGCAATCTCAGGAAGCACGGACTGGGTGAGTGTGAGGTGGATTGAGAACTGGCTGAATGGCAGATCCCAGGGTGTTGTAATTGATGGCACAGAGTCTAGTTGGAGGCCTGGCATGGATGGTGTCTCCCAAGGTTTGATACTGGGCCCAGAATTGCTTAACTTGTTAAACATGAAGGGCAGATGCCTCCTCAGCAAGTTCACTGATGTCACAAAGCTGAGAGGAGTGGCTGATGCCCCCAAGTGCTGTGCAGCCCTTCAGAGGGACCTTGACTGGCTGGAGGGATTGGCAGAGCAGAGCCTTTTGAAATTCAGCAAAGACAAGTGCAGGATCTTGTACCTGGGGAAGAACAACCCCACACCAGTACTGGCCTGGAGCTGACCTGTGAGAGGTAGCTCTGAGGAGAAGGACCTGGGGGTCCTGGTGGACAACAAGCTGTCCATGAGCCAGCAGTGCCTTGTGGCCTTGCAGGCCAATGGTATCCTGGGGGCTTTAGGAAGAGCATTGCCAGCAGGTCCAGGGGGTGATCCTGCTCCTCTACCCAGCCCTGGTGAGGCCTTACCTGGAGTGCTGTGTCCAGTTCTGGGCTCATCAGTACAAGGCAGAAATGGAGCTCCTGGGGTGGGTCCAGCAGAGGAGAACAAAGATCATTAAGGGGTAGGAACATCCTTGTTAGGATGAAAAACTGGGCAGAACTGAGCCTGTTCCACCTTGAAAAGAGACAATGGAGAGGGGACCTCACCAGTGTCTGTCAGTATCTGAAAGGAGAGGGGCCAAGAGGATGGACCAGGCTCTTCTCAGTGGTTCCAAACAATAGGACAAGAGGCAAAGGGCAGAAACTGATGCACAGGAAATTGAGGAAGAACTTTTTTATGTGCAGGTGACCAAGCACTGGAACAGATTGTCCAGAGAGGGTGTGGAGTCTCCCTCACTGGAGATATTCAAGATTCATCTGAATTCAAGCTTGTGCCATGTGCTCTAGGATGATCCTGCTTGAGCAAGCAGGATGGACCAGATGATCCCTTCCAACCTGAACCATTCTGTGACCTGGGCAAAGCATTTGACACTGTCCCGAACATCCTCATCTCCAAATGGGAGACGGATGGATTTCATGGAAGGACCACTTGGTGGATAAGGACTTCAAAGGGTTGCACTCAACAGACCAATGTTCAAGTGGAGACCAGTGACAAATGCCTTTCCTCAGGGGTTAGTACTGGGACTAGTGCTGTTTAACACACTTGTTGGCAGCACGGACAGTGGGATCAATGCACCCTCAGCCAGTTTGCCAGTGACACCAAGCTGTGCAGTGCAGCTGACATGCTCGAGGGAAGGAAAGGATGTCATCGAGGGCAGCCTTGACAGGCTGGAGAGGTGGCCTATGGGAACCTCATGAAAGCCAAGTACAAGGTGCCACACCTGGGTCAGGACAAATCCAAGTGCAAATACGGGCTGGGTGGAGAATGAACAGAAAGCAGCCTTGCAGAGAACCATTTTGGGGTGTTGGAGAAGCTTGGCATGACCCACCAGTGCGAGCTTGTAACCCAGAAAATCTACTGTACCCTGGGCTGCATCCAATGCAACATGGCCAGCAAGGTGAGGGAGGGGAATCTGGTCCTCTGCTCTGCTCCTCTCTGATCTGCTCTGCCCTGATCTGGTGAGACCCCACCTGGAGTGCTGCATCCAGCTCTGGGGTCCCAACACGAGAACATGTTGGAGCAAGTCCTGAGGAGGGTCATAAAGATGATCAGAAGGCTGGAACACCTCTGCTATGAAGACAGGATGAGAAAGTTAAGGCTGTTCAGCATGCTTAGAAGAGAAAGGCTCTGAAGTGACCTTACTTAAACTTTTCAGTACCTAAAGGGTCCCCATAAGATTGATGGAGAGGGACTTTTCACCAGGGCCTCTAGGGACAGGACAAGGGCGAATGTCTTTAGACAGAAAAAGAGTAGATTTAGATTGGGTATTAAGAATAAATATTTTACTGTGAAAGTGGTAAGATGCTGGAACAATTTGCTCAGAGAATTATGGATGCCTCATCCCTGGAAATCTTCAATGTCAGGTTGGATGGGGCCCTGAGCAACCTGGTCTAGAGGAAAGTGTCCCTGCTCATGGCAAGGCAGCTAGAAATAGAGAATCTTTAAGGTCCCTTCCAATTCAAAGTGTTCTATGTTTTAATTTGATGTATAGAAAATTTGGAACTTCTGGACAACAACATGTCACTTTTTTGGACTTGAATTGTTCCATAATGGATGGGATGAGCTCTGACATTCTTCTGAGATTTTTGAAAGAACACTTTATTCTTACTATGATAACCAAATTTGTAATCAGAGCAGCCTTTAAATCTAAGACTATTCAGCCACTAATTAAGACCTTGAAAAAAGTTGGAAGGATACAAATGAGAAAAAGGAAAAAGTAGTATAACTGTTGATCTTGAAAATACAGAGAGAAATAGCATACTAAGTAGAAGGATCAAAATGAAAATGAGAATAACACAGAACAAAGACAGAAGCTGACTAGGAATTGGTGACAACTATAATGGAGTCCTATTAATATTGATAATTTTTTCCAAAACCAGTGAAGTTTTATTTCAGTTTCCATAGGAAAAGGGTAGCATCAAGTTACCGCTTTAAAAACATCCTTTGAAAGTTTCTCTAGCAAGAGTTAAGCAACAGATCACACTGGATGATGAATCTGTCTGACCTTTAAATCTCCAACAGATAACAAAAAAAAGTAGTTAAAAAAATAAAAGAGGAAATATGTATAAAGCAGTATTACTACACAGTTTTACGCATTTTTTCTTCAATTTAATTTTTAATGATCTCTATTTCACCTTCATTACTGTCCCTCTAGGAGCATGATTCTAAAATTTAGACAAGTAAACTTCTCACCATTTTACCTTAGAATTGCCTCAAATGTGTAGTGGTCTGTAACCCAGTACATGTGCAGTACTGCCCTGAAAGCAGTCACACTCACGTGGAAACTGCATTGCACTTGAACTAAACATACTGCAGGAGTTTTGCAGTTGGCTTCATCAGTCCTGTCTCAAGGATTTCTGCACCATCTGTGCTACAGGTACTCGTGAAATAAGATTTACCTGTTATTGTTTTGGTACTGCAGATGCGTGTGACTAAATCAGAAAAATTTTAGAAGCATGAGATAATTTAAACATTTCCTATTTATATTTATTTTTCTTTAGCTATTGCTGTTCTTGTGGTTGTTCATTGCCATTATTCATGATGTACATCGTCAAGGCCCATTTGTAAATTTTTGTAATAAAATTTGTAGAGCTTTAATTCTTACACCTAGATTTCAAGAGAAAGATTTGAAGGGTTGGAAACATAAAAAAATATAAAAATGAAAACTACTTTTCCATTCAGGACAGCTCAACTGTTGAGACCTATTTTTATATAGTCATATACTTTCTGAGTTTGGACAAACAGAGAAATCTGGTGCATATTAACAATAACTTTGAAAGCTCAGTAATTATCACTAGAAATCGTCATTAAGCCTCCAGATAAACAATGAAATGTCACTTGGCTTTACCATACAATAGGAATAATTTCTACTAATTATTCCTGTGATGAATTTTGCTCATTATCTTTTACTAGAGGAAAAGAAAACTGAAAAATCAATATTTCAGCTCACTTTCTTTTTTTCATCTGGGAACGCTAGTTATGTGTTTTGCACAGTTATAAAGGGAACCAGAGGGCAGTCAAGGAGACCAAGAAATATTAAACTTGGAACCAATAGTAATTAACAATAAACGCAGCTGTCATCAGCATGCAAACAACTACTGATTCAGAGGAAATTTCTGTCCCTTACAGTCTTTCTTTAGAGACTCAGTTTTTCCTTTTCCTTAAAAAGAACATCTTGATGTCTCTTTTGGGTGGGCTATCTAGACTAATTTCTGTGTGCCTTCAGCATCTCTTTTTTCTTCCTTTATTCATATAATGTCTAACTGTAATGCTTGTTTCTTTCCACATTTGCTATTTAGTTTTGCCTTTTTCAGTATCATCACTCAATCTGACCCCTGCTGATGTGAGGTCTTTCCTTTGCTGTCTGAACACAGCTAGAAAAGCCAATAAACAGTTTACACACAGCCAACTTAAATGGGGAATCACTTCTGTTGGGAATGTTGGTCAACCAGGTTTTCAGCTTATACTGAAATTCTATTAATTGTGATGCAAGAGACGTCAGGATTGTGATCAGCTGCTTTATGGTTTTTAGGGCACCTATAAGGCTCAATCAAAACGTTTAATCTATCTAGGATGCCTTGCAATTAATGAACAAAAAAGAATCAGTGCTGTTGGAGACTAGAACTGATCAGAAATTTTTTGCTGAAGGTTTTGTCCTCCAAAGATCCCAGTCTATCAGGAAGAAATGTTCCTTTGGAGTGTGGCACCTGGGGGAAGCTCAGTGTGTTCACCGCTGGGCACCTATCCCAACTTCAACCACCCTGATGCTGCCTAGAATCCCACCTTTGAGCACATGAAGCTCTGAAACTTTGACCTTGAGGGGAAATTAGAGAAAGTCAAAGAATAGGATTGATTTCAGAGTGTTTTCCTTGTCTAAAGAAAGTTGACTTAAAGTTATGTATAGCACTCTTTGTAGTTTTTGCAGAAAATGGGTATGCCAGAGAATGGTTTCATTTTTTCTTTTTTAGGATACTTTTCTTCAGCAAAAAGGGATCATCCTTTGGGAATGACTGCATCCTTCCATTTTTTAAAAAGCCTAAATTAGATATAAATATAAAACTTTTAGACAGGAAAGCTGGAACAGAAGAATTCTCCCCAAAATGACATGCAAAGTCTTATATATGTTTATACTTATTATTACAGTTACATTTGGGTATCTGTTGGGAGATTTTGGTCATTGATTTTCCTTTTTTTTAAGGATATAGTTTTTTCTCAATTTCTTGCAAGTGAGAGTTACAGTTTTCATAGAATTCTGTGTAAAACAAATATGTTGCTTTGTCTTTTCTGTAGATGAGGGAGTCTGAAGTCTGCTGACCACAGATGAGAATGATGTAGCATTCTAACAGATTTTCAGGGAAAATAGAGCATGAAATTCAGAGTATTTCTGCAGATTTGATAGAAAACCAAAACAATTTTTTTCAATGCTGTAAAATAATTTCAAGAGTCATACCTTGCTGACCATAATCAGATGCTTTTCATCAAGACTGGACATACATAGAATAAAAATATCTAAGTGCAATGCATATTTTTCAGTCTCCCAGTGTGGCTATGACATTACAAGACAAGATGTACACTAATTTACCACTGCTAGTTGAGCTGTTTTGGTGTGACAATGAGTAATTGACCAATAGGTTTGGAAACAGATGTAAAGTGGCAGAGCAAGGTTTCCAGTGGGGTTATTATAAAACATTTGCTTTCTTGGTTTCCAGTATAGACAGCTTTGGACCATATAATCCATCAATGAAATTGTTAACTAAATTAAATCCTGACTCAATTTAGAAATAAAATTTGATTTATGATATTTAGAAGACCTTTTTAGAGTACTAACTAAACACCTCACAAACATCACAGTAGCCTCATTTGCATATAAGTTGTGAACTGAAACCTCCAGAGTGAGTTATCCACACTCATCAGAGGGTTCTGTGGCAGCATGGTGCTGAGCACTCAAGTCTACCTTCACACTAATGGTCTAACTACAAGCTTCTTTGTCTTTGCACCCAGTGGAGCAAGTATAGCTGCATGCAACTTAAATTATAAAGAAACTTGGTATAGAAAAGTGTAGGAGATAAAATAATGGGTAAATTCAAAAGCTGAGGTTGTATCTAGGCTGAATACCTCTATGACAGCAAAGAGAATAACTAGCTGTAAGCAGCTGAAGGACATTCTGCAGTTTAAGATGTGCATGCTGCTCCAGTTCCCATTCCCCAGGTTGTTTACTATTATGGCACCATGGCTTGTGATATCAAGTCATCTCATATAATGCTACTGACATTTCAGTGCATGTCAAATACATTTTAGGGCTGGATGAAAGTGTGAGATTTTTAAAAAACTTACGTCTCAATGTATTCCATTGCATTTCAAGCATCGAGCTAGAGCAGTTTGAAAATGTGTCTTTGCTGCCTTTTAAGAAACAGAAGGCTGAATTCCATGGTTACACCCTGGCATCTGCAGAGTTTTGTCTGCAATTCTGAGCAATACTGGAGCAAAATATTTTAAATAATTTATTGATAATTGGATAATTGTAAGCATTTGGTTCTATTGCTAGAGCATACAGAATGTTTAATTGTGTGAGTGTCATTGGTTGCAATCTCTGCCTATTTGTATGATTATGGTGAAAATACATGGCTAGATAGGAAAAAGCATGTATATGTCTGGTACTATTGGATTTGCACTTTTGTGCTTATTTACTTGGTTACAAGTTATGCAATATATAACAATAAATTATGTACACATGACCCATAAATCCATCTCCAATTGTTTAAGTTATGAAGATCAGGTTAATGAAATTGTATTTTAAGTTACTATCACAGAATCTCTGAAGCTAAAAATCTATGTAAAGAAGATGATTTTAATTTACCTGATATATAAAGAGAGGTGAGAATGAAAGTGTTGTCTTTTGTTGTAAGGGCAATGGAAAATCTATGTTTTCAATTGTCTGAGTTGCATCCACTAGCAGCACTCAGTATCATTAGATCCCAAAGAGCATGGGTTACATATTTTATTTCAGAACTGAAAGGAGGATATTGAAGTTACCAGCTTATCAGAAAATTATGCATAATTCAACATTTTTGGAGAATTTAGTCTCAGGCTTCCTAGTTAGTTGCTCAGTCACTAAAATTTTAGATGCTTGCCCTGAGTTTGGTGCCTAGTTTCAGAACAGTGCTTTAGTAGACAACTACCAAATGAGATTTGCAAAGTGTGCTGAGGTACTCAAGCTAGCCAGCAGGAACTGCTAGGAAAAAAGGTGGGCTTAAGCTGTCCACCAATACTTACAACTTTAGTTCCAATGGGACTCACAAAACTGAAACTCTACTACACAGGGAGCTATTATTCATTTCTCATGAAATGCACCTGGAGAAGCCAATGGTGATCCTCCCCTCACCTTTTATTCAATAAGCCAGGATGACAGTACTCACCCAGGTCGCAGGAAGTGCAGATTCAATTGTCTCCTCTACTTAATAGGATTCAACCCACTCCCCCATGTCCCAAAAGAACATCATAATGGCCACACTATAGGCTATTCTGAGTAAAGGCTTTCTCAGTCCCATGAAAGCTGTTTCATGCTGTCTGAAATAATTGAAACTAGTTCTAGTGCTTTTGCAGTTGTAGTGTTCTAAGAATAATAATGGAAGAAAAGCTTGGTGGGGAAAGGTAATATCCCCTGTAAGACCATCCAATGTAGCTGTAAGAAAAGGACAAGCTCAGGGTCATCTAAGACATTCCCCAGATCTACAGTAGAAATTTAATTTCAAAAGAATACTTTTAATGTAAAAGATATAAGGCTAAAGAGAGAATTATTATGACACCTGGAAATGTGGACTTTGTCCCTACTTAGATAAGTACTTAACACCCATCACTTATTCATGGACGAGGACTTGGCATTTAGATAGCTGAGATAGATGGCTCTAGCTCCATTGTTGTTGCATCCATTCACTGAGTAAAAATGGATAAAACAGGACATGCAGCTGGGAGCTGTAAACTATTATATTTTTTTCTAGCACAATTATTAAATACTGTTGGCACACATGGCTTTATGTCCTGTAGCTTGGGAAAGATGTCCTCATCAAAGGCAGTATGTCAGGTTTGTCAAATGTGTTTCTTCAGTGAATTATTTCAGATCGTCTCACCTTTATTTTATGTGGAACACTGTCTCTTTTGTGAAATTTTTCTACACCAAGTGGCATCTTCCAGTAGAAAACACCTACTTTTCACCAGAGCTGCTTGAAAATCAAAAATACTAATTCACATTCTTGGTTAATCAGTACAAGTTTGGTTTAAAACTAAGGTTATATAGGAAATCTTTGGCTGGAAATTCTATGCTGTAGATGTTTAGTAATACACAAAAAGCATAAAATTCAATCTCATCAAGCCTTAAATCTAGTTTGAAAAAGAGTTAGCTTTGTAATCTCAATTTTATTGTTGCAACAAGGTTTATTACTCAAATATTTGTCATTAATGGGAAGCATCAAAATCAGAATTAAGACTCCACGGATTGATTAAAAGTCAGGTAATGTGTATTTATACAAAGTCCAAGGGAGCAAAGAATACATTTCTGCTTGACATTGAGGTGACATGAACAAGGTCAAGGTTTTGCACAGAGCCCTCCCACTGCTGCTACAGGGCAGCTGTAAAGGAAGAACCTGTTGGTTGGCACTTAACAGTGATTTCTAGAGCTGGAAACACTTAGGACACTGGAATTCTTGTCCCATTCACTTCTCAAAATAATGATGCTTCATAACAGGGTGTGATTTCCTGCTTACAGGGATGACAGATGCAGAAGTATTGCCACAGCTTGTGGAAGCAGTTAGAGCTGAAACATGCACCAAAAATGGAGTTTTTCTGCGCAGGCAGCTGCCATCCACACAGCAAAGAGCCTTCTATGAGCTATAACCAAAACTTACTGGGAAATGGGGTAACTTTGCACTTGAAAATATAGTTTTGTTTGCCTTTTTTTTTATTTCTTATTTTGATAAAACTTTCAAACAAGTTTTGCAACTAATGCTATTTGTACTTCAAAATGTGTAATAGAAAAAAAGGATAATTTTGCCAGGACTCTTCAAACCAATACAGTTTTATTTTAGTTGCTATATTAGGAATGCTATATCACATATTTATAGATGATTTCACATTGACAGACCACATTGTTCACCTCCAGTAATTTATATTAATTTTTATTTTTCCAGTGTTATTTAAATGCTTTTAACTTTCTGAGACATTTTAAAATTAGCAGTGTGACAATTTGACATGATCAAAACAAACAGTTCAATATTTCTGATTCTATATTTCTTGTAGCTCCCACGCTGTGAAAACTGATGACACTTTGACATTTCTTTCTGATTTAGAATGAAAACATATTTTTATTTGTAAAATTTTTTCATCTAAAGGAAATTCCATTTATGGATTGGACCCTGTTGTGACTCTGATACTATTGGGAGGCAGCTAGCCATCACTTAGAAGCAGCAGGCACCTCCAGAAAATGTTTCTGAAATAGATTTTTCACACTGTTGTGATAAATCATCAGCCAGAGATGATAACTCCCCTGCACTGATCAGGAAATGTTTATAGCAACAAGTTTAGACTTTGACAGAACATGTAGTTGTCTGAAGTCTCATCCACTATGGACCCAAATTCAGAAATTATTTATTTATTACTACTACAAGTGAGTGACTCTAAGTAGTTACAATCAAAAAACTATTCATGAGATTGTTTGGGTTTGAGTAGATGGTGGGAAGGGAGCATTATTTTAATTTGCACTATTTGAGAGCTCCTCTGGGAACTTTAAAATAGTGTAAATTAAAATAGTGAGAAGGCTTTATTTTGTTTATTTTCCTTCTATATTCCTTCTATTGCATTCCTCTTGTGGGCTTATATTTTAAAAAAATCTAAAACTTTGGCTCCCCTGTACCTGTGTTTGCACCACTTTTGATTTTGTCCTAATGTCTTTAGGCACATAAGTCAAATAATTACCTAAATTGAAGCAATTGCCTGATTTTCAGCAAACACAGTATTAAGAATCCTGATTAGCTGGTGAGGATGTTGGCTTTCCTTCTTTCTGGACGTTCTTTAAGGGTGGATTATGTTTCAAAAATAAACAAAGTCATGGGGAGACTAAGCTTTAGAAAAACATGTTTTCTGATCAATTACTCTTTTCCCAGGAGCCATATATGATAGATGTAATTTTTCTTGAACTGTAGAATCTAAATACCCTTAACCTTGTTCTACGGCTTCCTCTCTAATTCCATTCAGAAAACTGCTCTCTCTGAGTATAATTGGGACCCCTGATGCCACATTATACTCCAGAGAATTACAGCAAGAACTAAACTTCTGATTTGTACTATTCTGCATAAAGACTGCATTTTGCAGTGCTATTGTCAGACTGTGACAGCAAAACTTGGGGATTTTGCCAATTATTTTCTTTCCCAGTTAAGACTCTTGAGTGATCTGAGCTCTGCTGAATTAAATAAAAGATTCCTGGTGGTGGTAGCAACGCAGTCCCATGGAAAACAGTCCATTCTGGCTTTTTCATGTAAGCAAAGCCTCACACCTCCATATGTCACAGGATTTTGAACACTTGCTTCAGGATGCCACTGAAATATTCTTCTTGATTCAGGCATGCCAACAGAAGTCTCTGCTTCATGAGACAAAATATATCCAGTATTTTAGTATATTTTGACTGAGAACACTCAGGGAGAGAAGGAAACTTCTGTTATCTGTGTTTTCACCGATGTTAATTGAAGTACAGAAAAGGTTAAAGCTTCCCAATACAGCCAATACAACAAAAGCAGATATAAAAATGCTCCAAACCCAGCCCTGAGCCAGGCACAGTCCCAAATCTGTACAGCTGCATTCCTGTGGCTGGGAGCCATCAGCAGGGCCCATCTGAGAAAAGGATGTGCCTGGTAAAGCTTGGTTTCCTGATGGCCAGATTGCAGCTGTGCCATGGCCCTCAGGGAAGAAATATGGACAGAAAAAGGCTTGCACTGGCTGCCCTTGGGTCAGCAGCATGCCCATCTGGGATTTCCCAACCACCCCATGCAGTCTGTGGAGGATCTGGACCAACTCAGGCAAACCTTGTACTGTGGAGGAGCAGTATGCCCATCTGTGTTCATTGAAAGTCTAGGGAAAATTACTTTAGAAAGTACTCAGCAGCTGTACAAGCCCTGACAGTTGTTGCAGAGTGCATTTCTGAAGTATTCTGTAGATGCCCTGATTTACTATGTAAAGCTATAAAAAAACAGCAATTCCAGACACGTGTCAAAGCTTTTAGGCATTATACAGTCCAAATAGAAATGTTTGGCACTACTCATTAGTGGAGTTATCTGATATGTAAAACACAATCCTGAGGTTTCTTCCTCAGTTTGCTTGCCTATGATAGCTTGGAAATTATTGCTTAAGTAAGCAATTAACTTGTGTTTCCTAAGATGTGCTTCTAAAACTGAGGGTGTACCTAGGGAACAGTCAATCTCCTCCTGCAAAGAGTTGAAACTCTTGCGTTTTTAGGTGGTACTGGGTGCCTTGTTGGTTTAAACAGCTTCAGTGTTTTCCTCTTGTTTTTCCTTCCAAGACTTGCATTATGTGGGGATATAACAGCCATTGTGTTGTGATGGGGTGTGTATGTGTGTGCAACCATGGCTACTACCATCCTTTCAGACCAGTTTTTTCTTTTACATCGCTGCAGTCATACTTTTGGGGTTATGTTATTTGGGTTTTGTTTCTGAACAGCAGCCTTTGAAATAGAAGTCTTCTCTGATACAGAGTTTTCCACCATCTCCTGTCTTCCTGACTTTGTGAAAAGAGGTTAGAGTTGAATTTTTTACGATTTGACTGAACCTTTTGAAAGTTGATCACTTCTAGGCAATTCTCCAAGCTCATGTCTACTATTGACACTGAGAGCTGCTGTTTGTGACACCCTTCAGGAAAAGCATCCTTGCTCGAGATAAAGCCCAGCAAAGCAACCTTCACCCCTTTTATCACAGTGTGCAGTGGGAGCAGGTCCTGAGCCAAAGTCTGCCAACATCAGTTGAATCTTTTCATCTACTTCAGTGTTATTGTTCAAGCCCGACAGTGAGTGAGTCTTTCCCACTGTTAAGCAGCAAGCAGGAGGATCTGAGCTGTGGTAATGCAGAAGTATGGGGATAGAGTGCAGTGCTGTGTGGTCTGTCAGTACATTCAGAGGGAATGTCACTTGGGAGACCCTATCTTAGAGTTAGAATTGGTCTCTTAAAACATGTTTTTCTTCCTTGGATGTAAAAGACACTGTCACTTATCTTCACAAAAAAAAAAAAAAAAAAAAAAAGCAAAACCAGTTCTTACAACCCAGTCAAGCAGCAAAGCTATCTAACCTCTGACAGAAAAATACTGAAAGCACTAAAGAGAATTCTGCTGATTTAATGACTGCCACTGCTTCCTTCAGATCATTTAAATCAGAATGAGACTTCATGTAAACATCAGAGCAAAGCAGTATAAGGTATAAGCCTACAAAAAATCAGCAGAACTCTTCCAACTGTGAATCTGGCCCCAAAGGCATACTTTGAAACCAATAACTAATTTTTTCAGGCTGGCTATTAAGAACAATCCATGACAACAATGGCTGATGGAAATAGCCAGTTCCAAAGTGTAGAGCTAAAGTATTTCCTTCAAAAGAAATGGAGTTAATCAGTTATTACCATTAGCTGCCCTGATTGGGCACAGCTTCTCCTGAAATGTGCTGTATGTGTGGATTCATAAAGCATACCCTGTAATCTGAAGTGCTAAATAGATTGTAGCATCAATTTTCATTCTGCTTTAATAGAGGACTGGTTTTTACTTTATTTATATATATGTATGATTTTTCGATCCCACCTTTAGACAGGACAGATGTCAGTTACCAACAGCTACAAAAACACCCTTAAAGTATTAGACCAGTATGAGGTGATAATGTAGCTTATATTGCCTGGCTCTCATACCAGCTTCCTGGCCAGGGAGTTGGAAGGATTTGTTGAAGAATAATAATTCTAAATTTGCCATACTCATGAGTGCAATTAACTGAGAACAGACTTTGGGGAATAAGAAGTCTGCTGCTTCTGGCTAAGAAGTGATTAATAACTGGCATAAAACTTCACTGTTCGGGTAAATTCACGAGTGAGACATTAAAATGCCAGAACCATCTAAGCTCTCCTTATCACTACTTATGACTGCTGACAACAGGCATGTTTGTGATATGACATGAAGCCAGAATTAACTTTACATATAGAATTTTTCTATTCTGCTCACACGCTATGGAGACATTATTGCTGTCTGAGTGATTGGTTATCAGCACAGCTTTTTGCTTTGATGCACTCTTCTCAAGTCACATTTGCTTTTCACACAGTCTGTTTTCTCACAGTTCATGCTACCCTCATTAGTATTTTAATCAATGCTCAGAAGAAGTGCAGAGAAAACTGCTGGTTAGTTAAAGCTAACTTTCAACCACCCTGACCCTGGGCCAAGTGAATTTGCTTCTGCTGTCCCTTGAGACCTGCTCTGACATTTGAGCCCCAGCTGCACAGACACCTCAGGCAGCAGCCCAGCTGCCTGGCCCTGATGGGCAGTGTCCCAGTGTGGGTATCCCACGTGCACACACTCTAGAGC
Source organism: Luscinia megarhynchos (assembly GCA_034336665.1). Lineage (NCBI taxonomy): Eukaryota > Metazoa > Chordata > Aves > Passeriformes > Muscicapidae > Luscinia > Luscinia megarhynchos. Next base: position 25,354,028 of record JAPFBE010000007.1, on the reverse strand, counting down.
ACCCCAGACCCACCACATCACAGCCTCAGAGGCTGTTTGAGGCAGTCTCTGAAGCAGCTGTGCGGTTGGAGGTGAAGGAGCAGTCTGTGCCCTTACCTCATCTCTAGACTGCTCTTTAGCAGTGGTGTGGATAGAGCCAAGTAATCTTCTAACTAGATCTGTGTCTCTCTCCTGCCACAGCCAAAACAATCCTTCATGTTATGCATAATGTCAGTCCCAGAATGATGAGCCATCCAAGATGCTATTTTATGTGATTTTTAAAATTCATGCTATTGGGGAACCTTCTTTTAGTCCCACTTTCCATACTAAATTCATCCCTACATGTGTTCCTTTCACCCATAATCCCCCCTTTCTTTCTGTTTTAGTGAGTATCCCATAATTGGCTCTTGCATTCCATATTTTTTTCTCAAGTATCTTTGTCTCTCTGCTTCTCAGAACAAAGTTTTGACTTTTCAGGCACTCAAGGCTTCCCCCCTTCCCAGGTATTTCTCAGTATTTTTAGTACCATCAATTTTTCTTTCAACTTTCCTTTCCACTACAGAAACTGTGTCTGATTTTTTTCTCCCAAAACTTTTTTCCCATCTGAGGCTGACTAGGCTTTATGATTCAAGGGAAGAATAGTAAATGTTGTGATATCAGAGGGTGAATTTGTAATATAAGTTCTGAGACAGATGTATCTTGCAAGCCCACTCTGAGTGGTAAAGTAAACATATAAGTGAATAAGCACCAAATTGCTCAGTTTCCTTAAGTGCAAGTGCAAAATGTTTCTGCCCAGGTATTTGGAGGAGTTTTTGAAAGAAACCATGCCAAAGTCAGTTCATGGCATGGCAAATTGCCATTTATGGAGATGCAGGGACACTAAGGTAAAAGAGTGCTAAGGCAGGCCAGCTGAACCTATGATCACCATCTCAAGGCACAGCAGCCTTTGGAATGTGGCTCTGACTGTCCATGCATGCTACCACACACACATTTTCTAACTAGAAAGCAGCCAGGTAGAGCTTGTAGTGCTGAATGGGCAATTCATTTAGAGCATGACTAATCTAGAGGTTTGTGCAAAATCTTTGGAGAGCATAATTCATTCAGAGCCCAGGTGGATTTGGACACTTGCCAGCTGCATAAATAAATATGTCCTTATGACTGATTTAAGAGTGTATCTGCTTTGCAGTCTTTTCCCCTGCCACCCTCCCCAGACACAGAAAGTGATTTCCTAAGCTTTTGGGCTATGTATTAGTTCTGCCCAGACTACCAGCTGCTCCAAAGGGAGACAATATTTATCCAGGTCAAGCTGCCTCTCTACCTCAGAGATGTGCAGAAACCTTTCAGGAGGCAGAAAATTCCTTTGGTAAACTATGATGAGAGGGGTCAAGTTCTAAGTTTTTATGACAATGGCAGGTCACAAATCTTAGTCTGCCATTTCCACCATAGCATGACCAAGGTGCGAGTAGGACGGCAGGGACAAGGTGACCAGACAAGAAATTGCAGAGCTGGGGCATGGGGGGAGGTTTTCTGCTCATGAGAGGTGGTGGAAGCTCAAGGGGAAAAGGAGCATTGGGCTCAGTGTGAGAGCCACCACCCATACAAACCACTCCTGAGATGTTTATCAGTAGACTACCTAAGCTCAAGGTATTTCTCAGTGGCAACCATCTTTTTGTTTCATAATTCATTAACTATTTAACTATTTTTGGTGCTCTGCAGTTTGCTTAAAAAGGCATCAGTTTCAGAACACTACTACATGTATTAAATGCCAGCTTGTGTAATTTAATTTTCCCTATTCATAGAAGTTGGGAGGCTAAAGAAAAGATCAGAATACTACAGTTCTTTCCCTAGAAATCAATAACATGTATTATTTTCAATCAATTAATTCCATTGCTCTCTTATTATTAGAAACATTTTCATTCCTAGTATTTCCTGTTTTTTAAAGGGAAAAGTCCATGGAAGATTAAAAGTGATTGAAATTCCACTGAAATCAATAGAGCCATGAAAGAACTTCCTGTTTCTTTCAGTTGTACAGAATGTCACCAAAATTTAAACCTTTTGGGAATACCTGGATGGTAGCACATTTTTTTTATACAGGAAGACACAAAGTATGTTCAAAGATATTGTTGCACATAAGTCTGACCTAAATCAGTAGGGTACAGGTGTCAAAGCATTTTTTGGATCTAGGCTGTAGAGTCAGATCCTGAAATTGTTCCTGGGCTGTTTTCCTCCTTTCTTAAGATGGCATTATTTTCTCAGAATAGAGATTAAATTTAAAAAACCACTCAAAATTTTAAATATTTGTACAAATTGGGAATTCATTTTCATGGCTCAAATTCCTTTTAATTCCTACTGGCTTTATGGGAGATGTAATAGGAAAAGATATCTATATTAAGCACTCAAAAAAATGTTAGATATGAGTCACAATTTATTTTGTCTTGCACAGGAAAAAGTTTGTATTGTCCTCACTAAATCCTACTGAAGTCTTCTAAATTTCAACTTTGTATAATGAGACTCAATTTCACAAGTTAGTTTGGTTTCCTTGAAATTGCTTTCCTTGAAAAAAAAGCCTCTTATTATTCAGGGAGAAAAAATCTGTAGAATTTTTTTTAAGAACCTATAGAACCTATAGAAAATTTTCAAGTAGGTGTTTATATAATTTGGTTTATTTATTAAAGGTTTTGGTTCATAGAATTTTTAAAAGGCCTAACCACACTTTCTGAAGAAATTTAGACTCATCTTGTTGAAAATGGGGGATTGTGTGTTATTCCTGCTTTTCAACATCATAGAAATAACAGGAATAAATCCCCCTTTCCATATCTGAAGACTACTGCTGGACCATGTATGTACCATTGATCACCCACTCCTCTCATGTGACTGGAAATTGCCTCACATGTACTTCACTCTACCTGTTTTAGTGTAGAGTGGTTTGCACTTCTTGAGGCACAGAAACATATTAATTTAAAAAAAATGAACTGGAAAGTGTTTATCAGCATGCTGGTTTTTGCTAAGAGTTTTGCTTTCTTCACAGTAGCTACTATGGGGCTGTGTTTTGGACTTGTGATGAAAACACAGGGTTATAACACAGGGGTATTTTGGTTATTGCTGAGCAGTGCTACACAGCATGAAAGCCTTTTCTGCTTCTTGCACTAGCACAGCAGCAAGCAGGCTGGGGATGCCCAAGGAGCTGGGAGAGGACACTGCTGGGACAGTTAACCCCAGCTGCCCCATGGATATCTCAGACTATATGGTGATGTTCTTAGCATATGAACCTGAAAGGAAAGGGAGGGGCACTTGGAGTGATGAAGTTTGTCTCCAAAAGTAACCACCATGTGTGATGGGGCCCTGCTTTCCTGGGAATGGCCGACAGCTTTCCTGCCCACGGGAAATGATGAATCAATTCCTTGTTTTGCTTTCCCTATTAAACTGGTCTTATCTTCCCCATGGCTTTTCAACCTCTTACCCTTCCAATTCTTTCCCTCTATCCCACTGGAAAGTGTGGGCTAGTGGGTGCATTGTTAAACCTCCAAAATAAGTTTCAGCACCAAGCTTAAGGGCTTGATTTCAGCTACTAAAGTAAGAAGTTTGCTCCAAACCATGAGCATTATGGCTGGAGAGATGTCAGATCCACTTCTGCTTTGGCTGTGAAAACAGTAACTGCTGCTATTGGATCAACTGGTGTGGGATTCATGGAATTAGTACAGGTTTACTTCCTGTAGCTCTTTGATCAGTGAATGTAGATGTAATATAAATTATTACAGTTGGATATACCCTGAGAGTATATGTGTTTGTAAAGAAAGATATTAATATTTCAGTATGTCTCACAACTTGACCCTTTAGATCTATACCTGGGTAACTGAGAGCTTGTGTAACACCAAATAATAAAGATGAATCTTGCTATAGATATTAGAAGGGAAAAAACCAAAGTCAGCAAATGCCTTTTATATGGATTTTCTTGATCGGAGAATCCTGCTGCTGCAGTGCAAAATGTGACAGCACACCCATCTGTGGCTGATGTGGCAAAGGTAGTGACACTATGGATCTGTGGACTCAAACAGCCACACAAGTACTTTTACAGGGTTTTGTTACAACTGGTTTGTATGAAATGCTTGTCTCAGGCATGTGACATTGCTGCAGCTGAGGCCAAACACCCTAAAATGCCATAGAGCAGTCAATATGTAGTAAAGACACCCTGGACCTTAACACTATTTTCTCCACAAAATTGCCATTATGAAAGGTTCAGTAGAGTCCTGTGACTGAAGTGACAGAGATAATCAGCTCTGAGAGGTAATAACCCAGATGGGGTTTCCCTACAGAAAAGGTCTTTGTATCTGTTTCTTTTGGGGATCTTAACAACATGAAGCAGGTGTGTTACACTCAGTTCCATAAGCTCAGGGGTTTTGTAACTCTGCATTTCACAGTGAACTTACTAAACTTAATAAACTTAATAAGCTTACTGATCAATAAACAAGGGGTCTCAACCATAGAATCCCTGCTTTTTCCTGTTTTGTGTGCTGTGCTGCAGTCTTCTGGACGCTGGCACCAAGAGGGGTTGGTAGGAGGTCAGCACCCTGGTCCTGCCACACAGAGCCCCTCTGCCTCTAGTGAGTGAACCAAAGCTTGGCATACCACAAACAAATGCTGAGGCTTATTAAGAATAAGAAAATGTGTAGATAAGTGCTATGAATGCTATGTCTCTGTACACAGACACAAAAAAGTTCTTGGTGTATGTGGCAGAGATAAGGAGATATTTCCTTCAAGATATTTCCTAACCCTGGCAGTACCACACATCAGCAGCTCTTTCTTTTTGATAGGAGGAGCTGTGATAAGCAGAAAAGCTGAATATAATATGGCATTTTTGTTCAAATAACACCCAGAAAGATGACAACCATTTCATTCTGTCATTCTGGAGAAAAAGTGTGCAAGTCCATCAAAGCCAAGCGTTGCAATCTGCTGCTGCTGGAGCCTTCAGTCTTGCTTGCACTAAGGAGCACTATGATTTTCATGAAAATGAGTGCTTATATTTTGCTGAAATTTCAGAAATGGCTATAGAATAGGAATAATAAGAGTTTCAGTGCCAAATCCTCTCTAAGTTTCAAACTCACTAATTTTCATACTCACTTTTTATGTAGTTTTCCATCTCCCATTAGAATCCAGGCCCCTCACAATACTTGGAAAGAGGATGGATGACTGGAGAGGAGATTCTTAGAACTGACTTTAGCTCACCAACAGAAAATTTTTTTCAGAGGGGTGTTACTTGTGTACTGGCCTCTTTAAGGAGACAAGATTGCACCTGAGTGATATTCCTGGGGGTAAAATCTCCTCCATCTAGGGTCACTGTTCTGTCGTCTAACTTGAGTTAGGTGCCAAAGTAATTTATTTTTAAAAGAAACCTAAAAGAGCAGAAGATTTTTATCCCATGTAACTTGAAGAGGAGTCACAGGATTAGGTCCTCACTCAGTCTGATTTAGAGAATGGCTTTGACCCAGATGTCTCCTTTCACTTTGATCACTCTCTCTGATGCCTTTGCCTTCATTATTTGAGGACAGGCCTTACCTGTCTACAGGTAACGTTCTAAATTACAAATGCAAAATTAAAATATTATGGAAATATTTGCTCACCAGCTGAGGCTGGACTTTCTACTGTGTACCTCTTATTGGTTTGTGTGAATGTTTCCCATTTCCATGGGTGTTCTGCTGAGGGTGTAAAGTGGGAGCAGTGTGTTTAACTTAGGGTTATTAATTACGCTGCTTCAGAGTACAGGATTTTGAAAATAAGGTCCTTTGTGAATCTTTAACTCTTTAACAGGGTCAGGGAACAAAGCTATTAAGTTCAGGCTTCATATTAGTGAGAAACATGCAATTAAACAACACTGATTTTTGTGTAACTACACAAATGCCAGTAAAATCCCCTGCCTGTAGCTCGATGTGAATCTTCTGCTTCTGCCCTCACAAAAATTTGGATTAATCTCTCCTTGCTTTATTCTGCCTTTCAGACAGACAGCCCTGAAACAGTCCATTTTGAGAGCAGAGTTTGAAAAAGATTAAACTTAGGTTCTGCTAAAGATCTGAAACATGGTTTAAAAAAAAGTTAATAAATTCTGCAACTGCATGCAAATATACTATTCAGAAGAAGATAATGGCTATGGTTACAGTAAGCTAATTATGTCTTCCAAAGTTTTTAAATGGCAAACTTTTGCTGCCAAGCATCTATATTCACCTATTCATGTCTCCTCTCATTTGTTTTGACCACCAGCCATTTTCTAAGTATGGCACAGCATGTGCAAAGCAGCACCAAATTATGATTTTGATATCAAATCCTATATCAAGCAACCAAACTTAAGGACTGAACATGTACAGTAGTTTTCCATTTAATCAACTACCATAAAGGGGACACATAATTTCTTTTATGCCAGTCTGTATATGGGTGTCAGATTATTTTGAAGCAGTGTTTTTCAGCTTCTGACATGCAGACTGACAGGCCTAAGGACTATTTCCAGATACTATGTGGAGAACATAAGAAACAGACCTATTATTATTAAACTTTTGTTCTCTACTCAGTAGCCTATTTATTATAATATTCTTGGAAATGTATATAAATTTTTTTTGGAAAGCCAGTGTCCTGTCACTTAATCCATGTGCCCTGTCAAATCTAAAAGACCTTATGCCAATTTCCACAGGAGCCCTGAGAAACATAAACCAGACATTTTGTCTGTGTTTGTACACATACAGAAAGTAGTGTCAGGAAACAGCCATAGGCACTGGATCACAATTGTTTCTGCTATTAAATTTTAGAATTATTCCTGGAACCCACTTGGGTGCAGGCCAACTTGCATTTTCCTGTACAGTTCCTGAGCACATTTGGAGAGTTATTAAAAGGAGGAGACCACATTTTTTTCTGTCTTGAAGAAAAAGGCATTTGCTAGTATGGGTATGGGTGGATTCAAGCTAGTTTTGAGTGACAGGAAATGTTCCTTCCACACAGAATGCCATAAATACAGGTAGTCCTTCTGTAGTTACCTTACTTTACTCCAATTTGAGTAAAGTATCCAGTTCCCATCCTCTCTTATTTATGAGTATTTGTGTATCTGATTGAACACCTCTCTGGTTTTTGCCCTGAGGTGGCTTTCTCCAAAAAGCAGCAAAGATTACAGTTAGGAAAGAGATGTAAATGTCATAGTTGTTTTTAAGTTTCTATCTCCTTCAGGAAAAAGATCTTGATAGCATGGGTCAAATCTGATATTTATATTGCATATGTTATTTTGGTTCAGACTTTTGTTCTGAGGACACTGTTTTCCCTCTCTTTCAGAATTCAGTCATAAATAAATTTCAATTTATAAGCAGACATTTTTACAGTTCTTGCATGTTTGTCTATCTTCAGTATTCATGCAATTTGTGCTCAGGTCTTAAAGATACCTTCATATCACCCCTCACTTCTGAGCTGTTTTTCCTTTGAAACACATCAAGAAAACACCAGCTTGTGTTCCCAATAAATAATACAGTCCCTATATAAAAGATTTCACTCATTGTTACATTTAGTTAGAAAGACAAACTGCTTTTTAAAATACTTTAAATACAACATTCAATTTGAAAATAACATACCAAATTTTGATAATCAAGACTGTAAATCTTAACTTGAAAAATTACAGTGACAAGAAATTGTGGTTGCTGGAAGGCCACACAGGGAGAGGAGAGGGAGCAGAAGTGGAGAAGGGAAGGGAAGGGAAGGGAAGGGGAAGGGAAGGGAAGGGAAGGGAAGGGAAGGGAAGGGGAAGGGAAGGGAAGGGAAGGGAAGGGGAAGGGAAGGGAAGGGAAGGGAAGGGGAAGGGAAGGGAAGGGAAGGGAAGGGAAGGGGAAGGGAAGGGAAGGGAAGGGGAAGGGAAGGGAAGGGAAGGGAAGGGAAGGGAAGGGAAGGGAAGGGAAGGGAAGGGAAGGGAAGGGAAGGGAAGGGAAGGGAAGGGAAGGGAAGGGAAGGGAAGGGAAGGGAAGGGAAGGGAAGGGAAGGGAAGGGAAGGGAAGGGAAGGGAAGGGAAGGGAAGGGAAGGGAAGGGAAGGGAAGGGAAGGGAAGGGGAAGGGAAGGGAAGGGAAGGGAAGGGAAGGGAAGGGAAGGGAAGGGAAGCTCTCTGCCCAGCATAACAAGATAGTTATTACTCCTAAGGTTGTCCCTCAAGACTGCAGCTTGCACAAAGCTCTCCTGCCATTTCCCCTCCTCACTCCAAGCTATGGATGTGTACATTGATCAACCTAGCAAGGAAAAAATGAGACTGTTTCCTTTCATATTTTTGATGGGTTTGTTCTCAAAGACTGACATGTATTATATTGCATGTGTTGTTTAGCAGTTAGCAAGGAATTGCTGGGTAGTTGAAATGCAAATTTGTTCATGCCCAAACCAAACCAAAAACATAATAGAGCAGACTTTTGTGTGACTAAAGTTGTTACAATCTATGCCACAAAAATGAGAGACACTAAATATCATTTAAAGAAGATAAAATTTATGTAATGAGTTAACAAAATTAATTTGGTGTGACATTCAGTCCATGTAAAGGAGCTAAAATAAATCTCTGTTAGTGGTGTATAAGCAGCACATGGGACTTCTGTAGAGAGCAACCTTCATGCCTTGGCAGAAGTCAAAGTACTTCATAAAGGTCAGTATTATTCATTTTTATTGGTGTTACAAAAGATTACAAAGGGTGTTGAAATATGAAAAGACATTATCCTGAGAAGTCTAACCAAGGAAACAACATTATGTGCTATCAAGAGTAAACTGTCAGTAAATAGTGAATCTGCAGCTTAAAAAACTCAGTACAAACTAAACTATAGAATTCCACACAACGGAAATATGTAAAAACAAATGACAAAACTACAAATAATGCACAAAATTTTTTTTTCTTAAAATGTTTTCAGTTTATATTTCACCTGTTTTGGTAGCGAGTTTCCTCTGCAGTGTTACAAACCTGTGATACATTTTTTAAATATTTTTAATTCTGGAGGGATGAAAAATAATTTTAAGATGTATACGTACTGGATTGCAGATGTAATTATTAAAAAAATTCCTCTTCTTCTTCTTCTTCTTCTTCTTCTTCTTCTTCTTCTTCTTCTTCTTCTTCTTCTTCTTCTTCTTTCTTCTTTCTTCTTTCTTCTTTTCTTAGCCTGAAAACACAATATGTAGGTCCACAGGAAATAAACTGCAGAGGTACTTGCAGGCCATTCTTAGCAATTTGATTTTCTTATCAGGTTGTCTGGGAAAATGTTGTTTCCTTCTCAACAGCTTATTGCACATTTAGAAAATTTTGGAGCTCTTTAGTTCAGAGGTTTTTCCTGTTAATATAGTTGCACAGTGTTTCTGAAAGAAACATCTCAGCTTTGGTTGTGTTGTGGAAATTTCCATTCCACAAACTCCTTCCTAAGAATTGGTAAACCAGGTTTTCCTTGGTATAGTAGTTTCTTTAATATATTTGTACTTACAAAATTCTAAACATCATTCTTTTTCTAGACTAGTGGGCAAATTATGGACTGCAAAAGGAGATTCGGGATACATTGTGTAATATAGTTGTTTTCCATAGTGACTTCGGGTAAATTTTAAGGTGTAAATGTAAAAGTTTCTTACCTACAAGAGTAACTCAGTATCTTCTTTTCATATTGGAAAAAGTATAGTAAACCGTATAGATTCCTCAGAGGTGACCTTTTACTTTTTTTTTTTTATTTGCTGAAGTACACCAGATACTTGGCTAATTTTTGTAGCAAATTAATTTAATCTAGAGAAGAGACTCCTGTGTTTTTGTTTTGTCTGCAAATATCAAGTAATTACTGCATTTTACGTGTCCTGTTATGTAAAGGATTTTGTGTGGAAAATTCATGTTATGTGTCACAGTGATAACAGTAGAATCTTTGCATTACCAGAACTGGTTTGTCAGTCTCAGGACATAAAACAAAAAGTATAACAATATTTTTTAAGTATAAAAGTTGGACATACAGATCAGCTTTGGAAGAATGAGCCCTTCTTCAGAAATCCTTCATGCTTATACATATAATTTATTAAAAAGACAACTAAGAAATAGGGCGTGTTATTCAACTTACATTAGAAAAGCTTTTTGTGCCTTACCAGAGTGAGCACAATATGTGATGATTAGTAACAATGTGCTCTGTCATAAATTGTTATAATTAATTATTTCTATAGTGCCATAGGTGTGCATACCATTGTACAGACAAATAAAATCTGACAGATCCTTACCTCAAGCAGCATGCCATCTAAATTGCACATAACACAGTAAGGGATGGCAATAAACAAGGACAGCAGGTTGGGGAATACAGAAGGCAAAACTTCCATGATTGTGAGACATGCATTTCATGAGATACTTGTTTGTTCAAGGTATCTTGTTTGCTCCTATTTCTTCTTTGCTGTCATTTAAAATGAGTGCATGAGACACAGGAAAATGTGCAAACAGTGTCTGGAAAGGCAGCCTATTGGAACCATTTGTGTTTGAGCTGGAGAGCTCTGGAAGAAGAGATATGAGATGGTCTTTGTGGTAAAAAAGGGCAGAGAATTTCTGCCCTGGATGACCTGCTCTCTCAGCACAGTGGAGAGTTGTGTTCCTCATGAGATCATGTGTTTGCAACATCACCTACACAAACCTTCCTGTCATATGCTTGGGAATTGCTTTGGTGCTGAGGAGCAGGAAAAGACAATCTAAGACCAAGAACAATCAAGAAGGAAGTCTAGCATAGATGCAGAGAATCTGCAGGTTTGAATAAGAAGGTCTTGACTAAACTGAAACAAAAAAAAAATGATCATACAAGAGTGGCAGTAGGATCAAAGCAGTCAGAAGGAGATAGAGACACTGTCTGAGCATGCAGGAATGGAGTTAGAAAGGTAAAGGCCACCTGGAGCTGAATCTTGGCAAGAGTTGTCACAGACATGATCCAGCTATGCTGGAAGGAAAAGAGAGGCTAGAAAATAGAAAATAGAGGCTTCTGTGAGTGGGCATGGGTCCTAGTGACAGAGGTCATGTAAAAGGATGAGGTCCTCAGTGTCCTCCTTTAGCTCAGTGCTGGTGAAGCCACAATGGAAGTACAGTGTCCAGTTCTGGATTCCTCAGTACAAAAGAGATGTGGAAAGAGTCTAACAAAGGGACACAAAAATGTTGCAAGGACTGGATCATCTTTCTCAGGAGGAAAGGCTGAGAGAGCTGGGGCTGGTCATCCTGGAGAAGAAAAGGCTCAGAGGGAATCTGATCAATGTGTGTAAGTATCTGAAGAGAGGTTGTGAAGATAATGAAGTCAGGGTCTGCTCAGTTTGTGCTCAGTGACAGAACAAAAGGGCAATGGGCACAAACTCAAACACAGGAGGTTCTGTCTGAACATTAGGAAAATCTATTTCTGCTGTGTGGGTAACTGAGTACTGGCACAGGTTGCTCAGCTGTGTCCATCCCTGGGCACACTGAAAACATGACTGAGCACTGCCCTGAGTGTCCTGCTCCAGCTGGCCCTGCCCAGAGCAGAGCACTGAGCTGGATGGGCTTCAGGGGCTGTCCTGGCTTCAGCCCCTCTCTCATACACCAGGCAGCTACAGTGCAGGTAAAAGCAGAGTTTTATTTCACACCACTTTGGGAACAGACTCACCTGTGAAAAGAAAAAAACCCAGCATAAGTATGATTACAGTTGTAATTATCCATAGAGATAAGATATTATACTATTTGCATAATTAATTTTATGTACAGACGTATCAAAGGCAATTTAGTGTGAAGCATTTTATTAGGTTCTGTCAATAGCAATGAAGGGAGTTTTATTTCATTTCACTGTAGTTCAAAAATACTCCTAAGGGTACTGTTTCTAATTTCCTGTTTGGGAAACCAATTGTGCTATTAGCAAAACAAAATCCTCCATTGTTTTTAGCAGCAATAATCAGTTTTCATAATGCTTATGTCTTGGGAGATATATGCAGACTTTGAAATGGAAGAGATAAGCCAAGTGACATATAAATCTTCAGAATTAAATCCTGAAAGCATGTTTAATGTGATGTTTGCTGTGACACATGGTTTACTGGTGTTTCTAACCTTGTGACACCCTTTTAGTAACATTTATAATTAATTTGATTTCAGCCATATTGCTAGCAGAATTTTAGAAACTAACCAATGAAAATAATGTTTCATTGAAAAATACAACAGCTCTGCTCTCAACATAGATACTGAAATAATATAAATATAATTATTTTTGTAAATTAAATGCTAAGGTTGAGAGAGATAATGACTAAGACATTCTCAGGATTGGTGTAATTGCCTAGATCACAAAAAAAATTGAATTGAACCCAATATTTCATCAAAGTGGAAAATTGTTTCTTCTGCATCTTTTCTACTGTGTAGATTAAATGAGTGCACTAAAATAACACATTAACATTTGCATACAAGGTAAACAGGATATATATTATATGTATGATGTAGCAAATTTAACAGTGCAGCACACATATACTAGATATCTATCTGATTAGATATTTAAATAATGTTTGTTTTTATTTCTAGTGCAGTTCTTGAGAGCTAAGTGCACTCAACTGAAGTTTATTTGCTGCTTGAGTCTCTCTAAACAGAATAATTTCTTAGAGAGTGCCTATGAGCTACCCATGCAAAAAAGAAAACATTAGTCAGTGTCAGAAAATATTACATGGTAGAGTATTATTTGTCTAAAAACATTGGTGTTTATTCTAGACATTTTGTTTGTCTTTAGCTTATGTTTTGTGTTTATTAGGACATTTTGTCCTTATGACTGTTTTCCTTTATAATTGCTTCAGATAAGAATCTTTCTCAGATCATTATGAAAGCTACTGATTTGCTTCCATATAATTTCATTCATAAAAATTTCTCATTCTACAATGTCTCTTGAGTATCCTCTAAAAATTGCTGAATTTTATTGACCTCATGATTATAAAGTTGTGTATACTTTTGATTTTTTCATACTAGTTTAGAAAGTGTCCTTTTATGGGGAGAGGAAATGTACAGTAATTTTTCTCCTTCTCCCTTTTACCTCCTTTGTTTTGTTTTCCAATTTGACTTTTTAGGGCAGCAATAAAGCACATATTTAATTATATGCCAGTGTCCTGTAGAATCCATTAGCTGTGTGTGTCTGAGTGCTTGTCTAAAGCACAATTGAAGTAAAACAGATCAAAAAACCCCACCAATATCTGATCTTACAAAAAATACCCTGCAAAATTATTGATAAATGATTAATATTTGCATCCTTTAAATGCACATACTACCAATGAATGATGAATTTGATCCTCAGAGGTATCTAAGAGATCTGAACTTGTGGCACTGAGTCATCTCAGAAATTTATCTTACACTTAAGGGGTCTGTTTTGCCCTAATGTAAAATCAGTAAAATTGCATTAAGTTTTGCACAATAGTTCTGTCCATTTTTTTCTGCTTCTTGCATTGCTAATGTTTCTCATTTGGGAATCAATTTTATGAAGGAAAGTTACTTGAAAAAAAAATGTTTTGCTTTGTGTTTCTGAAGACTTATGAGATTGAATCCTGAAAGGCATGACTGGGAGAAGTGAAAATGTTTTGAGCTACTTTCAGTTTTATTATGAGTATGTTGCATACCTTGTGTAATAGAAAAAATGTTGTGGCTGTTTTTCTATCAAATTGATTAGGACTTTCACAAGAACCATCTGTTTTATCACAGTCCTTAGCCACCAAGAAGGAAAAAAACCCCAGAAAATAAAGAAACTAAAAAAAGATGTCAGAAATATTCCCAGTCTTCACTAAGATTAAGGAACACTCTCTCATCAGACTTGCAGTGTTCAAAGCTCAAATTTGACAGATGTGGAAGATTCCTAATGACAGCAGATAAAAACAGTTTCAAGGGGGCAATGACAAGCCTAAAGACCAAAGAAAAGAGATCAGGCAAGAAACAATAGTCTTAGGATAAGTATCTTATGGCAGGACCCTGAGGATGCTCGTGGAGAAAGTCTAAAGAGATGTTCAGCTGATGGATGTAGTAGAGTCCTGCCCATTGGGAAAACTCAACAAAGCAATCAAAAATACCTTTTATTTTGCATATTCCAAAGTTGGAGCTCACAAATCCTAACTTCCAATCTTACTCTCCAAATTCTCACATTATTTTTTTGCTCCAGAGTCACAGAGGTATAATAGCATAGAAGAAAAAGTAGTAGAAATAGGAATAATTGAGCAAAAGAGATATGATCTCTCTCAGCTCATTTAGAAAAATGAATTATTTTAATTGCAAGTCTGACACATCTTTATAGAGTGCATGAAAATATCGGCCTGGGGATTTTTTTAAGGTTGGCCTACAGAGGTTCATTCAAATCTTTGCTGAGCAGCTCGCTGAAGCTCTAATTGAAACATTTAATTTAGTACTCCATAAAAATACCTCGAAATACATTTTATCACGGTACCAGCAAATATTAAGTGTTACTTATTACAAGGAGGGAAAAATGATCCTGTGAAAAATTGATTTTTGCTTCAGAGGTGCCAGAAGGGAGCTAATTAACAAAACGCACACTGCATACATGAAGTAAGTCAGTTTTGATTATACAGTGAGATTTTCAGTGTGAAAGGACAGTGCATTTTGTCATTGTTTTATAATTCTCTTTTAAGCAGCATGTGGGAGGATCTGTAGCTATCTACATGTACATAATATTGTGCACTCTTTAAATAGCAGGTATTCATTTAAAACTCAAACAAAGGAATCAAGGACAGCTGCACCATAAATCAAGGACACATTGAAGAAAACTGAAGCTATATAAAATATCAATTTCTTTTTTTTTTTCTTTTCTCTCTGTCTGTGTGTAATAAAAAATGGCTTTTGAAGAAATTCTCAGTTATGTCTGACATTTCTAGTGATGAATGCTTGTGTTCACTGGGGCATACTAATAAGAAAAACAAGGAACAATTGAATGTCTTGAAGTAAAATGAGGGTCATTTTAAAGATATGCATAGAGGAGTCTTACACACTAATAAATGCAGCCTGTGTAACTCAAGGTTGATAAGGAGATGAAGAGCTACAGGTCTGTGAGAGAATGTGCAGAAGTTAAATCCTCCTCCTGCATGAAAATCTCTGGCTACTTTTACTTTCCCCTAATACTGCCACAAAAAATCTGGTATTGTTCATTCTCAAACTGCTCTGCAGTTTGCTATGAGCTTGAAAGAAATTTAAACAAGACTTTAGTTCTGCAGGTCAGGGGGAGTGTGGGGCTCTGCAAGCCCTTCATGAAGGTGGCACATAACAAAGTCACCATTAAAGGTGCCAAGGAGATCTCCTGAGATGGCCTGGGAGCAATGAGAGCACCTCATTCAGCCACTTACACCACCAAAACATTTTATTGGCAGCATTGTCCTGTGAAGTGGTGCTGGCTCAGTTATTCTTGGGGAAAATACATTTTAATTCTTTTTTCATTATAGCAAATTATTAATATGCTTTTTAGAAGAAACAGGTAATTAATGACTTTGAGATATTTTCATTCTGCTGCTGTACTTATGAAGATTTACTTAATCAAGTGTGAAATTCTTGTGAATTTTAATGAAATAAAATAGTAAAGTTTGACCAATTAATGAGCCATTATTTATGAAAAACAAGAAAGAAACCTTGTCCCAAATTGCTTACTAAAACTCATCAGCCTAAGCAGAAGGAAGCTGCAATTGTATATTTTATCAGTATTTCAAAACTGCTTGGGTTAAAATAAACCTGATGAAAGTTTCCAGAAAATTTTGACTTAAGACCTTAGAATTGCTTTCGTATAAATAGTGACATATATTTATATGGTCAGGAATACTCCTGACACTTCAAAACCCATAATCTTGCTATTACTCTGATTAAATTTATCTCAGGTTTTCTGGTGAGACCACTGTTTATTCTCTGCTCTAAGAAAAAAAATTGAGCAGAAAGAGCAGATTGTGATCAAAAGACGTAATTAATTTATGCTTGAAAGACAAAATAGGATTAGAATGGCAGGGTTTTTGTTATTTTTCAATAGTTTCTTTTAGACAAAACCAAAGAAGTGAACCTTAATATGCAAATGACTGGAGCAGGTAGTGTATTAGTTAAACAAAGATATTCTGTGGGCAGCAGAATCATGGAAGAATAGATAGATGATAGATAGATAGATAGATAGATAGATAGATAGATAGATAGATAGATAGATAGATAGATAGATAGATAGATAGATAGATAGATAGATATTGATAAACAGGGTTGAGACAACCTAGTCTTGAACAATTTGAATGCACTGAAATAGCTCCTAAAATTCAAACAGTAAGAGGAACCAGCAACACCACAATAGCAAAAGGCAGAACAAGAAGCAGAAATTGTCAGACACCTAAAATCAAAGGGAGGTGGCTATTTTTAACAAAATAAAGGATCACTTAGTCATGGGGGTGTTGCAGAAAGAAAGAAAAGTAGAACTACAGCCTGCCCTGGTCAGATCAAACCCTGACCCTGCTCAGATCATACCATCCATTTATGTGCTCAGCTCATGTCAAGATAATAGAACAAGATAAAGGCATGAGTTTTAAGACTGCCTTTTAGATGTTCTTTTCCTTTTTTTAGGATTCCAGTATGAAAAGTCATATCTCTTTATACTAATGAAAATCTCTTTACTGTACTCTAGAATTTAATTATTCCTGAAATGAGTGTAAATCAAAATGATGGAAAGAAGCATCTACTAATTAATTAACTATTGAAATATTAATAATTATTTTCCCAGTTGGTGTCAAAGTGATTCTATTTTCATAGAGAAATATTTACTTTGAAACAATCATAACAATTTTAAATACTTAGTACAATAATGAGCAATGCTAAGTGATTTCAGCTTTTTATTTTAAGTTCAGTAATAAAATTGCATGCAGAGGATGCTACACAGGACCACAAACCATAACAAGTACAAATATGTGCTTCAGTAAGTCAATATAGCAACTCTGAAACAAGTAATAAGTTAGGACTGCTTAGAAGTTTCCTGAAAGAGGAAATCTCATTGTTAGTATTCAAATATTGAAACAGAGAATCACTGAATCATTTAGGTTGGAAAAGTCCTTATAGGTCATCTAGTCCAACCATTAACTTACACTTGCACACCCATCACTAAACCTTGTCCCTCAGTGCTGCATCTACACAGCTTTTAAACACCTCCAGGGGTGGTGGCTCAGCCACTCCCCTGGGAAGGCTGTACCAGTGCTTGACAACTCCTTCAGTGAAGAGATCTTTCCTTAAATCCAGTCTACGCCTTTCCTGGTGCAACTTGAGGCCATTTCTGTCCTCTTGTCACTGGTTACCTGGGAGAATAGACTGATCCCCACCTGGCTGCTCCTCTCAGGTGTTGTAGAGAGCAATCAGGTTCCTCCTGAGGCTCCTCCAGGCTCAACAGCTCCATCAGCAGCTCCTCACCAGACCCTGCTGCCCATCTTCACTGCTCTTCTCTGGGCGTGCTCCATCCCCTCAAACTCTTTCTTGTAGCCAGGGGCCCAAAACTGAACATGACTAGAGGTGCAGCCTCAGCAGTGCCCAGTGCAGGGGGACAGTCACTGCCCTGGTCCTGCTGGCCACGCTATGGTTGGTAATATGACAGAGCTCAGGGTATTACACTAACACCTATCAAAATTATATTGGAGCCCACAGGTGAGGAAATATTTTTCTATGTTACTTTGGTCTAGGTTATTGTCAAGCTCTTCAGCTGAAAATTTAAATTAAAATCAAGTAAGTTACTTTCAGTCTATGGTAAGTTGTTGGTCCATTTGCAACAAAATGGTAGCACATGTAAGAATAAGAGTTGTGAGAGTCTATATGGGGTCAACATTTTGTTCTGTTCCTTTTTTTTTATTAGAAGAAAAATATAATTCTTTAAATATTTTGAATATTTGGACAATCTTTTAGAGGCTGCAGTGGAAAGTGACAAACTTACGTGTTCATGTTTTTATCTAAGAAGATAAGCTTAAATTACCACAAAATAAAATAGAAAGGAAAAGTGTGCTGAAATGAGTAACCATTTGGAATAAGCTTGCTGAAAGTGATGCAATGAGCAATATTGACAGTTTTTGTAATTGCAATAGGGGAAAAAAAATCATTTCGGGCATTGCTGCCCTTGTTCTTGAAAAACAGATGTGGACAAAATTTTTTTTTTTTTTTTTTTTTTCTGTTCTGGTACATGTCTTATTCCTTCTTTATGGGACACCTAATATTTTACAAAGTTCCAGTGTAATTTAAGTATATTAATGACCCTTTTCATGTCAGGCACAATGTTACTAATTTTTAATTTTTCAGATATTGTCTGAAAGTGTATTTCTGCTAACACTGATGCCAAAGCAATTTGAGAACAACTTAAAATTCACAGAAAGCCAACACGAGGAAAAACTGTGTTCTGGTATTGCTTTCTATAACATCCGTTTTTAAATTAGGCCACCAAAACCTGTGGGCAAAGAGTAGGAAATGTATAGCATTCTGAAAAGCTTCTAATGTTTCTTTTTAAAATATAGACAAAAGCTTCAAGATATGAAAATGTTATTTTGTTGGTATTCATCCCATAGATGCCATATATCATCTTATGACTTATGGTTTCGTCAGTGCAAGAGCTGAATGACTTATCTACCAGCCTGTTAATCTTTTTTTAAAAGCAATGTATTTCTTTCTGAAAAATGCACAGAAATGTTTATTCTCATCTTACAATTGGCACTTTAATGTACTCCTGCACAAATTAAGTTGCAACTTCATACTTTTAAGTGCTTCTTAAAGAATGGTATGTTTTGAATTTCCTCACTTCAAATTGTAGTTATTCTAGTAATCATTGTGTTTGGGATAGATTTTATAACTTCAAAAAAGAGTTTAATTTTTTTTCTGCCACTGCTATTAGTCAACTTCTCCATCATTTTTTTTTTCATTGTAAAGTATTTTAGCATCAATATCTAACTTTCTTTTTCCCCACAACAATTTTATTAGGCATTAGGCCTTTATTAGTCCTCACATTTAGAAATCTAGCACTGCCCTTCCATTCAAATAGTTTTTACCTTCCCTTAAGGATATGAAACAGAAAGAAGTCATAATGACTCTCATTTTCTTCCTTGTGGCAACTGAAATGGCAAACTTTAATTCTGTCATTCCAATGAGATGCCTTGAGGCAAGTAGAGCCTGGCTTTGGGTGCAGGTGGGCTAACCATTGTAACTATTCATATAATACTTGACTGGTCAGCTGAAAATTTGAAAATTTTTCTCTGTTCCATTTTTATGTTATCATATCCAAACGGATGACAAACATAATTTATGACTCTTATTAAACTCAGGCCTTTTTCTTCTGCCACAGGTTCCAAACTGTTTTGTGTAGCATAGCAGCTTTTGTTTTTCATCCTGTTTCCAGCTTTCCTATCCTCAGGATAGTCCAACTGTACCATTTGGATGTATATATGACGTGCACATATGTTTTTTATATGTAATTATAAATGTAATATATGAATGATAAGCTTCCAGATTTCCTTATCACATTGTTACTTGTTGGGCTTCAACTTTAAGTGAAGAGATCAAACAAGGTCAGCTTTTCAACTGGTCCATGCTGTCCCAGTCTGGAGGGCATCAAGAGTCCTGATGGTCCTGCCCAGCTCCTGCTGGGGCTCATTTCACTCCCAGGAACATCAGACCCTGCCAGAGCCACCCTGTAGCAGCTCTGGGCTCCTTTTCCTCACAGCTCTGCCTGTGAGCCCATATCCCAGCTCAGCCCAGTCCCAGCTCAGTGCCCAAAGCCTGGGGCTGTCCCCACTACCCCGAATCCTGGGGATGGGGTGGGCCCAAGCTGTGGGATCCTGCTTTGCCCCTTCAGGAAAACCCTCATGGCTGCTGATCCCCATCACTCCCAGCCCATGAGCACCCTGAGATTTCCCTAACACCCCCCTCCAGCCACATCAATCATTTTGGTACAACCATAATGACCAGCTTCCTTCCCACTCATGTCTGGTTTTGCTAAATATTTCTATAACCATCTGCAAATGTATGAGCTTTATAATGCAGTTCAATTCGAAGTTTACCTTGGTATAAAACAGTGTGCTGCCTCTCTCTTCTCTGGGAATAAATCCTAGTCACCAGTTTTACCTTGGCTGTGAACCACAGAGGAGGAGGAGCTGCTGCAGTGAACCTTCGGAGAGACGTTTAAGGAGTAAAACTTTTTATGCCAAAGAGATGCCAGAAACTTTTCTTGTCAACAAAACAATAAGGCAACATTATGTTAGTCAAAAATATGGTCTTGATGCATTTAGTTCCTTAGTCTCTTTCAAAGCTTGGTCCAAAATTGCTGAAGTGATTGGCATTTGACAGGCCATTGCTGAACCTTTTGTTATGTCTTGTCACCCTTCTCTTCTGTATTATATCACTGAGTCTGATGGGAGCTGAGAAAGCTAACCTCCTTATCCTGAAATAATGCCTTGATATCAGATATCCAGCAAGAATATTTGGGTTTTGTGCATTCTGGGAAATGGGCAGCAATTCTATGTGCACAACTTAAAAAATGCAAGACGAGACGTGAAAGTCAGTGTTGGAACGTTCACATGCTACAGCAGCTATTCCAGCCAGAAAATATTCAGTGTTTCAAAAGTTGTTAAAATCATTATCAGGAAGTTCAGAGAATACAGCTCAGTAAGCATGGTCAAACTAAGTAGAAAAATTGCCTATGGAAGGCCAGCAAATTTGAGCTGGAATAATATGAACATGATTTCTGCCAGCTTAAAGCTCAAGTCTTTCCAAAAAGTTAACTGATCAGTATACCTGAAATAATTCATGGACAATCAGAAATTGCTAGGCAACATAATTTTATTGTTAACTTTCTAATGTGACATGAAAGTTCTTCCACTGCAAAGTACATGTCTTGAGATGCATGCAGGTAGGGGAGGATTTATGTAATATGGATTTAGCCATCTAAAATTTGTCTTTAGGCATCTCTCCTGCCATGCATGTATAGGATGAGAGAGCATTAAAGGCATTTTTCTTACTAATGGTATTCAAAATCAGTCTTAGCACTGAAGTAAATGGTTTTTGTTAACTGTAAAGTGGACCCTAATAAATAATAGCCTGGGTATTTACACTTTCATGGAGTAATATTAGGTCAGAAAAATCATTCATCTTGCTGAACATGAAGCTTATCCTCATTCCCTGTTATTTGCTGACCCTTTCATCACTATCACAGTTTATGGGATTCTGATGGTGACTACAGCACAAGTGTGTTTTATGGAAAGGAACATAAGGAATAGCTGAATTACACAAAATGTATGGGTAAAGATATGTCAGCCCTTAATAGTGCATGACAGAAGTGAAATGGTGTGCAAAGTGTTTCATTTGCTTGAGAATGACTCATCTGTCCAAAAAATTGCAAGAGAGACAAATCTCAACTCCAAACCTGAAAAGGTTCATCTATTGCAGAATGCCATGGACCATATACAATGAACATGTTGCTGTGTTGGGATCTCAGTCATCTCATGCTCACTGCATGTTGCACTATGTAGCTCAGCAAGGAACTTGGACACACTGAAATACTTTTCTCTGTGAAGTTGTGTGATAAAATTAAACATAGGAGCTGCATTGAAACTTTAAGACAGACAATATTTCTGACTGTCAGGACAAGCTAAAACAGCTCTTCTTGCCTGTATCTGTGTTAGTTTCTGTCTTGTATTTGGAATGTGGTGGCTGCATTTCAATTTTGTCTTGCAGTGTGTTCTTGGTAGGTCATAGGAAGTCACAAGCACTGTAGGAATATTAAAATTAAAGAAAAAAAAAGGAAAGAAGCCCAGATCACACTTCAGTTTCTTCAAGAAGAATAAGGAGTATCCTCACTCACAATTTTTCCTGTTTGATGTGAAGATTAAATGTTGTTAAACTTTACAGGCATACTTCAGCCACCTAGCTAGATATTGAATGGACTTTTAGAGGTATTTGCTTCTGTGTCAACTGTGGACCTTGGACACTTGTTTCACTTTGAGTTTCAGTGAAATGGCAGGAAAAAATATCTTCTCAAGCAAAGTTGGGCACTTCTAAAATTTTTGAGACAGGTAGAGTTTTAATTTCTCACCTGTGTAAAAATTGTGACACTTCTGAAGAAAAGAGTCTGAGCAGTGGATGACAATTTCATTGTCAGGTGATTTGGCAGGAGGTGGCAAAGGTGCTCCAGGTACAGGATCTCATTCTGCCATCCACAGAGCCCAGCCATCAACCCACAGCCTGCTGTCTGCAGGGTCCTCTCTGCCTGGGAGAAAACAGGCTCTGCAGCATGCAGCTAACTCGTCTAGTGTGGGGGAATCATCCAAAATCCTGATTGCTTGTGGTGTCCCCAGCTCCTTTCCCAACAGCAGGTGGCTGAAAGTAAGAGCAAGTCCCTTTCACAGAAGTTCAACTTAATAATTCAAAGCACTTCTTGCAGAAGTGTACATGTAGGCTGGGTACAACCTGATTGCTGTGAGTGATGAACACCCTTCAGCACTTTACATGCAGATTGTTCTGTAGATTGCCTTGCTGAGCAGAATAAGGATGTTTGTCTTTGTATTTAAGATGTGTTTGAAGGGCCTAAGAAGGGCAATTTGAGTCGACAATGATGCAGGAATGAATAATTATTGATCCAGATTTTCAAACCTTTCATTATATTTATAAACACTCAGATAAATGTCAAGCTTTTTTCCTCTGTTACTGCATGCCCTTTTTTTTTCTGCCAGAGAAAGGGAAAATGTGTTGAAATACACAAAGGATGACCACCCAGTAAATATAGTGTGGTAGTGTCTGAAGACACTTTGTTTTGCATTGGCCTGAATTTGTCCTTAAGAGACCAGATTTCTCAGAGAATCCAGTTAGGACCGAGTAGGCATCTGACCTACAAAATGGTATATAAACTTAATCAGTAAGAAAACACATAATCTATAAAAGCCCCTGTATAAATAGAAAGTTTAATCCTTCTGAAATAAAACAAACATGGGAAGAAAAAAACTTCTGACATAATAAATCTACAAAGATCTGCCACTGATCAGATCTAATCAGATTTCTGGTAGGGGAAAAATGTCATGCAACTCTACATTAAAACAATAGAACATGTTTTGGTGCATGAAAAGTGATGTGATGGGAGGTCAACAAATCCATCCATCCATCCATCCATCCATCCATCCATCCATCCATCCATCCATCCATCCATCCATCCATCCATCCATCCATCCATCCATCCATCCATATTAGGTGATGGTTATTAAGAGAATTATAAAAAAAATAAAGGAAAAAATTATGCATGAGATAATGGAGAAAATGAATTGTAAACACCCAGGATCCTTCTAGACATGTTCAAATCAAATTTTGCTCCTTGTGAGACTGAACCTTTACTAGTGCCATTTGAAATAATTTCCAATTCTTCAGGATTCATAGAAAATAATTTACAGCTATGGTCTGGTCTTACTGCCATTGCAATTGTGGCAAAAGACCAAGTAACTTCCATCACTGGAAGACTGGATCTATAAATCCTCTTTGCCCTCAATTTTTAGATATTCCTGTTGTCCAGATGCTATTTTAAAAAGTTTCTTGTAGGATTAGGAATAAGAAATTGCAGACGAAACAGTGCAAAATATTCTGATATGAATAACTTTGGAACTGGTAGCAAAGCTGGTCCTACAAAATGGAAAATAATGTCAGATTTTTTTACAGGAACAAGGCATAGCTAGACTTTATTCATATTCCTATTATTCATATACTCACATTATATACCACACTTTAGTACAATTACACATTATTTTATAACTGTCAGAGAGCACTTATCCTTGCCATTGTTTTGAAAGGAAATGGGATATGCTAGGGAAAGTTGACATACCTAGATCCCAGGAAGAGAAGCTACAACGTGTTTCATTCTACAAAAGCATCTCCAGAAGCTCCTGGAAAACACATCTTTGGTACTGTCCTATCTACTTGCTCTGTGTAGTGCATGGAAAACTCTCTGTAGTATTTGTCTGTGAAACACATCACACAGCCAAGAGATGTGCTCCTTACCAGAACTGTGTTGTGTTTGTCTCCAGAGATTTGAACAAGCTCCTCTAGGTATTCTGAAAAGACTATGGACAGACCTCTCCAAAGCAGCTGTGAGAATAGACTCAAAGAGGGGAAAAAAGATTTCCAAAGGTCGTGGCATTATATGGTAAAATCAGTGAGCCACAGAAAACAACTCCTATCCAAGAACAGAGCAAGCAGAACACTTTAAACAACCCAGGAAAGGAGAATTTGGAGGATAATGTATAGGAAAACAGGAAAAAATATAACATTGCCTACTGACAGTATTAGACACAGATGATGTGATTAAAGTGAGAATAAAAGACAGAACTCCCTCAGGAATCTTACTTGAATTTATATCATTCCTTCATTCCCTTTGCTTCTTAGGTGAAGTGGAAGAAAATAATAATTCATAGAAATGCCAGATTTTTTATCTTTTGCTTGCAGGGAGATGATAATGATTAAAAAAGCTTTTTGTTTTTTTTCCTTCCTATGATGTCATAGAAAATATTTTTATTAATTGTTTCAGCAGAAATAAATAATTTCTAGTATCATGCAGATATTTTGTCCTATAATTCTGAACAGACAAATTTCTACCCGGGATTTAAATACTATATAAAGAAGTAGGATTCCATCACCTGCTTCACTGCAATACACACTTCCTTTCAATGGTTGTAAATTTTAGAAATACAAGACAAATAAATAATCTGAGCAATCGATTTACCTAAAATCTTGTGACTCACTGATAATCTGCAACATATTGATAGGATTTAAGTAAGGCTAGTGAGAAAATATAAAGGTTCTTACTTGCACTGGGTCTCAGAAACACAGTTTTTAATGCAGAAAACATGGTATTTCTTAGGTAATGCTGTTTGACCAAAAAAAAAATCATCTCTGGGTTATGTAAATGCCATTGCTTTCCTCCCTGTAGTAAGGCACTTTGCATCAAATGAAAATATTTGCTTTTTCAGATGCCTCTCACAGGAGCAACTATCAATCTTGCAATTGATGTGATTATGCATAATTCTGAATGTAGTCTATCAGCCCTCGAGAAACTTGCGTTCTTTGATAAGTACTGGGAGAACAAAGTATCCTGACATTTATTTAGAGAGTGCAGATGGGGACTGGGGTGGTGTTTTGTTCATGATTACTCTTGTTTCATCAGGGTAGATTGAAGTGGATGTAATTGAAATGTTGCAGTGTCTTAATTTTCTCTCTTAGTCTCTACAGAACATTGCAAACTCTTTTGCTTGTTTCAGAAATGCAGAATTAGTAGAAGATGAATCAGTTTGGCCATTCATTCATCTATTTAAAATTGTAATGATGAAAAAAATCTGGATGAATGGCAAAAAGCTGCCATAATCTGTCTGAGGAAAGTACATATATGTTTAAGCATGGAACTACAACACAATTTTTCCCATTCTGAAAGCAGTTAGAGCAATTTGGAAGGAGTGTAAAGTAAAGGCAATTTGATAAAGATGATGGAAACAACACAGATGATGGACACATATTATAAATACATAAGAAAGAAGAAAAGCATTTTTACCGTGACCTCTTCTTTGACCTCATCTGCTAACATTATTAGTGTTAATAATTTAATTAATTGTCTAATATTCATTATAAAATACTTTGTAATGAAATTTTTTATGTTTATACACATAAAAATCTGTGTGGACCTGTGGATGACATTTTCTTTTTCCAAGCAAAGATGCAAATTGATCTATTATGTTCAAGGATTTTATTTCCTCTTCA
The DNA here is from genome assembly GCA_034336665.1 of Luscinia megarhynchos. Taxonomy (NCBI): domain Eukaryota; kingdom Metazoa; phylum Chordata; class Aves; order Passeriformes; family Muscicapidae; genus Luscinia; species Luscinia megarhynchos. The sequence continues at coordinate 25,328,316 of JAPFBE010000007.1, read as the reverse complement.
ACATTTTTTAGTTTTATTTCTTACTGTTAATTATTTTCAAGATTAATGAACACGAACTTAATTTGCCCATGCAATTTGCAAAATCCAGCCTTGGTGGAATGTCCTGCCATGTGAAACATTGTGGCAAAGTGTAGATAAAATAATGTCAAGGAATGAAAAACAGAGCATTTCTGCATGTGTATACTTCTAATATTTTACGTAAATTAAAGGCATTGATTAATACACTTGCAGTTTATTCCATTTGTAATTGCTTTCTTTCTTCAGTAAGACTCAGTTTTAAGGGCAATAATAACACAGAATTAGAATGCTGTGGTTAATTATGTGTTATGGCTTCTAAAATTGTGTACATGATTCATTTGGAGATCATGCAATGTACTTGCACAAGCCAAATAAATAAAAATAAAGGCCTCCTATTAATAATAATTTTTTGACTCTTGGCATAGTCTTTTGTGTTGCCTGAAAAAATAGACACACAGCTGTTAATTGACAAGAAAAGTAATAATCCTTTGATTACAGTAGCTAAAGGCTGTCCTTTAATGGATTTTACTTGTCACTTTTAATTCTTTTTAATCTTAGTCTGCATTTCATTAGATGGCTTTATCATTCTGATGGCCCTCCTGTCGTTATTCTGATTGAGTTAATGGGTTGTCGTCACACCACAGAGCTCTGGTATAAAATATAATTGTGTTTTATTTATAGTCTTTAGGGACATTTTAAACATGATTGCTTTGCCAATCAGCTTTTCTGGTTTTACATGGTACATTATTGTAAATGGAGTGCTGTATTTTGCTTTCTCTTGCCTGGTAGGTACTCTGAGCAAAGCTTCTGTCTTAATCTCCCATGACTTAATCTACCTATAAAATTCAACAGCCAGTTGGTGAGGGAGCCAGAAAAGGGCTGTTATCATTTTCTGTCCTGCTCTTCAGCTGCGATTTTGGCTTTCTGTTTAAAAGCTACAAGCCTGCACTGCAGTTTTCCTAACAGATGATACAGGTACTCGAATATTATTCAAAAATTACCTGTGGTCTCATAATGCATCTATTAAAGCAGATTTATTACTGTCTTGTGTTCTCAATTACAACTGAACAGCTGTAGAATGTGTGATATTTAGACCTTTGTGCTTCATTTACTTGTCTTATAAAAAACTAGTGTGCAAGGTACTGTATTTTTTCTATGATATTGAGGAGTCTGATAAACTGCTAATTTTAAAGATAATACCATTTAATAATTGTGGGACATGGATTGGGGAGCTCATGCAAACTATAAATGGTAACTGGTTGCACATAGAATAATATTTGAATGGACAAGAGTATTTTTCTTCTTTTTAGGCCGAGAGAAGCAATATCAGTAAATTATCACAGAAAATCCATTAATAAATTACTGATGATTATATTCATGGTACAAATCCAGCTGTGACACCAAGCCATGCAGTTGTTATTGACCTATATAATACTCTGCTGCAGAACAGATGTCATAATTAAAATAGGAAACATTTTATGATTTATTTTTGTAAAGTTACTAGAGCATGGCTTATATGAAAACCTTGCCAACAAGTTAGGAAATAAAGAAGAAATGTGGAAAATAGCTACCTAAACTCATATATTTCTATTTCAATTTCTGTGTAACCATTTCAATTTTCCCATCTCTGTAGAGACTTTCTAAAATGAGGTGAGGTTTTCCACGAACAATAATATTTATTGTCAAAAAAATGTTGATGAAGAATCAGACATATTCTAGCAATATGCTGTATCAGTAGGTCAGGTTTTCCAGACAAGAAATAGGAAAAATCTGTTTTCTAGAAAGAAAAAATGTAGATTATTTTTGAGGTAGAGTTTGTAGTGTTAAACAGTGTTTTCTTGGAGAGGGCTTCTTATATATCTTGAGTTTCTCAAATCTTTTCTAAGTGTAGTATAAGAAAAGTGCTGTGTTTCTCAATATGTATATATTCATATCTACATGTTGATATATGTTTTTTATGCTCACTGCTCTTGCAATTAACTGTTTAATCAGAAAGGGGAATGAAACATTTATTTTATTTTAATCAATTAAGTTTTCCTTTAAGGCACAATTTCGCATGCTACATTATTGACAGACTTTTAACATATAACAGATATGGGACTGTGACCTTGGTTCTTTTGCTTTCCAATGCATTAAATTGCAGATGTTAAGAGCTTAACAAATCATGTGCTGCTGCTGGTACTTTGCAAGTTCCAGGTGCAACTATATTTAACTGTTCTAACCAGTTACTGAGTCTCCAGAAGAATCACTTCTATGTTATTCTCTTGGAACCACCAGAGAACCACCATTTCTAATGGTGGTTGTATCTAATTTATATTATTATTTGCATTCTTACAGTGCCCAGGAACTTGATCTAGGTAGGCATTGAATTTGAGTTCTCCTACATTATTCCTGCATAAGAACAATCCAGTATGAAAGGTTTCTAGCACAGAGAAAGGTTCAAAAATTACAAAACTTTACAAATTGCGTTCCATTGAGTGCAAGAACAAGATTTGTGGAGGCTTTTTATAATAGTCAGCTGTCCACATTTGAAAACTTTTGAAATATGAATATTTTCAAATCACTGTGCTTGGCATCCTGGATCTTTTCTTCAGTTTTCCCTTATTGGGTAACTGTAGCAGTATCCACATCAGCATTAGGATATTGCACAGAAGTTCATTTAAGAGCACTGTGATGAATCAAGACATTCTTTTGGTTCACAGGCATTCATATTCTCTTGGAATTTTTAATGATTTCTAATAGTGCACCAACTACCTAAGTCATTTTCTAAGCCAATATGCCATCAGTTGCATAGATTACTGCTTGACCTGGATGGACTCAGCCTCTCCTGTTTTCTGTACCTACTTGCTTCAGAATAGCTGTCTTTGTAGCTTGCCTAAAGATTGGCACATAGATCTGTACGTATTTGCATTTCTTTCTCTTTTATAAATTCGTGGATGTTGCCAGACTAACTCATTAAATTTACTATTTTTCTAGTCTGAGTTAAATGATGGACAAGAGCAGATGATGGTTGCATATGGGAACTATTAAAACACACTGGCCATAGAACCATTTTCATTTACCAGAAGTGTGCAAAGAAATAAAATGTCTCCCAGAAATGTTTTCCTGTAGATTCACTCCACTGAGCTGAATCAGCGGAGAAAAATTATTAAATTTAGGAGTTCTTATGAAGGATTCACTTACTCTCAAGAGGCCTGCTGGACTACCCTTAATCTATATCTAAAATGAGGGTGTGTTGACAAGGTTAGGTGAAATACAAGAGAGACAGGAAAGACAGAACAGTCATTTAGGGAAAACAGAAGGCAAAAATTGGCAGAAGGCAGGGAGGAAGGGGAAAAAAGGAGAAAGAGACTAAATCAAAAACACTTAAAAGTGACAATAGAGAATATATGCAAGTTGAAAATATCAGGATTTTTATTTCAGCTTAGATGGATGATATTTAATGCCCTAAGTCTCTAAGCATCCTAGCAATAGATGGGCTTATCTTTTTTCATCTCTCTTTGCTTCAGCACTGCACTATGGGTTATAATTAAAGCTGGTCTAAGATAGCAACAAAACTGAATAAATTATTCATTGAAAACCAGCAACATTTTCTAAATAATGTATTCAATGAATAATATTCAACTAAAAATAGGTAAAATATACACAGTATTCTGTGCAGACTCAGAGCTGGTCCTTGGCCCACATTTTATCATAACGAGTATGATGAAATTGATTTGGTTCTTTTTTAGGGGAGATAAGGAGGAAAAAATATTTTTATTTCTAGCCTCACAAGATATGCTATATTAGTGCACTTTCAGTTACAAATTTTTTTAAATTCATTTCAGTACCCTAATGGGCAAAAATTAACTAATCCCTGCATGGAACTTAGTGGCAGCTTAGACATTGTTGATAATGATATGATTATGGTAGGAAGAGGAAAATAAAGATCATTTTAGCCAAGTAAAGGTATATTTGGTACTTCAGAAAAGCTTCCAACACCCAAAGAAAATAGAGAAAAAAATTGTGAATACCAACAAAATGGCATGTGGAAAATTTTGAGTGCAAGTGGGTATGAAAAAAGATTTGTCTAATAGATAGAAAACTGCATTGCCTTTCTGAGATATCTTTTTCTAAAAGTCCTTTGCAGCCCAGTGGCAATAGAAAGGACAGTAATTGTCAATGAAATGCAATAGGGAAAAATGGGAAAAAGAGGACATAAAAATTAACAAATAAGTATGGGAATATAAATTACAGAGTCTTTAAGGAAGATCAAAGAAGCAGAAAGAAAGGCAGCCTGTTGATTGAAGGCCTACAAGCTTTGAAAAATATATTATCAATAAAATACATTTTGTTAATGTTGTATAACATGTAAGTATACAAAAATCCCATTGTGAATGTATTTCAAATTTCTATATTAAAAAATTATGCAAAGAAGACAAATATAATAAACACCTATTTGAGTAAAACAAATAAGTTGAGTATGAGGCACGTGAAAGTGAGATAAGAAAGTTCATCTGTTCTTTTACCAATCATTAATCTAAACACAAAGATGTAATCTACAAAAGAGAAGTTTTTTTTTTAAACCACCAGACCTAGCCCACTCCTTGCTAAAGGTCTTCAGTCTTGCTGAAGCTGTGAAATATTTAAGTGACTATTGGGTGATGAGGAATATTCCAGAAAGCTGAAGGAGTCCAGATATTGTATCAGAATTCCACAAGGCTGATAAACCTAAAACCATAAAGCCAACTTCACTTCTTAGCAGATTAATGCAAAAGCCAGCGTGCAAAGATGTTCATCTCCTCAGCTTTTCTTCTATTTTTCTTTGGTTTCTTTCCTAGAGCAAACATGGCTTTGTCTGGTTTATGCTCACTAGAGATTAGCATTCTTTCTTTGTGGTTATCAGAGCAGAGGAAGAAGGAGTGGTGGAATATATTTTTTTCTTGCTTCTCCTATCCATAGGATGTTTCTGGTGGACTCCATCTAGCTCACTTTGCTACAGCTCTGGTTGGAGAAGACAATGAATTTGACACAGTACCTTGGTTAATTATTTTTTATCAAGATTTTTAGGAAAGCAGGTCAAGTCAACCACAAGCTTCTTAGCTAAGGACAGATTTTTGCATGTGTGGACATGGAAAACATGCAAAGAAATTTTTTTTTCTCCTGATAGTTTCCTCATCTTAATTCTTAAAAAAACTTCTATTTTTTTACTACATAGGCATGTAAATTCACATGGAGCTCATTGTCGGTTCTGAACCTCCAGAATAATGAGGCTGAGATACATAAAATCATGTTTCATATTATATTCTGATAAATTAGGAGTGTTCAAAGTACAAAGCCAAATTTTAAATACATTTAGAACTGTCCCTTTCCCACTGTTTGATAAAAAGCTGGGCATATAGTTATAGTTAGTTTTACTAGTAATATTTACAGTCTAATTATATTACAAAAATATGTGGTTTAGTGCTACCTTAAATAAATCCATATTTTTAAAGATGCTATCAAAATAATCTTGTTGAAATGCGGGATGGTGAAGGAGAGGTTATTGAAAGAATACTGAATTTTATTCTCAATTAAGCTGAATACATTGTTTGTAGCTTTATCACACAAAAACACAGTTACCATTCTGTACAGAAGTCATCACCACTCTACTTGTCAGAACTTTCTGAAATATAATCTATTAAAAACAAGAACACTGAAAGTAATTTAGGGAAAATACCTGTGCTTTGGCTCATTCAAATTGCTTTTGTTAAAGCATTTGAAATAAATAGAACCACTCAAAAGTTTCTTGTTCAACAGCAATCACTGTAATCTGCATCCATTATAATACTGTGCAGTGTACTCCTTTGACAGCAGAGCTAAGCAATCAATATGCTCTTTTTCAGCAATCTCTGCTGAACCAATCTCATATGGTTAATAGCTGAGACAGATGCATTCTATAAGAATTTCACAATAGTACCAAATGCATGTTGGCCTCTTACAGCCTTCTGTTAGCAAGCAAATGCTTAAAGCAATACTACAGTAATGTCTTCCTTAGCTCTTACAATAATTTAAATGGAAGAGCTAAAATCCATATTTTAAATCTAGAAGAAACAGTAGTATAGACATGCAGTTTAAAATACATAAAAAGAAATTATTATATAGAACCAGCACTTTCAAAAATCTAAAATGTTTGTATATGCAAATACTTAGCTAAGATACCCAAACAGACTTAACTTTATGTAGGCCATAAAGAACACAAACAGCCCTATTATATACAGCCATGCTTCTAAGTGATATAGACTTTCTTTTACTAATCCATATATCTTGCTAACTGTATTTGTTCCTCTTTTGTAAATAATTTTCTTTGAAGCTTAATTGCCTTTTGTATTTATAATAATGTCTCACTAAATGTATAAAAATGTCAGATAATAATTAAGCCTATGTAATATATCTGCTTAGTGCCATAGCCATGTAGGATTCAAGTAGGATTGAAGTATTTATCTCAGTTTTAAGTTGTTTGATAAATTTCCTGTTGTTTTCTGATATCTGCATGTAAATGCTGGCATCATAGAATCATAAAACCACAAGATAATTCAGTCTGGAAGAGACCTCAGGAGGTATCTGGTCCAATTTCCTGCTCAGGCAGGGTCAGATATGAGTTCAGACCAGGTTGCACAGTGCTTGTCCATTCTGGCATTGAAAATATCAAAGATATATAACTTTCAACCTCTCTGGGTAGCTGGTGCCACTGTTTTATCCTTTTCATTGGGAAAAAGTTTTTCAGTTTGAACTTCCCTTCTTTCAGCTTGTGCCCACTGCCTTTCAGCCCCCCCACCACACCTCTGTAAGCAGCCAAATCCCTCTCCTCCATCAGCCCTCTGTAAAGAACTGCTGCCAGGTGCCTCCCAGGGTGCCAAGCCCAGGTCCTTCCCCTCTCCATCCTGACCATCCTGGATGCCCTCACCCTGCAAGGAAACCTCTTGCAATTAGGTAGTGGAAATCTCTGGAATTGCCCTGGTGATGTGATAAGCCACCTTGCTAAGGTACTTCAGCTTTATTACACAAGGACATTTTGAGAACATTAGCAGTTCTTTTCACTTCTAGTCCCTCTCCATTGGGTGATGGCTCTATTTGTGATCTTATTTTTCACTTTGTAATTCTGAGAAAGAGAAGATTTGAACTGGTTTCAGCAATAACTGGAAAAGTATTTAAGAGATCTTTGGTTCACATTTTGGCCTAATGAAATCACTAAGGGTGTTATGAATTATGTAGATTTTTATGGCAAGTGCAATGCACAAAAATATTGAGTTGCTTAGTGTAATGGCTACTAATCCATTTTCATAGGTGAATAAACTTAGTTTATAATTTTAAACTTATAAACTTAGTTTATAACTAGTTAAATTTATCTTAGAGATAGATTTAAAAAGTTTATTTTCAATGAAAAATAAAACTTTGCCAAGTATTTTAAGACTGAGCTGTACCTTATACTAAAATGATAAACAATTAAGACCATATCTTCTAGTCTAAGAGTAAAATCAATTTCTTGGTTTGACAGATGAGACAAAATCATTCCATTCATCTCACAAAATAATTCACTTCAGTGCTCAATGTCTTCTAGAATTATTCAGTAAAGGTAGCAATAATCATCATATAATATTTCTGTTATGTCAAATTTCATTGAAATCTACTCTTTGCATAGACCAAGTTTTTCTTCCCTTACTTATCCTAGAAAATGTTATTTGCCTAAATGAACAGAAGATAGAATTTTCTCACCTACCACAGGATCTGAATTTTTAAAGATCTTTCAGTTTAACTTTGATGTTTGCTGTTATCATTTTAATCCTGGATGTGCCAAAGGTAGTCTTTGCAAGACAAATAAGGAAGAATGATAAACTGGACTGAACTTCAGCTGACTGCACTTGGACACAAGTTTAAGTCTAGAGAAAATCCCAGAAAGTCATTGTGTTTCTCACATTTGAGGCAAAAGTTTCCATAGTCATTATTCTTTCTTCAAAAAATTTACCTAAGATTTCTTAGGCAAGAACACTCTGCTCATCTGTGTTTATGCCAGATTTTGATAAAGACTCTTGAGCACTGCTGCAATATAAACAATTAAATAATTAATGAGTTTAATTATGCTAATAGTAGAGCTTTGAATGTACAGGGAAGGGAACACTGATATTCAATTTACAGTCGATCCAATTAGCAATCATGCCTTCTGGAAAAACTGTAAAATGAAAAGTATAATCAATATCATTCTTTTGGCAAAAGAGTGTGATTTTTTTTTCATAATTTCTGCCATGGGGGAAAAAAAACCTCCCAAAATACTTATTTCTTATAAAGTTGTATTTTATTCTGATATGGCAGCTGCATGCAGGATGAGCAATAGGTTTATGATGTCATTAAAGTCTGGCACCACAAACTGGCAAAAAATGTCTATTTTTATTTACTGTTTGACTTGCACTTCAGTGTGTCATGTAGTGCTTAGAACCAAAATATTTGCACATTTAATTTGATTTGGCAGTTGCAGACAGTACAGATTATGAAAGGAAATAGAAAGTTAGGGTATTGCCAGTTTGGTAAATACTTTCAATGGAAAGTCTCAAAACCTTAATAAATTAATAATGTCAGAAACACAGAAGATTCTAAATCCAAAAACATGAAATTGAAACTTTAGGCTATGGCAATTGACAAACTACACTTCATAATAAATAAGAGAATCAATGTAGCATTTCTCTCCTCTGAGAATTTCTACAGAGAAAAAATATCTGCAGTTATTGTCATGGATTAAATTATTTATTTAAAAGAGTGCACTGGTATTAGTCTCTTTTCAAATTTTCCTAAAACCACTGGGTATACTGAGCTATTAAAAAATTGTAACAGTGGGTTTTAGTTGATTTCAGAGAAGGTATTAATTCTGCTAGAGAACTTATTGCTTTCCTGACATATTGGAGTTACATTTCTGGCCAACTTGCTCATTAAATTCAAGGCTTTCATGCACCTTTTTTTTTTAAATATGCAAATATTGATTAGAATTTTCAATAGAAAAAGTGCATTTACATGTAATTGCTGCAGATTACCCAGATGACAAGCTCATTATTGGTGGAAATAAATATTCCTGCAATCTTAGAGGTCACAAATGAGTTTGTCATTGCTACCGTTTTCTGTTTGGCCCAAATGATAAAGGATGATCAGACAGCCTATTTTGAACAACTCCAACAACAACAAAAAACTGTATTTCTCTCATTATGAATAATCTTCTTCATATCACACAGTCCATTTAAAGGAATCCCTTTTCTCTGCAACCACTGCTTAATGGTACCTATCAGAGGTATTTTTTCCATTTAATCAAAGGACTAGAAGTCATATACCTATCTTCCAAAAACTGTCTCCTTCTTTCTGATTGATTTTTAAACAAATTAAATCACAGGAAGTTGAATTCTCTAATTCAGGTTGGTGCTTGTACTGATATCCAGTCCAAAGCCATGTTCTCCTGGATGATTTGGTCCTTCTTCCTCACCACTGCAATCTATGAACAGGTCTATGAAGGTGCTGGCAAGGTACCAGAATAAATGGGGACAGTCAGTGTGCTTTGTCTCAGTCTTGACCTACAGAGGCCATTAAGTTTCCAAATTATGTGTTTCAACCATGCTATCCATGAAGTATTAAATTATCATCCATTACTATCCATTTTTCCAGCCCTGACATTTAACATTTATGGACATCAAGGTGTGGGCAGAAATGCTGAGATGATCTATGTTTTACAACATAACCATCCAGAAAGAGAGGTAGAAAATTTGAGGGCAAAAATTAATTTTTTTTCACATTTTGTTATCACAGAAGGAGATATAATTCCTTACAGAGGATCAAAATTAGATACTTGTTAGATTGCAAAACTTGTTGTAAGAGTATTAGGAATTTGAAGGTTTACTGAGCTCTAGGCATAAGATATAATTAAAAGACTCTACTAGGATAAAAAAAAAATAAAATAAACTGTCTGAGAAGGCAGATTTGATAACCATCTATAAAACCTAGCTGTGCAGTGGTAAACAAAAAGTCACAATTTCCCTATAGAGCACAGTAAACAAAAAGTCATAATCTCCCCACAGGCCGCCCTCACAACTTGACATTCAGGAACAGTACTGAAATAATGGCACAAATCTTCAGGGGAGACACCAATCCAGACAAACAACAATCCCAGAAATGATCAATCTCATTTAACTTTAATTAGCTAAAATCAAGCTTTTATTTTTTTTTCATCCCAGGCCCCAAGCATTAAGAACAGTTTATCTCATCTATTTTAGGACCCCTACTTCACAAGGACCCTTGTTCAGGGGAAGAACTATTTCTTCATTGACTGTAAAGGGAGTCTAAAGTGAGTATCCACTTAGTGCCCAGTCTACAGCCAAATGTGGTTTTGGATGGTTGAATCAGGACGAGTAGATCTATCCATTAATTGCAATTCACTTATAGTGGAGCAATATGTTGAATTAATTCTCACCCTGGATCTGTAGGTGTAGCATTGAGGATTAGCTTCAGGACCCAGCAGTTTTCTATTAGATATGCAAGTAGTAGGCAGGCATTTGTAGGGATTTGTATAGGGAAATGTCTGAGGTGGTGCAGAAGCTGAACACCTCAGCTGGAGCAGTAAATTCTCATAACACCCAAAGGCTCAGAAAATGTGTGTATATGTAGCTCTGTGAGTGTGTGTGTACATGAATTTGTGGATAGCCACCCTTGTCTGTCACTTACCATGCACAAGTTCAGCAAAAAGCAAAAAAACATTGAAAATTCCTGGTCTCCTCAGAGCATTAGTCTCGACAGAAAAGTCTGATCAATGCTGAGGAAGAGAGTACATCCTGCATGGAATCTGTGGCTGATTCCCTGGGGAATTATGAGATTATCTTTATTGTTTTTATTACAGTACCATCTGGGACTACCAGGCTTGGAGCTGGAGCCTTTTGAGGCAAATTACATGCACACAGCCAGAAGGTGTCTGCCCTGCATTTGTTATCATTTAAATTTAAATAAAAAGGACAGCATATATATATATATATGTGTGTGTGTGTGTGTGTAGAGACAGACAGACAGACAGAAAAAGGAAAACAATTTTTAAAAAAGGGGGCAGGGCAAGGACAGTGAGGTAATACCTCATCTGTAGCCAAAACATCTATTTTTGCATTACAGCAAAGGAGAGTTTTCCTGAGGCAAGGATGCTGATGTTACATGCTTAGAGGTAACCATCTCCCAAACCTATGGGAGATCCTGAAAGTAAGTGAAAGTAGTTTGAAATCCAAGTAACTAAGAGATAGACATTGATGAGGTCAGAACGTGGCTTAAAGCAAAGAAGAATGAGATCTCCTGAGAGATAATACCTAACAGGAGCATAAGCTGTGCTGAGCTTTGACAGCAACAACAGATATTTCATGAGTTTCATTCCACTGGACAGACACTATACTCAAACACATGAAAACAAATGTGTTTATTGCCACATAGTTATAATTACTTTTTTTCTTTCAATTACTGAAAGAGGAAGTCTACCAAACCAATACTTTGAAAACACTTCAGCTTGTTTGCCACTTGTATAATCACTGTGAGTTATCATGCTCTGAAATTTGTTTTTGTTTTGGTTTAGGGCAAATTTGGGAGGAAACTACCAAAGGGAGAAAACTTCCCTCTAGAAAGTAGATTCAAGCAGCCCCTCCCCCAGTTGGTTCAGAAAAAGATTTCCTTGGAGAAAAGTGGAAACAAACCTGTTTATTTAACAAGCAAAGTATTCACAAGCATTAAAAAAATGAATTATATTAAACAATAAAACCTCTCACTGTTCTGAAGAGATGGCAAATGCAGATGGCATACCAGCCCTGGTGGGACACAGCTGTGAGCTCTCAATGTTCTGGGTTTTCAGTCCAGAGCAGGGCCAGTCAGTTCCAAGAAAAAGAAAAGCCACAGTCCAGAGAACTAAAAAAAAAAAACTAACTAAAAAACTAACTAAAAGCAAAGGAGAGCTCTTTCTCTTGCTGTGCGTGCTGCAGACAACACAGCCCATGACCAGAAGAAAAAATGCTGAAGCTCTTATCTCTATGTTTTTAATACAGCCACCTCAGACATTCCATTGCTTCTCCTTCTCCCCTCTTCACTCTCAGATCCACTTTCAAAGGTGCAAAACTTATTTCTGTGCTAAATAGACAAATGGGGATACAATTAAGCATCATAAAGTCACCCCAGGACAGGCAAATAAAGAAATAGTTATATAATTGAAGGGTGATTAAATGGGCCAACTTCAATAGCTTCATTATAAACCAAGAGTGAAAACATTAAAGTTTTTTTAAAACTTACTGAAAATCTGTTCTGGTCTTCAGAGTCTCTTTAGAGCAACCCTGACAGCACGAGAATCCATTTAATGGCTTTGCATTGGAAGCTGCTCCATCACTGCTAGATTTTGTGCCATTTAATCAGTTATACCCTCAAGAACATCCTGTGACACAAATGACACAAGGTAATTCAAAGCTGTTAGATAAGGGGACCCGAGGCACTAAAAGCTTGAGGCTGAATTTTTAAAACACGCCTCTCCTATGTTGGACAATTTTGACACACAAAGCCTTGCACATCTGAAAAAAGGGAATACAATAGAGGCCCTTCAGAAAATTATAAGCATTGCTCCTGCAGGGTGAGCTTCTGATTTTGTAAGTAAAGTGGTAGATTAGGATGGAATGTCTTATATTAAATAGAATATAAGGAATCACCTGCTTTAGTACCAATGGCTCAGTACAACAGAGACATTATACTCTAATAAAATCATAAACAGAAGGCATTCTGTTGCATTTCTTCCTTTTATTTTTCTCTGAATCCTCTGAATCTGGAGAGAAAATAGAGGTATAAGATTAGATGCCTGTAAAATAGTAAAACAGAGTAAATATTCTTTATTTCTTCATTAAAATTCTTCTGATTGTTAAAATTGTACAAACAATGTACAATTAAACAAACATGTAAATTAAGCAGCAGTGGCTGAAATAGCACTGCCCATTTTGCAGATTGCCATTTTCTCCATCTGAACTTCCATGACTTTTTAAAGAGTACTGTATACTGTTGAAATCTGTAAAGTATGATGAAATATGATTTAATTGACAAGACTTTTATTATTAAAACTGAAATAACAAGTTATTTAAGATTAATAAGTGACTTTTCCTTTCACTGGCATTATCAACAGTAGTTCAAACAGTGAAAGCACTGGAACTTGTTTTAGGTAGTGTTTCTCCTCATTTTAAAATGGAAAGCAAATTAAATTAATATTATCTTGTGCAGGTTTATTATTTTTCACATCTGAGCAGGGAAAGAAGGTGAAATAAGAAATTCAACAAAGGTGATGAAGACATGCTTGGCTCTGGCATGAACAGAATATGTAACTTTAGCTTAATCTGCTGCATCTGAAGTACAGGAAAAAAGCAGGTGAGGTCTGTGGGCTTGCTGTTCCTCATAGAGCAGAATAAAATACACCCTTTGAATGCCTGGTGTGGCTCACTGTAGGTTCACAGTAGCAAGCAGTTGTGTTAGTCAAGTGAAGGACTTTCTGCCTGCCAACACAGGTGCAGCACCAGACATGATCCAGCCCATCCAAAGAGAGTCACTGTGGTTTGCATCTGCTAGAAGAGCCAAAATTACTGACTGGCAGGAGGGAATTGTTACACACAAAGGTCCCATTCAGGGCTGGATGTATTTCAAGAAGAGGACTCCATATTTAGGAGCATGATCAGATTCTCCCTGCTTAGCTCTTTTGCAGAGACTGTGGAGTCCAGCAGAGCTGCACAGGGAGCCCTCCTTGGTGCCTTGCCATCCTCTGGCTGTTGTGGTGCTGGGGGGCTTGGGTGTGCACTGTGAGGTGACAATGGCTGTGGCATTGAGGGGACAAGAAGTGGGCATGAGCAGTGGCATGGAAAATCAACTATTATTATTTAAAATTTACTTGTACTTTTACCTCGTTTTTATAGGTTTAATGTTAAATCTCCAGAAGTAAAAGGAAGCAATGAAATGCAGGCCAAATAACAGAAGACTATACTAGACTAAAATCTCACATTTTAGTTCATTAAAATATTGAATTACACAAACAACAAATGCTGGAATAATCAATTTGATTATGTAGTCATATAGGTCAATGTCTTACCTGCCATTTAGCATCACTTATTGATTTGACACCATTGTCTTCATAGGCAGTTCTTAACATTCATCTAATTATAAATAAACACACACTGTGGCAAAAGTATAGACTTCTGCATATTCTTTGTTATATTAGTATGGAAAATTGCTGGGTAGTGGATTGCTAAGGCAGCAAAAAAAGATGGTTTCTATGGCAGCATTTTTTTGTTTCTGGTAGATACTTGAACAAGATTTGGCTGTGAAGTAATAACAGTTATATGAATTACAAGATCTGTGTAATTTTCTGTACTGGCACCTGCATGAGTAAGTACTGAACTGGTGAAAACAAAAAGGATCAAAGAGCCAACATGGCCATATCATCACAAGGTTTCATCCATTTCTGAGCACAGCCCTGTGCCTGGTATCTTTTAAGTGGCTGTAAAAAGACATTGGACTGCTGATGGTTTGACTTTGTAATTACACAGCAGCAGCATCACGTAATGTTCTCCAATGTTTTCACATGTAGGAACTTCCACTGTGCCATTTTGATGATATTGATGTGTTTGATGTGCATCTAGAGCAGACTAGAAGTTCTAATGAAGAAGTGATGTTTATTAATGAGCATTTTCCTAGTACTGACTCACCTGAGGTTCCTTAAATCTCTAAAAGTTTCTGACAAACTATAATTGCATTGCTTAGGTGTGTATTAGCAGTGGAGCATTATGGTATGCTTGATATTTTATTGATGCTAGAGAAAAAAATACTAAAATAGGGCTCACTTTCTGCAGCCCAAAAAATGTAGGAGACACAAACACTTTAGAAGCTTGATAGGACCTTTCTGAATGTGTGTGTTCATCCACTCTTTGTTCTTCTCCAGAAGTATTAAGAGCTGGTTCCTCTGGCATGCTGGTAACTGCTCTACAGAGCACTGTTGTAGGTCACATTTCAGTTTTAGAAATTACTTTATTGTTAAAGCTGTCATGCTTGGTCATTCATCAAAGTTCAGACATGTCTCTTGTAAGTTTGGTGGGCATTGTGGAACACACAGGAAAAAAATGTGCTTTGGGAATGTATTTTTTAGAAGCAAATATTGCTGCTTAGAAGAAAAGAAGATGGAGTTATAAAAAGCTGTGAGTTTTTCAAACTGTATCATTTCAAACCCTGTCTAATCTCTATGAGGAGAGAAGTACTTCCATGTCTCTGTATGTGCTGATTCAAGCACTTTTAGTATTTTCTAAGGTACTGGAGAAAGAAATAATAGCAATCACTGCATGTTATCATGTATTTTATACTAAAACCAACAGAAATCAGCTAGTGTGTAGAATGGGCAGCCTTATTTTGAAAAATATAGCAACATGGAAGCATTCAGTTTATTGATCCTGTCTCTCCATTACCCTTTCTCATCAGTTCTTTCTCTGCATCATAAGCAGTGAAGCAGATAAAGACAGTGTCAGAAACATTCATAGTGACTCTGAGACCAAATCCTGTGCAACAGAAGATATATTGCCAGTGGAGGTTTTCTTTGGTTGGAACTTTTTCATGTTCTGAAATGCAGATTTTTTTAATTGTAATCTTTATATGAAAATGATCTTCAGTTTAGTAAGTGCATTCTATAAGTAAAAATACTTTTACCAGCAAGACCAGTGAGTTTTTCTCTCTCTCTACCTCCCACCAGTGTAATGCTCAATTCAGTGATGTAAGGGAGATAGGGAGATAGGATAGACACTGTGAGCAGTCTAGATAAATTCTCCTTGCACGTTTTTACAATTAAGTCTACCTTGCTGGATTTATGAACCAGAAAGCAGAATGGGCTCTTTAAAGGGCTCTCACCAGCTGCATGCTAGTTTTGCAGTGTGCTGTTGGAAATAAACTTATACTTACACCAAGTTGTTTGCCCAGATGTACTAAAGAGAGCTGAGAAAGTATAAAAATTAGAACCTAACAGTAAGGAAATGCTCATAAAAAGCATCTGAAGAAGAACTGTCCCAGTCATGATCTAGAGGCAGAATATTCCTGTCTTGGAATCATCTGGAATGAAAAATGAAGCATCATGAGTAGGTAGGAAAAATGCTTGAAAGTGCCAGGATCACAAAGGCTTAAATTAAAAAGAATGATAATATTCAGAAGTTTAAAAAAATTACTGAGTCAGTAACATCCCATTTCTTTGGTCTTTTCAGTACGTTTCAGTCACTCCCTTTTGAGAATTAAATCATTTTATTCTCTCCAGATTTATCAAATCTCTAGCTATTTTATAATTGAATTACCCTCTGTTTACTAACTGTACTTTTTTTCCCAGGATGTGTTACTTACCCTTTGTTGTTATTGTTGTTGTTGTTCCAAATAGAACTTTTACATTGTAATTTTGCTCCTGCATCCTGGTATTAATTTGTGGTTGTTTACACACTCCTTCTAATGTTCTGCAAATGTGGATATGTGGTATTTCTGAAGATGTGAGAAATTAGTGGGGCCCAGCAAAATAACACAACTAATGAATTATTGTAAAAGTTAGGTAGAGCTCCATTTGCCACAGACAACTGAAAGGCTGAGACAAAAGATTTGTCAGTGCTTAAAGCCTTTTGTAGAACCAATATTGGAAAGGCTGAAGCAAGAGCTACTTCACAGCTTGGAAGCCTGAATTCTGAATATATGCCCCTATTGCAGCATGGGATGAAGAAATCTTCAGATTCTCAGATTGTTTTCAACTAAATGTAACAATATTTGATTTTGGGCAGAGGTTCTAGGAAGCAGAGGTTATTTTTCATTCAGAGCACAGTTACATAAAGAACAGTAAAGATAGCATGTCTAGTATTAATCTCTAAATCAATCAATCTATCTATATATCTATGATCTATCTATCTATCTCTCTATTTTCTTAACATTTTACGTTTTCAAAAGTAGTCTCATCTTTTTTTGTTTTATGTCAGTCTTTATGAAAAAAGAGAAAGAGTTTTTAGAGAAAGTGAAGAGTTTTTGAACAAAATATTACACACCAAGTGAGGGTAGAATTTTTAAAAAATTGGACTGCCACTCTTCTTTCTTGTTATTGAAAAAGGAAATTGTACAATGTCATTTTGAGCAGTCAAGGTGGCTAAGACTTTAGCTTACTCTTACAGAGTAATGCATATGGAATTGATTTTATCTAGGCTACTGTACATAGTAACTTAAAATTACCTGCCCAAAGCATAATCACTCTCTTCATTTCTGCTCTGCTTGCAAGTATTCATAGGGGAAAATTGCAGGTATGCAGAGTGATTATATAGCACATGCTGAACTCTGGCATCCCTCAAACAGTTCAACAGACCTTCATGAAATATCAGTAAAACCTGTAATTTGTTAAAAGTCCATTATCTTCTTTTAACCAAAAAATCCCACGGCTAGAATATAGCCACACCAACAAATTTACCCTTACAAACAAAAAATTCTGAAGAGTTCCTTTTTATTATCATTTACTTTACCATAATAGTGATAGCACATTACAAGTACCTACTCCCCCTGTATTAACAGCAGGAGTTCTGGACTTTCTGATGAAAAATAACTTGCAGAACCAGCTTTTGACATTATTTAAACACTGATGGGGTCACACTGGTCATTCTCTTTTTAATCTAACATAAAAGAGAATTACATGTGTAGGACCAGCTGCAGAATAAGTGTCGTCCCTCACCCATTGTTGGGCTGACAGTTCCATCGTCCCCAGAGAAAAGGTCTGTCAAGGGACTTCCCACCTGGGAAGAGATGCTTGGTCTCTACTGATGTTAGAAAATTCAAAGTAATAAATGACCTAGAAATTAGGATTTTAAGAAAAATAAAGAAGGTGTTGGTTTTTTTTTCTATTCACTGGATAAAGTTAAAAGGGTAAGTTAACCATAGAAGTTAAAAGGGTAGTGCAAGAAAAAGTTTTCACCAGCATGCTTTACTAGGAATACAGGCACCTGCAACCTAACATAGAAGAGGGTTTCAAGTTATTAAAGTTTGGGAGTCAAAAAATGAAAAGGTCTCCAAATTATTGTCCTAATCTGATGGGGTTGACCTCTTTCCCTTGTCAGCTACAATTGCCAGCAGAAAAGATTTGAAAAGGTCTCAGTTTTTCCCTTTGCAGTAAGCACTGGATCCACATTTCCAAATTATATTCATCTCCAGATTGAAACATCTAGAAATATCTGTTCCCTAGAACTGGGCTCTTGGCAGGATTCAGTTGCCTGAGCTTCCTCATCTGGTGACATTTTCCAGTGCCCAAGGATGTTCCATCTGCTTCCCAGGCAACTCTTCTAGAAAAGTGTGAGTCTTGAGGGAGTCCAGTGCATCAAACAACCCTGTAGGGATGCACTGATACCACAGGGAATCTCAAAAGGAACTAAAAATCTCACATTAAGCCTTTGGCCAACACAGGCCATGTAGTCTAGAGAGCAGCTCATGTTGCTCTGAAGTGGATCCTGAGTGCAAGGCTTCCCACAGTCCATGCTCTGCTGACAAGATGTTAGATGCACTCACCCTTGAGAGCATCTAAGGTAAAAGCTGCTGCTCAGGTGGGAGAGGATCTGAAGCACACTGATGCCCTGACAGAGCAGGACTGAGCACATGTCAGGTAGCTGTGAGTGTGTGTGGGCAGCAGAACCCAGCCCCAGCACTCGACTCAGTGCAACAGGAGAGTCTGGACAGAGCACATTCAGACACCTGCCCTCAGGTGTCATAGTCAGGAAGTTAATACCTTTCCAAAGGCCTGCACTAATGACTACACAAGTTTGTGCTCAGGACTATCTTGTTAAAGTCATCTTCTGTTACTCAGCTGCAAGTAATTCTTTGGCAGTCCATGGGAACGATCATTCTTACAGTGCTCTCTGTGTCACTGCTCTTAGGAACCTTTTCTTGGAGCTGCTAATGAGAACACCCTCCAGGATAATGGGAAACTGAGTGTGGAAATGTTCTGTGGGTGCCAGAGGTCAGCATCTGTTTTCTAGCTTTTCTTGCCCTGGTATTGAATCTGCAGTTGGATCTTTTTGTGCTTAAACTGAGCAAGCTAATGGAACCATGCAAGCTTACTGCTGTGCAAATAGCAGGTGACTACAGACTGATAATGTACTGCAGCATGATTCTCTGTGGCCTTAGAAAAATCTAAAGATACAATTCAAAGCTGATGATGGCATTTTATTGGTAGAAGCTTTTATAAAGAGGTAGATGTTCTTATAACTAAATTAAGTCTGTGCTGTATCACCTATCCATGGTATGTGTGGTACACCATTATTTACATCAGAATTCACCCCAGGCAAAACTGCATCTAGTGAAAATTCACTCCTATAACTAGGGTAAAACTAGTGTTATACTATCAACCAAATGTCTGCTACAGCACTGCTCCAAGCAAGAAAATATTACAGGAATTAATGGGAAACCTAAAAAAAATTCTCATTTACTATAGGCTGATGTTGTATGTAGGGTATATGAGAAGGACAGGGACTGTAAGAGTGAGTCCAGGGGAGGGACACAGGGAATGGTCAGAGCACTGGGCACCTCTGTGAAAACAATGAGGGAGTTAGGATTGTTCAGCTTGGAGAAGGTTCCAGGGACACCTTATAGCACCTTCCAGTACCTAAAGGGGGCTACAAGAAAGCATGTAATGTTTAGAAAAGGGGCAATGGCTTTAACTGAGAGAGGATAGCTTTGAATTGCATTTAGATAACAGGGGGGAAATTCTTTAAAGTGAGGGTGGTGAGACACTGGAACAGGTTGTCTTGGGTGCTTGTGGATGCCTTATCCCTGACAGTGTCAAGGTTGGATGGGACTTTGAGCAGCCTGGTCTAGTGCAAGGTGTCCCTGCCCATAGCAGGGAGTTGGAATGATGTGATCTCTTGGGTCACTTCCAACCCAAAAACATTCTGTGATACAATGAGTCTTGTATATAGCATATCCAGCTTATACTTTGTATACTGTGAAACTAACTAAGGACAGAAAGCATAATTTGGTTAAGAATGATTCTGCCTCTAAATGATTCTTTGTATTGAATCATTTCAAAATCCACCTGAATCACTTCAAAATCCACCTGAATCATTTCAAAATCCACCTGGCAGTACAAATTTCCTGACTGCTTCCAAGCCAGGTTGCCAGCTTTGGACTTCAGGAAAGCACTTGCCCATAGCAAGCCAAAGTGTCCTCCTGCATAGAGACATCCTGTGCTGGGGAGATTAAACCCTGAGGAAAATCTTTTGAACATTCCTAAAAATAACATCTTGCTTCTTATTCTTCTCTGCCAAAACAGATTACTAGTCTTTTCCCTATGTAAAGACTCCAATAGCATTGCTATTGGGAACTCAGTTGCTCTGAATCTGCAAATTCACCCAATAAATCCAATAAAGAAAACCACAGAGAGGCAAAAAAGTGGTGTTATTCTAATATACTTCAGGCACATGGCCAGGCAACTTTCATGTAGTTACAGGGAGATGGACAAGATGACCTAGACTCTATGTCTTTTCTTCTCTATCAAAAATTGCTATGGTTCTATAATTACATCAAACAAAATCATGTTTTTTTCATGGTGCAAGTGGTGCCAAAAGTCATCAGGATGGAAAGGCAGGACATTTAAACCACTCAACCAGGTGAAGTCAGTCACTGATATTATTTTCCTGAGTGCTGATAGGGGCTGCTCAGCTAATCCGGTTCATAGACTGCTTTGCTATATTGTAATGATATTTGCACCCCTGGAAGACAGCCACACACTATTGAAATGATGCTTGATAATGTTTCTGTACCAGTTCCACTTCAATTGACCTGACTGCAGTGTTATCAAAATGTTCAGTTTATAGAACCTAAGCTATATTTGTGTCTCCTTGATGGAAAAGAAAAATCAGTCCCTAAACACAGACACTTATTGTGTAAGTTAGAGATTACTCTTCTCTTGAGTGCAAGAGGGGGAAAATTCACTTTGAGGCTCACATTCTTTTCAGTGCTATTTTAAAGCTACAGGCTGTTAATGGACTGTCCTTCACTTCTACACAGAGCAGCCCTAGTGTTTGAAGCCATGTTCTTGATGACAGGCTGAATGCTGGGCGAACTGTGAAGCTTTTTAAACATAACTCAGCAAGCTATTGTTCCTATTTTTAACATAAAACCCTGAAATCTAGAAAGGTAGAGAGAAGTCTAACAACCCAACTGTCACCCAAGGAAGAAGTGTACAATACAATATGTTTACAAATGCCCCATTCATATGTAGCAAAACCTTTGTGCTCTACTGAGATCAGGTGAAACAGGACCAAACATGGTAGAGAGTCTGGTGGGGGAAGGTACAAAGGGGGATCTGTTCTGACTACCATGGAGCCAGGACTTGTCTTCATGAACAAGTAATTCCATTTAGGAGGAGTGGATCTGTGTACTGAAAGGGTTGGTTTTGAGACACTTACACCAATCTTTTTCAGACAATTTTGCTTTGGACAAGATTTAGGATGCTCACTAGGATCAGTGCTCCCCAGTACACAGATGGCTGGAGAGTGTTTGCAGGATGAGATGTTAGTCTGCACCTTTATGTTCCCATTGTGGTTGAGGCACATTTAGCATGTACCCTGAGCAGTTCTTTTGCTGCAGTTTTCCTTGAAAGAAAGCCAGCTGCACACAAAGCTGCTTTGTGAACCAAGCCAACCTGCAGGAAAGGAGAAGGTTTTTGAGTTTGCTTCAGAAGATTGCTACTGCTCTGATCCAAAATATTAAGGAAGAGGTGGCCACATTCCCTGAAGAGCCCCTGCATGGCACCTCGGTTTTTGGTTTTTTTTTAGTATAAATAGGTTTTTAAAGTAAATAAAACACATAGCCTCAAATTTTGATATCTTAAGTTTCCCAAGCCTACACTGCAATTAATTTCATTTTGCTTTCAGAATCTCAAATCTTTTGTATGAAGTGCCCTGGCTGAATTACAGATGGTGTTACACCAGAGCAATGATTACACTGTACTTAAACACAAGGTTCCAGAATCTGTTAAGAGCATGTGAGCAGCTTTTTGTGATCCTAGAGTCCAACCAACCCCATATGTCCTCAACAGCTCAAGAGAATAGAAGATATGTCCTCAACAGCTCAAGGGACTAGAAGAAAGAAGCCTTATTTCAATGAAACCAAGGGGAATGCAAACATGGAAACCACTGTTGTGCATGAGATTTCAGAATTCCCTTCAGATTGTTTTGCATGAGTTTGCAAACAAAAGAGAAAATAAGTTTAAACTCCACTTAAAGCTGTGGCCAATTCAGACAAGCTCCAGCCTTTGCCTTTCCTCCAATAGCTTTTAATTTATTTTTTTTAAATCTGCACACTGACACTCATTGTAATTGGAATTCAACCCAATGCAGAACACTAGTCAAGCTCCTAAATTTTGCTCAAGGCGGGGCAGAGATTCATAAGTAGCTTTTCTCTGCAGGGTAGAATTTGTTCCAAAATTAGATGCCAGTGTCACATCACTACATTTCAGGGCTATACAGATAATTACCAAAAGCTGGATCTGAGCAGAAATGAAGTAACTTCAGAAAATGTCTTGGTGGGCAATCAGTGTTTAAAAAAAAATCCAGTTTTTTTTTTTTTTTTTTTTTTTTTTTGTTAGTTTGATATACAATACATTTTCTGGGCAGGAGTATAATTTGTGAATTTAAATAATGCCTGAAGTGGGCTGGGTTTATGCCTGCTGTATGACTATCTTGTTTGCTTTGTCACTTTAATTTTCCATTATTTTATTGTATGCTGACTACTTTTTGTTGTTTATTGAAAATATAAGCATGACATTAATTTCATTATCCTATTCTGCATGCAAGCATGTATTACATTTGCAAATGAAGAAGTAGTAAGGAGAAGCAAATTCAGTAAGAGGGTTTATTAGGCATGCATAACCAAGCAATTGCTTGTTTTAGAACAGTACATCTTGAGCAGTTGTGATAAGGATTGCCAGGATTTAACTATGACTTTTATGAATATAAATTTTAAAGAACTATCTACTGAGGAAAATACTTTAGTTCACGGACCTCTGCATGTTTTAAGTTGCAGCCAAAATTGTTCTATTTATTATTAGACCAAGTTAATATCTGGAACAGAGAAACTAGGGAAAAATGTATTATTAAAAGATTAACTTGTCATAAACTCTCATTATTGTAAGTAGCCTCTCTTTTATGGCATCTTCAGTAAAAATGAAACAAACTGAAAAAAGATATTTCTCAACCCATAAAATCAAAAATTATGAAAACCATATTTTTTTACATTTAAAATAATATCAAATACTCATTCCTATTAAATTTGCACTCTGCTGTAAATTTCAAGATATTAAAACTATACAGGAAGCCATGGCACCATATGTTTACTTGGAGTGATTTGTGAAAATACACATTATTAGAAGAGCCAAATTGGTAGAAGGGAGAGTGGTAACACTATTTCTAATAATAAAAGAGTATAATGTTGAACCATTATTTAGATTTAGTGATGCCAAGTTCTTATCACTTATATACAATAATATCCTATATCAATTAAAAATATTAATAACATAGAAAAAATATAGTAATGTAATATTAACATTAATTTGATATTATATAGAGCATATTTACCTCATTATGTTACTACTGTTGAAATAGTATAATAATATGATGTATTTACCACATATATTAGATGGATCTATAAAATAGTTTTGTAGTTATGCTATACATACTATACTACAGACACTAAAACGAAAAATGTTGAAGAATGTATATCAATTGCTGAGGTTTCTTTTCAGTTAGATAATCAGCATGAAGATTTTCTTTCCATCATCTTCCATGGCTATATTTTTCCCTTGTACATTTCCTCCAGTGCTTGGTCATTTGTTCCCTTATTTTCCAGTCCTTGTCACAATTTTTCCATGCTTTCTAGACATCTTCAGTCACTAAAATTAATGAAGATGTGGTCATGCTGTTCATTGGGCTAAGGCTGGAATATGGGGTGCTATTCCTGGCACAGCCACAAACCCACAGGCAAATCTTATTCCTGTCATTCAGTGCTTGCTTTCACTTTCTCCACGGTGCTGGAAGCGTAAAGTGTTGTACTGAACTCCTTTGTCCTCCTGGTGATTAGAAAAGGGGCATGAATAAATGCAGCACCACATTCCCAAATTGAGCAGAAAATTCACCTTTTAGTAGGCGAGACATGAAAGGGAGGCCAAGTTTGAAAGGAACTACTTAGCTACTTAACTTCAGAAAGGCATCCCAATTCCTGAGGAAGGACACATAAAGACCCATTTTTTCTCATGTTGTTTCCAAATGATGTCTCATTCAACATGCTGGGTTTACTCTGGGCTCACAAGAGGCAGCTGTGATGGTTTATGTGGCCCTGCAGGTTCCAGGAAGGTGCATACAAGTCCAGGTATACAAGTATATATTGCAGGTATACAAGTAAAGGTGAGCATGATGAGGCACTGTACTCATTGTGGAAGGCAGCCAAGCTTCAGAATGATGTGCTAAGTAATAAATATAAGTTTATGCAACCGTATGACAAATTGTCTTAAAGATGAAGACACAGATGACCATATATATCACACATGGATATAACTGGGTTTTTTTGTTTCTCTCTGTTAAACATAAAGAGCAAAATTAAGGAAAAGCTTGTCAGGGTTATTCTTCTAAAACAGGATAAGTATTTTGAATATATGGAAATATCTTGTACTGAATTCATAACTGTAATTTTCTGTATAGAGGTCACTGAATATGGCTAAGTGCCTAACATTTAGGAGCTGTGTTCCTCTCAAATGGGGAAAAAGTAAATTTTCAGGCTAGCAGTAACTGCTATGAAGTTTGAATCTCACTTGATCACACCTGTCATAATGCAAATGAAGTCCTGCTTGCTTTTAAATTACTACAGGCAACTTCCTGAACAAACTAGTCAAAGCCCTAATGAACAGAGCCAGAACTTTTGCTTTTAGAAATTTCCCTTGGTATAGTATTTATATTAAAAAGGGTGGACACTATCTCCAAATACAGGCAATGAGACCTGACAAAAATACTATTTCCTGTACGTTTCTACAGTGCACTTGTGTTATTTCCCACAGCTATGGGACATGGTTGTGAATACCTGTGCTAGTGAGAGCACATGTCCCATCAGAGAGCTTTTGATACTAGTGTGAGCCAGCTCAGAACAATCCAGCTGCACATTAATACATCACATCCCATAATGCCTGATTTTCTGTTGGGTCTTCCAGACAGTCTATTGACAGTGTAGTGAAAAGCTGTTCAGGGATGAAAGTTAAATGCACTAGACCCAAACCACCAGACATGAAAATGCACTAGAGTAGGTTGCTTTGAACCAAAATGTAAGCAGTGAAGTGTCAATGGGATGGATACAAAATAATGAGGTTTAGAAACTGTGGCAATAAAAGTTTTTGCTGAAGGCAAGTAATTATAAGAAAAACACCATACAAAATAATTCCCCCAGGCTTATTAATATAATTGCTATTCCAAGTTGTTGGGGGTTTTTTCTGCCCATCCACATTAATTCTTTGTTAAACTTTTCATTCATATTCTAAGTACCAACTCAGTCACAGTTACCCAGTAGTTTATTAATTGCATTCAGATTGATTATGGGCTCATGCATGACTTTACACGAATCACTGAGTGTGGTCCCCAGACCCTCTTGTGCAATTCAGTGAATTCTCAATGTACTAGAGCACTGTGTTTCTGCAAGAATCATAGAGTCATATAATACCTCGAGTTTGAAGGGGCCCAGAAGGATGATGAAGTCTGACTCCCTGCCCTTTACAGGACTATGAGAAAATAAACCATATGACTGAGTGTTCAGATGAAAATGCTGTTCCTTTGCTTATGTTTTCATATACACAGTTATGTAACCAAGTATCATTCCAGTGAAGCCAGTGCCAAACAACTGAGATTAAATTCAAGTTTTTGGTTGGTTGCATTTTAGTTAAGAACAGACAGTTTACTATATAGGTTTCAAATACTGGAAGGAAATGTCTCATCATTAATTCATTGAGTTATCTATTTTAATTAGATCAGGAGTTAGAGAGCTTACACACTCGTATTAATATTCATTAAGGAAATTCACCACTACCTAATAAGATTGTGCATTGTTTCATGATACAAATGGTTGGACTAACAGGTTACAAAAATCAAAGTTAGGAACGACTTCTATTCACTTACGTTGCATTAAAATCATTAAACATTCAACACAGAATTACAGTTTAAAAATAAAGAAGAATCCAGAGAGTCTGCAATGGATATAATTCATTCATTTCTTCTTCAAGACTCATTCATTGGAAATGTGACACAGCAAGAAATTTAATGATGGTATGCTTAGAGCTGGAAACTCCTGATTTGTATTTGTAATAGGTGATGGTGAAGCCAGAAGTATTCTTTCAAGTTGAGATGTGCCAGCCTGGCTCATTTATCTGAAATCAAGCACCTCTACATTGCCCTGTGCTCAGTAAATTCGTGGGATTAATGGGCACCCCAGGAGAGCTCATTTTACAGCATCAAGCAGCAATCAGCTGCTTGAGTTGTTGTCTCAGGAAGCCTCAGGTCTCCACAGCAGCACTAGAAGTGCTCATTACATCTGGGTAACATATTCCCAACCAAGTACTTGTGACAGGATTAGCTCTATGTTATATAGTTTATTCATTTGAGGGAAGATGAGGATGGATCATCTTTTATTTGTTCAAAGAAGTATCTGTTTAAGATCTTTTGTGTCCCAGAAACTGATATTTTATTTTAAATTACATGTTGCATTATACAGTTAGTTCTGTCCCTAATACCAACAATCATACATGATGAATTCAACAGCATCATAGATGTCTGCTATCAATTTTGTAGCATAATAGTATTTTGCTCACAAAATACCACAGCAGGAAAAAGAATGTAGTCTTTTAAACAGCTATTTTCCTTTTCCACGTCTTGATTTGTTTGGGTTTTTTTTCAAACCTGTCTCTGTAAGAATATGCTCAGCCTCTCTCCTATTAATTTTAATAATAACAGTAAATCTCCCCTTGTTCTTAATTGTATCTTCCTTTTTGTTTGTTTTCCCATTTATTATGCTTGCTGTAGCTGGGTATTACAGTCTCATTAGAATCGGTTTCAAAGCTTCCATGGAGTCCAGCCATGCTGGGCCATGCTGGAGCCTGGCTGGAGATGGAGGCAGCTACAGCTGGGGGTTGCTGCAGCCTCTGGGAAGGGACATCACCAAGACATGAGGATAGGGGGGAGCATTTTAGGCCAACATTTTCTGATGACCCTTCATGCTCCTTTTGCAACATGTCCTTAACCTGGGTGACTGCATAGAAAGAGAAGCTGGTAAATGGCACAGCACGTCACAACTGATGGTGAGCATGGGGGTTTCTCCACATCCTCATGAAGGCCAGGAATTTACTCTAAAGCTATATTCTGGCCAGTTATGTTTTCTACTAATAAATAATCAAAACTATTGCAGACTTACAGCTGATTGATGAAGATCACTACCAATTATACAGCCTGGTAAACACAGAAACTGGCAGGAAGGACCAGGGTTCTGTCTCTGCCTTGGGTTGTTAACTTGAACGAAAGGAAGGGCTAGAAGAAAAAGAAGGCAAGAGGGTAAAGAAGTCATGAAGGATCATCTGCAAACTGAACAGGATACCATGGGATGTAGATCCTGTTGTGTGCCCCTGGAGTGATTGTACACTGAGCATGAAAACTGAAGAAAATCACTTGGCACGTGGGTACCGGGGCTCCTTCCAGGCAGTTATTTCCTGCATCATGGTTGAAGAATAAGGGATGACAGAGAGTTTAACTTTGGAAATTGCCATAAGGATGCCGTTAATTTACAAGTTGAGTGTCCAGCTGTGTTTAAAAGCCTATTAATTTTAATTGCCTTGTGTGCTGCAGGGTGAATTTCAAGCCATAGGTACTTGGCTAAAACAGAGATAGAAAAAGCATTCCCTTCCTTCCTTCCTTCCTTCCTTCCTTCCTTCCTTCCTTCCTTCCTTCCTTCCTTCCTTCCTTCCTTCCTTCCTTCCTTCCTTCCTTCCTTCCTTCCTTCCTTCCTTCCTTCCTTCCTTCCTTCCTTCCTTCCTTCCTTCCTTCCTTCCTTCGCTAACGTCCAGAAATACCCTGATTTCTGCTCAAAAACTTGTCATCAAATATTACAAAATGCAAGAATGATGCAGTATCTTATAGATGAGTTTTAAGTGAAGGTGAACAATATAAATATAATTCAAATATATGATTAATGCTTACCCTGTCAGACATTTTCTGAAGTAGATTGCAAATATACACAATATAAGAAATAAATTGACCAATCTAGATTTACTAATAGTATATTAATATTTAATCATAAAATTAAAAATTATTCTCTGTTGCTATGAGCAAAGAAATCCACTGATATTAGACATATTGCATCATTTATGATATTGAATAAGTCTACAGAAACTGGTTTTAATATTGCAGTATCTGGAAAGAAAGAGTCCAACAATGTTAAAAGAGAGAGATTTAAATGTTTAATGCTATTGTTATTAAAGACTATAAAATGCTATCTGATATTGTTAGCCTGTATTTTGTGAAAAAGGCACTTAATAAAAATGGTTCTAACAACCATATATGAGTTGTGTGGTAACTATTATTATGCTCACATGAAATACTTGTTTCCTACACAATTTCCTAAACAATGATCAAAATCATTGTTGAAAAGTGCTTTTAGATAGCTCAAATATGAAAGACACTACATATAAGTTATATATACATGTGTTTTATAGAAGAAGCATTTAGGTCAAAATGTACAAAGATCTTTAAAAAATGTCAAGTACATTTAATCTGAAAAGAGGTGACACACAAAGAAATACATCACATCACTCCATTAAATGCAGTGCTAGAACACAGGCATTGTACTCTAAAGATCACAAGTGGAAAAGCAAGAATGGTAAGACATAAATGGAGGACTAACTCTTCAGATTAATTGATAATACCTCACTCATGAGAAAAGGAGTAAAAGAAATGATCACCTGAGAGGAGGAAAGAGAAAGTAGTATGAATCAGTGAACAAATTGAAGGAATTGACTTTGAATAGAGGCAGGAAAAAATGTCACAATCAGATTCACTGAAGGACTCACATTTGTGCAGAGAAGTGGGACTATAAGGAAAAAATGGTTTTTTTTCTTCTTCTTCTCCATAGCAGGAAAGTTCTGTCCAATTTAAAAAAAACATTTCTATTCTATCTACATTTTTCCACAGTCATATTGATATGTAAGATCAGTGAACCATATCTGCAGAGGAGTTGGAAATATATTGAGACCTTCTATAATTTTTATCTTTTTAATCTTACCCATAAAGCTCTTAAAATTTTCTTTTAAATACCTGGAATATAATTCTAACTGTATGAAACCCACATCTGTTTCCAGTTACCCCAGAAATTGTTTCATCCTCTACCACCAGTAATGTTGACAGTTCTGATGCCCTTTGTGTTCTCAGACTGTCCTTGAGTCATATTTCTTCATCTTCTTAG
Organism: Luscinia megarhynchos; assembly: GCA_034336665.1. NCBI lineage: Eukaryota > Metazoa > Chordata > Aves > Passeriformes > Muscicapidae > Luscinia > Luscinia megarhynchos. The sequence goes on along the minus strand of JAPFBE010000007.1, from coordinate 25,298,745 downwards.
GGCTGTTGCTCTAGTTACTGAATTGCAACAATTCTTTTTGTTCTTTAATGGCAGTGTTTGTATTTTGAAATTGTTCTTTAATGACTTATGCTTGGATACTCTTTCAAAGCAATAAGTCAAATGCTAATGCTGGCATTAATATAGGGCATAGATTAGCAATGAGGCCCAGAGATAAAAATCAAGCAGCAAGACATTAATCATTAAGCAGATTTAGTGTATCTCTAGATTTTCCTAGATCTTCAAATCAAATTTAGTCAATCAAATCACATCATATATTCCTCCTCATAAATATATCATGCTTCATCTTAAAATGACACCTGCAACTTCAATGTGAAAGTTATCCTTAAGTCTTTTCCACTGATAATGAGTAACCTTATGGATTCCAGCCCAACTATATTGCAACATTTATATATATATCATTTATGCCCGAGTGTACTTCCCAGTGTATTTGGAAATTGTGTATTTGTTGTATTCAATTTAATTTCTTTTTTTAATCTGCATTTCAGTAGTTGGCTAATACAGGGGAGGAGATGCTTTATCACCTTCTTTTACAACTGGGGTTGTCCTCACTCAGGTGCAGGACCTTACATTTGGCATTGTTGAGCCTTCAGAGGTTCACATGCATCCATCTGTTGAGCTTGTCCAGCTCTCTCTGGATGGCATCCCATCCCTCAGGCATGTCAACCCCACCCCTGAGCTTCTTGCCATCTGCACACGTTCTGTGACCTGATCCCACTATGTCATCTGTGATGGTCATCAACAGGATTGGTCCTACCATGGACCTGTGGGGACACTACTCATCTCTGATCTCCACTTTACCCCTTGAATTTCTCAAATTGAACTTTCTTTCCATTTATGTTATTTCCACTCCATTTTTAATATCCTCTTTAAGCTGGCTTTATCCTAGAACTCTTATTTCTGCACTGCGTGCAATTCCAGGCAGTTTTTTCTCAGATAAATAAATTATATATTGATAATTATTCTGTCATGTTTTAACCCCAGTTGAAAACTAAACTACCATGAAGAAAATTAACTCTATCCCAGCCAAAACTAGTACATACTTCCTTTTAGATATTTCCCTCTGCAATATAAAATTATGTAAATGCCCAAATTTTATTAATTGTATATTTTTCCAAAAATTAAACTGAATACATATAATTGTATGTAACTCACAGTTAAGTACCAAATTATCTTTTCAGGTCAACTCTTGATCACATTTTCAGAAAACTAATGCATGCAGCTCCCTCAATTCCACTGGTTTCTGAAAAATGAGGAGAAAAATGTTGAATCACATTGGGATGTCTGAAAAATGCCCTATTATATCCACAACAAAGAGTTTTAGCAGTTGCATGCTCCACTTATAATGAGTTGAAAATGAGTATAGAAAATCTCAAAGTTCAATTCCTTTAGAAAGTTACCAGAAGAAACCATGTGTCTTAGAAAAGAAAAGATTTTCTGAAGATCTGACTATATCTGCTCATCTTCTTTTGAATTCTTCTGTCTGATAAGGTTTGTTCCAATAAGCAGTGATGATTTTGATAATAAATAGATTAGTAATTGCTTTACATGTCCTATTATTCCCAGCAGGGCTGTACTCTGAGAGGCATATAGGACCTGCTAAAAGCATTGCACTTCTCAGCATTCTAGTAGCAAATGGATGTGCATATGATTGAAAATGTTGCAGTAATTGGCTGAGTGTGAAAAATATGAAGATGTATTTATTTGCAGAAGTTAGGTGTTGCCCTCTGTGAGTCAGCTGAGAATGGCAGCACTTACTGCCTCTAAAGAAGAAAATCCTGTGCACTAGATAGCTTTGTAAATCCTCAATGTAGATCCTGCAGTGGCAGAAACTATGCATTGAGTTTTCAAGGTGCAGAATGGCAGAACCCGTGTGAGATAAATGAAAATGTTCTGTACTGCCAGCTATTGCAGCTGAACAAATCACCTGCTTTTTATTCTATCTCCACAGCTAAACTTCCCTGGGAAAGTCTTCATGTAAGATTACAGCCTTCTCCAGGGAGGAAAAAAAAGTAGAGCTTTCAGGGAAAAGTTCATTAATTTCAACCAGCCTGATGTTCAGTTACATATCTTAATAACAGGACATTTTTGTGGTACTCAAGTCTCACACTGCACACAAGTACTTTGATTACTTCCTGCATTCTATCACCTGCCTGCTGAGTTTTAAAGATCTTTTAAAATCTAGCTCACTCTAGCTGCAGAAGAAAATATATAAGGACATAAAAATTATGTGCAGATATCCCTAAAACTGATGAATTTGGAAGATGTGCTGAACGAGCACTCAAAATGAAGGCTCTACAACTGCTGTTTTTACACATCTATGCACAACATTTGAACACCCAGAGATGTTCTCTGCCAGCCTGAGCAGTTCTATATATTTCCTTCAAAAATGTTATTTACAAGTGCTCACAGTAATGATCCAATGAAAATATGAATTACAGATTGAGGTCTAGTTTGCCTAAATTAGGAATATAACTTACTTTTAAACCCCTTATCCCTACTTCTGCTCAAAGATTTCTCAAGTACATCTATGTCTTTCTCGAATTGTGGGAAGCAAACTGTCCTAAATGGTTCATCTACACTTTGGTCTTCCCCAAAAGACACATACACCCCAGGGCAAACTGTCCATATTGCCCTAAGTATCCTCAAGTCTGTCTGGTACTATTAGGTGTAATTATTAAATTTGTTTTTATTTCAGTCTGTATGAAGAAGTGTAAGTGCTATGTTACACCACTGCTGGGGTGGTTGTTGTGTGACATGATGCTGCATGTGTTTTTATAGCATGCAAGAGTTGCTTTTTTACAGAAAAATCATTTGGGTTTTCATAAGACTATACAGGGCATGGAGAGGTCGGTGGTGTCTCATCTTTGCTGCCTGCAGAGTGTGGTCCCTGCACTGAGTGTTATTCTGGAACTGCAATCATTTTTATCTCAAAGGGAACTATGAAATGAAAAAGCCTGAGAATGAGCTATCACACATGGACTGGGAATGACAGAGGGCCAGATTCTAGAAGCCAAGTTATTTGCTAGTGTAGATGTACCAAATGGTATTTTACAGCTGACATTTCACCAATACTGAATCAAGTGGAATAATTACCCTCAGCATCTTACTTATAACAGTACTATTAACATGTCAGAATGAGATTTGCCTTGACTTTCATTGTTGACTTTCATTTGATTTTCCTCTACTCCTTCTCTCGGACCTTTTTCCTTCCATTTGCATTTACTCAGCTATTCCCAGTCTTGTATTGATGAATGTGATTTTCCCCTCCAAAGTGCAGCACTTGACACACATCTTGCTGAATTTTATCTTGCTGATTTAAGATCATATCTGAAAAATATTACAGTAATTTTGAATCTTGATCCTGGTCCCTAAAGCATTTGTATGCCCTATGCTGTTAATTAGTATCATTCATAGATTTCATACATAATCACAATTCATTTTGTCACCTAAATCACTAATGAAAATATGTTTGAAATAATTCATGTGCTAATTTATGTGCTTATATTTGTCCAATTTCTCCTTTAACCTATAGCCTGAGAATCCCCAAGAGGCACTTTGGTAGTTGCTTAAGTATTTAAAACTTGCATTCATATCTAATCTGGTTCACAAAATTATATTTAAGCTACCAAACTCTGATTGCTTATGTCCCTGAAGAGGGAGAAGTCTGGTACTTACTGAGCTCTGCATTAATGCGAGCTAGCTCTTCTGTCACTAATTTTGCATTCCAATTTAGAAATAGGTAATCAAAAGCAGGCTAATGATGCTGTATTTTTCTCATATTCTATTACAAGCACCATGCATTTACTCCACTATATTTATAGAAATCCAGGGGTTTGTAGAAAATTGCATCTCTAAGTTTTATTGTATCAAGTGACCTACTTTTCACCTTAGTCCATTTGAACACAGCAGATATATTTACTGTCAGTTACTGAGACAAGAAATGTGGTATTGTTTTGTCTAGATCAGCATCCTTTAATGGCCATGCAGTCTATTAAATATCTATTACAGACTCTGGATTTAATAAATGGTTTCTAATTGACTAGATGTCAGTGGCAACATTCAAGAAAACTCAGTTACATGGGATTTTCCATTGATTTTCCCTATATTAGAAAATGAAATGTCAGCTACCATTAATTGCATTTTCACAATACGAATCATACTGCAAAAGTAGCTGCTAAGTGAAAGCATTTCTAGCCTAACGTGCTAGAAAAGTAATTTTTTTAAAATTAACCCAATATATAAACAATTATTGCAGTTATGTGTCTCTGTGGGTCAAATTGATGTGAATGCAATTACAATCTATAATACAGAACCATTTTGCAGGCTTCTAGAAAAAATGCACTCAGAGACATATTTTGAGCTTGTTTATCCTCATGCACTGCACTGTCTGCACCCAGCACCACAGAAGTTGGTTAGTCCATGGTTTCCAGGAGTTCTTAGCTGCAAGGATGGCACCACTGACTCAAGTACAGAGCTGTTAACTTATATTGTGTTATAAGTGTACACATGTCTACCCAGGCCTTGTGCCATTACTAAGGAGGGCATGATCCAGAATAAAGTTTATGAGACTGTGACACATATATTCCTTACCACAGAAGATCCACAGTTCAAAATGTGTTGGTGCATCTTTCCTGCCTGCCTGCCTGTGTCTGCATTTGTGTGATCAGACCATCATAATCAAGTTTGCTTTCTACAGGTGTAATTCCATGGATTTTCTCTCATGTGATCACATCTATCATGCCAGACCACCACTCTGTACAACCCTAGTGAGATGATATTGGAAATCTGGATGTGAAAATTCATTTGACTATGCACAACTTACCACAGTGCTAGAAGTTCTTATGTCTTTGTAGGGAAAGAAAAATCCATGACCTTTCTAAAGTATGTGATGTGGCATTCAATTTCCCTGCATCTGATTGATAAGCAAGCAGGAAGTTACATCTTTTGCCATGGTAGACAAGCATAATTAAGCAATAAGGCAATGGAGGTAGTCATGACTATCTTAGGATGCACCTGGGAGCTGCCTTGTTGCTATTTTAAAACATCTTTATGTGAAGGGAACTGTATTAATTTCTGCTGAGAAAGATAAACTTGCAGTTTGGAATGCTCATGAGCAGCAGTTTCAGTTGTGCTTTACAGAGAATAATGTGGTGTGTTCACCCCAAACAATTAGGCTTCTCCTTCAGCAGAAGTAAAGATGGAGCAGGTTGTAAACATTTTATTGACAGTTCAGAAAAAAAAAAAAAGAAGAAAAAAAAAAAAGAGGGCAAAAAAACCCCACCCCATCACAGCCTCTCCTCCAAAGTAATTATGTTTGGCTGGCTTCCAGTGTGTGCAAAACTTACATTTTTACCAGTTTAGAATAAAAATATGTTGCCTCCAACACTTGATTTTCAGGGAAGACGTCTCTGCATAATTAATACTATTGCATCCACATTCTAATTTATGCATTTTAATTATATCAAAGGCCTGGTGAATAATTAATGCTAGCAAAACAATGGGTCTGAAACATAAGCTGAAAAGTATCACTTTTTAATAGGCTCTGTAAATTTAAATAACTAATGAAAGCTATTTAACTATTTGATTGTGAGAATATTTCTCCCTGATACAATCAAGGATTAACTACCATAATTGAGCAGACTCTCAAGTGGAGAAATGTTAGCTCAGGTTAGTTGTTTTCTGAGTGTACTACAATGTATTGATCCACCTGAGCTATATGCTTACAGGAAAGAGATTTATTTGCATGTTTCCCCTCTGGGAGGAACTGGCATGTTGTTGGTATCACCTGTAATATGTAAAATCAAAATTCTGGGCATAGTGTTCCCCTTTGACTTCCTGTCTTCAAGTAGGTCAGTTCATGCAGGTTTCATAGGGAGATTTAGAATTGAATCTAAAGAAATACAAAATAGAATTTATTATCTTTGAGTTCAGCAATCTAAGAATTAAGGATGTAGGCCAGGTTGGTAATTTAGAGCCTTGCAGTGGTCAGAGAGAGATAGAACCTCTGAAGAATTTAATCTCATCCTAAAATGGGTTTTTGAAATAGATGGGATTAATAACCATTTGGCAGTGTCTAGCATTTTTCTATTTCTTACAGAAGAAGCTTATGATACTGTCTTGCCCATACACTTAACTTCTAGACAGCCAAGTTTAGATGAAGTTAATCTCACCAACAAAGGCAGCCTCCAAAACCATGGTGTAAAAAAGACCTACTCACAGCAGTCTGAGGGTGTGAAGACCAGGGCAAAACAGAAGGGCTCACAGCACAGAGCTGAGCAAAGCTCAGTGTTTCACACTGACAGCCAGCATTGGTTGCTTGGCCAAGTCTCAGATCTGAACCATGTCACTCATTTAGAAAGTCCCTCCCACTCTGAAGAGCTCAAAATGTACATTTTTATTAATCTGCCATACCCAAACACCCTCCTCCACCTGCTCTGCTCCCTGGAGCAGTGCTGGGCAGTGTGATGTGCTAGGAACAGGCTGTCCCAGATGTGCTCCATGTCCTGGCTCTCGTGTGCTCTGAGTTTGTCACAGAGTGGTGAAAGCATGTGGACAGCAGACAACACTGATAGCATGGAAAAAAACAGCTAACTGCACAGCATGGAAAGCCTGGCAGCAGAAAGCACTCATTTCTTTAGGAGAGTAAAATGGTACAGCAAATGATGAATTACTGCAATCCCTGGCAATATATTACATACACTCAAGAAATATCAGCTTGTCAATGTGAATATAAAATGAATAGCTTCTACCAACTTTTTTGTTCTTGTTTTCCATATCAGAAGTTTGCAATTTAATGCAAAATGTTTAAGAAAATGTCATAATAATAACAACAGTATAATGAAGGGCTTTTAAAAGAAATAAGATTGACAGAGGCTGCTGCCAATTTTGCATATCAGGCCCTTTATTTAAGTGCATTCATTTGAGCTCAGTGACTTTTGGCTCCTATGCTCGAATTTTTCTCTTTTTACCTAATATTATTTATTGAACTGAAATATTTGACTCCATAGCCCTCAGTTGTGTCCCTGGGAAGATATGGAAGACAGCCATGCAGGAATGAATTGTGTTTTCCCTGTTTTCAGCTGTGTTTGCATGAGCCTGGACATGTGCTCTCCTCAGTGGTTGGGGCCTGTGTCAGACAGGCAAGAGTAACTTTTAGTTTGGTTGGGCTGGATGGTGTGTCCCTTCATGCAGTGTCAGGAAGGACAGGGAAGAACAGAAAAGGATCTTGCAAAAGTGGCTCTGCTCCAGGGAAATCTCATCCAGCCACAGCAATCTGCTGCCTGGCCCCAGTGACTATTTCATAGAAATCAAAAAGCTGAACACAAAAGAAATTCTGTCACAGCACCTGATTAAACCAGTTTATTTCTTGTGAGCAATAGTACCTGCAAGGGCAGACAGCGGTGGGGGCAGTCTGGGGCTGTGTCAGGGTTAAGAGGCCAGCACTGGGGCTTGCTCACTGCTCAGCTTTCCTGCAGCAGCTGGGCAGTTCCCTGATGACATCCCCCTGCACCCCACTCCTCTCTGCTTCTCTTACTGCAGAACCTGCAACAGGAGTAAGAACACACCCCAGGAAACACAACTCTTTTATGGGATCCTGTTTAAGACCAAAACCTCCTCAGCACATGTGGGGTGGAGTCTGGTGTGGCTGCCCAGGGCTTGCAATGTGCTTTGGGAAGAGCAGGACTCACGGTGCCAGTGAAGTGCCTCCCTTTGCTCTGCCTCTGCAGGACCATGCTGAGAAGGAGAAAGCTGCAGCCAAGGCCCTGGAGGACGTGAAGGCAAACTTCTACTGTGAACTGTGTGACAAGCAGTACCACAAACACCAGGAGTTTGACAACCACATCAATTCCTATGACCACGCTCACAAGCAGGTAAATCCTGATAAATGTCTTGCATGTTGTGAGGGTCTCTCTTCCCTCCTCATTGATTGTGGGAGGTTTCTAAACTCACCCAAGTAGAAGACAATTCATCATTCGATGTTTTCAACTTTACAATGCTACTTTCCACTAAACATAAAATAGAAAATATTCATTTTTATCACAATTTATTTTAAGCTACTCTGACTGAAAGACCTCCAGCTATAGTTTTAGATACATACTTAATATCAATGTCTGGACTTAATTTGATATATTTAAATTGGAATTATTTAAAAGCCACAGGCTTTGACCTCTTTTGACCCTCCCAGTCACAACAAAACCTCTATTCTTCATGCTTTTACCAGAAGGCATATGACCATGCTGTTTCAAGCTGGTTGTGCTGTTTCAACGGCAGAAAAGCATTTTTTCTTTTTTTTTAAAGAAAAACCACCTGTTTCTGGAGTTAAAATCTATGTATCATAATGTTTCTCAGGTGAAATAGATTTTGCCTTGCCCACAGAACACAGATATAAAATAATCCCTAATGAAATGTTGGATTCCTGGAAAAAGATAATACATACTAATTTTTTATCACTTTTTTGTATCCATTTTATTGTATTTGTATGTGGTAGGTATATTCTACCCATATGTCCCTATTAACTTTATTTCCTGCATCGCAGTTTTTCCTCCAATTTTAGCAAAATCCATATTTCAGTTGGCAATATGAAAGGAAAATGCAATCATAACATAATATAATAGTAATAATATAAACACTTCAGAATTTAAAGAAAATGGATTGCACAGGAGTGAACATTTCTGAACCTCTGAAATGAGGGGCCACATCTGCTGACCTGGCCTGCTGAGCACATGTAACTGGATTCCACAGATGGAACTTTTTCTCCCGTGTTTCTGCTAGTGCTTGCATTTAAGTGCTCATGTATTGTGTGCATCCAAGTTGCAAGGGAATTTGTGTCCTCTGTGTGATCACACTTGTGGGTTCACAGGGGGCAGGAGCTGCCTCAAAAACATGTGAAACCATTGGAGGCATTTCTGGCAGAGGATTAGAAATTATAATGTTGGATAAAATGAGCAACACCAAAGGCAAAACTCCTCTCTCTCCCTGAAAGCAATCTTATTGTCTTCTGCAGTATCACAGAGGAGGTAAATCACCCTGGAATTTTCTGTGTGCATCTATCACAGCACTTCATTAAAAAACTGCCCAAGGTTTGCCCACTTATCAAATGCTGAACCATCCTGCTGAAGCATCCCAGTCAGCTACCCATGGGTAATAATGGGACTTTTTGTCCCATCACTCCCAAACCAGAGCTATGCATCTATGTATTAAATCAAAAGCAATTCCTCTCATCACCATTCCATTAATTAATCCATAAAGATGTTTATAAAAACACAAAACAAATGCTTTTCCAGATCCTTAACCTGTGACTCTAATTCCTATAAATCCCCGTTTCCTGCACAAAAGATTTTTTCATCCTTAAGCCTTTTTTTTTTAAGTCATCAGAAATGCATCTGACCTCAAATGGAGCCATTTGTGCTCTTTCCTCTTCACACACTTCCCCTGCAAAAAGCAGTTTATGCTAAATCAAACAGCCTGCTTCATGCACCAGCTATGATTGGGCAGTTGGGCAGGGGAGGTTTTGGCAGGTTTCTGTTATAAAAGGGCTTGTTTAAGCTATAAAACTCTTCTTAATTTTCAGATAAATTTACTGCTTTAAAAGCTGCCAGACTTAGTGCTAGAAACTGAGAGTCTGCACAGAAATGCACGACACATACAGAATATCAACTGGCAGTGCAAGCTCACCTCATCCTGCCCTTTCAGATGTAGTTCAGAAGCTCAGTTAGTGCAGGATTAGCTAGCTACCCTCCTGATGTGACAGGCTAATTCAGTCTCTTCTCCCCTCTCACTTCTTACCTGGTCAGCCAAGTCTGGGAAAAGCTTTAGTTTGTCTCTAGGAATAGTGTAGGTGTACCCTTTTCTCTGACTTTTATAGTCAGTCACAGAAAAGCCTCTATTCCTCATGCTTTTGTTAGTGTAATCTTAAAAAAGAAGAAGAAGAAAAAAGTTAATTTATGGTTTCCTGTGGGTTTAGTTGGCTTGGTTGAAAAATGTTTATTCTGGAAGAAACATTAGCCACTAGAAGAGCTTTTTCCTCTGAAGGTATGTTTCCTGTTTCCCAGCAGTAATTTGAGGGTAGCTTTATTAATCTGTATGAATATGTTCTAAACATCATTCTTCTAATGGAGAGCAAATTAAAATGAGACACTCTTTGCATCTCAGTAACAATACAATATAGTTCTCCCATGTGATTTCCCATTCAAATGCTACTACTTCACAATTTGCATTAAAGTGGCAATGATGTTTAGAGAAGATAGAAAGGCAGAAAAAAGGATATTGCACTGAGTGCTTAATCATGTCTTTTGTTTGTCTTCCAGAGGAAACAGATTTTATTGGAAGAATTGTGGATTTAATCTTCATATAATCATAGAATTAATTTTGTGATCCATTTCCTTATAGATGATTTCAACCAGTTGTTATAGCAGGCAGTGCTGAGCCCTGGACCTAGCAGTTGGTGTACCAGCCATTGTCCTCCCTCTCTCAGAGGCTGCAAAATGTTATGATGATAGTCTGGCCTTGTTTGCATAAATGGCCTTTCTGCTGTCTTTCTGTGTCAGATTATTCTAATGCAGTATACTCAGAAATACTTTGTCTCTCTCTGCTTGCTACGTGCCTTCAAATTTATAGACACTAAAATATGATATATGTGTATACATATATGCATAAAATTTTGACAGACCGTCAAAGATCAATGCCTACATCTTCATTATCTTCTAACACTGTAACAATCCTGGAGAGTTCCAATAATATTTATCTATTTTTGAGTTACATTGACTCACTATTAAGCAATTCTTATTCCTTTGGTTGTCTTGTCAGCATTAGTCTTAACATCTTCCCTGACACAATACAATAATTTTTCATTGATATTACCAGCTATTGGAAATTAATTTCTCTCAGCACAGTGCTGGATAAAGTGAACACAGATCTGTCTGAGGGGAAGTTTGCACTCCCACCCAGCTTCATCTGAGCCCTCTGTTGTTAAACCTGATCCTTAACAAGGCTGGGCAGGAGTGTGAGTGACTTTCCTGGGAGAACCTAATCTTCCATCACCGTGCAGCCCTGTGCATACATCTCTCATTGGCCCACCACATATCAGCTAACCCACTTGAATTCACAGCTTTTTACTTTGTGTTTTTTACCTATGACTTTGTAAAGTCTGGGGCAGCAGTCACAAGGAGCAGCCCATTTGATAAATCTGCAGTTTCTCTCCTCAAACATCAAGGTGAAGGACACTTGCTCTCTCTTGCCCACTGCATTCTCTGCAGCAAAAGTTAACTGCATCAGAACAGAGTGCCTTGGCTCTGCCAAAGCCATCTGAACACTGACAAGCACAAGGACCCTGGTGTGAATTCATTCAAAGGTGATCAGGGTATAGATAACCAAGATAGGCTCTACCTGAAAATGCAATATACGTGAGAGTAGGCTAAGCTGAAAATAATATATAAGTGTAGCTATTTTTAACCATGTTGTGTGCCTTTTTAAAATGAAGCCAAACTTGAGCAGAGATGTCTATTTGGCTGACATTATTAAATGGAATCTTTTAATCACTCCAGTTCATGCACAGTGTTCATTCATTCAGTTAACATTGAAGTAGTAGGAGCTGTAAATTTGTATAAATAATCCTCAGCAATCAGCAAGGCTTTTAGATGTCAGCAAATGAGAAAATCACAAATCTGTTCCGTGTACTTCAATGTAATAATTGTGAGGATGATAATAGTAATAATAGGTATAGGCAGTAAAGAAAAACAAGACTGTATTGCCATCTTGGGGTTTCTGATGACAAAGCAAGTATTTAGTTTTGTTGTCAAAATTTAACCAAACAGTTTAATTCTCTCATGGAAAAAAATATACAAACTAACAAAAACCTTTAAAAAGCACCCCACAATATAAATTTTAGTGTCCTTGAAGCAGACAGTACTGAGTAAGTGACCAAAAGTTTCAGTCTACTCTAGTTTACATGCACATACCTGCATTTTAGTATTTACATCCATGCATACTAGCATTTGGTTATATTTTTGGCATGAGTGCCTGATTTAGTGTGTACAGCTGCTGGCACTTACTGTTAAGCCTTTATGGTGCTTGTGGATTTAAACTCTAATTCAGGCAGAGATTTATCTCCTGTTAAACATCAAAGCTAGCAAATATGCTTGCATTTTAGCTAGCATTGCTGCTGCCACCCAGAAAACACACTGATAAGTTAACTCAGAGAAAGCTCCAGGAATGAGTGTAAATGCTGAGATCTTGTGAGTTCATCTTGAGGGTGTTTTTCCAGCATCTCCATGTTTATTGGAGGAAAAGTAAGTCTATGCTCCAAAGCAACTATGAAGTACACAAATTGTTATATGTGTGCAATTTAGAGGGTTTAAAATTAGACCTAGTCTTGAAAACGGTGAACTTTCTAAGAGGTAGCTTTATAAGCAAAAGAAATTTCCCTCAGAAAGAAATAAAAATATTTTAATTCATAAAATGAAGCATGTTCATATGTTTTACAAGAGACTGGCGTTAGAGATGAAAGTTATTTATTTCTATTTATATTTTCCATCTCCAGTATATTTACCACAAATATCTTTCGTCAGATTGAATGCTTTTGACACATACCTCAGAATGTTGACATTATGATTCAATATTCAGTCAACAGTGTTGCAGATTTTTTTCCACAAAGTATTCTTTAATTTCAGTGGAATGCCTGGTCATGTGTAACTATAGACAAATCCATTACCAGTTTATATTTTAACTATCTCCACTATACTACTATATACTACTTATTTAGAATGATCACCCCTTCCAGTATAATATTTGTCAGACACTTTTGCTTCTTTGCAAACTTTTTTCTCTTCAGTTTGGGGGTATGGATACTGTGGGGTTCTCAAATGTTACTTTATTTATTCATTAATCTACAATACAAATAACAATTCCATTTCCTCTGCTCTATCCTTTTAAGCACATCTTTCTCTTGCCTTGGAAACAGCACACTCTTGATCTTTCTAGTCAAGTCTGGTTTCTTTTTATATGAAGACCAAAGATAAGAGCAAAGAATTTCTATAGTCTATCCTATCATTTCAGTGTCTTTCTGCCTTAAAGAGAAACTTTTTTCTTGCTCATTGTGAAACTAGCAATTTTCTTGTTGCTACTTATTCCTGTGCCATTTATTGCATTCTCTAATTTCTGTAATAGATTCACACTTTCTTAGCTGTTGATCATGCATTGATTTTTCAGTGCATAGTCTTGTTCATACTTCCCAAAATTACTTCTACTCTCACTGTAACTGTTCCCAATGAGCAAATTTTTGACAGTTTCTTGCCGAATAGTTATGCTTTTCTCACACTGCCTTTTCCAAAATTAAATTTAAAAAGTTTTCTCACTCTTTCAGAATTTTTTCATGTGAATTAACCCCTTTCATTCATCATTCTTTTATCTAAATTAGTTTTGATTACAAACCAGATTACCCCAGTGGTGCTGGATTGTTAGATACACAGCTGTTTGTGATACTAATAATTAAGGTGTACAAACACTTTGTATTTTAAGAACAAGCTTTCCATTGCTCTTGTTTGTTGGGCTGAAGTGTTGTTTATGGATCACAAGCTTTAGCAAATAACAGTAAAAAGACATAGTGTTTGCAAAGTCAAGAATAAAAAAGTGAGAAGGCTTCAGAGTCCATGCTGTTGGGACACCCTAAAGTGATACTGCAATGTATCTGCCTTTTAATGAAATCTTTAATCTCAGGTTGCATGTTGTTTTCACTGAGGAAACATCCCTGAGCCAGTACTGAAGATGGACTTTAGAATTCAATCTGTTTTGTGGAAGGGATGCAGCTGCTGCCTGCAAAAGAGCTGATGATGTGAAATGAGGGGGGAACAGAACAAGTGTGTTTGGGAAAGCAATTATGGACATAGGTGTGGACAGAAACTGCAAGAACAGCAAGGCATGGAAGAATTGCTCAGAAATTAGAAGACAAGGGAGAAGGATTTACAAGAGGAAGGACCAGGAGAAAATCAGTAAATGAGGGGAAATACCAAGATAAAGAACAGCAGGAAACTCTCAGTGTCAGCCACCTAGTACTTGCTGACAATGTCTGCCATTGCATTTAGAGATGAGGAATTGGGTGAATATGCCACATTTCACAACTCTAACTCTGCTAAAGAGAGTACCATAGATATTGTATTGGCACACAGTGTTGTATTGAAAATAATACAAAAGACTTACACAACATAAAAAATGGCTGGGGTCTGGAAAAAAAGCAAAAAATGGAATGTGTAATGCTGTTTTCATATACATTTTCATCCTTTACTACTGCTAGGTAATATAAGACCAAAATTTTCTTGTCCTGTTATTTAGACACAAAGAAATCCTGCCTTTCAAAAAAACATGTTTGTATCACAGCTACTGTGCTCCTGAGCACCTGCAATCCAGCAATTTTGAAATGCTGAAGTAGCAGTTCAGGGGAAGAGTTCAGGGGAACAATCAGGTTGTGTCACATCACAGAAACTAATGCAAATAAGGGTAATATAAAGCAAAACAGGATGACAACAGCATTTAGGTACAGGAACACTGTACAACATGTGCACAAAAGCAGGACATAACACAATAATTCTGTGGCTTCACTGAACTAAGAACATTTATTTTCCCTGTTTAAACTTTTCTTAAAATTAGTGCTTGTTTTATAATATCATGCAATATTTTCTTAAATGGCATGAGGGGAGGCTTGTATTTATAGGTCTGCTACAGAGATGCTTCAGCTGCACACCAGAGCAAGTGTGTACCAGAGTAGCTGGAGAGCAGCAGAAGCAGAATTATCAAATACCACTGAGCACACTCCAGTGATTAGGAGTGACCTGAGGCAACACATTCCAGAGAAATGTCACCAGAAACAATTCTTTATTATAAACTTACCAGGCTGTGCAGATCAGTGAGCTTTAGAAAGAACTGCTACACATGCTGCCCTGCCAATGCTTTGCTGCTTTCTTATTACTCAGTGATAAAGTAAATAAATTGGCAGTATTCATCCTTTTTAAATTGCATGTTACTTAGAATAATGAGATTCCTTTCATCATTAGCCCTCCAAAAAAAATTCTTGCAAATAATGCAGAGCTTCTTTTAAATTTAATGTCTTGATAAGCTAAATTGTTAAATGCTAGATGCTATGGAATTACATTTGGTGTTCTTTAGAGTGAATGCTAATTAACATGTAAATTAGCAATTTAACCCTCTTTAAATTGGGGAAAAAGCCCATGGGACACCTAATTTCATAGTTGTTAATGATGGTCCAACGACTGTAGAATTTTTCTTAAGCATTTCATTATATATAGAATTACAAAAGTACACTATCAGATTTTGGCATTTAAGACATAGCAATAACCAGAATGTCAGAGGAAGTGCTTTTCATTACTGCCTGTGTTATTGTTCTGTCTATTCTTCTCAGATGGTATACTTTTTAATTACTAAAGTTTTAAAAGTAATTTTCTTAGCAGGAGGAATGGTTGATGCAGTGTGATGGATGGCTTATTAAAATAAGCAAGGAATTGTAAGGATTGCATTTGTAACAAAACTAAAAATGATCATGCCAAATCACAGAAAAATACAAAATTACCCCTCAAGTATAATTTTTAATTTTAATTTTGTACAATAAATTTTCACTCAGAAAATGAAGGAATACATTCTTCTACAATTATATTTAGATAGAAGGTGCAGTTAACCTGGTAGAAACTCAGCATGTCTGGTTCAAATAATTTCCCATTGCTTCAAATTTTACTGCCATTTAAAATACAGACAAAGAAAAAGATCCCAAAACTAAATTAATCAAACCATATGTTTGACTTTTTTAACATGGCAATCAATGCTAATTGAAACAAAAACAAAAAATTGAAACAAAAGGCTTCCTAAAACATTCCATTCAAATCTAAAAAAAAATAAATTGTTTTGACCAAGCATACTTCTTTATCCTAGTACAAAAAACAATTATCAAAATGAACATATTCCTCTTTAGTTCTGAGTTCTGGAGAGCTAATCCACACGTAACATAGAATATTACTTAATTAAATGAGCTAGGCATATTACTTAATTAAATGAGCTAGGCATGTAGAACCTAAATATTTATGTTTAGATTATTATTCCCTGTTAACCTTTAGGGCAGCCAGAACGAAGCCATGCCTGTATTATTTAATAAATAAGATGATTTTTGTTGGGTGGTGCTTTCCTTTCAAACATCTCTCTATTCAGGGATACAGACTGTTTCCACTATTTAAATACCAGATACAAGGACAGAAGAAGCAGAATAAACAGCATGTTTGCTCTCTACTTCTATGCAAAATGTTAGCATCCATGTGGAACTGTCTGCTCACCGTGAACCAACAAGAACTGGGCAGCACTGAGAGTAGATGTGCATTGTGTTCCCTGTGCCAGCTCCAGACTGGCAGACATTGCACAATGCTGGGTGAAGGCCACACATTCTGCACAGCTGGTTGGGTTTTTGTGTTAAATCAGTAGATCTGGAATGCCTGGTGTCATTTTGGGGTCAGGGCCTCCAGTACCTACAAACAGTGAGGTGAGAGAGGCACAGCACTGCCAGATGGAACTGGAGCTCATATCTGAGGAATGACTTTGAGACTAAGGTATTGTTCAACCAGATTAAGGAACCTGTTCCACAGGATATGCCAGCCATGCACATATCTTACCTGAGGCAGTCCTGTGCCATAATCAATTTTTTTGGAAATACAGCAATTAGCTGTATGTTAAATGTTAAATGTTCACAGACAAATTACATTTCTCTTGCCTTCTACACAACGTTTGAACTTGCTGATAACTTTCCCTCACCTGAAAAAAATGATAATACCTTTAATCCCATTGACATACACAAAGTATATCTGGCAGTATAAACATCTGTCTAGAATCTTTATCTATTATAGCTCTGTTCATTTCTAAAATGCCTGCACCTTCCAAGCAGGAATTAATATGCAAGAATGTAGCTGCACAATTGATTCCTGTGGAGCTTTAAGTCATGCTTATCAGCTTTGTTTGTGTTCAAGGAGCCTTACAATGTCCCTTGTACATCTTTAAGGGGCATTCCTAGCAGAAACAAATATTTTAAAGCAAAATATAAACATATCTATGCATCACCAAGACAGCAGTAAAAAAGGTGAGATTAGTAACTTATTATCCTTTCTTAGTTAAATGCATTAATTAACATGTTTTAATATACCTCTAAGGGAAAAATAAAGAAGGTAACCAGACTGATTATAATTTCACATTTTTTTACAATTTTATATTTTATATTTAATTCATCAGAAGCCATTAAAAAGACAAGGGCTCTTTAAGCAGATTCTTAGATTATATTTCAAGGGAATAAATAAAGAAATGTAGGTGGCATGCACGTGAATATCAAACAAACATACTAATGCAGGTGATGGGACAGTAAAAAATATATATTTGTTGAAAAGGAACCAAACCAAAACCAAACCAAACCAAACAAGCCTAAACAGTAATTTTTCAGGAAATGTTTTTAGAGTGGAATGGTTACTCAAGAATGTGATAAAATCAAAACTATATTTCATACAGAAGTTTTACATCATTTAGTTTCAATCAATATGAAATGGTTCATAAATATTGTCATAGTTTGCTTCAGCAGTGTTACTTTAGAAAAATAAGTTTCAAAATTTCTTTTAAGGTATGTAATAATACTTTCATAAGGTATGCAATAACACTTTCATAATATTAATTATAACACAACCACTCCTTTTGTTCTTTATTCTTGAGATACAGAAATTATGAAAATTGCAATTTAAGACTTTATGTTGCATTTCTCTTTAGATACATTAACATCAAGCTACTAGATATTGTCATTTTTTGTATCAATATTCCAAATTTTATTCTCTAACTAAGACTAAAAAGTAAAGAAATCCCATATATCAAGGTTTTCTGCACAGCAGCAGTTCTTTTTAACAAGTGTGTTAGTATAGAGGAATTGACAGACACTCCCTGGAACCCTGTGACATACATTATGCTTATAGTCAGCATTTCTTGGCTTGTTTTCAGCTCTCAGCATGTTGTTGGATTCCAAATACTGCTTCCTTCAAAAGAGACACCTAAATACTTAGGTTGAAAAGTCACATTGAATTGATGTGTGTTTACACTTTCCACTTGGGATCCGTGGTATTCAATAGGGTTGAATATAAAAAATTAAATCATTTCTGGCAGAAGAAAAACAACGTATGGCTTGTGTTCTGAACCTGCCCTGAACCTCCCATCTTAGCCCAGATTGTGTGAATATCAAATCAGAATTAATTGAGAAACTGTAGGGTAAAGTGATATCTCGTTTAGGGGTGAACCAATGCAGTTTATTAAGGAACACAGTCTCCCCAGGCAAGTGGTCACAGCACAAAGCCTGAGAGCTCCAGAAGTGTTTGGAATGCTCAGGCACACCATGTCAGTCGTGGGGTGGACCCAATCATCTGGCTCAGAGCATTCTGTGAGTCTGTGATACTTACCAACACTTGCATGCAAAACTAGTGCCCAAAAGGTAAAACGTAATTTTTACCTTTCAAAAGGAATCCAGAATACTCAGATTAATCCCATCTTTACTTCAAAGCTGCATTAATTCTTCTCATCAGCTCATAATGACCATCTTTTCTGAGTTCCCTTTCATATCATTTGAGTCTGACTTACACCAAGCATTCAATTCATTGACATAATCTTGGCTCTCAATAACCTGTGTCAGATTCTGATTTGCTTCCCATTTTGAAATTTAGCACACCATAATGTCCATTTTCTTGGTTAAAAAAAATGGAAAAAAAAATTAAGATCCTGGCTTTAAGTTTGAAAATAATATTAAATTGGAACAGTACACATGTCAAAAAACAAGTCATAGCCTAACACATCTAGATATGGAGTGCATCAGAAGTATAGAGAAATTGTTACAGAAATTTTGTTATTTCAGGGAAATGAAACCTTTTTTTCTTACACAATTCTTTTATTGTTGCAGAAGGTCTCTAAAGCTAAACCTATAATATGTGGAAAAAATAATCAAGTTTTTTTTCAGAAATTAAAATTATAACATTTAACCCAGCTGCCCTAATTCTCCTAGTCTCCAGAATAATTCCCAGTATTGTTTTAACTCAGCTAGTCTATCATCACTATTACCATATTGTGTCTGCATTGGTGCATATATTAAGAGGCTTCTTTTTAATTTCAGTACATATACTCATGGTATTTCTCCTTCTTTTGAAAGAAAGATTTAAAATTCAGTGGTGAAGGAAAGTATGGATTACTGGAATAAGAAACCATTTTATAAATAAATGAGCAACTTTAAATTTTACAGGAATAAAAATTTCATGGGAGAGAGCAGTAAAGTTTGCTTAACAAGTTCTTTGTGTCAAGTGATAGGAAAGAATTTGAAAAGTGACATAATATTTCAGGAATAGTGAGTGATATATCATCTTTAGACTATTAAACAAGCTCATATCTACATGAAACACATGTCTAGGTGTGTTCACAGCATCATTTGATGTAAGAGTGAATACATACAGACATTATCTGGAACATGGCTAGGAGGATAACATTAAATGTTACCTCCCATAACTCCAGAACATATAAGTGGGTAAGAAAAGTAGTACAGGATTGCTTTTATAAAAGTATATCATATTCATTTCTACTCTTTTTTCAGGGAGCAGTTCCTAGAATGCTGTTAAAAATTTTAAATTAAAGCATCACAATTGAAGTGTGTCAAGTTTCAGCCCAGTGACATGTTGCACACCAGTAAGTTCAAAGGGACAAAATATAAATCAAAAGTTGCAAATAAGTAATACCTTAAGCACATAGCAATAAAAAGGGAGGTAGATAGGACCAAAATATCTTGACCTTTATAAACTGGAAAATTAGGGCATTCACTCTTCATGGTTTGGTCTTTTTTTCCATGATGCACTGAATTTTCTTAAGAAGCACTTTATTGCTCTTATTATTTCAGAAGGAAAAGCTGTTTAACTGGGAAGAGAGAGAATAAGCCAAGTAGGGGGAAGAAAGGACACTAACATCAAAGGAGAGAACACACAATAATAATGTGAAACAAAATTTGGAAAATAATTAAATAAACTATAAAATATAATGAAAATAACCTTTTTAAAAGTCAGTACAATGCACTGAGATGTGTTCTCAGAAGATTGCCTCTGATAATCAAAGGCTAAACCAGGCTCTTGAATTATTATCCCTGAAAAAAACAAACCAGAAAAAAACAAACCAAAGGAAAACAACCAACCAAAAAAAACCAAAAAACAAAACAAAAAAAACCAAGAAAAACCACACAAAAAAATCCCAACCTCTGCTCATCTCTTTGGATAGAATATTAAAAAAAAAAAAAAAACAAAAAACAAAAAAACACCAAACAGCAACCAGCAACTGGAACATAAACTTCTACTCCAATCCCATGCATGAAGAAATTAAAATTAACAGATCTTCCATCTGAATGAGCTGCCTCTGTGGGCCACTCTTATGATAAGAAAAGCACAAATACATTCATCCATATTATGGATCTCTAAAAATAATAACATTCATTAAAGCTGATCTTTAGTCTATATGTTATTAGCATTCTGTTGATCAACAGAGATATACAGGAAAAAAAAGAGAACAATTGTATTTAGTGAATGCAAATAAAATATTTGCATATATCTGTACAAATAACAAACTGTAACATACACTTCTTTCAGGAATTTAGTTTAATAAAGGTAGATGAGCTTGTAAAATGAGCCAGGAGGAGAAAATCAAACAGAAAAATGTGAGAGAGAATAAAGAAATTTTAAAGAGAACTTAGCAGATGGTTTAAGAACCCAAATCCCAGAACAGAAAAAGACCAAATAGGTTATAAACAGCTAATCTCATTTAGAAGGAAAGTCAATTCTCTCTGTCTTAAATTTATAATAAAGGAGAAAAAGGAAGAATGGATGGTAAATACTATAAATCACAAGTGTAGAAATTGGAAAAGAAGTGATGGAGGAAGTAAAAAGGGCAAAAGAAAAATCTGTAGTCGTTAGAGGTGAGGGCAAGAAAGTTTCTGAAAATGTATTGAGAACATAAAGTATCTTCTGGTCCAAACTGAAATTATTTACTTGTTAGCAGTGATATAGAAGAGAATATTCAATAGAGATTTCTGTTGTATACTTGGAACAAAGCTAGATGCCTTAGCCACATCCATGATGTCTATGGTGATTGTGAAGTACCACTCTATCAATAGTTAAGAAGGACCTTAAACAACATATTCTGGAAATAAATATTTTTGTCTCAGCTGGTTCAGGACATAAACTCTCCAAATAATTAATTTTGATTTTTAATGAGACTCAGAGCACCAGAACAAAAAACATCAAGATAGATGATGCCATGGTAGGATTTAAAAAGAATAAATATGAAAAACTGTCATTCTCACATTAGTGCCAGGGAAAATACTGGCATGACTGATGTGGGTCTCCATAAAATGTTGAAGAATTTTAATGTATTTCATTTAATTTATTATGGATTATAGAAAATAGCTCTTGTCAAAGTAACTTAAATCCATCAATTTATCTGGATGTCCCCTGTCTTGTGTTAGTGAGAAATTTTGATTAGATGATTACAAAATTCCTTGGTGGTCTTTTCTGATTGAGCAAAACTGCAAGAAAATGTCATGTATTAAAGCTCCTTTACTTTGAGCAGGCATTTTTTAATAGAATTCCTGCTAAAATCCTGGTTACCTTTAACCATCCTAACATCCAGAAGAGCTGTCTATTTAAGCAAATACAAAAGAAAGAATATTTTGATTTAGACTGATTTAAAAAAAAAAAAAAGCCACAATCTAAAATATTTTCTGTAGATAGCTATTAAAAAAGTAATATTTTACTTCCTTCCTATATTTGATGAGGCTTCTGCTTCAACTCCCTCCAATATCCTTCACACACCTTTTTCCAGTCCGTAACTTTTCATCTAAAATTTGGTGACTGTTGGCTGTAAGCAAGGTTACATTTATCTCAAAGGTTACATTTACCTATTAAAATATCTCTTTTTAGTGGTGGACTTCTCTTGTAGAGCACTTCAAAGTCTCTGGTTGTGTCAACTTTTCCTCTGTGTAAACTATGAACATGGCACAATAATTTGGAAGAGGATTATCCTTTATGGTCTGTTGTTGTCCCCTCAGCATTATCAGGGTTATCAAGAGTCAGACTATTATACAGATAAATCAAAATTAGGTTTAATTCACATGTCTGATTTTTATTTTTTTTTTAATGAGTGTATGAAGAGTTAGAGGTGATAATTAAGCACACATACCTGTAAGTGTAGATTCAGTCTCCTCTCTGCTCTTTCTGGAATTCACTCCATCTCTCTATGCCTTCATTTATTTATTTCTAAAATGAAGTTTTGTAAGAAATCTGAGGTCTATGTATGAAAAGTTTTATTTAAAATCCACGTATGGACATTTCTACTCTCATTTTTGTTACTCTGAAAGCGTTTTAACCACATTGAAGAAAGATTGAGTCCAGGTTTTGGAGTTATATGTAGAATTCTGTAAGTTAGATTCTCACTGTTTTCATTAAAATGTTGGTGATTTTTTTAAGCTGCCTGCTACAGTTAAAACAAAGATAAACAAAGTGGTGAGACAAGCTTTAAAAACATGTACAGTCTTAAATATTTTAAAAATAAGATTACAATAAATACTGAAATTTTTGGAAGGAGCAAGTCTTGCACAGGATCTGTGATGCCAGTTTCTTTTCTTTTATCTGGTTAAAGGAGAAGGAAAAAGAAACAAAATATATGATGGTGGTTTTGATCTAAGAAAGGTCCAAACACCCTGACAAGTGAGGCAATATATGAACTCAAAGGGAAGATACAGACCCTGCCCCAAGTGTTTATCATTCAAATTCTGGATAAACTGCTCTGTATTCCACAGTGACACTAAATACACCCAATCAAAGTACACAGTTTGCAGCCAGCCTGGTGGAGCCTATGACAGTATGTTTGCTGGAACTGATAGAAACACGAGTGGTCAATAGCTCAGGCTTCCACAGGATGAGTTGCTGGCACAAAGTGCAAGTTCTGTCCCCTTCCCTATGGAAACATCCAAACACATCTGCTTCAACTTCATTTGGGGGATTCTTATGAGAAAAAGAGTTGGATCTTTTAAAATGGAAAGCATCCACAAACAGATGCTTTCATCCAGCAATAGATGAAATCAGTTTAATTAGTGAAATATTTGCAGGTCTGGTCAAACAGTAAGAGTTTCTCTGAAGAAACAAGCCCTCCAAAGGGCCATCTGAAATTTACCCTCAGGTTAGATCTGTGATCAGCATCTCATTCATTGATAGATGGATTCTCTAGGACACACCTGAGGACTGAGTTTTCCTTCCTCTTGCTATCATCTCAAGCCCTAATCCAATCAGACCAGGATATTTTCTTTTTGTCTTCTCATTTACTTCTCCTACCAATATTAAATCTGTTACAGCTGACTACAATATAAAATATCCTAACAAATAATTACTTCCACACACTTCAAAGAGTTCTGTAGCTATTTATGGGTAAAACAAATGAAAATTTATCAGCTAGTTTTTGAGCTTCATCTCTTACTGTTAATTCCTGTATATAATAGCTTTTCCAATTTATTTTTAGGATTTTACTTACCATAGTAAAGGCAAATTCCTTCATTGTTGTTTACCCACTTTCACTTAGCATGGTAACACAAGGTAAACTTTGCATATGGAGTTTAATTATGTTCTCTAGTGACTACCATTCTCATTTGATGGTTTGCAGTGTGAAATCATTTTACAAATAATGCATTTGGTTCCAGTTTTAATATTACAGGCAAGAGAATAATTACTGAAATTAACATTCCCTTTTACCTCTATTAACCCTTCTATGGTGAATTTGGTCAGAACTAATTAAAGAGCCTTTTTGCTGAGTGGAAATAAATCTTTAAAGCAAATCAGGCACTCAAACACTTGCATTAGTTCAAGGACTTCAGCTCTAAGAAGGCTCTCTAAATATAAGAGAAGACATACACTTAGTGTGGTATACACATTTATACCTGGGGCTGGAATGCATGATGAGTAGTTAGGAGGGTGCATTGTGAATGATATTACAGAAAAAAAAATATTCTAAATGTAATGGGGAAAAAATAATTTATGCTAAATTGACATTTTCTAGCTTAATACATAAAAAGCTATTTTTTCTCAAAAATGCCTTCTATTTCCCTCCATGTAGTTACACTGCTTGAAAAAGAGGATTTGCTACTCAGTGTAGTTGCAACAACAGTTCTTCTTCCCAGAATCTGAATCAGTTAACACTGAGAATCTGTAAAATCTATATTATGGCACAGTCTCTGGCAGAATACTCAGAAGTAATACTGTCTCCCAGTGCTATAACTCTATGGTCCTCAAATTGAGACACTTGCCAGTTGAGAATGAGGCAAAACAGTTGCTGAGTAGCTCAAATTTCTCATTTGTTGTTACCAGTTCACCACTCTTGTTTGCTTTCTTTATTTGGCAGTATGTTTTCTTTAACCTTAATTTTTTGGCTGAAATTACTGCTCTCTCTATTATTCTTTTTCATCCTTTGCCAAGATCAGCTCCAGCTGCACCCTGACCTTCCTGACAACCGAGCAGCATCACTATGCTCTTCCCAGGATACCTGTCCCTGCTCTCATTACCTTTCCATTTCCTTCCTGCCTCTCCATTTGGTTTAGCCATGCCATTCTCCTCTCCTCTTACCCCAAAGATCTGCCTGCTTGGTTCTGCTGTCCCAAAGGGTAGTTTCTCAGGTGGGCTATTGACAAAAACCTTGATTCCTCCCACCACATTGCACTGATGGCAATGAGATCCCAGCTTTCCAGCAGAGCAGTGGGATCCAGCTCCTCTGGACTGCTGCCCATGCTGTGCATTGGTGCAAAGTCTGGGAGGTCAGCAGTGTCTCCTTCATAAAGGAACACCCTGTAGAAATTAAGATAGACACCCTTAATAATCTCTGTACACAAAAAGAAAGAGATACTTTTACATTTCACTTCATCCCTCTTGTTTTAGACAGCTGCTTTAAAAACAGGTCCCTAAAGTGCTTATTTCTTCCCAGTGGTTGTGAAGAAAGGCATCTGAAGGCATAGCAATCCAGGTAAACATTTACCTGCACAGAGAAGAATAGAAATCAGGATCATAACTCTGGATAGAAAGTAAACTCAGTTCTGCAAATGCAGCCAGCAGTCAGTATTCAGGTGCTCATAGGTCAGTGCAAGGCAAGTACTGGTCCAAATAAAGTGACAATTTTAAAAAGAACAAAACACAAACACCCAGACATTAAGAATGAGAATAAATTGCTAATTCCAGGTATTTGACCGCTGTTATTTGATGTCTAGCAAAAGCAGGCAGTGAAGATGCAGCTCCATTAACTCATTTAAACCTCCTGGTGATTCATATCAGAGTTCCAGGACGAAAAGCATAGATTCAGCAGTTTTTGACTGAGTCTTAGACAGAAGAGACAATGGGAGTCAGACCAGACAGTTCTAAGTAAATCTTTCCATGGCAATGAACATAATTTTTTTATTCTTCTAGTACTCTCTGTAAGTGTTTATATAAAAAAAGGATGATTTACTTTAGATATGGATACACACATATGTGTACAAAAAACTTAGAAAGAATAGAACATGAGTCTAAAAATGAAATATAACTACATGACAACTATATTTGTAGCAGGTGAAGGACAGAACACAAAGAAGCTATTAAATAAATCATATTTTGTTATACGTGCCTGTATTTGGATGCCCTGTTAAGTACCTAATTACATCAAAAATCAACTGCTGTGTAAAGCAGTGTTAATTTTCAAGCATGTCTGCTGAGCTTGGGGCTGTCATTCAGATACCTGCTCAATTGCATGCTCTTGTACCCCACCTGCAGAAAATATCTGTGTGCTTGTCTGAAGTCTGGCACAGGTTATTAGTGAAGAAAACCAGGGCTTTGCAGGTTCAGCAGGCAGTCCCATGATCTATCCAGCACAGCTGACAAATTTCATTATGACTTCTAACTAGAGCTCTGGCAGTGCAGCTTTGTTTTGTTTTGCTGAGGGGATGTGCAGGGAGAGCCCTTTCTCTCCTCAGACTGTAGAGCTTTTGATTTCTTGGATTTCAGCTCCAGTTGATGAGTTGTCTGCTATGCTTACATTTCTATTTCTTTACTCCTCTGACACATCCTGCATGCCATTAGAGAGCAAAAAATACTGCTGGAACTCCTATTCTTAGTGCTGGTCCATTTGCTTTTTTGATTATCATCCTAACTGTCAAAGAAATAAAATGGCATTGCTTTGCAGTACTGCACTTCGTAGTTCTTGGTTTCACACTGCTCTTTGTTTCCTTGACAGGTAGAAACTGTTTCTGTTTTTCCTCATGAATGCTTTATGTGTGATGCTGAACAGCTCCTGATGACAGCTAAAACATAGCAAGCTGCCCTAAAGGCCATTTTTAAAATGTATTTCTCTGCCCTTTCTTCACATTGGACATGTTAATAAGGCTCAAGAGTACCTATGTTTTTCTGTGGAGAATAGGATCTTTACAGCTAAAATATCTCTACACTCATGTAAATATTACCTAGATGATAGAACATTTGGATTTCTTCTGGGAAGATTCTCTAATTTCTTTTTTCAGCTTTGGCTTTAATATATGATTTGAAAAACTTATTTCTTGAACCAAAAGTAGCACTGTCTTACATATTCATCCATTTGACTGTAAATTGTAGACAATGAGGTTGAGGGAATGGAGTGCTATGTGACTGGCCTGGCAAGGGACAAGTGAATAGTGAGAGAGGGCACATAAAGGGTCAGGTAAGAGCTAAACGTGGTGGAGCAGCCATTTCTTTCCAAGAAGCTGAAGCCTGAGAGCTTTAAAGAGGACTTTGCAGCTGTCCTGTTTCAGTCTAGTCCAATGAAGTATGAGATATTTGGGGCTGATAAAAACTTCACAGAGAAACATACAGATTTGACAAACTGTAGATAGTTCTGATGGAATGGTTAAATCACAGACCTTGCATGGCCTGTTTCCACCAAGTGTTTTTCCACCTCTCTGTCATATTATGTCATTGCTACTGACTGGATTCTTTCATCTTATATGGACAAAAAAGAAGCTGTCATGTCTTTAGATGTTGGTTTTCACCCATTTGCTTTGTTGTCATCTATTGGCAAAAGCTAGACCTCTCTCCAGAAAGCAATTCTCTCGTGCATTTGCAATTTTCTTGACCTCTACAAGTTGAGGACTCTGCCTCCAGCCCTGTTTCCCAGAAGCAGGTGCATGTTGGTCAGTGTACAGCTCTGTGCCATGGCTAGACTGCTCCCCACACCTGAGCTGCAGAAAGCAGGGTTTGCTTTTACAGTGCTTGGTCAGCCTTCAATTTATCCTGCTGATTCATGTTGGCCTTTTGGCCCTGCTGGAGTGAAACAACAGCATGAGATGATGGCAGTGACCGGGGTGCTCATCTTTAGGTGCTGGTGGACAGTCAAAGAGGCAAAGATGCTCAAAGACAAGGAGCAGTTTAAAAATGGCTGTGATATCAAAACTCTTCTTAAAATCTATTTTGCAAAAACTGCTCCATAGAAAATTTAGCATTTCGTGGTCTTGACACAGTAGCTCTGAATTATCATAAGCACAACCCTGTCTGGACCAAGGGGAAAGGGAAGGCAGCATTTTGGTTTCAGTTCTAGTCCTCAAAGCTTCCAGTTTGGGCATCTGGCTGAGTACACCAGAGCTCCCTCCCAACTTCAAAACATTTTTCCCCGAAAAACTGGAGAAGTGGGGAAGAGGGAAGGCATTTCTACCATGGGGTATGAAAACATGGATCTGAACTGGGGAGCTGTAAGGTTAGACATGACTTGCTGACTCCTAGAGAGCACAGTGAACTCAGAGACAATTGTTTTTACAGAGGATGCTGTTGACTCTTTCTAGTTTATGTCTTCTCCTTAGTTTTCCTTATGTTATCAGTAGTGCAAAATTAGGCAATAAAGAAATGTAATAAAGGCAAAGAATGTTGCTCTCTCCATCAGCAATTACCTGATTTATAGATGAGTAAGGAGATTAAAAAATTGTAAAAATAACTATAAAATATTTTCCTGTTCAAATATTTCAGACAGTGGTTCTTTCCTTTGAGAAAACAATACAGCCTTAAAAAGGTAAAAAGCAACAGATAAACACCCACGTCTGTGTATACATATACAAGTAGAAAATTATAAAATATATTATATATAGGAGCTCAGAGTTATTCCAGTATATGCCTGTGGATTACATTTCAACAGGATGAATGTAATAGGAAAATGTTGACCTCATTAAATGGTTTCTAGTTTTGTGTCTGTATTTGTACACAACAGAACATTTGTGTATTCATAAGAAACCAAAAAAAGCTATCATTCATATGTAGGCATTTATCAGATAAATAGCAGAGGGCAAATTATGTTGTTTCCTTAAGGAAGATTAACATTTTCAATCTCTTCTCACTATTATAGTATTTTAAGTACACTTTTACTCTCCATTTACATACTAACTTCATGAAAAGTGAATAAATTGAGTTAGAGGAACTGTACTTGCTATGTACAGCTCTAATCTCTTCTGTTTATATTCCTTTCACACAGAGATTGAAGGATTTAAAACAAAGGGAATTTGCTCGAAATGTGGCTTCAAAGTCATGGAAAGATGAGAAGAAACAGGAAAAAGCACTCAAGAGACTCCACCAGCTCGCAGAGTTACGGAAGCAGTCAGAATGGCAAGTTTTTAAAAGTTGTTTGAGGTTTTAAAAGGTCCTCTTTCCTTCCTTCCAGAAGAAATGATAATATTTTTACTCCTACACAATATAATGTACAGAGATTGTGTGTACTGTAACCTGTTTTCAGCTGTCTTTAACACCAAATGATCCTGCTCTGCAAACCATACATTGAAAACCTCTGACTTAATTATATGCTGTTTGAAAGTTATTCATTTTTTCTCCTGTAGTTCTTCTCATGTCTTCTAAATGGAGTGTTTGGAAGGCACTTTTATAATATCACCATTTTGCCTTATTCAAACTGATCTGAAGAGATTCGTATGGCTGTCTTAACATTTGATCATAAGTTAATGGGAGAGGATAAACACTTTGTGGAGAATTTTTACTACTTTTAAGATATTGGGATTATTCTTCAGTTTCTCTGCAGGAAAATTTGAATGAAAAACAAGTAACTGAATTAAGTTTGCCTAATACTGTTAGCTCTATTGATTGATATCAAAATAGATAGAGGATAAGGATTGGAGTAGCAAACCTTTGAATTTGAGAAATCTCCTTTGTTTAATGACATCAAATGCTTCAGTAGAATAGATTGCCATCAGACCAAATGTTTATATTAATCTATACCACAATGAGTTAATCTGATAAATAAACTGGTGTTTTTTAAATTCATCTGAACACTACTGTACCCTGGAAATAACAGCATTCAGAGTTTATTACAAACTCTTTTTGGCCTATGTAATTTCTTTTGAGAAATCTGCTAAAATATAACAGTTTAGTGCTAATACATCACTTTTATGATTACGACTCCATTTTCATACAAATCTGCTGAAACAAACATAACTGCCTGTGGGAAGCTTCCTTTATGCCCACACACTTGAAGATGCAGCCTCAGACAGACCCATAATGTTGGTGATAATTGGAAAGCCAGAACGAATCTGGGAGGGAAAGAGCAGGTTTGCTTTTAGAAAGAGCCAGGAGTCCATAATATTTTGCACAGAGTGTGGAAAGAAGGAGCTTGCTACTCCTCCCTGTGATCACTAATAGGCTCAGGGGAGGCTGAAATGCTGGGATTTTGGTGGAGGGGTTTGGTGGGTGCACTCCCAATTGCTGAGAAAAGACAGAATATCTGCCTTGGTAAGCAGAAGTCTACACACATACAATTGTTGCCATCCCTGAGTACTTTCTCTCAGGGTTCCAACACAGTTCCTTACAGGAAGCTAATTCAATTTGACAACAAAATTATTGCTAATCTTGTGCACAGAAAAAAATTATTTTGCTATTCCAAGAAGACTTTGAAAATTATTCTTTTATATGCCTTCTCCAAGAGATAATTTTTTCTTAATGCACAAATAGGGGTTAATTTGTATCTCCCGATGATGAATTTCTGGCAAATGCAAATATACTCTCTGAAATGGGCACATGTTCTCATATTATGAGTTAACCCTACTCCAAGGAGTCTTTCTGCCTTTCCTGTTGTTGAAGATCAATGTATTTATGTAGAATTCATAAAATATGGTTGCCAATTATAGATAGCTTATATGTAAATCTAACAGTTTTAATTTATTTACATTTAATTAAAATGTTTTATATTTTTTATCAAACTGTTTGTTTAATCTTGCTCCAGTTTTTTTTCTTGTTACTGTTCTCTAGTACTGCATTGATAGCAAATACAGATAATTAGTCTAATGAAATGTGTGTTTAAAATATATCTTGGAAAAACACTTTTATGTTTAATGTCACATCTTTAATGGAAAATGGCAACAGTAATTTCAGTCTCAGTTAATTATCTGTTTCAAGAAATCAGTGGTTTGCCATTTTTGTTAAGGCCCTAGAATACGTAACATTTTTTTATGACAAGAAAACTAAATCACATTTAAAATCTGAGATATTTTGAAAAGAGGAATAATGTAATTAATGGAAGTAAAACACAGAAAATATGGCAAAGTCAAATCATTGACTTTGGCTGATAGTGAGACCAGTGAAGTTGTGATTTTTTCCCCACCAATGTTTGCTGACTGTTTTAGTGTTAATATCTCTTTGAATATTTTAAAAGTAATTTATTGTGGAATAATTTAAAGACAAAATAAGAATCTACTCTTTAAAAAAAGTCAAACAAGCACATTCTTCCCTAAGCAAGCAGAATGTTTATCTTTCTCTTCTTGACTCTGATTTTGCAGATGCTCCAGATGGAAGCATCTCTTTTGGAACATGGCACAATTTCCTTTTCAGTGGCCTTTCAGAAAACCAAGACTTACCACAGATCAGGTTCCCTTAAATATAAATTCAGAGTAAAACCAATATTTGTTCTTCTTGTACATGGCCATAACTGAAAAAGAACATTCATGTGCAGACATTAAAACCTGCAATTTTCTGTGTGTAAATACAATCTTGCCCATATAGAAGCCCAAACTGATGATAAACTGCACATTTGCCCTGTTGAATCTTAGCTTTGCCTTGTAAAAATTGAGTGACACCCTCCTTCACCAGACATTGTCAAATGCATTTTTGTCATAACTTTGTTATTTAATACAGCTTTTCTTTTTTTCTTTATTTTTTTACCTTAAAGCATCACTGGGAGTGGACCATTGCTTAAAGCCCCCAGATTAGTCCTGGAAAAGCAGCAACCCCCAGATGGCATTTTCCTCTACAAGGGCGGCAAGTTCACAGCAAGTT
This sequence comes from Luscinia megarhynchos, assembly GCA_034336665.1. Taxonomy (NCBI): domain Eukaryota; kingdom Metazoa; phylum Chordata; class Aves; order Passeriformes; family Muscicapidae; genus Luscinia; species Luscinia megarhynchos. Next base: position 25,267,336 of record JAPFBE010000007.1, on the reverse strand, counting down.
CTCAAAGAACCATCACACGTGAAGGACAAGGTTTCTCCAAAAGCATCCTAGAAAAACAGCAACTTATTATAAGCAGGCACCACCCCCCAGCTGAAAGACACCATGCTCTTGGAAATCACATCTCGCGAATGTTCCCAGATAGAAACAATATCTCTCCAAGGGCAGGAGTGTCTTTTTCATTCTCCAAAAAGGTCCCTTTGAAGCTTGAGTCCTCAGCATCAGTCTTCAGTGAGAACTCTGAGGAAGGAAATGATTGTACTGAGTCCCCCAACCATAAAAAAAAGCAAACAATTGAGGGCTGTCATTCTGTCACACTTTTGGAGGAACAACTGAAAGCAAGTTTGGATAAAGAGTCACCTATTACCCAAGACCAAATGGACTTGGATAACAGTGCATCAAGCCACGTAGCTGCAAAACCTAAAATACTAAAGGAAAATGATAAAAGTAGTGATAGGGAATCAGAAGAAAAATTCAGAGCTAATCCTTCATTTTCTAAAGTCAAAATACCACTTTCAAATTTGAATTTTTCTGCTTCATTGAAAGAAACAGAGCAAGAGAGCAAACTGAATGAATCTGAACAATTCTTGGAAACTCCCATTTCATCTTCATGCCATGCTAGCAATTTTTGTACACAGCTGAACACCTGCAAGCACAGCAATGCCCACCTGCCAGACCAGTCATCTGAGCTCCCACGACAGCCAGCACCTGAGCTGACCTGTTCAAGCAACATTAATGACAGTTCTGGAGTGATAAAAAGAGAAAGACCTTTGAAGATTACAGAAACCACGGATGGGAATTTGGAAACATTTGCAAAGGAGAATGTGGTTAAAGAAGTCAAGCCCCAGGCACTGCCTTTCCTCCATGTAGTGAGCAAAGATGGCACCACTGCTCTGCAGTGGCCCACAGAATTACTTTTGTTTACAAAAACTGAGCCCCATATTTCATATGGCTGTAATCCATTGTATTTTGACTTCAGACTCTCTTTAAATCACAGGGAGGGTAAACAGCATGAAACAAACAAAGCAAGCTGCAAAGAGCTCTCTGAAAATAAGACTGCAGATGAATATGAACCCTCAGGTTTAATAAAACACAAGCAAATGTCAAATGAACAAGATAATCAGTTGTTGAAACCAAAGAAGATGAAAGGTTCCCTAAACCCAAGAAAGGCCAAGCAAAAAGCTGAGTCAGACATAGGGAAAGAAATGAATGAAAACAGTCAAAAATGCGTTGCAGATTATTTGAATGAAAATATACCCAAAGTGCCTGCTTACCTTGATATCTCACAAAAGGATTATGTAACAGAAAAAAGTCTTTATACAACAACACTGAGAAGATCTTTAAAGAATCATTTCCATGGCTGTGCAAGAAAAACTCAGAACATTAGAAATGAAAGCATTTCCTTTTCTGCGTTTATGTCTAGGATTAAAAAGTCTGGATCTGCAAAATGTCGTTTACTTGATTCTGAAGAAAAATATGAGAACCAAAGTGACTCCAGATCCCTTCAAGATGTGGTCAGCTGCAGCAGTGACATAAGTGACAGTGGAAAAGACTCTAGTGGAAGTGACTTTAGTTGTAAATCCAGTTCAAACAGCAGGTGTTCAGATAATGAAGGATGTGGAAGTTACACAAGATGCTGGAGATTCCCATCTCCTCGAAAGTCCTCATCTAGCAGACATTCCAGCTATTCTGACACTTCAGTTAGCAGTACGAGTAGCTACATGAGCTACATGAGTCCCACATCAAACCATCACAGAAGAAACAATTTACTTTGTTGTTGTAAAAGAAAAAGCAAGACAGATGAAAGGCACAAATGTAAACACAGAAAGCACAAGTGTATTTTCACTTCAGATGATACAGACGAGGATTATCTTTGTCATAGTAGAAGTCACAGAACTAAAAACTGCATTCAGAGTGGCACAATTAAATATCGAAGATGTTCAAGACATAAAGTTTTGCAAATCAGAGACAGGTGTAAACACAGCAGATGTAGATGTCAGCATTTTGGCAAAGTGCATAGTAGGAGTAGAAGCTACCACAAATCCAAAAGTGGTTCAACCAGTGATTCAAGAAGCAGTGAAAGATCATTGAGCAGCAGAATATCAAGAGGCAGCAGTTCAGGATCCTTCTCAAAACAGACTGACAAACAGTGACAATAAAACAAAAGAGGATGCTGAGAAAGGTTCTAACACTGAACCAGGAAAAGCTGAAACTGCACATTCCAACTCTCTGAATATGAATAGTCAGTCTAAAATATTTGCCACCTGCTCTTCCAAAAACATGGCAAAAGACATATGGGGGAAAAGAAAGTCAATGACAGCCAAGTTGCTTTTAGAAAGAGTGCAATCTAAGAAAACCCAGGAACAAATGCATGATTCAGAGAGATTTTCAATCAGTAGTGCAGTAGAATTAAAGGATCACTCACAAAGTCACTTTGCTCTTCAGTTTTCATCCTCAGTAGATGACATTGCAATGTTACCTTTGCAAGAGAAAGTGCTAAGCATAGGTAAAAATGACATGGGACATAATGAAATCAGTTCATTGGAAAACAGTGTGAAGAAAAACAACTGGGAAGCATCAGAGATAACCAATGTTGCTCTTTCACCTGGAACTGATTATGATCATTGTGTTCTTAAAGACATAATTCAAATTGAAACAGGCTATCAGAGCCCAATCATAAAAAGGAACACAGCAATAAAGGAACAAACCAATCTCTTCATTAGTGAAATGCAGCCCTTTATACAAAGCTGTGATCCAGTACCAAATGATTTCCCTGGTGCTTTTCCCTCTTATAGATATTCTGTTGCTAATTCAACAGAGACCAAAGAAGAACTACATGATGTAAACATGGACTTGAACCGGGCAGAAGGCAGTTCAGACTCTTTCTGTGACAATGCTATGCAGAAGTATGGTGACACACTAAATGACCTAGAAGTGTACAGTAAATCCACCTCCCCTCCTTTAACACAGCAGCCTATCACATTTACACCAGAAGAAGTAGACAAATACAGGTTGCTGCAGCTGCAAGCCCAGCAGCACATGCAGAAACAACTTCTGGCGAAACACCTGAAAGTTTTGCCCGCCCCAGGACCAGCTGCCTTGTCTGCACCACCAGCAGTCGCTGCCCTCCCTGTGCAGCAGCAGGCTACAGTCACCACCATCCAGCACACGCTGCTGCAGCGCTTTGCTGTCTCCGCATCCGCGCACCCCCACGGCAGCCACCTCTCCCTGGCACCCCTGCACCCCCTCTCCCAGCCCCACTTTGGCCCCATAGCGCTTTCCCCATTAGCACCAGCCCTTTTTCCCACCCATCCTGCATTGCTGACAGGACACCCGCTGCACTTGGTTTCTACCACGCCCCTCCACCCTTCCCCTCTCGCTTTCCCCGCCCTGCCACACGCTGCATATATCCCAGCCTTATTTACACCACACCTGAGCACAGCCACGCCTTCTGCTATACACCCAGATCACTTAGTTCATCCCTTATTCCAAGGACAAGAGCCTCACTACTCTTGTTCTATCCAGACCCAACAGTTACCTACAACAAAAGAAGTTTTCAGTGTTTCTAGCTACTTAAATTAGCCCAAATGATTTCACCATGGCTCCAACCCAAAATTTAAATAGAATTAAACATTCAACATTCAATCCCATCTGAGGGGAAATCTGCTGTGTTGCTGAGAGCACAACAGCAATGATTTTGAAGTCCACAATCTGGCTGACAGCATCTGAATGTTGATTTTATTCTTGTATCACTGAGGGGAAACTGCTATAAAGCCTTTCGTGATACTGTCACAAGAAGGATGGGTGGCCAGTGTCATTCTACAGAATGTTTTAAAAGAATATTGTGAAGTCTATGTCAGTAGGAAAGGGACCACAGGACTCAGTCAAAATGGTATCAGTATTGACACTGATGAGGGATTTAAAGTAGCACAGTTTAAAGTTGAGCAAAGATTTGAGTTCCTGAGTTTGTATAGGAAACGGTGCCGGGTTTGGTTAAGACATTTTAGACTGAGCAAAAAATAAGCAGACCCTGGGGCTATCTCCTGGGCAGAGTAAAATGGGGAGGCTCAGAGGGAGGGGTGATGAGTTAACTAGAAGATGAGGATCACAACAACATCTTGAAGAAACTTTAGTGATTTCATCCCTGCATATGTTGCTTGGACAGTGCAAAGTGACTGCAGTCAGGCCATGGGTACATAACAAATATTCCCTTAGCACAGGGAGCTCTGTGCTGGCAGAAGCAGGCTGCCTCTTTTCTCCCTGAGCCAAGCATCCAAGAAGGCTCACTGAGAAGCCAAGTTCTTTGGCACTGCCTGTGTCTGGCTGTGTCACAGGGTACGTCAGGGTGAGCCAGAGCAGCCCAGAATTGCCAATCAGCCAGTGCTGGCTTTGAACCTCAGAGGTCCTTGGCCAAAACTGCAACTTGTTTTTCCTACCAAACTGAGCTCTGATGTGTGGAAGAATCTTTCCCAAAGAGTGTATAAATATTTTCATCCCTTTCACAAACAACAGAAACAATTGGCTGGTCCTATAAAATCATGCTGATATTCATAAAGATGCAGAAGTAGTATTCTGATCAAAAACTGGGTCTACAGGTTCAGAGTCAGAGAAAAACTTGTTCAAGTACTCAGCATTTAAAAGTACATTGAATCTAAACAAACGAGTCAAGATTCTCGCATGGCTTCCCAAACTCTCAACAAGTAAATTGAAATTACAAACCCACAACGTTTGAATGCATGTATCCAACCTTCAGAGTAATGTGTGGCTGAAATTGTTTGTAATAACTGTGTGTCTGGAAATAGGTGAAGGCTTCAGCATCTCTTTGAATGGCATAGTTTGACATTTTTTATAATGTTTCTAACTGAACACAGGATATTTAGCATGAAATTAGTTCATAATTATGGTTAGACTGCAGGCATGCTTCCCAATAAAATTGGACCATGAGGTATTCAACAGACAGTACCTGTTTGTTTGGATTAAAAACACTTGAAATTATTTCAATTCATTTGCAATTAAGGTAGTGCACAAAATGTATCTCTCAGAATCAATATAGACCATATTGAAAAACTTTTGGAGGAATTTTATTCCATTATATTAATCTACCTGAAGAAGCTGAAAAATCTAATTGCAAATAAGTCTTTAAAATACAACAGGACCAATTTTCTTCATTTTAATCAAAATACATTGATCCATTGCAATAAAATAGAATTGTTCTAGTTTCTGTCTTTCTGGAGCTTCTTCAGCATAAACTGGTAATATGCCAAACTTTTCCAATCACTTTACAAGTTGTGATTGCTAGGTTTTTATTGTCAAAGTAGCTTTAAATATTTGATGGTTTAGCTGATTTTTTGAAAAAAATCAGAAAAAGTATTATGGAGACTATGCAGAAGCAAAACATTTTGGTGTTGAAAAAGGTTGGTGGCACAAGCATCCTCAAACATATTTTGGTTTGACTCCCAACTTATTTTTTAGTCTCATTAACAAAATGGATTCATGCCATTTTAGTGTTACTTATCTGTATGTAAGTATCATATAAATTATAATTTTTCTCATTTAAATTGTAGAATAATTCTTTAATTGAAATTATTGTTTCACAATTGAGAAAGTCAAAAATTTTATTTGGGAAGAATGTAGAACTAAATGTTTCCAGTTTAACAATTTTTCCTTTCAATTTTGGCTGAAAATTTACCCAAAATAAGATCTGAATTTACATATAGTTTCTGTACTTCCAATACTTTATTTTCTGAGAACCAAACATATTTCAGTTACTCTGACTTAACATCTCTAAAAATCATTGCTTGCTTGGATGGAGATCACTCACTCAGTGGACCACGTGGAAACATTGGTTATAACTCTTTAGAAACATTCTGAATTAGACATCTAAAGTAGCAGGTCAAGCTGTGCCCTAGAAGGAGCTGACTGGGTTGCATGGCCATCACCAGCAGTCCAGGGATAATACCAGCATAAGAAATGCATTTCCAGCCCTACAAGCTTTTACATTTTTGGGGTCCTGTTTCATCTCTATTGAAGTAAACCCAGCTGTCCTCATTGTGTGTGAGAGTTCATTTCTATCCTGAGTAGATAACACCAAAATAAAAATATGCAACTGAAGGAATGATGGGCTAATCTCATCTTTAATGTGTGTACACATATTTTGTATTCCATTTCTACCAGACAATGTTAAAACTGTAGAAATTTCTGTGGCAAGAAACCTGAACAAATCAAACTTAACCATCCCCTACTACATAGATCATTTATGGAAAATAGATATATTTGTTTCCCTTGATGTATGCACCATACAACGGGACTCTAGAAGAAGTGAAATCATAGGATTTCCTAGCACCATTGTACAAACCAACAGGGTAAGGCAAATAAATTGGCAATGAAGATTAAATTTAACTCTTGGAACAATGGAAATTTGAGCTTTAAGATGTTTTAATGGGGAGAAAAAGAGAGATTAAGAACAGAAAGAGCACAACAGAAAAACAGTAATCACTGATTTCCAAACAAAGGCAACGTCCAATACTGTTCTTAGTGCACAGAAGGGATTTTCTTGGATAAATGTAATAAAGCTATTGACACAGCTGAAATTATATCTTTCCTCTAATTGCTGCCATATTTTTTCATCAGTAATGTACTTTAAATATATATCATTATAATTATTAAAAGCATTATTGAGCCTGATGTATGGAGCCGTGCTAAATTTTGGGTTTATTTAAACAGATTTTTAAAAGAGTTACAGTGTCATTATGGCAGTGATATACACACGCCAAGTTCATAATCTATTTTTGCTTGATTTTGTATTTTTGATACATAATCCAAGGAAAGACTTCATCCACACCTTAAAATTCCAATTAAAAAAAATTTCCTGAGTTAAACCATGGTAAACTTTTGTTGCTGTTGTTTGGGACTCTTTTTTTTTAATCTGATGCACTTCTGGAATACATTCAACACGTATATTTGTTGTGCAGATTTGCATAAAAATGCCATTTGATCAAGTTGATTTTAAAAGTGTCAAGTTTATATTTAAAACTGAATAATACTCTGGCTAGTATAATATGTAAACTAGTAATTTTGTTTTGTATTCTCTGTATAAAGTGTTTTATATTATACAGTAGCTAAGTGAATTGCACTATTGTACATGCAATGCGACTTTTTTTTTAGCTTATTCAAGGAATCCCTGGGAATGTAGTTTAATGCAATAATATTTTTTTTCAATAAAAAGGCTTACTGGTATAAAAAGTGTCAGTCATGTATTTTTAATGTAAAGCATACCAAAAGGCAGCAACCTAATAAAATGCAGAATGGTGCAAACATATTCTGTATTTTAATCTCCAGAACTGAAATACGTTAAATTCATTCCTGTGGTTATAATCCTGAAGTTTCTTAGAATGTTTCCTAAAAATTTTAGTATGTGTTAAAAAAGTGGGTTGTTTAAATGGAACTGAAAATAAATATTCCTTACAAAAATTATTCTATCTATGTGGTTTTTCTAAGGACTTTTAATGAATTAATATCCTCCTGAGTATTTTTATGCACTGATCAGTTTATTAGGATTACATGTACAACTCATCTGTCAGGTTCCCCAAACAATTGTATAGCAGGTCTTTTGGTAAAGAATCTAACAGTAGGATCTACAAATGTGTCATTTATTCACTCTTTAATCATTCTTTAAATCTTCAAACAGCCGTGATAAGTATCACTTCATCCCGTGTTTTCCCTATGACCTTGTATTTTTCCAGTTGGTTTATTGCATCCCTTTACATCTAGCTTTCATTTGTATTATTTTTCTGGCACGAGACTTTAGGTCATATAGTTACTCAGCTCCAGTGGTCCCAGAACTGTTGCTATACTATTTGTAAGGCTACTTATACCCATCAGTGGATAGTTTCAAAAGTGTCATGTCTCCAGCTGAGCACTGAAGAAAGACTGAAGGAAGGTAAAAAACAAGTGCCTGCATGTCTGTAGCAAGTAAAACTCTTTTTTGAGGTGAGATGTGACAGAGGTTACATTCTGTCCAGCCTATCTGTGCAGCTGGAAATACCTTGGCCAATATCTGGGACCAAATTAATCTACCATGCAGCGACATGTCATGATCAGGCATTCTATAAAACCTTGGAACCATGGCAAATCCACAGAGATAATTGACACAGTGTATCCAATTCCATTCAATTGTGGTTTTCCTTCTAGCAATTGCATAATAAAACCAAAATTCATAATTGCACAAATATATTAAAAGTGTGTGTGTCTGAAGGAAATCCCCTGCAAATTAATATCTATGACAATAATGTTAGCTCTAGTAGGCTTCCAGTTGAGATCAGATCCCACCTGTTTGTTGCTGAGCAAATCTTGGTACAAGCAGGGAAAAAGCAAACACCAAACCAAACCAAAACAAAAACAAGAACCAACCAGCCAACCAAACAAAAAAAAAAAAAAAAAAACCCCACAAAACCAAAAACAAATCACCCACCTTACTTTGGCTCAGATATAATATGTGAATAAATGAAGTTGTCCACATTTTTCTATTCTTATACCAGCATAATGCCAGTAAAAGCCTTCCTACACCCTATACACTTTTTCCCTGGTGGGAAGTAAGTGTATAATCCTCATTATGCAAAGTAAGCATCTTAATATGTATTTTATACAGAAATATAAAGAATCACTGTGAATGCAGCTCATTACCTTTCTCTTTCTAGACACTAGGCACAATGTGTGTGGGAATAACAGAATCTGCAAGTCAGTGAACTGCTCTGCTGCCATGCTGAGTTTGGGGCATACTGTTGTGATGTGCCTGAATGTTTCTCTGCCCCAGGGCTAGGGGGAATTAACTCATTAATATTTCAGGTTGTGAAAATACTCTCACTGTCTTCAGGACCACCAGGATGAGCTGTAAGTCAACAGGTTGCTTGTCTATAAAAGCATGTGGTAACGTTAGCATACTTTTTACTATTCTTCAATGAACACATTATTTTCTTTAACAGAAAACACAGAAGGTACCAAACTGCCAATTACAGAAATTATAGACAGAAATAAATCTACAGTTACATTAATGGGCATTTACTTTAAACATGTACAGTTTAACAGTGAACAATCTGTTTTGTGAACGTGTTTAAAAGCACTTTTGGCTGAGATGCCAAGCAGTAGAAACACAACTGTCTTAAAAGAAGATTCAGCCCAAACTCATTTCTTACGACCTAGCTATGAAACCCTCAAAATAAAGATAAGATTGAAAAGCTTGTTAGACTTCCTCCAAGTGGTATAAGCAGTTCTGCTGCCTCTACTTAAGAGCACATCTGAAACTTATATTACACAAAAAAAATCAATATTTTGTTCTGATGAACCAATAAAAATTTGACCAAATAAATTTGTCATTTGCAAATCAATAAATTAAACGTATTTATCCATTTTTATATAACATTTTGTGTACTTGAAGCTGTGTATGAGAAACATCAGCACCATTGATAAATAAGTCAACAAGAACAGAATGAGATAATTAGTTTCAGACAGCCATAAACCAACCATTCCTATTAAAGCAGTATGTTCTGTACAGAAATGGTTGAATTTTAATTCACATTCATCTTTTTTTTTGCAATTAATTTATGGGCTGTTTTCTTCCAGTCCCAGTGGGAAACCCTACCAAATTTATTACAAATAGTTGTGTGTGTGTGTGTGTGTGTGTGAGTTGGGGATGTGGATGTGCCATCCTGAGTTTGTACAGTTCCATCTAACACAAACTGTACCCTGAAGCTGAGAGGTGGAGCTGTGCAACCTCAGGAGCTTCAGCAAGGCCAAGTGAAGGTTGTGCACCTGGCTGGGGTAATTCCAAGCACAAGGACAGGCTGGGTGCAGAATGGGTCAAGAGCCCTTGGGGGGAGAAGGACTCAGGGGTGGGTGAGAGGCTGGACATGACCCAGCCATGGGCACTCACAGCCCAGAGAGCCAAACGTGCCCTGGGCTGCACCAAAAGCAGCGTGAGCAGCAGGGCAGGGAGGTTTTGGGAGGTTTTGCCCCTCTGCTGTGCTCTGGAACACAGCACCCAGCTCTGGGGCTCTCAGCAGAAGAACATGGACCTGTTCCAAAGGCATAGAATTTTTCATGTAAATCAAAGATGTACAAGCAGGTAATATCATTTATCAATTGCCACTTATTTTCACAGGTGAAATATAGCAGAATTCTTGAAACAGGAGAGTTTTTTCTCCTGTCCCTCATGCTGAGAAGGTGTAAGATGCTGAGGAAATGCTGCCTTTCAGCTGCACGCACATTGTTATGAATTGGAAATCCCATCTGCATCAACGAAAGTCAAAACACTAGAAACACTTGCTTCTTGCTTATACCAGGATTTCTCTGACAGTATTCTTGAAAGGTCACTCCATTTTCTAGTGAGTTTGCTTTCTCCAGAGGGGTAGAGCAGCTACTACAGGTTTGAAGGTGGAGATGCAAAGACTTTGTTCTGCTTAAATGTTGAACTTCTTAATTCACGTTCCAAATAAAGACAATATAAATTCAGGGTAGATGAGGGATAAATAACCAAGTTTACACTACATGTTTAGTTGCTAGTTGTCCACCGAGACAAGTTCCCATTTCTTATAGGACTGGATTCTCCCTGTCTTATCCTTAGCATGTAACCATCACCTGAAGTACTTAGGAGAGTTTTCAGTTTCTCTCTCTCTCTCCTTCTCTCTCCCCGAGACAGTTGAGAAACTGGTTTTGGAAAAAATCACTGACAATAATATGAGGTGATCCCTTTCAGTTTACTAGTAATTTCTTGAAAGATTTCTTTGACTTAAAGCACTTAATGCTTTTATTAATATCATCTGTAATTGCAGTACTGATATCTACAGCTGACATAAATTTAATCCCTAGCAATGAGCTTTGCCCATCTGAGTCCCCCTCTCTTAGCTCTGCACTGTGACCACATATTTTTCAATTGCTACATTCCCTGATTTTATTTTTCTTAAATGATATGTTAGATGAGCAGTTGCTATATGATTTTTATTGGAAATTAAATGGATCAGGATGACATTTAATAATGAATCTTATTATGGATTATGATCAGAGCTTATGAGTTCAAAATAAATTTGCCCTTTCATCTCAGTGTTGCCAGCCTTCACTAACTGTTCACAAGGGAGATCCTGAGATGCTCAGGGCCAGTGAGGATGCTGCAATGGGACAGCAGAAGGAAGGAAATGAGTACAAGGACTGCCTTCAAATAATAAAGATAAAAGAGTGCAAAGTCTGAAGAGCAGTGTCAGATTTGTGACATCTGGAGAAAAGGGTATGTTAATTCCAAAGGGTGCAGAGAACCCCAAGGAAAGGTCAGACTTGTGATGGATAAAGCTAAATAGGCTTGTAATCTCAGACAAGACCTCAGAGAAGGAGCTGTAGTTACTGAAGTCAATAAAATTAAGACAAAGATTTCCGGTAGGTTTTTTTTACTCATAGTAGGCAGTAACTTTTAAAAAATTATTTTTTTCCATGTCTTCTCCCAGTCAAGTCCTAGGACAAACAACATTGGATAATGATGAAAAATTATTAATAACTACAAGCATTTCATAATGCACATGAAGACTTGTTTAGCTACTAATGTTTCTTCAGTTCTTTTTTCAGAGATCACTCATCTGTATTTGGAAGCAGAGAAGGAATTAGACTTTTGCTAAAGATCTATTTTCAAAGTGCCACAGAGAGATTTAGCCACATAATTCCCATTATAGGCAACACATTTAAGACTTTGTGACCTTTAGGTTAGAATACAAGGGTAAATGTGGAACTTCAATTTTCCTAAAAGTCTTTCAGGAAATTTGTTTTAGAAATTCATAGTAGAAATAGGAATGACATAGCAGTGTTGAGATTGTTATGAGTTTATATCTTAAAGAGGCCAGAGCAGTTGTTTGTTGCTGTAAAGTTGTTTATTATAAAGGCACATCGGTCTCAAAAGACAAAGAGTCCAAAGTTTTAAATTCTGTCCTAAAAGCTTTCTGGCCATTTCCCAATTAGAAGCAGAAACTGCAGCCCGGTACAGAGTCCTGAGCAGAGGTAGAAGTTGCAGCCTAGTACAGAATTTCAAGAGGCAGATGCTGCCTGGTCTTTCTTCTTCTGTTCATTTCTTCTTCTTCCTCTTCCTCTGTGGTGGTGGTGATGATAATGATGGTGGAGGAAGACAGAGAGCAAGAGAGAGCCCTCACTACAATACATGGATTTTTATTTCACAAATTACCCAATGAACTAAAAAAATGAATCTGAAAGCATTTTCTTCTAAACCCATTAGAATTCTGGTTCTATAATATGAAAATATTCATAACTTCATAAATATTCATAACTTGCATATATAGCCTATGTTCTATCTGAAGAATATAAGCAATATTCTTTTATATTTTTATTATGTCTAGAACTGTTTCTCTGAGCTCTCACTGAAGCTTGTTTCTGAAGCTTTTTTACACCAGATTCTAAGGCTTTTGCTTTTTAAGACACTTAAAACATATTCTTACTTAAACTTACTTACTTACTAAAATTAAAGCTTACACCTCTTACACCTTTCATGTCTATGTGGCTTAATATATTTTAATTAATATATATTTTTAAATTTAATATTTATATAATTTTATAATTAAAAATGAAGGTTTTATTATAAATATTTTTTATCTGAAGATTTTAATTCAATTCCTGTATTCTGGAAATCAGAGATGCTTCTGTTTTCACACTGCAACACAGCTGAATCAGACAGATTCAAACTGAGAAACTTCCTTAGCAGCTTCAGAAACTGAAGCTCCTTTCAGAAAATTGAAAGCATTGCAAGAAAATTATAGCACAGTCCTATCAGTCAACTCGTTAGAAAAGTTTTCACTTTCTCTTGGAATTTCTTTGGTCTTCAAAAATCCAGGAATAAACTCAGCATGCTGCTGAAGAGTTTTCAAGTCTAAGCATTATAAGCACATATAAGAACTCAGTACTTAATGGAGAAACTCAACATTGAGTCAGATACTGGCTCAGCCTTAGGGCTGATTATGGGACACTCAAGCCCCTGTGCAAGCACTGGAATACAGAGTGGCCTGCAGACTGCCCCAGTATCAGTGTCTGGATCCTTCCATCTCCACAGCCCAGTGCTTAGAGTTTCCCAGATCAGAAGCCAGAGGCACTCTTGGCCCCTGCAGGTGTGATGGAGCAGTGGGGGAAGCTCAGCACTCCCTTGGCACTCTGTGCTAACAGATCTGCCATGAAAGCTCTCTGCATTGTAGATATTACAATTTACTGATCACATTTACCATGCAGGAATCTGGCCATCTAAATGGGACTGTATAAAATTTAGCTGTCTACTCCCTGAATTCCCAAAAAATTGAAGAGTCCTTAACATGGGCTCATCCCACTTCCCTCAGGATCTCTAGAATCACACTTGGTGGGTGCTTACCTCTCCCCAGGCAGTTTAAGAGGTGGCTGCATGGCAATTTGAGCTACATTTGAGAGTTCAAAATAGGTCACCAATATAAGATACATATTGCTTTTTTTGGACATCTGGAAATTTTTGAAACTGGAAACTGGAATCGTTAAAGCTAAGTCAGTTCATCATAATGGAGCTACTACTCCTGCCTAAAGAGTAGAAGAGGAAAGCAAGATGGAAATAATGTCAAACCTTTATTTTCAGCTATTTATAAGGAGATTGAAAGAGAGAAAAAAGCTATTTATAAAAGCTATTTATAAAAAGCTATTGAAAGCTATTTATCAAGAGATTGAGATTAAAGAGAATTATTCACCAAAATATTTTGCAAAAAATATAAGATATATTTTTAAGCAACTCATAACAACTTCTAAAATTAAAAAGTTTAAATTAAAATAGATTATTTGCTTCAAAATTATTTTTTTCAGGTGAAATGACAAATTCTTGTATATTTGTACACAGAACCATATTCATTTCTTGCATTTACTTTTTTAATTTATGCCTTTTTTCTTCTTTCTTCACATTCAAATAGAGATGCTTGCTTCATTATCTGATTGGTTGGTTTCAGTGCTATTAGTTGGTATTAAAAGTCATTAATATTTTTGAATGCCACATAAACATTCTCTACATTTTCTATTTTCATCAGCTTAATCTGCTAGAAATGAATGAGACATGCAGCTATGGAACATTTTAAAAGATTTTCTCAAAGAAATGTGTGGTGCTATCCTTGACGAGAGTCCAAAAAAAACCATAGTAACAAATGTGGCTAAAATGATAACCAGAGAAAGAAAATGACAGGCCAAAAAAGGGAATCTTCAAAGATTCTTCTTTTGAAAATATGAAATTACTACAGCAAATAATAGTCAGATCATGGTCATTTATTCTCTGACAAACCATTAAAGCATCTTCTAAAAATCCTGGGCAAAGGACATGTCAGAGCATGATAGTCATAAATAGACATAAGATGAAGATGTATCATGGCCTTCTTCCATGAACCATTATTGCACAAACCTGTGGCCCAAAGAACACTGCAAAGGATGTTTCTCAACCCATGTTTGTCAACCCTGTACTCTTCCTGATGCAGTTCAGACCAGAGGGAATAAAGGGAAATATAGGGAATGGATGCTTTTAGAAAGTGTGAAGGCACGAGGAGTCCCCAGGGGAGCAGAGGTCCTGGAACTGAGTTTTCCATGCAGCAGGGGAAGCTGAGGAAAGCTCCCAGGCTGGAGCTAATGAGAGGAATGTGCTAAGAGGGGCAGCTGCACTGCTCAGCTTGCATGGAAAAAGGCTTTAAAGGCTGAGCTTGGCCCAGCTGAGAAAAACACAGCATGGAGATCACCAAGCAGCTTCTGAAAGCAAATTGCCTTCAAAAGAAAGATGGGCATGTTAACCCCCTTTAGTTAATGTGAGCTGCTGTGCTTAAATGAGCATGAAGACACAATCTAAGAGAAGGACAGCTCTCACATCCACATAAATCCCATGGTGGAGGAGGCATGTAATCAGGGCTGATTGCCATAATGTCTCTGCTTTATTGTAGATGCTGCTCTTTGTACACAGACTCACTACTGCATTAATTCATTCAACCCCGTATTTCTGGAAATATTACTTTCAGAGCTAAATAACTAGAGATTTTACCTTTAAACTGTG
The DNA here is from genome assembly GCA_034336665.1 of Luscinia megarhynchos. Classification (NCBI taxonomy): domain Eukaryota; kingdom Metazoa; phylum Chordata; class Aves; order Passeriformes; family Muscicapidae; genus Luscinia; species Luscinia megarhynchos. The sequence goes on along the minus strand of JAPFBE010000007.1, from coordinate 25,252,263 downwards.
ACACTGAAGTATATAAAAATCCATTTAAGCAACCTACAGAGCCACTTATAAACTTATGAGTATAAACTTATAAAGCTGTAGCAGATGGTACTCATGCCAAGGTGGGGAAGACCTTCATACAGTACATGGGACTCATTATGCCTGTCTTGGAAGAATAAAAAGCAGTTGGATATGGCATTAGATATAATATCTTCAAAGCTGCCAAGCTATAGATATCTTAAGCTGCCAAGCCATTACAGTTAGTGCCTGAAGATTCAAATTTCTCAGGTAGCTCCCATTAGGACCCAACAATTCATTGGAATGTGCTCACAGCATATATTACACCACATGAAGTCTTATGTTTTGAAATAAGTAATCAAGATAATTTCCAGGCTGCTAATGCAAAGATGTAAGAATGATAATTTCTAAAATAAGATTCAAGCAATAGGTGTGCAACAGAATCCCTGTGGAAAACTTCAACAATCAAAAATGTCAAAGTTCACATACATGTCTGTATCTGTTTACAGACACATTTCTGCATCAGTTGAAGTAGATTTCTGTCTACTCTCTGTCATCTTGATCCCATAATTTGAATGGCTCAACCCCTAGAGTGCATCAGTCACCTATCTAAATCTACACTTGTCACACACTGAGGGGGAATTGACATCTTTGCCATTTCATGGATGCTGTTGTCAAAACTTGATGGGGACAACTCATAAACTCTGGTATATGAGTGCTCTGCAGCTCCTGGAACGTTCCAGGCTCCCACACTGTGCCATTTGCATGGTGGCAGCTGGGCCTGCTGCTGCTGCCACTTTAGGTGTGCAGAACAGACTTAGAATTTCAGCAGTGTTTGAAGTCTAAGACCAGATCCAAATTTTGCAGCTCTACTGCAGTTCTATTTTTACCATTTTAATTCATTGTGACCAGTTTAAATTTCTGTCTGCCTGGCTGAGCTCCTCAGGAGATCATGTTTTCCACCTGAATAATCCTTTAACACAGACATCCACTGATTCCATCTCTCTCTAGTGTAAATTGTCATAATGCAAAAATATACAGTATTTTAGATCTATGCTTAAAATATAAACTGCCAGCTTCTGTCACATTGAGGCCCTAAGGGTTTTTAGGATCAGGCTGCTACTGCCAGAAATAGGATGCAGCAATTGAATTTGCTTTTATATTCTACACTATATCAGGCTTCCAAATTGGGCATATTTACATGTACATTTGAAGATATCTAATGTATGCATACAGCTAAAATAAAATTTGCATTATGGTAACTGATCACATGCAGGCTTTGATGAGTTCCTTTCCTTCTGCTAAGCTCCACATATCTTATTGAATTTCTGCATCAGTGGATCAGAGTGATGCACACATCACATATTTGTGGGTAAGTACAAATATACACTTTTCTATGACATCAACAATAAATCAGCTATGTGTGATAGCTAAAATTATGTTGTTTTATATTAATTGTCAGGTGACAAAAATATTTTCCATTGCTTTTTTCATACCAGTTCCAATCTCAATTAAATATAGAGCAATCAAGTTCACCTGTATTGTGTCAGGGATTAGAAATGGTATTTTAGATTGTGAGTTTGAAGGTATTTGTGTTAGAGAGAACAGGATAGACTGGCAGGAGAAACTCACTGACCTAGTACTCATGCATTAAAATGAAATTGCTGTTCACTGGCATTAAACAATATATACAAGAAACAACAGAATTAAGAATTCTTATTTAAAAGTAAAAAAACAAGCTTAACTTGTTCTCATGGGAATCTTAATAATTTCCCTCTTACTCCAGGTAATCACTGGAGAGGGTCACCTATGTAGAGACACTTTAAGTGAGCTCTGAACCTACTACTTAAAGCAGGGCAAAGGATCTTCCTTAGATTCTGCAGAAGAATGAATAATTAAGCAGCACATTTCTGCTCAATAAACAAAGCTGTAATGAATTTAAAGGAAATTATAGATTTTATCATCTTCTGCAAAGTCTTGCAAAGAGCATCTGGGTTTTGCAGGCATGCAGATTATTGATGGCCCAAACTTATTCAGCTTTCTGGTTGCTTTGTTCACACAAGTAAATCAGCACAGCAGAAGGAATTAAAAATAGCACTAAAATAATTTCCTATTGTTCTACTGAAATGCTTTATGAATTCTTATATCTTATGGGCAGATGGAACAATTCTAAGGGCTTGTTTTCCAAAGGTATCTCATTATTTTATTGCTTATGAAAACTCCCTTCCTTTCACAACTAGTCAGCAAAGAAAGCTTTTGCTGCCTGCTGTGAACTACTGAGGATGACTCCCAAGGAGCAGAGAAAGATAGAAATATAAATAAATACCTCACAATGGTAATGTCATGATGGCACTTCTGACATTTTTCATTGTTCCAGATGTCACTTGTGAACCAAAATTTCACCCAAAACACTTTGAACATTTTTTTAAACCTAATACATACAAATACACTGGAAGTTAAAATTAACAAAATGGAGGGGGGGGATGGGTGTTGTTTAAGCAATTCTGTTTAAGAAGATGCTACTTAATATAAGTTATTTAATGAGCTGCTCAAAAATCATATTCTTCTTTGAGCATTTCTTCAAATACACACTATTATATCCTAAAATTTCATTTCTTCTCTCAAGGACATGGCTAAACTTGGACTTCTAATTTAATTTCCAGAAGAAATTTTGCTTCAGCAGGAACCTTTCTGCTCAGATGACTTGGTGAGCAATATACCTGAAAGCAGCTGGCTGGAGCATGGACTCCTGAAACATGGAAATTAACCACTCAAATACAAGGAGCAGGCTGGAAAATAACCCTGCAGGTCAGAAATAGCACTGAAACCCCATGACCATGAAGAGCTTCTCTTGCAGAAAAGGCTCCTTACCCAAATAGATACTATATCTTCCCTTCCATTATTTCAGCTCTTAAACCTAATTTTATTCCATTTTCCTTATCTGTGTCCACCTCTTCTATCCTAAATTCTGAACCTTCAGTCCCTTGTTATTTCTGATTCTATTACTCTATGACATTTTGCTATCTATTTTCATTCTTTTTACATTTCCAGCAAAATGAGTATGACTCCAAACACAAGGCCTCTCAAGAATTAAACTATTTGTTTTCTCTAGAGAGAAGGCTGTAGCAACTGAGCAAGTGACCAGGTATTGCAAAAACAGTGATGTGTATAAGCAAGAAGATCCCTGGCATGGTATTAAAAAGGTCATAGGAACCCACTAAAGCAGAGGTGTTTGTATGCTCAGGAGTCCCTTCTCATTTCTTGCACCAGCAGCCAACCCAAGCACACTGCCTAGATTGGGACTTCTGGTTTACTCATACCTGGACTCTTGACATGACAGATGAGAGGATAATCTTTCTGCAGTATACTCTGGTCCTGTCTACCAGTCTTTCTGGTAAAAAAAAAATCACTGAATGGAGTATGTACCTTTTAAATAAAAGGATTAAAAGAGAAAGAGAATCAAAGATGTGATTTCTTGGAAAAAAGTAATTTTTTTTTTATTTCTGCAGTCTCTTTCTTACCAATGGCACTTTGTATGAAATTATGGGTTATCTGTTTCCTTGTTTAGCTAGTACAGGAGTGCATTGGGCTGTTCTGTGTCACACTGGAATATGCTGTACCTGTAGGATGGCACCACATAATATGATTCAAGGTGGCATTTTTCTCTAGGCTCACTGCCAGTGCTTCAGACAAACATGCACTAATCACAGAATATTTGAGCTTTGTACAAATAAAATGCAGCCTTAAAACTACTGAGAAATAGTGAAAAAGAAGTGAGAAATACCTCTCTGGGACACTAAGAGCACCAGTTTGAATTTGGATGGTCAGTTTGACAGCTTTCTACGTGCTGGTATGCATGCAGTTTTCCAGTTTCCTAGAAAGTAGCCTACTAGAGAACAAGAAGGAATCCACAGAATTCTTGCTAAAGATGCAATTTTTGAGATAATGCCCTGAGGCATTATCTCACACAGGCCAGAATTGTGGCTCTTTTTTCTTGGTTTTATCAAAAAGGTTATACTTGTTACAACTCTCTGTCCAACATACAAACATAGTCTGGTTTTTTTCTCTATTATTCTCAATGCAGGGAAATGAGTGCATCAGGTGAAGTCACCAGTTTCTAGCACTTTCTGAGAGCAAAGTCATTTATCTTTTAAGGAAAAAAAACAAGAGAAGTGTAAGCAGGAAAGAGGAGCAGGTAAGTGCAGCAGTACTACCATGTTTTAAGATGGGATGTACTTCAGTGCAGAACAATAAACCCACTGCTACTCATCAATCCAGAGCCAGCAGCTGAAAAAAGTATATTTCCATTATGTATATTAGAGCAAATTTTTTTTCCCAATATAAATTCCCTGTCCAAAGTCACGACTTGTTATATTTAAATTTTAAACATTGTAAACTGAGGTCATAAATCTCTTATGTCCACCATTGAACTTCACTCTTAGGAAGGCAGGGTGAGAGGTTCTCATGTCACCTTGCTGGGGTGAATCATCCACAATGTTCTGTGCAGATATAATGGGACAGCTAATCAAATTCAAATTCTGAGAATGAACAATTTCATCATGTGAAAAATATATGTTATATGCTATATGTTTCACATATAAGAATAAACAATCAGTAAGAATATGAGCTCTGTTTGTAACCTAGGGGAGAAATCTTGGGCAAGTCACTGATGGGCCTGAGCAGCCCCATGCAGGGCACTCCATGCTGCAGTACAGCACAAGGCAGGGACACCACCTTGCATCCAGAACAAATCCTTCTGGTCACCTCATTTGCACCACAAATGCTAGCAGGAGAGGCCTGGCAGGAGGGAAATGGTGTTTTGAAATAGTTCTGAAGAAGTCAAGGTGCTTGGTTGAACCCTTGTGCCTTTGGTTAGCTGAACCATCTAACTCCTCTGAGCCAGCCCATGATGCTGCTCCTTGTAAGGAGTTTAGATATGATCATTTGAGCTTGAAGAGACCAGACAATGGCCTGCCTGTGATGGCAAAGGTTAATTTAACAGAATATGTGAGGGATGTGGATAGGTGATGTCATAGTTATCAAATTGTTACTCTTCTGTTCACACCTAGGTCACCTTGCCTGACTAAACTTCGACAATCAAATCATATTTACTTTCCTTGCTAATTATTTTTTTTAATTATAACTCATTACAAAGCAGATGTATACACTAACCTGGCTTGCCAGTCAATTAATTAGTCAGAGTTTTCCATTTGTTACGTATATGAACAGCTGTCTCCTGCAGCAATCAAATTTAAGAACTGAAGCAACACACAAAAAAAAAATTCATAGCCCTAACTCACTATGAAAATCTGTACTACTTCTTAATTAATATTTCTGTAATTGTTGTGCAAACTTATCTGACACAAGAAATACAGTGGAAAATGGGACCAGAATTTGGCTCAGGAGAAAGAGTGGAATTCCATAATGTAAAAAGAAAATAATGCATATTCCTGCAAAGTATCCCACCTGCTGCTGAGCACTGTTGTTGTTCCAGGGTCTGAACACCATGAGTCATTGACCCTTGGCACATTGACCTGAAGGGCAGGCAGCCAAGGAGCACAGGTGGATACCAAACTGACAAACCATAGAATGGCTTGGGTTGGAAGGGACTTTAAAGATCATCTAGTTCCACCCCCCCTGCCAATGGCAGGGACACCTTTCACTAAACCAGGTTTCTCAGAGACCCATCCAACCAGGGCTCAAACAGTTCCAGGGATGGGGCACCCACAGCTTCTCTGAGGAATCTGTTCCAGTGTACCACCACCCCCACAGTCAAGAATTTCTTCCTAATACCTAATCTAAATCTGGCAAATTCTGTCATGTTGAAACCATTTACTTCTGACATATTTTCTGTGTCTTAGTGATCCCCACAGAGGCTGGGAACTCAGGCATTTCTGTGCAATCCCCTGCTCCCATCTCTTTTGCCAACTGCCTCTGGACTTCAAACTGTGTATGGGAGCTCCTTGAGAACCCCCTCCTGTTGCATTTTGGGAAGATTATAATGTCTTGTCCACTGCAGTTTGATGCAGTGTGTGGATTTTTTATGGCTATGACAAATAAGAGAGGCATGTGATTTTCTAGGGACAGTGGCTGCTCCCACCTCTAGTTAACTTGACTGAGAGCTGCAAGAGTGGGTGGTAAAATAAGAGTCCAGTAAGCCCTTTTGCACTAAAGGGTTAGAGGTTGGCTGCCTGCAAGGTTGACATTAAATAAATTACACATATAATCCTTTACCTGGAAGTGAAAATAAGTGGCATATTTGCTACATGCTGTTGCCTTCTAGATTTGCAAGCTGTTGTTTCTGAAGTTGTCAGGTAGAACTCATTTAATGTATGACTAAACCTCATTCATGCAGTTTTAGATCAGTTTGGTTTCTGTGAATGCTTTCTCTTTCCTACTGCACTGATGTTCGATCCTCTGGGCTACGACAGATTGGGCACTGTCATTTCAGTGCTCACTGACACCAGGGCAACAGAGCCAGCTCTCTCACTTCTGCACTAAACAGCCTTTCAAGGCTCAGGCAATATCTCCAGGACTCTCAAAAGCACACAGCATCAGAAGCCAGAATTAGCCAGAGAGTGAGGAAGGCACCTGACATCAAGGGAAAATGAAAAAGGAAAATCTAATGACCACAGGTCAGTAGCTCAGTTTTTAATGGTATTCTCCAAGTGCCCATCTTGTTACAGATGGGTAATTGCTGTTAGAACAACATGGTGAACACTTTATTTTTCCTACAGGAGATAATTACTTTGATTGAAAACACTGGCTGTCAGACAATTGAATACCTACTGCAACACCTGCAGACCAGGAATGGACAGCTGCATTTGTCTTGTAGCAGTGCTAACTAACCAGGTTCCTGCAACTGCCAGATCTTTGGCTGAGACGACAGGTTGCCATCATGCTTTTGAGATCTTTTTTCCTCTTTACTGATTGCTTTAGTCCCAGTTCCTCCCTCACTTTTTAAGACTCCAAAATACATTATTGGCAGTAACAGCAAATACATAGAAGGGAAACTGCCAGACAATCAACTGATATAAATTAATGTACTATTATAGTCAGCTGAGCTCTTTAAATATATGCAAGATGAAAAAAAAAATTAACCCCAAGTCTGATCAAATTCTAATTAGTATTTGATATTATCTGCAGTGATTATGTGTAAATCCACAAAGGAAATTGCAGACTAGACTAATCTGTTGTGCTCAGGTTAATGCTTCTCAGCTACCCAGTGTCCATTCTCAGCTCAGATAGACATTTGAAACATGCACTAATTTCTGGCTGACTTAAGTATATTTTCAAGCATAATAAAAGAACCAATAAATACTTTTTATAAATTGAGTGGAAATTATGAAAAAAAAATCACTTTCTTCCCAAATACTATGTGTTGTACTAAAGAATTTTGTAATACTAGGAAAAAAAAAAAGGTGGGATGAATATCAAGGGCAAAAATAACCTCACCTTAATACAGTGACAAGCTAAATTTGAGGGCAATGGCCTTCACAGAATCTGTCCTCGAAATGAGCAGCAAGTTTTCTCTAAAGACTTGTGGAAGTAAGGGCTTATTCAGTGTACATAATTGTTTCCCTAGAATAAAAATCTCCAGGAGGATAAGCTTTATCAACTGTAACCACAACTTATAGTCTTATGTCACTTTCTTCTACACATAGATGGAGTGCTGTTTAAATTCATCTAGTTTGGCCCTATAGATGAATCATGCTTATAAGTAAGGATGTCTGCTGGTATTGACTAGGGATAGAGTTAATTTTGTTCCCAGTAGCCTGGTATGGGACTGTCTTTTGATTTTGTGGTAGTAACAGTGGGATATTTTCATTATTGCTGAGCAGCACTTGCACTGAGTCAAGGCTGTTTCTGCTCCTCACCCCATCAGCAAGTGGGAGTGCACGAGAAGTGGGAAGGGACACAGCTGGGACAGCTGACCTCAACGGAACCAGGGGACATTCCAGACTGTATGGCATCGTGCTCAGCATGCATAGCTTTGGGGAAGAATGCAGCAGTGGGATGTTAGGAGTGATGGTGTTCGTCTTCCCATGTCACTGCTGCGGGTGATGGAGCTGTGCTTACCTGGGAACTGCTTAACTGCCTTCCCATGTGAAGTGCTGAATTAATGTTTTTCTTGTTTTGTTTTGCTTGCATGTGCAGCTTTTGCTGTCCCTCATTAGACTGTCTTTATCTCAACCCACTAGTTCTCTCACTTTTAGTCTTGCAATTCTCTCCTCCATCCCAACACGAGGGGGGTGAGCAATCAGCTGCATGGGGCTGAGCTGCTGTCTGGGGTTAAACCATGGAAGCAAGAGAATTCATAAGGACAGGCAATCTGCACTTTGAGAACTTTATAGAAATGTTTCTCTTATCATAGACTCAGCAATCTGAATGATTTTTATTGTTTTAAAATTCAGTATGGATCGAGATTAGAAGACAGGCAGTCAAATAATCACTTGTAGGGAACTGAAGAGGAACCTTAAAGAGTCAGTTAAGATTTACTGCAGATGACAATAAAGTTATGAATTTATTAAAGTTAAATTGCATTTCTCAGCATCCTAGACATTGCAAAAAGACTTATATGACACTTGAAATGTGGTTTAACCTGGTGGCAATTACATTACTGTAGCACAACCAGAAAAGTACATATTTATTATTTGCCCTGCACACTACTATTCTTCTTTCTCACCCAGCTGCATCCAAAACATTGAAGCCCTTGTACAGTCAACAGTGAAGAGCAGGTATTTCTTCACTGTGAATCTAACACAGTTGTCATCCACTTTAGAGGACTTCTTTGCCTCATTCCCTTCTGAGATTCCTAAAAAACCTGGACGACAGCTTAATGGAGCAGGTCCTAAGGGAGGCAACTGAGAAAGATGCCCTGCTTGATCTGCTGCCTGTCAACAGAGTGGATCTTGTGAGTGAAGTGGAGATTGGCAGCTGTCTTAGCCACAGTGACCAAGAAGAAATTGAGTTTTAAATCTCTGTTAATGGAGGAAAAGTACCAGCAAAACCTCAGCTCTGGGTATGAGGAGAGCAGACTCCAGGCTTCTCAGGCAATTAGTAAGTAATGTCCCCTGAAAATATGTTTTTGCAGATGCTGGAGTCCATCAGTGCTGGTCACTTTTTAAACAGCACTTCCTAAGGGCACCAGAGCAGGCAATTCCCAGAAGTCAAGCAGGTGAGGCAGAAAGCCAGCTTGGTTGAACAGGAGTTTTCTCTTGGAAAAAAGGCAAAAAGGAAGGTGTATTCCCAGTGAAAACAGGGTCAGGTAACACGGCAAGGATACAGAGATACTGTAGAGAGGAAATTCAGGCAGTCAAACCTGGAGCTGAACCTGGCCAAAACTGTGGGGGACAATAAAAAGAGTTTTTTCAAATACATTTATGGCATCAGTGTAAAACCAATATCAGCTCATTACAGGATGAGGATGGTCTCCTCACAATCAGGGACATGGACAAGGCAGAGGTTTAACATATTCATTGCCACAGTCATCAACACCAGATGGGCCAAGGGGATCTCAGTGCCCCTAGAATCTACAGTGCTGGGGGTAGCTTTGGGTGCCACAATATAAAACAGACTTTAAGCAATTAAAGAGCATCCAAAGGAGGCTTTAATAAAAAGATGATGTATTAGGAGTAATGAGGTCACTTGGTCTGTTCAGCCTGGAGGAGACTGAGGGGAGAGCTCACTGAAGTCTAGAACCTCCTTGTGAGGGGAAGAGGAGGGGCAGACACTGATCTCTGCTCTGTGGTGACAGTGACAGCACCTGAGGTTGTGTCAGGGGAGGTTTAGGTTGGATATTAGACAGATTCTTCCCCCAGAGGGTGGTTGGGCACTGGAACAGCTCCCCAGGGCAGTGGTCACAGCACCAGCCTGACAGAGCTCAAGAAGTGTTTGGACAGTGCCCTCAGGCACATGCTGTGACTTGGGGATGGTGCTGTGAAGGGCCAGGAGTTGGACTTGATGATCCTTGTGGGTCCTTTCCAGGTCAGCATATTCTGTGATTCTGTGAGATCTAAGCCAGTATGAAGCAAAATCCTGCTGCATGACACTGTGAGTGGAGTATGCTTTAACCTAAACTAAGTGGAGTATGCTTTAACCTAAACTAGCCCTTGGGGTTATGTTGCCGAGAAATAAAGATACACAAGTTTAATTATCCTTCCTCCTCCTTACAAATAATTTGAAAACCAATTCATAGAATGTATTACTGCTGTATGGCCCTTGGGATGCTTTCCTTGTTCCTCATTTCTTCATCATTATATTCTTTTATAATTACAGCAGGAAGCTGCCACTATTGCTCAACATCAGCTCTCCATAAGAAATGTAAAGTGGGCCCATCCAGAGAGAACAAGAAGAGTTCACACAGATATTTTAAGTATGTTTACTTAACAAAGGCATATTTTGGTGCACCCATGTGTATCCCAGTATAGGGATTTGTACAGCAAAGAGGAGCAGTAGGATTTAATCACTCTATTTTCAGGTAAGTCCCCTGAAGACTGTGTGGTATATTCCCATTGGGAGAGGCCTCGAGGAGGTCAAGGGTAGTTGGGAAAGCAAGAGGGACACAGATAACACAGTTTCAGCAAGGACGTGGCTCCCTTGGACACAGCCATTAGGCTTTCCTGGTGAAATGGCTCAAGAGGGAAAGACAAAACTGAAGGAAGCTCAAAGAACCAAAATTTCTAGCCTGCAATATCTCTATGGGGAAACAGTGAAATACCGTGAGTGTGTCCATGGAATGAGTTTCAAATCCTGGGCTGCTAATGAGGCTACATCACCTGAATGTTTGACTATCAAAGCAGGTGTTTTTCTCTGAGTTGGGAGACACAGCTGAGGTGCTCTATACACAGGTGCCTGGTTTAATGTCACCACTGCTACTGGCTGACCAGGTGAGCTGAGCCATCACTGCTCACCTCGAGATGAACTGCTAACCAGCTGTGCATCCTCACCAGAGACACAGTTTGGGTGAATGAAGCTGTTTCAGATGCTCAAGGGAAATCCTTTTGTTCTCAAGCTGCTGTCCCAAGGACACAGAGCTGCTGTGCTGTATCTGACAGGATTCTCCTGGTGTCTTGGATGCAGATGTGATTGTCTTCAATCATGTCTTCTGCTTTGTTTTTCACTTGTAAGCCATAGGACTGGTATTAACACGACCTATTAATCTGAGTCCTGTTTTTCATGATAGAAAATGATGTGCTGGCAGTATGAACATGCTGAATACTCCAGAAATGAATACTCTGGGCTTCAATGAATACTCCATTTGCCCCCTCAGGTTCAAGCACAGTTTCCTAGACCATGCCTGAGACAAGTGAGATGTAGATGTCACAGACCCAGAAGCTGAACCCTGAAAATGTGTTCCAACTTAAACTTTTGGGGGCTAGTTCTTTAGGCACTGTGTCTCAGGCTGTGGGAGCTGAACAGATAGGGAAACCAAATGGTTTGGGCTTCCCTGTATGGAATTATTTTACACAATGGTTGTCCCAGATCCCAGAAACAAAGTATTTCAGAAGGTTGTCTGCTGAGGCAGACACACACATGTAGTGCCAGCCTAGTCAGAACTAGAAAATTGCATAGCACACGAGATGTAAACAAAAATTGTTTAGAATTTCTAAAAGAAATAATTTCATGGAAATGTTTTGCCTTTTCTAGATCTCACTCTTCCTGTTAAAATGTTCAATTTCTCTGTAAAAGGTCAAATGAGACCCAGTATAATACCCTGATAAGACATCAGGAGAGAAAAGAAAATCAAGTTTCCACTTGCAAACAGTAGGATGAATGGCACAGCTGTCTAAGTTGTGGCTCAAAATATGTAGGTCAAAGTTACCTATGAGAAACATCTATTTTAATTAATAGTACATATAACAGGTAATAATGCAACAGAAAACTGCATTTACAAGTTGTTAAACATTTCAGTATGTTCTAAATTAACAACCAATTTTGCATATAATCTCTTCCACCACAATATTTTTTTTAACTTATGTAGTGGTAGATACCTAAGGATTGAGAAACAGTGATTTCAACACCACTTTATTTGGCTAAATAAAGATATTTATTTTGAGCTAGAACTAATTAGAAAACTATATTTTTCTATAAAATTTAAGCTTTTTATGGAAAAATGAAAATATCAAAATATGAAAGCTAATAAAGCAAATATTTTGATTCAAAATGGAGCTGTGATTGTCTTTTCCATCAGCAAAGTTCATCATTTCATATAGATGGTGATCATAAATATTTGTTCTTCCTCTGTCTAGAAGCTTCAGCAAAGGATTTATGCTTCTTAAGAGAGCATTCTTTAAGTTCTTCATACATCACTTCTTTATTAAACAAAGATTCCACCAATCTGGGATAGAATCAATGAAAAGGATCACATGGTTTATGAGGCAGCCTTTGAAATTTATCAGATAATGTATTTGAAAATAGGCTCTCCTAAGATAAGACTAACATTAGTTCAAACACTGCTTCTTCCAAAGACAGTTGGGCAACAGAAAATATAAAATATTTTTCTGGGCTGGTATAAGTGTGCTATCTCACTTCACTTTGCACATATGATCATTGGAAGGGGTAGAAGTCTTGGCACAGGGATTTTGAAATGCCTGTCTTTTGAAACTTTTTGAAATTTACAAATTGAGACAACATCAGTGAGCTTCTACTCTCTTGCCAGCAAACAAGGAAATCTGCAGGAGGACTGAAACTGAAGCAGCCAAGAAAGACAAACATTTTGTTCAAGTTGTACATACAAAATGCCAATAATGGAACATGTTTAAAATAAGGGGATTTATCCACAGCACATCCAATTGATTGGTGCCCAGTAAAGTTCCTAATCTTGCCTATATCACCTATCTTTTACTGATGCCTAAAGATCTTTTTCTTTTATGCATTTTTCATATGTGCTTATACAGCTCCTGGTATTTTTCCTACCCTTTCTCTTAGATTTTAGAATAAGAACCTAACTTTATAACACATTCTTGAAATACTTTTTAGTTTCATTTTGAGGTAGAGGACCTACAATAAGAACATTTTGTTTTCTAATCAGAATCTGAGAAGACATAATAAGAAGTGGAGCAAAGACCTGGACCAACTCCAATGGGGCAGTACCTGGGAAAAAATTACCTAATCAACTGCTCTTCTAATTGGACAATGTTTGTCAGACATAATAGTTTGTTAAATTTAGAAAAATTGTAGAAATCTGATACTATGTGTGCCCATAGCCCATAACTATGCACACACCAAGAAGTTTCCAACAAAGGACTGCTTTTTTATCTTGCCATTTTAATACTGCTGCAAAGTTTTTTTTCTTTTGTTATAGGCAACATTATGAAGCAAATTTCCATGGCTTCTCAGGTTTCTCACTGGTTGTTTATACAGAGATTGTCAGAAAGAGCATCATGTAAGGTTCTTCAGTGCTCCATGCAGGTGTACAGAGAAAAGCCAGTGCAGACATCTCAGTGAGAGCAGCAGGAATAGAGTGAAGCCAAAATGACCTACCAGGTGCTACTACTATCAGCAAAAACAGAGACAAATAATAACTTTTCTGAAGCACATAATATATGCTGGGAAAGATTAGAACATATTTACCAATACTCACAAAGTCACTCCAAACATTTTTTGCTATATATGGAAGAAGGCAAAGATCAGCTGTGATAGCACTGTCACCAAATCTGAAAATAATAATTTTTTGCTCAATGATGCTCATGATTAGATGGGATGTCACAAAAGGGAGTTTTGAAATTTTGAGTGCTATTTAAGATTATGTAGATTATTGTAAGTATTCAAACATTTTCTTTTGCTTTCAGTGTTTTCCTCAGTTTAACCTCATAATTTCATAAAAAAGACATGCTCTGGAGTAGAGGTACAGGAATAATGGTGAGTTTATCTGCTTACAACACCAGTGATGTAAAATTTTATGCTTACAGCAGTATGAAAAGTGTAATGCTCTTTTTTTCTTTTTCTTTTTCTTTTTTTTTTTAGTTGGATATTGGTGGAGTACAAGGGGAATGGACCACATGGTGGCCAGATTCTCATGATGACTCTAGAATGAGTTTCCTAATGCCATTGTCAGAGGTAGAGCACTCCTGATGGTGGATCAAGGTGAAATCCAACAGACCACTCCTTACATTCTTAAGTCTAGGATAGATCTCATTCCTACTGCCTATCCTGTTGCAATGGACAGACAGGAATTTTCTGACTTTCTTTGTTTTGTGAGAACACAGTACATTATGGTCATTTGGAGTCTCCAGTGATGAAAGCAGTCAAATACAAACTAAAACTGCAAATATTCCCAAAAAACATAACTACTGTCAAGCACAGTCCAAGAGTTCAATGTACATTTTAAGAACCTTTATCATCTCTCCAAACACCAGCCTACTATGCCAGAAAAGTTATTTTAAAAGGCTTCTGTGCCTTGGGTAGCAAAGTGACAAATGACAATAGATTTGGAAAAAGAAGTGGTGGGTCAGTCAGGAATTCAAGACCACTAGTGTGAAAGTGGTAACAAAGAACAGCTGAAAAGTTTAGCTGGGAAACTAAAAATCATCTTTTAATTGCACTATAACTTGAAAGGTAACAAAGGGATACAGGGGAGAAGGCAAATATCAGCTGAGAGTTTGTGAAAATGAACAATTACCTATGCTATGTAGGAAAGCAAAATCACAGACTTGAAGTCTTCTATCCGGGAAAAACAAAATGTCTTTCAGCTGAAAGACACTGAGAGAAAGAATTGTGAGAAAATAATCAGGGAAGACAGAAAAATCTAATTATGACAAATCATGACCACTTTTGTAAGGTTCCTAAGATGGGAGAGGGCAGAGCACTAAAAAGTGCACATGTTCAAATCCAGAATTAAGTTTGAAAAGATATCTGGAGTTCACTGGCAGGAAGACATCCAAGTGAACAGAAGGGATTTCTACTACCACTGGGAGATATTTAACCCAAGTATCATTAGCTGAAATTTCTTTTTCATCTGCTCTCTCTGTACAAAGTATCTGACAGTGCTTGCAGCAAGTCATGCTCTGCCCAAATCTGAGTGGCCAGAGGAGCAGAGCTGCCTCTGGATGGGAGTGCACCACAGGACAGCTTCAACCCTTCTCAACCCCTCCAGACAAAGAAAGCAGCTCTTGGAGTAAAATGAATTCCATTCCCAAAGTTTTACACAAAATATTACTATAAATGAGATTGTACTAATAGCACCTCATCAGACATTTCTAATCAGCTATATAAAATAAAAAGCAACCATTCATTCACAATGTAAAAATTACGAGGCCAAGATTCTAACACACAGAAAAGTTGCTAGTCAAGTTGTAAACCTTGGAAAATATGATTATGCTATCAAAACAACAGTAAAAAAATCTGTAATTATAAAATAATAAACAATTCTTCTATGATTACAAATATTAGCAACGATAAGAGACTGCATTAAGTGAAGAGCTAAGAGAACAGGTATTACAAACCCTGCTGTTTCTGCAAACATTTTCAGTAGCTCGAGGAGCAATGGAATGAGGCCAAAGGGAATGAGTTTCTAGAAGCTATTTACTGACTATAAACCAGCAAAGGAACAGGGAATTCTAGTTACACTGCAAGCTGTTAAAGTGTTTTTTTCTCTTTCTCTTTTCTCCCCCAAATGGCTGTTCAGTATGAAAAATGACTCTCTGTCAGCAGACATTCTTTACAGCACACCTTGATCAGCATCCTCCATTGTTTTATAGACACAAACAGGCAATAAGTAACTAAAACATTTCCCGTACATGGAGTTAAAAGTGCAGAAACAACGTTTTGCCATGTGGCAACAAAAACCAAAGAACAAATCTGGATCCACCCTGTAAAACCAATCAGCAATGAGCAGTCTGCTCTGAACTATTCCTTGATTCAACTTTTTTCAAGTGGAGTTGTGCAAAATTATTTATGGACTAAAATCAATTTTGAGTTGATTGAGCCAGTGACTGTTGTTACTATGAACACTAATTATTCCTACAACTGTCCAGTATAAGCACTATTTCTTGGCTGTATATGATAAACTGGGAATGGTGATCACCTTTTTTTTAATGTTCTGCTTTCCTCTCCTAACGAGAGAGCCATAAAAGCTTATTTTGTCTGTTTAAACCTTAATAAATAATCATCCTGCAAACAGTTTCTAAAGATTTATTTTTTTATTGAAAAATATACTTTCCTGAAATGAAAACATTTTATAATACATCAAGTGTTACAAAATGCTTAAATCAAAATAACGTGAAATGCAATTCATTCAGTTTTTTTCTAATTTTTCTTGATATTTTCTAATTAAAAAGTCATCCACTGCCCATGATATTTTGTTTCCTCATAATAAAAACTTCAATAACTCACACCTTGCACCATTCCTGAATTAAAATTTGACAGAATGCCTTTCTATGACATTTAAAAGTTCAGTCTTTCAGTGATAACCAGTCTCCATCATAAGTCTCTAAAACACTCAGAGCTCTGGGTTTAGTGATGTCTCAACAGATTCCCAAATCCTTGTGCAAGATAGGTGCTGACTTTCCATTTTTTGTGTAATTTACTCTGTTCCTTCAGCAAGGATTAAACAAAGTGAATGCTTTGCTTAAGCCCTGGCTTTGAGGCTGGCAGAGTCACTATGAAGCAGAGTTCCCAGCTCCCAGCACAGTGCAGTGTCTGACTTGAATGTGCTGAGCAGCCCTTCCTGCAGCAGCTGATGTGCATTCAGGTTTCCTGAGAGGCCAGTGAATCACCATCTTCTGCTTCTGCACACTGTGGCTTTAACACCAGGACACTGAGCAAATACACATCCTTCTACCCTTGCTTCCACTTCTGCAACTCAAGCCTCCTTGGCCACCATTAGTCGACACTTTAATATTTTCTTTTTTTTCTTGGTCACCAGCCACCCTACCTTTTGAATTTTGTTATTCCTTTTGGCTATTTTTGAATGTTTTTTCCTTCTCTCCCATAATTAGTTTAAAATTTCATGTCAGATTAAATTGTGGGAGGGTTTGCCTCAGAAGAGGAAAAAAAAAAAAAAAGAAGTTTTATAATCTAAGTCTATTTTTCCCCTCAAATGAACAGAAAAAATCAATTATTAGCTAGCAGTATACAACAATTTATGCTTCTGTACTGATTCAGGCTCTCCACAGACAAAGAACAAAACAATACTGTGCTAAGCTACACAGAGTAGAGCAAACCTGTAATCATTGGCTCCAGAAGCACCAAATCTTCCCAACTGGGCTAAATGGAGAATCTTTATTAGTCACCACTGGGGAGGTACATATTCTCTTTGCAGGACAGCAAATTCAAATGCAATAACTACAAAAACATGAGAAGGACTGAAACTGCCTGTAGAGAAAGGTACTTAGTCTGCTTTCCAACTTTCTTATTTTCCATCTTCCCATTAGGGACTTTCATTAAAGAATATGTGTTCTGGATGGAAAAAAAATCTCCTTTTCACCTTGTGGGAAGATTGCAGAAGAATTTATTTGTATCAGTTTACTGTCAACACCTTCTTACCAGAGCCCTTCTTCCACTAGCTAGTTTCCTCACAGACCAAAGACTTCCAGTACCCTATTAACCACAGGAGGGAACAGCCATGGGCATTTCTGTCTGTGTATAAGTTCACTGTTTACTGTGTCATACAAGTTCACTAATGTGAGACAGACAGAAATACAAAAAAAAGGTATATCTTGCATTGGAAGAGCATCTTTTCATCCCTTTGAAAAAGTGTTCTACTGGAATAAAGGTTTTCCCTTACTAAATCCTTTTACTTGAGAAGATTTGCTGTATCTTAACCAGTGAAGTCATACCAGAGTGCCACAGACAACCAAAATTATTCCTGCCAAGCTGAATGCCAAGTGTTGAAATTAGACTGGCTCAGAGGGCAAGAAGACACCGAATGTGTTATGCTGAGGTCCCTGATGGCAGATTCACATCCCACAGGGGGGCACAGCCCCTTGCACACCTCCCCACCACGTCTTGCCCCTCCTGCCCTTTCCTCTCTGGGTCCTGACCCCGAGCTCTGCCCTGCTGAGCCTCCCTGCCCCAGAATTTCCCTCTGCACACACCGTGCACTATCCAGCCTGTCCTGCCATGGGTTTCCTCCCTGCTTCCATTTCCATTCCTCAAACCCTCAGATTTCTTCTCTGAGTCCTCACCCCTTCTCTTCCCCACATGTGAACATGGGGTTTGTATTCTTGGCACACCAGTGGCTATAAACCCTATTTTCACCAGATTCCAGCTCATCACAGGTTATAAGTACAGAACCAGGGCACATTATTCAACAAAGCATACTAGTTCTGGCTGCTTTCCAGCATATAAAAATACTAATTTCCAGTAAATTATATATGCTTGTAGGAAAGGTACAACACCCTGTTGGGAATCCAATATGGCTTCTCTCTATATAATTTGTTTCCATGCCTGCAATAAATTGCATTGTGTGAAAATATATAGAGCTCTCCAGTATTTTGATATAAATCTACCTGAAGAAAGTTAACACACATCTGAGAACATGTATACCAGCTGCATATAGCCACAGAACTACTTCCATTTTGGGGTAAAAAGAACATAATTAAAGAGATTAAAACAGTGGTCGCTTGCTCCTTAGAATTAAGAATGAGAAATTAAAATTACATGAGTAAAGAAACAGATCACAATTTTAATTATATGCTTCCAAATTTATTTGTGCTTCCTTATTCTGTAAATGTATTTTCTACAAGAAATGTGATACTCTGAGAGATGCAAATGTTTGTGGGAGGGCCTCCAGGAGTGAGTTGGGTTTTGCCAATTTGCAGTTTCAGCCTTCATGTTTTGCTGAGCTTTATTTTCATCAACTACTGCTGATGATGTACAAACTTGCTCTACCTTGACTTAAATTCCATAGAATGAGTACATGAAGAGTGACAAACATTGTCAGAAATGTAAGTCCTCCAGAACAATTTCAGTGTGGGAGTTTGCTAACATGAATGCTCTGCTAATAGAAGTCACTGCTTCTGTCTAGCTATAGTTTACATGTTTTCTGGTTTGTGTTTGATGGGGAATAAAGATATGAAATTTGCTACCAACAGCACCTGTTATTAACAGCAGTGTGTCTCTGGAAAGTACTGGCAATTTTTCTGTCAGCATTTTCTGACATGGGTATCCCTGTGAGCAACTCTGCAGTACAGTCTGCAGTTATGCATACTATCATTTCATACTTGAAACAGCCTCTAATGTCAGAATTTATGTAGCTTGGTTGCAAAATTTCAGTGGCAATTTAGCCTAATTAGCTGAACCTCATTGTTTTTAAAGCCCTCTTAGATGCAGCAGTCCTTCACAGTTTGCAGGTCTCTTCTCTCCCCAGCAGTACAAACCTACCTTGCAAAAGTACAGTCACACCTGCTTAAGCCACAGCATCTATGTCCACTGATTAAAACTCCTTGGGCAAAAAGCCACAGCTCTTCTCAGCTGCAGGATGCCAAGATGAAAGTCTTGACAAAGAAGATACAACCAGCAATTCTCAGTTCCTGCTCCCTTCAACAAGAGAAAATGTACTGTAAGATACACAGGCATGGTTTTCCACTGTTGCCTTGGGAAGCCATTGAAATTCCTTTCACCTCACTGGGAAAATCTGGGTCTGTAGCTAGTCTGTAATGCCCTGTGATTAAATTGTTTGTTCAGCCTCACTCTCTCTCTCCCTCTGCTTATATCTAAGAACCTGTTTTCAGGCTGAGTCAGGAGCTCTCAATGCACCATGTGCATGAAGTATTATCATCTTAGCCATATGTACACATACAAGCTCCCACATGAGCCAGGGGTCCTGCTCCCTGGATGGGACTGCACTGGTTTCCACCACAGCTTCTGCACAGTACTGCTTTTTGTCACTTAGATATACTCTCAGTGAATGATTAATGTGATAAAAAGGAGAGCATCCTTGTGGGAATTATTTCCTTGAAAACATGAAATCATTCAATAATGCTTTGACAAGGCTCCATCACAAACATTTCCCATCTCTCTCCTCATAATTTTAGTGCTAAAAGCAAGCCAAAAACATTCTGACAATATTTCTTTGTTCAGAAATAGCAGTTCAAGCCTGATCAATCATCCTGTGTGCAGTGGTCAGCTGCATGTGAAGATGTAGGTACTCACCTTGGCAGTGTGTGTTATCATCCCCTGCCTTGCTAAGGGGCTTCCTACCACTTCTGCTTGCTGGGTGGCCTCTGAGGCTGGCAGGGACCATGCCCATCCCAGAAACAGGCTGACAGGTTCTCTTCAGTTATCTCAAGCCAAGAAGCCCCAAGTGCCAGAGCAGCTTACCTGGCATCAGCACTCCCAGGTACTTCCAAACACAGGTTTTTGCTGTCCAGAGAAGGAAAAGGTGGGATTTCCTACATCTCATTCAGCCAGTCTTGCAGTCTGGACTTTTACTGGGAATTTTCTTGTGCCTCCAAGGGGCAAGTTCTGACTAGGAGCAACCCAAACAGATTGAAAACCTGGTAGAAAAAGAGATGCTGTATGTTTCTGAACTGTGTTATTCCCTTTTCTGAAAAACCTCAATTACTCTGGCTTGAAATGAGATAGTATCTCAAATGCTTGAATATTCTTGCAGAAGGGAAGCTTGTTTCCCACCAATCTCTGTAAAAAGAGAGCAAAATAGCAAATTGTGGTCTCACACGTATGATGGGTTGACTGAGGTCTTTCAACAAAATTATTTTCAAGGGAAATACATTTCCCATGTCTTTCTAAATGATATTGGTGTTTTCTCTTGTAAAGTCAAACATCCAAAACATTTTTAGTTTTGCCTCTGTCTTATCAGGTTTCCTGGACAATGTGCTTCATCTGGTTTCCCCTTCCTGAGCTGGGCATCTTCTTCCATATCTTCCATGTTTTGTACCAAAAATTTTCATACCTGAGAGGCATGGTGCTCTCCATGCAGGGAAACCTGGCACTGCTGGCACTTACTCACATGCCTCATGACATGAACATTCACACTCTGGCACTTCCATGCTGCATAGTCACTTTTGCTGTCGTGGCTGCTGCCAAGGCACGCGAAGCTGCTGGCCCTGTGAGTCACATGCAATCACACAAACCCCTGTGCAAGGGGATCAATAGGGTCGCTTAGCAGGGTCCTTTATTACCCTATTTGTCAGACACCTTTGCTTTATTGGCCTCTCCTCACAAAGGTTGATGCCAGATGCAAAATGTCAGGCTGGCTGTGGGCTGCTGTGCACCTGCCAGTGAATGAAAGGGAAGGTTGTCCTGCCAGTCCCAGTGCTCCAGCCAGGCTGCACACAGCCACGTGCCCTGCTTGGCTAGGGACAGCAGGTGGGAGAGGCTAGGAATGAATCTGCGTCTATTCAGCAAGACTGCCTGGTGCCCAAGAATTTGGTTATTTAAATGCCTGGTTTGGCTCCTCTAAAACACTTAAATCTTTACCCCCTTTACAAAGTCATATTTCTTTTCCACTGCAAGCAATCTCCTACATTTTGTTCATCAGCCTTATAGCCAACTTACCTTCCTAACCCCCTCAAAATGCCAGATTGTCACCTTTTATCATAAACATTAATTAGTCAGGCAAGACAAATAAAACCTTCTGGGATTTGGGGCTTTTATTTGCTTTTTTTTTTTTTCTTCCATCTGGCCAAAGTGATAGAATAGCCTGTCTATGCAGGCCCTAACTGAAATATATAAGAAACCAATCTTCCTCCTGGGATGAAGTCAAAATAGGCCTTGTCTATAGTGAGGCCACTCATGTTTTCCTGGATAAGTTTTTTGCTGTTACTGACAGAAAGCTGACAAGGAATGGTACTAAAACCTTCAATGTCCACTCAGAATAAAACTATTTTAAAGACATTTTCTTAAGACTGCCCTGGCACTGATGGCTCAGAGAAATACTGTTAAAAAAACAGCTGAAACAGTTGTTGTTACAGTAAACATGAATTAAGTTTAATAGCCTTCTGCCCTCCATTTCAGGCCTCAAGTGCTCTCAAAAGGTCAATAAAACATCCCCTTTATTATAGTCTGTCAAATAATGCAGACAATGCAGGTGAAAGGTTGTCAAATAAGTGCAGAGAAATGTTGTGCAAAGCAAACACACAGGAACAAACCGAAGGCACATGGTCAAAGGCATCTGTGCTCCTGAAAGGCTTTGCTTCCCCAGTATCAGGCCAAGCTGCCGTGGCTCCTCCTGCCTGGTGATGGAGTCATGCTCTCAGACTCCCTCCCAGCTACAAAACGTGCAGCTGGGCTCCACAGGCCAGGGGCAGCACTGCCTAGGCAATGCCTGTGGCTATCATGTTGGCAATTAAAGGAATCTGTCAGCTGCCCACCTGTGGATGGGGCAGGATCACAGGATAGCTCATGCTGGAAGGGGCTGGAAAGAGACCTCTAGTCTAACCTCCTGCTCAAAATCAAGGTCCCTCTGCAGGAGTCTGCCTTCAGGGGAGGCAACAGCTCTCCCTAGTTCAGTCTTATCAAAATCTGCTTAGTGTCCCTTCCAGTCTGGCATCTAAGTCATTTATGAAGATGCTGAAAAGCACAGGACCTAATCCATTAAAATTATAATGTCTTCATTTTATATGTATAAGATGTTCTTTTTGCATATGAATAAGATAATGACTTTAACTTCTACTGTGCAACACTGTGAAAAACATCTCTCCATCTTTGGAATAACCTCTCTGTAGGTTTCAGATAACAGCTACTCTGTTTCTCATAATGTGTCCTTTCCCCAGGCTGAGCAAGCCTTGAACTCACAGCCTCTCCTCACAAGCCAAATATTCCAACCCCCTTTGTTGAACTCCCAGGTTTGTTTGTACCTGCCTGATATTGAAGGGCCCCATACTGGCCTCAGTAATCAGATGTGGTCTGGAGAGTGCTGAGCACAAGGGTTTCACATTCCCTGGATGCATCATCTGTGCTCCTGTTGGTGCAGCCCAGGGTGCTGCTGATCCTGACACTGATGGGTCATGGGGACTTGTGCAGCTCCTCCCTGCCACGTCCTCCCAGGCTGGGTCAGCAGAGCTGCTCTTGCACAGCCAGTCCATAGTATGCAGCATTATGGTGGGGGTTTAATCCCAGCTGCTGGGTTTTCCATCTGTCCATGCTGAAGTGCGTGAGGTTCCACCATGTCACTCCTGCAAGTGTTCCTCTCCCACCCTGCTCCAGCTTATTAAAAAGATGCTGAACAGGACAGGTCCCAGGACACACTCCTGCAGTGCTTCACTTCTACACATTCTACTTCACTCACACAGGTTTGTACCAAGCTAGTTTTCCATCAGTTCAGACTGTAAAGCCTTATTTTCAATAAAGAAATACCATGAGAGCCTCCTTTGGAAAAGAGTTCCTTTTAAGTCTCTTACTAAGCTCATTCTGAACAACATTCACTGTTTCCCCCTTGTCCACAATCCAGTCACTTTGTCACAGAAGGGCTGCTCAGGCAAAGTCTGCACTTGGTGCATCTGTGATGACTGCTCCCAGATAAAACAGCCCTCATGCACTCAGGAATGTGCCCCAAGAGGACACATCCCATGATGTGTCTAAGAATCAAAAGGAGGATGATAAATCTGGATTGCCACAGGATTTTCTTTTTGATCTGTTTTTAAGATGAGAATAATATTTGACATTTTTCAGGGTCTTTAGAGGGGGCAAGAATTTATGGAAACCACTGCAAGAGTCTGACTGCCTTCTGGAATGATTATGTGGAGAACATGCTGGTGTGGTACTTGAATGGCCAGAGGGTCACAGCTGGCATATACACACAATTGATGGGCAAATATTGTTTGCTTGCAGAGAACAAATTTCACAAGTGCTCATCAACCATTCATCGAGGTGTGGTTATGACATTATCCCACCTCAGCACTATGCCCAAAGCTTTGGTTAAGGGATGGTGGGAGAGGGAAAGGAAAGAAGTGACAGCACAGTGGAGACAGCAGGTTCCAAGCTTCTTTCTGGGAGGAGCTTTTCTCCCAACAACTCTTGGCAAATTGCTCTCTCCAAACTGCTCCACACAGAGTCTTTCTGGATCCCTCAGCTGAGCTTTCCTCCATCCAAACACTACAAAACTTGTCACTGCATTGCTTGTAAGAAGCCAGGTAGATCTAATAAAAATACAGGCAAAGCAACTGATTAAATACATCCACTTAGGTCTCACAGATACAGCTTTGGGGATGATTAAATTTGTTGTGTAAGCTAGTATTTGAGATAACTATTTCACAAAGACTTGTACTTTTGTTTCAATTTGATGAACCAGAAACTACTTATTAGAAAATTATGCCAAGAACTTTTTCATCAGACTGATTTTAACAGGATTTTATTAGGAAGCAGTAGAAAAAGAGGTCCTATAAGGCAGAACATGTTGTAAAACCATGGATTTACACTGTTCTAAAGGAATTGATAGAATTTTTCCATCCAGGCAGTGGTAGAATGATAAATGAGTAAAAAAATCAAATAGTCAGCAGCCTTCAGGAAAAAAAAAAAAAAACAATATAATGATTTAAACTGTACATAGAGTAATAAGTATGCACTTGAAGTCGCTGGGGAAATTCTGCCTCTGTTTTATGACAGTGTAGTATTTCCAAACATTCCCTTTCTTGTGAAAAGGCATTTTTTCTGAATTACTGCACGAGTGACTCCTGGGGTATGAGTAGAAGCATCTATGATTCAGCAGAAATGTTCAGGCTATATAGGAATAAACGCAACAAAAAGCTGACTTTCATCCAGCAGGCCTGCTTTGATTTCACCATAAACTGGAACTCTGTGCTAGTAAAAACACCCCCCTGCCTGCTTCTGCCTCTTCCACTAATATCATTGTCTGAGAGGTGTTATCTGAGGACTTTGTCTCAAGGAACAATACTTTCAGGGTTTTGGATTATCAAAGTGTGGTTTTATGCCTGGGAACACAACCATCACTTGAAGGAAAGTCTGTTCCTCTGTATACCACTAAAGTAGCTGCACTGTAGTTCTGCATTATCAGCTGGAGTGAGCTGTACTGATTTACCTGAAGGATCTGCTCAGTCCTTCATTTGCCAAAATACTCACAGAATCATGCCCAGAAGCCCTACAGACTTTTAAAAATCTGATACAAACCAATTTCCAAAAAGTTGCCATCCTGACACAGCTCTCTCTGGGTGTCACCAACACAGTTCCCTTTACAAAAAGAACAGATCATCCACAGGCTATGATTTTTCCCAGGAGTCCAGTCCTTTTCTCAGCTCAACCACATTGCACCATGCATATGTTGCAAATGCTTTTCACTGTTTTCTCTTTCCATAACATCACCGGACTTTGGCAAATAAAATCTATTGAAAAATAATCAAAGTTCATATTAAGGATGAAATGTGGAATCAAACTAAAGAACAAAGGTTGAACTTATTTGATTGCATTACAGGCAGTAGCATATAAAATATTCGTGTCTAAATTAGCCAGGACAGGAAAAGCTCTTGGATTTCTACCCTGGAAAACCCTTTGGAGTTACCATTTTATTAAGGTATTCTGTCTGTACGCTGGAAAACCAGATGAGGTTGTACAGCCAGAGCTAAGATTGTCCTTCAAACCATTCTGTCAACAATCTGCAAAGCAGAGCTGCACAGATTTCTTTCCTGACTGGTTCTCTCTCTCTTTGAAGTAGGCATTTCAAGCCACATGCCCATATAAAACCAGGCAAAGCCTAATATATTAGGATGTATATTAGGATGCATATTAGGATGTATATTAGGATGTATATTGGTATATTAAGATGATCATGGATTGAATACATGCACCTGCCAGAAATTCCTCTTAGTAATTTTCTACAGAAGAGAGCAAGGGCAGTTTCTGTAATTTAAGTGACTCAAAGCCAGTATGAGGTTGATGATTTTTCAGACTCCAAAGAGAGTTAAATTGAATTGGGTGATACCCATTATTGAGGAACATGATAACCCAGTAATTCCAGTCCCTCATATAAGGATTTCTTCAACACAGTTAACACTAGCAGAAACTGTCAGGCAAAATTTCAACGGAAAATACTTCTATTTATCCTAATTCAATGAAAAAATTTAGTTTTTAATTGAGGAGTTATAATAGAAAGTGACAAAACAATAAAACACTTAATTTGCTAAATTGGAAAACTGAAAATATCCAGAATTATTCACTTGTCTGAAAAAAAATAGCATATGTGTTCCAAAATCCTAATTTCAAAGCCAGTTTTCTCTGAAGTTTTTTAAAAATACACAAACAATTGACATATTTGACTTCTTGCCATGATGTTGCCAAGATTCCCAAAGACTGGAAAGTTTCCACAACTAGAAAGAAAATCCGGTCGCACTGACCAAAAAAAAAAAGCCCAGAGAAATGGATGATTATATAAATATCCCACTATGAGACAAAGGAATAAAAAGTGTGTAAGCTTAGGGAGAAATATACTCAGCTAAAACTTTTCTTTGCATTTCCAAAATATCCATTCATCTGCTTTGAAGCATCTGGTGTTGCTCATTGTTGGAGACAGAATGCCAGCCTAGATGGTCTATGCTGTCATCAGTACTTCAACTCTTACATGCATTCAAATATTTCATGACTTTTTTTTCTATAGAGACATTAAAACTTTACAGCAATATTTATTAACAAATATTTTTTACAAGCTACTTGGCATTACAGGATGAAAAGTGAGAAGTGCTTCCTCCTACTGTCAGGATGCCTTCATGTGATGCATCAAAGGAATAGACATAATATATATATTTTATTCTCATGTTGAAAAAAATAAGCTTATTAATAAAACTTGGTTTATTATCTCAATAACAAACTAGAGTAACTCAATTAAATGGCTACTGCATTCATCTAAAATAATTCTGCAAATGGAAATACATTGAAATGCTCATGACTGGAAAACCCTTTTATTACTCCTTACTGGGTGACTGCAACTGCAGATAGAGCACCTCACTACACCTGAGTCTGGAGTCTCAGCAGACAATCTACTGCCCATACCACTGGGAATAAAACAGTACAACTGGATTAATGTCATCAGGTACTGTAGCTGTCTCTAGTATGTAAAGTCTCCTATGTGACTGGAGCATAAATTCTCATAACAAAAGAAAAACCAAATACATCTTTCACAAGAAAAGGTTCATAATATTTTGACCTCGGTGCTGACAGGAAGTATTTCAGTAATAAGGACCTATGTTTTCTCTGCATGCTGTAATCATGACTCACAGTAATTTTGTTCCTTGCTCAGGCACCCAAAATCCTTTAGCAATTTCATACTAAATGGGACCAATTTAAGAAGGCATAGTAGGAGCACTTAGGAATGGTGAATCTAAGTTGGACTTTCCTCTGGCAAAGAGGAAATGTTCATGTGTTGCATTCTGAATCATACAGGAAACTTTAAAGAAACTAGATGTCCATGGACAAACTGCAAAGATCGTTTCATAGATTATTTTAATAGTAACAAAAAAGTTTAAACTGAGAGAATTTAAAACACAGGTCTAGTCTGAAACCTGGGCTGTATGAATTACTCCTCAGACAGAGCCTATAAAGAGTTTATGAGCAGATTTAGTAACTGGTCTTTCCAGTGTAAAATAACCCAGTTTGCCCAAGGTTGGTTTCTAAATTAGCTATTACTAAGCAGGAAAGAATCTTAAAATTATTGTTTTCTGAAATCTACACCCATTAACTTCATGCTCCGTGACTGGTAAATAGAAGAGTAGGAAGGATAAAGAAATACATATAGAATGAAATTCAAAGCATCACTGTGTTACTGCAGTGTGCCCACATCTTAAATGTTGCATGAAGTTCTTGGCAAACCTCTTCTAAAAACTTAGTAGTGGAGTTAAAAAGGACAGAGAAAGGCAACAAAGACTATCAGATTTGTGGAATGCATTCTACATTTTATGAAAGTGTACATATGAGGATTTTATGGTTTTAAAAAGTCAGTGAAGAGGATATGATGATGCTTAATTGAATTAGGAATTCTAGGGAGAAGGGCATTTATTGTTCCCCAGAGTACATGCAAGAAATGGAAATCAGTCCTTGCAAAATCATCAGGTAGCAAATTTGAAATAAAAACTACATTTTTCATATGAATCTATTTAAACTGGAAGCACATTACCACTGACTTTTCACAGAATTTCTCAGTCATAGCATAAATAGTTCAAAATACATAAAATAAATTTACAGAAGTTGAGGTCATTAGTCGCTTTTGAAAACAGTATTTTAAATGCTAGCTCAAGCAGGTCTTTAAGTGATGATTGCCTAAATACATTTTTAAAACATGTAAAGGTCACCTTATTATTATTGGAGTCCAGTGATCTGATAATGTGCTCTAAAAGTGTGCATTTTATTGATCTTCCCATTCCAAAGATACATATTAATCACTATTCATGACAACACTGAGTTAGTTCTGAGCGTACACAGGTACCTGGAGAACTTTAATGTGAAAAATAGAGACAGTTCCTCAATAAAACAGTATCTTATTTATTAAAGCCTCTTCATGCACTCACTTGGAGCACCCTAGTCATATATTAGGTATCACATGTGCTTTTAATAGTGAGATTGAGGGAGGAGATTTTAGTTCAAAAGAAATTTGCAAACTCTCTATAAGAAAAGAAAAAACAAAAAAGCCAACACAGCAACAACAACAACAAAAACAAACCAAACCAAACCAACATAAAAACCACAACAAAAAAAACCAGTCTACCCAAAAAGCACACAGGAAAAGGTCACAGTCTTAGATATTTCTGTTGAACAAACTAACCATATACATAGTTCCACATTTTTTGTGCAAAGGTCATAGTTTATTTACCAAAATGTTAAGTACAGTGATAGCTATTACTGCCAACTTTATAAGTTTGTTGGGTTTTTTTCACTACTTTCTGATGATGTCACCCCTGGAATGAATATACAAAAGCTTATTCCTTGGGAAAAATTTTAAGCTTCTCCATTGATGGATTTTTCTCTCTTTACTTGAAGGAAATCCAGTCTTAAACATTTTTTCATGGGGAAAAAAAAATAAAGCATCTCACTAATATAGTTCATATTTTACCTCTGCAATTGAAGCTCTTTTTATGAAACAGAAGGAACCCATTCTCCAGGCACATGATACAGCATCCTGAAATACAATTTAAACACATGCTTGTCTAGAAAATAAAAAAATTGTTGGAAGAAAGTTGTATGTATTTCATTAAAAGAAAACACACAATCTTAGAATCACAGCAACTCTTTGATCAAGCAGGTTCAGCTAGAGCCTGTTGCTCAATACCTTATGCAGATTTTGAATATCTCCCAGGATGAAGACCCTACTGACTTTCTGGACAACATGTGCCAGTGCATGATCACCCTCAGCAAAGCAAGTTTTGCCTTATGTTGCAACCATTCTCCTTTGTTTCCATTTGTGACCACTGCCCCTAGTCCTGTCACTGGGCACCATTGAGAAGAGGATCTCTTTGTCTTCTCTACTCTCCTCCATCAGGTATCTACAGAGATGGTGAAACAGCCCTGAGCCTTCCCTTCCCTGCTGTCTCACTCTCTCTGTGCCCATCAGGTGCTGCAGTCCTTTGCTGAACTTGTTCCAGTGTGTCCATGTCTTCCTGGTAGTGAGGAGCCCAGAACTGGAGTTAGGACCACAGGTTTCTTCCTCTAGTGCAGAATAGATGGGAACAATCAGCTTCCTTGGCTTCTAGTGATGCTTCTCCTGATCCAGTCCAAGAGGCTGCTGGTTTTCTTTGCTGCAAAAGCACATTCCTTGCTCATGTTCAATTTGGTGTCCAGCAGCACCCCCAGGCCTCTACTTAGAAGCTGCTTTTCATCTGTCTGGCCTAAGACAGATGTAGGCACTGTGTTTTCATTGAATCACAAGATAAAGTTGGCCAGAAAATGGAATTTCAAGAGAATGTGGAAAAAGTCAAGGAGAAATAGTAGCAGAGGAGAGAGAAGGCAAGGGAAAAGAAAGGATCAAGTCCACACACAGGATTGTTTTAGTCTCCTCCTGAAATACAAAATACAAATTGTTCTTCTTCCTGGATGTTCATCCGTTTTTGATCTAAATAGGCATCTCATATTCTTACCAGCTTCTGCTTTATTCATCTATTTGTGGATGTTTTGTGTTCTCAGATGTTATTTCCTCTTCCACTACATTTACTTGCTACTTTTATTTTCCCTCCCAAGTTGCAGACTGAGTTCTGTGATCATGTCTAATACTTTTCCTCTACTCTGCTTTTTTCACTCCCATTAATTCTAAACTGTAGCAGCACTGGTCTTTGCCTCTGTCCCTTTATGTGATGCTCTGGCAATGGACATTCCATCTCTGATCCAGATTATTTGCTGCAAAGCTTTTTCTTCTTTCCTTAAAAGATGTAGTAACTTTGCTAGGAAAAAGTTATGTTGAAAAAATGTTGTATGTTATGCTAAAAAAAGCTTTTGGTTTAGTGCTTTCTTTGTGTAGGTAGGTGGGTGGGTGGGCAGGTAGCAATGATTATAAACTTCTCCAAAATATTTGAACCTGTCACAGTCTCCTCCAAATGTACATGTTCTTTCATACTTTTAGCTCCCCTAGTCCTCTTCTCAGTGTGTTTTTCTCAGGATTTCCCTTTTCACCACCCAGTTCTGTGGGTGAAGCCAGGGGAGAAGGGTCCATTATAGGTGTGTTTCTTTGCTTCAGACCTAACTCCTCTGTTCACATGAGCTCTCTCTCCAAGCCATCCAGTGCTGACAAGGAATCAGAAGGTTTTTCCTTTCTCTCCATTAAAACCTGCCAGGACTCAGGCACAGAATGTCTTCAATCAAATTGTAGATTGTAATATCTGCTGGTGAAAATAATAAATTCTGACTATTTTCAACAAATTTTTCCTCAAAACAGATGAGCTTTATTCCCTCTTTATTCCTGTACTTAAAACAAGCATAATGTTTCCAACAATATTGAAAAAAAAGATGGATTAAGGACATTTTAACTTCATTGATGCAAATGCTCATTGCCATGACTGAAAAAATCTCCATGAAAATGAACAAGGAGAGGACAGTCAGGGAAGCAGCACTTTGAGACACAGGGTGGGAAATAATTTATCTGAAGTCACAATAACCCTTGTGAAGACACAAAATAATGTCACTCACACTAACCTCTTAGAAGTTCTTTCTTAACACAGAAAATAGCAAAATCAGCTCAGTCATAGAGACTTGTCCTCAATCACATCTCATCCATATGAGTGCCACACCTCTGAGGGAGATCCAGTTCTGTCAGAGAACAGTCCTGCAAATGCCACTGCATTCAGAATAATGCAACTCATCACACTTGAAAAATTATCAGTTGAGAGCTTCTTAAATCACGCACAGATCCATACTACTTTTCCCTAATCTGCTTTCTTAATTTCTTTTTTTTTTTAATGGAGTCAGACATAGAAAATACTGAAAATTTGGGAGACAGAAATACAAGGTTAGATATCATTTAGAATACAATGGATGAAATGTTTGAAATCTCTCACTTAAGATTATAGTGGCATATAGCAAAATTGAAAAAAATTGAGATAACACTTGATGAACACTGTGCTATCCATATGATGGTTCTTAGATTGCTATATAACAAATCAACCTGATGAACTGGAAATAAGTTGATAGCAGAAAATATTATATAGGTTCTGGTTCTTGAAGGCAAAATAACTAGAGATGTTGAAATATAATCTCCTGCAAAAGATTATAGATGGGTCCAGGCATAAGTTTGAAATTAATTTATGGTATTTCTTGGTTTATCAGATTTTCTCTTACAAATATAAGTTATACAACATCAACATTATACAACAATAGTGGAAAATCTTAGTCTGAGAGAAAATGTAGTCTGTAAGAGTGATGAATCACATTTTGCTTTGATGATTTTTGGTAATCAATATTGATTATGTAAAATTTAGGCTTTGAGAAATAGGAAAGGGAGAATATTAATTATGCCTTACATTTTAATTCTGAAATCTATGTAAAACAGAAATCATAAAATACTAAGCTTCTGCTAGTAACTCCTATGCCTATCACTAGAGATTTTTGTTATCACTACCTTTCTAATCCTTACAGCACTATTTGTACTACAGCACTTCATCTCTTAGCTTTAGAGAAATTATTTGATGTGCACACACATGCACATCTGAAAAATCTGCAGACAACTCTGAGAAATCACCAGGAAGTCCTGAACTGGAGTGAGGTGAGACCTGCTCCTTGGGGGGACTGCAGCAGAGTTCTTGTACAGTCTGAGCTGCTCTCATGTGGCCACAGCAATCTGCACCTGACCTTTCCTTGAGAAAGAAGCAAATATAACCCATTTATATGTATATTTATGCTCTCCTAGTCCTCTCTTCCATACACCACGCTCAGGCACCATGCCTTGAGCACAGCACAGTGCAGGTCAGAATGCACCACGTCATCCTGGCCATCCACACCAATGCCATCAGCACTATGGGGGTCCCAATTACAGCCAGAGGGGCTGGACTCTAAAATACTAATTTTTTGTCAAAAGCCAAAGAATTTTAGGAAAATTTTATTATTTACTAAGCTCTTTCTTGCCTCTCAGAACTCTGAAGCTAAAATAATTTATAACACTGACATTTCGCCATCCATAATTTTCCAGCCAATTTCCATTTGCCCTTTGCATTACATTTATGAATAGTTGTTGGATTAAGTTTGATTCTTGCCTACTCCACTAACTGCATGAGAAAAATTTTGTTGAGCTGTAATTTGACTCACTGTTAATTGCTGACATATGGCATATTGAATAAGGAAGGGAAAGGAAAAGCACTCCTGGGGGGTAAGTGATTAGCAGTCTAAACATGAGCATTTCTGACATTCCATGATTTTCTGACAGTTCCTTCTAAAATCCCAGATTTCAGAATGTGCAGATTCTCTGTTTATTTCAAAAGGAGAGTGCAGAAGACTCTACGGTGAATTCTTTTATAAGAGAGAAGTCAAAAAACTCATAAATCCTTGCAAGTAAAGCAATCTGCCAGAGATGATCATGCATATTTAAAACTATTTACAAATGGGGCAAAGCATGAGCAGCTGCATCCAGTACTTTAAAGCTCTCAGATGGAGTACAGATCATTTACAAATGCCAATGAGCATTGCCTGGGAAACATGCTGTATATACACAGTGGACACCTGGAGGAGAAACTCCTCATTTACCACTCACACTTTCTCTAATGAGGAGATTATTTGGAAATGAGAAAATGGTATATCACCTACACTCTCATACCAAATAGGTTCTGTTTGAAACATCCACCCACTACTAGTCACATCAAGAGTGCAATAATGTGAAGAGCCAAAGAGCAATCCTTCTCTTAATCAAGAGAGTCAGTAGCTAGAATATTTTAAGAAATGACTCAGACATTGCTTATGTTTTTGGTGATACAGTTTAAACAGTAAAAAATAGCAGAAGCCTTGCAAACTACTACTTGCTATATCTTGAGCAATTCAGTCTTTAAGACATGGGCTCTACCCATTCTGGAAGGATCAGATATGCCTGTTTTTAGGCAAGGATGGATGTTTTACTACTACAGTAAAGATCTGTAACTGTGTAAGTAGAAAAAACAAAATGGATTCTTCTCTAACATAATGAAACTGTCTGAGAAATTAACAGTACTAAAACACTACCAGAAATTTATTTTAAATAAATTTATCCCCATTGTTAAGAGAAGGCAATTTCCTCACCTCTATAATGGCTTTGAATCCAAATTTTACAGCCTTCAATTTTGATTCCTGCTGCAAGAAGGTGTCCCTGCCCTGGGATACCACAACTCCTTATTGTCCTTCACTTCTCACAGTTTGAAGAAAAAAGTTATCTGAGCATTTTGGAGAAGAAAAAGTGCATCTAGGTGTGAAGACTGGACATTCAGATCTACAGCTAGGCTCCAATAAATGTCATTAGCTCTAGGGTGATAAGAAGAAGCCAGGTGCTTACCCAAAATGAAGAAGCCAGTTATGCAGCTGTAATAGGCAATAAGCAGAGCTCCTTGTCAGAAACAGACCTCAGGGTCTCAGGGAAGAGAGATATTGATATTTTTCTCATCTGCACATATAAAGGAAATGAAAAATTAAGAAAAGGCAAAATAGGGACGAACAGAGAAATATATGAAATATATTAAATTAATATAAAGCAGTCATGAAATGCTTCTTACACTTATAAAGTGGCAGATATTTTTCTTACATGAACACAGACAGTCTTCTGGGAACTCCACAGATTCTCCTAGAATGGGAATTTTAAAAACTGGGAGGAAAAAGTGTATTGCCAGACATGTCCTGTTCTATCAAAAAAACAATTGGCTAAAGGACTTGTCCCTGTTAAAGTAAATTTCTTGGTGAGCTGCAGTGCCATCCCCTGAAGACAGGGACAGACACTGGGGTTATCTAAATGCAGGGGACCTGCAGTCACTTGGCTGGAATCAGACCTTTAAGGAAGAGTATGTTCTAGGCCAGTTTTTGGATGATGAATTCACCCTTAGCCCAGTTAATAAATCTGTGCCTATGAATTATTAAAGATCACAACAGAGCTTATAAAGGAAATGTGAAAACACACATACATATATGTGTGCAATTCCTCAAAATTTCAGAGAAAAAACATCACTTTTCCTTGGAAGATTAAATCTGGGTTTGGAGTTATTTCCTGGGTGAAAAGTATTTCTAACAAAGGCATTTTTCAAATTTGCTAGTTTCTTATTAAGAATTTGGAACGTTTGACTCCAAACACAAATGTATAATACCTTGGTCTCACACATTCTGTCATTTGACTTTTTTTTGTTTTATAATCTCACTTGTATGAAATAATCTGCAGGGGATTGTGAATTTTTAGGGTTTATTGCACGCTGTCCCTAGCTATAACATAAAGTGGTGGCAGTGTTTTCAAGCAGCAGTCACCTGCAGGCCTTGCAGGCACAGGTTGTGCTGCCCAAGGGAGGTGTCACCAGTGAAGGAACCAAGCTCTCAAATGGGTGGCAAAGTCCCCAGCTTCCCACAGCTGAGCTCATTTCTGGGAAGACATGGAGGAAGCAATAATATTGGAATATGGAGATAAATTTTACATTTTACAGGGTGTGGATCCTTGTTATTATATATAACATATATATGTTATATGTTATTATAATAACATATATAATATGTTATTCAATTAAGAGGATTCAGCATCAGTAAACCAGAATATAACCCTATTTCTGACTGGAATTCAACTGGAAAAACCAAATCTACTCCTATCCATTTAACAGCCTGAATTGTATTTATTTTCCCTTTCAGCTGAGAAGCCACATCCAGTATATATAACGATATGACTACTCTGTCTTGAGTCTTTATATGCAAAATGTGAGTTTCTGCTCAGTGGCTCTCCTACATACACACACATGGGAGAAAAGGGAGCTTCTGCATCTAACCCATTGTAAAGCTGAACCTGCCTCTTTTAGAAAGCAATACTGGGGAAGGAGGATAAAACAAAATGATCAAATAAGTGTCCCAGATCTATTAAATAAGAAACTGAAAGGAAACAAACTAACTGAAAAGGAGATAATGCCAAGGATAACTCTGACAGCTCCGTGCTAGCTACAGTCAAACTAAAACATCACTCTCAATCTTCTTGGATGCAGTAGAGGACTCAGATGCTGGGCTTTGAAAGATATCTCGTTAGCAGCAGGATCTGACTCGCTGACAGACTTGCTGAACAGTTTGGCTGGCAACCTTGAAGCTGCCTCTCTGCAGCAGCAGAGCTCAGGGAAGGCTTATTTCCCTCTACACCAATCCTCAGGACAATGATTGTTCTTTCTGACGAAGCCAAAGCATCAAACTAATGTCCATTGTGGGCATTCTTTTCCAAAGAGTAAAAGCTGTTCTTTTGTGAAAGTATTTTTTGCAAAACTAGACATGATTTTTTTCCAGTTCCCTCACATATGTGACATGTTGAGTTGCACACAAAGTCAGTGATAACATATACAGAAGTCTTGACTATGAGGTAAATACTACAAACTATTGTTCTGTAGCATTATTTTGGTAACAACCAATAAATGATGCAAGTAATATTTATGTCAGCTGCAAACTGCATAGAGAGCAACTTCAAGCAAATCCATTACTTTTTTACTTGCAGCAAACAAGGACGAATATGTATTATATCATGACAGGTGTCCCCAAATAACACTTCAGGTCTACTTTACTTGGTTATTTTTCTAACATCAAACTGAATATTTAGTTTCATGAAGACAAAGTGTGCAGCTGATTTGACTTTACTGGAGGTGTGACTTGGCAAAGAGAAAAATGTAATCAGCAAAAAAGAAATGCAGTATTTTATGTTCTTTGACTATGATTAGAATTGAAATTATTCCTTACATTAAAAAAAAACCCCAAAACAAGCAGCAACTCTTTTAGACTTTTCTTTACATAATGTAAGCAGAACACAGATGTAAGGAAAGTAAAATCCATTTTAAATATATTGGTGCCTTTTCACATGTCTGCTGTGCTGAAAGCTGCAGACTGACAGACCCTAAATATCATGCAGGATTAATTGCACAGCATTACAGCTGGCTAAAAGCTAATTGCCTAGTCTGAGCTGGGCAGCCAGTCTAGTTATCTCTGCTCCCCACAGAGTTATCAGTGAAAGACAGGTACATATCTGAGTGCCATCCATGTGTCTCTCCAGTGATTAACCTGGAATGGTGTGTCTCCTCCTCAGTGGTGACAGTAGAGGAAGCCTCTGTAACTTAGGACAGACACCTACATTTTATTTAGGCAGCTCAGTTCAGATGAGAAGGCCACAGCTTCCCTGCCATGTGAGCTGACTGGGGGGTTACCAAGTGTGCAGTACTTGCAGAGCCCAGTGCTAGGCTGCCTCAGGCTGGTTGGTAAGCTGGTTTTGAGAGCAGAACTGCACTGCCTATTTCCAAAAGTAAAAATAAAATAAAATCTGCATGCAGTGGGGATAGAGCAGCACTCCCACAGGGGTTTGGGGATGCATCAAGCCTTTTTTTTTTGTCTGATTTTAGAACCTATAAGTTACTCAGGACTAGTATGTGTGCTCTCTCTTGCTCCTGAAGGGCTCAGCCAGTGACAGCCCACAGGGCAGCCCCTGCAAACAGCCCAGAGAGATGGGTTCCCACAGAAATCCTCAGGGCTGGTAGCTGAGCAGAGCCTTCACAGTCCTGAGCACTGGTTGCTAACAACCATGCAGCAGCAGGCTGAAGGCATGCTTTTTTTGTTTATTTAATTTCCATTGCAGTTTGGGCTCAGGGTTGTTATCATCCTGTGAATTCCTTGGAAAATCAGATTTTAGAGGGAAACTTCTATGTACCTGAGCTCTACTTTTACACTGCTTTAGTTTCTAAAGCAACGTGGTCACCATCTGAAACAGGAGGGTGTTCAACAATGATTTTATAATGACATTCCTTGAATAAATGTGTTTTAGGGGTAAAAAAGAGTCAAGAGAGGATTCTGGAACAAAAACCAAAGGTGAAAGAGTTTTCTCCAAAAAAAATTAAGAAAAAAAGATGGCGTTAAGACCATGGGCAAAAGACACTTTGTGGAAAAAAAAAACAAAACAAAAACAAAAAACAGGCCAGCAAGCACAGAAAATAAGGATGAAAAACCAATTTCCTTCCATTTTGCACTATGTCCTGGA
This sequence comes from Luscinia megarhynchos, assembly GCA_034336665.1. Lineage (NCBI taxonomy): Eukaryota > Metazoa > Chordata > Aves > Passeriformes > Muscicapidae > Luscinia > Luscinia megarhynchos. The sequence continues at coordinate 25,214,738 of JAPFBE010000007.1, read as the reverse complement.
AGGCCCTTCCACTGGACAGACACGCCTGGCTACAATCTGTGCACTAAGATAATTTGTCCTCCACCAGATAAAAAGCAGCAGGGCAATAAATAGTTACTCGTGGTCTTGAACAAGAATCAACAGGGGTTGTGAGAAATACCTCTAAGTAAAGTACTTCTTCCAGCTTCACAAAATCAACAATAAAAACAGAACCATGAAGTCTATACTGTAGTACAGTCGCAGGTAATTAACAATCTCAGTAACCCAAATCAAAGCAGTAACCAGAAGAAATTTCTGTAAAACAGTAAATTTATAATGGATCAGTTGGAAAAGCAAATACTGATTTTGAAAACACCCATCTGCTTCAGAGAAAATAGGTTATTCTGTAGCAGATTTCCTGGACAGAGAATGTATTCAATGGCTTCAAGAAACTGTACTTTCCTAGGAAAGACCATAAAACCTTCCTGATTTGACAGGAAAACCTGCACAGTGGTTGGGAACTGTCCAGACTGTCACAGCATGGAGAACTTGCAATATATTATGCAGCATCTGTGGAAGTCTTTAATTCTAAATAGGTCACCCCAAATATAAAAAGAAAAGCAAGGGCCTATGCAACTAAATTCTCACTGAACACAGTAATGATCACAGTACACTTCTGGATCTCTAGCTACTTCTTAATTGGATGAAATAGTCACTGTAAGTTATTTTGTATGAAAACTATGTGATTTTTTTAATGTTTTCGTCTTTCTCAGAACTTATGAGAAGATTTGAGTTTTAAAAACATCTCAAATTAAATGCTTCCATGTTATATTTCAAAAAGAACACTGATTTTTATCCATCCTATGCACTTACACTTTCAACAAAAATATTTCTTCCCTGGCCAAAGTGCCTTTACCACTGTTCACCTGACACATGCTCTGCACTTTACATGGAACTGTCAAAAGGAAGCATTTAGCTAGGAACTGAACAAAGCTACAAGTCAGCTTGGAAGGTATTATGAGATGTTCTTAAAACAAAAATAATTGAAACAGCTAATAGAGATTTCTCCATCAGTCCTTCTGAATGTCCAATTTCAAACTCTTTTCCCAGTCAGAAGAAATAAAAAATTCTGTGCTGCTGAAAATTAATCCAAGACTGACATGTTATCACTTGGTTCCAGAACCTTTTAGAACAGCTGAATATGAGAAAACTCTTGATAAAATCATGAGAGTTTGCAATATTGACAATGAAGCTACAGTCCCTTGAATGTGGGGCTGGTCTTTGATAACTGGGAAGGAGAGACATCTCAAGCCTCTCTATGTAAGAAAGAAATTATCAGCCTTGGGCTCTTCAGAGTAGACACATTGGTTTCTCAGAAGCCTTGCAGTGAGTCCAGTGTGTTTTGGGTTGAGCAGGACTGAAGTAATTAATTTTCCTGAATGCCTCATTTGGCAACAAGCAATGAGCAGCTGAAGTTGTTTGTCCTGTCTTCCCTCATCATCTTGGTGCCCTCAAATCCCAGCCAACTTTAGGGGGACAACTCAGAGAAATCCTTGTTTCCAGGTTCAAAGACTTTGCCATCTTATAGCTATTTGTCCACAGGCAAAATATATGTGTTGAGAATATGAGATGAGCTTGAGGAACATAGAAGAGTTTGAAGAGTGTCCTTCCTGTTCTAAAGCTGTGGCTTTGGTCATGACATGAGACTGGGAGACGTGAGGCACATCCAGCACTGCAGAATTCACTCCCTTTGTTCCTTTACATTTCCTGCCTGCTTAGCAACTCTACAGAACTAACAGACAACCTGGTTAGTTTAGCTAGATAAAGAAGTTTAAGATTCTTTATTCACATGGCAAATAGGTGTCAATTCTAGTAGCTGGTGCAGAAGTTTGTTGCCATGCTGGAGCCATACAGCTATTTTGTTAGTTTGCTTTTTTAGCTGGCAGGAACAGAACAAATTGGTAGGAGATACACTCTCTATCCAGACAGGGATGATTATGGTCATCCATCATTGCTCTGTCAGACCAGCTCCTACCACATCTTCTGCTGTGCCAGCCACAGAGAAAAATTACCTGACTGCTTTGTTGCAAGCAATAGATGCAGGGGAAGAAAGATGCCAGGTGGCAAAAGGGTTTAATGCACAATGCCATTAATGGAATCGAGCTGACACTACTGCATTGGAAACAGGGGTGGCACCGAGTGAACCCAGCAAAAGGGGAAGGACAAATCACACTCCCCACTGACACTGAAGTGGGGAAGCATTTAAAAATGAAAAATAAAATATCTCAGACCTCAAAGAACTGAGAGAAAAATCTCATTTGACATTCCTTTCAAAATAAATCTGATTCCTTATTGATAAAAGAACTGTATTCTTTTTCTAGTTAGAGGTACATCTTTATTTTCCATTCAGTTCAAAGCAGTAGAATGTTTCTCCACTCTCTAAAAGAAAATTTTATATCAAAAATCTCTCACCTTTACTGCAGCAAGAATCATCAGGCATTGGACACAGCAGTAATCTTTGCTTTGAAAAGGAGGGTTATTTTCTGCTATTTTTTTCTGCCAATTACAAATCCTCCAGATTAACAAAAAAAAAGGCAATTAAATAGAAACAGCAGCACCTTTGTCTATAGATGACAAAATCACAGAATAATGTGTGTTGGAAGGGACCCACAAGAATCATCAAGTCCAACTCCCAGTCCTGGACAGCACCATCCCCACAAGTCACACCAGGTGCTCAAGAATATTGTCCAAGTGTTCCTCGAAATCTGTCAGGCTGGTGCTCTGACCACTTCCCTGGTGAGCTTGATGTATGTACCTCCACACAATATTTACTGAATCACAAATTAAAGCTTTCTGCTCTTGGCCTCTTCAATCAGTGAAACTAGAGATGAAAAGTCAGTTAGTTGACCAAGAAATTTTGTTTCCAAAATACAGCTTGTCAAAACATCTTTGGTTCTGCAGTGGTAGGCCAGAGCAAGCAGTTTGAATTGAACTGCTTGTTTTATGTCAGCTCCTCACCCACACCCACCTGCAGATTAAGGTCCTAGTCTATGTGCCATTACAGCAGCTATATTGGGCCAGGATTACAAAAGATCAAGGCTTCCAGATTTACTCTTTTATAATTAAACTAAACTTTTCTTTTCTACTTTACTTCCTTCTCATTGCTATTAATGGAGTCGAGCTGACACTATGGCTCAGTAAAATGCTTGTCTAGTGCAAGCTGATCACCTTGACTCTTTGAATGACTGTACATGGCCTCACCCCAGCCCATCACACTGGTCCTAGACACCCAAGGGAGGATGGGATAAACTGGCTTCCTAAGCCCTTTTGCTCTTGGCCTAAACTCTTCCACTGCTGACCAAAGAAAAAGCACAGAACTAACTTAGATTGCAACACACATTTTAGTTTGTTACAAGAGACACGACACGCTTTACCTGCTGTTTGCAACCTGCTTCAATCTGTTTTCTGTAGAAACTTTAAAACTGAGAGGATTTTTGAGGGAAGGTGTAGGAGCAGAGTTAGAAAGGAAACAAAAATCTTTGCTGGTAAAGACTAAATCTTGAGTCTGCTGGGGGATTGGCTTGAAGAAAAAAGAATAACCCAACCTTCTCTGCTTCTTCCCCTTCCAGTCTTCAATTATTCATGAAGAGTCCTGAGTTAACTTATTAAAACATGTCTGTTGAGGAGGGCAACATATGGTAAGATAATTAAATATGCCTGGAGTTCACCAGGGGTGGTATGTGGAGTAAGAAGAACAACTTAGTAAAGGAGGGCCTCTGCTATATTATTTTTCATCTCAGAGTTACTCTGAACTGGCAAAATATTTATAGATACAGCCTTCTTTCTGTTTCAGTGAATCTGCACCAACTGTGTCAGCTGAGAATCTGACCCATGCTGAGTAATTTTCCTTAGGCAGTAAGGAAGACAAACTTACCATAATTACCTAATGTGCACCACTTTGTCATTTTGCAGCAGACCCATTTAGTCTTCTCTTTCATTTCCATTTCACACAAGGAGAAGGGTTTGTTTGATGTTTCCTGGTGCAACAACCAGAAACTTTGAGGAAACCACATTTAAAAAAAAATATACAGAGTTACTTTACTTTTATGCATCCTTGTGCATAGATATGCCATTTCTTCTGCCCTTCTTAATGTGTTATGGCTGAAGTATCATCCAGTATTAGGAAAACATGGATATAATTGTCACAGACTGTCAACAATGATTTCCTACTTGGGTCTAGCTCTCACTCACCAGCAGAGCCAATCCCACCATCCATACACCCACACAGGTTACTTGAAGTCAGAGGTGCCATGCATCTGCTCTAAGTCTGTAATCCTCTGACAGCAAAGGCACAGTGACACATCCAGAACTACCTAAAATGAGTGAAAATTAAGCTGCCCAGGTGCCTTTGCAACTGCCTTTTGAGTGCAGAGGGAACACATTAGCAGACAGCAGTTGGTAGGATGATGGACTCCAAGCATGGGGACACTGTCAGACAAGCATTTCTCAGGAATATGGCAGATGAGGATCAGTAATTGATTTGTGGCATCTCTCTTTCTGCTGCTGCATGCAAATCCCACAGCTTTTCCTTGTAGAACCCTGTTGTATTGCTGGCAGGTGATATGCAGCATTCCCCTGGACTGCTGACTCTGCAAACAGCAAAAGCTTTCAAAACTCATCTGAGTATTTGAGTAAGAGCTAGCTATCATTGTATAATCATTTTCTCTTACCCTGACACAAACTGTGCTATCCTTTTTCAACTCTGTTTCCACATTTCTTTCCTGTTTTCCTTGTGATCTTTTTGCAGTGTTCTAACAGAACTGTAAATGCCTATCATATCACTGAAATTCAGCAGAATGAATATTCTCCATAAATCCCAGTTGCTGAGTTTATCTAAGCTATAAAGATAACTGATTTATTTAAAATAAATTTATACTTTGCATATTAATAAAAATAGCACTGTACTATGCAGAATCAGCCTCAAACACTTATATAACATGTGCGTGTATTTCATACAGAAAATAAACTATTGGAATAAAAAAATTCTCAAACCCTGCCCTTTTTAGAAGATGAAAAGAAGCAGACAGAGTTCACTATTTCAGTAGAGGACAAAGAATGTTTGTTTTTTTTAATTAATGTGAGAAACAACAATTTTTCTGTTGCTTATGAACCTAAAAACTAGATGGCAGCAAGGGAGAGAAAGAGAGCTTTGAAAAATAAGTTTAATCATTTTGGCATCATCCTTCAAATTGCTGTTCCTACAACAAAGACTTAAACCATAACTTGGGAATGTTGCAGTGTAGAATGAGAAAGAACTATTACCCACTCAATAAATCAAAGACAAGTCTCTTGAGTTCTCTACTGGCTCTGCTAAAACATTAATTTTAGTCATCTGTGGCTGTTTGCTTAAAAACTCCATGTTAAAAAGGCTGATGCATTTTGAGACGTCTAGATGGGAATATAAACTTGGCTAGTAGAAAGAACAGTAATGATATTGAAAGTTTCTCTAGGACATGTAGTTTGATAGGCTGGAGAGATGGGAAGTGCAACTGATTTTTTTCCTGATAAATAAAATTACATGCTTGTATATATGAAAATATTTCACTATATAAAAGATTCAGCAGAGGATTGTATCCAGGTATTCCAGACTTATCACCTAGTATTCCAGGGGTCAAGAAACCAGGCTTTCATTAATTTTTAAATCTATTAGCTAAACAGGTATTAAAATTTTTTTCTGAGATGACTTGGAATAAGGTATTTTACTCCCCAAGAAATTCTGAAATTTCATAACACCAGGCAAAATTGAAAACAAATAAATGTCTGTGAAGAATTTGATTAATTAACAAAAGGTAGGGATCTAGACAATACCTGAACTTGATGTGGAGGCAACAGCCAAACCTGAGCTGTAAGTGCCCAAAGTGTAAAATTAGCCAGAAAGGCTGACCATCACCTCACAAGTGTAGATATCAGAATATTGATTATTAAAAACTCTGTATTTGCTACCAAGATATCAAGTTTTCTGCTGACTTATGGTGTCAGGGAAAGCTAAATAATGACATAATCCCAGCTTATAACTCTGAAAAGAACAATTTTATTTTTTTAATCTAACATAAGGAAACAGAAAAATCCCACAGTGGCTTGAGACAAAGGGAAAGTAGATTTGCATTGGCAATGAGGCATAAATTTGCAACATTGAAAGTAATTATAAGGGACAATATAGCATGATTTACAGTGGGTTTGCTATATTAAATCACATTCTAAGCACTAGGCTTTTGTTAAAACAGGAATTGCTCAAGTGACATTATATTATGTAAAGGACTGAGCTAGAGGATTGTAGCCAGCTCTTTCTAATTTGTAATCCATTACTTCAGTGTTTAAGAAATTGAGTTATTAATTTTTAAATCAACTAGCTAAGAAAGTATGAGAAGTTATTTCTGTACATGACTTGGAATCAGTTCTTGCATTCCACAAGGAATTCTGAAATTTTATATTGTTCAGTAAAAAACTGAAGACAAATAAACATCTCAGAAGAATTCAAATAATTAATAAAACCTTTCATTTCAATATTTCATTTCAATATTCAGCATTCTAGCTCAATTCACTTAAACTCTTGTATTAAAACGTTAGAGACTATATTATCTTTACTAAGTAAGTCAAGTCAAATTGATATAAATATTTCAACACTGTAGAAGAGAAACATGAGACACTCCCATGCTCCCATCACAGAAAGTTCCATGAAGCATTAGATTTCAAAAGGACTATTGTTCTGGAGAAAGCTGTTCTTCATCAGTCTTGTCTGATGCAGTTAGTTAACAGCTTACTAAATCCTTGCCAAATAATACTTTCCAAATCTAACCATTGTTACTGCAGTAAGAGACAATAGGTCTAAGAAGAAATTAAAACATCAACAGGACAACAGAAAAACAATAGCCTGACCCACAACTAAAGTGAACTGAGTAATTCTAGTCTCTCTTCGTAATTTTCCCTATTTCTCAATTATTTCTTTTTCCACATTCTAACATTTTTCTTTAATCTGTAATTTTGTCCCATTTGCCATTTCTCTATTCTCTAATTATACAATAAGTCTTAATATATCCTATATATTTCTCTTGCCTTCCTATCTTCCCCAAACACCTTTCCCATTCCTCTTTTTTCCAAATCTTGCTAGTCTCCTGCCTTCCCCAACCTTCCCCACTGTCATTCCAGCATTTCACTTAAATTCCTTCCTTTCCTACTGTCAACCCACAGGCTAAGATCCATATGCTTTTCTCTCCTTCCTCTTTGCCAGCTGGTGTCTGATTTGCTTCCCATTTTCTAGAAGCAGCAGCCTGACTCTCCTGCTGAGCAGCAGCAGCAGAAGATGCACACAGCACTGCTGGTCAGTGACCAGGATAAATGCAGTGCTCCTGCAGCACAACAGCCTGAGCTGGCCTGGTACACATTTATGAGCTGTCAGCCAGCACAGAGCAAGAGACAAATGGCCTGTTTTCAGGAGCACTAGACAACAGTTTTATTGGAGGGGTTTTTGTTGGTTTGGATTATTTGATGTGCTGTTGAAAGTGTGTGCTGTCCTTGATGTGTAATTAGCACCTATAGGCCCTCCCACAAGACCTTGCAGGGCAGTGAGAATGGCAGCATCAGCTGAGAACATGCCAGATTGCTATGAGGAGAACAGTAAGGGAGTCAGAAATTATTCTATATGGCACATTGTATAGACAAAAGCAGAAAGGGAGGCTCTGTCATTGTCTCAGAAGTACCTAAGGAATGAGAAGCTCAGCAAAGCTTGAGATTGGAAGCTGCACAGAGATTTGGACAGTGCAGGAAAGACTCAGCACTTGTCTTTTGGAGGAGGATGCTAAAATCAAACAGCACTACAGAGTTTTGGTGGAGGCCACCTGTGACACAGGAGACACAAACGGATGGACAGAGCTGCAGCACAACTTCTAGTATTGAGAGCAAAACCTAAGCAGTGAGGTAAGAGTGTTTCTGAGATTGGTTGTAGTTACTAAGTGAACAGAATGTTTGAAAGGGACTGATCCTAGCCTTCAAAGGAGCACAACCACAGCCCAAGTAGCTGTTCAGTGGTAGTCTGATATTAATTGGTAAAGATTCATAAGCAGGTGATAGTTCTCACCAAAAAGAGCAAGGAAGCTGAACCATTGTCCTGCTGCTCCTCCCTCAACGGTGGGGAAGCAGGGTCAGTGTAGGGCAATTGCAGTTGCATCACTGTTAAAGCAAGCTAAGGATCAGGCAGCAGGTCAAACCAGAACACAGTATTTGACTGCCTTATACTGCTCTTAGGCACAAAAAACCCCAAACAAACCAACATTTATTTATGTCGAGGGAGTCTGGGTTTTAATCTGAAGCTTGGATAAAGTCTCTTTTCAATAAAGCAGAGGAATAAGGTTACAAACTCTAAATAATGCCTTGGACTTTCCTGCCCTCTAATTTATTTCCTGAGCTTGCTCTTAGGAATTGGCACTCCATGGTCCCCAAAGACCTTACCAGAAGAAAAAAGAATAGATGAATGTTAAAAACAAAAGCCAAGGCAATGGTTTCATGATATGAGCTCAGGAGATTGTCATGGATTGACACTGTTCAGATGCCAAGCACTCACCAAAGCTGCTCACTCACTCTCCTCTGTGGCTAAAGAAATTTAACAAAGGGTTCATGAACTGAGATAAGGACCAGGAGAGAGATCACTCATCAGATGCCATCAAGGGCAAAACAGGCTCAACTTAGAGGCATAAAGTGAATTTATTACTAACAAAATCAAAGCAGGATAATGAGAAGTAAAATAATCCCTTACAAACACCTTCCCTCTCTCCTCCTTCTCAGCTCTACCCCCCTACCCCAGCAGTGCAAGGGGACAGGGAATGGGGATTATGCTCAGTTCATCACCTGCTGCTCAGGGAGAGAAGTCATTCCCCTGCTGCACCGTGGGGTTCATCCATGGAAGACAGTTCTGTGAACCTCTGCAGTGTCAACTCATCTCAGGAGCAGCAGCTCCCTGTGACCTGCTGCAGTGTGAGACCATCCCATGGGATCAGTCCTCCCCAAACTGCTGCAGTGAGTCCATCCCATGGGATCAGTCCTCCCCACACTGCTGCAGTGAGTCCATCCCATGGGATCAGTGCTCCCCAAACTGCTGCACAGTCCATCCCATGGGATGTCATCCCCAAACTGCTGCAGTGAGTCCATCCCATGGGATGTCATCCCCAAACTGCTGCAGTGAGTCCATCCCATGGGATCAGTCCTCCCCACACTGCTGCAGTGAGTCCATCCCATGGAATCAGTGCTCCCCAAAGTGCTGCAGTGAGTCCATCCCATGGGATCAGTCCTCCCAAACTGCTGTGGCGTGGGTCACTCCTCCATGGGGTGCAGTCCTCCAAGGACTCCACAGGGTCACAGCCTCCTCCCAGGCATCCACATGCTCTGTGTGGGGCTCCAACATGGGCTGTGGGTGGATCCCTGCATCCCCACGGCTCTCTATGGGCTATGGGTGGATCTCTGCATCCCCATGGATCTCCATGGGCTGTGGGTGGATCTCTGCATCCCCTGGCTCTCCATGGGCTGTGGGTGGATCCCTGCATCCCCCTGGCTCTCCATGGGCTGTGGGTGGATCCCTGCATCCCCCTGGCTCTCCAGGGACTGTGGGTGGATCCCTGCATCCCCCTGGCTCTCCATGGGCTGTGGGTGGATCTCTGCATCCCCCTGGCTCTCCATGGGCTGTGGGTGGATCCCTGCCTCCCCCTGGCTCTCTGGGGACTGTGGGACACAGCTCCCTCACCATGCTCTGCACCAGGGGCTGCAGGGGAATCTCAGCTCTGGCACCTGGAGCACCTCCTGCCCTCCTCCTGCACTGACCTTGGTGTCTGCAGGGCTGTTCTCTCACAGTCTCGCTCTGCTCCTCTCTGGCTGTAGTTACAGCTGCACAACCACTTATTTTATCTTCCTTCTTGCCTCTGCTACCACAGAGGTGTTACCACCATTTCTAATCGGCCCAATCTTGCCCAGAGGCACATCCATCTTTGGAGCCACCAGGAACTGGCTCTGCTGGACATGTTGGAAGCTTCTGGCAGCTTCTCACAGAAGCCACCTCTGTGCCCCCCACTACCACAAACCAGGCCATGCAAAATCAATGCAGCCATTAAATCCAGACCCCAAATTATTCCAGGTGTTCATGCCCTCCCCTTGCAGCTGGCAAAGAGAAACTTAGCAAATCTCTTCAATAATGGATTTCAATTGTCATGTGAAGTTATTGAGTAGTTTCAGATTTCAAAGCAAGACTTAAAACACAACATGTATTTTTAATGGAAGAGTTTCTTCCACCTCCCACTCAGCCCCCCTGGCAGACAACTAATGTTACTGACAAAAAATTTCACTTCAAAGAAAATAATAAAAAAAAAGATGGTCATAAGCCAGCATATCATTAATAATATCCTTTAAGCTTTTTCAAAATTTTTTCTTTTGCTAGTAATACCATGTCTAATGCAATATATTCATATTTCAGGCAGAAATAAACACTGAGGACAGCTAATAAATTATGTTCTGCAAAAAAACCCCAATTTATAAAACTCTGGATATACTTTATAACTGAAGGCAATAGATGCAAGTATGATACCATTATCTGTAGTTTCTAGCTGATATTTATTGCTTTCTCACAGTTTAGGTACCATCTTTTATTCAATTTAGTTTCTTTCCTTTAAATAGTTCAATTATTTCTCATAGACCAGATGCAAAATATCTTCATTAATTTTACTCTTTGCTGTTAGGTAGCTCTATTGCACTCACTTTTTAAAGATGATTAAAACAAAATGGATGATGAATTGGCCTGCTGGAAATAAATCTCAGTATAGAAACCCACAGATTAAGGCATTTTTAGGAGATGAGGTCAAGCAAATTGAAAGCTTCCTATTTTGCAGTCTTGATCCAGTTAACCTCCATTAATCAAGAAATGGAATTTAGCTATAGAAAATCCATTGTTCATATTTCTGAAACAGACAATAAGCTGATGGGTTTTAATAAACCAGAGCAGTGTAACCAGCTGTAGTTGTGGACCCAGATAAGAACAAAGGAAAGCATCACTTTCAAAAACAAAGTTTTAAAAAAAAATTATTTTTTAATTGTATATCATATAATATTTCAAAATGTGATTACTGAAATTTAAATTTTCAACCACTGAAATCAGTCATATCCTCCTGTGGACAGCTGAAAATTCTCTTTTTCACTTCAAATTTCTCTTCCCTGTGCAGTAGCTATATGTGAGCACCTGTCTCCTGCAGCCAGCTTCCAGTACCACTCTGGCAAAATGGTTAAGCTGAAGTCTGTAAACTTCACAAGCCATCACAAGGTTCATTTCCTTGCTCCTGTATCCTCTCTTTACCTGACTATTTACTGAGTGTTCTCCAGTATCTCTGTGTCTTTCTCAAGGGCTAATAAAAACACTTGGTCTTATTAAGGTTGGGTACAAGAGGTATGAATCATTTCAGAATAAGATGCCATACTGCTTTGTGGAGGTTACAGGGCTGATAATGCAAGCCTGCCTTTCTGCCTGAGTGCTATGTTTCACCATGCAATATTTTTCTCCCTTTTGATCCAAGAGCATGACACAGGCTAGTATTCACATTATTGTTCACCTCCATTATTTTAGAGAAAGTAAAAGCATCCAGATATCCAGCTTCAAATGCCAGAAGGTCAAATTCAGGCATGGTGGTGTTCAGTTTTGATGTTCAGCAGGATGAACAAGACTGTCTGAAAATCATCAGGCAAACATAAAATTTATGTCCTGGGATTTTAAAATGCAGAATTGTAAAGGCAACATTGTAACCACAATGTACCATTTGGGGTTTTTTTAAATCAAATCCTAAAAGTTTTGTGGTTCTTTACCCCCCCCCCTTATCAAAACAAGATAAATAACAGACATTTCCTTCTGAATGAAAGGGCTGATTTCTGTTCACATCTTGCTCCAACCAAATATAGTTTAAAGTGGCAGCTACAATAAATTACATGCCATGCCCTTTACATATCTGGGATGAAGCAGCACTCCTGTGGACAACTGGTGCAGGACAGCCTCAGTACCAATGAGCATAGGGATTGAATTTCTGCTCTGTCTGCAAAGAGTCTCACCTGAAGACACCCATCATTGGCCACATCTGCCAGGTGTAAAATTAGGATGGTTGGGTAGGTTGGCACAACACAGAATGCAATTATAGAGCCAGTACCATGAAACATAGATATGTTCTTAAGACAAGGAAACTGGTCTTAATTTATCTTTTTTACTATTCCTGTGGGGTTGGAGTTTTTTATATAACAAAAGGATGTGATGCTTTCCATTAAAAATGTGATGAAAAGGTTTGGAAATGCTGGTACTCAGAAGACTGTGGGTCTGCTTTTCTTCAGCCAGCTTTCTCTCCTCTCCTACACTGCCTCGAGGATTTTAGCCTGAGTATTTGTGATCCAGGATGGAGGGATGTGCCAAAAATAAAGCCAAGCAAAACATAACTGGGCAAAGCTTGCAATTTGAGAGCAAAGAGGTGTGAGAAAATGATAAGTCCATGAAAATCATGCAAACATTGAAACTTTAAATAAAAGCTAACAAAATTTTTGAGCAAATATAGTTAACTTCAAATACTGTGTTCTGCGAAGAGAAATTTTATTCATACAGGAGTATTTTATTTAATTTGTCTGACCAAAATGGTATCCACATATTAGAAATACATTTTTATCAATGTCTACTAACCAGAAACATTTTCATGTTTCAGAGATTTTTAAGAGGGAATGCATACACAAATTCATGTATATATCATAGTATTTAATTCTACAATATTTCATACCCTGCCAAGTTTGTCCACCACTCACTGAAAAAAGAGGAAGGGAAGATAAAACAGGTAAAAAGAGGTTAAAAAGTCTATTAACCAGGCAGCTTACACCCCACAGTTCAAATGCCCATGTACCTATACTATGTTTTCCTTTAGTAGAGAAGCTGGGTGACTTTGCTGCTGCATTGTCCAGGTGCAGGGCAGGAGGTCAGGGCACATCCCTGGCATCAGATCTCTGGTTCACGTCAGGCAGACCCAGAGCTGGGAATAAGGATGTTCTAACTGGGCCCCAATGTGTGCCTCAAACAAACAAACAAACAAAAAAAGACAAATTTCAGCCTCTGGCCCATGACTTCACACTGCTTGGGAGATACCAATTCACTTTGGAGTCCCCGTGGATGCAGTTCTGCCTTCTGTGGCACGTGCAGGTCTGCTGGGCTTGGCACTGTTCCATGGGTCCTCAACATGGGGCTGGGCCCACATCATCCATGCAGCTTTTCTCTGATGAGAAAAATAAAATATGGAGAGCTCTCCACAGCACATTTTTAAAAATAGCAAGAAAATCAGCACTTCAATTTAGGATAGGATATATCTGGCTTTTTAATAATCCACTTTAGCCCACTGAGACACACAGAACCTTTTGCTTTGTAAATAACAGCATTAAAAAATGAGAGATTAACTCGAACTTTCATTCCAAAGAGAACGAAAAACTTTATTTTATATGCAGACAATACATCTAAAGGAAGGTTTTATCTATTTATGGTTCCTGACCTTTAAGCTGAATTACCATTTTGTTTTTAAAAAAAATCTTATAATAATGATGATAAAATAGCTGGCAATTTCAAAGAAATTATCAAGACATTGGCAATGCAAAGAAGGTTTTTTCATACAGAATTTTCAGAACACTATTGTTTCTCAATAAGCTTTATCCTATAAGTTATTATGATATCCTTCATGGATGGTTTTTATTAGTTACCTTAGTCATTTATACTTATGAGCTAGCCTTGGATTGCTTGCAGTTTTATCTCTTAAATTTTTTACTGAGAGAGAATATCAGAGTTACTCTGATTACTTATATTCATGTAAGCAGACTAGTAGAAACAGGGTAATATAATGATGATTACAAACATTTTAATGACATGTCTTTCATGTTCTGATTGATGAAAAAATGATAACCATTGATAGTCAACAGTGACTTGTTTATAAACTAAAGAAAATAATATCTCCAGAAATCCACTACTGTTTTCTTATATTGCATAGATGATGAATATAAACATTACAGTGTCCTACCTCGTTGCAAAGAATGATGAAAAATAAAACCTCAATACACATGCTCTCATTATTCCACCAAACACTCAGTTGCAAAACAAATGCCTCTCTGGTTTACTGCAAGATTAAGGGCCCACTAGGGCAAGTTCTCCATGCTCAGAACACCCATCGATTTCAATGGCAGCTCCATACACAAAGCATTTCCAGGATTAGCCCTAAATTATTTATCAAAACCATGCCCTGGAGCTCTGAGTGCATTGCAAAGACAAATGGAAGGATTCATGCAATAGATAATGGGGTGCATTTTTCTGCTCTCACAAAATATGTGAATGCTTTTATAAAAGCAACTCACCTGCAGCCTGGTGAAAAAGGAGTTTATTGCTGAATGAAATGACCTGGGCAGGTAGAAGAGTGGGCTAGCAAGAACAGCATGAAGTTTTAAAAAAAGAAAAAAAAACAAGTGCTAAGTTCTGAAGTTGGGACAAAATAACCAAAGATCTCAGTCCAGGTTAGAATCTGTGTGGTTCAGCCTTGCTGAAAGAGACCTGTGGGTGCTGGTGGACAACAAGCTGAACCTGGGCAAATAGTGCACCACTGCAGCAACAAAGGCAACCTGGCTCCTGGGCTGCACCTGCAGGAGGGCTACCAGCAAGGATAGAAACTTGAAACCCTACTCTACCCAACATTTGTTAGGCCTGGAGTACTGTGTCCATTTCTCATCCCCAGATTTCAAGAAAGACGCAGACTGACCAGAGAAGGTCCAAATGAAGGACCCAAAGGTGATCCGAGGGATGGGAGATCAAAGGAATGGGGAACCTGAGGAAACACTGATGGCATTCAGTCTTTTCTCCCTAAGTGAAGCTTTGGGGAGGACTTGGTCAGTTTTCTAGTACCTAAATGGCGGCACTAGAGAAGACAGATGCTTTATGAGGAGCCCCATGGAGAAGACAAGCAGTAAGTACAAGTTGCACCAGAAGACATGAATCAGTATTTTTTGCCATGAGAATATTTGATCACTGGTGCAACCTCCCCAGGGATAGGGTACAGTTCCCACCCCTATGGGTTTTCAAGATGCAGTTACACAGGATACCAGAAAATCCCATATAGTCTCCCTTTCCCAAGAAAGACTGGAGCAGATGATCTTTTGAGGTCCCTTCCAACTTGGGCAGTTCTTCAATTCTGTGAAGCTAATTGCATTGAATATGCAAAATGCAGTAATTTGCCAGGCATCTGAGGATGCCAGTCAAGGTTCATACCTCCCTCCAATGTGTTTACAGTGATAAGGCATGGTTTTTTAATTTTTTTAAATTCCACAACTCTTTTTTTAATTCTCATTAAGTGCTCTGCTGGAACACAGCTTAAAATAACAGGACAAGCACGATCATTTAAAGAAGGGTTTGAGTGATATCATGTGGACAGAGAAAGATTTTCTTTAGTCAGGTCAAACACTTCATTAGCTACCTCAGAGTAGCACTTTTCTTGAAAAGCAGCTGCAACTGGGACCTAGACAAATCTTTCTTTTCCAGAGTATTTAAACAAGACATACAATGTTATTACAAGGTTTGCATTCAGGATTTGCATGAGGATGTACTATTGATGTCTGTAATACATAAAGCTAAAAACTTACTGCACTCAACAAGTGTTTTCAGTTTATTTTTAAATAATACTTTTCCCTTAATGAATACAAGGAAATGTAAATTACATAGGCCTTAATCCCTTGATTCTCTTTCGGTTACATGGAAATTTTGAGTATTTAGAAAAGCAAAGAACTCATCAATACCAGGCAGGACTGGGTCACCAGCACCCAGTCATCAAAGGCTATTATTTTCACTTGGCCTTTGAAGCAATGGTAAAAGTGTCTGCATCTTTTGGTAGTTAAAGATGTCAGAGATGTCAAAGTGATTTAAAATCTTTTGAACCAGATTACAGACCCTGCATTTTTTTTTCAGATTCATTGGAAGGACTTATATACAGTCAGAGATGTACATAAAGCACTGGGTTGCTGAGTCGTAAGAGACAGAAGAAAATCTCCAGGGATCCTCTCCCTAAAACAGCAAGTAATAGCAGTACAAAGAAATGTATACCCAAAATGAAGGAAAAAAGCATCATTTCCAGCTGTCTATCATGCCAGACATGGGCTGTTTAATTATGAGAAGTACTGCATGCTCAGTTCATTTGTCTCATGGGAACAATTATTTGTCAATACACAGCAGATAGAACAGCTGTCTCTCACTTTGCTGAATTACACATTTTAAACAGAACAATGACTTCCATTTGCACCTTATCCTTAATTTAATGGACCAGTATGTAGAGTGGGTGAAACTAACCATGGATGCTGACATACAACACAGTACACTAGCATAGTAATACACCCTTTAGTCATTAAGAAGAAACCAGCCCTCACCATGCAGTGATTATTTGGTCTGGATCTAGAGAATTGTAAAGATCTTCCTTTCTAGACAGGAGAAAATAAACTTAAGTTTGCTAACTTAGACCAATCTCTCTTCAGCTTCTTTTGTTGATTCACAATGGGCACCCACAAAGGACATACTGATTCCTTCCCTATGTGATCTTTCTGAAAGATGTCCCCCTCTCTGACATTAGCTGTAATAGATTTTTAGTCAGGTTCGTTTGGAGACAGTCTCATCTCTCTAGGCTGTCATGCACATGCCCTTCATAAAGTCAGGCTGGCATTAAGTCCTGCATTCCCATTTACATCTCTTGTGGTCCCAGTCAAAATGTAGGTGAAGTAAAAGGAAAGCTCTAATTTGCCCTCAGTGAGTTTTGGATCAGATCCCACCTACAGTACTTCATTTTTCCAGCAAAGGTCACTGAGCTAAAAGAGACTACATGAGCTACCAAATGTCAGGTCAGATTACTTGTGCAGAACCATCTAGGATCCTGCTGCTGCTACTCTTTACCTATTTATTTATTTATTTATCTATTTATTAAAGTCAGCATCTGTAGATTTATTAGCCAAAGGGAGAAAAGAACTCATGGGCTCCATTCCCCACGGATGCCTTGAAAACTCCACTTTATTCATTAGCAACAGCAGCAAGGGCAGTTAATATTTACTTGACACATGTAGAAAGCAGTGGCATAAAGAAATTAGTCTTAGAAAGGTTTACTGCTGGAATTTGAGAATTCTTCACTTATCTCAATGGATCAGCTGTGAAGTGATCAGCTGTTGGACTAGAAAACTGCTTTTATGGTCATCAGAGCTATCAGGCTGTTGGTTCAGCAATTAAAGCAATTAATTCTAATATGGATTTCATAAAACCAAAGCTAAGGCCTTATAAATTAATCATTCAGCTTTTATGTAACAGACAGCCATCCCCAGGGTTTGAGTCTGTTTATCAATAGTTTCATGCAGAGAAGGACCACAGAAATGCACATATTTAGGTAAGAGTCTGTGGATCTTTTGCATCTATTCCTGAATTATTCCAATGCCAGCATAGACCAAACATTTAATTCAGAGCAACAACCTATGCCCTTTCTACTGTTAATGAAATGCTTTTGCAAGACATTACATCATGCAGGAAAAAAATTCAGGTTCTCATGATACAACATTTGTTGTCCCATGGCTAAATCCTACATGTTAACCAAACCACAAGCCCTTTGATACAAATTTTACTCACTGAACTGGGATTTTTTCTCCCAGAAATCAGCCTTTTTTCAGGAAAAATCCCAGCTTTGGCTTGCTTTGGAAGGCATGGTTCTCTCTGAGAATATTTTTCCCTTCATACATTGAAGATTTGCAACCAAAGATCCATAGCTGAGCACATCATATTTTTTCATTCCTCAATGGCAATATGGCCTGAAGAAATTTACTTTGCATCTTGTCCTCACTAGAACCACTTTGGGAACAACTAAAGAGGTTGAAACCTGAGAAATTTCCTGTCTGCAGAGCTCTCATTAGGTTTCAGTGCTGAGGCAGGGATCCTCAGACAATTTCTGCCAGTAGCCATTTAATATCCTTAGCCTTTGTAAAAAAAACATCATTTTGTTGTTTTCTCAGGGAGGAGGGAAGGAAAAGATTATGTAAGTATAGACATGTTATGCTTAGTTGCAAAGTACATGAAGGGGAAAATGGGAAAAAAAAGATAAGAGAATGATGGTAGATTAATAAATAATTGTTCTAACACCAGATGGCCAAGTCAAAAACACTGTGTTCTAAATATTAATGTTTTTATTGATTGGATATAGACTTCATCTTTGCCATTTATTCTAAATGAGGAAGATATTTTTATACCAAACAGTCTTTAATAAGAGGCATGACTGAAAAGATTCTGTGAAACTTGTGGCATTGTAACATACTCAAAGCTGGAAATTCTGAAGGAAAAAAGGAAAGAATAGAAAAAAATTTTATGTGTTTCTAGGTACCAGAAGACTTTGAATGCATTCCAGGCAGAATGAGGTATGTTTTCTGAACAGCATACAATACTGAAAAATATTTTCTTAGAGAACTCACTACTGGTTGATAAATCACTACTTAGCCCAAGTAATAATGATTCTGGTATGAATTAGGTGATTTTAACAATTAGGTGATTTTTATTGCTCTTGATATGCTGGTAACACAATGCAAATGAGACTAGGGAAAACCTATATAAATTTATTTTTAAAAAGACATTCACCTCAAGGAAACCTTCACTGGAGGGATATAGGCATCCTTTTGTAAATAGACTGACATAACTGTAGGTGTTCTCTTCCTTAGACTCCTTCCTCACCTCTGCCAAAAGCTGGTTGCTGACCCCTGGACCAGGCTGCAGATGGAATTTACATCTATCTGTGTTCCTCTGCATTTCTTTTACAGGGGGTTTGTCCCAACCTGGGAAATGATGAACTAAAAAGGCTGCTAAGGAGAACTGACTGGACTGTGGAAGCTTCAAGGAGGGAGACATGTTTTTCTGGCTAAGTATGCTGTAGTACCAATACTTTGGGTGGAGGGATGGAATGGGCAATGGCAGGGGATACAATGTGAAATAACTTCATACACATTCACCATTTTCCTATGTCAATGCTCATCCTTGCTCACCTCCTTGATGAGCAGCTATGCTGCCCATGAGTAACCAGGAGCAAATTTCAGCAGCAGCTCACTGATGGTTGATACCAGTAAAAGTACAGTAGCCAGTCTCCTGGTCACCCAGTATTTTGTAATTGTTTTTCAAACCACATAAAACTGTATCACTTTAAATCCATGCCATGAGAATGGTCTATTTCCAGTGCCCAAAAGGAACAGGAGAGAACATAGGACTTACAGGTATTCTCTTGGAAAACAAATGCAGCCACAGAGCACTCAAATGAGACAGATAACACCTGGAACTGGTGGAGAATGAAATTTGGGGCAGCATCAAAAAACTGTCACTCTTGTTGTCTTGAAAGCAAAGAATAATAAATAGAAAAGCAGAATAAAGGAATAAAACCTCTATGAGATCTAATAGGTCTTGATCAGAACAGTGACAATTCTGCCTCTCTTTTTTCAAACTGATTTGGAACCACCCAGAGAAAGTTTAATTCACCATACACATTTATTTGCAACCTTTACAACGTGAATTCTTGACTAGACAACAAAAGCAGATAATCTAAAACATAACTACTATTTACTAGCACCACACCCACCCTGGAGTTATCTGAGTAACAGCTACTAGACTCTTTGCTTGCCTAGGAAATCTTCACTCCCTATAGTTAACAATTGACAAAATTAATAACACATGTAAATTAATAAAAATTATTTTAAATCAAGGCAGGTTAACTAATCACTTAGATTTAGGATCAAGAAGAGATTTTTCTCCTGATGCAGGCCGAGATGGTTTTTGAAAATTGTTCACAACCCTGAAGCACAGGTGGCAAAGAAATTGCTCAAATCCCATAATTTCAAGGCTTTTAACTCTTGTGATACAGCCTCCATTACATGCTTTTAGCCTTCTAGCACCACTTAATCTAACCTGGTGATAAACAAAATGGATAAATGTCATGGGATTTTTACAGGGCCTGAATACAGAGCTATTCTGTGCTGTTTGAGGTTATCTATAAGTGTCAGTTCAAAAAAAATGTGAGGGGAACTGTGGCAATCAGCAAATGCTCCTATGAAGCACTAGAACTTCATTTCAAATTAAAATTATTTTCTATTTCAATAGCAAACATTGGTTTAGAATTTTGGTGGAAGGTATTTGACCAATCAGTCTCTATACTGACACATCATTGAGAACTCTTTTTTCTCTCATTTCACTTTAGTTTCCTGATACTCACTACTGAGCTTTGAAAAGATGCTTAGGTCTTATTTCACAGTCATACAGCAATTTTCACCACAATTGATGCACCTGGCCTGTGAAAGGCTTAAAGTTTTGAGTTTTTAGCTAGGTCATCCCATTCAGGCATACCTTTCCCTGTAGGAGTGAGGACATCATCATGTCCTGCTTCCTCAGAAGGCAGGAACTATTCAAAAAAGCTCCTCAGGACACTGGATGGTTGAAAAACACATTGATGTCATTTAACTGACACCTTTTATGGATTTTTTTTTTCCAAGGCTTTTTGTGTTTTGTCCCTGGGCAAGTTATGGAACAGATTTTTCCCTCCCAGAACAGATGATTATCTAGAAGCAAGGACATTGATTTAGGACACAGAAGCCTCACACTCACCTACAAAAGTCCAAGCAAAGGCTGAAACTGGCTTTATCCTACATCTCAGCATCCCTTAAGCATCACAGCATTAACCATTCCTAGGAATGCTTATAATCCACAAGAAGGCTGCTACTGTCCACTCATTATATTATCTAGCAAGCTTACATTATCTACAGATTAAAGAAAATGTTGTGATTTTGTGTCACTCTGGAACAGACACTGATGATGACAGCTCTACATTTTGTGGGAAATGGTAGGTTGAGATGGTTCATAACACTGCAGCTCTCACCAGTCCAATCCCATGGCTGAATCCATCACTCAGCAGAGTTTATAAAGCCTTTCAAGCTAAAGCAAATGTGCAGATTTTTATAAAGACTATCCCACAGCAAGCCAACATGGCATGTACAGACCCTTCTGAAACAGCTGTGGCTGCGGTATACTTCTCCTCTTATAACTGGCTTGAGCTGGCAACCAGAACATTTATTTCTAGTTCAGTCCTTTCTTTTTATTCACACCCCTGACGTCTATTGACAGAATATAAATTCTTTCCTTTTAATATTTCCTTATAAATCAGCTTCACTGCATAGGACCCAAATTTTCTGTTCATTTACTCTAGAATGCTGAATACTTTAGAGGAAGCCAGATAATTTGCAAGGCACTTTTGAGTGTCTTCTTCAAGATTGTAACATTTTAACGTGATGTTGGAAAAAAGCATCCAGAAGAGGAAGCTTTGTCAGCACTGTGAGGCAACAGAGGAACAATTTTGTTAAATGCCTTTCTCAATTAAAATTAGGGGGAAAAAAATTCCCAGCATCAATTTGGAATGCAAAATGCCAACACAGATAAGCATGAATACATGTGCACATGTGCACTAAAATTTACATATTGATTTCCTTACATGTGTACGTGTTCATAGTATTATAAATATGTGTATAACTATGCATTTTATATTTATGTGTATACACACACATATGTCTGTGTGTGCCTACAGCAAGCTCATTAAGGATGGATCCATTTCTGCCTGGCCAAGTCCTTCAGAAAAAGCCACAGAGCTGTGGCCTCCATTCCCTGAGGTGTGCACGTAACTCTGATCATGCCACAGTGCCCCACGTCCCACACGGCAGCTGTGGTGGGAATTCCATACCCAGTTACTGTCAGGAGCTGTTAGGGAGGGCATGAAATCCGTGCTGCCTCTGACAGCACAGCAGTCTCCAGATAGCTGGAATTGCAATCGATAGCTAACGAATGGCCATTCCACTTACAGTATAATGAGCCCTGCCTCTGCCTGCTTTTCCCACAGAGATGCAAGCACTAATTCTAAGACCATTATCTCCTTCAGCTGGTCATAATGACAGTTAAAACATGTAATAACATTTAAAACACAGACTGTAATTTCTTTTTTCTCTGTTCAGAATTTGTACTTGGCCAGCAAACGGCTTAATGAAACACTTTTGGAGACTTTCTAATTACCAGCTGTCCCTGGAGGATTTTTTTGTTGTTGTTGCTGTTTAATTTTATTACGGTAAAAGTCACTAGACTAGCATCTATTTTGTCTGCTCTTAGAAACATTTTTCCTTCTGCAGCTGAAATAGATTGCATCTTACACTAGGTACTAAGGCTGCACTCTAAACAGGTTCAAAGTCACTCCCACTGGCTTTCTCATAAGCTCTGTCAGGGTGTAGGCTGGGTCAGTTCACTAGGCTGGACTAATTGTTTTTCTTTGGTAGTATTTTAGTTCTGTGTCAAAAAATATACTTGCAATCTCCACTTTTTATTGGTTTCAACAACAGCCCTTTAAATTCTCAGAGAGAGAGAGGAGGAATCAGTACATATGGTACATTAGACTATTTTAAACTTGACTCCCTTCCCAGGGTCAGACGGAACCCTGGTTTTAATTTGACCCTGCTTTTTTTTTTTTTTTTTTTTTTTTAGTTAGTTGCTGATTTTCCATCACATATAAAAAGTAGAATTCAAAACCAAAACTGCTTGTGATTAGGATCAAATTTATGAGTGTCAGCAATTTTCTTTTTATCTCTTCCAGCTTGGTGCTGACAATCTGCTTGCTCTTGGGAGGCAGGCTCTGCTCCTGTCAAGCTGCAGAGGGCTGGAGCACAGGTTTGCACTCTTCTTCTGCCCACTCCTGCCTGAAGGCTCCCACCAGGGCTGGGGAAATGGGCTCCTTGCCTGCAGGAAGAGTGTGCTGGGCAAGGGTCTGTGTAGGAGCTGCTCAAAGAAGCAGCTCAGCAGATTATGCAGCATCAGAGATGCCAATAAGGTCAGTTCTTCTCTGACACCCTGCAGGCTCACCAGCTCAATTGCACTGAAAGAGGGGCAGGCAAAGCCTGTGCTTAGTCATGCTGGAAAACTGAGACTCCTCTGATGGTAAAGGCTGGGAACTTGTGACTTTTGGCACTGAAGGATGCATGTGCAATGAATAGGAGAATTTCTGCATGGAGTTACAGGGCGAGGTGCACTTTATGTGACAGAGCAGAGAGGATGCAGGGCACTCTGCCTTGGGGCTGGTGATGAGCCAGATGAGAGCCATACCATTGCTGTGGCATCTGTCACACACCTCCCAGTCAGGAATAAGTAGGTAAGGACATTTTCAGACAGATGGAGGAAGCCTTTTGCTCTCAGACCCCAGTTCTTGTGGGAGGCTTTAACCACTCCAATGTCAGCTGAAAGGTCAGAACAGCAGGACACAGGCAGTCCAGGAGGTCTCTGGATAGTGTTGATGGGAACTTCTGACATAGGTGATTAAGAAGCTGGTTACTGGAGATGCTCTGCTAAACCTCAGAAATAAGGAATAACTAGTTAGAGATATGGAGGCTGGGGGTGGCCTTAGCTGCAGTGGCCATGAAATGATGGAGTTCAGCATCCTCAGAGTAGAGAACAAAACGAAAAAAAGCACTACCACTCTGTACTTCAGGAGGGCAGATTTCATGAATCCCCTCAGAACACCATGACATACAGCCTCAAAAAGCTGATGGGGTTCAGTACAGCTGGTTGGTTTTCAAAGATGCCTCTTTATGGCTCAGGAAATGTCTATCCCAATGAGCAGGAAATCAAGCAGTGAAGTCAGGATGCCTGGGTGGATGAATTAAGGAGCTTCTGACTATAGTGAAATATTAAAAGCAAGCATACAAGACACAGGGTCAGATTACCCAGAAGGAATATAAAGGTACTGTCTGGGTGAGCAGGAACTGTAATTGCTGCCATCCAGGACTTAGTAAGGAGTTTGCTTCTTCTGCCTGAACTGAAGAGTGCATCATAATTAATATTAACTATGGGTCTGTATCCTCACTATTTTCCTGCAGTCTATTGCAGCCTTGAAACAAGAGCCTGAAAATACTGCCATGGCCACCATAGGTGACCTGTGTTGTCTCAGGTACCTAATCATGCTCAAATGCTGTAGCTGGAATAACCAGAGCATATCCACAGTGTATTATTTCAATTGTTCTTTTGCAAAGTTACCGTGGCTTTTCAATTTCAGATTCTACCTACACCTACAGTCTTTCCATCTTGAGTTCAAACACCTCACCAACTATTACTCTAAACATTATCTAACTGAATTACTACAGAGATAAGCAGTAAGATGCAAGTGCTGAGTACTGTTAACACTAATTTCAGGGAGTGTGACAATTGGAGAAATGTCTCTGTTAAATTGTGACCTTGCTTTGGTTATATCCTTCATTGTATTGTAATCCTACACTGAACTAGGATTTGTAGAGTTTGTTAGACTAATAGATACAGTGGGAAAAATTAGAAGCTTTGCAGCAGACAGAACTGTTGTCTTCTGCTTCAGTAAATTCTGCCACTGTTTGGAATATCTTACAAAGTTAGGAAAATCAAACAGTTCCTTCTTTCCTACTTCATTAGGGCAGCAAATTTTTCCTTTATTAAAATTGGGTAATGTCAATTAAATGAGACATCATCATTCCCAGCAAGTACTCAATTATGAAGACTACTGCTTATACTTCAGACTTCTAAAAGTATGCCAAACAGGTTGGATTGTGCTGGTTACATGTATTGATCTAATAAAAGATTAAATTTCTTCCTAGAAACCTGAAGTCACTTACACATTCTTAAGGAGTCATGTTTAGGTAGACATCTTGGTTTTATCAAAGTATCTGCATTTATCATGCTACTCTGAGTCCTCTTTACATCTCAAATCAAACTGTCCTTACCCTCTTGCATTAATTCTTTCGCTAATCTATTTACTGGAGAGTGGAGCTGTAAAAAGAGCTCTGCCTGAAAGCCTGGACTTGGAAATCAGAACCTCCATGAGTCAAAACACGACATCATCTTCTTTTCCAAGGGCTCATTATACGTTCTGAAACTCCCAACAATTTCTGGTCAAAATTAAAATAAGGTGGAGATTGCAAATGCCCTGAACTTTGCACATTTTGTGAAAGCTGGCAGGGGGACTGAAGACCTTTGTGAGCGTCACACTGAGGGACAGACAGCTGTGAATCACTTTCTAGATGCAGCAGGCTCCTTTTGGCAGGATTAAACATGTACAGCAAATGGAAGGGTCTAGGAAGAAAGGCAGTGGAATTGATTCAGAGAACTTGCATTAAAAACTCGTGAGAATTTGATGACCATGTGGAGAGAAGCTTCAGATTTTCATCACATGATCTCTCGTCCTGACTGGTAATGGCTGCTCTGTGCAATGCAAATCCATGTTCCAAACAGTGCATATAGCCCAGAGAGGCTCCTTTGGCTCTGCTCATGGCAATAAATATTGTGAAGTCAATATTTTACTGTCTGATAAATCATTTGTGGCCAGAAATGCATTGTAGGTACTTCTGAATTTCAGTTTGTGTTTTGATTGTCAGGCCCCTGTGTGAGCTTGGAGAATGGCTTGTATTAGGCAGTGTTGATAAGTATGCAGGAAGAAGAATCACAGTCAGCAGCTATGGCCACATCTCAGGCAACTGCCTTGTGATACTAAAGAAGAGATATGGCACAAAGGTCAAGAGACATTCCCCACACTCTGATACCTCCAGATTATTTTCAACAGGACAATTTATTTATGGCTGTTGATCTTTGTTTAGAGGCCAGATTTTTTACAAAGTGTGGAATTTCCCTTTTATTCATGGTCTCTACTCTTTGGCAAAGCTGAAGCTGGGTACCTGCAACATAACAAGCATAAATTTAAAGACAATATTTAGAAGCTTGTAAAAAGGTGACCCTGAGACTTTCTCATGACCCATGAATAACAAGTTAGTGTTTGCACCATATTTACTATGAATATTGTGACCAAGCCATTAACCTTTAGTAGGAGGCACTGAGTAAATGTGTCACATCATACAGAAGGCACAGTAAATCTGTGCAAACAGTGCACAGTATGTGGAGTGGCTTCTCAGCTGCAAGCTAAGAGAAATGAAGAAATATCTATCTCTATTCCTTCTAAGTTTATAAAGCACACTCTCTGAATCCTATCTCATATCTTTACACCTTACAATGGCTTTTCTTTTAATTTGCAATATTTCATATTAAAATGGGGGTTTATCATTATATTTTAACTTATCCCTTTTTCTGCTAATTCTATAGAACTGTAATGGCTATTGCTCAAGTATTAATTGCTGTTGAAAAGCACACTACAGTAGAGCTAAAAATTGAGAATTTAATATGCAAATATTCATTCTAACACCTTGGCTTAGGAAACCTGGTGTTATATAGTTTGATGTCCAACTCCCACAGTTTCTTCTCTCTCAGACTGTTACATACATATTTACAAACTCTCCTTCCACACTTCTCTTCCTAAACTGAAGTCTGGAGGCAGCCTCAGACACAGCTTTATTTTAAATACATGGTGCAATAGTTTCATTGACAAGAAAATCAGTTAGTTCAGGTATTGCACACTTCCATGTGAACTATTACTGCCAAAAATTTAGGAAATGTTCAGAAATACAACACTGAAAATTCGCTATATTATTCTGAGATGTGTATTTGCATCCCAGAAAGCGTAGCAGAAGTGTCCTCTTGAAGCCTTGTCACGGTGTGACTTGGGTTTTGCCAATTTTAATATATTTAATTTCTTTTAGAAATAGGATTTAGGAGTAGAGACAAGGCAGGCTTAAAACTTAAAAGGGTACAAGAATAAATTTATTAATAACACAAAAAGAATTCAGGATAAGATTCCTAGATTGTTCCCTCCTCCCCTTTCATTCATTCCACATTCCTTAACAACAACATACAGAGAACACTTCAGTCAGTTATCTACTTAAATAATCATTTCAGTTCACTCAAGAGAGAAAAATCCCGTTTTTGATTTAGGCTTAGGGGGATGTCTTCACCTTCACAGTCTGCATCCGTCCAGAACCTACAGAACCATGAATTTTCCTCCATTTACACAGTCCTTCCAGAGCCGTGTTATGGGTTATGATGCACACATGGGGTACTACATTTAAAGGCAGGCTGGTGCAAAAAACAAAATCCTCTTAATCTCCTTCTCTATCAAATGTCTCTGTTCATATTCCAGTCCCAAAACAGAGAGCTCAATTTCCCCAAGGCAAAAAGTCTTCTTCTCAAGCAGCCCAAACCTCCCCAAGTATATTTCACAGTTTAAAGGAATTTTAGTGAAGTCACAATCCCCTCATAGCCCCACAAAAAAGGTTTTCAGCTGCTTATCAGTTGCATCTTTTCAATCTCTTCCCATCAGGAACTTTATCTTCATTCTGCTGACTTCTGTGGACTCCATGCTTTATTCCTTCTCATTCAGGGGAGCTCAGGAGATCGAGAATCTTATCCAAGCATAAAAAAGTTAAAATTGTATCCAGATCGTGAAGAAGCCACATGGCCAGTTGGGGGCCTCATCTCTCAGAACGAGGAGGGGAGAGGGGAAGGGAGAACCTTGGGTGGTTCCCCGATCCCCCTGCTTGGTCACACCACGTGGAGGGTCGAGCCCAGGCTGTGCAGGGCCACCCTGAGCCATGTGGTCTGGGGGAGCCGGGGGCCAGGACCATGCTGGGCCGGGCCCCCCCCCTGTGAAGCCGGGGCTGGGTTCCAGGCTGGGACCGGAGCCGGGCCGGAGCCCCAGCCAGGGACCACCACACCTCAGGAGGCCGGAAGCCGAAAGAAAGTAGTTAACTTGACCCACTGTGATTTGTGAAAGTGAAATAACTTTCATTGGTTTCTCAAGCTGTCCATCACCAAATCAGCTCTCTGATTGGTGCCAGCAGCTCACAGGGGAAGCTCCCAGAGATGGGAGAGCCCCTCCCACTCCCCAGCCTCATGGAGCTTTCCCTGAGGCGAATCCACCCCTCCTCACTAGCACGTGAAACCAACACAAGCCCATAGTCAGGTCTCAAAAATTTCCTTTTTTCTTGTATCCATCTAAGTTCCATCCATATCAACACTTCAAAAACTTTTTCTTCTAAATGGATTAACTCATGCATTTCGTAAATGTATGAACTCACTTAAACAAGCACGTTACAAGGTTAAATTTCAGGCTTTAAAGTTTCCCATATTGCAGGAACATTGCATTTGTAATTCATCTTTTTTCCAGGAAGCAGACAAATTACTGCTCCTTTTTTGAATCTTTTTTCTTATACTCCCTTTGGGCCATGTCTTGCCATTCAGCAACATTTGTTAAATACAGAAGTCCATTTTGACTGTGTCTTTTCCCCATAAAAGGGTGGAAAACATTTAAAAACTGTATTTAGTCCTTGAAAATCTTAAATACATCATCACAGACTAGGCACTTTAACTGAAAGGTGAAGTCAACATATTTAGAGAGAAATAAGCTACGCTTAGATTCAGAAAGAGTCTCCTGTGTTTACAACATTTAACAAAAGGGGGACAATGGTCTGGCTCATCAAATGTGCTCGCTGCGTACAACATTCTTCTGAAGGTGTCAGTCTGATTTAAGAGACTTGGAGTTACAGAGGATGTTTGTCAGGTTACAAGGGGAATGTCAGCAGACACATTTCTGGGAGAAAAGGCAATTTCTCCTCCTAGGTAAGACCTATGTACAACATCTGCTGCATACATACTTTGCTGTATTTCCTCCATTAGGACATTCTTAAATGAAATCTAAGAACTATACAAAGAATTTTATTTATCAAATATGAGCTTTGACAGTCACTACTTCTTAAAATCCATAACTCTAGGCCACTAAATTCATATAGTACTTAAAACAGGATGCATAAAAGCACATACATGAAGTGTGAGACACATAAGTTAATTATTAAAAATAAACCTGTGGATGAGGTGGCAAATCCTTTTGATTCTTTCCTTGGAAAGAACAGCAGGGAAAAACATTTGTAAAATCCCAATTCAAAGATCCAGGCAATTAATCTCACAAAGATCTTTCCTTGGTCCCCCTTGGGAAGCAACAGCTTATTTCTAGCCCTTGCTCAAGTCTGATGTATTTCAGAGTTTGCAAATACAGCTTTTCATGCAAGAAATGAAAACCCCAAGTGCTATGGTAGGAAGATCAAATGATGCAATTCAATGTTCATTATAATAAATTATTCAAATGCATGTTATGTTTCAAATGGGATTTTACAGTATTTTATTGTGTAATTAGCTATCTCTATTTTGTAAATTGTTATCATTTTATAGTCAAGCTAGTGGCAAATGATCCTATTGCTTAAGTCCTGTATAACAGGAAGCTTAATGTGAAATTTAGGTTCTGTTGCCTACGAAGTACTTGTGAACATAAATCTACCTCATAATATAGGCCTGTGCAAAAAATTGGAAAAATTCCTGGATTTGTTGTTTCTGAGGAACTTTCAGTATTTGTTTAAGTAAGTTCTACATCAAAATAATTTTTGTCCTCCTCTCTTATGGCCTTATGTTCAACTAGAGATTGTTTATGCTCCTTTTAATTTTTCTCATTTGAACAAATCTTCCATTTATTTCTGAAGTACGATTTTAATTCTAACAGATTCTCTGATTAATGATGTTAGAATTTTATTTATCATTTTGATTTTAATGATTCTTTCAGAATCTTTTCTTTCGATAAGTAATACATGTTTACACAACACTCCTCTGTGATATCTGAAATCTCCATGCCACTTACAAGAATTTTATGCTTTTCCACGCTCTTGTTCAGGCACTTTTAATCAAATAATGTTTTTTTTGTTATCTTCCAATAATGCTGCTGAATTTTACTGTATTTTTATAATAATGCTGAAGCAACTTCTGTTGTGATTAAGCCTTGAATTTTGTTCTACCTGTTGTTCAGGACTTTATCAAAGGTAAGTAGCTTTTCTGTTGTAACTTTTTGAAATCACTGTTCCAAGAAACAGTTGTTTATTGTGCCTAAAATTGTTCTCTGTTTACACTGCATTGTGATGAGTATTCTACCTGCGCCTGGCATAAATGAATCTTCCTGCTATTAGTCCTGCTCTTCAAGTACACAGATTTCCTCTAATGTAACAAAAGTATGGCCCCTATTATGATCGGGTTATCCTGGCTAAAACTGTAGGCTAATACCACATTCATTCTCCTCATGTCAGAATTCAATCCTGCAGTTCAGTTGGTAAAGAATCTGTAGTTATGACATTACTCAGATTTGTTTTCTCTAAGGTGTAACGTCTCTTTGATATCAATAATATTTATTTTATCACTTGATCAAAAGGTTTAAAACAACCAGCCAGATATAATAAGGAATTATAATGGATCGAGCCTAAGATTAAAGCTGATTTGAAATTTTATGGTATGATTTCTAATAGAACTTCAATTTTTTTGTCATTTATTTTGTTCATTAGAATGTTAAATGAGCTGTCTATTGAAAGAAAGTTCTCAATTTCTAAACTGACTAGATTCTGGTAAAAAAGGATAAAATGCTGACTCACAAAAATCAAGACAAGCATGCAGAAGTGGCTATCCTTAGCCTTGATGCATCTAATAAATCTCGCCATACCTACTTCAGACCCAAGTCATACACACTGGTTTTCTGTAATTCACATATGTTTTTATTCCACCTTTCAGTTGTTCTATTGCACACCACTATAAAACACGGAAAAAACCTTAAATGTAGGAAGATGGCAGTATTGAAAATTGGTTCTTACTTTGGTCTTTCTAGGGTTGATTCCCAGATGCTCTACTGACTCCCTACGGTTTTTCCTCCTTGCTTCTGTCTTTCAGGCATTTGAATTAGACTCTACATATATGAGGTAGAGAGAGCAGGAAGCTGCCTAGAGATAATAATAAATAGCATGAGTCACAAGAACTGTCAACTTAGCACTGCATTTGTGGAAAGGGTTTTGGAGGTTGGCCTAATAGGCTTAGCTACTTATTACTATAAGAGAAAGTAGTGGCAATATTTACTTGGGCAAAATTAAGTTCTGTTCTATTTCTTGTATATGACTCATGCAGGTATTAATATTATTCATCCCCTCATTTCTGTAGGTGATCTATTTAAAAAAACATTTAATACATCAATATGCATTAAGGAAAATGTTTCTGTAATTTATTCCCACCAGGAAAAACATAATCCTGCTTAGTCATTGTCCTAGATTTTCTCCAAGCATTTTGACAAACTGTAAAGTGCAAAATATTCCTACGTGAGAATTAAGTCTTTCTTTTATTCATTTGGTTCTACAGAGATCATCAATTTTGTTTCTTGACTAGAAACTCAGAGAGGAAAATAGAATAGATGGTGGCAGATCTAGAAAGAATTAATGAGCCAGCATTGTTGAATGGTACAAGGACTCCATGAACAGAACCAGGAAAGGTCAAGATTGCCTCGAAACAAAAGGTTTTTGAGAGGAGAATTGATAGTCAACATGAAGCATGTGTTCTGATCACTAAATCCTCTGTGTGTGATGCTGACAGTTTGATGCTATTTAAATGTAGCATTTAACACTGGCACAGAGGAGGGTCAAGATTGCTTTTCACGTATTTCCTTGGAATTGATTGTAAAATGGTTGTTCTTGTTAGCTCTGCCCAGAATCTTTTTCACTGTAATAAATCAAGATAATTTTATAATGTATCATGATAATAATATGACATTAACACAACAAAATTCATTTTGTACATGAACCCTAAATCAGCAAATTTTGTAAGTGTGGTTCTGTGTATATGCCCATTCAGGAAAATTCTTGAGTATATGCTTAGCCATAAATACACAGCACAATCCTTTATAGCAGTAGGAAGTGAATTTATGCCATACATGTTCCCAAATGATTGAATTTCCAAATTTGACCCTGTAACATATTACTCAAGATAAGTATCTGATTCACAGATGTCAGTGTCGACAAGTAATAAGTGGAGAAGTAAAGTTCTCCTGAAAGTATAATGTTTGTTTTAAAAATGTATTGTTAGGGAAAAAAAACAAATGTTACTTTATTATTTGCCTTCTGTGAAGTGTTCCAAATCCTGTGATATTTAATTTTCTCTTAAGGCACATTCACCCAAACCCAAGAATTAAAACAATTAATCTTAACTTTTGATTATCTGAAACCAAGAAATTAAATACCTAATACCTCTCTAATGTAATTTTAGTAATCAGTCCTTTTCTGTGCAGGGTTTTTTAATAGCCAGGTGAGGCTATTCTTCAAGCCTCAGGGTGAGAAGACTGCTCTCTGTGTTTGCATGTCTGGGCAGACCCTCCTCCTGCCCAGACCCCAGCAGGGGAAGGCTCTAAAGGCTGCCTTCAACCTTGGCTCTCATCTGCAGGCAATCTCAGATCTTGATAAAGCTGTGGAGTTTTTGGCACCTTTAGATACTATTAGGAGTGCCTAGGCTTGCTCTTTGTTCACTGTAAGATCAGCACAAAGGAAAACACCCAACTTGTGTTACCACCTTCTCAAGGACAGCAAGCTGGCAAGATCCCAGCTAGTGACCAGCTACTCAGGTGAGAGACACCAGTACACTAATATTGTAGCTTTTGAAAGTGCTTACAAGCCAACAAATTAAAGTGAGATTTTGATGATTCTTGTTTATGTGCTACAGTAATGCACAGAGGAGCTGGGTACTTGGAGAGAGAAATTAGCTTTGACGGTAAGAAGCGTATTCTCCATTTAATATTTAGCAGTTATGATGGAAAACCCAAAAAAAAAAAAAAAAAGAGAAAAGGTGAATGACTACTTGAGAGGCTATATTTTCCCAAGATTAAGTTTTTTGGTGGTAATATTGAATTTAAATGTTCCTGCCATCAGTATCTCCCTTTCAGATATACTGGCACTATGAACTTGACTTGAGAAGTGACATGGCTAAAACTAAATAGGAAAAGTAATCTTGTCTGAAAATTTTCATGCCAGAAATTTTCCTTTGTCCAGGTTAGAGAAAGAATACAGTTTCTGCATACCAGGGGGACCACAAAATTGCCATCTATAGTATATCAGGGGTGAAATGTAGAACAATTCACACTGAAAAAAACCACCTATACTATACCTTAAACTGCCAGTGTAGATGAATTTAGAACAGCTGAGTTTGATTCTCTGTCACATCTCTCCAAATTCATGAAAATCCAACTGGCTTCCTGTAAGCAGAGATCCTTTACCTCAAATACTATTTTGTTCAATGAAAAAATTAATGTATGAAACAGCCCAATGTGTTGTATTGCTAAGTGGTTAATAGGTATACTGACTTTAAGGCTCAGTGTTAGTCTATAGTTGCTTGATATCCCATGAGACAAAAATATCATGAAAATAAGAGTTTGCATTACATGTTAGAAATTGTTTGCTGCAGTAAACCCACTGAAGTTATATTCTCCTATATTTAATGTTTTATGTATTCAATATGCATTTAATATTAAATGTTTTATGACACATAAACCATGGAAAGAGCAAGTTATGGCAATGTCATCACTGATTCTTTTTCATTTCAGATTGAAACAATACAGTAATTTCAGGGAATGCAGTACAAAACAATGTTATGTGAAGGACATTTGAATTCCAAGAATACTGCTTGTGAAAATTCCATCCATGCCACTTCTGTCAAATTCCTAACTTGATTTGCTGGCTTGAATTTGGGACAGATCACAGTGTGAGTAAAGAGGGAACAGCTCCATCAATGAACAAGCAGAAGAGGAATTAAGGTTTAAAACCTTCAAGTTAAGAAAAAAAAAAAAGTTTTAGAAGACACCTTGAAAATTCAGTCCCAGTTGAGTGTCTAAGGTGCATTCTGCTGAGTGGCAGGAGAAGTGGGAGAGGAGGAGACCAAAACAATGACCTAGAAAATGAGATTTGTGATCTGATACTCTGTTGTTCTTATAACCTTAAATAAAGCTTAGGAGATTCAGCAGCACTGAGAAATATTAACCAATTTTTGCAATTTCATATTGCAAGATGGTAAGCAATCTTATTGCAGAAGAGTGGTAGGAAAATGTCAGCTATGGCTCCCATCCTGGGTCCAAGGAAATGAAAATCTTCCACACACAGAAATTGAATTCAATTGTGTTGGTGGACTGAAAATGTTTTGTGACATTGCTGTTCATATTATTGCTAAACCCCCCCTAAAATTTGGAAATTAAGCAATTTTTGATAACTTCAGAAGAATATCAAGGACAGCATTACCTCCTAGTAAGTTTACTCAGCCTTTTCATTCTAAGGTATTTGGGCTGCTAGTGCTGCAGTGCAATGGCACACTGTTTTTTGGTCTGAATCATGTTTTATGTTGACATTAAAATGTTTCTACATAAATCAGTTTTAATATTTACTCCTAAAAGAACATAAATTTGGAGGGTAAGATATTTAAAACCAAGCAACTAAATTCAGATGCCTGAAAATAGACTTGAAGGAACTATTATGCATTTTATAACTTAAGTTCACAGTTCACACCAGAACATAGAGTTTAGCTCTTATGAAATGGAAAATGACATACTTCTGTATAGCAGGAATCACCTGCAAGCAATTTTGCTTTTTGCCACAATTTGACTGTTCATGAATACTTTTGATAGTAAATTTCATGCTTCAAAGAGCAAAAAATTTCTTTTTTATTATATACTTTTTTTATTAGTAATATTTTTGTATGTGATCTCTGATCCAAATCAATACATTTATAAGGTCTCTTATTATTTGAAAGAATAAAAACTGATTGATGAACAAGCCAGTCATGTGATGCCAAAAAACTGGAGTAAATGGGAGATAGGAAATATCATGATTTATAACTTGAAAATAATACTTTTCACTTACTATTTTCTCTCAATGTGCAATACCCTTGAAATCAGAAATATTGATTGCATTTTCCAAGTGAGACTGAAAAATTGGTTTCTTTCTAAGTTGTTCAGGGCTATTACAGGTCCAGACTAGAGGAGTAATCCATAATGGGTATCCTACAGATATGAATTCTCTGATCAGAGCAGTGTACCTGAGTGAGGTGAGCAGGTGGGTCAGGGGATTGTGACAGACTCCACCAACACTCCAGTAACTATCAGAGAAATGTGAGATGGCAGGTGAAGGATCATCAGTCTCAGCCAACAAGCCAGACCCACCTACCACTGCTACAAGGAGATCCCTGGACCACACCACTAGAGCTGGTGTTCCTCAATCCTACACCAACACCTCAGTCCCTTGCAGCCAGCAACCCATCCTGTGCAGTAGGAGAAAACCACGGTGTCCAGTGGTTTGGGGACAATGCTTCCATGCTGAAGAATGGATGGTGCTCATAGTCTCAAGATTCTTGATGTAGGGCAAAATGAATCCTAAACTACACCCACAAGACAGCACAGCTATTCTGTATTGGCAGAGCTGAGACAACTCAGATGCAAGCATCCACTGCTGCTGCCAGTTGTTTAGTCTTTGATCACAAAGTTGCTATTGACAAAGCAGGGGGAGCAGTATAAGAGTTGTTATGAAATCTTACACTGGGAGGTGTCAGGAGCCCTTCACTGCCCTTAGCTCCCACTCAAATCTAAAACTTTACCACTTTTGAAGAAAATACTGCACAACCTCCTGCCTTTCACAGGACAAAGAACTATATGAAGATAAAAAGGCATTTTCTGTCAAAAACTGGAGCAGGCAGGAAAGAAGCTTTTGGTTACAGCAAAGCCTTGCATTAGTTAACCAGGTTAATGCCACTTCTGGTTCTCTGCTGCACTGCCAGGGGTTTCATAGGCCAGAGTAGCACATTGTGAGTCTGAGCTGAGTTCAAGTGTAACTGGTCACAGATATTCCATAAGTCCAGCTGGATACTGCAGGATGACTGAAGAACATGCACCATGTAGTAGCCTATTAGTACTGCAGGTTAGGAGGGAAAGGTAGTGGAGGAAGAATTTTTAAGGGCCTCTGGGTTATTCCTGCTCCTGAGCCTGGCAGTATCTGAATTCATCTTTGGTGCAATCTCAAATCTCCTTGCAGATTCTTTCACCTTTTTGAGGCTGTTCACAAGCCACAGGATAATAGTTCAAATCAAAACCTTTTTCTATTTTTTTTTTCCATCCACCTTTTCCAGATGTATCTTCCTCACAAAACTCAGGCTAGCTCCAAATTATGACTGGAGCCATAGGTACTGTCTGCATTGGTTTCCTTGGCAAGTATTAAATAGTTCCAGAACAAACAAACAGACAAAAGCAATTAAAAATAAAATAATTTTTAGAAATTCTAATCAAAATGAAAGTACTGTGTTCTACCTAAAATGGAAAAAAGGAAGATGATTCAGAGATAGATAGAAAAGTGAACAGAGCCAAAACTGTTGCTTCCCAGGCCTTGCAGGCAGTCCACAGTCTTGCAAACAAGAGCTATGATCCAGCTCTTCAGTCCCAGCTACTACTCATATAAGATCATAATGTTTGCAAACACAACACAAACTTAGAAACTATGTGGGAAATAAGGTTGGTACTTACACCCAAAAGAAATCACAAGCTTCTCACTGATAGCTCAAGAGCAGAAATAGAAGCAAAAATTCCTATGGATTTGTCATTCGGCTCCAGTTAACAGTATGACAGCACGTTAGTAATGGCTGCTTTGCTCATTTCTGCCAAGGGAAATCCACAATCTGTTCTACATGGGCCTCAGAGTCCTCCAGGTTAATCTAAGGCATGATCTCCAGCCTGAAAAGCTTAAATACTCACAGCTCTTCTCCCCAAGAAACAAACATATAATCAAATCTTATGCTTCAGGGAATAAGCTGATGGCTGCAGGCTTGGCAAGGAATACTTTTATTTTATGGCTTTGCACAAATTGTGGGGTTTGCCTTTCCTCTCAAGCATGACGCATTAGTTACTGCTGGATGCAGAATACCAGGCTTAATAAAGCAATGTTCAGAGCTAGCTAGCAGAGTCTGTGCTTTTATGTTTCTGTCAGCAGCTCTCTGGTTTTTTCCTCAGAATTTTGAGGCAAGGGAGAACTAATAATTGGCAGCACTGTTTGCAGTGGTATGTCTGAGAGCAGATGCACCAAAAATGACATCCCTGTAAAGCAAACGTGACTGATTATCTGTGGATCATGCCTATGCTTGGGATCTCCTTCAGGATCAGAAGGTGTGCTGCATGTAAATAGAAGCACAGCTTTCATGAAATAAGCAGATCTCAGCTGAACAGATCTCTCTGAGCATTTTATAGCTCTCCCATTATTATTTTATGGGCCAGCAACCAGCTTGTCCTTATAGCACAGAAGTAATGCAGTTGCTGTCTGGCTTGCAGGCATCTGACACAGTACAAGTGAGTACAAAAGGTTTTTCCATGGGAATAGAAATGCAGTTGTAAAAATATCTGGTGCACAGGTGGGCACTCCTGAGTGAGGCAGCCTGCCCTCTTTGTCTCACAACTGATGCTCAGAAGATAGCAATTCTGACTCATTTCCTCAGAATTAGGTTTCATTCCACCTTTACCCCTTCCCTATAAATTCTACACCATGTCAGGACAAAATGTGAAGCCCAGAAAGACACTGCAGCTAAATTATCTCAAGCAAGGGAAAAGCCTTGAATATTTTACAGGACTGAGTGGCCCTGCAGATTGTGTTAGTCATAAACAAGCACAATGCGAACTCACATCTGGGTTCTCAGCTTCTAAATATACTGAAACTGCCAAGGCAACAGATGAGATTTCCCCATCAATAGCCATTGAGCAGACACTTATTCTGTGATCAGTTTTAGACCAAGAAGAAGTAATATGGCCTTGTCACATGTAAAGCTTGCGATTAGAAATAAACAGCTTCCATTGTACGCCAACCTTCTTAAAGAAGCATGGCCACTTAAGCTGACAGCAATAACAAAAGAGCAGAGAAATGAGCTGACCTGCAGGTTCATGTAATGGTTGAGTAAATACAGGGGCAGCTTTTTGGTAGAAAGCCAGGTTTGCTGAAAGAAAACTGCAACTGAGCATGCTCAAACTATCTCTTCAGCTGCTTTTAAATTTATTCTTCTTTTAAATTCTAAATATTTGGTGCACTTAGTTAATCTTCTAGCTCCCTTTCAGTTGGCATCTTTGGAGGTGAAACTAGGAACAAAACATCTCCTGGGAATTACAGTGAGCCCCTCAGAAGATTTTCTAATGATTTTCACTCCCTCTAGGTGATTAGTGAGGAGCCTCTGAATCTGCTGTTTCAAAGGAGTGATATGGCACCATAGCACATCTCTGAACAGCCATCAGGAACCCTAGCTCAGGGAGTGCTTCATCAGGAAGATGATTACCTTGCATTTCCCCTGTCTAGTTCTTTCATGCATCTGATGCCTCTCTCAGCACAGTTGATGCTGGAAGTTGCACAGGGCAGGGGAGGCTCCCAAGGCAGACATGAGCAGCTCTGATACTGGAGTGGAGCTCTGCAGCACACAGGGCTGAGAGGTCATAACAACGAGAAGAACAAAGACAAACATCGGAGTGAATTGTCAAAAGACACAGCTGAGAGCAAAATGCAGTGGACAATCCAAAGAACCTCAAAAGAGCAGCATAAGAGTAAGAAAATGTATAGGAATTGAAAAATCTAGCTTTGAGTCTCCCAATTTGTAGTAGGAGAAGAGGAGGAGGAATTAAGACTGCAACACGCAGAGGACAGAATGCAATTCCAATAGTAGGACCCAGGACATGAAAAACAAAACCAAATGATTTATGGTTCTGATTCCCAAGTGATAAGAATGAACATAATAAAAGTAGAACAGTAAAACTAGTTAGACAGGAGAACAAATCACCTTGATACCAATTTGTAAAATAAATAACTTTTTCAATAAAAATTGAAACTGGAAAAAAAGTGCACTTTCACACATAGCTCAGAGATCACATAAATGCCAAGTGACATGACAGTTGCTGGAATAAATGCTCTTTTTATGAACAGCAGAGCAGTAAAGCAGGCAAAATAGATGCATAAAATGGGTAAATTTCCAGTGTATTAGTTATTGCTGCCTCTGAGCTGCAGTAAATTACAAACTCATTTTTAACTTTTTTTGTGTTCATGAATACATTTTTGGGACTGGTTTTCCACCTCCTTCTTTCACAATTCCATTTTTCAGAGATTTATATTCTTCTTTAAAGTCTATAAATAAGAAGTATCCAGGTCTACTCCATGGGAAGGAAGAGAGCTGAAAACTCAGAACAAACTATTTATTATATATTTCTGAACTTTCATTGCATAAATTCTGCTATCTGTGAACACACTGCTTCCATAAAATTTGTTTTTTCCCCCTTAAAAATGAAATCTAAAGTAAGCTTAAAAAAATCATGGACCTATCCACCCTGTGGTTTTTTCCTTCATTTTTTCTTTCTTGTTTACAAAATCACAGTATGTTGTCTTTATTTACTGCTCACTATACCTATAAATAAAGGATGTAAGATTATCCAGACAGAATGGACTGGAGTAAAAAAGATGAAAGATTTATTTGAAATACAAGTTGGCTGCTCCCAGCTGAAAGAAAGAAACTAGTCAGCAACTCTGAAAGTGAATAAAGTAAGTACCACAGAGAAAATTTTAAACTCTGACTCTAATTGCATCCCCTACTACCCCTCTGAAAAACAAAACAACAAGCCTAGACTTTGAAAAAAGAAGATGAAAGTTAAGAACCATTAAGTTCAGACATTTCTTTGTTTTCATCACCTTGGTGCAAAGGTCTGTCCCGCTTGGCATCCACGTGGTGCTCATTTTTGCACTGAGATAAACAAGCATGCAGACACCATGGCAAACAGGAACCAGAGACAGTTTTTCAGTACATTTATAAGTTCATGCATACAAATACAAGGGGATTAACTACTTACTGTGCTTATATATGTTACTGCTTAAAACTGCAACACAGGGACATGAGGATTATAACTAATACCAGAAATTAATGTCTCAAGTGTAATCCAAAATGCATGCCAATATCTACTCTTGTTTTCAAGTCAAAGCAAGGGACCCAAACCTTGTGACACTCCACTAATGCAGAAGAGCAACTGTCCATTTAACTACTATGTATCTGTTTTACAGGGGAGATTCCTGGTACTTTCCTTCAACTTTCTTGACTACTGTGGGCTCACAATAATCAAGATGCATTACCTAAACTGGATAAATCATTTTTTAAAATTTAATTTCTCAATCACGTCATTCAATATTTATCCAGAACAGATTACTGTACTCAACAGAAGCTTGATTAATGTGTAGTTCTGTGACTTTCACATGAAATTCAAAACAGGCATTCCAAATTATCCAGCAACAAAAAATAAGCCCAGCAAAGTTAAAAACATCCTGCTAATTTTGATTAAAAATCTCATTCTCATTGACACAAAATTAATCAAGTAAAAATAAGAAATATGTCAAATTTCAAGGATTTGGGTTTTTTCTTCCCAAACCACCATTCCCCAGTCTATTTTACCTGTAATGATCATTAAATCTGAAAAATGTGCTGACAGTCATCTACCCATGGAGCTGACAGAGTTGAAAAAGAGAAGAGCAAGGTGTAAGAACATTTTTAATTGAGGAGTCACTAGGCACTCTTTGATGGGCTCTGCATCAAACACACATCCCAAGGCACCCTAGTCCAGACAGCCAGTGAAGAACAACTGATTACTTGCCTTTTCTTTTCCCTGGTTGTACAGCACAAGCATAGCTGACACTTGACATTAGA
The DNA here is from genome assembly GCA_034336665.1 of Luscinia megarhynchos. NCBI lineage: Eukaryota > Metazoa > Chordata > Aves > Passeriformes > Muscicapidae > Luscinia > Luscinia megarhynchos. The sequence continues at coordinate 25,174,144 of JAPFBE010000007.1, read as the reverse complement.
GCCAGGCTGGTATCAGTTTTCTGTGCATCCAGGCTATACCCTATTAAGGGCAAACAGTGGATTCTGTTACCCACACAGTTTTGCTGCTTAGCAGTTTGAGATTTTCCTTGCTCGCTCATTCATCTAATTCTCACTCTAGTTTGCCAGAAATTATAAATCTTATAGAAAAGCCAATCTAGGAAATTGGGGGCTTGCTTGGGTCTTATTTAGGCTGCACCTTCAAATTTCACGAGTTTATTTCTGACTTTTTAAATGACTGAAAGCTGGCTGAAACTAATGGCAAGAAAACAAAACCATTTTTTCTTTGTTATGTGGCTCAAAAAGTAATGTTTTATTTTCTCTTGACAGCTATGAATCACACAAGTCATGAAATCTTTTCAACAATATGACTGTCAATCACAAGATAAGCTAGATGTAGGAATCTACAAATCCAGTAAAGCTAATTCCCAAAAGATCTAAATTAATCATAGCCTTAAAATAACATTACAATCTAATTTTTTTCCCCCTCGGGCCAGATGACTGTTGCCTCCAAAGAAAATTCATGAGACATTAAAACTTCCTTCAATCTCATTGCTTTCAAAGATTTTTTTTGCATGTTTTAGTCTTTTAATTACTGTCTTTAGCCATATCATGCAGGTCATTCCTCCTTTCTCAAATCCTGAAACTATACAGCAAAGCAGCTACTTGATTGGTAGCATTGTAAAATTCATGATCTAGGATGTACTAATAATGTCCCTCAGGTCATCATTATCAAGATTTAGAAGCATCATAAGGTCTTAAAGGTAGCTCCACTAGCAAAAAATTACAGTCATTTTAGGTTATGTTTGTATGTAAAATGACATTTCCATTCACACTAAAATTCCTGGGCATTAGACAATGGAAAATACTGAGAATATATGTGAAATTCACAAGATCTGTCTACTTTATCTATTCTCACCATATTTAAAACAATTAAATGTCTTCAGATGCTTCATCTGCAGTGAAAGATAAGAAACAGAGAAGAAACTTTACGTGTTATAGATTCTCCTTCAAGGATGCATAATGAAAGTACAGACCATGGATTAATGGATCTGTCATTTCAGGAAAATATTCAAAATATACATCCTTAAAAGATTCAAACTTTATTAATTCAGTATTGAGTGATAATAGATGGACAGAACATAAGAGCTTTTCATAAAAACTGCAAGATATCAGTTGGGAACAGCATGTGTTATTTAGCAATTGGATGTTCTTTAAGAGAGGAGAGGCATCTTTAGACATCATTCTATCTGGTACTACCAAGACTTTTTAACCTAAAGTTTGAAATTGAATCAAAATGGCACAATAGAGCAATTTCAGGATTTTTTGAATAATCTTTTCAAAATGATGTTCTATGCGGTGTGTTGCTACCTATTTTCAAAAAAAAAAAAAAAAAAAAAAAAGAAAAGGAGCGAGAAAAGATTGTTGGTGAAGAGATGAAAAACAATTTTGTTCAATTTCCAGAATGTGATTCAATGAAAATAGCAAATTAGATCATACCATCTCAGCATGGTTCCTTATTAGTTGGAACTGCAGTGTCACTGTGAACACTATAAAGGGAAGCAGAGAAAAGCTATCCATCATAACAGCAAAGAAAGACTGTGACAGTCATTGAATGATTTTTGCAAAATTCTTGATTCTTATGCACTGCACAAAATCAGACATGACTCCCTTTTTGTTTTCCTTCATTACTGTTTTCCTTCATAGAGACCTGAGCATAACTCCAATTAGATCTTATTTTCACTTTTAAGATAATGTTCTCCCATGACATCTAAAAGTAAACTAGGTAAGGTCTATGCTTCAGAGCTGGTTTGCCACCTAAACCAGATCTAACCAAAACACTGGTTTCTTGCAGTGTACTGTATGCTGGGATGAAAGTTGTCCTGAAAGCATGTGAAGGAGTGGAAATAATTTGGTTTCCTTCTCATTCCTTTCACACATTTGAAGTGTCAATCACAAAAGCAGATGTAAAGGATGAATGAGTAAAGAAGAATAAATGAAATTTATTCAGTTTTATGCAGGCTTTTCTCTTTTTTTACTTATTTATAATGTCAGTATGAATTTCTTAAGTAATTTCTCCCTGGTTCACTTTAGAAATTAAGATCTGCAATTTTAAAGGCTAGAGAACTGGGAAAATGAGATCATAAGAATGACAGAATGAGAAATTAGCCCTTCCTCATCTGAATGATTACACTTGTGTTTTGACATGACTTTGCTAGCAACTGATTTTTAATGACAGGCTTTTGAAAAAATATTAAAGAATGGGCACCCTCCAGTAGGAGACACTGGAAATCATAAAACACATTCAGTAGGGCCTCATATGGGCATGAGAACAAAGGGGTATAATGCAATAATTGACATACCACTATTTGCAGAAAAAAAACTGAACATGGTGTTTTTCTTCTTCTACCACTTTATCTGTTAAAGGAATCCAAATTGTAACAGTAAATGCCATACAAATCTTAAATAAATTACCTGAAAAAAAGGAGTCAGGTTTTCACATCTAAAACAGATGCTAAGACAAAGAGAAATCTTAACTAGAATGGTTTTGCTGGGGTCAGCTTCAATAAGAGTTTTTTGCAGCAGTCATGACTTCTCATTGACGGTGGAAGAAAGAAGAACAATTGTTACATGTGCCCTTCAAGGAAGACATGACAGGCTAATTTAGGAACAGTTTCAAGAGAAGAGAAAAACAGCTGACAACCATTGATCACTACTACAAGAGAAACCAAATTAGACATTCTGAGAAGCAGAGAATATGTGTAGGGAAAAAGAAGACCAGGAGACTGACAGGTTGATTTGCTTTAGGCCAATTTTCAGACAGGGTTGGCAAGTGTAATGAGGTAAGCAAACAGTCTCTGCTGAGGCTTGACCATTGAAAGATCTACAGTTCAGCTTGTCCCAGGGATATTGACATGAAGGTATGAGAGATCCCTTAATTATTCATACAGTGGTCATGATCATGCATGGCATGAAATAAAAACAAGGAGATCTCTTTCCAGTTACTCTCAGTGAGAAAACCTATTCAGCTTGGCAATTTAGCTTATTTTACTGCTGAGTTATGTAAATATTGAAGTATTTATTCAGATATCAGAGGGGGGGAAACAAAAAAAAGAGTTAAAAAACCTTAGAACACTTAAGGAAAAAAACCCCTTCTCCTTTCCCAGGCTCAACGTGACTCCTTCCACTTGTTATGGTTGCAGGTAACACTCAGTCACCTCAATAAAACAACAAGGGGTGCTGGGGGCTGTGCTCAGGTTACAGCAGTTTATCTCCATTGCTGGTCCTCCACGGGCTCCAGTGTCTTCAACAATATCTAGAGGAAGCTGGTTGTGTCTCAGTGAATGAATAGATATTTCCAACGTTTGTTTTTGTGGGGGCTTTTGATGTTTGTTTTTTTTTGGAGGTTTTTTGGTTGGATTTTTTTGGGTTTGGTTTGGTTTGGTTTGCAAAGGCGGAAAGGATTTTGGTGAGTCTGGGGTTTTTTTTTGGTAGTGGGGTGGAGTTTTGGGGGGAGTTTTGTTTGGTTTTTTGTTTGTTTTTTTTGTTTGTTCACTTTGGATACATGTTATTTTCTGATGCAAGTTTTTCTTTAAGAACTGAAAAGTCTCAGCCTACCTAGGTTTCATGGAGTAAGTCATACTATGGTTCACTTTAAAGCTGCATAATATGTATGGCATATTATTAACTCCCTTCCTACCACCCTCAACAACACCCTTGAAATTATGAAAATGCATTTCAAGGGCAGGTCATTTTTAAAAAGGACAAGAATTGTCCAACCATTACAGTGGGTCATCAGGTCTCTAAATTCCTAAATAGTAAGTGATGAAAATTACAGAAGAAATTGCCTCTATCTTCAATTAAAAGACATTGAATCAGAATTACAGTCTGGAGATAGAATTTTACTAATGCATGTGGGTGAAAACAAATGACAGGAAGTTCTGATTTTCCTGGCAATTTTAAGGTCTTGAGAACAAAGCTCAAGGTTCTGAATGCAAATAATTTATGTTAAAATACTTTAAACCACTTAGAAACCATCTGTGTTGAATCTGCATTCTACTCAAAGTGGAGAAAACTGAAAAAAAAAAAAGTTTGTAGAAATTAAGACGACATAAATTTGATACTAGATGCAAAACCTTTTTAGAGGATTTCATACCTATTGTTAAATTTTTGGCTAATCATTTGTACATGGATTTCTGTGTGAAATCTGTGCAGATGACATGGTGTCCCATTTGCACACATAGTACCAAGTGATAAGTGTGCAAATATGCTCCCATGAAGAAATACAAACACAAAGTCATTTAACATTTAAAGCTAAACTTTTACAGTATTTGTAATGATAACTATCAGGGACAGAAATTCTCAGATGCTTTGCTGGGTTCATCACTGAATATTTATATCAGACCCACTCAGCACTTGCATTTCTCTGAGAACAAAATAATAAATCAATCTCAATTAGATATTTGAAGACATTCTTAAGATTATAGTTTAATTTGTGTTGTTCAAGTAACAATCCTATTTTGAAAATTTATTAGGAAAGCTTGCCTAGTCCATTGGACATTACTACTTTTCAACACCTGGTTTTCATTGGGGTGCATGGAGTAATTAAAATGAGGGAACACTTTTTGGGCCACTTCCACACATTTTGTTCAATGAAACAGAAGAAAATACAGGACTTTATGAGTAATTCTGGCACTTTTTGCTACTGCATTTACTGAAAGTTCTCAGTTCCAGTGAAATACCAAGGAATGAATCAAGATGGATCAAGAGGAACACAAGAGAAATGGAAAAGGTTTATATCCAGGCCTAAATGTTTTGAAAGAACGTCCTCCTAATCCACCCATCTTCTCCTAATCCACTCATCTCAAAAAGTCTCTAACACTGCCTTCCTGATTCTTTCTCTCTCTGCATTAAATAAGTGCAGGAATCCTTCTCGAAGATGTAAAGATTGAGAGTGAATACACGGATCCTTTCAAATTCACAAGATAACTGCCACAGATATAGCACACCAACAGGATATTTTACTGAGGCTGCATGTGTAACAGAACATCAAGTAAGTTAAGTTGTGAGAGTCATGAATTTGCCCTATCTGCACTCTATCAATCCTTCCAATCTCTTCTCCTTCATAAGTAAAAAAAATTTCCACTTTGCATCATCCTCAAAGAATTTATGTTTTATAATCTTGTTTCATTTTATAAAAAAAACCTATTTCATAGAAGACAAAGGCATTTTCAATTTTAAACCTTTTCAAAATGAAAAGTTTTTAATTTAGAAAACAACAAGGAAAACATTTTCCACTTTTTTTAAAATCTTATCTATTTTACTTATTTTAAGTTTTTTCTATTCACCAACTTTGCTGTAATGCATAAGTGTGTCCCTTCACTAAGTTTCATTACTAATAAATTTACTACCTGCAATTCATCCACTCCTATCATTTTTTCTCTATTCTCAAACTATTGCCTCACAAATAAAACTATTGTCTTCTATGTGTTCAAGTGTATAAATATATCTATTATGCAGCACTTTATCCTTTTTTGTATATTCTAAGTAAAAGTTGAAAAAGCTTTGGTGCAGATCTCAATGGCAACTAACATTCCATGCTTTAAGTAACAATCTCTTCCCTGTCATATTTTTCACCTTAGCTAATGATTATGATTTTCTATTCCTTTGATCGAGTTCATAGAAACATGTACTTCAAACTCCCATATCAACAGCTCTTCCAAAAACAAGCTTATTGAATATGTTAACTAGTGACAAATACAGAACAGAAGTTCTACTGTTTTGAGAAATATCCAGCCAGAAACAGTTTTCCTCATAGTACACAAACTAGTAATAAATGAGAAACTTTAAATTTCCCAAGCCAGGTAATTTTTGAATTGTATCCAATCAATGATTTGCTACGATGACTCCTGAAGCTTTACAAAAAACTACACTATATGTTATAAAAAACCAATCTGCCATAAAAATTTCTCACTAAAATTCTAAATATCTTTCTGTGTTACATTCTAGCATGAAGTGATGCATTTGTCCATTGATAAAACATAATATTTATGTAAATAGAGCTAATGGTTGCATAGTACCATAATTCTACTACACACATTGATTACACAGCTATATAAACAAGCACATTTATCTAGATTAAACATCAAGGTTTCAGGAGCTGGCAAGCTTTAGCTTGTTAAGTCATTAGCATCCTTCTGTGACAGGATGATATTTTAAAACAGCACGCAAGTGTCAGGGTATAATATAACACCTTAGCAATTTTTTTTTAACAATCCCTAGTACTAATCAACAAAACACTATATAAGTATTCTGTAATAATCAAAGTAGCTTCATTCTCTGAATTGTATGGCAGCTGTTCAAGCAATGGGATAAGGAGAAATTTAATTTTTGCCAGCTCATATTTTTATAGTCTTTTTCCTCACTTTTCTTTCTCCTACAATCTCCTTCCTCCCTTTCTTGTCTTCTATTTTCCCTGAAATAAAATAACATTAATTTATTACAGAACAGTAAATCATGAGGAATCACTAAGCTATTTTTACTCTTTGGGTATCTGCCAGATGAGACTGGTTAAAGACCCATTAGGGCCAGAGGACTTCTATTCATTTCATGGGGCAATGGCCTGAAGCTTTTTTCTAATCTGAGCCAAGTATTTTTTTCATGTGTAGGGTAGTTTACATTAGAAAATGAAAGGAAGATATTGTGTCCAACTTAGAGACACTCACAATTAATGCAAGATACAGATGTGCTAACTGCTGAAGAATTTTACAAGGATGTTTTTTTGGTAGGACCCAGAAATAACCAGCAATAAACCTGCAATATGTAAAATGAGCCAGACTGTCTCATTTTAGAAAGTGCTGGTGCTCATCTCCTAGTCCAGATTATTTTAGAGATGCCATTCAGCATCAGTCCCACTGATGTTTGACATGGTGCTATAGACTAATGGACCAAAAGAGACACTGCTCACAGTAGCCAGTCTCCTGACACCAAAAAGTTCATCAGAATGCTCTTAATCAGTTGCCAAAGGGTGCTCAAAATTAGTTTAGTTGGGTCACTATTTAAGCTGACCAAACCCATTTTCCTGCTGAGGTAAATGCCATCTGTATTCACTTGTGGAATGTGCAGGCCTGCAGCAGTGCAGCATGGTACAATCCAGTCTTTAGTATGACACTTTAGTCTGGAGATTAGTGCAACCTATGCACTCTGACTCCACTCCCAAGTCCACAGATTCTACAGCAGAGGCATAGTATTTTCCTGTGCTCAGCATGTGCAACCTATTTAACATTTGGTCAGCACACTCTCTGGCCTTTATAAGGTGAGGCATACCTGCCTATCTCTTGCCATTCCTTAAAAAAAAATTAAAAAGCCCCAAAAAATAACAACCCAGACTTATTCTACTGAAAAGGTAGGGAATGAGGTGGCATGAGAATGTAGCTGTCATGTAGAATATAACAAAAAGCAGTGATGACCATGTGTGGGTGTGCAAAGAGGAAACAGCATGGACTGGGAAGACAGCAGTAGAGCTGAGAAATGGGCAAGAAGGCCCACTTTCAGTCTTTTTTACTTTAATTACATTTTCACAAACAATGACCCATTTTAACAAATCAGGAGCTGTCAGCAGCAGTCTCAAAATCGATAGCTGGTAATTAAAACTTTATTTTCAACTTTACTCTATATTTTATAATATAGAAAAAGTTTAAGGGATCAGAACTTGCTGCTGCATTCACGTAGCTCCCGTGGAAACTTGCAGGCTTATACACCAAAAAACTTACTTCTGTCACACTCACACAAAATAGTTGCATCTCTCTTGTCTCTAGTTGGAACTGAATACTTCTAAACTATTATAAAAGTAGGCTTGGACTTGTGTAACTTCATATTCTTAAATAGTATGATGAGAGGCACTAACAGATAAGGAGCTGCTTCATCAAAAGGATGTACCTTTTACTGTCCTCCTGAGACAAAAGTACTTAGCTCTGGAAGATCTTTTTAGCACCAAATTATGGACAAATTTTACATTATAGATACATATTATAGTATTGGTGTAGCTCTTCAAGTTCATTTCACTGGAACTGATTCAATGCTCAAAGACATTGCACTACACTGTTTGAATTCAGAATCCTGTTAAAAATAACTTTAGCTCATACCTGTATGAGTCATTTTCACCTTTCTGATTAACAGATTTTTTTTTTTGTTCTGTTATGGAATAAGTTGGCCACCAAAGATGACAATCCCCAAATGCAAATGCAGGAAGAATTTGTGCCACAGCATTTGTGCCAAAGTGCCATATCAAAATTTAAGATCATAAAAACTCATCTGGCTCATTCTGAAGATTGTTTTTCAGCCAGTTCCTTGCCCACTTTGAGCAGAGTACAGGCATAAACAAATCACAAAAGAGTGATGTCTTTGGTTCCAGGAGATCAAGTTTTAAGTTAGTGTGACGTGTTTGAAATTACATGCAAAAGTCTTCATGGGGCTTAATTTTCAAAAATAATTCCCATACCAGATAATATTCTTCCAAATAGAAAATTCACACTTTGTGGATTAGGAAGAAATGCCACACAGAGTATAGGACTCCTGAATTTGTGCGTCCCAGAACATGTCTTTTTCCACACAGAAATCTTTTTGGAAAAACCTGAGGACTCTGGCTTTGCCTGCAACCATGCTGTACAGATCCACAGGGCACAGGATGCCAGGACTCTCAGGTGTGTGCAGTGCGCTGTCAGAGCAGAGCAGGCACGACGAGCCGTCCCCCATGGCAACAGACGTGGTGACAAACATGGTGTGCCCTTGGGCCATGGCAACAAACACAGTGTGCCCTTGGGCCATGGCAACAAACATGGCGACAAACATGGCGACAACATGGTGTGCCCTTGAGCCATGGTAACAAACATGGTGTGCCCTTGGGCCATGGCAACAGACATGGCGACAAACATGGTGACAAACATGGCGACAAACATGGTGTGCCCTTGAGCCATGGTAACAAACACAGTGTGCCCTTGGGCCATGGCAACAAACATGGCAATAAATATGGTATACTCTGGGGCCACGGCTACAAACACGGTGTGCCCTTGGGCCATGGCAACAAACATGGTGTGCCCTGAGGCATGGCAACAAACATTGTGTGCTCTTGGGCTATGGCAACAAATATGACACCCTCTGGGTCTACAGCTACAAACAGGGCATCCCCTCGGGTCATGGCAACAAACATGGTGTGCCCTGAGGCATGGCAACAAACATTGTGTGCCCTTGGGCTATGGCAACAAATATGACACCCTCTGGGTCTACAGCTACAAACAGGGCATCCCCTCGGGTCATGGCAACAAACATGGTGCCCATGGGGATGGGACTAAAGCCGTGTGGGCATGGCCATGTCAGTTCCATACCATTATGTCACCATGGGGCCGTGGTTCAGGGGCAGTGATGTACTCTGGGAGCAGAGCCATTTTTCTCTGTTTCTTCCTCAGGGAAACTGCTGGGAGCAGCCCTGTGGACTCTGCTCTCCCACCACTGCCTGTCCATTCCCATCCCCTCGGGGCCTTTGGGAGAGCACAGCCGAGCTGCAGATGCTGCTCTGAAGCAGCAAACCAAGGAAAGAAGCCAAGGCCAAGCCAAGAGAAGTGGAGCAGAGCTGAGTCCAAGGCAAGAGTCGAGCCAAACACTGCCAGCCAGAGCCGAGCCCAGTCGTGGGGACAGTCTGGATTGTGGGGGCTTGTCAGCCTCTGTTTTCTGTTGTCTTGGGCTCAGCAGGGACAGCCAGCCACAGAAAGTATCCACCACCATGACTGCGTGACCCCAGCGGTCGTGCAGAACTAAGTCAAGGGGTGAACACCCTTTATGCGTAAAACACCCTCACTTTTGTACATTTCTGTAACTCTGCATTTCTCATTCCATTGCTGTTTGCTTCCAGTAAATTGTTATCTCAACCCATCATCTCTGCCTTTGTCCCTTTCACACTAGAGAGGGGCAAATAAAGGCAAGAGGCTTATTTGGGGTTTAATTCCCATCTGGTGTTAATCCAGCACCTACAGTATCTATCTGTGTCCAGGAAAAAGCAATATAACTAAGCTATATGGCACAAGAGAAGCTTTCACAGGGAGCATTTTGAGTGAAATAAGTAACATTCAACTCAGCTGAGAAGCAGGTAATGTTAAACTCGGCACAGCCAAGCACTATAAGGGTATTCCTTGATTCCATCACTACTGTCTAGCCTTTTAAATTGATTTCTTGTCAGAAGACTGATTTTTGTACCAATTTCATGCTTTTTTACAAGTAATATTACTATTATTATAACACTTTGGTTGTACAGATGGATTGTATAGGCTTTCTACAATTTAGAGTTCCATATAGGTGATGTGCAAAATTGAGCTGGAAGAATTTTCCTGAAAGTTTAATGGCTATCAGCGAGTCATTGATCTTGAATGAGGACAGGTTTTCTTCAGCCTAACAGGTGTCTGTGTACAATCCCCAGACATCCCTTGATACAGCAATAAGGGAAAGCAGTGGGAAGTCTCAAGTCAGCAAATTCCATCCAAGTATAAGCCAAGTATAAGCCAAGTATAAGCTAACCAAAATGAGCTGGAACTATATTTTAATAATTTTGTAATACCCATGTGAAAAATGGCAACACACCAGTTTCTGAGCTGTTCCTTCTCTCTGTGTCAAGTGATCCAACAGTCCATTGATTTAATACCAACAACCCTGAATGGAAAATATCTACCAACATTGGGATGAAGTGGTTTCTTGGTTATAGTGCTCTGTTCTTGGCAGGAAAAAAAAAAAGCAGTTACAAGTGAAAGAATGGTCATGAGGCTGCCCCTGACAAGGCAAGGACACATGCAGCCACACAGGGAATATGGGAACAGGGCAGTCAGTACAGCATCACAGGATGGGAACACTGCCACTAGGGCAGTCTGGAAAACGCTTGCTGCCTGATAACTGAAACCCTACAGGAGCAGAGCAGAACATACAAAAGACAACTTGTGCAAGAGTAAACAGCTTCCATTGCATTCAGAAACCCATCTACAGTCTTTTAAACAGGAACAGATTGTGGCAGAGAATTCCCTGACTCAGATCAGGAGTTTCCCTTTCAGCAAAATAATTCATCATGGTCCTGTGTATTGGTCAAAAGATAACTATCTAGTGACACTTACAGGAAAAAAAACAAAACAAAGCCAGACCACACACACCCTGCAGAAAAAACAAAATAACAAAAAAAACCAAAACCAAGACTAAATAGCAACAACAACAACAAACCACACCAAAAAAAACCCCTCAAAACAAAACAGAAACAAAAAACAACCCCAAAAAACCACACCAAACCTTCTGGAAGTGTACTTGTTTGGATAATACAGAAATCTCTATTTTTATTATTCCTGTTAATTAAAACAAGCACAAAATCCAGGGAAGGACCAAACTGTTGACATTGTATTAAACAGGAAGCAAAAAACAAAGCTACAAATGTACATTTAATAGCCATCTAAACATATGGAGAACACATAAAACAGTGGATAAAGGGTATAGTATGTTTTTAAAGATACTGCACTGTAGCTGGCAGATACTGGTCTAGCAGGGTTTAGTTCAGCACTGAAGGCATTGGAGATATGAGCAGTATTTGAGTCCCTTACACCTGAACAGATGTGTGTGGGAACTGCCCCTTGGGAAAAAACTAGCCTGTCAGACTCTAAATTTGCATGGGAAATTGAAACACTGCTCAGGCACAAGATTATTTTTGTGGCAAATGAGAGGAAGAAGGAAACTTGTCAGATTGTCCTGATGGTTTAGACATGTAACTGAGACACACTGGGGACCAAATCCCTCAATTAGGCACCACAGCAGCTACATGCTGCTCTACATGCTTAGTATTGAGGTCATCCACATCCAGGGCAAATGCTGTATATTATGAAGCAGGAACAGTCCTGGGACAGGATAAAAAGAACATTAGAGACTTTGATGGATAAGCCCACCTCATCCTGGACAGCCTTATACATCACTGTACACAGATGCAGATTTATTGAAGGTCAAGGAGAAATTTGTATTGAAAACGTCAAATAAGAACAACATGGCATTGAAGTGACCTAGTTTAGTTTTTCATCAAAACCTCTCTGTACACAAGCCAAGAAACAAGAGGAGATCTGAAGCAAAATACTTGTGTAGATTCAATCAATGCTGTTTCCATTAGATTTTATGCTTCCTGTGATTCCTGATACATACTTGTGTCAGGAGGTTTGCACAAGAGGTGCCCAAAGCTGCTACTTCTCACCTTGGCATAGATGGGATTAAGGTCAAAACAAGTCTGGCACATACCAAAAAGTGATGGGGGGGAAAATCCACCATGTTTTTTTAAACACAGTGAGTATACAGACTGTCATCCAGGAGTCATCAAAAGTGGTTTGCTCAGTTAAGTTAAGCAGACAAACATTGTGTGAGCTGGATTTACCACCCGGGAAGCCTCTGAGACATAAGGAACATGACATACTGAATGCTGTAGTTGCTCTGCAAGACAGCCAGAAGATGTTGGCTGAAAAAAGCTCTTCTGCTGTGAGATGCTTAGACAAAAGTACACATGAAGAAAGCAGCACTTATGTGAGCTACAGAAGAAAATAACTCTGTACTCAAATTGAGCAAATGCCCTTGCACATTTCTTTAAAATTGGTGTTCTTGCCTTAGCACTTCCTGCATGCAGCATCTTTCAGCTTCCATCATCTTCAAATTTTATCCAGGAAGGAAAATGTTATTCTAAACCACTTGGACTCAAAGTAGCTGCTGTTGCTGGTTTCAAAAAGTATAATTTCATTACGTTTAGGTGGAATTTCCTGAGAAAGAAAGGTGGCATCTCACAATAGGCACCTGGCACATCTGAGTTGCAGCACCGGCACTTCAGGCTTATAACTCACGGGGAGAGGGAAGTTTATTTTTCAGGAGTGGACAGGACATGTTTTCAACATCATTGCTGCTAGGGCTCGACCAAGCCCAATGTGATGGTCAGGATCCTTGCTGTGTTTCCTTGCTTAGCCAGGGTTTCCCAGCTGAGGGACTCACAACACACTATTAGAGATACCACTCTATCCTGTTAAAATGCTGTAGAAGCAGCAGAAGCTTCAAACAATCACTCTCATTTGAAAAAACAAATTTCCAAAGCTCAAATATGTTCTTTCACCTTAAACCTGGTTATTTGATGATCTTCTACTTCAAACAACTTCTGCAGATTCAAAGTCATGATTGAATGGCTTTTTTTATCAGCAGTCTTATTTTTGGAACCTAATTTTCTAGAATAGCCACCCTTCAAGAAGTTTGCAGTGAATCCTGGTGACTGAGCATCTGCAGATTTTCTTTATGACACCAATCCTTCATCATGTCAAATCTTACCTAGAAACTGCAGCCGTTCTAAGGATCACATATTCTTTTGGTTGGTTGGTTGGTTGGTTGGTTGGTTGGTTTGGTTTGGTTTTTTTTGTAAGAAGAAGTCTTTTGCCTTTCCCACTCTGCCATGTTTTCCTGGACTCATCCCAGCAATAAAGTGGCAGTGCATCACATGGATCTCTCTTGCCAGATCACTTCATTTCTATTGTGGTTGTGACTCTGGCAGCTCACTGCTCCATTTTCTGGGGCTGGTCTGATGAGAGGTTTGTCAGTTTTTCTTAGCAAAGAGTCCCTAGTCACACTAGATCTTCCTCTTTCTGATGGTATCTTCAGTCCTTTCCCTTCTGCTCCCATCATCTCACACAGCCTTCTGCACACTGGCCTCATTTTCCCTCAGACTCATCTCTCTCTATTCTTTCTTTTGTTTTGGGTTCGGGCTTGTCTTTGGTAGGAGCTTAGCATAAGTGTTCTTGCCTTCCTCCTTTCCACTGTAATATTTTTTCTGATTCTTCAACAAATCTTTTTGTCAGCTGCTGCTTTCTCTTTTTTTCCTTATCACAGCATTTCCCTCACTTCCCACCAAGGAACCTGTCACCCACAGAAAAGTTCCAACTTGAGGTAGCACTCTCAGAGTTATGATTAAGATAGCCCAGGCACTGATATTTATTTTAAAGTGCACTTCAATGAATTCCCTTTAATAGCTGTTGAGCTAGGATTATTCATTAGTCACTTGCAAATGTCTGCAATACACAGCAATAAGCATTAGAATATTCAGATTTCTGGTGTCCCACGGCAATACTAGCTTACAGATTGAAGCATTATTGCACACTGCTACAAGATTACATCATCAAGCTTTTTTTGGAGATGAGCATTTTCACACCTCAGTACTGAGCTTCTTTTCATAATGGGCCAAATCTTCCTAGCTTTATTCTCTTGGTACCTGCATGTCAGTGTTTGGAGGAAGAGCACTTTGCATTCCAACACAAATCCAAAGGCAATTCAACACTTTGCATTCCAGAAAAACAGTTTAACATTTGACACCTTGATATGCATCAATAAACTCTACACGTGACATGGAATTTGTCCACTTCCCTTTCTATCTTGCAATGGTGCAATCACATTCCCTATTTCTAAGGAAAAATCACAGCAAAAAATTTGACCAAATTTCCATAATTTTGATGCTGCATTTTTGCCTAAAATTAGTGAAAATATAATTATGCCAATTCAAAACCATAAAATTTTAAATGTTTCTCTATTTTATTTTGAAAATATCTAGTTTTATAAAAAAATCGCTGAAATGCTACTGTCTTTTAGAGAAAACGTTTTTATTTTTCCATAACACGAAAATAGAAATAGATCAATATTTCATCATAAACCACTCTAATTTTGAATAAGATCCTCAAGATAGTTCTACAGTGCATCAGTAGGAAAAAGGAGAAATCCTCTTCAGCAAGAAAGGAGACATCCTTGACTGGTATTTCTATCCAGAGCCCTGGGAGCAGCTGAGCATGCATAGGACCATTTTCCTTTTATGAAATCAGAGACATAGGCCTTCACATCTGTGAGCAAACAGCTCCTTCTCCAGCTCCTCAGGCAGACAGTGCACCTCCATCTGCCTGAGACCCCTGTGTTGCCTCAGTGACTTGCTCAGAGATATGTGGCAAAGCTGTCACTGATAAAGGAGGCACCTAATGCATTAGCAACTCATGGTGCAGTTTCCTGATTTCCAGAGTTTTGATTTTGCTTCATCAGCCATCACAGGAGCCCTACTCTTGGGGGAATACACTCCTGGCAACTTGGAAACCAAGCTCCTTAAGAATCAGTTTTAACCATTGAATGTGCCTGTGCTGTCCACTTATTTTGTCCTTCAGTGCAAAGAAAGAAAAACAGAACAATGCGGGGAGGGGATTTCAGGCAAGGAACAGCTCTTAGAATAGATTAAGTAGGGCCAAGGAACAGACAGAGGTTTAATAGGGTCAGCCTTGAGAGCTGTTGGATGGGGATAGCATGGGAAGAGATTGGTTTTTGCCTAGATGAAGGATAAGGGAAAGATGGAGATAGACCTGATTATAAATGGAACCAATTTAAAAATGGAAATCAAATACAGAACTCAGTAAAAATTATGTCTCAACTTCATTTCCTAGAACTTAACATATTAAACAACGTGACAGATTCTTATCAGCTTCATAAATCTGTCTAGTGGGATTCACACTAGTACTTGTAATGCAATTGGTATTGCAGAGTCATCTTGCATTTTTCTCACTAACCAAAGCAGTCCTCAGTAACAACCTATCCACAATAAAATATCAAGTCTCTGTTTTCTTTTCTAAATAACAAACCAGGTTATTGTTCCTATTCTGCATAATAGGTCAGCTTCTTTATAGCAACATATCAAGAATACTACTTATCTAGGGCTTCTTTTACATTCCTTTGTACCTTTTGCAAAACTGAAACATCTAATAGAGTCAACAGAGTATGTAGAGAATACTGGCACAATTCTTCACTAGAGAAAAGAAATGGTGCTTATGCCACATCATTCATATACCCCAAAACAAACCACATGGATTTCAAAGTTAGATTGAGTAACCTTATTAATATCATCCATATATATGATCACCCCTTATCAGAATTAAAATGTTTACCACTGTCACACAGAGTACTGAATATCAGAGAGATGTCTTCTACCATCATGTATTCTATTGATATTGTGATCCTACTACAAGCTGGTTTTAATTTTCTGTAAAACATACCACTGTACTGATTTGTTTCAGGAATTTCTCACAGGATTCTCTAAGTAGCATGAATTTACAGAGGGAAAAATATTTTTCATTTGTTTTGATTGATTTATGTGCTTTTACAATCTGCTGCAAGCAGTAACTGGATAAACAGCATGTTTTTTAATTCTCTGTGCTCTTTTAGTTTCTTGTACCAACAATAGGTAAATGCTTTGTGGGACTTCTGACCGTGATTCGCCTCATCTAGAGGGGGGAGTATGGCAAAAGAATGTGTTGCAGCTCTACAGACTCTGAGGTCTTCAGCTCTGAAACTGCTCTCTGGCCAATTGGCCATCTGCCAGCAGAGAATAGACAGAATGCTTTCAGAAGTGATGCACATCTGTCAGCTTAGTGTGCCCTGCTGTGGAGAAGCATCCAGCTGATGTTCATACAGAGCACCCTACAAGAACGTAACAGAGAATGCACCTTTCATTTTCAATTGACTGATGCAAATTGTGCAAATACATGCATAAAAGCATCTTAAGGTATATATTCATTTTGCACTTGAATGCATGTCAGAAAATAAAAATATTTTGAGATGCTCACATGTACTCTGAAAGTAAGACAGAGAAAAGGGACTGATGAAGACTCTCCACAAATCCTCTAAATTAGTCTTCTCCCCTTCTCTCTTCTCCTTTTGTCTTCTCCACTCTCTTATCCTCTTCTCCTTTCCCATCTACTACACTGTTCTGAAAGATCTTAAGCCACCAACAGTGTGTTAAGAGAAATTCTGAAAAATTCATTTTGAAGTTTTAAAAAGAGTACTGTTTTTAAAATTCATTTCCATGAGGGCATTCTCTGTGAGAGTCTCCAGTTCCCAAGAAGTGAGTCCTCAGGGATTTCTCTTCTATATTTCTTGTGCAAGTTCTCTCTCTAGTTTTTCTGAGCCTTGGTGTTTGCTATTGTATGAAACAGCTCTTTGGACAATAGGAAACTTGTCAGAAATCTTTTCTATACAGCTGCTCTCTCACTGGTCTATAGCATCCCCACTGCACCTTGTGTTTTGTCTCCCTGTGGATTTGCTTCTGAAATCCTGTAAAAAATATCAGTATACAAGTAGTTTCCATGCTCCTACATAAGCAGAAAATCATAAATGTGATTCTGCTGTTTTCCAGAATCCAAAAGTCTGCAGGAGACTAATAAAATAATAAATAAAAAAATACCTAAACATGTGTAAGTTTTTAAGTCAAATTAATGCTCATATTTCCACATGCAAAAGGAAAATAAATCTGCAAAGTCTCCTACAGCATATGGAAATAGATATAATCAGAAAAAAAAAAAAGCAAAATTTTTAACTTTTCATTTTGTGTAAACATATTAATGATGTAAATTCTATTGATCTAATATATGTAAATGGGAAAGTTCTTTGCAAAGAGAAAACCTTTCATGACATTTTTTCTCTCTTCTGCTCTTATCATGAATGCCCTAAATATAGTCCACCTTTAGTTGTAGAAAGACACAAGCAAACAGGCCTTCAAATGGAATGCTAATTTCCTCAAGAAAATGACATTTGTAATTTAAATATAAGCTTTTCACATGAGGCTTATTAACTCTGTTTTAATCTGCATTAGTCTGCTTAAAATACCAATTTCCTTTTTTCCTCCTGTGAGTCTACCGATTTTTCTTTAGCCATTAGCAACAGTAATAACAATTAGCAACATCACTTCCAGCACAGAGTCATTTCAGGCTTAAGTGTGTAGGCTTCATGTTTAATGAATCCAAACATAACTAGGAAGGCATGAAATAGAAAATATCACAGAGGAATTGCAGCCTTCATGTAAGAGAAGTCCACAGTAAATCTTACATTTCCAGTTCCTAGACTATTCAGACTCTACTAGACCCATAACTGTGAGGAAAACCAGCACGTTATCTGCACTTTTTTAAAAAAAATTTCCTTTAAATGAGACCTTTTTTTAAATTTGAAGTTTATGAAATTCTCTTCTCAGTAGTTGTGTTCTCACATAGGACTTCAGTAAGTGTATTGGAGAAATCAACAGGAAAATCAGACTATGGGTTAAGAGTCTTCCCAGAAGGTTTTGTATTAACTCCTATGCTCAGAACAGTGATTCCTTTGAAATCAAAAGGGAAAAACTCCAGGGATCATTCCATAAGTTAGTATGGGTTCAAAACCACCATCAGTAGGACTTTTTTGAATCCCATTAAAATTAGAAGAATTACTTAAGATTGCAAACAGAAAATGACCATGCTGCTTTTTAAAGTATACAGTAGGGAACTGAAGTTAATGAGAGTAGAAATTGCATTCTTTTAACAAGCTGATTATTTAATACAAAGCTTCCTCTGGGAAAATAGCAAGGCCAAGCCAACATCATGCAAATTTTGTCAGGGTTTAATGTAATCTCATTTGGGGGAGGGGCTTTTCTGAGTTGTTATTTTGGGGCTTTTTTAGTCTGTAAGACAGTCATATCAACACTCAGTCTCTAAATGCCTATTGAAATTTACTATTTTTGACCCCCTGACATTTCTGAGTTTCTATCAATGCTATAAACTCTAACTTACTCTCATCTCTCAGGTACACTTTTCACATAAAATCTGTACAGAAAAATGAGAAAGGGGGCATGAGGTCCTTGAGAAGGATTTGGGGAAAATGAAGAGAGGTATGAGAACATGATATTTCAGTATTTGTCACATGATCATTTATGCTGTGTTTGAAGGTCTTTCTCTTCCAAACAAGAAGCAAAGCCAATGTAAGTTAAAGCTATGCAGTCCTACAATGCATAAACTGAGCATCCTTTGGAAAGCTCTTATTTATGAAACAGTTTTAGATCTTTGCAAAGCACTAAAAAGACACAGACCTAGAGATGCTCTTGCCTGACAATTTGGGCATAAGTAATAATGAGTTCTAATTATGGTAAAATTTCTAATTGCTATAAAAACTGAGCAGGTGGCCGCAGATATCACACACAGACTCCCAGTTTGAAAATATTTAAGATGCTTTCTAATCAAAATCCTAAGCTTTCTCATCAGTTACTACTGGAAAGACAAATCCCATTAAAGGAAGTATTATAAAATTTGGCATAAATATCCTAAAAACAACAGGATATTTTTGTCCAAATTTGAGACTTATGCTAATGCTGGTTCATGCTTCCAAATGTAAACATTTTTTCTGTCCAGAAAGCTTAGGAAACAACAAATTCAATACATGAGAATAGATTATCCTAATGTCAGTGGCAGGGAAATAAACTACCACTTCATTTCCAATAATGCACATACATGTGTGCACACATGCACAAATACACACAGAGTAAGCAGAGGCTTTGCCTTGTCAGCTCTGCTTTGTGTCAGTCTGGCACAACAAAGTAAATTGATACATAAGCAAACAAAGAGCACTGGTAGATGAACAGAATTTCCAGGGAAAATGGGACTGAAATAATCATCAGCAGAGGGGTCTGGCTGAGGAAAAGAGGACATTTAGGCTTTGTGTGGCTGTTGTCTTATAAAGTATCCAAAAGAACACTTCCTCCTGTTGAAAGGAATTTAAATAAACACTGCCTTCATCCTCCTGCCACAGTCTGGCCTGCTCTGTGCATCACTGGGGATGGAGCCATGACAAACCAGCTCTTTGGAGGGCAGCTGCTGTGTGCCAGTGTTTGAAATGGTAGCCAATGCTAAGAGCAGTTTGATGGTGGGTTCTATAAACGTCAGGCAGACACAGGATGTTTATGATCTTCTCCCTAGATCTGTTTCTGAAACAAGGGTGTACATCAGCTACCACAGAGTATTAAAGCACAAACATTACAGATTACTTATTTCTCATAAATCAGATTAAATTCTTTTTCCATAAAATGAAAGCTACAAAATATTTTTTTCTGACTCTGAAGATATTTAATTATTTCCTAGGGTTGAGACTCTGATTCATGAACTTGTTGACCATCCTGGCAACCTGGGGGGACACTTTCACTACTTCTGTGTGCAACATGGAGACCAACATAATTTTTAACCACTAAAAATTGAACTTTTATTCCCCCTTCTCAATGCTGTGATGGGACTGCTGACCATTAATTTAAAAACTACTGCAAAAATTATTTCTAAAGTAGCAGCTGAAAGGCTGTCACTTGCCAAGAAAGTCACAAATTCTCTTCTGTTTCATAGAGCAAATAGTAAATCGCTCTGAGAACATCAAGCAAGTCATCTGTGCTGACCATTGACATAGGATGTGTTAGTCTGAACAAAATTAATCGAAGGGAAACAAAGAAAGGCACTTATGTGGCAGCAGCAATGGACCTGATGTTACAAGTGAGGTAGAACAGAACTCAAGTTATAATCCATAGTTAGAATTGGGATATATCTGGATACCAGGACTGCCTCTGTGTGCACACAGTGCACTGAATTCACCAAGCTCCTGGTGTCCTGGAGCTCCTCATCACATCCCTGCATAGGCAAGTCACTCAACTGGCTTGAGACAAGAAGCTGCTCTGAGACAATGTGACAGATCCAGCTCATCATCCCCTTCACCACAAAGGATCTAACTCTTGCAGGAGGCCTTTAGGTGGGGATATCAGGCAGTCTTGAAGATTCCCCCCAGACTGGTCCTGCTGTCACAAGACCAATTTTGTATTTAAAATAACGTAGGTGCAGAATCTGACCCTTCCAGGTGGTTTCTGTTGCAGAATTGACATTGATAAGATACTTGTAGATAGTCAGTAGAAATGGTTTCTGCAAATGCAGGAACAGTTTTGTAAATGAGAGTTGGAAATAATTCTATTCTGTGCTTGTGTGAGAGTCTCTAACAATGGATGATACATGTGCTGAAATGGTCAGTACGACCACAGCCCATCTGGGTTCTGCTTTGGACTGAGCAGAACAGCACTTGGGGAGTCTCATCTGCAACTCTTACAAGATATTCTAACTACTACCCAGACAGCAGTGACCTTTGATTTCCCATGCAGCAGGTATTTCATGGGAAGATCTCAATAAAACATAGCTTTTAACAAACACTCTGCTGGTGTGCGTCTGTGCAACACTGCTTTTGATGTAACCTAGACAAGGTGTGGTAGATAAAAATACTCCCAAAGGAGACAAATGGGATGAAGGAACAGATTGGCTCAAGTGGGATAGGAAGCAGTGGAGGTTGAAACCCTACTTCTGACGAGTAACAATACAAGTGCTGTCATTTGAGCAATAAATGCAAAAGTATCAGCTCTTTTTTTTCCCCCCACTCGCTTGAGTTTTTCATAGTGTATGTGGATCCTATAGGAGAGAAATTTGCCCTTTTAGAGATGACATTTAAAAATCTCCAACAAACCTTAAATTTTGAGATTAACACCACCCCCCAGCCCACCCCCCAGCTCTATTGCCACCTACTAGTCTCTTTTGATAATTGCCAATTATTTTTTGTTAGAAATTAACTTCAGTGAAAATAAGGCACTAAATGCATTTATGTATTTTGGGTCTTTGGAGATTGAAAAAATAATTGGCTGATATGGTCAGTTCTTGAAAATGTTGCAAAAATCATCAGGGTAAGGATCAAGCAAGCCTTGCCCTTTCAGCTTTAAATTATTCTCCATTATTTTTGGTGGATGATGAGTTTCTTGTCCAAGCAACCAGTAATTAAAAGGCTTTTGTGCTGCTGTGCAAGGGATCCAACTCCTGATCTCATCTACATGCTTTCATGCATGAGCTTTCCAACCCTGCAGGAATGCTGTCACTTTGAACTGTCGTAAAGGACAAAAATCTTCTCTGATTTTTTTGTACTAAATTGCATAGGATGTCGTAATTATGTTGTAACCACTATAAAGTAGCTAATCTGTTCCTAAACTTTTTGTCATATTAATCTGCAGCTGCTAATCTCCAAAGAAAAACATTTATTTCAATTTTCACACTAGTGAGTAGTCTCTGGACCACAAAAGCAAGCTCACACTAGTTTTATAATCGTTGTTTATATGTTTACCCATGTAAAATCTCAAGCATCAGCACATGGAGGCTTCTTAAGGAGAAAAGCTACAACAAGATTTTGCTGGAAGGTGCTACGAGCCTTTTAGCTTCTTTGAAATATTCAAGTTTAATTGTTGTTGAATCCTTAAGCGATTTCCCTTCCACACAGAGAACATGCAGAACTTCTGACACTCTTTACTACCTTTTCTGTTTTCACATATCACTGTAACCACTATGAACCTAAATGATTTAATGTCATAAACAATCCTTTGTCCAACAGAGAGAACTGGTTTTGACTAAAAATGAAAAACTGACTAAATATATTAGCAAATGAAGAGGAAACCAAGGAGGTTTTGTTGCAAATATTTCATACTGGCAACTATGTATGTGCACATACATATACATACACAGAAGATAGATTTATACCCTTTTTGAACTTTGGCAACATATTTGTTCATCCCTAATTGTAGGTTCTCTTCTTAGGGACAGAACAGATTTACATATAGGCATTCATATGTTTTGAAGTTTTACCTCAGGGCAAAAGGAAAATTAGTGTAAGAAACAGATCCACTTTAAGAAGCATGTATACTTTAACATGGTTGTATCACTGGATATCATTACATAAACTGTCCTAAAGAGAACACACTAACAGGTGCCATAATATTCAATGAGTATGAAATAAATACTTCATTAAAGCAGCCTTAGAAATTTATTCAGCCAATTTAATCAGCCCACAGCAGTGCTGTACTATAATAGTAGCCAGAATGAAGAGGAAAGGAAGCCCTAAGAGAGATTTGAGAAAGAAGTGAATTTTGGCAAAACTAGGATAGAGAGAGAACATTTATATTCTTTAAAGAGCTGAAAGTTTCTAATACCGTAGAGCAATACAAAATTTTACAATACCATCCATCTGTTGCAGGAGCCTGTGATATCATAATTATCAAAAGTTTCAGGACTTCCTTTCAATATACAGTTACTTTCCCTCCAAAGTTATTACTGACAAGAGCAATCACCAAATCTGGGTGCAAGTATTTAATTTGGTCCCTTGGTAGCATTTTATCAGAGCAGGGACCTCTTCCATAGTTCTGCCAAAAGAATAGAAAAATAAAGAAAGGTTTTCTGGTACCAATCACAGGCCATACTGTCTCTTTCATACCATTTTTGTGCAGTGGCTGGACTGCAATAACTTCTGGACACCTGTACATTGTAGTGCAAGATGTAGTACATTATTGTTTGTGACACCTTCCAACACAAATTTACTAGGCTACAGATTGCTCTGAGCCCAATAAATCTTTACAAACTCATCTAAAGTGGCTGAGGAACATTTTCCTCCCCCCTTTCTCCCTTCCCTTTGGTAGAGTTGGTATTTTTTGTGCAACCTTCTCCCTCAGATTCTGTTAGTCTGGGGTATTGCATTTTTCAGTTGTGTAATGATAGAGAAAGGCTTAGAAAGCTGTTTCAGTTTTGTAACACAACAATTCACATTGAGAAGAGTCAGTTATTTGCATAGTTAAAATTAAGGAAGAGAAAGTGTCTGTCTCATCAGCTAGGTATGTTATTACTGTCTTATTTTAAATGCTGTGAAAGCTGTGAAATAAAGTCAGTTCCTAAGGAGAAGTTGCTTTTATTCTCACTTCCTCTTTTTTAGCATGCAAAAGACTTGCAAGCAGCTGGATCTCTCTACTCTGTGTAAGATCAAGAGAGATGTTCTGGCTGTATCTACACAGATACTCCAATCAAACAGTCCTCCAGCTAAATTTCAGTTTACAGGAATCTTAAATTTGCATCTGCACTGCTGAGTTTATTGTACATTAAGCTCATCCATGCAGCAGGCAATTTTTTGGGGCTAAAACCAGTTTTCTGCTGTGGATAGGAATAATGCTACACTAACCAAAGCCATGAACCCTGGGTAATGGGGAAGGCAGGGAGTGGCAGGGAAGAGAGAGAAAAGAAAAAAAACTCAATTGTTATGAGATTCTCTGCACTTCCTAATCACTTCAAGGAATTACTTTCAAACATTTTTAACTCACAGGTGCAGAAACTAAACCATTCCCTCCTCTGCCTTGCTCTGTATGTTTGATTATTTTTATACTGCTTTCCCAGAAGTTACTGACAGCATGCTGACAGTGGGGAATACACAACACCTCGCTCAGACACTCTGGGAGCACATGTACAAGAGCACATTTTCCACGTCACTCTCAGTGAATTTACAGCCCAATGTACTGAGAACAAACAGCAATCTGCTGCTCAGCCTCAGAGAGCTCGAGATCCATCCTTGAGAGAAATGTCTTCAAAGCAATTTTAGGTTCTGCTTCAAGCAAGCAAATGATGAGAACAAGCTGGCAAAAGGTGTGCAGAGACAGGAAAGAACCAGTTGAACTGCAGAAACCCTCTGGAGGCAGAGTTGGTAGTCTGGCTCATTTACAAGTCTTGGGAAGAAGACAAGAGGGATTTCCCTAACTTGTTTGCCCTTTTTTCCTTTTAGTTTGTTTAGGAACATATGGCTTTCAGGACTGACTTGTACATCATTGTGATAAAAACAACACCCCAAAATTTTTAAAAACCCCACCAGAACTGAAGGCAGGTTCAGTTCAAGCTCTCTTTGTGAATGCTAGAAAACTATATCCTCACTAAACTTTGGACTGGTGATACTAAAAAAGAATAATTGCTGTTCAAAGTCGTGAATCCCAATCTTTCCAGCTCTAACCTCCCAAAATCAACATATATATCACCAGCTAAGATTAACCTTTCTCATTTCACATTAGTTGTGTTCACACAAACTTAGTCAGCTGCAATTAGCCTGCAGTCACTTTTAGCCACCTACTGAGACTTGATTTCTCTTTAGATGACAGAACGAAGCCAGATCCAAAAAGCTGCATTTGAAAGGTGATTTCAAGAGATGACCTCTGTTGAGACAGAAAGCATTAAAGTAAACTTCTTGTCAGTATTAGGTCAAGTTCCACTCAGATGTGTGCAGCCAGTTCCAAGCCCAACTATAGCTAAAAGTTCCTCTTCAGGGAAACCTTTCAAGTTCAATGCTGAAGCATTGGTGGACACTAGTCCAAATCCTGTTCCCACACTGCACAAGGGAGGATAGATATACAGTGAGAAGTAGAGAAACATTTCTTGGTTCTGCATCCCAAAGAAGGGCAAAATGCTAAATGGCCTCCTCCTTAACATTTGATTCTCTTCATACCTTATGAGCAGTGAGACAGCAAAATTAAAATTAAAAATGCAGAGGTTTAAGAGACTTGGCATAACCAGGAATATTTATCTAAAGTGCAGTACAAGCCTTAAAAACTCCTTATTTACAGGAAAGGTTTATTTGCATGCACAGGAGTCCTAAAACCACATTAATTTGGGAGATGACTGAAATTCCAGCAGCATGAACCTGTCTTTAAATCCTCTTTGAGATCAAGCATAAGTCCTCAGTCTTTTGGTCAATACAGCTGAGGGGGTTTGCAACACATACAGAAAGATCAGTTGCAATATTGTCAAACAACAGCTGTTGGGAGAAGGTGGTATCTCATCTGTCTTGTGCTACAAGCACAAAAGGAAATAAAGTCAGTTATGAAATTTAAAAGACTTTTTTAAAAAAGAAAAAAAGAGGGAGACATCAATGTCTTTTTATTTTCTATTTTTTCTGCTCTGATATTCCAACTCCTTCCCATTGCTGAACTCAGGTATCAATTTATAACTCAAGCCCTGTGGGCTGAGTGATGGGTTCTCTGAACCCCTTTAGGCTGGGGCCAGCAGCAGATTTCTGTTCAGACTGTTCAAATTGATTTTCTGAACACAAAAGCAGTCTGGGGAGGGAAGGCACATGCTGTGCAGTGTAAGCTAAGCAGACTGTACTGGGGGAAGAAAAATAATTCCTACCATGTATAAAATTCTGACATTTCAGTATTTGTTTTTGTCCCAGATCTGAATGCAGAAGTTTAAATTTAGATATTTGTGGGAGATGCAAATTTCTTCTGTCCCCTCAAAGAATTATTTCAAAAAAGAATCAGAGTATTTTCTTTCAAAACTGTCAGAACATTCTAAAGTGATATATATGTATTCCTAGATTTCTGGGTAAGAAGAGAAATATAAAAGAGATTTAAAGATTATCCAAACAAAACACTTGAAGGCTTTTTCACTGAGAATTTTTAAGATGAAAAATCTCCATATTTAAAGAAACTGCTCTTTTGGATAAAAACTTGTTCCACTGAGAATATTTTATCTGGTTGTACCTAGATTTGCTTTCTACAGCTACCAAATTCCATTTAGGCAGAGATGAATTAGCATTGGGCAGCCTTGGTTTTATAATACATTGCATGCATGCATCCCTTCTCATCCTGGGGACCTCAAGACGTTGCAGAGATGTCAGAGCCTCCCTTGGCACTCAGCAGCTTGGTGACCACGATGGTTCACACCCAGGCTTTCCTCTAGACTCAGCTGAGCAGTTCCCTCATCAGGAAGCCCAGCCTGGTGCACGCTGTGGTTCTGCCCACTGAGAGCATTGACAAAACTTGGTGACCTTGTCTGCAGTTTGAGTCAGTCTGAGTCTGAGGGGACGTGCCAGATGTGGCAAAAAGAGATGGAGAGTTTGCTCCCAACCTACTTCCCACTTGTATCCTATCCCTTATTCACACAAGGCAGTGCCAGAGCTACAGAACCTCTGTATTATTTTGAATGACAAAGTGAGAGACATTGGAAACATCATGTTTCAGAAATCTTGAGGAGTTAGGTAGGAAAGAATTTAAATGTCTTCTATCATCTTCAAGATTTTCCATGTCTATCTTCCCAGAAGAAATTTCTTCTTTCAGAAGAAATCTTCCCTCATTCTCCTCCTTTCCAAGGGATAGACTTAGAAAGAAAAGGAATCAAGGAGCTATTGCTCCCACCTTTTCCTCAGAGAAGGTTTTGCCCTGCTACCCTGTGGACTCTTTTTTCTCTCACAGTGTAATCATTACTCTTTAATAAGCTTTTGACATTAAAATAACATTAAGGATCATTACTCTCTTGCTCCCATCTAGAGCTGAAAGCACTCATCACAAGGGCACACTCATTGTGGTGACAACTGGAAGTCATTCTCATCCCAGTGTGGGATGAGATCTTAAAAATTCCATAAAATATGTTAATTATAATTTAATATCTGTTCCAACAAATATGATGCTTACTCTGCCCATAATCCATTGGGCAAAAAATTCCCTGTCTTTGCTCACTGATATCTGTAGCATAAGATCTTGTGCAGTATCCATTTACAAGGTCATCAGATTTCATCCAGATCTACCAAATCCCAATCTACTAAATTGATATCAAAGCAGATCACTCTTGATTTCATGGTAGGCATATATTGGAGCAATATGCAATAATGGGATGATATCAGGAACATAGAAAAGATAATTTCCTTGTTGGAAATTAGTATTCCCTCTTTAGGCAGAGCAGAGCAGCCATAGGAAAACTGCACATTGCTTTTGCACTAGAAAATTTCATCAAGATTAGTTGAAACTTAATCATGAAAACTAAAATCCATCCCTTTCATCTTTTTCTAATCCTTTTCCATTGAGACATTCTTGTGATTTTCCAAAATGACAAAATTTATAAGGCTGGTAGAAAATTGAAAATTGCAATTGAAGGTGCTTGGACCAGCTGCAGTGGATGCTGCTTATTTAGCAAAAAACCCTTGTCAGTCCCAACTGCCAAGATCTTTTCAAGTCTTCTGTACACATGGTGATTCCTCCACTCTATAGCCATCATAAAGGGTAAGCTACTTCCTCACAGTTAGGTGAATGTTTGTGTGGGCAGAAGTCTTGGCCCTGCTAATGCTAATGGCACTGACTTTGATTTTGGTCCAGTGAGTGTTTCACCCCAGATTTCTGTCATTCCTGTTACAGCCTGCCACCTTCTCATCACAGCTGCTGCAAGAGCTGGGCTTTATATTGTCATCCACAAGAAGCTATATTCAATGCTCATTGTTAGGTTTTGATGTCTTCTTCCAAAAAATAAAAGTAGTTTCTGTATGGAATAATTGGTGATAAAAAATCTTCAGTCAGAGTATTTAATTGCCTGGAGGCTGCAAACCAATCTCTCTCACAAAAAGCTGCTTGAAACCAAATCAGCCTGAAAAGATCTTTTCCTTTAAATTACGGTGGTGCTCAGTCTTTCTCAGATATTGTAGCTCAAGTGAATTACTGGAAAGAATGGATACTGAGAACAAAAGAAAAATGATTGGCGAGAATAGAGGCTGATAGGATTGAAATAAAAACCTTCCAGTGCAGGGGCCTGAGCATAACTGCATGTCTTTGCATATTTCCCCAAGGAAGAAGGTAACAAATAGTTTTGGCAGGAGGGAGACATTTTAAGGCAGCAAAATAAAAGGGTCATGCATCAAACCAAATTGTGTTAGCTTTGAGATGTATTAAATCTTTACATGATCTTGTTTTTCTTTGCAAACCTTTTTTCTCTTTAAAGAACCTGAAGATTTGATGCTCGAGTTTCTTTGCTGTTAATTATATGCTGCTGCATATTTTCTGCCTATATGCATTGTATGTAAGATTATAACATCCTCCCAAAAAACAAACTTCAATTTAAGGAAACATTAAGGTTGCAAAGACTGTAAAATAAAGCAAAAATATGAGATGTCAAAATCCTGATTGTTTGTGCTTCCTTAATTGAACCTCCCCAAATAAAACATAGGAAATGGCTTTAAATTACATACTTATACATACCTAAAACCCCATAGTTTCTTTGTCTCATACAGTGAACAAAATGTTTTCCACCAATGTGGTGCTTTAGTGTTTGGCTAAAATAATACATAACAGGAATTACTTTGAAGAGGGGTCTAGTACCTGGCCCACTGTGGGAATCAAACAAATTGATTTAAAAAACAAACTTCATGCATAGAGGCAAAAAGAACAGTCACACTAAGAGTGCAGCAAAGAAGGGGAGTGAAGCCATGGGAAAATAGACACAAAGTGCAGAAAGCAGAAGAAACAAAGCCTGTGGTAGGATGTGATACAGAGAAAACGATTTATTGACTCATGGGAATTGAGTGGGATTCAGAAGGCTCAAAAAATAGTCATCTGTTTAAGGATTGAAAAGAAATCTGGACTTTGCAAAAAATAAATAGACCCTCCAAAAGTTGTGTTTTCACATCTGCAATTTTCATTTGCCTTTTTTGTTGAAGCAGCGTCAGTTGCCTACCTGGTATAAAATCTAGACCATTTCCCTCATGCTGAAAGTCTCCAGTTTACACAAACAACCCCGTGATCACATAGCTCCCTATCTTTCTCCTTTTGAAATCTGCTGACAGGGTATATTAAGGAAGCAACACTTCACTGCTCTTAAATAAATCTGTGACAATTTTTCATTCGTTGTTTAAACTCCAGTATCCTACAGTCACGCAGAGAAATGCAAATCTCTTGACAATTCATTTAAGACAAGCTCTGGTAGGGAAAAAAAAAGTAATCTTTCACAAAAGTAATATTCCATAAGGATTCCAAACAGAAGGAAAAACAAAACAAAACAAGAAAAATTCCCAGAAAAGTTTGTGTCCTTGAGGCCCAGTTCTTCTAGAACATATATAAAGACATTTTTGCATCTCATGACTGGTGATTCAGGATCTCAATATTCCAGTCTTATTTAAATAAAGGAACAAAATACCATTCAAGGGTCTGAAATGCCACCCAGACCTTGACACATGTGCGCAGTGCACAATCTGCTTTATGTATTTAAAGCATTTTCTTCAACCAGAGTTCATTATTCTCAATGAAAATAACACTCCAACAGTCAGTGATAGGAAAACTACAGGGAATTAAATACTTTTAGTCTTGTATAGTGCAACTGTGTCTAATATCCTCATCAGACTTTTGCACTGGAAGAGAGCAACAGCTACCATATGGACAAATAAGGACCAATCTTCCAGCCACCCTCCACTCAATGGAAAATAATTTCCAGTAGGATAGGCTCCCTCAGGATATCAGAAGACTAAGCTGGCACTGTGCACATATGTCCAATTCAGCCATGCATAAAGAAATTGTTTTGACAAGTGGCATGACAAGCCCAGGAAAACAAAACAATGAAGCTCTACAGCTGGGATCTCTCTGCCATGAGCAGAGCTGCAGTGGTGATGCCAGCTCAGCTGCATGCTCTTGGCCCCTCCAGCCCACTGCCTCCTGCTTCCCCTTTCACATGCTTCCAGAAAGTGTCCTGTCCTCTCTGTCCCCGCTGGGCACAGCAGTTTCTTCATGGGAAGCTCGTGTCAGGACTTGCCAGAAGATTGAAATGGTTTTCACTGCTGTGCAAGAGGTCCTGGGGAAAGCAGATAAGTACTGGAACGACACACCAGTAAAGGCACACAAAACAACACTGGGGTTCTGCTAAAGAGAAGGATGAATTGTAATAATCTCCTGGTATTGTTTTCTGTCTTCCCTCATATTTGGGGAAAAAAATTAAAAGAGAACATGAAGCATTTTTTTTTCCATTTTAACAAAGACTGATTTGAATCTGCTGTTTCTGACCAAGATCTTTTATTACTGGTTATTTCCCTAACTGGGGATGATCTGGGTTTAAATCTCTCGTTTAGCCAAGGGAAAAAAAAAATCCTTATCACTCAGATGTGTGTTTTCATTCGGTAGTGTTTTCATTCTCCTTCCTCTGTATGGTGCTTCATCTGACACAGAATAATTACCATCCTTTTCATAAGCAACAGAGACAGTCCTAGCTGTTAGTCCACTCATCCAGGAAGGAGAAGATAGGTTATATTTAATGTTCTCAAAACACAGAGCACTTAATATTAATTTTTTTTTTTTTTTTTAGACAGAGCATATCATTGCTTGGTCTGCCTTTCTATTTATATAGATACAGGATTGATATTCAACCACCAAGTGATGAAGAAAGACTACTTCTCAAGGAGATCCCCTAAAGATATTTCTCTGCCCTTTTTTATTTAGCTATACCTTAGTTTCATAGCACAGCATAATTCATGCCACATACTCATTTAACTTTTATTTTATTCAGGGAGCAACATATTATGATTTTTGAAACATTTTTGTACAGCTTGAAGAAACATATTTAATAAATACTATTCAACCCTTAAATAGATACACAAACATCTTTCTACTATTTCCTGCAAAATAAACCAGAATACATTTATCTGGATATAGTCTATTCATTATCCACAGGTAACAGCCTTACACCTCCCACCTTCCCACTTCAAAGGATGGATTCAGTGACCCTGTTTCTCTTCACATCTTAATTTCCTCCCATTCAGGATCTCTGTCTACACTAACAACTGTTGTGCCAGTTCATACATGTAGAGATGATGACAGAAACACCCAGGCTTTTCAAAACATATCAGCCCTACCCCTTAGGCCTTTAGACACACAGTCATTGAGCCATCTCCAAACTAAATAGATTTCTTTCTCTTCAAAAGAGAGAAGACCAACCCTTAGAAGCCAGGGAAACAGAATAACCTCCCAAAATGAAGGGAGCTCTTGAACAAATTAAGCAAATGAAGTGATTCTTGAGCAAATGAAGTCAGCTCAATTAACACTGTTAACAGACAAGCATTAGTGATGGTAACAGCAGAAGTGGAAAATAACTACAGCACAAAGTCCAACTGGTTTTACTATCCACTGTACATTAGTAGTAGCTGTAATGGATGGCTCTTGAAAAAAGGCATTAGGGGCCTTAATATTTGGGCAGGAGTAAAACAGTGTCCAGCAGTACACTAATGCTGTACAGTGATGATCTGGGATTGATCATGGTGTTTGGGCAGGATAGAAGCAAACTGTTCAGAGACAGGAAAGTGATACCAGCTACTCTGTTAATAAGAAACAGAATTCTATCAATAAAATGTGGCCCAAGTAGTGTGAAAGTATATATATCTGTATGCATGTAAGTGTGTTGGGATATATAGCCAGAGAGAGAGAGAGTAATGCATATATATAATGCACATGTGGAATTTATAATTTTTTTTTAAAAGTTTAGGAAATGAAGCTAGAAATATTAACAAGGATTAAGTAGGATTAAGCAGTCTGAGTCAATGTCAGCCTGGTCTGACCATGAGCAGTGTGCTCAGAGGCCACATGAAGAGCCTCTTCCACGAAAGCTGTAGCACTGTTTTGCATTTGGCTCTGTGTGCTGACTACACAGCCACTGCCAGACAACCCTATGGCACAGCTCTCCCAAAATCAAACCCATGCTCCAGGGAAACAGCCCCTCCACTGGGAAACTTTACAAAAAGTGGAAATCCTAAAGCATCCCTAGCTCCTGTGCATTCCCTTGTGACCTGGCACAGTAGCAGCTTCTCACACCACTGCAGCAACACAAGTAACCTCACAGGATGTACCAGCAGCCTCATACTGACATAGGAATGGAAGCAGCAACATAAAGACATCTTTTTGATGGTGATGGCAGGACTGCTGCTCAGTTTTCTCTTGGTACTCTTATACCACATGCCTATGTAGAACTACACAGATTTCCTTGAAAATAGGCTGAAATTATACAGCACTTTTCCCCTTCTGACAATCATTTTTTCACCACAAACTGGATAGGTGTCATGCCAAGATGGGGCCTAGAAAATGAAGTCTGGGCTAAGAATACATAGGAAAATGTGAAACGACAAGCTAATATTCAAAACCTTGTTCAAGATCATTTCAGAAGCCAGGGCTGAGCCCTGACTTGGCCGTGGCACTGGCTCTGAATATATTCTGATCCTCCTCTTCGTGTTGTATGAAAGATTAGCCCCATTTAGTTCTTGCATGCTTCCCGAGATTGGAAACAAGAGTGACAAATTGAGCCCTAATGCCAGCAGATGTAACTCCATTTGTGCCAGTGAACTTTCAGTCATTTCTCCTACAGCTATGTTTGCCATAATGAAGCTGTGGGAGCTGTGGGACCTGAGTGCAAAACATCGTTTTACTCAAATAATACTTTTTATGGAAGTCTGAAAATAAGTCTCGTCTGTGGAGGCATTAAAGAGGTTTGGGAGTTTGGGTTATTTACATAACTTTAGAACATTGGATTTGGCTAGAATCACAAGAATTTTTATGATCCATATCAGTTTATGTTGAAACAGCCCTTTAAATACTGCAATTGGGAATATTCCTATGACCTTACTCCATCATGTAGCTCTTATTGTGTGCTTGTGCTGGACTCCATTCAATCCTATTAAACAGGTCTTATTGCAACAACTTTTTGTTTGACAACTGCAATTAATGTGATGAAGAAGCTGATGTTTCACTGTTTTCCTTATGTCTGTACCTGTGAAGGAATGTGCTTAGGGAAAAAAAAAAAAAAAAGCTCACCACTAACACTGGAGGGTTTATCTGAAAGAGGAGGAAGCCCTAGGGAACCAATTTAATACTCTTCCTTTATCTTCTCATCCTGATCTGTTTTGGAAAGTGTTATACTGTCACTACACTTTGACTAAGCAGAGTGCATGAGAGCATACACTGGCCAGAGGAATAATCCTCTTGCACAGATACAGCTGC
Organism: Luscinia megarhynchos; assembly: GCA_034336665.1. Classification (NCBI taxonomy): domain Eukaryota; kingdom Metazoa; phylum Chordata; class Aves; order Passeriformes; family Muscicapidae; genus Luscinia; species Luscinia megarhynchos. The sequence goes on along the minus strand of JAPFBE010000007.1, from coordinate 25,140,621 downwards.
CATGTAAGCTACTCAGAGTCAGCAGCCTTGTTAAAATACCCTTGTTCTATTGCCATTTGATTAGAAAGCCTGCTTCTGACTGGAAAGCAGATGAAACATCAGCAAAGCTATAGAATAACATTTTTCCCTATTAACCAGGCACTTTGATTGCAATGTTCATTTGATACCTGACCAAAATATTATCTTGCTATACTTGGGCTGTACTGAGCAAATACTATTGCAACACTTAGCAAATACTTCTACTAATACAAACCAAAGATATTAACAGTTCTTCAGCAGTAGGAGGATGCTTCTAAACTTTCAATGCAGTTTTTCTCTCTCAAAGGCACTCGATGTATTTTACACAGACTTAATAAACAGCTCTTCTGTCATTAATTAAGAAATTGTCCTCTTGCTACTTGAGTGCTTACTTTGGATTTTTTCTACAATATAGTTCTTGTTTCACTTTTTGTGATCATCTGGGGAAAAAAAATCTACCTAATTTCTTACCATTGCAAGGATACACTGTAAAAGTGACACATTTGTTTTCATCTGTTTTCTTCCAGGTCCTTATTATGCGTTTTAGCTTTTGTTTTTCTACTTCCATATGAAGTTACTGAATATCTGTGGTTGTATGAATGATGGAGGTTGGAGTGGATGTTCTGCATACCTTGAATGCAGTTTCTACTATATATTGCCTGTAGTAACAGGGAAATTGAGTTTAGAGCCCATGTGGCCAGCTCTTTCCCTTTCCCAGCACTATGCACCTATGATATAAAAACCAAAGGCTTAGTATATAAATTAATCTAAAAAATATTCATAATGCAAAGAAAGAAAACAAAACAAAACAAACAAAAAAAAAACCTCCAGAAAAATCTAAAAGAAAACCTGCCTGAGAGAAAATGTTGCAGAATTTAGCAGTTTGAACACAGTATTGCTATAAAGTGGTTATATGGCTCCCAGTTTAGAGCTGGTTTATGCCAAGCCAGCTGACAGCACATTTTACAGCATGAAAAAAATCAAGATCAAATATTCACACTAAAACAAAATATGTCTTTTTTAGCTGGGTAAAAATGTAATCATGCCTTATAAATGTACTTCTTGTGATAATTGGAGAAGGGCATAAACACATACCTAAAAGAAAAAGGATAAGAGTAGAACAAGAAAAAATGACCAGTAAAGAGGTGCTTTCTGACCATTAGAGCAGTGGTATTTTGAAACAAGAGCTACACAGTGTGGACAAATTTCTAAACTAATTTTAAGATACAGTCAATCAGTTTACAAAAGATATTATATGAACTCTTTGTCTCTAATAGCAAGAAACAGGGCTTGAAGAATGCTGCAATTCCCTTCCTATCCTGGGTCCTCTTCACTTCATCAAGCTTTCATATTTTAGTTGGATGTTATTTTCACAACAGTTCTGAGTCATCCTTCCTGAAAATTTTGATTTATCCAGTCATCAGGACAGAAAGACTGGAAATGACTGATGACCTGCAATTTATCCCTAGAATAAAAGAACTTCAGTTCCTGCTGCAAAATTCCTTGATCTCAAGATTCTCTCTTTGAATGTATTGCTTTCTTTTCATCCCCTTTCATCTTTCCATCTTAAACAACTACATTTTGTTCATCCATATTTCAAGCCCATCATCACTCATTCTCTCTGCTGCACTAACAAGATAATAAGTCCTAATTTTTAAGTTGCCAGCATAGTATATGCAGTACTTGCCTTTCAAAAAAAATTACAAATTAGAGTGTAGGGATGATTAAAACATGAACAAAATGCAATGCATCTGTCAGAGCATCCTCCCTTACAGGTAACAACCTGTCTAACATCTCTTTAAGGAATGTAGCTAGTTTCCAGAGGTCTAAAGTCAAATACATTGACTTAAAAAGTAGCTTTAGAGCAAACCACAGGGCTCTGTACTTGGCAATTTAAATGACTGACCATTCAATTTATGAGCATTCTCAGCAATAAAATTCAGCCTGAACTTAATAATAGCACATTTTATGTGACAACGATGACAATTATAATCTATAGTTACTGCAGTCATCCTTTGGTCTGGGGGAAGATGACACTATTAATTACACACACTTGCCATTTGTCAGACTTAACTTGGCAGGCGATTGAGCTCTGAACCATCTTTAGCTTGACTTTTACATTTTCCATTTTCTAATCCACTGGAACGAAGATAATTAGAACAGAGAAAAATGAGAGGCTTTTTCCTGACTTGTTTAAAGATGTACCAAACTTCTACCACATTAGTGGCATATTCAGTAACACCCCAGTCACCTTAAGGCTGTGCCACTTCAGTTAAGAAGCTGCTGGCATTTACTTCACAAAACTTATACTCCAGAGAAACTGCATTTCTTATTCATTTTCATTTTCATTGGATGAAATGCAACATGGAAAGGCTCTCAGCCCATATGTAATTCTCACATAATTCTAACATTTCTTACTATTTGTGTCTGGAATTTTCTTTTCCATAATTCTAACATTTCTTACTATTTGTGTCTGGAATTTTCTTTTCCATGCTTGTTGACACTTCTAGCCTTCTGGGGGAATTAAAATATATTGACCCTCTTTAAAATATTGTAGAAAGCATCTTTGTCAACTGAAAAGCAAATTGTTGATTCCAAATTAGGAAATAAATCTCTATTTAGGAAAATATCTAAGTACTTGCTTGTTCTGTACCTAAGGATGCAATTTCGTATAAGGATTCAGGTTCAAATTCTGCAATAGAGACAAATTAAAGTATATACATTAACATTTTCTTGAGCTGGTAGATTCATCTAAATAATCCTCCCAGTCAGTTTTCCCAGTACATACTTACCTGTGGAAAAGAAGAAAAAAACCAAAAATAACCCCAAAACCTTGAAACCCATCCCACCTCTAAAAGAAACAAAAATAAAAGCCCCAAACCAACCAACCAACCAAAAAAAAGCTAACAGACAGACATTGGTTGCTTTCCCCAACCAATCCAACTCTTCCCAATAGGCACATAAAAGGAAGAATTTCAAAGCATTAGATACAAGTCAACAAATTTAGTGGTTGTGGGCTCACAATAAATGGTTAAAACAGAAAGGAGAAGGAACTAAAGCATTTTAAGGTTGAAAGACCTTCTTAAAATTGGTTGTTCTTTGTCTTTCTCTTACAAAGCTCCTCCAATACTCATAGCTACAGCAATAAGCAGGCAAAACCTGCTTCTGGGGCCACAGTGCCTCAGCTGTTTGAGCTCCCCCAAAGTGGGACCAAGGTCACCACATTTCCTTCTCCCTGGCTATGGCACTAGCCCTGATGTTCACCTGGCCTCACAGAAAGAAGGTTCAGAGGGAGTAATCCTAGCAGAACACCTTGTTCTTGGACAGATTTGTTGCATGAAGAAATTCTTTGGCAGATATCTCCTAACAAGGTCACAAGAGAAGAAATGCATCAAAAGAGGGTAAAAGATGACCTGAGACTTCTCTAGGCTCCTGAGGAAATAAAGGAAGTTTGGAGTGTTTCAAAGGTAAAACACATACTTAAGCTCTTCCCAGTACTATTCAGCCTCATGAAATTCAGCCCCATAGTAAGGTTTTGAAAAGCCTTGCAAATGTTTGCTCTTCAGCTCTGTAGACTGTTCTGTCTACAGACAATTCAAACGTCAGTACTGAGAATTTGCCTGGCCATCATCTCAGCTTCTTACATTGGTGTCTCACAATTTCATATGCACCCACTTTAAAAAAATCCAATTTTAGAGATGATAAAGTTGCCAGAGCTATTCTCTGTACTTAAAGATGAAAATACAGCTTGAACTAGTGACATTTAAAGAAATATTGTTTATGCTGAATAGGCTGTTTTAAGTACATACATCAGTTTCAAGCATTCCATCATGAGCACTATTTATTGTGGATTGCATCTTATTTCTGGATTTGAAGGTATAGAACTGCAATACTGGATGCTATTTAGAAATAATTCAAGGCCTTAATATTTGATCTATGCTGTATGTCTTAAAATAATATTAAGTAAGTGTGTCAGGGGAATTCTTGTGGGGTGATAAACCAAAAAGTTATCATTAAAACTGAATCAATCCAGTACTTGAGGCAGAACACTTTCAGAGCAGTCAGATCCATAATCCCAAATACTACTAAATATCCATTCTCAAATATCCACACGTAATAATCAGACTGCTTGGCAGGGCATTTTTAGAGTACTTAATAACATTTGTGCCTGTAAATCAAGTACACCAAAAATATTTCCTCATATTTAATTCAAATAGGAGAATACAGATCCTGCAGTCCTCTATTTGAGACTGTTCCTCTCAGCTTTGGCCATGAACTACCATTGTTCCACAGAGACACACAAAAAAGGCACACCCACACAAACCTGGCCATATAACACCACACAAAATTTCCTAGTAGGACAGACTGGGCAAGAAAAATTGCTGAAACATGCCTTTTACTGCACAGTCAAGGAAAATTGTAAAGCCCCAAAGTTACCAGCTCAGTTCCTATCCACGTCCTAGTTAACAATCCCTCAACATCCTCTGCAAGCAATACTTCCAGGGAGATTTTGTAAAGTTATTAAGAGTTCTGGAAAAGATCTTGTTAAGGTTATGTAACAAAGCAAAATGGATCTGTGGGGAGATTTTCTTTCTCAGAGTGTGTTTACACTTTTATTAGGATGCTTTTTAGGGGATAAAAAAAGTAAGATGCATTAATATAGATAAACATATACAGGCAAACAGACACAAACACATCTTCTTATTTGTTCTGGGGCACTAATAGTAACAGCAGCAATAAAAATTAGAAAGGATTTAGAATGAAGCTTTAGTGCAGCTTGTAGAGGTTCCAGTGTTGCTTATTATCAGCAGAAACTTCCTTTCAAGGTAGCAAAAGTTATGTCTTATTGAAGAAGCAATATTTTGAAGTTTTGTGTTTTGCATGTCTCAGAACAGTGATCATATTCAGCTGCGAGATGAATTGAGGTTTTCAGGCACAAGCAGTCCAGGCTCTGTGGGCTGCCCTGTGCTGCAGCTGCCTGTGGACAGCCCCTGTCCCTTGGGCTGAGACTGCTCAGACCACATCTGGCTGCTCAGACCACATCTGGCTGCTGATCTCAGTGTGACTCTCAGGCTTCCTCTTCCCTGACACAGGAGATTGTATAATGAGGGAGTTTACATTCCTGCGTAATCTTCAGAAATAACAACTTTGCCTACATTACATGTGTGGAGAGGAGCTTTCAGGAGCTTTAGGTGTTTGGATTGCCATGCAGAGAAATATCCCAATGTCTATCTACTTGCAGTTTCAATCCTCTCCATTAGTGGCTCAGCAGAATCCTTTATTTCCAGTTTACTTTCAGATGCTTTGACTCTGTCTTGCTCCTTCATGTTCCCTCTTTTTGTAGGAATAAATTGCAGCTGTTCTCTCTTGTTCTAAAGCGAATTGCACAGGAGATGGGAGCTCACATAAGAACAAGGAGCAATTTTCCTGCCAGCTGCAGCCTTGTACACCCAAGCAATGTGCTTGTGTGTACAAACTGCATCTACAGACCCCTGCAGCCACAGCATGACTGAGCTGTATCTTCTCTGTGTGGGATATCCTGACCTATTTTATCCTCCTTAAGCTAAGTATTTTCTGCTTCTCTCTTGGGATAGAATGAAAAGACTTTTTCTTATCTTTCTGCTCAGAGAATGTTAAGTAAGTACAGCTCACTTTTAAAAAAAATCTGTCAAGCCAGTGCTGCTGGATTTGTTTCACAGCCCTTAACCTGCATTTAGCAGTCATTGTAATGATATCAGCATTCTCTACCAGACATTCTGCTGAGTAGATTTGGAACTTGATATATGTTGAAATCTAAAATGCAATACATTTTGAGCAACATCAAATAAGATCTGTGGGTTTCTAGGTTCAGCAAATACAAATTTAATACAGATCATACTCTCTTTTAAACAGAATGTGCAATCTCAGAGAAAACTAAGTCAACATTTAAATGTACTCATTGCAAGCATGTATATTTGTCTCCTTACCTCCTCTGACGTCCTTATTTACTCAACATTTCCTTTACATTTGTTTATGCCCAGCTGACCTTTAGGTACTCTATTAAGCAAACCAAGGATTTTCCATTTGTTAGTCTCATTACTGACTGATTTTTCACAGTAAATATACAGACCCACTTTTTCTTACAGGTTTCCATACAAGTTCATGTAATGCTTGAACAACAGTCAGGTCTTCTCTGCGCTCCCTCAGTTGTAGTGGTTCTTGTTTTATGTAGTTATGCTTCTTATCCAAATAATATAGAATATTTTCACATATAACATTTACTCAAGCTCCCCATTAATATTTCACAGCATTTGCACCAGTCTCCACTGAAGCAGTACCTTTTCCTCTATCAACTTCTGTATTTTGCCTCTATATAGAACTGTCCTTCACTCCTTTTTGTATTTTCTTTCTGGTAAACATGCACCAGACACTGCCAATGTGCTTGCTGGTTGTATTAATTTTGCTGGTTCTGATTGCATACTCCTGCAAAACACTAATCTATCTTGCAGTTGCTTTCATATTTTCCAGTTGTGGACATATGTTTGTGTCCATGTAACTTTCCTGTTTTGTGTTCTCGTTATAACTTTACAATTTCACAGACACTTGCTCATTAGTGTTTCTCTGTTATATTTAGCTGATAATAATCCTAATCCTAACTGATGTTTCCTTAGTCAATATCTACTGTATTTACCTTTTACTTTCTAGCTTTTTTAAGTGTTTTCAATTTGATGTATTGGCTTAGATCTTTGATTTCAATCAAAATCAAATCTCAATAATCTGACATAGTATGATCTCATGCCTGATTTTCTAAGTTGATGTCAAGAACTTTCAAAATAACTTTCCTTCCTTTTGCTGTTTTATTGGAACCTATGTTTAATTACTTTGCTTTTCTTGAGAATACAACAGTCACTCTAATTCATGCTGGCTTACATGCGACAGTTTAAGATCTGTAACTTTGTGTCCAGAAATAGCAGGGAAGTGCTAACTTTTCTAAATCTCCTTTCTCAAAGAGTACATCTGCCTGCATCTAGATAGCACATCCCTCTTTTACTCTTTTCCAGGACTCTGCTTTCAGCTGAAGGTGAGTTTTATTTGTGGGGGGTTTTTTTAAGGGTCCTACATCTCTTTTAGTTTGCTTTCTCTCACTTCTGAGCTTTGCTTTGGATATTTATGCTTTTCCAAGTATTGCCTCTGGTACTAATGCAGTTTTTACAATTTTTAAGGAGCCTTTAGCTTGACACACAGCGTAAAAAGCTATATACAACTGTCTGCCACATGCCACTGATTTCAGCAGGCTGCTTGAGCGACCCTGACACACGCCACCACAGCCTGCTCAGCTCTTAAAAGGCAGTGACACATTCCCCTACACTGACAGCCCAAAGTTATCCTCTTCAGGACGTGAAAGTTACTCAGAAAACTTGCTGAAGTCAACAAAGCACAATTGAACTACACACTGAAACTGCTGGGAAACTGCCTGAGCATCAACACTCCCCAAAATGGGTTCGGAGAGAGTGGTTGATCAAGCTAGGAAGCCAAGGCTAAGAGAATTCAGACTTTGTTGTTAACAACATTAAAAACAAATCCCCAAGTTACTTTCTTGTCACCTTCCATTCCTCAGATTTGAATCGAGGTGCTAAGAAAGAAAAATTAACATCTACCTTGTCAATTTGCTGCATTTCTTGGGACTACTATTGAGAAGAAGTGACAAACAAAAGATGTAAAAAAAATTTCCATATAAGCCTTCTAATTTCTATTTTACTTTTGCATCTATAGTGGTTTATACTGACCCTTGAAAAGTTATAAAGTTGCTTATGACAGGTCTGTGATCATTTTCTTCATAAAATAAAGTGACAATGGAAAAATGACAAAATGACAAAATGGAACAACATATATTTTCACTAAAAAAAATGTCTTATCTAGCAGATATAAAAAAACACACAAAAAAAGAAAAAAAATACGTAAATATTATTTCACCCTAGGGAAAGCCTTGAGGTAAAAGCCTGGTGAATAATACAATTAATTTTTCATTAATTTCTTTAAAATTTTTAGAGAAGGAGTAGGGAAATAGAGTTGAATATTTATATATCACTGATGCTAAGACTTCAGAGAAGTCGGATCTAAAGAAAATAAGGTATAATTTGATTGTGAGGTGCACTTTGTCAGACAAAGCAGAAGAGGTTTAGGCTTTCAGACTTTAGTCTTTCTCTGCAGTGAAAAGAAGAGATGGGTAAGTGGATGAAGACTGTGTCCCAGAGGTGAAGGTCTGAATGTCTTATGATTCACAACTGTTCTTTTTCATGCACTCCCTATGTACAGAGAGTTGACTTCAAATTCTGAGGTTCTTTATTTATTTGCAACTGTGTATTGTCCAGCAACTTGTCATATGTTTACTTACAAATATTCACAGAATGACTAGGTTGGAAGAGACCTTCAAGATGTAATAAAATATAAATATCAAGTATAAACCTCCCTATTATTTATTTTAAAATGTCAAAAAGGACTTCATTCAAAACTAACCAAATTAAAAGGAAAGATTTCTTCTTCTTTCAGTTCTGCATTGGATTAGATACTGATCTACTTTTTCAGGTTTCAGCCCACCATTACATTCATTTACAACAGCAAAAACATTGATAGCTAGTACAACACAGGGAAGATGCAACAGCTCACTGTTGCCAGGAGGGATTGTCCTGTAATTTTTAGCCAGGCCCATGAGAGCACAAGTATCAGACAATAACAGAAGCCTTGGTGACACAGGCACAGGACAATTCTGGATGACCTGGAGCAGTAAACACAAAGTACAATTGTTGTTTGGTGGTCAGTATGGGATTGCCCCCTTGGAAGTGGGGCAGAGCCAGGTGCAGTACCCAACCATGTCCAACCATGTGAAACCTCCAACACATGGTGGGACAGAGAAGGCAGAACAGGAAGATGCCATCAGAGCCCTGGCAAGCCTAGGGAGGATGGAGGAAAAGAAGGAAGGATCACTCCCATTCTGAGCTTCTCCATTGTGGATGCAAAGCCTGATCTGCAGATTCCCCCAGAATTTTTTCTGTTGCAGCAACTGAATGTAGAGTGCTTTCTTTTCCTATACAGCTGGATCAAATGGAATTGTAAAGAAAACATGAACTTGTCTTTTCTGCTCCAGCCTTCTCACATAGAAAGGTGACTGACACCTCAGGAATGAGCCAGGCTAAACTCAGATATGGCAACTCCCTACTTCCCACCCATTTCCCTCCCTGCCCTCTCCTGTCCTCATTTCTCCCCAGAACTTTGCTCCCTCAGCCTGTGTCAGCCCTGGACTTAATTTGTCTCCCTTGGGAATGTATTTCAGCCCACCAGGACCAGCCTAACAAACTGAATTATCTCATCAGGCCATGCCTGCAGCAGCACAAGGAAGAGGAAAACCTTCCTAAGCAGGAAAGGGACCGAAGGGAGGAGTGCCAAGGTGAGGAAGAGCAGGATCACAACTCTCTGTTGCAAACAGCTGTTAGGTAGCTCAGCCCTTTGCAGTCATTCCACTGTCCTCAGCCCTGAATCCTCCTGACCACCTCCCAGCACTCAGCATATAATTCTTTGTCATTTTGTTGCAGCAAAAAGTATTTAGGGAATTTGATATACAATAAAAAGCCTATTTTTGTTACAGCAAACTTTCAGATATATAGAAAGGAGGACTACTTTTTACCTAGAGCTTTTACACCAATTACAATTTTAAAAAATTCAATTAGAAAGCTTTGAAAAATTATTTAAGAGATGACACCCCAAAAAAAGTGTTAAAGTACTTCAAAGTTGTACTTAAAGGGTTGGTTTTTTCTTTTCAAAACAATACATAACTGTTAGAATTGCTCCTATTATAGCTCAAAACTACAAGCTATTTCAGCTGGATCTATAATAAATGCCACATTGTAGCACCCATCAAAGTGTTTTTCTAAAGGTTTTTGTAACAGCTACCCAATTTACTGCTAAAATTTTGATATCTATATGGTCACAAGCCTTGGTCATTTGCCTTGACCAAAGCAAATCCTAAAGTTTATCTCCACCTTCCCATTGCAGTCAATGGGACTAAACTGCCATTGAGTCCTAGGGAAACTGTTTTAAGATATATACTAATGTACAGGCAATATATTACCATTATAAAAAACTAGGCAAAGTACACTTGGCTCATGAAATACTTCTAAGACAGATATTAACTACAATTACAATGCTCAGTTTTTCTAGGGAAACTCTGAATTGACTTGAGAACTTTAATCAGGTTGTATATTCCACAGGCTTCACTCTCAGCTGCTCTTGCAGAACATTACTTTTGATTTTTTTTTTAGTTGGGGAGAGTTTGCTTCAATGTCTGTGAACTGCACTAGACATTTTTTGCTCCTTATAGAATGGTGGTGATAAACACATCTACTGTTGTAATACATAAAAATATTTATTTTGCATTATTGCACATGCCAACACCTACTGAATTAACAACCCAGTATTTCCCTTTTCATTCACTGATTACAGCAGTAGTCTGAGAAAGACACTCATGGTCTTGTACAGATGGATATTACTAAAGGAATAAAAAAATATTTAAAAGAGACATTTCAATTAATCAGATTACATAGAAATGTTTTAATAGGTTTTCTCTGTAAAAAGTAAGTCTAGAAATCCAGTTTTAGATGTATAAGTTCTCTAAGGCTAGAGATCTATCTGCCCCTACACACTAGCCAATACCATTAAGAAATCCCCAGTCTGTTACATGGAGGAGAATATATTCTATTAGATAATGTCTTTGCAGCTTAATCCAAATAATCTTAGCTGGTGATTTAGGTCCTAGTTGTGCCTCCAGCATGTGTCTTTTCTGAGGCAGACATGGTAATATAGGACCTAGAGACATTATAGTAGAATTGTGCTGTTTATAAGGGAAAACTAAAAGTTGGTCTCTTGCCCTGAACAGACAGGCAGATGTGAGCTGTTTTCAGGCTGGTATTTGGTAGGATTTTGAAAAACCATAGGGAATAAAATGAGCCATTGCACTGGAATAGTAAATGCATAGCTGAAAACAGCTGTAACCTCAAGGAGCACAGACCTGCCTAAAGTGAGAATGTATGAAACAAAGCCTCTCTAACAAGAGATTCCAGCAACATTCCACTACAAAAGGGCCAGAGACATCTGGATGGCACTCTTGGTTTTAGTTAGCCTTGTAAGGAGCAGGGATTGGGGTAGGTGATCCCTATGGGTCCCTTGCAACATGAGCTATTCTGTGATTCTCTACATCACAAATGTTTGATGCCAGAATAAATTTGGGAGCTCATTATTCCTTCTTGGACAAACTGCCTCCCTGTCAGCTGGTGTGTGGCCCTCATGCCAAGACACTTCTTCCAAAAGCATGAAAGCAGAGTTATGGTGAGTCAGAAGATGAGACACTAGATGAAATATGGAGCCAGACTTAGGTGCTTTTCCAATAGGAAATGGTTCGCCTGCTAGTTAGAACCCCCTCTGTGGGTCAGGTAGTATCTGGATTTTAATTTTTACACACTTCAACACAATAACATGGAGGATATAGATGATCAATATCTAAGGTTATTACATTATCATGTGTATTATCAATCTTCTAAAATGAAGGATTCACATCTTTATAACTGAGAGACATTTAACTGTGTTTTGGAAACCCAAGTGATTTATACTCAGTACTGTATGCCCATTAGATAGCAGAATCAAGGAGTCTCACAAATGACTTATTTTCTGTATTGAGAAATCACCTCAGCAGACTGTCCCAGCTGTAAATCCCTATGCCAATTGCAAAACAATTTAAAGTTCTTATGTGTGCTGGGACACTTTAAGTAAGTTCCTTTCTGCCACCATTTGGAAATTATTTCTTTTTATAAGTCAGCAAAAAAAAGTGATGAAGTTGTTGGCTCTGGGAATTGAATTGCCTTCATAGAGGATTGGACATACTGCATAAGGCTGATTAAAATATAAAAATGCAGGGGGAAAGCTGTTTTGTGTCTAAAAGAACATGAAGTTTTGGAAGTCTTTATTTGTTTTCCTTTTAATCTTAGGTGGAGTGAGTGTGATGGATCAAACTTTGAAAGTCTGACAATAACTAGATCAATTCAGCTTTTCTCTCTGGCTAATAGTTCTATGGGGTATTCGCTAGACATATACATACAACTTGGTTTTTTTTGAATGTGTATATTGTGAATGAAAGCCTGAAAGCTGCAACTTTTTAACTATGAGTGATTGATACATATACTTTATCCACATTGTTGGCAGAAGACAAAATTCTGACAGATTTGTCTGCAGCTTGCAAAGAGGATGTAGTCTGCAAAAAGGTCCTTCAACATTCATATTTAAAGGTATTTGAAGTTGCCTGCAAATTTAGGGTGCTGGTAGGAGGGCAGGTGGGAGGAATGTCATTCTAAATATGAAAAGCTTAATCGAAGTCTTTGGACTCTTACTCCTGCAAGTAAGAAATGTTTAGAAGTTCAATCTGTTCTATAGGCTCTCATTAATGAGACATTTGGTTAAATGTTTTCTTTTTACTTGAAATAGAAATTCAGAGCTACAAAATGCACCCTATCCACCACCTCCTCTCTTCCTTTTCCCTTCCTCTCCAAGAAGTTATTTAGTTTAGCAAATGGATGCTAAACTGAAAATTTGGTGATTTACATTCTCTTCAGATTAAGAATTCTTCTGTCTGGGCTGAGATATCATATTCACAGATGCCTTAGCACAGATTAGAAATGAAATAAAAATAGCTAGGAGAGCAGAAAACTCTCTTTGTGAATGGGGAATCACATTCTGCTGCATACCCCAATGTAAAAACTGGTTATACAGTTTAACATATTATTTAACATATTTTTAAATAAATTGTGGATCCATAATACATTCAGAAGAGGGAACAATTTGTTTTTATCTATTTCAATGCAGCACAAACAATTTCACATACAACCTTTGAGACTGTGAACTCAAAGAGAATTTCTAGAATATAGGCCTTCATGTTTCCTCAGCATTGTGTTTTAGCAAGAAGACTGCTGTAGATAAAGAAGCTGTTTTCTCATTTTCAAAGAATCAAAGAAAAGCAGAGCTTGGACTGCTACATTTTTTTTTCTGTTTTGGGGAAAGACACCATTTGGGTTGGTTGAACCCCTGTGAACATCACAATCACCCTGACTGTGGAGCAATCTTAGATTAGGATAAGTTGAACCCTTACCTCCTATAAAAACCCAAGAGTTTCTGCTCCCACTAAACTCATCAGGAAGGCAAAACAGCACTGAGCACATCTGTTCCTGGGAGTTATTGGGGTCCTGGTTTCCCTGTGAGCAGAATGATAATACAAGGCTTCAGAAAGAAGCTGCAGACCTGAGGACAAGGAAAGGAGACAACAGAAGTACAGCATAGCCAGGGGGTCCTGAGAACTGGGAGATGTTTTGCTGGGGCCTCATTTCCAGTGCCCCCAGCCCTGCAGGCTCTGCCTGCCATGGCAAGGGAGGATCTGGAGCAGTTGAAGGTATCATTGTGCCCCATGGATCTTGCCAGATGTTCTGCTCTGTGCTGTCCATCCAAAAGGGAGTTGTGCCAGATGGTGAGTGATCCTCTCACTGCCCTGCTGAATATGTAATGTCTTGTACAGTAACCTTACAAGGGTTGCTGTGAAAGTATCACTGATGGCAGATAACCTTTTCAAAAGCCCTCTGGATTTTGGCTCCTGACACCCTCGTACCTCAGTGGTTTCTGTAACACCACAACAAAACATGGCTTTGAACACATAGTTTCCAGCAGGATTCAATCTACTCTATTGAGCACTGTACAGTGCTCACAGCAGCTTGCAATACAGGGCTAATGCACAATTCTTTTCACTTTAAGAAACATTATATCTCCAGTGGTCAGAAGACTAACAGGTCTCAGCTTCCCTGTTAAGTCCAGGGACCTTTCATTCATATAAAATATATTAATAGGGTTCAAATGCTCAGTTCCCTCAAAATGAAACAATATATCTATAAAAATTATGCTTTTAAGAAAGGATTTTGCTCCTTCAAGGGGCAAAAAACGCAATTTCAAAAATATAATGATTCTGGGAGTTATCCAGGCACCATAAATAACTAGACAGGATTTATTTCTTACTTTGGGGAGAAGTAGCTTAAAAGAATCAAGAGCTAAGCACTCACAATAATACAGAAGTAATAAATAATCCCTTATTTTTAGCCACAGTCTGTAAGTTTTAAAAATCAGCATTTTGCAGTATATTACAAATTACTTCTGTTTCAAGCATGTGTGTGGGAGTAAGGGGAAGTGGTCTTTCATCTGCCACATTTATTTGCTAAATGATGATGTTTTAGTATCAACCAATGGAACCACCTCTAGCATGGCCTGAGCTTCACTCCTCCAGCCTTGGAAGTACACAAACCATCTCTTGCTTTTTGGGAAGTGCTGATGTGTGGTGCACATATGCATGTGTGTGTCTGTGTGACAGAGTAGGTGCAGGTGTGTGTGTATATGCATGTGTGTATTTATACATCACTAACTTTTTAACTCTGTAACTCTGCCTTTCTCCAGATGCCTAATCCTTGCCCAATTGAGGCAAAAAGAAGTTCTTATTGGTGAAATGTATGCATTTAGTTCTAAGCTTCCAATGTCAAATTGCTCAAATGGCTACTCTGCTGAGGCCATGCAGCATGATGAGTATCCTGGTAGATAAACATTAAAGTGGCTTTTCTGGAACCCTCTAGAATGCCCCCATATAGGGGTGGCTGTTCTTCAATGTACCACCCTCCACATCTGGCAATGCACTGTCCCCAACACCACATGGTGTGACCCTTGACAAACTCTCATGTTCCAACATCCTCAGGCACAGCCTCCCTATGCAAAATTTTCACAGAATAGCTGTAAGGAGTTAAAGATCACTATTAAAGAGCCCAGTTGCCTGTCTCAAGCACTGCCAAGGCCACAGAAGGAACTTGCTGTTAGTTACCACATCGGGAACTTGAGGAAGGGAGAAGGGAGGAATTTGCAACAGGAGGGCACAGATTCCAGGCCTGGCAGAGGCAAGCTCTGCTTAGCACATCCTGGTTAACACATCCAAACAAAAGCTCCCACCATGATAAACTGTGTGAAAGGAAGCAATTGCTCATACACCAATCACTGGTCAAACAAAGACCACCCCCACTTATCTTCTGTCACATCTGTGACTGCCAACAACCCCCAAAGCACCCCAGGCTGATTTTTGGGGCCTTCTGCAAAAGGACTGCACATGATCCACAGTCCTACCCCAGACTGTGTAAAACTCCTCCCCAGGGGAGATACCTGGGCATTTCTCCCCTGAACCTGAACATGTGTTAACCCATGCAACTCATTTTTTGTGAGCTTCCCCCACTCCCAAGGGATCAAGAGTGTGACCATCACTTTAACAATCAGACATCAAAATTGCAGAAATCTAGTCTCATTATTGCATCCATGGGTGGTGATATCTTGCTTCTCCACTTACTATTCTTATCCTTTCTTTCTCTTTCTTCCCTCTCTTTACATATTTTCTTAAGTGATCTTTTTACTTTCAAATTGCTATATCACTATAGATAATAATTATCACATTGGTTATATACCT
Source organism: Luscinia megarhynchos (assembly GCA_034336665.1). Lineage (NCBI taxonomy): Eukaryota > Metazoa > Chordata > Aves > Passeriformes > Muscicapidae > Luscinia > Luscinia megarhynchos. The sequence continues at coordinate 25,125,047 of JAPFBE010000007.1, read as the reverse complement.
CCTCTCCACTGCAACAAAATTGTTTCAGTATAAACCTGCCATTTACATATATATTTATAAACACTGGTCATTCAGTGTCATTTCACTCTAATCCACCCCAAGAGATCTATTAACAAGAACCTCAGTTAGCTTGCCTTCAGGGGCAGGTTGTAACAATAGGGAAGACATACATTTCCAGTACTATGTTTTTTGCCAAAAATACAAGAACATTCTGGGATTGTTCTAGGTAGTTTTCTCCTTTCTGTTTAGAGGCAGAGTACAGAGCGGCCAGTGAATATGCCAGGATGTCTCAATTCATCATCTAGGTGAGAAGAGAGCTTACTTGGTGTAAAGGTTACATGTAGCTGTGCTACTAGTGCCAGACAGATCTCAAAGAACCAGTGGAATCTGAAATCAGTGAGGCTGAGGAGAAATGGTTGGAGAGAGAAAGAGAAGAAAGCACTTGGTCCCACAGTTAATGCAACAATGGATTTTAAACAGTGGGACAAGAAATATTATATTGAGGCAGACTATTGATCTATGCAAACCAGTATTACCTCTCACACTTCCAGAGTTTCCCCCAAAGGCTGGCCAGCCTCTGCAGTCCAATCCTCTTCCCAGTATGCATAATTGCTGGGCTAGGTATGTTAGAGACCACATCAGCAATATTTACTTTTAGTATCTGCTTAAGGACCTGTTGTCCATAAATTTGTCTAATTCTTTTTTGCAGGAATCTGAGGGATCTGCTGATACTTGACTACCTCCACAGTCTCCTGCAAACAATACAATGTCTAGTTGGAGGCCAAATACCAGCTATGTACTCCAGAGATCAATGTTAGAGCCAATATTGTTTAATGTATTTATAAGTGATCTGGACAGTGCACTCTCAGCAGTTTTGCAGATGATAAAGCTGGGAGGAGTGGTCGGTACACCAGATGGCTGTGCTGCCATTTAGAGGCACCTTGACAGGCAGAAAATGCAAACTTCTGTGCCTAGACAAAAAATACACCAGTATATGTTGGGCTGAAAAACATCTTGTCACAAAAAGACCTGTGGATCCTGGTAACATTAAGCTGAACAGGAGCCAGAACTGGGCCCTTGCAGCAACAGCTTCCTGGGCTGTAATAAGAATAACATTGCCAGGAGGTTAAAAGTGGTTGTCCTTCTCTGCTCAGCACTGGTGGGACACACCTGGAGTGTTTGTTCAGTTTTGGGATACCTGTACAAGAGGGTCATGGACATACTGGAACAAGTGCAGCCAAGGGTCATGCAGATGATTGAGGCTGGAGCATCTCTCATACAAGGAGAGACTGATGGACCTATTCAGCCTATTGAAGAGAAGGCTTTGGGGGGATCTTCACCATCTGAATAAATACCTGACAATGCTAAGTAAGATGGTGGAGCCAGACTCTTCTCAGTGGCTCCCAGTGACAGGGCAAGAGGCAATGGGCACAAACTGAAACAAAAGAAGTTACATTTAGGCATAAGAAAAAAGGATTTTAATATAACTGGCATACGTTGCCCAGAGAATTTGCAGACTCCGTGGAGATGATCAACCCATATGGACACAGCCCTGAGCATCAGGCTCTAGCTGACCCTGCTCTGAGCTGGAAGGTTGGGCTAGATGATCTCTAGAGGTCCCTTCCAGCCTCAGCAATCTGGTGAGGTACTATTCTGTGAAGTCTGCAAACCAAGTGTTTGGAGAAGTGCTTTCTTTATTTGTTACTGATCTACAGATTTTGTTGAGTTCAGTCTAAATATGGTCATGTGAAATTTCGTGAAAAATGGTTAGGTATTCCCTATATTCACTCCCTTCAAGGAAACTCGTTTTTTTTCAGTTTCTCTTCTTAAACCATTGTCCCACCCTCTGAATTTTATTTGCCCTTCTCTGCAGTTTCTCTAACTCTTGAGATGCAGAGACTAGAACAGCACACAGCACTGAAGATGGGAGTGCACTGAAGTTTTATATCATGGCAAAATGCTGATGTCTGTCTGGTTCTCAATACCATTTCTGCTGATGTCCAATCTTTTGTTGGCTTTTTTAGATGCTGCTGCAAATTGAGACAATGATTTCAGAGATCTGTCAATGATGATTCCAAGGCCTCTTTCCTGAACTGTAGCTGCTAAAAGTAGCTGTAATTCTCCATCTGCCCATTCTACTGAGGATACAACAGTAAAGACAAAGGCACTGAGGGATGAATGGAAGGGAAAAGTACATCTGGTTGAATATGTAGCAGTTTTCTTGCACTTCTTCCCTACTGGCATACATCTGCTTGTGCTGGGACCTATGCCTACAGCTGCCAGAGCACTCTGATGGAGGAACACCTCTGTGAGCAAGTCATAATCTGCAGCACCATCTCCCAGCTCCTCTGCCTTCTTTCCTTGAAGTTTGCTTGCAGCTGCCCCTGTGAAACAGCAGTACCAAGGAAGGAAACCTGATTTCTCTATGTTCTCTCACCTCTATTCACTCGGTGGTAACACAGCCTGCCCCTCTGTTTTATTATTCTTGGAGTTGCAGTTCAACCTCTTATGATAATTATAAAAGCAAACCTTCTCCAGGGCTTGCATAAGGCAATTGCATTATTAGCTTTCCATTACTGCCAAGGAAAGTATCTCAATTTAGCAACTGTCTGTTACTGAGACTACTACTTGACAGCAGGGCTGACATAAATATTTATTGACTTTGCAAGGGGAAAACATCTACCAAGTAGGATGGAGTATTCATTCGTGGTGGAAAATTAACAGCTGTTTCTCTAACCTGCTTCTCCTAATGACTGCATTACAGGGAGTACATGCTCAGAAATGAGTATGCTAAAATGATTGCAACAAGTGCCATAAGTTGAAACCACTCCTAACAAAAAATAATACTGCACTCAAAATCCAGCCATGCTTTGCAGGAATTCTTATCTAACTACCTTGAAAATGGCTAAATTACATGGTGCAGGCAACTTCAACTTTTGCACTTTATGTAATCACTGTATTTGCTACTCCTGCTACCCAATCTTTTCTGAATTTCAAACTTGTGCTGTCGAGAGGCAAAATAAACACTAGACAGGCCATCTTTAAAGCAAGAGAAGTGCTGAATGGGCTAGCATCCAAAGAACTAAGATTATAGGAATCTGTACAGCAGAAAAAATATATGAGCAGAGTTTTCCTGGTGAAAAAAAAGCATCCATTAAATCCTCCACTGTGCTTCAGGGTAATATCCACAACAACTCCCATCTCCCCTTCCCCTGGGCAGTCATTTAATATAGGAATATTCCAAAAGGGCATCTTAATTAGTGTATTAGCAAAATATCTGTATACCTGATTGAAGGGACTAAATCCTTCCCTACAGATTGCAACGCTTGTGGCATCTGATACACTGGTACCAGTAGGGTCCCCTCCTTAGTAAACTGAATTGTTTTCAGCCTAGAGAATACCCCTCAGGGTTCACAGACATTAACCTTCTGGATATCTATTATATCTAATCTGAAAAATCACATACACTATAGCAATCCACCAAAGGTAAGGATATGCTCAGACAGTCCCTGAGGCTAAAAATTTTAATCCTCAAAACCCCTGAATGGTTCCTTATCCAACTGATATCTTTTTCCAGTGGAATTTGAAAGGTTTTGTTTCTACATGAAGACAGAACCATCATCACCTTAATAAAGCTCTGCCCATGTCACAGACAGTGTCTCAGAAGCCTGCTCTTGGTTACCCTGCTTGAGCAGGAGGGCCAGACAAAAGGTTCCCTCCAACCTCAACCTTTTTGGGATTCTGTGTTATCAGAGCCAAGAAAGTTCCTCAAAGCTACTGCTTCTGTAAAGTAGATTTCTAAATGTTATTCAGTAGGTTTTCTGTTAGCAGACTTAAAAGCTGCCGGTGACACTTAGTGCTGAATGCAAAAGAGATCTGCATGGGAAATGCAGGGAAGGACATTGGCTCAGCTTTACCAAGCAGTTCAGTGCTTTATGGGACTTCCTTAGCACATGACAGATCTGATCTTCCTTCAGCTACAGGCTCATACCTCCTACTTACTCATAGCAGAATCAGGAAGGCAGCAGAAATGCAGTTTAAAGCTCCTCCCCTGCAGCACGGAGCTATGGAAAGACAAGGGTCATTGCATGAAAGAAAGGAAGTGCAAGAAATCACTGAGCATTGGTGGCTGGACTCCTGGTTAATGAGAAAGAGATTAAGAAAGAGGTATCATGTTTTGATTTCTGTTTTTAGCCTTCCCTATGCATTGTGCCTAAACAATCATAAGGAATGGATAAGCAGCCCTGGAACTGGAGCCTAGAAATAAAGGCTTTCCCTCAAAGAAAAAAGCTTCTCCAGCTGCCAATTTTCCAAACAAAAGCAAGGCATCCTCTTCTCCTTTTTGAAGAGGAAGGTTAATAAAACAGCTCCAAGAATGAACTTTCATTTAACCCCATACAACCACTCCATACTCCTGGGATTGAGTGCCCAGGACAGTTTCAGATCTGCTGCTGTAGGTACTCAGTCACACCCTCTGTTTCATATTGCAATTCTGGGACTGTCACACTCCTCCCAATGCCTTGCAGGCAGCAGAGGTACCTCATTTGCAGCTACAAGTCCCAAAATGACAACAGCCAACTGAGCATCACAACACTATATCCTGCTGCATATCAGCAAGAAAATTCCAAGGTCAAGGTTCTAATCTTCACAATTTTCCAGCTGCAATACTATCAGACTTAGCTATTCCTTTATGTACACGTAAAAAAAATGATGCAAATAAAACAATTAAGGATTACAGTACTTGAATTGGTTCTCAAATGCAGAAACTTCAAAACCCTCAGAATTTCATGGGACCATTTCTGTATTTTATAAGTTTTTATTGATGTGTGGATTTAAGAATGGTAGTGAGGGACACACCTTCCCCCAAACTACAGCAGCAGTAGTTTCTGTAGCCACATAAACTCAATCTATTTTAACTGTAAATTGTGTATTATTTACTCTGTAATCCACAGCCATTATAAAGCACTTAAGGAATTCTCATCCAGTTATCCCTTATGATCACTGATTTGAATAAACATGACTAACACTATAATTTTGAAGACACCAAATCTTGCCGAGTATGTATCTGACTGGCCTTAGACTATTCATTTTAATGCTTTTTAAAGACTACATAATATTATAGTCAAGTCACAATTTTCAAAGCCCACAAAGACATATAATGCTGTCCACATTATCTCTCTGAGCTGGCCCTATAATCTCCATGTGAGCTCATTTGTGTACAACTGAGTATAACATTAAAGACTTTTTAAAGTCGCACTATAAAAGGAATCAGTCCCTGTTTTATCTGCAAGACTTGTGACTTCTCAATAGAATTCCTGGTAACAAAGATGACTCTGGCTGAGATGTAAAAGATGAGCAAGGAGACTGCAGCTCCTCTCTAGTTTCCAGGGTAATTTGGGGGAAGGAGCTATGGCCTCCCATGTTCTCTCTGTGAAGTATTTTACCTGTGTAATGACAGGTCAGATGCTGAGGTGTTTGTAAAATACAGATTTATTTTTTAAATTATCAAATGTTCTTTGAACAATAGAGAAAATTCAATACAAGGAAGTAACACCTTTTCAGTGAAACTGGGGAGAATAGAAAGCACTGATGCCTCTACATCATGACGCACCTCTAACCTCACTGAACTGTAGAACACATACATATAAACCTCAGCTATAAAAATAGGCAGCAGTAAAAATCCTTATCCTAAATCAAACTCTCTGAGATTGCTGAGTGAAGTATGAGTCTTTCACAGACAAGGACCATGCAGGCTTCTAGGTAAGGCAGGCAAAAGAGAAGTTGATGTCATTAGAAATAAATATATATAGGACTTATTTGACTTACATTCATCATTTTCATTTAAAGATGGATTTGATTGCCTCTGAACCCTCAAGAAGCTTGAAAATAGGATGAAGTTTTTGCTCAGAACCCATTCATAAACGAAATGTTGGCTAAATTAGGAGGCTATGTGGCTGTGAGGCAAGAGAGAAAAGCAGCTCACACGCAGGCTTTGTGAAAGAAATGTGAGAAGAAAAGCTGCCATTATTCTTCCAGCTACTACAGGACATGATGCTTTACCATGGAAAGATACATCTTGCAAAGCTTACACATGCTTTTTTTTCTCCCTTTTTTTTTAAATAAAAATTTTTAATTCAGAGCTACTTTTCTCAGGATCACTGGCCTGATATAAATAAGAATAAGGATTATAAGAAAAATGGATAAAACACCCACAATTTGAGAGCACTCTGCATGTTTAATTCTTGTTCCTCAAACTTACTACTTTCTAATGTTAAGGATGGGAGCATTGATTTTACCACCCTCCTGATGTGGAAGGCATTTTCTGTATCCCTGCACATTGCACTAAACACAGACTATTTGAGTTAAGTGGAACTTTGGCTTTTCCTGCCTCTTTCTTGGTATGCAATCTTAAGCCCAGGTACAGAGATTTGATTTCCTCAAAAATGGGATCATTTCAAGGATTTCCCATTCCTAACACAGATAAAACACAATTGCTTCATAAATCCTGCTAATCTAATTCCTACTTAAAGACAATGGGATTCTCTCCATTGACTCAAATGGGAATTGAAGCAAATCTAGTGAAACTGGTACATCTATTGTCTAGCTCTATTAGGACTAAAATTGCCTTTTAAAATATTGTGGAGTTTTTTGAGACTTTTCTTTCAACTCATCTCACAAATATAAAATTTGATTAAATTTCCTAAACACATTGAGAGCACAGCAGCTTTTGGATTTGGAAGTCAAGGAGAGTGCAGGGAGTGTGCCATTCCTGTCATCTGCTTTGCCATGAATTCTGGTCACCTACGTTTTTTAACAGAAATCTTCATAATAAAGCTCATTGAGGGTGTTCTGGGGGAAAACAAAAGATTCATAATCAGAGGTCTGAATTTGCATAGATACATATACAAATCCAGCCTTTCACTGTATGTAATACAGCCAGTTGTCCTGATGAGAACTGAAATATGGCATTGCTGCAAATAAAAAGAGTCAAATCCATTTCTGAATATGAAGGCACTCCAAATCTACAGCTGGCCCAGGTGAATTACACTGAAGCAGAAGACCCAAGAAATCCTGCTGTGATTCAGAAGAGAGCACACCATGGATTAACTGCTTCTGAAACCACCCAAGGAATGGCCCTCTGTAAGCAATTGTCCTTTGGATTTAAGAACATGGGAAGAGGTGCACAATGATGCATAGAGGAATGAATTTATGCAGCATAAATTATGATATTTGGAAACAGATTGTTGAATAAACACATGTTTTCACTTGCTTGCAATTATGGTATACTTATCTCTATTCACTTGCTTCCTATCCTTAGTGCTCCTACTCTCACCAGTGGGAATGACTGTGCCAGAATGTGATGTGGGCTAGACACTTCTATTTCAATTCTTCACCAAAACCCACACTGCCAATGTCTGGAGAAGATTAAGTCTTGAACAAACTAAATTCTAGCCTTCACCCTCAGACATTATTTTAAAACTTAGCAGTATGATGCACTTTTACATTATTTGGAAATCTAAAAGTCATTTCTGCCAGCTTAAATTTTTAATTTTTCCCCTCTCCCTATGATACAAGCACAGTGAGATATGAAATTTCCATATTCAAGAAGACAAGACAAATTTGTCTAGAATCACTCTATCTTTTCTCAAGAGTAAATAAGATAGACTTAGCTGAAGGATCACAGCTAGATTCATTCAGTCTAATTTCAGATATTTAATTGAAGTGCCTAGCAGAGGTTGCTGGTTGCTCCTAACTCCTACACAGACAGCTGAGAACATCTCAAAGATCATCTTTGAGAGTAATTATATTCCAACTTCGATTTCTTACACTTTCCACCAAGTTGAGAAACTCAGTGAGATTACTATAGTTGTGCTGGTGGAATCCAGACTTTAGGGGAATCCTCTCTTAATAACCTCTATCCCAGCTCTAAAGGCTATGTCCTTGTACAGGCTGAAGAGAGAGTTCTGCCACAAATCACTGACTCACAGCTGGACACTTGTACCCATGCACTGATGTCTAACTGCCACCACTGTAAGTGTGATTTAGGCATTTGTTGCCCAGCTGCTTTGTTAAAGCCATAAAGCTCAAGTCCTTCACTTAAATCCATTTCTGAGTCTGTCATTTATTCTCCTCCCTGTTTTGATCAATAGCTCAGAGCTCTTCAATACCATGCCACTGTATATAAGAGTTTGAAATTATACCCACGTTTTGGCTGTCCAAGTGTAAAATACAAGCTCATATCCAGGAAGCGTAATACTTTCCAAATAATTATTAATATCCCCAGTACATAAAATTTCCTGGATATTCCAAGGTGCGCAGCAGCTTTTTCTGATTTCCCAGTACCCTACACTGCTAAATGCAGTGTATTATCAGAAATTGAAGGTGCTCAAAACCTACACAAGTAAACAGTGCTCAAATTTTGAAAACAAGTGGGGTTTTCATACATAGATTACAGACTTACAAAAAGATAATTTTAGAAATTCTTGCACAAAATGGGTGCAATTTGGGTAGCAGAAGTAGGTTTTTTGCTGCTAGTTGCTCTCTTCCTTTCTACAGATCTTCAAGCCTGAGATCTTCATGCAATTCATTATCCATGTGTGTTATGGCTGTTCTTTTCCAAATGACCTTTAATTTGTGACTCTTTTTTTCATGATTTATTTTAAGATTATCTGGATATGCATTGAGTATATGCTTCATCTACATGAGTTGTAGTTCTCCAAAATATTTTTCTCCTTTAGTCTAAAAAGGTCATATCTTTCTGCAAACTTAGCAAGTGCCTTTGATCCAAGCTTAGCTATATGGGTATCCCTGCAAAACACAGGTATGATCTCTCTGTTTTATCATTTGGTGCATGTAGAGGACGAGTAACAGAAATTGGAAGGAGATGCTTTTCTCCCTCACTCCTTCTCTTTGGTTTCTGTTAGTATAGGACACACCTCCACACTAATTTATTTTAAAGGAAGCCTAAGACTGAGGAGGCACACATGCCTATTAGATTTCATTGTGGCACACTTTAGAGAACTATATCTAGCAAAAAGGAAGGCTCCATTAAAATTTCCTTTTTGAGATTAATGCTAAAAAGCTCTAAAATAAAATAGAAATAATGAGGAACCAATTAAAATTCTTTTTAAATTTTTAATTTTTAATTTTTTCCTAGAATATGTGGCTTATGAAATCATTCTCTGTGTCTGTGTCTCCTCCCTTCCCTCCCATTCAGTAATTTTCCTGCCTCTTGCTTAACTAAAACTAGATTTGACAAAGGGGCAAAGGTCTCTGAAGTATTTTCTTCCCAATAGCCTCATGAAAGCAGTCTATCAAAAAGAAGCTTGAGGCAAAGCCTGAGGTGTGCACTCACATCTTATGAGACACTGGGGAATTGACCCAGAGCCCAGAGCAAGCATCTCTCCTTTAGCGCTCACAAAACTATTTGTTCATCCCTTTTACCCTTGTTTAAATAATTGGTCCAGTTTGCTTAGTAAATATCAAGGCTTCATAGAGCTGCTAAGTTAAAACCCCCAGGGTAAGAGCCAGGCTCTGGTGAACTCTATCAGCATTTTACTATTGACCCTCCTGGGGTCAGGATCTGACCAAAGGCTTTTCTGTCTAAATGGAGAAGGCAGATAAAAAAGGTGAGAGGGCAGATCAATACATCAAATAAATTATTCTCTTCAAATTATTCTTTCAGCTTTAATATATATACACAATGTCACTACAGCTATGCCACGTCTCAGCAAAGAGAAACTCTGTGGTATCAGTGACAAAACTGTCCAAAATCTTAATTTGGCAAGGAAATATTTAAAGGATTTTTTGTCTTCTTTTCACCACATCTTTTCAGCAGTTGTTAAAAACGAAACTGGTGATGCATTTTCAAAGGGTGCCCTCCTTGGTCACTGACACACAGGGACTTGCTTACACAGAGCCAAGGTTGGAGCTACCCCAGGCACACCATTTGTGCCACCCACAAGTCTGGGACCTCAGGTGAGGGGGAACTCCCCTTTACCAACACATCAAATTATCCAACAGCTGCCTGGAACCTCTGCTGTCTGAGCCCACAAGACAGCAGTGTGGCTCCCTGAGGAGAGGTTGCTGCAGTCCTCGATATTCAAAAATCATATTTTCATATTGGCCTATGGAAGTCCTAAAAGTGGCAGCTTCTACTTCTGAAAAAGTACAGCCCCTCTTACTACCTATAGAAAACCTGCTGCACTTCATTCAATGCATATATTATGAACTCCAGCTGGAATATGAGTATTCTACAGATAAATAGGAGAGGGTGGTATCCAAACCTCCTCAATAAATACTTGCATCAATTGCCTACTGCTCCTAGGCAACAATAAGAAAAGTGAGGGAAAGCACAAAGTTTCACTCTACTTTTTATTGATTTTAGCTTTCTCATTCGCTGTGTGTTAAATATCACAACGCAAAATCCATTTTACCAGATGCAAGTGGCAATTACGCTTTTACTTTTCTAGGCTGGAATGGAAAACTGTCTAATTTAGCCATTGTCAGATTTTAAAAATGATTTCTGACTGCAAAACTGACACAATATAAGTGTTTACTGAGTTTGCCTGAAACAAGCTGCATTCGTTTAAGTTCTGATGTTAACTCCTGCTTTCTTGACGACATACACTCCTGTGCCAGCTTGCCCACTTAAGTATTGGGACATTCTGTGTGCAGAAAATAAAGAACAACATGTAAAAAAGCTTCCCTGCCCCTTTCCAGTCCTATAAAGACAGTAGCAAAGGGATATTGCTAGTAATTCAGTCATAATCATTGGATTTAAAAGCAAAAAAGCTAACTCAACAGATCTTGATTCTTGCATCAATGTAAACAGGACAAATGTTGTGCTGAAAACATCAGTGAAAACACTGGAACAGCTCTCTAAATGGAAAGTGACTTATTGAATCTGCATCTTCAGTGTTTTGCAGTCTGTGTATTATGGAATTCTGACAGCATGCACTTGAAAATGTGTATATGAAACTCAATTATTTACATTCATATTTAAATTATTCTGTTACTATAGAAAGGAAGGTGGAGCACTGCCAAGTGCATTCATAAAATAAAGTGAGAAATTAAAGACCTCTATTTGTCCAGGACATTTGAAGAAGGCAGAAAGTGTTAGGTTTACAGTTGAGCTTAATGATCTTATAGGTATTTTCCAACTTAAGTGATTCCAGAATTAGGGACATGGTTTAGTGATAAAATTGGCAGTGTTAGTTTTATGGTTGGATGATGATCTTAAAGGTCTTTTTCAACCTAAATGATTCTATGAATTTATACTAATTGCTCTAAGTGATAAACAAAGCTAATGGCCCATGAATATGAACTTTCATGTAACAGAATTTATGATTTCTAAATAGAAGAGGTGAGTCAATGCATGTGGATTTAGTACTGAAAAGGTGTGAGCAGCCTGTTCTTACACCCTCAATATTTTTCTACTGCTACCACAATTGACAGTGTGCCAACAGGTGCCTACAGTGTGCAGGCACGTTTATGACTGTAAAATAGGAAATCTTGAAGGAAAAACTAGAGGTTTATAGATTGGTATAACAAATGAGGCTAGGTGCTCAGTGGGTACTATCATATCACTGCTGAAAACACATGCTCAGATCATGGCATAGGGCACAGGGTAAAATATGTGTACTCTGTGCTTCTCTGCATGCCCAAATTATCACCAAGCTTTGAACACTGGGTGGGTACACTGAGGAGAGACTGAGACAGCAGGATTGCAGCAGGTCTGAACTGAGGTGCCTTGGCAGAAAAGACTGTTCACATGAGCTGCTAGAGATAGCTCTTATTCCTGCTCTCGGGCAAGGAAAAACTTCCCTTATTTAGGAAGACAGAAGAAAATCATAATGTCTTGAGATCTCACCCTGAAACACATCCCAGAGCCACATGTATGAAAACTCAAAAAATGAAGTGGAGGTTGTCCCCACACCTCTCAAAATCAGCTACCCGTGAACACTTTTCAAGGGACAGTAAATGAGGAACAGGTGGCAAATAAGATTGGAAACAAGCACAATAAGCACTGCTAGTAACCACAGGTCAGTAGGACTGATACCACATGCTGAACTTAAGTTAGAATATCTTTAAGAGCTTTGGTTGTTGTGCTTCTCAGTCTAGAAACACATTAAAAGTGTTTTAAGCATAGTAACTAGTCACTGGGAAGTGACACTTGTTCTGTTGTTGTAAGGAGTATCATTAGAATTTCAGTTTTGTGAGATTAATTTACTTCTTCTGGAATCCTGTGCTTCTGATAAATGCTTTACTGCCAGCTTCTGTTTTCTGCCATAAGGGCCTGAGGACACTTGCTGTAGTCTGGGAACCCCCTACAGAAAGCCTCCATCCCAAGAACATAGAGATAGCTTTACTCAATTTTCCTCCTTGGTTCAGAGAATATTTAAATGCTGACAGTTTGTATTAGTATCATGTCCTATTTATTTACTTGCATTCCTTCTTAGTTCAGAGAAAAAAAAATATTAAAAATGAGTTCTTTTTTCATTTTACAGCAGCCAGGGATCAGAGCTTGCTTTGAGTTGAAATTGCCTTAAGAGCCCTCTTTCTCTCAATGATAGCAGTGCTTGTAACTGCTGGTGACATTTCAGGACTTAAAAGGCACAGAACTGTGGCATGACCTAACAGAGGAGATAAATTATGCTGATTCAGAGCATTATAAAATATTAATATTCCTGCAAAATTTCAGACAATGACCTCCTCTATACACTGGTGAACTCACCAGCTGAAAGGCCAAGAGCTCAAAGCTTTGGTATTTTCTTTCTTTTGACAAAATAAATAACATTTCTGTATTCTACAAAAAAACAAATGAACACAGGAGGAAAAACACTGACACATGCTTCTCATCAAGCAATTTCTGAAAGATATTCTAGGTCTCTTCTATCCAACAACTGATCCCTGCTATGAAAACTCCAGGCCTCTTTCTCTTTAGCAGGACTTTTCCTCAATAACAATAACACCAAAAAAAATCACTTTTAATCGTGCTTGACATAGATTTTTGCATGGAGTTGCTTGTGCAAACCTGAAGAAATAGCTTCTTATTCCCACCCTGGAGTCCTGTGCCCTCACAGTACTGCAGGGGTTTGTTGGCTGCCTGGTCTGTGGCACCTTCTGTGGTCTGGGGCAGCATCTCAGAGTAGAACCTGACCGTGCAGACCCTACACTATCCACAGCAATTTTGGCACTCACCAAATCTTCCAGCCAGCAGCACTCTCTAGAATACTGAAATTGCCTAGGACACTCAGTAGTACTTCAAATTCTTTTTAATTTAATTTTCTGAGCTTTCTGGGCTGTAGAATTTTTTACTTTTAGCTTTCTGATTTAAAATCTCCCCTGAAACAACAGCCTATGAACTTACTTAGTTTCAAATTCATTTCTGTTGGGAAAGAATGATAATTTTTGAAGAGTTTGATGTAAGTCATTTTCCATTTCCTGAAAATTCTTCATTATGATTTTCTTCCTATATTAAATAAATTTTTAATGAACTCCTCCACTTGGTTTTCTCAGTTCTCCTGAGTTCTTTTAATAACTCATCTATCAAATAAAATAGTAGATCACTTCTGGTAATTTCAAAAGACTGCAATATATGTGATCTTTATATTAAACAGTTCATTTGGATATCAGGGTCAACATAACTGAGTTTCATTTCAATACTAAGGGTGACTTAGGTAATTTTCTTATTGACAATGACAAAAAAATGTTCATTTATTCTGAGATTCAAACTGAAGAAAGCAGATATTACTTCAGATGCTGAATTCATCTGAATGTTGATAAAATATGGAATAAGGTGAAGTATACTCAGGAAATGTAATACTTCATAATAATATTTTGATTGTAATATAATGCACAAATTTTGAGATAGATTTATTTCTTTTTCACAGCATCCCCATTTCTGACACATCAGTCTTAAACAACTATGCCCAAAGTTGAAAGGAAAAGCAGAAATGGAAGGGTTGCTTTGCAGAGACTCTGCCAGAAGGAAGCTGTTTCAATGTGAAATGGACTTTGCTGCACAAGAAACTTGTTCCTTTCCAACTCAGAATCATGTAAGAGATAGATTCTTACCACTTAAAGCACAAAGAGAGGTCACTGGTCTCTGGTGGGTTAAAAAGGCAGAAAAGATGTGCCAGCTCCCTCAGCTCTAGTGCATGCATCCCATCAGGGCCCATGAATTTGTGAGTGTCAAATTTGCCTAAATTATCTCTAACCTGATTCTCCTCAACTAAGGAAAATCCTTGCTTTCTTCAGACTTTCTGGGCTCCAGGGTCTGGGGTTCCTGAGTGCTGGCCTTAGCAGTAAAGACAGAAGCAAAGAAGGTTTTCAGTGACTCCACCTTCTCTGGATCCTCCACCAGCAGGGCACCCACCCCATTCTCTAGTGGTCCCACATTTTCCCTAGACTTCCTTTTGCTAATGATGGATTTGAAGGAGCACCTCATGATGTCCTGGACTGTCCTTGCCAGATTTAGTTCCAAATAGACCTTAGCCTTCCTCTTTGATTCCTTGCATACTCTGATCATATTCCTGTATTCTTCCCAAGTGGCCTGCCCCTTCTTCCTCATTCTGTACATGCCTTTCCTCTGACAGAAGCTCTTTGTTCCCCTATCCTGCCTATTTCTTGAGTTTTTTCTCATAGGAATGCACCAATCTTGAGCTTGGAGGAAGTGGATCATGAATATTACCCATCTTTCTTGAGCTCCTCTTGCCTCCAGGTCTCCACTCCATGATACTCTATCAGGCAAATACATGAAGAGACCATGAAGTCCAGCATAGCAAGAATGCATTGATTTTTCTAGGAAGAAAGTAATATTTTAATAGGATGCTTTAATGATATTTTTACAGATTGTCATTAAAATATTTCCTATTCTAGTCATACCCTTCTTCCACTGTTGATGGATTATGTAATTATGCATAAAGCCATTAGATTGGAAAAAAATCTCCAAACTAAGTTTTTAGTCAAAAGACTATTTAAAACTCCATTATGATCAATTTTGCTTTTCTAATAGCATGTAATAAGATTGTAAATTTCAACATTTTTCACAGACAGAAATCCCTGGATTTCAGTATTCCTAAGTATAATAGCAAAGTCTTAATCTCTAAACTCCAGAAGGCAGACTACTTTGCTTCAGTTGACCTATAACAAGTTATTTTCTTTCTGGTCTTCATTCTGCATTACACTGGCCTCAGTGAAATATGCAAAGTGACTATCTTCTGATGAGCCATGATTCTATTTTCAGCGCTGCAGTTATCATTCAAGTCTGTCAAAACCAAATTGCAACACTTTGCAAAACAAGTACAGGAATATAAGCACAATCCTCAGCTGCATATGTCGTGTTGGCACCACTTTCAATCCAGAAGGTATAGACTGGCTGTAAATTTCAAAGTGGTGCAGTATGTCCTGAATCCCATTTGCTGCAGTATGCTCTTCACCAAAACCTTTAGCCTGTAGTTCTGTGCATTTCCTAATGTCTCCTTGGCTGATTTGCAGATCTGACTTGAAACATTGCCTGATGGCCTGGCTGACGCACTGTGGAGCTGAATATTGGGTTGACTTGCCTTTGGACATATGAAAAATCTCTCCAAGCATCCTGCTTTGGGGTATGCATTGCTCCCTTGCCAACTTATTCATAAGACTGTGAAATAGCTTTTTAGCAAAGACAAACCTGCAAGGAGGAGCAGAGTAATGGAGGTCAGATTCTGGCCAGCATTTGATGAATGCTTCCCTGGCAACTATGATTCCATGGCAAAAATCAATCCAGAAATTTTCTCTGCTGCAGTTTTGTTTCTGTACTCTGCAGCTGAAAAATTCATTACAGATTGGCTTTTTATAACCAGTCATTTTAGGCAACTTTGCTTTCCTTGGAAAACCAAAAGTATACATAAAGAAGAGTGATTATGTTCAGTTTAGGCGTCCTATGACCTTTTACATTCTTAGAAGTGTGCTTCTAAATAACCACAGTAAGGGTGGTAGAAAAGATGAGCTGCTTCATCTGAAATGCATTTGCTTTAATTCTTCCTCATGAAGCTCTCTGTTTTCTGTGCCTTTTGACACAAGTTCTGGTATTTCTCCCTTAAAATGGTATTCCAGACTGATAGTACCAGCTGTCCACCTTTTGTCCCCCCTGCTGACTTTGGTGTGACAGATGGTGCAAACAGCCTGGCACAAAGCTGTTGGATCAATATAAGGGACAAAATACCTGCCAGATTGCTGATGACTAAGATGTTACATACTCTGGCACCATTGGACAGCTTAGCAAAAATGGCACTAGCCTGAAGGGGAAATAACCAAGACTCATTTTATTTTTTCGGGTTTTTTTTCAGGATAACTGTTATTTTGAATTCTGGGGGGAAAACACTTCTAAAACCTCCTAGAATTTTCACTTCGCTACCACAGAATCACTGTAAGACAAAGCCTCCAGTCCTTCTGTTTTATTATAGCTGGATAAGTTGTTATTGCCTCTTGTCAGCCCCACTTCCAGATCTCAGCTACACGTTCAGACCTTCCAAGAGTTCAATGACTATTTTGTGGAGTAACTGTCCTCTCTAAGTATGGCCTTGAATAATTTTATTTTTACTCTGAGTATTGAAGCAGAAGCCTTGCTTTTGGAGTCATCCAAGCACTGGAGGACTCCAAAGAAGTGGTGAGTGCTTGGAGCATGTTTGCCTTGTTTGGCTTGCACAGGGTTTTGTGCATGTTCAGCAGTGCAGATGGCAATGCCCAAGTTGGCAGACAGGACCTAGTCTGTTCTTGACAGCCCTCCAGGCTCTTGGTCACAGTTTGGTAGCTGCATCTTCAAAGTTTGCACAACTGACATAAAGAGACACCAAGCAAAAATCAAGAGTCCCAGGTTTTGTGTGTGACTGAAAGCATATGAAAAACAGAAACGTGTTTAATGATGCATTTTCAGTTATAAAGAGCAAAGGAAATGGCACAGACTTGCTGGAGGCACAGGGATGGGGAGGGGAAGGAACAAGAGTCATCAGCAACTGAAAGCAAGCTGTGAAAGTGCACGTGGCACGTTCTCATCCAGCCTGCCTGCACTTGCCTGTCGCTGCCTGTAAAGTTCACCTGACACAGGTCAAAGACAGATTAAAGTGCTTTGGCAACCCACGGCATCAGACCTACAGGAAACCCTCAGTATTTCATAAGGCATTCATAAGTATTTCACTCTCTGGGGAGTAAACCAAAGATTCCTTTGGAATCCTGAAATCCTGGAATGAGCACTTTCTTCACTGGTTTTAGCAACAGACGAAAATAAGAATCACAGTTAATTACTAGAAGATTAATTTCCTTGATTACCTCCCATATATCCTCAATGAAGTGTTTAGGAATGTCCCAGGTTGTTAAGAAAATCCTGGGGAGGGAGGGAGGGAGGGAAGGAAGGAAGGAAGGAAGGAAGGAAGGAAGGAAGGAAGGAAGGAAGGAAGGAAGGAAGGAAGGAAGGAAGGAAGGAAGGAAGGAAGGAAGGAAGGAAGGGAAGGAAGGAAGGAAGGAAGGAAGGAAGGAAGGAAGGAAGGAAGGAAGGAAGGAAGGAAGGAAGGAAGGAAGGAAGGAAGGAAGGAAGGAAGGAAGGAAGGAAGGAAGGAAGGAAGGAAGGAAGGAAGGAAGGAAGGAAGGAAGGAAGGAAGGAAGGAAGGCATAAGAACACAGGTGGAAATAAAACCAGCATGAGAAGAAAGCAAGAAGAAATAGACAGCAAAGAATATTGAGAAAAGTAAAAGAGGATAAAATCTGGATAAAAGTAACAAGGGCAATGGAGTAACCAAGATGGGGATTAGGTGTCCTATTCCCCTTGAAAATCCCTACACCAGAAATCTATTAGAGCATCTAGACACTCTGATCTGGTCTCTGATCCAAATGCAATCCCATTTATAACTAGTCTGAGACATCTGTATTTTATTTTCAAACAAAATAACAAAATTATTTCTTTTATCTTTTTTGTTTTCTTTTATTACATTACTATGTAAGAAATGTTACAGGGTAACTCACATCTTCATCAGCATTCTTTGTCACTCAAAAATAAATTGTGTTAATGTTGAAAGTAATATATGTAAGGCATAAAGAGGAGATCTGAAAGGGGAAGATTAAGTTTTTCTGGCATTACTCTCAATGGTGTCTTGATTACATTTCTGTTCTGAGCTATTCCTTAAGTTGAACTAGACAGTCAAAAATTTTTTTATCCCAAATAAAGAAGTCTTAGTTTCCAGAATCATCACCACACAAGCCCTGTCAGGATGTTCAAAGAGTTCCTTTCTCAAGAAGGTGTGCATTGCAGGAGCTCAGCTGCCTCACTTGCACCCCATCCACAGAAGTCTCCTGTGCAGATGCATCTCAGAGGAGCAGCAAAGTGAACCTTCACATCAGCAGGGTTGAGGGTTCCCACCGTGCTGCATGCCACTCTTTGGGGATGGATTTGGCCCAAACCTCATGGGTTATGCAGGCTGGGAGGTGCAGCCAACAGTTTCCCAACCATCTCATTGCCCAGCATCTTTTCATGCAATCACAAGAATGGTTTGGGTTGGAAGGCACCTTAAAGATCATCCAGTTCCAGCACCCCTGTCACGGGCAGGGACACCTTCCACTGCTCAGAGCCCTTCCAAGCTGGCCTTGAACATTTCCAGGGATGAAGCATCCACAGTTTCCCTGGGCAAACTGTTCCTGCACCTCACTGCTCTCACAGTGAGTCTGTCTTGGTGCCAGCTGCCCTTGGCTCTGCCAGACACAGGGAAAGCTCCTGGCAGCTTCTCACTGTAGGCATTCCTGTAGCACCCCCACTACCAAAACCCTGCTGCTCCACAAACCCAACACACCCCTATCTTTCTACAGGGAGGAAAGAAATTTTGCACACAAAGCTTTCTTATATCTAAAATTTTCTCTTGGCTAAAAGAAAAAGTTTGTCTTCTCATCCCTTTCTTGCAATAGGATTTAAAAATACTTTTTTTTCCCTGTAATTATTTTTATGTCAAAATATTGCAGCAGAAACATCACTTTGTATCTGTGACTACGTGCTGCCTTCTATGATAAAAAAAGAAATTTAAAAGCCCACTGAGAGAGGGTATATTCTTCACACTTTTACACTTGAGCATTTTTACTTTTATCTCTTTTGCTTCACAAAATGTATACATTCTAGTACCAAAAATAAAAGAAAAAAAAAAAAATCTACATAAGATATTAAGAAAAAAATAGCCTAAACCTGAGTTACTGGTATTTCATTTTGAGGGAAATTTTGGAAGTGTCTTTTTTCTGTTTACATATTTAAAATTTAAAAGCTTACCTGAAAGTTAGTTTTCACTTTCCCAAAGATTTTTCTTTTAAATACATACATTTTAAAAATAAATACTTTTAAAAAGTATTGCCTCCAGAAAAATGAATGGGTTTTAAAACCAACTGTTATTATTTTTCCAATCATTGTTTATCATTATGTTGGTTTTTTTTCTGTTAACTTAATCCTTTAGCTGGGATTTCTGATTGAAGAGAATCTTAGCATTAAATCAGAATTAGGTAAATTGCCTAAACTCATGTTTACATCAAAAAATTGAAAGTCTTTCAGCCTGAATATTATTTGAAAGAATAACTATATTTCTTTCCTTAAATTCCATTTTTTTAATTTATTGCCATGACTGATGAGTTGCCTTATCTTTTTTTTTTTTTTTTTTAAGATTTTATATTCTCTACATCAGGAACTAGAATCTATAAACAGATATGATATAACAATTTCAAGGTTTCAGGAAATCACAGCTCTTCAAAAATGTTATATAAGTACTAATTCAAAATTAAATTTCATTGAAATTAAATTTCATTTTAATTTAAAAATACCTGCAGGTAATAAAATGCATGAAAGATTTTTTTCATGGAGAACACCCATTCCTTCATTTCAAAATGGAATTTCCTCACATCTCTTGAATGCCCACACAGAAACGAGGAGAGACAGAAGACTCCTAAACCATGGATTTCTGCTGGAACTGGACTTCCCTGCTGTGGGACAGCCAGCTCTGTCATCCCTGCTGAGACAGATGCACGTTGCTCTGTGGCTGTGGATGCCCTGCCCGCAGTAATTACAGACCACAAAGGCTTCTGTCCTTGTTTCTAGGGAAGCTTTTAAAAAACAAGCCATTTCCAAGGAACATGCTGACTAAAAAGTGGGATATTCCCAGTAAAAAAAAAAAAAATATAAAATAGCTTTTATATTAAAGATATGCTGACAGCTTTAACTGCAGATCCATCTATGCTATTTTTGAGGAAACAGTTTCCTATAGGAATAAGCTAGAAGTTTGAGAGCAGAAAAAAAGCTACAACCTCACCCATCTTCTGCTTGTTCCCTTGCTGCAAGATCATGCAAATCACAGATCAGCAGCACAGGCAGAGCCTGTTGTTGAACACAAGCATGAAATCAGCTTTTTCATGCAGGGCACGTAGACTTCCACCAGCCCAATCCCACCACTTCTCAGAACCGTCATTTGTCACATGCAAGGAAATCTTCTGGATACATTTATGATTTCTCTTGGCCACATGCAAGCTCATGGAGCTCCAAACCATGGATAGCATTGTACAGCAACACCATACACAAAAACACCCAGCCTTCCAGTGTGGTGTATATGTACATACTCACTCTCATCTAAAATATTACACACATTTTCCATCTTGTGGCAGGGATAAAGTGAATTCATCCACCTGGAGTAAAGCAAGAGCAAAATTATGTCCTCCTACAATATCTAATGTAAATACATTGCAGTCATCATAAATATGTGAGAGGTGTTTTAAGCATGAGAGCACTCTGCTTTAAACCAAATATGTTATTTGAGGAGGCTAATTAAAAACTTACTTTTGCAGACAGATATATGCAGGACATCTAGCTGTTTTTTCATTTCAAATGAATAAAAATGCACTGAAATCTCCCTATAAAATGTATATAGTGCAGTGGCAGAGGTGCACATTTTAACTGCTTAAATAAATAACAACTCCAAGTTTGTTGCTCCTACTTAAGATTTGAAATTGTCTGTTTTGTCCCAGGTGGGTCAGCTGGCTTAATTAAAGGTACTGCTTTGTTCATTTGCTTGACAATGACAATTACTGTTATTAGAAAGATCGTGCTGCCCGTTGGTTTCCAGACAACTTTCAGAGATCAACAAATTTCCAATCAAGTCATGCATATAGGTATGAGAAGACAGCTCTTGAAAGCCAAATAATTCTACAGCAAAAGACACTTATGCTTCTTCCCTCTCCTCTCAAGGTAATACACTGTGTACATTCTTAATCTTTCTGCTTCTCTTGCTAGTTAACAATGACCTGCTCTCTCTGTGCATAAAGATTAAAACTTGAATTAAAACATTACTTGAATTACTCACTATGGATTTGCTGCCCCTGGACTTGACCCACTCCTCCAGCAAAAAAATACTTACAGTGAAAAAAAAATATCAAGCTGGGACAGGGCTTCCCATTTGGTCCCTAATACTGTCTGGGAACATAATGACTCAATTCATTTTGGCCTCCGATTAATGGAGCAAGCTCAAGTACTATAAGAAGCACTTTAATTCCCTCTGATGTTTTCATTATGAATTCCTTTGTGGCAGAACTCATTTGCAATAATGCATATGTAATTTTGGAAACCAAAAGGAAATCCTGTAGCCTTCAGGACATTATTAACCTGTAGAAATGCTGAGGCACATGTAAAACTCAAATATGCTAGCACCAGCAACCTCTCGAAACATTTTAAGAATAAAATTGATAAGTAAAGCTGCATCTCACTACTGGGAAGTTAAAATGGCTGAATTAATAATGGTTAAAACCCTAATGGTATTAGTCACACTTAAGCTGTCTACTCAGATCATTTCTAAGGATTCAAAGATATACACTGGCATGTTTAAAAATGTTCAGTAAGTTTACTATCTAAAGATATTTGAAACTGAATCATCTGTAACAGTAATAAGCTTCCCCTTTCTCTCTTTTTTTTTCTGCATGGTACATTATGTTTCTTTTTTAAACAGTGTTTGTCATCCACAGATATAAGACCTGATTTTTTCTACAAAGCAAAAAATCAGTTGTATTTGACTTATGCTTCTTTTAATAACAATACACTGCTGTATTTTGAAGCCAATGTTGTCTTATTTCATGCAGTGAGTCCAAGATTATTGTCTCTGGTAGTTTACAGAGTTATATAAAATAATCAGTGTCAGATTTCACTTTGAGGTGGTGGCATAATTCTGGATTTGATATCTCTACTCCAACAGGGTAAAATATTTTTTTGTATACTACTTACAGTAAATGTAATCAGGAGCTGGTTAGGAAGTGAAGGAAACCTCCCTGTCTAACCATTTGGGAGGGCACCAGAGTTTTAACTGCTGGGTCTGGGGTCCCTTCACAATAGGCAGCTCCTGCAGCTGGCAGGTTCCTTGCTTGGCCCCCAGCTCACCCCACTCTGACACTCAGACAAGCTTTCCTGGCCCCTCTGCCCTGGGATTCCCACAGCAGAGTCTCAGATCTCTGTCTCCTTGAAGTGATTTTATCATGGTGCAGCAATAGAACAGCTTGAGCTGGCTGTCTCCAGGGAGGGACCTTGGACTTTTCACCCTCACAGTCTAAGCACAGGGTAGTCTGGGATTTCCAGATTTCTGGGATTTGGCTCCTGCTGTGTCCCTGGTCACCTGGCTGGTGCCACAGGTCCCTGTGTCATTTGTTGGCACCAGGTCATGGTCTCTCACCCACCAGCCAGAGCTCTACCTGCAGCTCCCACTGAGCCACCTGCACTAAGGCATTCTTCAACATTCCACTAAACAGTGGCTGAAACCCCCATCCATTGTGTGAGAAAAAGTAGGGACAAGAAGCATCACTAAGAAGTATTTTATTCTGCTTTTGTCAACTTTTTTTTATTGCAGTAAAAATCAATGCATATCCCATTTGTTGTTTTGAATCCACAGGTTTGTATGGAGAAAGATATCAATTATCCCTTGATGGAACCCAGAATAGGAACAGAAGAATGTTCTGGTTCAGAGTAAGAATCAACCCAGCTGGAGGAGATAACTAGGAAGATGTAAAATCAAAGAAAATATTTAACATTCCCCAGATAAAGTTCACAACCCTAAAGGGCTGTCCTCAAGCACAGACAGAGTGAAGAAAGGTAGGAAAATTATTAGGAGCTACAAAACTATGCAAGGGTATTCTACAAAGCTGTGAATATATGAAAAACACATAAACAGCAAAAATGTTTAGGCATCATTAATAGTTTTGTTTCTTCCTGTATTTTTATTGAACAAATTTATCTTTCTCTTCCCACTTTATGCCATTCATAATTTTGCAGTTGTCTTTCACATCCTAAGTCATCTCTTCCATAGTGAGAAGTCCTAGCCAGCTCAATTATTCCTTATATGAGAGACCACATATTTTATTGTGCTTGTCACCCTTCTCAGAACCTGCACCAGTTCTAACACATCTTTTCTGAGATGAGGGGATTAGAGTGTGCATGATATCCAGAATGAAGGCAAATACAAATGTGTACAGGGCAAAATTCACCTTTGGTGTCCTATCTCCAAATGTACTAGAAGTTTGAACTGAATATGCATTATTCCCCTGAGACACAAATGTGACATAATCTAGTCTTCACCTGTTATCATTTACTCCTGACAATATTTAGCTGTCAGGCACAAGATTTGAACAGGTTTACAGTTTGTTTTGTATAACTGTAAATACTACTCTTACTAATAGTAAACATCTAATGTCATTGAAATATTTTTGATTTCTTGACAATAAGACTGTCCTGCAGGATGCTCAGATTGACTTCTGAACTCTGCTGATATGATAAAAATTAATTAATATAGTGACATTCCTGGTTTCTGCACCAGCTCCTTGGGTTCTTTGAATAAACTAAACTGGTACTAAATTTCTAAATTCACCTATAATGTTAGTCACTGTTAAATCAATTTTATTTGGTGCTGTACTATTTTTTAAAAAAGAGTTCAAAATCCTTTATAGAAGGTCAGCATTGGGTATGAAACCACACTGAAATGAAAATATTAGAACAGTAGGGCTAGGAATACGAAGATCAAGGAGCAGAGTCTCATTAAAATAATTGTATCCTTTTTATTTCTGAAGTACTAGCTGTTTCAAGGACTGGTTGATGAAAAACAAACAAGACTTAACCTCCAGTCTCATGCTATGATTACTCATTATCTCTACAAAGATGTGATATAGTTCTGTCTAAAATGCCGGAGTTCTAGTTCACATATGTGTGAATTGACACAGGCAGGTGGCCAGAACAAGCCCAAAAACTGGGCTGCAAGGAAAAGAATAAATTTGTTTCATTCCCTCGCTGACTGGAGGATCCCAGAGCAGCAGAGGGGCAGCAGAGACACTCCAGAGGGAGAGCCAGCACTGCAAGGCTCAGTCCAGCCCTGGCAGGCGTTCATCATTTCCCCAGCTGTGGGACCCCCCTGTGCATTTCTGACCTCTGAGCTTGGGCTCTCTCCCAACACAGGGAGCTCAGGCATGTCCATGAGGGCCTTCAAGTCTCTGTAAACACCCACCTTACCTCCACACAGAGATTCTACTTCTCAAAACAGACAAAGGATAAATACCTGTAGGCATTTCCACACCCAAGTGGGTTTCCATCTGTGATATTCTCCAAGCCTTGGTATTCCCAGCAGCAAGGTCAGTCGAGCAATTCTGCCACCCTCTTCTCTGTTCTTCAGCTTTTAACCTATTTCCTCCCAACATAAAACTTCACTTTTCTCAAAAGCCAGTTTAATTCTGACATCCACATGAAACAGAAACCTTCCCAACCTTCCTGTGAGGTGCAAGACCTCCTGGCTCTCAGCTGAGTCACGCTCAAAACCCGCAGGCCCTGGTGGCAGTCCTGGCATCCATCTCAAGCACTGGCAGGTCACCCACCCTGTGTCTGCAGGCAGTGCTGGGAAGCCCTGCAGGGCCCAGGTACTTTGGGTGACTCATGCCTAAGACCTCAGGCCAAGCAAGTGAGAAATAAGAATGTGTTCTGCACACATGGCCAGCTCTGGCAGCACACCTCGAGCCTCTGGCCTTCTGAACCCATCACAGGAGCCCAATGCTCAAAAACCCACCTGCTGCTGGAACAGCACCGTGGTGCCTCCTGGAGGCACAGATTGTGGCCATAGCAGTAAATGAGCCTGCCAGTGCTGCAGGGGCACAAATGTGTGCACTGATAGACTTTGGAGACATTCATGGCAGGCTTTCAACTCTAACTGGCACTTCCCCAAACATTCTCCTCAGGAAAATGCAACAGCCAGTACAAGGTAAATACAGTTCCTGAAAGGTTCAGTTATCTCTTCAGGATGAGGTAATAAATAATCTGAGTTTGCCTTAATGCCATAAAAGGCTTCTGGATTTGCTTAATTTACAAGACAGTCATGGCAAACTGGATCCTCAGACCTTGTCCCGGATTTGTTGAGGGTCACCGAACCCATGATGCTTCAAAAGAAATATTTCAGGCCATTGACACTAATGCTTTCTGCTGAAGGCTGGGTTTGTCACAGTGATTCAGAAAAAAATTATTCTAATTTTTAAGTGGGAAAACTGAAATTTATCTCACTTCTAAACCTGAAATTTATCTTAATTTTGACTGAAGGTATCACTGATAATGATGTAGTTCAGTCTCTAGAGTTCACTCAAACCTTGGTCTTGTCCAAGATAGTCAGTAAAAGTGTCAGTCAACAGACAAATGTTCACCAGGAATGGAAACAAATTGCTGAATCATTTAGGATTGCTTATTAAAACCATAATTTTCTATCACAATTGAACCTAGGTAAACTGAAACTAGTACCTAAGACAAGTCTACTTTGTTTTAATTTACTCCAATCATTTCAAGCATCAGTTTGAAACTGTTTTTTTTAACATTCTTTTCCATGCACTGAAATTTTCATCTAGCTTTGACCATACCAGTAAATCATCTCAATATCTACTTATTCTGATGTTTATTCAGGTTTAGTTCTATATCAATTAGTTCAGTCTTCAGGGATGTTGGTCTGAGACTAAATTCAGCTTTTTAAAGGTCAATGAACAGCCACTCTACAAGTTATTTATACAGAATATTCACAGGAAATTAATTGCATAAAGGCATGCACTTTTAGTAAATAATCCATTTTATACTGCTTTAAGAAATGCATGATTGGCATGAATATGTCTCTTGGCATATTAATCTGTTTTATAAATAGTGGAAATCATAATTACTGGAGGTAAAATGGCCATAATACAGATGGAGAAAATATGCTAAATAGAAAACTATTCTCTGTGAGTGAAATTTAATTATTCCCAAGAAGTCTCAACCCTGACATTGTAGAAATCACGCAATCCCTTTTGAATCCAACTAAAAATTGTAAATTCATTACTTTTCCCTTCCAATGGTAAAATTATTTTTATCCAACACTTCAGCTTAGTTCCATCTTTGTGCATCAATTTCCTTAATCTTTGGTTTGTCACTGAATATCTATTAGGGAGAAAGGGAAAGCCTTTTAATTTGAAGCAGCACTGTGTGACTTTCTGCCACTAGCCTGCTTCCCCAGAGAATAATGCTCAAGAGGGAAAGGGTTAAGAGGTCTTTGGAAGCACTTGACAGCATGCAGAAGGAAGGATGAGAAAGCTGGTGTTATACAGCAACTGTGAGAGAATTAGGGGAAGAGATGATAATGGATGAGGACAGAAGGAGATTGTCAGGCCAAAGGCAAAAGAGGAAGAAAAATACCTTGTCTGGGTAGTACCACCTTCATCAGGGCATTTGACCTGTTCTTCCTTCCAAGCACTAGGAAATAGTTTAACTGAAAATTTTCAATACTACAGAAAATGCATTTAGGCAGAGATGATGATCACAAAAAGCATTCCCCAGTTACTCTCCTCCCCTGTTACACACAGCTATGTTCCCCTAAACCCTTCTCTCCACTCACATTGAGAGCAAAGGTTGCTCACACTGCTCACTGCTTCCAGGTTTCTGGGACCTGCAGGTAAAGAGCTCTTCCATGTGCAATCCTGCATTTGCAGCTCTCTTACACAGAGCATGACAGAACAGCCCCTCTCTGCTGAGCAGACCTACAGCAAGCTCAGCACCATGCCCTACATGGGAGCATAAGCTCTTGCTCTTCCAGAACAATTCCAACCAGGATATCCAAAAGCCAGGCTATCCTAATGGAAATTAGACATGCTTTAAGAGGTCACTTCTAGGCAGCTTTCAGATGTTGATGGATACATTCATAATGAAGAGCTTGCCTAGCAAGGAACAACAGATAAACTATTGGTATTTGTGACTTCAAAGGTACACAGCACTCCGATTTCTTGCAGTACATGTTAGAGCTCACTGTGTCATTGTGGCATTTTTATGCATACCTGATTCTAATAAGTGACAATTGTTGCTAGTGTAAGAGGTTTTCACAGGATTATATGCAAAAATAAAACATAAAATAGGAGCCTTAGCTCCTTGACTTCATCCTTTCCTGACAGGGTTGAGATTTCTTTTTTCTTATTGTGTGAGCTCAGCAGATTCAGCCTAAGCACAGCTCATCAGCTTTCTATTTCTGCTGTCACTGGGTAAGCATATGTCACAATTCACTGAACACCTCAAAGTCATTTACCAGCCCCTTCTTAAATCAGTCCTGTAACAGGATTTTCACAGGTGATGCAAAATTCATGCTGGCAACTTCAGGTTATTAAGCTGCCCAAAGGTTCTGCCCTGGGCCAGGACAAAGGGTATCCATGTTTTGCCCCTTGTGTAATTATTCACACATGATAGTCCCAGAGCCATAATGTTGAAAGAAAAAGGAGCTCTCTGTTGCTTCTGTAGGAGGAAAGCATTGCACTCCAGAAGGCATTGTCCATGGGAATTGCAGAATTGCCTTAGGGATCCCTCTGAAGTTTACAGAGCACTCTCACACACTGACACTCGTGCCACCCTGGGGTGTCAGACACTGCCCTCCCCTGCTTGCAGTCCCTATGGGTGCTGCCAGGATACTGGGTCTGAGCCAAAATGCTTGGCCCTGAGCAGCCTACTTCTTGTCAAGAGCATCACTGAATGAGACACAGCTAACTTGGGGCTGCCTCCTTTGTGGCCAGACAGGAAATACTGAACTGAGTTTGTGACTAAAAAGGTAAAACCCAGTGAAAGGGGTCAATTCAGCATGGAAAGAAACTTCCTCAGTCTGAGAAAGGGGCTCAGCTGCTGAAAGACAGGAGTGGTATTTAGGCAGCAGTTCTCCAAAAAGAGTGATGAGTTTGTGGGCCTACAAGGTGAACTCTTCTTCAGTTGAAATCACAGAAAAAGGAGTTTTCTCCAAAGGCAAGAAAGATGATAATCATCCATGTCCATCTCAATTTCGGGAATTTTAACAGTTAAGCAGATTTAGCAAAATTCATAAACCCCAATTCCTAAAATGCCATATAAACCATAAATGAGAGAACTTTCTGTCAGAGCTTCACAACCCATGAAATAGAACCTTTGGGCAAGATGGCAACAGTTTCTGCCACAAAGTATGGTCTGTCCATAGCCTGAGAATACATGGGAGTAAACTCAGTCTTAAAACACTAAAGAAGGAGAGATATGGATCAGGAAAGAAAGGACAGAAGTTGATTTAACAGTTGGCCTTGACATAAACCTTCCCCTGACTGGTCCTTGGGCAATCAGGATTAATTCAGGAATTCAGGAAGTGTTGTGACTTCATTCTCTTAGACATGTGCAGACTCTATGGCAGAACATTTAAATAATTGAGAGCAAAGGACACTTTTCCAAACATATTTTTTGATCAGTTTGTTTAACTGTTAAAAAATATGTTCTCTGTTTTACATTCGAGGGCTTCCATAGGGGGCTGTGGTAATGAAGAAATCCTGGGAAGTAAGTAGATCACATAATTGTTTCTTCCCTAAAACATGGTCCTGAGTCAGACACTAGCATAAGTCTCTAATAAAATACCATCTTTATTTCCTAAATCTTTATTTCCAAACTGAACTTAGTCGAGTTACTGCTGCTGAAGCTGTAACACACTGCTGTACAAACTTTGACACATTTTATGCTTAAGTTTGTCTTTCATTTCAAAATGCCTAGGTCATCTTTGCACACAAACAGGCTAACTATATGGCAAATACATAGAAGAAATTATTCAATTTAAATTTTAAGGGAATAATGTATGTGATATTATTACATAGGCTTGATTTTGTTGTGTGGATGAGTAAAGTGCAAAACCATAGATATTCTCTGGTTTTATAAATAGTTTTTTCTTTGATGCTGCTATGAAATCCTAATGCTGCTGACTTCAGTACTATAGCAGTTATTCATATCATCATACCAATAAACACTGAGCAAGCTTGGTCCTGAAATGCACTCCTCAAAGACATGAAACACATAAAGCAATCAGGTGCACATGATCAAGCAGGTGTTTAGTATGGACTTCAATCTCTAGATGCAAGAAGCCTTTGATCTGTGTATCAAAGCACAGTGGTAATGAGTGTGCTCACTGAACTATACCTTGGTACTTCAGGTACTGAATGTTGAAGCGATTAAACAGAACTCCAGCAATACCACTAATTAGCAAATTGCTGTCTCAGAGTCTCAGCATTTAACTCTATTTTATCTTAGTTTGAGAGCATCACCAAGTCTGCTCTTGTACACTGTAAGTTATACTCATGGTCCATCCTGACACACTAATGGTTGATGTACTGCTTAGACATGGTTTGAAAATTAAACAACTCCCTGTTGCACTATAGCTAACATGAGCAAGGACCACTGATAAGTCTGTGGGTGCTCAATAGTGCTGACAAAACAGGTCAGAAGTGTGTTTTCATGGCTCTCAGTCCCATGCTTCACCGCATCTGTATGGTTTATCAGAGCTGCATGCCTGTCAGAGATGCTGCAAAAGAGAGCGAACAAATTAGGGACAAAACATGAGATGTAACTGTCACTGGGCTTGAAAATAAAATCCCTATTCTTGCTTCATTGTAATTCTGTCTCTCATTCCAGTGGAAAGTTAATTTTACACCTTATGCTTACTTATGCAAAAGATGATTTGGCAAAGTACTGCTGAATTCTGCAGAGATGTTGATAATTTGCCTGAAAAGAAACAATGTTGTTTTCTCAATGAGGCTTGTTTAGAGGGGTATAAATATAAAATTATTATTGGTAAGATTTACTTGTGTAAGCACTAAGAATTGGTTTGACTTGCAAAAACAATCAAACTGGTGTAGCATTCTTGACTTTAAGCTAAGACTCATCTTTTGTCCTTCATGGGCATGTTCTTCACTTACCCAATGCTAGACTAATCTACCATTCTGCTATTCCATTCCAAAAATAAAGAGCATTCCTTTGGTATTAATATTTTTTATTTCCTCAATATTTGTCTTTGCTTCTTCAATATTAATATAGTTTCATTGTTTTTTAAGGTCAGAATGATTGTTCTGATGCATACAGAACAATCTTTATGTTACATTTTCCAGCTTAATGTCATAAGCATTTAGAAGTTGCACGTTCATCAGAAAGTGTCAGTGTGCCTCTACCACTGTTTCTGTATATCTAAAATGTTACTCTGGACTTCCTTAGCTTTGCTGCCTGAAGCTGGACTGATACAATTCCCTATCACTGAAAAGTCCCAGAGTGTTAACAATTTTAAAGGCAGCAGTATGTCAAATGTGAGCCTCAGGATCTTTAACACAAAAAAAGTATAGGAAACATTTCCCACGTACTTCTCTGTGAACCTAGCTTGCTCTTTTTAGTTTGTGCTGATGAAGGTTATTTCTGTAAGAAGAGTATGCTGTAACTAGTGAAGATTTGTAGCTACAGTGCTGTTTTCTAGATTTCAAAAGATTTGAAATAAGAGGGTTTCTGCCTCCCACATTTGAAATCTATGCTCAGTGAAACTGGCTGAGGTGTAGAAATCAGCAAAATAGAAATTTGTTACTGAATAGATAACAAGTGTCAGCTATCTCCAACAAGGAGAAAAAAGAATTGCCTCTAATGTAAAACCTTAGTCCTGAAACAGAGCAAGAATGAAAGGGGTTTGGACGGTTTTCTGCCATTTCCTAACACAGAACCCTGCACACTGCATGCATTCCATATGGAGATCCTCTGCTGGAAGTCAGCCAGGGACAATAACTTCACCAGACAAATAGCTGTCTCCATCCAAAGAATAATGGCTGCACTGCTTCTAGAAGTGTATGCATCCTGCATGTCCCAGAATGGCTTCTTAATATGATTCCTATGTGCTCCTATTTCCAATACTGAAAATTAACCAGGGTATTTGGAAATAGTGCTACTAAGCATGAAATTTTAAAGGTGACTTTGTAAAGCCTAAATCTGTTGAATTTCCATTTCAGAAAAGCAAGAGGGCAATTAACTTTCATGACAGAATTGTAGTTGAGCAAGACTAATAGTGACAAGAAAAAAAAAATAAAATCACAAAGATGCTAACACAAAGTACTTATTCTCTGGATAAAAGTTTTCTTTTGAAATTTTACAACTAGGAATCAAAGGTTCCTTTGGGTTCTTTTGAGCAATTAGTTTCTTAACAGAGGAATTTATTAACCATGAACAAACAAGATTAAGTACTTTAAGTGAGATTTTTTAGGGGGAAAAAAGAATATAGCTTCTTGCAAGACGTTTTCCACACATTCCACACAAATTATTTCCTTCTGAAAAGAAATCATTAAAAAATTAGTAGCAGATAACACCTTTCTCAGGGACAGTTCAGACACCTGCACTATAAATACAGAAAAGCATACAAGTATTAAGTTCCTCAAAGAAGACAAATTCTTCCACAGAGTTTCATCATTCTGACTGACTGCAGGGCTAGGGCAGAAGTAGCACATTACAAACACATTATTCAGGTAAAATCTTGACCCAATTCAAAAATCTTTCATTGTCTCCATTTAGACTACAATTTCACATTGGAGTGGTTATATTTTATACTGTACTACACAGTTCAGAACATGCTACTCATAATCAGCTCAAGGACTGCACAAAATTTCTATTTATGTAGAAATCATAATGATGTTCTACAACTCGTGGGATAAGATCATCCCAGTTGTGAGGTAAAGAAAATTAAAGAAGTAGATATATATCATTTATTCTTTAAGGAGATGCCTGTATTTAAATAAATAAATAAATAAATAAATGTGCATTTCAGGCAATTGATAGTTAAACAAAGAATATAAGAAAACATTTCAATAAGGAGGATTTCTGCTTAGTGTGCCTCTCATTTCTTTGCTTTCTAGTCAGACTTCTAAGGAAGTAATGGTATACCCATAAATGATATAAAATAATAAACATTCTATATATTATAAAAGAGATATTTCATTGTTTCAGGTGCCTACTCCAAACAAATCTCAGCTGCAAAAAAAACCATTTTGAAATTGATTTACTGAGCTCATTTTTAAAGTTGCATTAAAAATAACTGCTTATCATCTGGATAGTGCAGCTCTAATAACAGCATATTTAAGTGTGGAACATCCAATATTCATGTCCAGTGAAATCACAGAATCACAATTAACTAGGTTGGATAAGACCTTGGAGATCATTGAGTCCAACCTATGATCTAACACCACCTCATCAACTAAACCATGGCATTAAATGATTAGAAATGAAGAGATTGTGGAAAAAATCCAGGGAAAATCTCTACAAATTAGCTTAACACTTTAGCTCACAGTTTACACTCAAAATCTTGCAGTGAAACCACCAACCCACTAAAGTATTTGAAGGAAAAGACTCTGTGAGCTTCATGCAACTTGCCTGTAGAAGGGGAGTGAACAAACTAGCAGCACAACCATTCCTAATTAGAGGTGAAATGTCAGGTTTAAAAAGTAAGAACATCTTCTCCTGCAGCTGGTGAATTGACAAAAGAACAGAAAAGCAATGTGAACAATATCTCAAACTGTCATTTCTGATTTAGCACTAAATGTAATTATGATGATATTTTAAAAGAATATATCCATGCCCAAAGACCTTGAGCAATTACATATTGAATAAAACTGCTTGATGAAATGTTAAATCTGCCCATTTGCACCACATTTAAGTTTTCTATGAATCCATCCTTTTATATTACAGAAAACCCCATAAATTTTATTCTTTATTAGATAGAATTGAGAGATATATTGAATGTAGAATATAACAGAACAGAATATATCCTATTACTAAGCATACCATGGGAAAATTTCTTCAATCCCCAAATTCACTGAAATTCATAATAATTTCCTTTATATCAATTCAGCTATCAGAATTATTGAGAGGACCAAGTTACTCTATACATTAAGCCCAAGAAAAGATTCTTAAACCTGAAATTCTGGCTGGTGAAATAAGATGAACAGGTCCTGATTTGTCTGTCTGGTAGTTAACCAAGAACTAATGAACTTTTGCCATACCAGATTATCAAGAGTTCAGAGTTTGAGAAAAAGCCTGATACAACTGAGTTATGAAGGAATTAATGATTCTTCCTTTAATGGTGTGTATTGGAAGATGCAAGGTTACTTAGTCACCTTTTTGTTTGTTGTTTTTTAGTCCAGAAAACATGCAGGTGGGACCAGAAGTGCATTGCCACACTGTTCTTTTCCTTCTGAATCAATAAGGAGCTGCCAACTGGTTTGTTTACTGGAAAGGTCAAAAGCCAGAGGGGAAATTAGAAGGGATAACTGTGCATACCTGAATATTTAGTTATTAAGATGAAAGGTGATGTCAGCACTTTCACCACAGCTAAAAACATGCTTTTTTTTTAAGACTAAAAATTGTCATTTCTGGTGATATTGCAACACAATCCCTTTCCAGTGTGCTCATCTGAACTAGAGAGCTGTGCTGTCCACTGAAAGCACTGTGCTTCACCCTGTGCTCAGTTCCTGCTACCTTGCCATGCTAGAGAGAGCAGCTTCTCCTGGAGGTAGAACTATACCAAAGCATTGGGGTAAGTGATTCTGTAAGCCTCCCTCACAGAAAAACAGGACTAGTACTGGCCAAAAGCATTGGCAGATACTGGGTCATAAAATAAATGTAGCGTGATGTCAGTCTGGATGGAAGGAGCTAGAAATTTCCTTCATTCCACATTTGGAAAATAGCTTCAGTGGAAGACTGTTGAGAAAAGGAGATATTTTAGAAATGTTGACTCACTCTGTTTTGACATTTCATTTAATGTCAACTTTTATTTTTGTTTTGAAATGGTATTTTTCATTCCCAAATTGCCTTCTAAAGGGAAGGTTAACAAACATTTCAACTGACATCTCCAAAGATGTGGTTGTTTGAGGTTCTTTCCCCAAACAGACTTCAAATTTACTTTTTTTTCCAACCAAAGCAAGAAGTCTACTACATGATCAAGTTAAATTTAAAGGCTTAGAAAGCCAAAGCCTGTGGAGATCTTTGAATTAACACATCAGAAGATAACTACAAGAGTACAACATTTTGTTAGTAAAAAAGAAAAAAAAAAATCATAAAAGGGCTCCTCTTCTGTCCCTCATCTTTTCCTTCTCCCAAATCCCAGTAATTTTCCATCTTTATCTGGGATCCATTTTCTCAGTTCTGTTTGTAAGCAGCAACAGCTGTTTCCAAGCTGCATTTTTACTGAAATCTTTCTCTTTTTGCAGTAAATCTATTAACTCCCTTCCAGGTATGTTTGCTGTGTTCTAAGGTCTTCCCTACCCTTACCATCATTTCAGCCTGGTGGATGTCTGGACTCTGCTGGACCCAGGCCAATGCCACAGCCTCTCTGAGTGGCACTATGTCCCAGTTCAGCAAGATGTTAATGGTGAACAGTGAAAATAATTAAGCAAACCAAGCATTCATACACGTAACTAATTAGTCTAGGAGAAGCAGGAAGCAGACAGTATGTTCTGAATAAGTTCTGTTAATGAAGAATGGTCTGACAGAGACAATTCTAATTGCACCATGGTATGTCTAATCTAATTATGTTAATAGTTTATTTGCACTCTAAATCATCTCTGTCAGCTCAGATATGGAAATCTGGTAGATATCACACAGTGCTAGTGAAATCTAACGAGAACATCTCTCTTCCCTGAATGCTCCTTCTATCTGAGCATGAGTGTTGCATTGCTCTGAATACTAGGCCAGTAGGGAATTCCTTGATGAAAACCCTCTTTGAGAATTTTCCTTGGCAAAAACCAGTTCATCACAGAAAAGTGTTTGCAGGAGCTTTATTTGAGATGCTCCTCAGGTGGGTCGTTCTAAGTTTTTCCTCCTTTGGGACTTGTAGTTGGTAGTACTTTGGAATACTTTTAAGGCCAGGACCAAAAGATTACCATTCACATAAGGAATATTCATCCCACACTGATTATTTTTCTTATATTCTTAACACCAACTCTTAGAATAAGTCCTCACCAGCCAGGGCTATTCTTCATTGTACAAGACAGAGCAATCTCATTCAGGGACTGAAACAACACCTATTCTACATCACTCATTATTTGGGTTGGTGGAGAGAAGGTGGATGCAGTACTTGAAAGATTCTGGAAGTCAAGTGATGCTGACAATAAGGAAAGTTAACCCAAGAGCCTGAAAAGCTATAACCTGTACCAGTATTTGACTGCATGGTATTTCAAACTACTAGGCAGAAAAACCGACCCCCAACAATTATTCAGAAAATTTGAGAGTATTCTGAACAACAGAAATGGCCAAGGAAAAAGAGAAGACAGTTTCTTGACAGAAAACCAGACAGTTGGACCAGACAGAGGAAGATGACCAGGTGCCATGTAGCAAATGGCCATGCTAATCTCAGCCATTACAATTATTATTACTATTATCAATTATTTAAAAAGTATATCATAAAGATGTGTTTAACTTCATTTAAGAAATGTAATTTTTAAATCAGTGTAGGCAAGCAAAAAAAAAAATAAATAAAGCAAACTCCTTCAGTACATTATAAGGGACAGGAAGATATAAGGCATCTCAAAGTCAAAATAAATGACAGCAATCAAAGTACTGCTGCATTCTGTCACATATATTCAGAGCTGCATAACTAAAAGGTTTCATGTCATACTGCAAAAGCCAACACTGAAACATCCCAGAAACTGCTTAGATATCTAGACAGTCAGCTAAGAAGCTTCAGGTGAAAAGATCCCAAAAGTATGTCCAGTCCTGTAAGGTGTGGGAGGATTTCAGAGATTCAGTTATCCACACAGACACACTTGAGAGAGCATTTGGGAGTCTTTAGTGTATTCCAGCTGGTCTCCATGGATATCCAGCTCTGTCACAGCTGTCAATCCATCATGGGGGTGGTGGCTCTGGCATGCTATACTAGGTACCTATGTGAACAATTATCATAAAGCCCCATAGCAAGCTGCAGGTCCCAGAAAGCCAAATGTCTTTGGGATCATCAGGAAGAAAACCCTTTAAAGACCTGCCTCTCCATCAGCCATTAAAGGAAGAAGGAAGCATGTACATAAACTATTTCCACCTTTGAAATGAGTGGAAGGAGACTGGAGAAATCAGTTGAGTTGCCACCCTGGTGCCTGCAGAAAAGATCAAGTTCAGAGGAAATCAGGCTGATGACTATTCCTGTACAATGCCAGAGCTGTAGGTGGCAGCTCTGCACTCACAAAATCAAACTGATGAATATTTCATCATAGACATAAACTTCTGCTTTTGAGGTATGCATGGAGAATGTTACCAGTGTCTTAATAACTTTAAGAAGCATTTTATGTTGGCATTGAAAAGAAGAGCTCTGAATGGCATTCTTGTTAAGACAAAACCTAATTTGACATTCCTTTTGCACCATTAACCCAGACTTCTCTCAGTCTGCTTTGTCTGTAGCATAAACATCTGTCTACCAAGGAGCTGACCATTCCCATCTGTCTTCCTCATACCCTCTATAGTTGGTAGTGTCAGTTACCAGCAACCTGGATGATCCTTCTGGAAAATTTCTGCCCGAGGGAGAATATCCAAGCAATGCTGCAAAACCACCTCAAAGGTTTTTTGGCCCCAGAAGCCTCAGTCACACTCTAGCTGAATAGGAAGGGCTACCTAGTTCCTGTATTTGGGCCATGGGAGAAAATTACAGAGCAAAAGTACCTGCAGCCCAAATGCTTAAAATAGTCAAACTTCCATTATTATTGTCAGTTTACCGACCAATGTTTTGAAAATTTCCAGTAATTGATATTTTTTATCTGTTTCTATGAAAGGAGCTGGATGATCAGTACTTATTGTGTCAAAGACCAGGCTGTTTGAGAGGTACAGTGGAATGTTTTGAACACCAACCTCCAAATCTAATTATATGGAGTTAGACAGTAAGTTATCCTTCAAGATTACATTCTTATTGAGCAGTTTAACTTCTACCAGACAAAAGCCAAACTTTACTGAAAGACAGGCATTGAGTGACATGATAGGAAGAATGCAGAAATACAATCCCTCAGGTAGTGCCTGGCAGACATATTCCATTAAAAACAAAAGGGGAAAAAGGACAGGAGGAAGTGGAGAGAAAAGAGGAGAGAAAAGAGGAGAGAAAATTAATTTTTGTTACTGCAGACTTTGTTTACGATAGTTTTTCTTTCTTTGATCATCAAAAATTTCAACAAAACCTTCCAAATTACTTCATTGATTTAAGAAAATTATAAGCTTTATATGTGTTCTATATATGTACTTCCTAGTTTATGTATGTACTAATATGAGCATGGTAATGGCATGAGCATAAGAAAACCCTTCTGGGTTTAGAGCCTGTGTTTGTCTACCTTGTTTCCTTATGTCTCCACAGATATCTAAAACTAGTAACTTGAGTAGATAAGATTTTTTTAAATGGGAATTCACATGAGGGGAAAACTCTTTGGACTTTCATTACTCTCTCATAACCAACACTCATGTGGAATTCGGTTGCACACAAACAAATTGTATTTTGCAAACGTAGGCCTTGATTCTGAAAAAAAAATGTACAGCTTTGTTCAGATAAATAAATAGAACTGCATATGAGTTCAAAGGCAAGTGGGCCCACATATTTGGAGAACTGAAGTTTCACTTTCATCCTTAACAGTGATAGCCCAAACCTTTTTTCCACATTTGTTTCATTTGGATTTTGCCCCTCTAAATGATGGGAAAAATATCAGAAGCTCTCTAGAAGGATTTTTCTCTGTAAATATCTTGGACTGCTATAGCTGTTTTGAAAAAAGAAATCTATTCATTTCTGATAAGCACATGGTCTTATTTGAAAATTAATTATTTCAACTGCTTTAACATTCTTCCCATTCATACAATAGATTTCAGTGATAATACTGCCTCCATTTAAAGTTGATTGACAGTGGCTAAGACCCATATTTTGGTTACCTATAATTTCACTAATACTAACCATTCATTTCAGCATTCTCCAGTCTTTCTGTAGTTTTTATTTCAGTTTAAAATTACTCAACTTTTCCACAGAACAAAGCACTTCATGCCTGTAACATTTTCTAGCCATTGTACTGAGAACCATCAGAGCTTCCCTGCTGGGGCTAAAGCATTTGTAACACAAGCCCTGAACATCAAGGACAGGCATTTATCTTCTCGTGCAAAAATTTGTCCAAATGTTCACATTCTGTGACCCCCCATGCTAAGAAATAAAAAAATGTTTGCACAGTTCTACTAAGACTAGGTCAGTAAACTTCATCAGATCCTTCTTCTGCACATTCCACCTTAATAGCACATCTCCTTCTCTGTCATGCACTTTCTCCAGAGACTGCAGGAATTTTACCTCACAAGGACTCCAAGAAGTATAGCCAAGGAAATCTAATAAAAACAGGCCATTAAAAAGTTCTAGAGTCAAGTCAAGACTCTCTTATCTGCCCCCAGTAGCAACAATAAATGCTCTTATTCTCTTTTTCCAACAGATTCCCCATGGGCAACAAGACTAATTCATGTTGTATAATAGTCTTCTGTTTCTAGGAAACCTGTCATGTATTGTAGGAGATGGAAGATGCATTGAATGAAAAGGAAAAACAGGTTAAGGGAGTAAAATGGTGTCCTTGATAACTGCCTTCTGCCCAGATGTCTACTACAGATGCTAAGTAAATAATTTATCTAAAAATGTTTGGTTGATCATTGTCTTCCTTAGATTTTAGGGTTCATTTCTTAGAGACTTGAGATCTGCCTGTGGAAGTACTGTATACTCAGTCTTGCAACTGAAATTAATCATAACTAAGTTTTTGAAATATAAAACTGATTTTTAATGATAAATGCCCTGGAGAAGGTTAAAAAAAAAAATAAAAGGCACCAGGCTACAAAACCCCCTTATCATTTCTGAAGAACTATATGAAATACCAGTTTTAGTTTTTCAGTAACAGTAAGAAAAGATAAGCATGGATTTTTTAAATTTCAAGGGAAACAATGCAAGAGAAACTCAGAACATGAAAATTCTATTTTAAATAATTACTCTTTAGATGTCAGAAAATTAGTTCAAGCCTCATTACTTGTAGGGACTGATAGAAATGGGTTTATGGGAATGAATAAGTTTCTGAAAATATGAGTTTATAATCTGAGGTTCATTGAAATCTCTGTGCTACAAACAGGCTCAATACTGAAAAAACCTCACTCACCCAATATTTGTTGAGGAACTGGAGACCAGTGTTTTTGAGGCAAAACTGCTGACCTCTACTACTTCACTTCAAGAGAACTCAGTTATCTGAAGCAATAATAAGGGTTTTTTTTCCCTCTGTGGAACAGTCACCAGAAAGCAATATATTGCACTGCTTCATAAAAAAAGGAGCCAAAACACCATAGCACCCTAAAAGTATCTCTGTAAACTGAAAAGTTCAGTTGGTCAAGAATATAAAACCGTAATTTCTTTTATAGAAAAAAGATGGGGTCTTGTATCTACCAGAAATTTTTTTATTCTTTTTTTCTCCTCTGTTTCAGTCAGAAGGAAAAAATGCAAACATATTTCTTTTAGGGTTACCTGAATTTAAATATTGCAGTTGTCAAACTTAAATAAGATACTATTTGTCTTCTTTGATATACTACCCATTTATCTATGTAATAAAGTCCCCAAGTCTAGCAGAGTTGTTTTCCTTCTGATGCAGTTGGTAGGGAGGGAAGAGGGGAAGAATCAGAATACTTGTAGATAATTGAGTACTTAAATACTTGCATTTCTGAGGAAAATACAAACTTATTTGTGAGAAAGATTTATTTGTTATAGAGCTGTATCATTCAGTCTATTGGAATTTTATAATTGGGTTTTATACTCAAAGGACAAATATTTCTTTGCTGGTATTTTATTTAGTCAAGTATTAATAGAAAAGCCCACTAGGTTATTAGTTTATTAGTTTTTATTTAATGTGACAAAGAGCAGGCTATAATTTATCTCTTCCTGAAGTTATAGGAAATATTACTTTCTCCTGTAGGCATACTGGCAACACAAAAAATGCTTGTCATGCAACAAAAATAGAGTATTTGGCAAGCACAGGAAAGATCTGATTTTGTTGGCATTTTAATTACGTATTTTAGAAAAAGTCCACCTTCATCAGCTTGGACTTTTCAAGTCCATCTTATTTATAACTCCCTTGATGGAAATTACTCAGAGACCTACCTGACAGCACGAACAGCCCACACCTCAGCTGTTACACACCAGAATGGCTCACAGCTGAGGATCAGCACTAGCAAGAAACCTGGGGAGTGTGACAGAATGTTTCTCTAACACTTTCTATCCTCAGACCCTCTGGATCCAACTCTGTTTTATTACTGCAGCAAAAGAGCAGCATAAATGTGATACTTTTCTCCCTCTTTAACAGGAATATTTTGATTTTTTGGAGGACTACTGGTAAAAAACAAAGAAACATAGCATAAGAAAATTTTGCATTCATTTCAATTAGTGGCACAGCAGAATTCTGCAGATGGCTGTGTCTGACTAGAAGATGTTTTCCATTCCAGGTCATGTTTTAGTC
Organism: Luscinia megarhynchos; assembly: GCA_034336665.1. Classification (NCBI taxonomy): domain Eukaryota; kingdom Metazoa; phylum Chordata; class Aves; order Passeriformes; family Muscicapidae; genus Luscinia; species Luscinia megarhynchos. The sequence goes on along the minus strand of JAPFBE010000007.1, from coordinate 25,084,211 downwards.
TTTTCTTTCAACGCAACTTCTAAAACAAGAAAAGGAGAGAGAAGGAAAGCCTGTATTCCACAGGTACTGACACTGAGGCAGCCCAGTTTCCTATGAATTTAGATGCATAATTTTATATCTCAGGACTACCTATGCTGGACAAAAAGTAAGTTCCAAGTTTTACTCTGCAAACTTAGGGCATACAGTGGGCACATCTTAGTTTTGTGATAGGATGTGACATGAGCTCAAAGCATGGCTTGGATACAGCAGAGATTGCAGATACAGCTATGCATCCCTGCTCTTGGCACCCACTCTTTCTATATGCCCCTTCCCAGATCTTTCTACCCAGAATTTCCTGGAATCCTGTAACAGATCCCTCAACTGAGCCACTTCTACAGAGCTCCTCTTTCACTGGCCACACATTTTCACAAAGATTTGAGAGTTTAATTATCTTTCAGGCTTCTACCTGTTTGCAAAATTTGGCTGAAATATTTGAATAAGACTGCTGTTGGAGGATAGGAAAGTTGGAGGAAAGGGAAAGGAGCTGGTTACACTCCCAGACATGAAAAGTGCACTCAAAAGCAAAAAGGCAAAGCGAACAAAGAATTCCAACTAAGTGCCACACATAATACATTTCATAAAAGCTGCAAGTAAACAAAAGCAGTAAAACACATTTTGCCATATATTATCAGATAATGTGCAGAAAATGGATTATTCATTACAAACTCCAGTGATTAATGTGTTTTCAAATTCATATTGCTTTTTCTTATAGCTGTAAAAAGATTGCTTTGTTTAAATGCATGAATTGTAGCTTCACAGAGATTACTAATAATTTTAACCACATCTTCAACATTAGAACACTCCCCTCAGAGCGGCCCCATGCTGAACCCAAGTTGGCCTAAACCAATAGAGAACACTATTTGCATGTTCCTAAGAGACATAGTGGGTGATAAAATTCCTACATTTCTTTGCAGGGACAGGCATGGAAAACTTTATGTAAACTACTGGTCATCAGGGTTTTGTTTCTCCTATAACACACAACTGTGTCACAATATATATTCTTATTATAGGGTACTGCAGACAAAAGTAATGATGTATAGATGGACCAGGGCATAGACACTGAGGCTTTCAGAAGCAATCAGAGCACTATGATACTAAATACCTCTGTGTAAAAGCACAGATCTTCTAGTCTCCTTTAGACCTTATTAAAGGTACTTCCCCGAATCACTGTCACAAAATACAAATATTCTCTCTGAAACATCTATTTGTGTCCCCAAAAGATACACCAGGACTTTTGCAAGTGGTCATTGTCAGCCACTGGTTTACAGGTTATAAGATGTTCCTCTGTCTGTCAGAGCAAGTACTTCTCTTTTTTTAGGTAATCCCAACTTAAATTTTTCAATAAAAGCAAATAAAACCTCTTTTTCCTCAATCCTGAATACCAAAAATGCACTGTCTGCCTAAGAATAGCTTCTGCCTTTTCTTTTCTAAAGTGTTTTAGTGGTTTTTGTGCACTATTACAGACATCTCCTGAAACTTGCATGTCTATGCCCAGTTGCCTTTCCCTACAAGCCCTTAACTCCTACAACTCCTAAACTCCTCCTTTTCTCCTCTTGAAATTAACTAAAGAAAAAAAAAATCATTTTTGCCCATCTCCACCCCCCTCAGTAGAAATGCAACTAAGACAAAAAAAGTCTTTCCCAGTGTCCAAAGATGAATAAAACCAGACTCAACTGATAATTACCTCCTCTCTGAGCTTTCACTGATCAAAGCCATACTTTTGCTCAAAAAAACTTTCTTTCAGAAAATACTGATTCCTGGCTGGTTCCAATCATGCTGTTAAATAAATTAAAGGTATTTAAATCAGGCTGCTATCTAAACTGTACTAAATATTTTTTTCTGTATGAAGAATCTCATAAGAATGAAGCTGAGTCTATACTCCGGTTTCAGGAAGGTTTCTCAATTAGTAGCTAATTGAAATTGCTCAGTGTTTGATGATCTCCTACTATTTTCATGAACTTTGCTAAAATAAGACTGCTTGAGAGCTGTCTGGTGCAACTTTCCCAAGAAGCACATATAAGATTTCTGCCATAAACTATTTTTCAGGCTGCATCTCAAAGCTATACAAAAACTAAAGCCACAACAAGAGCTCTTGGGATAGATTTATTGTGGAAATATATCTTCATCAGCCTTTGCAAGTTAGCTCAAATCCAAATACTTCCTGGTGTCTTGCTCAGTTTCATAGAAACCTGCCAAAAGCTTAGAAAATTGGGAGACTTTCCACTGGCAGATTGCTTAGTGTCACGTCAGGTACTGAAATCTGAAAATGCTTACAGATAGCCAAGATTCCCCACCTCATTCTCTTCTGACAAGGACTCCACATTTCTACTTTTCTTTTAAAACTGAAGCAGCATCAGTGTTTAAATCTCAGTCTCCATGAAGTGGACTTAAACAATGACCTTCATTTGATATATCAATGCCCAAAGCAGGGTATCAGCCTTGTGTTTACATTTCCAGCCTCCCCTCAGTTCCTGCAGCACACTGACCCTTGAAAAGTACTGTTTTCCAGAAAGCTCTTTCAGGCAAGGCCCCCTTGGCACTCACTTTGATAAACAGATACAAAAAATAGACTGACTTATCCCACGTAGATTCTCCCACCTTGACTGCATTTCCCTCTTCCTTCTTCCCTGTGTTTACCAGCTGGGGGTGACACTGCATTTCAGCCTCTTTTGTAGCCCCAAAATTACAGGGTTTTTTCATCTTCAATGACAAATTTAACAGAAAACAGCTGTAAACCATGATTTCTCATCTGGAATCATGTTTGAGATCTCTCTGGTGCAGTTTGTTTGCCTTGTGTTTGAATACTGCCACAGCTCCTCACTGAGCTAAATGAATCTTACTCAAAGGTTTTGCAAAGCACTGGAAGTTTATTTGTAGGACTAGGAACCTAAGTTCCTTTCCAAGCTTACAACCACTTGCAAAGCAGTCCAGTCCCTTACTCTTTGTCACTGAGGAACATGAGGCTGATTCCCAGGACCTTAAGATACCTCATAAAATCACAGAATCCTAGCTTTTTTTCAGTTGGAAAATACCTTTAAGATTTTCACCCACCACTGCCATGTCCATCATGAAATTATTTCCCCAAACACCACATCTACCTGCAGCAATGGTGATTTCACCCCTTCCCTGAGCAGCCCATTCCAATGCTCAACAATCCTTCCAGGGAATACTTTTGTCCTTATATCCAACTAAGCTTCCCCTGGTGCAACTTGAGGCAATGTCCTCTCATCCTATCACTTGTTATCTGGGAGAAGAGACCAACTCCACTGGCTACAAAATCTCTTGAGCAGTTGTAGAGACAAATCAAGTCACCCTGAGACTCCTGTTCTCTAGGCTAAACCACCCCAGCACCCAGATCCTCAAGCCCAAGCCTGTATCATTGCACAGGGCTCTGGACTATTTTGACAGGGTCCTGACAATTATCTGAGGACAGTGTAACAGGATTTTCTTTTGTTTCTTTTCACTGATTTAGAAGTTGATTTCTTGTGGCTCTGCAAAAAAATCCTTGGCATGAAATTATGCAAAATAATCACTTATGTACCTAGAGCTGGTTTCATCCCAAAATTTGAAATATAAAAACTGGATTAATGTAGTTGCAACGTCTCTGCCAGGAACATAATAGAAGGAATGGGTTCAAATTTGAAAAGCTTGCTAATGAGACATTGATTAAAAACCTCATCCATAATACTGGAAAAACTCACCTAAACATTACGATGCTCAAGAAGCTCATCTAACATGAATCAGCTGGCTTAACAAACCGCATTACTTTAGAAAGAGAAAGGAAAAACACCAAAATAGTAGGTAGCCAGGAAATTCATCCACTGTGCATAGAAAAATGCATTATGCCATACAAAAATTATAACAATTTTACAATCCTGTCTTGGAGATGCAATTGCTAAGGGCAGTTCACTGCTTTCCTGTTGCTACTGAGCTAGGAGAGCAGCAAAAAGGATGTAGTGACAATATTTCCTTCATGCAGAAGAGAAGCCAAAAGCCCTTTATTAAAGAATCAAACTACACTTTTATAGACATGATCGTGGAACTAAGGACAGAAGTGATTTCACTGGTGCAAGGAAGGTGACACCCCTGGTAAACACATTTTCACCAAAACATCACGTCTCTCACGCACCCTGCAGGTGGATAATCTCTTATTAATTCTTTCTCTTGTGTTTTCTTTGAGCAGCTTGAGAAGATCCAAGGCTGCTTTTCCCTGGCTTTCACCACTATCCACATTTTCCTTTCATGTAAAAATGGCTCCTGCACTCTTGAGTGGCAAACCAGAGCTGTCCTGCCTGCCTGGCTCACCGCGCTCCTCTCAGCTGAGCTGGTAACTCCAGTTAGGCATCACTTGCCACTGGATGCTCTGGTTAACCTCTTCAGCTTTACTCATTTTAGTTTTTAGCAAAAGTACATGAAACATTGACAACTACCACAGTATCCTCACCTAACCTGCATGCCATTAACACGTCTTTCTGTTTCTTGGCTGACAATAAGCACGTAAGTAGCTTTTCTTGCTTTAAACAGTTTAATTAAACATCCTTATGCAAACCCTCCAAACAGTTCTTCATTTTTCAGACTGCTCTTTTTGTATTACAGAGTTGGATGGTGTACAGGTTAGGATAACCTCTTCTTTAAATTAGGAACAGTTTCAGGACTGTGCCCAGCTTCCTTTTCTTTGTTACTACTCCCTGGCAGGAAAGGCATTTCTCATTCGGTAACTCTGTTCTTCCCTGGACTACAGAAGAACTGGGTTTGCTTTAACTTAAAGTCTTAGTTACCAGTGTTTCACACCAACTATGTGCACAGACATAAAAGTATTCAGCAAGTTATCTGAATATCACTTTAAAGAGCATTTTAGTCTGGTGCAATATCCCCACCTGAGGATATAATTGTTCAGTAGCTGATAGGTCAGCAAGTCCTTTAATCAGTACATGTAATTTCAGAAGATGTACCAGCTGGTGCAATTTTCACAACACATGAAATATAAAAATGAATAAATGAGATTATGGCAAAGAAGAAGAGAGCAGACATTAAACAATGCAAAAAAAACCACCCAAAACAAAAACCACACAATGAAAGAAACTGAAGAGTCATAGGCCTTTCTTCCAGTACTCAGTACTTAAAAAAAAGGATAAAATAATGACTGCCAGAGTAGAGTTTTGACACTAGGGAATTGTGTTTGTGGTAGGATTAGCTCTGAATGCAAATAAAACACAGGAATGACTGCTCTGAAGAAGACGGAATTATTTTTAAGTGAAACATCTGTGATGAATAAACTGTTGAGACACTGAAAATTTTGTTCTTAATGAAGGCCAGACTGTTACAGGTACAGCAAATAATAAAATTAATTCATGACACAAGAAAAAAAATCTCTAATTTCACAAAAATTATATCAAAACCCAGAGTCACAAGAAGACAGGAAAGCAGAGGTTGTGTGTAGAGGAGAGCACTGCTCAAGCCTCACTGCATGGGTCAGGCCACCACAAACTGCAAATGGTAAGAACTGCACATTCCTCTGGAGGAAAGGCACAAGCACAGCACTGCTTTCCTTCCCCTTCCACTTGTAGCAGTCAGTTAATTCTCTGGTAGAAAGATTTTCAAAAATTTAAAAAAATTAAAAAAAAAAAAAGCGTCCTGGTTTCAGATGGCAATAGCTGAGGCAAATAGCACAGACAAAGCTGCACCTGAGCCCTGCCCAGCCCTGTGACCTGCCCATGGCACACTGCAGTGCAGGCAGCTGGGGAGGCTGCAGCATCCTCGGGCATCCTTCAGTGTCCTTCACCTGGGTGCTGGCTGCATGCTCAGCTGCCTGTCCTGCCAGCAGAAGGAGGGCACATCCACAGGCAGATGAAGGCACAGCTCCAGGCTCATGCACCCATGGACAGCCCAGCTCCAGAGGGATGCCAGGAGTTTTGGCAGCACATGCTGCCAGCCAGGCTGCCTTCTCTTCTCTGGGGAAGGGCAGCAGCTGTCAGACAAAATGTGCTGATCTGGAAATTAATGATTCACCTGCCAAGCCAATAACTCAGCTGTGCTCTCCTCTGTCACTGCTCTCCAGAGGAGCACAAAGGGGCCACTGGCTTTGTCAGCATTATGGCAAGGGAAGTTTCTTACATGACTAAAGAATTTCTTCCACTGTCTTCAAAGATGCAGGAAATGCATTTCTAAGTTAGAGTGATGATTAGGGGTTACTGTAGGAAGAACAGAGTTCCTGTATAGGTGTATAAACAATCTTAGGTGAAGCTTTGCACTTTCAAAGTGCTTTCACTTTTTTGAAACTTGCTCTGTTGTTTCCTCAGATCTCACTACTGCAGAAAGCAAACTGCTTTTCTTTTTTAAAAGCTAATGTTGTATCAATAACTAGCTTCTGCTGCCAGTGTCTTATACTAGAAACTGTGCTGGATAGACTGTGAGCAACAGATACCACAGCTTTCTCATAAAAGCAACTTAAGCAACAAGAATGTTCAAAATCAGGCTATTTCTCTATTTATCTTTAACCTCCAGTTTGATGTGAGAAATAGAAAATATATTTTAAAATGAGTTCAGAGAATTAGAGGGGTTTTTTTTCCTTAAGATAAAAATGTTTAGCTCAAACACATTTTAGTTATGCATGGAGACAGCAAAATATGTGAAGTATGGATAAATCAATAATATAGGATAAAATCTAAGAAAGGAAAGAAGGGACATGCCATGGAAGAGATGGAATGAGAGAAGAGAGGGTGCCTGGAGACACCACACCACAGCCACAGTACCACCAGGAGGACAGAACTAGGACAAAGTAGGTTCATGGGACTTTAGGCTTCAGCCTGTCATCACTAGACAAAAGAAAACATTTTCCACTAAATTTATTTCAATCACAAAGAGTAGTACTCCTTGCAAGCACAAGGCATGGGTTTGTTTTTTTCTAAAGATGAAAAATCTAGTGTCAAAACTGAGTTGCCACACAAAGAAGCAAAATATTTTTCAGAGTATTAGTCACTGCCCTTATAAAATCACAACTTAAAAGATGGCATCCTAATCAGTGCCAGTTTCTCCTCCAGAGCCATCAGGCTGGTACTCTCCTTGAGCAACACACTGACTTTCTAAATAAGTCACGACCCTTCCCTACTCTGCCTGATATTGTGAAGGGCTGTTCTATGTGGCAGAATAGGCAGTGCTGTATGCCTCATAGAAAGGTGTCTTTCTTAGAATAATGTACGCCTTAAAGTGGGATTTCTCCTCTTTTAAATGAGAAAACCTAGCAGGAGAGTGTAAAAAACATTTAGTACCCAGCCTCATCACCATCTGGTCAGATTTGATTATTATACAGTTGAGCAATCTCCTGCTAGCTGCACCACAGGGGAATTTCTTAAAAGGCTGCCATTTACCATTTATAACTGTAGCAGGGAAGAAGTGGAATATATGACTAGCATTTTGTGCCAAAAGAAGGGGCTTGCTTTGGTTAGAGACACTGATTATTTCCCATGTAAAGCAACAGATTTGTGTAGATAAAATAATTTACAGGAAGAAAAACAGCAGGTTTGCAAAGTGCCATTAAGGCTCCTGAACCAAGCAGAACATTTACACCTGCACTATTAATTGATCACAAGAGCTCCCAGTGCCAACGTGTGTGAAAAATGGTTCCTTTTCAGAGAACAGATGCTTCATTGTTAATAGAAGTTTCACAAATAAAAAGTAAAAATTGTGGAAGACTGCCTGTTCAGCCCCATATACTCACAATGAGTATTAGAAAGTCTTAATTAAGCTCCATACCATCAACATCAAAACTGAGTTATTGTAGGAAGCAGAAGTTTCAAGAACAAAAATAGGACAATGTTCGATCACTAAATAAGAATATTGTGAGTAACCATTTGGGGAAAAAACATCCATAGACTGTTTTTTCACACATGGATAAATAAGAAAAAGAACAACTGTGAATGTCATGTATCTGGAATGAAACAGCCATTGGCTACATTACAGACCAAAAATGAGAAGCAAAACACAATGTGCTCATCACAAATACAGAAAATCTGAGTGAACTGTGATGCCACTATCACAGTAAAATATTAAACAGATACTATCCCCTCTTGAGAATTATTTATACCTTTATAACTGAATTAATTATTTGCTCTACAGTCCCCTTGCTAAAATACCAACAACATCTAAACACAGACACCTTAGTCAGAAAGCTAAAAGTGTTGAAAAGTACTTTTAAAAAAATTTGTCGCCATTTCTACCAGTTATATAATTGTTTGTAATGAAATTAGTCAAATCTTCACACGGTCAGGCAGACATCCAGGCCAGTTGTCATATATTAATGACATTAGTAGATTTTGGGGCATAAATTTCTGTCATGGAAGTAAATTCTGGGACACTAACAGCTGCAGAGCAGCTGGACAGAAGAGTCCTCCCTAAACTCCATTTGCAAAAGTAGAAGAAATTATGCAATTAGGAATGGTCACAACAACATTCACATTTTCCAGATTAGGATTGATTCATGGGTAGTATGGTGGAGTGTTTTGGTTTTTTACTCATCTCATGCCACTGTTCTACATGCCAGTCCTGAAAAGAGCAAATTCTGTAATTACTGCTAACATAATTCTCTGATTCTGGAACAGTTTCAGAGCTACAGACATCTGAAGAAGTAAGCGATATTAAGTACTGCTTCCTTTCTTTCTATCTTTTGTAATGGGAAAGAAAAAAAATCTCAAATGCCAAAATACTTGGAATACTTATCATTGCATCAATTCCTAAACCCATCCAAGTCTTACTTGTTTTTTTCTTTTTCCTCTGGAGATGGCAGTAATGGCTTTTCCTGTAAGAACAAGAGTGTTCTGCAGCACTAGAGTCTGGAAATACCTTTTTCATTATCCTGTCTCCCTAATGTCCAGTATCAGAGGTCAAGAACATGAGACAGAACAACAGGACTGAAGTGTCCCCACAGCTTTCATGCTCTGTGACTGAGGGAATCACCACAGGCATCTCTTTGTGTTTAATAGCACCTGGAAAATCATGTTTTGTGTCTGTTGGTCTCTGCCTCTTAACCTGCCTGAATTTTCCTCATCCACATCTACCTAAAAGGGATTAAGGAAACAGTCCTTTGAAAAAGCCCTTCTTTTGTTCTTACACAGCTGCTTGCTAAGTTCATGTGCTGCCTCTTTGGCAACTGTATTATGAAATCAGAGTGAATAGCTTCTCCTCACTCAGATTTTGATGTTACTTGGTTACTGCACAAAGCCAACAGGTTGTTCTGTTGTACTGCTAAGGCTGGCCCTAAGGTTCTCTCAGAGTGTCAAAATTAATGGGAAGCTGAATTTCAGTCCCTGAAAAAAATTAAGGAGGTAAAACCTGGATAGGAAAGGAAAAGACAGATTATGCATATCAGAAAAACTAGACCCTGAGTGACTATGAAAAGCTGTTCAGCTCTCCAGGTTATGTCTGTACAACCTTTTTAAAAGATACATAAAAGAACAGAGCTAAAAGTGTAATCTCTGAAAAGAAAAAAAAAAACAAAACCTGGAAATACTGAAGGTTGGTATCAAAATTCTCAGGTTACCAGAAAAAAAAAATCACAGCAATCAATATATCTTGTCCTACAATTGTGAAAGACAAGCAAACAGCAAAGTTTCTCTTGCCTCTTATCATGTGAATTTTCTCAGGTAACATTCTCATCTGAAAACAATTTGAAACAGTATTTACAGCAGCTTCTCAGTCTGCACAAGATTCAGGATTTGACAAATTACATAGTAGTAGCATATTCTGACTAAAGCATTTATACACACATTAAATGATTTGTCAGTGCATACCTTCAGCAAATGATGGAATGCCTGAGCTATAGAATAATCTTATTTTCTCTTCACTTAAAACAGATCTTCATACTAAAGATCCTGCAAAAATCTCAACCAATGAGACATTTTCCGCATAATATAAAACCATGTGAAAAATACTCTCATAAATTTATATGGTGCTTGTGAGTGAGAAGCATGTATTTTTTTTTAATTTAAATATTCCAAGATACTGTCTAGTTGTATAAACTAGAAAAATAATAGAAAAATCATTATAAGAATTTCTCTTCAATGTGCTTTGTAATTTTTTAGTGCATGAATTCTCAATACTTTTTGTCTCCTTGGATGCACCCAAATATTCACAAGATACCAGAAACACATACTACATTTGAAAAAAAAAGTTAGATCAGGTGGCATACGTGTTAAATATAAACACTAATCTACATTTTAACCCATATTTTTTTCACTGAGCTGACACATCTCTCCTCTTCATAGTCCTTGAGAAGGACATTCAGGCATGCTTCTGAGAAGACATCAAAACCCAGCAATGTCTTGAGGTTCAGAATATAAGTTCTCAGAATCATTTTTAAAAGGCCAGAAACCTGAAATCTACTGACATTTAAAGTGGAATACACAGGTGAGAGAGGCACAAAGTTGCCTTGGCATGGCAAAGCTAGAAACTGCTGGTAAATTATGTGTGTATTTTAGGTTGCAGAAGTATCTGCTGTACAGCAGTTCCAGACACTGGAGTGTTCTGTAACTGAAGAGTGGTGCAGGGACCTCACTAGAGTATACCATACTCCCATTCCCTTCCATCCCTTTCAAATCAGGCCTGTTCTGCTATTCCTTTTAACCTGACATGAGAAAGCTGCATGCTGAGCATGAAGTGAAAAAATCTTGAGCTGCTGTATTAAAAAAAGTACACGTTGGCAAGGCAAGAGCAGGGAGGATGGTGCAGCCAAAAGCAGGACTGATATTTGTCAGTCCTGCTCTACCTGGATCCATCACATAGAGGAGAGAGTCAGGGCTCTGCTAAGTGAGGGGGGAAAGAGGGGAGGCATCAGGCAGCATGGCCAAGCTCTCCAAAATGAGAGCAGAACTGTGAAGGGGCACTCACAGCCAGTGGCTGTCAACTGCAGTATTTTTAGGGAACAAGCACCTGTTTTCCAGTCAAGGAGGTTTGGTACATCCACCTCTCTGACTGCTCCCCACAGGGAAATTGTGAACTGGAGAGACAACCTAATGGCAGGTAGACAGGAAAGACCAAAGTGCTCAGTGCTTCCCAGTCTCTGCTTGTACCAGCATGGTTTCAGGACAGACAGCCAGCACCGACAGAGCAACAGGTGACAGAATACTTATATAAGCAAAAAGAGTTCAAAATCAGAATGGTATACGAGACACACTCAATAGCACTTGTATGATGTGATTAAAAACTGAGTGTGTATTGTTTGTGAAAAATCATGGCCATTACAGGAAGTTAACAGAGCATTATCCCAGTCATACTTTTATTCCATAAAAACAGTGTAGGTATTTACTGAAAAGACAATATTGAATTGATCATATTTTGAATATATGTTTATATTTCATAAAATAGAAATTGCTGTCATTTTTTATAGTCTGTAATTCCCACATTATCCTTAGTCAATGAATTAGTTCTCAACAACAGAAAAACCTTTTAACAATTCCAAGATGTCATAAGGACTTTTTAAATTGAATAGTCAACATTTCTAAAATGAATATGTATGTTAGAAACATTTCTTTTCAAGTTTTGATCAGTTTACTAGACAAAAATACTGTGCTGTTTGTTGGATTTACTTTGCTTGACTTTTGAGCCACTTTAAAGATATATCTCCCTGTGGATTTTCAACCCATAGCAGCTCTTTACCCTAAGCACATTCAACTAAAGAGGATCAGAATTTTTCGCAATCATCTCAGCTTACCGAATTTCAATGATTGGCAGTTTTTACTGTTAGTCTCCCTCAGTTTCTACTACAAAATAAGGGTGCCAAAATATGAATTTTAAGGATACTCACATACTTTTTTTTTCTCCACAAATAGTCCTCTCCCTAATATCATCTATTATTTTCACATTACAACATTCATATCCAGTTTCAACATAAGATTTTATCAACTTACAGAGTGATCAGTGTCTGTGTTGTGCTTATCACATTTATTTGTACATATCGATACTGACAGAATGTCTAGAAAACACTTTCCCAGACCATTAAAAGTTTTAAAGTTTTTCATCACTGAACACCAGAGCAAATCCAAACACCCTTCAAGACTCTTCATGAGTGATAAGTGGTACATTTTCCCTAGGGGAAAAGCACTTAAAATGCTAACTAAGGGAAAAGATCTATTTTAGAGTCTGAATAATACTTATCAAGAATTTTACTTTATATTGATCCTACCCAGAAAGTATAGTTTGGTGAGTGTCTGGACCAGCACACTTGTAAAAGGCACTTGTGAACTTTTGGTTCTTACCCTCCCTGATTTTAACTAGAAATTGCATGGTAGAATGAATTAACATTTGTTGTAGAAATAGATGTTTTCCTATTGCGAAACCAAATAATACCAAAACTAGACCTGCCTGAATTTAAAATAATTTAGGATTTCATTCCTTCCCATTCTTGTAGCTGAATCAGTTTAATAGCTCAGGAAATGCAAGAACGGTTAGTAAAATGATTCCTTAGAGAAACGTGGCTTTGGGTTGAATATAAAAATTCAAACTGACGGCTCCACTTTTACTGCCAGTGGTGTCATGTGGCCCCGCCCACACCACGTGACCACCAGTGGTGCCATGTGGCCCCGCCCCCACACCATGTGACCACCAGTGGTGCCATGTGGCCCCGCCCCCACACCATGTGACCACTAATGGTGTCATGTGGCCCCGCCCACACCACGTGACCACCAGTGTTGCCATGTGGTCCCACCCACACACACCACGTGACTGCCAATGGTGTCATGTGGCCCCGCCCCCACACCATGTGACCACCAGTGGTGTCATGTGGTCCCACCCCCATACACACCACGTGACTGCCAATGGTGTCATGTGGCCCCGCCCCCACACCATGTGACCACTAATGGTGTCATGTGGCCCCGCCCCCACACCATGTGACCACTAATGGTGTCATGTGGTCCCACCCCCACACACACCACGTGACTGCCAATGGTGTCATGTGGTCCCACTCCCATATACACCACGTGACTGCCAATGGTGTCATGTGGTCCCACCCCCACACCACGTGACTGCCAGTGAGGGTCATGTTGCCCCGCCCCCACACCACGTGACTGTCGGGGCATCACCTTTTGCAGGTTCTGCTGGAGAGATCCTTACGATCTTAAAATCAACCAGATCTTTCAAAACCTTAGAACTGCTTGGTTCAAAATAAACAACAAAGATGCCTTAGACAAGAAAAAACAAAATATTAAATAAAGTTTATTAGTATAACCTTGTTTAAAGAGCTAATAACACTACTTTACTACATAAGTAAAAATACACCGTGGTAAAACTATTTAACACAAAATAGTTAATATAGGACAAGGTCATTAAAAATATTTCTTTAAAGTTAAACCGAGAGGGAATTGTGGGGAATAGAAAAGGTATAAAACTGTCAGCTGTGCAAAAGCAAATCACAGGATGGAGAAATACAAGAATACTGAAGATGCAAAGACAAGAAACAATAGGGCTGTGAGCTGTGTGAAGATAGGCCTCAGGATAATATGTTAAGGAAGACAGTAGAAATATGTAACTTTAATAATGAAGCTTTATCCATTGTTTTAAGCTATTGTTCAAAGCAAGATGTATGTGTAATTTTATTAATTGGCCTGAGCAAATTGTCAGCTTTTAATATTTTGCTATTGGCTAGAAAGTTTTTTACTACTAAAACCAAAGTGCTTGTCTACTGTCAAAGAGTAAAATAGGAGCAGTGTAAGATAAATTTTAGACTATGGCTTATGTTTATGTTTCAAACTTAATATTTTTTATCTCTAACCTTGCAAAGCACAATAGCTCAGCAAACATCATCCACAGAAAAGCTTCTGTAACCAAGCCTGACCCCCATTCTTTCACAAGTTAACAACCCTACCTAGGAGAGGGTATAGAAATTCTGTAAACAGACAATGAGTGGCTCTAATGTATTTTTGCAGGTTCTCAATGACCTATAGATCAATGATTTCCTAAGCCAGAAATTATTCTTCATATAAAATAATATTCCCAAACTGACATTTCTCATTAGTTTATTTGCTTTTTAGAGATCTGAAAACTTTTGACGTCTACTTTTTAGTGCAGAAATCCACCCCCTAGCTGACCTATACACTGTTTTGAGGAGTTACCATCTTATATCTGTTCTAAAACTGACACCTGATCAATGTGTTCAATAACTTATAAGTCTTTTACAAGGAGAAAGAACTGTGATTCCTCCTAGCTAATTTATCAACTCTGGTCTACCTGTTCTGTTATCAGCCCCATCTGGGGCAGCTCTAGTCAGTCATTTCTAATTTTAATGCAATTTCATGCCATTGATCAGCTTTCTTACCTCCTCAAGGACCTTTTCTGGCTCTCCTTCTGGTGTTAGATGAACTACTATTACACATGGGATTTGCAGTTTAGAGTAAAGATTTGGGTACCAACGTCAATATATCTCCTTTTTCTTTCCTCCAAGTTCTCTTTCCAAAGTGGTGATGGCTCCTTCAGAGTTCATCACCATGCCTGTGAAATGACAATTGTTTGTCTCTCATTTACTTCACCTTGTGTCTATACACAGTGACTTTCTAGTGTCAGCTGGGTCACTTGACCATGTGCTTGTTCCAAATTCCTTCCCAGCTCTTTGCTGTCAACTTTTTATTTTACATCAGCAAACATTATTATATCTACTTTGCATACTATGTTCGGTTTATATTTTAGAGCACTTAATTTTTATAAGCCATCCAGATAAGATTTTATTACATCAAATGTTAATCAAAACACTGACACATTGTTATTACTAATAGATATTTGCCTAGATTATCCAGGTCTATACTTTGAAATAAATCCCCTCTAGCTTTACTTTGCAAAAAGGAAAAAACAAAAAGAAAAAAAAGGAAAACATAAAGAAAAACATAAAACAAACCACATGACTAGTAAAAGGCATGCCTGCCCACAGCAGGAGCATTGTAACTAAATGGTCTTTAAGGTCCCTTCCAATCCAGCCCATTCTATGATTATATGTTAAAATAATCAACAATGTTTGGCAAAAGCATTTTATAATTCCCATTTTAGGACAATTTACTACAAAATTTCGTTCAGTTGTTAGTTTTGCTTATTATTTTAGGGGTGATATTTTGGAAGGTGACAGAAAATGGAGATGTAATTTGAATCTATATATTCATATGGAAATATTAATTTGGAATTAATATCTACAGTCAAAAAAATTTTAGTATAAGTTTTAGAATGTTTTCATTAAAGTATTTCCATAGAATTTGCAGTTAGTTCAAGTGTTTTCATATACATCTAGTTAGTACATTTTGTTTTACTTTTAAAGGCCTCTTTTTCTCTGGTATGAGTAAACCCAAATGTTCATTAACTTTACAGCTGCTTTCATGCATTCAGATGTTTTATTAATTTGCTTTAGAGGGAGGTAACTTGGACATTTGAGCTTAGAGGTAATAAGAGTTATCTCTACGGTCTTAGAGGTCAGAGGAAAAGACAGAAAGAAGACAAATGTAATGCTTATCTTTCAAAGGGAATATGGAGTGCCCAAAAACGTGAGACCCTTGGGTCTTCAGGTCTCAGAAAAACATTTGTACCAATTCATTTTTAAAGGGACTTGAAAGAAAGGAGGGGCTGCAGAATGAGGCCTTGTTTTTAATGAAACAGAAGAATATCAAACCTTCTCCAGAAGCATAAGGGGAGGAACCAAACAAAACTGGTGTGAAAATGACAGTTCTCTTACTAGAACTCAGTGGCCATCTGGTGTCTTTAATTAAATGCCAGTAAAAACAAATTTAATCATTAATTGGACTCTCACATGTATTTCTTAGTACCCAATAAGCCAAAGATCTTCTCAGTGCCATTTGATTACCAATTTTGAATATTTTCTTTAATCCAGCTCAGATACCATTTACTAAGCTTCTCAGTCTTTCTTAATGATGTATTTTTTCTGTGTTTGATCTTTTTCCCACTTTGTTCTCACATTGTGTCTGTAATTACTGATGACTCAATAACTTATTTTTAGATTGATGGAAGCAAAAGCAACTAATTTCAAGAAATTTTGAACTGTTAAAAGAAATATGTCCAAATGTGAGTAGCCACCCCTAAAGCCCGTTACAGCAGAGAGTAAGGAAATATAGATAAATTTTAAAGCATGTTTTGGATTCTTCGACTTCCTAGACAGCACATTAGTGTAAAAATATTAAATCTTTATGATAATATGGGAGATTTATGGTGTTACATGTATCTGCTCTATGCTGAAATGTTCTTGCACTTTGGAAAAAGGATTATTTTTAAAACATTCAAGAGGTGTTCTACCCTTCATTTTCCCAAAAGCTGTATTTAATCTTTATTTTTAAAATTGGAATTGTGAGTAATCTGTGCTTTCAGGTGACCTATGAAGTAAGGAACTGTGCCCTACTTTGGACTGGTTTTGCTGAATAAGCTTGCAAAACTTACTTTTTAAAAAAATCCCCCCAAAAAAATCTATTTTTAACTTCAAAATTACCAGAAAATCATATGTCTGGGAATCAGCATTGTTCCCTGGCATTGTGTCTGGGAATCAGCTTTGTTCAGACTTTGTTTTTGAGAACTAAAAACAGACTAACCCCTTTTGCTGCAAGATCTGGCAGCAGTCTACTAATCAGCTAACAGTGCAGAGGCAAGCTTCTAACAGAGCTTGTCTCCTCAGAGGGTTAGGCACTGAAATGAGATAACTAAGACATAAATTTATAACCTATTAAATTATACTACATAAAATTCTGTCCCGCTTCAGTTCTCCAGTTTCTGTTTGTTTTCTGTTACCAAAAGCATAGAAATTAGAGGGAGACACAGCATTCACTTTAACTGGTGAACAGTTCAGCTTAGTCAGAAGATCAACAGATAATAGATGATGGAAGGGTCTGATAAAACAAGCAAGTATAGTTAAAGGATCCAGCATTTCCTGTACCTCAAAAGGCTAAGAAAAGTGCTTCATCTTTTAACTCGTGAACTGAGAACTACAGAAAACTTCAGTAAACACAAATTCAGATTTTTCAGAAACAGATGTAGCAGACCTGACAGCAAAATTGGCTGCAAGTAGCTAGGCTGGATAAAATTGCAAGGCTGTTCTGGTATACTGCTAAGGAGCAACAGTATATTGTATACCTATATATGTTTGTGCTCTCTTAAGTCAGTAAAGAAATTTCCATTGATTGAAAAGATAGCTTCAGGCTTTATATTCCTGCAAAATTACAATGGCAATGCAAGTAGTATGCGTACAGAAATAAAAAAAAATTAACCTATTAGTTTTCTTGGGGGGGTTGTTAAATAAATACCTTCTGTTTAATAAGATACCATACCTTGCAGAGCTGTATTGAATTTCAGTCTTTTATATATTTCTACAGAATTCTGCACTGGCTTTCAGAGCACTGTAGTTCGCATCAAAGAAGTTTTTTGTTAATGTGAAGGTTGCTGTTGAACTAAGTATATTAGCAACTAATCTTAGCTGAGCAAGAAGACTGCCAACAGCTATTTAAAAAATAGTTTACCTAAACAGTAAGAATATTTCTACCCTCTGCAAGCTCCAAGTTTGTGCATTGCTGCTGATAGGAAAGATATACAAGCAGTAAGACTCATCTCCACTAAGTTTCCATCTACTCTTCAAAAATGCTTATTCTTGTACCTTCATTTATGTTACATTTCTTTTATGATCTGCTAAAGCAAAAATGAAAACAACCAAACTATGAATCAGTGAAATAGCACATTTTCTCCTTTTATATTTAAGAACTTGCACCTTTTTTTATTTACTAGTCAGTAAATCTAAGCAAACTACGTGCAAGAGAAGTAAACATTGCCAAAACTTTCTGTAGGAAAGCCATTAGGAAAAAGCCTGTGATTTTATAGTTTGCTGCTGCTGTTTTGCAATTGGGCTTAATCTATGTAAAACCTGTACTCAAAGCACAAATAATTGAATCTGAGAGTATTTAGGCAGTCTGTTTCTGAGATAATTGTTTATCAAATTGACCAGAATTGTCTCATAGGTTCCTGGTCTCCTCTTGCCTGTCTTCTATCTGTCTGTTTTCTTACACTTGGGGCATGTCAGGTTTGGGCACTCCTGATGCTGCTCCCTGATGCTTTAGGCCCTGTATCACAGCAGTCCCTGGGGCTGAGCTGAGCTCATACCCCTGCTGCCCCAGGCTGCTTTAACACCCAGTGAGCCCCGAGGAGCAATGCCAGCTCCTCTGGGCTCTGCAGGACACTGGGGGCCCTGAGCTCTAGGACAAGGGCTCTCAGCTGCTATAAACATGAAAAGAACAGCCAAAACAGGGCACTTCATGAAGTGCCATCACCATTTAATTTCCCAGAGGCTTAGCTGGTTTGAGAAACTCCATCTCACACTGCACTTTTCATAATTGCCTTTCTCAGGATCTGCTTCCTCTGCCACCAGTCCCATCCCTGGCTAACTTGTTAATTAACTTTTTTTTTCTGCTGACAACCAGGACAGACTTAGCAAATTCCTTGGTGTCTACAGACAGTAATTTGAAAACTACTGATCATTATATTCACTGCTAGGAGAGGAAAAAAAAACAAAACAAAACAAAACAAAAAAACCCAAAAAAACAGTATGCAGCCTTTTAATTCAGGCCTGCTGTAGACATCAAGATTTTTTCATCATTGGAAGTCTTCCAAAATTTACCTCAAAACATTTACCTCAAAATTTACCTCAAATCTTTCCACTTATAGATTATTGATATGTTTTTAGGCTATGTTTTCTTCAGTTTAAGCAGTCTTCAGCAAACAGTGAATTCTCAAAAGACTATAAAGAAAATTAACTACTTTTGAGTTAGACCAAACTTTACATGGGTATTAAGATGCAGAGTATTCCCATTCCTATGTGAGGACTAAGAAGAAAAGTAGTAAAAGTTTGTAGAAGTTGTAGTAAGGGATTTCTGAGTCTGCTGAATTACATTTAGAATGTAATTGATCTTTATATTTCAAATTATTATTCCTCAAACCTTTTGAATTTTAATTTAGTAACATCTCTGCCTTTCATGCATCACTTAATCGCTTTTTGGATAAAAATAATCGATGTAAAAAAATGCATTTCATGACTAATAAAAATGTAATTCCATAAAGATTGATTAAACTTTTGGGAAATATTCCAATCTGCCAGAAACCTTGAATACCCACAGCTCCAGCTAAAGTCAGAGTGATACATGTCTGTTCAGTACCTCCAAAAAATCAGGCCCATAACCAGCTCCTCTCCTCTCCTCTCCTCTCCAGTTCTGCAGTATCACTTGGAAAAGTTTTGTTAATCTTACTGAGAGACACGGTCAAGGACTCAGTCACACTTCCATGGGAGCAGATGCTGCAGCTGGAATGAAATACAAGTAAACTGAGTTTGCTCCCTCCCAAATTGAATAACAGATTTCACAGACATTTTTCAGAGGATTTTTAACCCACTCTGGGTTTACAGTTAGTGCTGCAATACTGTTAAGAATGTTTTTGCTGACCTGTCATCCAGACCATTGCCTTATCTGCAGATGGTGACTGGCAATACCAACTCCTCAGTCCCAAAAGAGACTTTCCAAGCCCAGGTTGTTAAAAAGCATCTCAAAACCTGTGTCACAACATTCTCTCTTCTAGAACTTTATTTTAGCATTTACTCATCATCTTGACTATTTTTCTTATCTGTATGTTAAACTACTTTATTTAATCCAAGAGGAAAATCAGGATACTGGAGGTAGGAAGGAAATTATAGAAGTTCTCTGAGAGGCTTCTCATGGTCCCCACTGGCAAACAGGAATAAAAAGCAGAAATTCTTGGGTACATCAGCTACATACTTCCTTTCCATTGCATCAAAATTGGTCAAAAATAAACCCTATGCATCTTTATGGGATACATAGGTCTTCATATGTCTCATAGCTTAATTCCAAGTTGGAAAAAGTATTTTCTTCACAAGTTTTAAATTTTTGATATTTCAGAAAAATATTTGTTTGCTCCCTTTTTTTATGAAATAAGGAGAACAGAATTTCATTATCTGGCATCTCTTAATTGTTAGTTTTTTTCGATTTTCTCTCCTTAACCCTGCACAGGTCTGCCTAAAATAGACATTCCCCATCATTTAAGCATAATAATTAGATTTTTAAACACATAATCAAACTATAACCTTTTTCTGATTGCTCTTTAATTACAGTGCTGTTCCTTAAACAGGCTAACAGGGCCCTGCAGTAGTTCATGTAAGAGCAATAATATATATTAATTTCAATTTTCTTTTTTATCCAGCTTATTTTCTTGTTTATTTTGATCAGCAGAGGAACTGTGAGTGCCTTTTCTCTTTAGACTACCCCCAAAGTCATGCAGATCCCTCTCTGTGTACCTGTTATGCAGGTCCCTCTCACAAGAACAGTGGTTAGGTACAGTGAGGTTGAGTTTAAGGGGTCTCACTGAGATTTTAGAAATTCTGCTCTGCAGCTGTGCCAAGGGCAGTACAGATCTGACCCCAAAATGAAGGGGTCAGTGTTGCTGGATTGATCAGAGCCACACTGCTCCACTACTGCAGGCCTAATGCTGGTGTCCTATTCCCCTACAGTGTACATTATTCAGCATTCCTTGGCCTTGCACACACCAAGTTTTGTAACTTGCACACTCTACATGTTTTATAACCCTGAATTTGACTGTTCTAAATAACTGCCTGTCATCTCCAGATTTGACTAATGAGCAAATCTCTTTCTCTTCCTATATATTCTTTATATATAGAATTTAAACATGTGAAGAACACTTGGGCATTCAGCTGCTAACCTTGTGTCATGATTGGAGTGGAGAAAAGGTGAGAGGCTAAGTTAAAAACCTGTCAGAGCACTCTGAAGAAACCAGGCATGGTTTTATTTATTCTGATGGAATACTTGAATGACTATTAGGTTCTTCAACTTTCAAAGATTAGCTTTAAAAGGAGAAAGCACAAAAAGAGATAAGAAGTCAGTGACTGATCAGCATGTCCTAATTTACCTGAGGATTTTCCACTGGGCTTGAACAGGACATTCAGCCTTAATAAGTATATTATCCCCAAGAAGCTCCCATCCAAATCCTTGATGGATTTACAAGCCATATCCAGTCTTGTAAACTAGATGTACTTGGTTTAAAAATAAATAAATAAATAAATAAATAAATAAATAAATAAATAAATAAATAAATAAATAAATAAATTCAAATCTAGGATAAGGTTATCAGAAGGAGATTTTCAGTATATGGCTTTGTAGGATTAGCCCCAAATAATAACTGAAATTGATAATATTCCTTTTGGACTGAGGAGAGAGAATGCCAGACTGTCTTCACTGAAGAAAAGAGTGAGAATGAGATTGATGCAGGAGGAAAGCTCCACATAAATTATTTAGCAGGGCCACAATTGAAAGGAGTCCAAGTAAAGGCTCTGTAAGGATGGAGAGGGGAAGGCAGGGAAAGCAGCCAACTCCTAAGGGAGACTGTGCCATCTTCTTACCTGAAAGGAAAAAAAAGCAGGCAAATAAGTAACAGGGTTTAACTAGATCAGCTAATGCAAGACAGCACAAAAAAAAAATGACCACTCTTAGGGCTGTGGAAGTTTTTTACTGCCAAGGGAAAGGTGAGTGCCCTCTGGTGTGTCCTGTCTCCCAGAGGAGCATGCAAGGAAAAAATCATGTGAAAAGGTTAGTCTGAGCTGTGGTGATGTCTTTCTGCTGTTATATTTAGCTAATTTGAAGGAGCTTAGATACAGACACTAGTTAGTACAGCAAAATGAGTCATGATGGACTGCAATTCAGGGACTGAAAACCTCGCAGAGCACAGGGGAGGGAAAATCAGATTCCTGTGATGTATTAGCCTGTGGAATACTCTCCTAAGAGAAATCATACTTACCTGAAGGTGCATGGACAACCAGTACAATTTATGGAAGAGTGTGCAGGAAATCAGCACTGACCCCATATTGGCCCAAAGAAGTGCAAAGTGGCCTGAGACCCTTCCTTCTGCTCCCAGCTTCCATCCTGGGCTCCAAGCACTCCTCTGTGAATCAAGGCATGAACAAATATCTCATCTGTTCCAAACCTCAGACAATAGGTGCACCAAAAATAGATTTTCTTTGCATCTTCTTTACACTTTTTTTTTCATGTTTTGCAGTTTAGATGCCATTTCTTACACATTTTTAATACTACTGTATTGTGGCTTATTCTCAGGAGTAATTAAAATCTAGTTCTCCCTCAATCTGGGTTTCCTGAAAGTAGAGGAATCTCCAGCCATAGATGAAGTGTTGAATATCAATTTGTAGTCTCTTAAGATCCAACTGTATTACTCCAGCTAAAGTGTACTTTGTGGAGTTATTATTTAAGGATTGGAAGAGAAAAAGAGGTATTAAAACAAATATAAACAAAAGCCAATCTTATATTTTCCTCCCTTTCCAAAACTATTACTAATTTTGCAAAGAATCCAATTTCATGAGAATAAAATAGCTCATTGAAATTAATACACAGCATTTTGTTTTCCTTGCCTGTATAGATTGCTTTCAGTTTAATTTGTTAAGAAGAGTGTCCTGATAGGAGCCCTACTAAAGGAAAATCCACTCTTGCATTTAATCATTGCATTATTATACACCAAAGTGAATTAAAAATATCTGAAGAATGCTTAAGGGAGACACAAGCTTCATTAAGAAAATAATCCCCTGCAATATGATAAAACATAAGGTAGCTACTCACTCTACCATGGCACAGATGAGGACTTTGTTTTAAACCCATAGCAGATTGAATTTTTGCATGATGTTTTCTTTAAACCGCCTTCCTTAATCTAGAAATACATTAAAATACTCATCTGCCAGCTGTGCTGTTTTCAGCTGTAGCAAACTGATGATTAGTATCCTCCTGACATTATTTTCTTCACATGAAATAAAACATGACTGTCACAGTATTACAGAAAAGGAAAAACTCTAAAGTTCTTTATGTCTTGTCCTGGGGTTTTTATCTCATCCTTGAATTATTTCCATAATTAACAGGTCTGCTACAATTAAGCATATTTGCAAATATATTTGATGCAGAAATGTAAAAACCTGAGTTTGCCAAGATTAGAAAAAAAAGCCTAACATTTCAGTCTTACAAATTTGTAGAGATGCTTTCCACAGCCACCAAAAATGACTATATTCAGTGTGAAAGCTTGTGACATTCTGTGATACACTGATGGTCAAATCCAGCCCACTGACATCAGAAGGCAAAAAGCATTTTTTACTATGTCTGTTCTTCATTCTCAGCCTCCAAGGTCATTTCAAGAACTCCCTATACTAGCTTAAGAACGAGACTGACTATACTTTATGCTTAAAGATACATTTTATCCTGACATACTGTTGACAATTGGCAAGTATTAAATGCACTAGGACTTTTTCTTTTACTTTGATATAGATGACAGAGTAATCAAAACCACAGAACTAAGTGCAACAAAAAATTTCACTTTTCTATCTCATTTTTAAGCATATACTGCATACAATTTTTGATCCTAAGTGCAAAATAGAGCTAACATGTCTATAGGATGCCAAAATCCCTTAGTCCATCTAAGCTACATCTATATTAGAAAGCCATGCAGACTAACAGAAGTGGCTCTGTGAAGTGAAATAGCTGGTGAGGACCTGTCATCCTCCCTGCTCATATTGCATGAGGGTTTTCTGCATCAAACAAGCTGTGTTCTGCTCTCACAGATTGCCTGCCAACTCATCACTGGTGAACTCCTGGAGAGCATCTTCCAGTTAAGTTCCACACAAAGGGAATCATGCTCTGAGGCTGCTCCACAGTGCAAACTGAAGCAAAGTACAGGAGTGCATTTGAGAGGCTCACTGAATTCAGGGTGATCCATGGATATCCTGTTAGCTTTATTCCTCTCTCAAAGCTAAACCCCCTGGAGCTGCTCTATATGTAGTTCAGAGGATGAATCTTTAGACATAGCAGACTGCACTGAATCCCACTTTTCCTCTTAACACATTGGGTGGCACTGCAAGAAAACAAGTTTTTGTGGCACAGCCCATCAGGAGAAGGCTTCTGCCAGAACAGATTTTAGAACTGCTTTTACCTGTCAAACACTTCTACCTTTCACTTCAGAATAGGTGGGAAGGCTTCAGATACCTGTGGTAAAAATGTGAGCCCTCGAGCACACATGGCTTCCTGATCTGGATTCTTTTATCCTGGAGAAGTTACAGTCGAAGTCCTTCACTGCCCACTCCCCACAGAAGCTCAGTGCAGTCATGGAACAGCTACATGTCCATCATCACTGCCTTCAGCAGCTGCCAGAAGGAATTTGCAGTAAGTAGATTCTCCATGACTCTTTTGTCCTTGGCCATTTTGCTGAAGCACCAGTGGCTCTGACAGTAGTTCTGCAGTGTGGGCACTTCTCTGTTTGATTGTAATCCATTGGTTTCTTCACATGTATCATCAAAAAGCCACCAGGTAAGGGTTTGGATTTTTTCACTCTTTCACCTAGGGGTAGATCTGAGTCACTGACCTTGGAATGAAGGGCTCTTATATTTCAGTATCATGCTTCCCAAGAGAAGCTGTAACTCAGGCTGCTGAAATACCTAACAATTTGATTTCTCTAGACAGTCACTGAACAAACTTCTTTTTAACAGCAAAACGGCACTACTCTGGTCTACCCACACAGCCTATCTCTTCTTTTGAAGATGGAAATGTGATCTTCACCCAGATCATTGCAAATACTTCTACTGATGTTATCCTTTTCCTTCCTACCAGAGAAAGGTCCACCTCAAAGCCACCCCAAATCTTTCTCAAATGCAGTCATGTGGAGAAAACTGATTTTTCTCCTTTGATTTTAGATGTCATTTTTTTATTTTAGATGTGGTCACTTCAGCTCTAGTAGTAGGGTTAGGGTAGCTCTTTTTGCTCTACTCCAGAGGAGGAATACCAAAGGTAAAAGTTAGATGTTTTGTACTTCATCAGATTGCAAACTGGCAAATACACTTTAATCACTGGCACAGTTCCTGCTTTTCTACCACTACTCCCAGGGCAATGTCACTGTCACCTGGAGCAGTCACTGATAACCTGCAAAATGTAGTTAGTGTGTTTGTGACACGAAGGACAGGAGAGGGAATGGATATGCAATCTACAGTGAAGATAAGACAGCAACTCAGTGATAACAGAGGCTTGGCTTCCAAAATTTTAGGAGCAAAATAGAAGAGCTGTCTTCAGCCATTTTTTCTTCTTAGAGGAAGCCAGTCTTCATGTGGAAAGCAAGATGAAGACATGAGAAACTATGAGGCAATTAAAAGAGTAATATCACGAGCAATGGAATATGTGAAATACTTTCTAGCTGCATGGTCAGAACAAGAGGAACAAATCAGAATAACTCAGAGGCTTAAATAATTTGTATAATTATTGCCACAAATTCCTAGTGGAATATAGTAAATACACAAGGAAACACCTAGGGAAGAGAAGCACCTGAGATGCTGGGGTGGAGGAGTTATTTATCAAGAGCGCTTTCACATATGGTGAATGACAGATTCAATGGTTTCTGGGATAGAAAAAAGAGATTTTAAGGCAATATCTCCTCTTCTAAAACAATGAGAGGCTGTTGGATATGGTTGTTTAGAGATAACCCAAGGGAGGCAGCCTGCTGGTGACTGGGGACATAACTTTACTTATTTTGGAATAATTACATTGTAGGGCTCAAAATATTTGCTGCATTTAGTGGAGACAGTCTTGTCTTTGGAAGGAAAATTATTAGAACAGTAGCTATTTTTAAATGATTCTGCAAGAGGCAGAAAATCATTTGGGTTAAGGAGATACTGTTGGAAACAGGAAAAAAAAGGCTACAAAATATTGACAGCAGTTTGAGAAAGCAGACATCAGCAGAAATGATTTATTATCAGGTCTTTTGCATGGGTAATTTGGATTTTTTTTAAAAAGTGAGAGACCTGGTGGTTACTGGAAACATTATGCCAATGGCACAACTGAAACTATCTCAAAGATAAGAATTCTAATAGAAGACATTTTGACTCTATTAGTAGCAGTCTAGTGATCTGAAAATGGGAAAAGGACCTGCACACAGAAGGAAAACAAGGGCATATATCTTAAGGATGTAAAAGATTTGCTCAGATACATTAAATTCAGCAAGGCTAAGGCTGAGTTGCAATTAACAGGGGACATAACAAGCAACAATAAAAGATTCTACAAATACATGACACATTAGAGAACAAAAAGGAAGTATGAAGGAGATAAAATAATGAATGACTCAAGGAAGGCCATTGCATTCAATGCATTCTTTCAATTTTCAAATAGATGTTAACTATGATCCAATACTTAATTAAATTAAATTTTTAAAGGAGATAGCTCGTCTTCTTGAATATGGGTGAGGACATTGAAAAAGATAGAGATTTTCAATTTAGCTTAGTTCAATGACTTTCAATTAAGTAACCTTAACAAAGCGACCCCCGTAATCTCTGAATCATAGCACTTGCCTTGGAGAGCTGATGAAGAAGGGTAGAATTCCCTGAAGAGAAATAGAGGGCAATCACAATGTCATACTTCAAAAAGGGGAAAATATCTCTGCTTGGGAGGATACAAACCAGTCCTTGAACTGTTCTTTCTTGAAAGATTCTGGGGCAATTTACTAAAAATTCTTTTCTAAGGCACAAAACAGTAAGACAGTAATACAAAAAAGAGAAAATATGAACTTAGGAGGAAGAAATCATGTCAAATTGATGTTATTTCTTTCTTTGATTGCTGGCCTAACTGGATAAGGGAAAAGACACAGCTGTGATATATTTGGACTTTAATAAGGCTTTCCTAATATCTAAAAAAATTAAATGTTCTAGTATACAAACCAGAGAACTAACTTCTAGATGAAATCATGTTCAGGTGCGTTGAAAAACTCTGGAGAACATGATCTATCAGGGGAGATTAAGGAAAATCACAACAGTTTTGTCTAACAAAAGAACTGTAACAATAACATTTCTTAGTATATCAAAGATTTTTTATATGCAATCATCAGTATGAATATCTATAAGAGGCAATATATATTAAAGTTGAGACGGAAAAGCTTGAATTGCTATATAAGAGATTGGGGTTTGATATTGGAACAAACATTTGTCCTTTTCAAGAGTAGCTGAAACACCATAATGGAGTGCCTGCTTTCTTTGGGCATGTATTACTTCTGTTTAGAGAAGTTTTCTTTCACTTGCTTTGCATTAAGTGGTGATAGCAATATTTCAAAGAAGTCCTGTTGCCTTCAAGCAATGATTGCTTCTTGGGTCAACCAAAAGCCTGCTAAAACTTGAGAATTATGCAATTCACACAGGACTTACAGAGACACCTAATCTTTAACCCCAACATTTATGAGAAAATAGTTCCTTGTTCAGCAGCAACATACCCTTGAATTCAATTGGAGCTCCCTGTTTGGTTTGGCACATACCTACAGACAGTTCTGCTTTTCTGGTCACTCAGAACAGACCATCCTGTGCTGCAAGGTATATAAATCCTTGTAAGCCCTTATGGGATTCAGGACAGTGCCCAGATGTGCAGAAGGTGGAGATTTCACCACACACTAAAAGCACAAGGAAGAAATTTCATGGAACAAAAAGGCACCAGCCTATGTTTTTTACCATAATCCACAGCTTTTAATACTTATAAAATATGTCCTTGAGGAAGCTCCTGCTATAGTCTTCTAGAAGCTGCTGTAACCCTCAGGGTTGAGACT
Organism: Luscinia megarhynchos; assembly: GCA_034336665.1. Lineage (NCBI taxonomy): Eukaryota > Metazoa > Chordata > Aves > Passeriformes > Muscicapidae > Luscinia > Luscinia megarhynchos. Next base: position 25,056,524 of record JAPFBE010000007.1, on the reverse strand, counting down.
GACTCTAAGTCAGATTTGGTGCTCACCTCTAGAAGTATTACTTCCAGAACAAAGCTGGGGCCTGATTGATTGTGCAGCAAGTGTGTATTGTCCTGTAGCTTTCCTAGGATGCAGAGGCTCACAGTAAGGCTGTAGTATCTTTCACTGTAGTTTTTTTACACAACAAAGAGTAAAGATTGGGATGGAGAGTCACTCCTGAGTTCCCAGCAGACTGAGTTTTCCCTGTACTCCATCACACAGTGCCCAGGGTGCGTGGTGCCCTAAGTGTTTTGTTAGACTTTACAAGCATTCCTCAAACTGATAGCATCCTACATGACCAAAAGCAAGGTCTAGTGAGTGGAACTAACAGCATGTCAATACAATGATTTAGCATATTCACTGAAACACTCTGCATGCACAGTGTGTCTGGCTTCCTGTTGCAGAATGAGAAATATCCAATGAGGGAGAACCCAGAAAGCAGTCAGCCAAACAGGAGAGCATGGGATGTAAAAATATGATTTATTTCAGCATCAGCTGTTCAGAGTTCACAATATAATCAGTGGCAAAGAGTCTCAGCTTTTTAGTATCTCTGAGACTTACTTTAAAATGCTAGGAAATTAATGATTAGAAAACTAAAATTTAATGCATTGGTTCTCTAATTCCTGAAATAACAGTGATAACCTACCATTCAGGCATCCTTGTTTCCTTTAGAAACCTCATTTACATGTGACAATCTCCATTGCTCATTCATTTCAAACAGCAGCCACTTGAACTTTCTCTCTGGTTTTTGGTGTTTAGGATGCAGGATTTTTGGGGTTTTTTGGTTATATTTTCCTTAAAATAGAGCATTTTCAATTAATATTCTGACATCTTTGTTTCTTCTCTTTATAAATACTCACCAGATTTTCTCAAATGCTTTCATTATTCAGATTTCTTTTGTTGAGTTATTTCTTAATATAGATCCTTCCTGTATTTTTCCACTAGAAACTGCCGTTCCTGTAAAAAAATGGAGTTGCTTGAATTACACATCTGTCTTTTCTGCATACCTTCCAGACTTTTATACAAGAATTTCAGAAAAACAATAGAAAAATGGCATCCCGATCACAACTCACTATATGCATTTTTTTTTCTGATGACAGGTATTTGTGACTCACTTGAATAGTTTGCAAGATCTTCCTGATTACTGCATCATTTTCTAAAAGATACCAGAGTTTTTGACCACACTGTCTAGTAGCTTAAAAATAGGGCAGAAGCAAAGGAATGAAAATGAGGACAGAAAATAAATCCTTTAACCAGGGTTCTAGTGCCTTTGCAAAACATTATTATCCATAAGTGTGCAAAAGGACAAAAATGTGAAAGCCTGAAACTATCACAAACAGGAATTACATTCCTGCTAAGAGCTGTATTAAAGACTTGGGGATAAACTTCACTTCTCTGCTCACTCCCTGATAAAAAACTGAGGCTTGACCTCCTCTGCTTTTCTTGTTTTGGTTTTTTTTTTCTCATTGCTTCCCCTGTTTTTCACTTGTCATGTCCTTCCCCCTTGGTCTTTCTCCAGCACCAGGCTGCATGGGCTGCTGCAGCAGTGGAAGATGGCAGAACTGACCATGAAGAACTGATCACAGATGGGCCTAAGTCAGCAAATCTTGTGCTCCAGCTTTGAGGAGAGGTGGGTCAGTCTTCCAGAGGTTTATAAACTGAAGGCACCTGTGGCAAAACCAGGGGATTCTGCCCTGTGCTGGTTCATGTTCCTTTATACTCTCCTTTAAAACACAAAGCAAAAGATCAGCCTGAAGACTTTGAAGGACTTTCTTTAGCTACATCCTTTTCTTTCTGAAGAACTTTGTGAAGTACATTACATCAACATGGGGGGAAAAAAGAAAAGGGAAAAGCCATCCAGCTTACTGGTATTGAAATGCTCTCATATGTCCCCTGGTTGTATTCACCAGTTTATCCAGTCCTTACCACCCCGGGGCAGCATGCATTTTATTTAGAGTGGAAAAATTCACTAATATTTTCTCCACTCTATGAAGTTTCCATTGCACTCATCTTGCATTGTCTCTAGATAATAGTAGTGCTGCAAACACCAGTGACTGGCCTGTGACAGGTTATTCCTTTGAAGAGCTTCTCTTCAGACTAGCACACAGAATCTTTACCTTTTGTCAATGACATAAACCACATGGAATAGCAGATGCCATAGCCTGGATACCAGCATAATGCTTCTCTTTCTGTTTTTCTGTATTTGTGGTAAATCAGTGAAAACACAATAAAAATAATTAAAAGCATGTTTTCACTTACTTAAAAGATAATTGAGATAATTATATGGAAGCAAATGAAAGAACTTATTTAACAAAATATACTTCAATATAAAAACATATGTAAAAGCAATATTTTCACCAATACAGGCAATAAAATCTAAAAAAAATAACTTAGTTTGAATATGTATTTACATTTTCATTGCTGACATTCTTTTTTTTTATTTTTATCACCTTATTCAAAAGTCCAGCTATGCTCACATACTCAAGAAAATGTGCATTTATCCAGCCAGGTTCAGACATAAACCTTAGAGGTCTTTGTTTAAGTTAATTTTACACTCATTATCATGTGCCTTCCCCCTTTGTGCTCTGACAATTGTACTGAAGATGATATAATTGCAGCACTTAGGACTTATTCAAACTAAGCAAGTGCTCAGACATGTCCAACACGAAATGAATGTTCATGGACCACTGGAAACCAAACACAGTATCAGGCCTGCAGTTCCAGCTAAGTGGGGATCTTATCCATGCAATAATTTAATAGTGACCCCATTTTTTTATCTATCTGACAGTGCCCCTGTTTTATAACACATCTTACATCTAAAATGGCAAGAGTCAGACATGCTCCTCAATACATAAATTTAATAACACTGCCCTATAATAAACACTGAAATGTTGTCATCACCACCTCTCCATACAAACATAAAAAAACTCTACCTTATTTTACATCACTTAATACTTCTATAAGGATCTAGTTCAGATTTTTAACCCTTCATATCATCTACCTCATTATAGTAATCTCTATCACTAGATAAAAGAACGTTTTGGCTTAGCCAAACATTAAAATATTAAATAAAAGTAAATTCAAATAACTTATTTATCACTAACATAAGTTGAATTTATTAGCAGAAAAATTGAGAATTAATTTAACCCAAAGTGTCTCTAAAAACTGGGAAATCATATTTGAGGGTGATTGTGCTGACTGTGCCTGCTTCAGTGGTACAAAAGGAATTTGCTTCTTTTCTATTCATTTCCAACATCTTACAAAATAGAGCTTCTAAATACAAAAATGAGTGAAGGTGACAGATGTTGAACATTATGAAAGGTGATTTTTGTTGGACAAAATAGTAGAAATAATTTCATATACTGTGAAAATCACACTGTTAATAAAAGTTTCATTTTGTGAACAATCAAATTTTTTGGTGCAGAGAACTACTTAAAATAGCTGAAATCTAATTCTGTGTCTCTTTCAAGAGCTGAAAATGTAATAATTCTCCAACAGCACCCATGTTCAAGCACAAGTTTGAAGTCAGATATTAGGACCTTTTAAATGGAAGGTACAATTTGAAGAGGTGGAACAGCCCACTGATAAAAACAAAATATTTTCCTTGTGATTCTGTACATGTACAAGGGATATAATTTGTTTATCATGCTTTATTTGAGGACCAGGAGCCAGGATATAATGAGCATGCTTACATTTTGAAACAAAACACGGGGAGTGCTGGGAAAGAAGAGCTTAAAAAAAAAAGATTGGCACTTGTAGCTAGTTGATAAAATTTTATGAGCTTAAAGTCATAGAATTTTGGGGAATATTTCTGTTCAACAGAATTTGGTTCTGCTCTGCCTGAAGCAAATGCTGGGGGAAAAAATTAAAATTTTAGTTAAAAAAAAATCCAAATACAACTGCTTACAGTTTAGCAGGACACAAGTATGCTTTATAGGTAGTATCTAACAAGCAAAGAGAACATATGGCCACCACTGCCTTCATAGAATTCAATCACTTCTTATAAAATATATGTTCTTCTGCTTTGCTGAGTAGCCAAATGTCATTATCTCATCATGCTCTGAGGTGGAAAGTCCACAGGTTATAAATGGTCATGATATAAAGAAGAACTACAACCAAGTCAGAGTCATGGTTATTTATTGTTATCTTTGTAGCTTACTTCCTGTTTTGGTTTTTTCTTTTTGCAGGCATTCTAGAAACTTTAAATTTTTTTTTTAAAAACAAACAAAAAAAAAAACCCTCACAACAAACCACAGCATTCTTATAAAAATCCTTAATGTTTTGTTAAGAATTGAATTCTAGTTTGAAAGTCTTTTTAGGAACTGTTGGAACAAGTCATGCTGGTGCTTAAGATCTGATTCAGCCAATTATTTTTGCATGTGTTCCTTTCAAAGTACACAAACAGTCATCCTAAAAGAACTTTTCAAACTGAATATTTTGCAAATGATTCTGCCAATATTTATAGCCTCCAGCACAGCCATATTTTGAATTCTGATAGTCACAAACTAACTGCTGTGTTTAAACCCTCAGGTTACACAGTGGTCTGGGACTTTCAGCATTTCTTTCAACCCTTTACCTACACACATATTTATCTGTGGCCTTGTAGAAGTTAAAAAGGAAATCAGACTCTGTGTCTTACACTGTCCCCCAGATACTGTTGAACAGACAGGAGTGAAGATCTAGGAGTGTTGGGAAAGCTTTAACATTAACATTTTCTCAGAGGAGAGCAGGGCCTGTATTGAACACACTGAAAAATTATATGACTGCATTGTAACAAGAATGATGGAGCAGAAAGCCTAATTCTTGCTGTATTCAAGAGACCCTGTGCTAACCAATGTACAAAATGAAAAAATTCATTGCTCCAAAAAGCTAATAAAATAATCAAGAAGTACATTTTTAGTACTCTGAGATGGAGAAAATGTGATGCAGTATGACCATGTACTATAAAAGTGGGATATTTTATATATATATATATATATATATGTATGTATGTATGTATGTTAGGATGTATTAAGAAACAGTCTTTGAATAACTAAAAGAAAAAAAAAAAAAACCAAAGGTCTCTGCACTAAAATAGAGAGGTAATTTTACAGTGTTAATCTCCCACTGCAACAACACTTTCACACTCTTTTTCAAGTTGAATATATTTTAATGTTGATAATATTTACCCATCCAATCCTACAGGGAACACTGTCAGAAACCCACCTGATTACACTCTTTTTCAAGTTGAATATATTTTAATGTTGATAATATTTACCCATCCAATCCTACAGGGAACACTGTCAGAAACCCACCTGATTACAGTGTGAAACCTTCCAAGAGTGGCCTGGGCTTTGCCCAGCTGTCTCCTGCTATTTTTCTAGAACTTTTCAGATTTCATGTTATAAACTTAATTTTGAAGCAGTGTTGTACACGTTTATTTGATTTCCTGCACTTTACTCTTGGCAAAGAAAAAGAAAAATGAACCAGTATTGACAAAGATGGCTTATATAGATAGGTGATTAGAAGATAGGACATCAATCTTATTCCATCATGATGAAGTAATATGCATACAACTGCAACCAATGAATAAAATATTTAATTTTAACACTATGGTAAATGAGAAAAAAGCAAATAATGCAGCAATTTTGGATAAATAAATGAGTGAACTTCCATAAACAATCTGAAGGGATTTTATCATCTAGTGTAAAAAAACTGCAGTAGGATTTGTTAAAATAATCAAGTGGTTTTTTATATGCAGAAGGAGAAAGAACAAGCAAAAAGGATGTAGAAGCTATTCAGACTCTGTTCCTGTTAGGAAACAAAATATTAAATCAAATCTTGAATGAGAGGTTCAGTAGCTGTAAATCAAAATGGCATAATGGAAAGACATTGCTTTACTCTACCTGAAGATTTGGACCTCCAACATTTTGCTGTAAGTAGGAAGATCTTTAAAAATATTCATCTTGTTATTATCTGTAACAATATCTATCTGGAATATTACCTACAAACTACAGATGTCAATTAGGTACTGACTCATTACCCACACTTGAGAAGATTCTTCATTGTGACAGCAAATTACTCTAGGCAAGGTAGATCAAAAAAAAACAAAAGATGAGGATTACTGGGCTGGAGACATCAACTGGTACCTAAAAGCATGTGTCCAAAATTAGATAAAAGACTTTTAATTTAGGCCAGCACAAAGATGAAAATCCACATTTCGTTTCTCCAGTGTGATCAATGCCCTCCTTTAACAGAAGCCAAGAAAGTTCACACACCAGTAGAAAAAGAGAAATTTTACATTTGCATCTCCACTGAACTTTTAACTTAAACTCTCTGCCCTTCCTATTGGCCCAAACTTTTTCTTCCATTGCTTCTCACAGCATTCAACATATATACCATTAACTGTGCAAGTCAAACAGAAGGTTGTCCCAACACACATCTGTAGATGATACCACACCCCCTGAAAAAGGCCCCTGGGATCTGGTCCCCTGAAGACAAAGAAACCCCTCAGACCATGCCCCCCTCCTCCTTATCAAAACCTCTGTTATCTCTTAGAATTTCTGTTGGTTCTTAAAGTAGTTAAGTGATTGGTTTTTTCTTACTTAGAATTTTAAACTAATTGGATAGTTTTGTAATTTGCAGTTTTATTGGTTAGAAACTCAATCCTCTGGAAGTTATAAAAACCCCTCGTTATACTATGTAATCGAATTTTGCATGCAGACCCTCTTCAAAGAAATAAACCATCTTTGGAACTTGTGCAGCAAAGTTTCGAAGTCTTTGTAGCTGGCTTTGTAACTGTTTTGCATCAAGAACTTTTCAGAGCTATCCAGACATGTAGCAGAAAGGCTAGAAACCCCATCTAGCCTTAAGAGTTACACACATCATCCACAAAAAAAAGTCCAAGGACTTGGGTTGTGCTGGAAGAAACAAAAAGAAACCTCTTTAGAAGGAGATACAGGATCTGTTCATGCTGATATTTAGGGTCAATCTTAAGAATAGTTCTCAGATATACTGAGACATATAAGCCAACATGGCCCTCTTAATGCCATCAACATTGACATCTTTGACAGCCAAAGTAGGCCCTCTGTCCAATTTAACATGCAGTCTATTTTTTAGGCTAGTCCTTGACAAAGACAGAAAGTGATTTCAGATTATGAAGCAGAAGCAGAGCATAGAGGGATCACTGCTGACAGAACTCTAGACTCATGACCACCAAAGCAAAGCTAATTTGAAACAATTCCTGAAATTGCAGAGAGCATCAAGCTCATAGAAAAGCAGCAGTAAGATCAGTCTAATCAGGATGGACAGGTGAGGGACTGTGAGATGGACAGCAACAGGAGGCAGGATTCAGAATTATCTTCAGGTCTGCCTTGCTTATGAAAGTATCACTGTCTTGCATGTATGTTCTAATCTACCCAGCTTTGCTACATATCTATAATTCATCCTGTTGAAATGTTACTTTTAGAAAGCATTTAGAAATTACAACAGTTTTGTTATGTTTGTTTTGCCATTGCCTCAAGGACCACTGAGCAGCTGGTGGACATTCAACATCCCTCGTGTATGGCTCCCACTGCCTCCTCCATGAGAGCCCCACAGGTAGAGGAGGAACTCCAGTGATAAACAGGCAATGGTCAGTCCTGATGACAGAAATAAGAGTGAAAACCTGAGATCTGCTTTTTTCCCCTTCATTTCACCTCCAAACATAAATTTTATCACCAATTTTCTCCTGAGAGCATGTTCCATGCAAGATGAACTATTAAAAATGCAGTTGTTTCTTATTGCTGTTGTGTGAAGTCAAGAATACGTGCCTTCTTTTGTGATGTTACATTGTCAAAATGAAATCTTATATCAGTCAAGGTATAAACAAAAGAAAGTTGATTTTTCCTTTGACTTCCAGATAAATCATTAATTATAGCAGAGACCAGATCCAATTTGGTTTAGGTGCCTTTAAGAAGAAAGGTGTTAACAGTGTAAAATATGTACGTCAGGTTTCAACAAAAAGGACATTTGGCTAACAAGCTGTAAGCTGCTCAGAGATGCAAGTCAGCATTATTTCTATCTTATTTGAAGGAAGTTTTTTTTTGGGGGGGGCAGCTGTTAGTCATAATTTGAAGTTCATTTTTAATTGGAGCACTTAACTTTACCATAATAACTTTATATGCTCTATCTTCTTGGCTGCCTAGCATTAACTGTGTTCATCCAAGGTGCCAGTCACCTTGCTGTCTGTACTAGTCACTGCACCATTGAAATGGACCTTCACTTTGCCTTAGGAAACAAAGAAAAATTATAAACTACTATTAATTCAGTGGGCAAGCTGCTTTCATATCATTGTTTGGATTAGAAAAAGTTAAATAGGATTTTTAGACCCACTTGTAGTTCCATAATCATGTGCTTTGTCTCATACCTCATCAATTAGTTCTTTGGAGTTATTCACAGCAGTTTCAGGGCTGTTCTAAACAATATTTCTAACCTACAGATACTCAAGATATTTTGAACATGCATATTTTCAGGAACCACACTTTCCCATCCTCAAAGATCTAATATCAGATTAATATTGTCATCATATCATTGAGAAAATATACATGGGCCTACCTAGCTAGCCTGTTCATCTGGGATTTATTGTTATTTGGTGCTCTGAGACAGATGCAAAGCAAAGTTAACATGCTAAGAAACTAGGAGCTGTAACACTGTTAGAAAAAGCAGTCATCAGAAAAGTACAGGCTTGAATTTAACTTCCTTTTATGAAATACAGATCATTTTATTTATCCTGTGTGGTTATTGTCCTCTCGTTACTTACCATGTAGCTGCAAAAAAAAGTGAGAAGGTTTTGGTTTTTTTGTAGCTGGATTAATTAAGTTGCATTTCAAACAAAGCTGAAGTTCAGGATCCCACAGGCTCTCCAAACCTGTGATCTGGTCAAGTGAGCAGTTTACAGAGAGGAAAAGGGAAAGCTAGTTTGAAACAGCATGCATATGGAAGTAACAGCATTGTCACCAAACTGAGGGCAATAAGCACTTCAGATGAAGACATCTGATTAGTTATTGCTTTTAAAGATGCTGTTTCATCTTTAGACAGCAGTTCCACATCAACTGTACTTCAACAGTGAAGCACACATCATAAAAGAGTCTTTTCCCACCCACTTTCAGCTGCAAAAGTCAAGTTCATCCTTAGTGACTTTTCTCCATGACCTGGTTAAGCATGGTTTGACTGATTTCTACTTTGATCACCATTCTCTTGCAGTGAGAGCAAGCCAGAAATCCTATTAGCTCAGGGTGAGTCTCAAAAGGCAGCTCCTCCCAGAGTCATGCAGTGATAAGAATATCTTGTGATTCAGTTTAAAAATCACACCTAAGATGTACTAGGTCCTTGTTTAGCTACCTGTTTTGTATGCCTGCTTCTACACAGTGTGGATGCCCTTACAGTCACTTGCAGTTTGTAGAAAAGATGAGGTTCAGGCATCCATGATTCACAGCAGGAGAAAGCAAATTCTTCCCAAGACCATGTATTTGGCATCCTGTCACTTATATCACACATTTCTGACAGAGATAGCCTATCTTCTGCCTGCTGATAGGGAGACACAAAGTTGAAGTCAATGAATCTTTCATACAGGAAACTGCAATTCATCACTAACATAATGTGGAACAGCCCCTACCCACTGAAAGTGTGATTTTCTCTCAGGTGAAAGGATGTCTATTTCGTCATTATGTCATGATTTTTAGGTTTTTTTTATAGAGACAGCAATGATATTTTAAAATAAGGAAAGAATTTATTTCTGACAGTAACAAAAAAATTAATATGGAAGAATACACTCAGGACAATCACTATTATTAACAGCTATTTCCTGTTACTTATTTCAATATATCTAATGCAGCAGGATTCCTTCCAGACCAAAGTCACAAGGGTTACATAGTCCACACATAGATGCATTGTTCCAATCCATCCCATCTCAAAAACACTTCATCCCAATCTGAGTACTCTCCATGAAGGAACCTGTTTTCCCACAGAGTCTATACAGGAGTTCAGAGATACATAACTATGGTAAATTAGTTTTTTGACTGGCTAATGGCACAAGAACCAGATATCTTCATAGACATATTTTACTAATAATTTGGAAATATTTTTACATTTTAAAGAGCCTTCACAGTAATTTCAGAAGATTTCGTATGGAATAAGACCTTTGCTTGGCTAGTTGGATAGGCTGATACATGGTTCATAATCCAAAATAATTATCTAATGTCACTTGTCAGTAGAGACTGCAAAACAATAGTGAAACAGCAAGTGGATAATTGACATCAAAACACAGAAATACTTACAGAGAAGATATACAGGGAATGCCAAATCATGTTAAGAATGGAGTCTAAGGTGACAGTGCCAAGCCAGCTAGCTGTTCCCACCAAAGTTAGCAGAAACGTTTACAAGAGCAAGACACCCGAAAATCAAACTATTTAGCAAGATAACAATAATTAATTTAGAAGCCAAGCAGGACTGATTTTCAAAAGCACTGCTTACTCAGGCTTTTTCTCCAAACCTCAAAGAAATAGAGATGAGATAGAATATAGCTTTTAAAAACAGGACATTTAACTAGAAAACTCAATATGTATTTAAGTCTCAGAGAATCAATTTAGAAAATCTCTATCCCTTATTTTCTTGGGTAAAGCAAATAATACTAGCCTGTTACAGCTGCCAAATGCACAGCAGGGGAAGTGAGACCCTCTTCAAAGTAAAAGTTATCATCAGTAAAATATGGTTGTAAATTTTATGTGCTTTCAAAGCAAACCTAAGCCTTTTACATAAAACTTACAGAGAACAAGAAAAGTAGAGTGTGGAAGGCTGCAGAATGAAGGCAAACACAACAAATTTTAAATGGAATTTGAAGCTCGGACCAAAGCTACAGCCTTTGGACCTCAGTGAAATTTTATTTGAGCACAGTAGAGACTTTTGTGACTGCTCTAATGCACAGGAATGCGTCCTGGAGAGTGCACTGACAGCTCTTATCCTCCAGGGTGTTGCAGAGTAAGACACCCAAGTGGCTTTGCAGGAGGACTTTTCGAGTGCAGCCAGCGTGTCACAGCAGGCAGCATGCAGCAAGCACCATGACCTGTGTGCACCATCCTGATCCTGATACCTAAGGCTGGAAAATATAGTTCTTATTTTTGCTTTCATCTTACCTGTTGATTTTTTTTATCTGAAAAGACCCTCGTTACAGAAGTTGTAGCTCAAAATCTGGGGATGTTTATTTCCTCTGAAGTGATAAATGGCCAATTCATAACAGGGCTGGTTTGAGAGCCAGCAATCAATACAGGCACTAAAGTATGGTTTAGATGGCTGTTCTGGTTTTCATCTGTGTGCACAGACAACCATAACACAAAACCAGTATCAGAGCATTATGTGGTTACCTCATCTCTCTTTCCTAAGGGACACTGCCCTTCATCAGTGTCATCAACAAATCAATTGGTCGCTTAAGATGTCTGTAAGTGCTCATCTTGTCTTTTGCTTGAAATGGATTGCAACCATTTTTCTGTTACATTTCACATAAAAGGGATTTGCTGAAGCTCTGCAACTGGGATAAACCAAAGAACCGATTTACTGAAATAGCTTAGAAATGGTTTAATATTGCAGTGGTGTCAACAAAGCAGATTTTTTAAAATATCCTTTTGACAACAAAAAGAAAAATATCCATTCCAAAGCTATGCATGAAGGGAATCTTTTTGAAAAAGTTTTCCCACCTGTCTAATGGGAAAAACAACATTCACCTGAAGGGTGATGGGATTTGGATCTACAAAGATTTCGCTATTAACTGTATTTTCAAAAGTGAAGTGACAACCAACACTATAAAATAAAAATACCTTCACCTAGACAAACCCAACAAAAAAGAAAAATGAAAATAAACAGAAGAATATGAAGCAATGTTTAGTTCTTCTGCAGAGTCTCAGTTTTCCTATATTTATAGCTTTTGACTTCTTTAGCAAAATTTCCATTGGTCAATCCATGACCTACCAAAGCTATTCAAATGCCTTGATTCTTGGCTTCAAAGCTGTACTTCTGTGATTCTGCGAACTCTTTATTCCACAGATGTTAACTGAAGTGATCTGTGCCCTTTGAGCACTATTTTCCACAGCAGATCACGAGTATTATGCCACAGCAATGGCCATCAGAGTCCATGAGCCAACACCTACAACACCAACACCTACAATGCAAGGACTGCAGAACCACCCAATAGAAACCTATCCTGCAAAAAGGACAGGAGAGTTCGTGCTTATATTGCTATGGACTTCAAAAGTAGTTTCTAGTGGAGAAACTGGAATAGCAATAGAAGTATGATTAAAGATTCTTACACTTACTATAATTCAGATCCTTTTCACATCTGCTCCTAATGCAATCTCTCTACAGTTTCTTCACTACCTGTTTGACAACTAAAATGAATTAAGGAAGTAATTAAACAAAAACTGAATTTACTTTATCAAAAAGAGAAAGGGCTTAAACTTTTTAAATTGGTCCTTTGATGTGGATAATTTTCAAGACTGGGGCCTATTACAGATTGAAGGATCACATTAAGTTTTTTCCTTAGAGTTTCCTTAGATTTTTTTCCTTAGCGTTCCAGTGAAGCTTCTGAAGAAAACAAAGTGTTATTAATAGGAAAGAGTGCAAAAATATTACATATAAAGGGCCAAAGTCTATAGCATAATGAAATGAGAGTATGTCTGCAAATTCAGTCAAGGTAAAGGCAAACATTTCCATTGCATATTACTTTAAAAGAAGATAAAGAGCACTGAATCAATAAATCACTGAAAAGATTATTATTTTGTACAAGCTGAAGGTCAGTGCAGGTCATTCCCACTAAAGCAGACAGACCTTGTTAATTTAATCCAGCAGATTTGGCAGGGAAACCAAACAGGAATTTAATCAGCAGCAGAAGGTGGTGAACATCTCTGAAAATTGAATAATCATTGTGCCAGACAGTAAACATCATTACAGAAGGAAAAAAAGGAAAGAACAAAAGTTTCCCCTTTTCATACTGTTCATTAACTTCTTCAAACAGGTAATAAATGATTCAAAACATCTGTCTCTGGAAAACAAAAACACCAAAATGAGAGCAGTTGGTCAATAGTTTAGCACATTTATGATATTTTACTTCTCTTAACCAGGGCTGTTTCTTTTTCTGTATTTTAATTCTTTCTTTAAAAGCTGCCTCATGAACTAATATTGCTACTACTCTAATTTTAAAAAGGGATTAATTCACTGTTTCAACTCATCTGTTCATTGGAAGACAAGAAAATCAAATGCTCTCAAATACATTTTCCCATATTTTTCAAGAATTGTTCAATATGGTTGGAGCACTTCAGCACAGTATATGTCAGCATTTTGTTTGGGGGTTAAATTATTTTTTCATTTTCATTAAACTTCTTCTACCAAAACCACTTCTCTAAATCAGTCTTTCTGTTTCTATATATGTCTAATTTAATATTTTTCTTCCTATATATGTTATAGACTCACATCCTAAGAGGATAAATTCTGCCCTTAATAAGCAGAAGTTCAGGTAAGCTGATGTGGTAAAATACTCCATGTCTTCCACTGACATAGGATTTAATCCCTTTGGTTTATAAAAGAAATTCATAAAATGGAAATTTGGATTCTAAATTAAAATAAATCATTTGCTGAAGTCACTCAGCTGACTCAGTATCCAGTAAAGTTAGGTTAATCTGTAGAGACCTCATACTAACTGTATTTAAATTTCAGACTTATGCAAAAATAAAGAGAAAAAATCTCCATTGGAAAGATTTTTCTGAAACAATCTTATATAATTGAAAAATCAGTGGGTCAGAATTCCAGGATTATATATTGATACATCAATGTCTACAGGAGAGAGTTATTATATCTCAATTTCTCCATAAGATTTCATTTCATAATTTGCATAATATTATATGCAAATTTTCAGAACATTCAATCAATATACCAATTTTTCAGTTTTTAGGAAATAAAACATTTTTTATTTGAAAAGTAGAAATACCACTTCTTATTCCAATGTGAAATTGGTAGGCCTTTAGTCCCTTGACACTTATGTAAAACCCCACTGTGCCCACCAAATACCTTTTTCTGAATCAAGAAGACATACAGCCACAAACTAAACTATGCAGGTTTTCCACCTCAGTTAAAATAAATGTGAGACTAGTGAAATAAATAGGAGATTTGTATCAAACATTTTACATTTACATTGGTAGGATAAGAAAACTTATAAATTCTGAATGGGTTCTGCTGGCCTGATCTGACACTTCCATTGGTTAAAAGGAAGCCAGTTTGTAGGTTAAAAATTCCAGGGCTTTATTAATTCAGTGTTTATTTTCACTTGAATAACAGAAATAGTTATGCTGTTAGTGACAAGAAATAAAATGTGCTGAAATTATCTTTGATGATGCTCAAGGTGTAAATCGCCTCTTTCATCTACAACAATTTAAAAGTACTGCAAGCATCTTGCTACTCTATCACAGAAATAACATATCTGCTCAACTCCTTGTTAGGATCCAACCAGCACATAACAAAATTTAAATACTACTGGCACAGCCAAGGATGTAGAGACAAATTTCAAGGCATTGGTAATTCCAGAAAACAGGAACCTTTTAATCAACTCACTCAAGGTAAGCACACTCAGCATAGTACAGTCATAGAAAGCAATTTTACCTAAGTATGCTGGGAGAAACTTGGGGAACTGCAGCATTTCAGAGAAATCAGGAATGTTTCTGAGATGCTGCACTCAGAATGCCCTGTTTACTTAGATTTTTTCATGCTGTGTTCCATGAAGAACCTGAAGTAGGTCCACTGCTGCTTGTGGATGCAGAGCACCACAGCAGAGGCAAAAAGCATTTCAAAGGTGTTGTCTTGTCAGAGGGCACATCCCAGAAATTATTTGTAGGATATATGTACATTGTTCTTTCAGTTCAGATCAGGACAGTGCTTTTGAACTGGGACTCCCAGCCAGTTTGCTTGCTGCTCTGTGTGTCACATGTGAGAGTGGCTCTGGGTCACATCAGCTGTTAGTGGGGTCCAGGGCACAGGACCCAGTGTGAGAGCAGCAAAACCCTCACACTCACATCCAGATGTGAGCTCCTCTGCACCAGATGTTGTGCCCTGCTCCTTCTGCTCCATTGCAACACCTGCATACAGGGACACAGCCAGACTAATGTGGTCTGTTTGGGACAGACTGGGATGGTAATCAGTGATTTCCTTCACCAATTCTGAGACTAACTTGCAGTGGTTATTTTGGGCAAAGGGCAATTTCAATCTGTTGCATGGATGTCCTTTATTTACCATGGAATTTCTCCAGGGTGTGCCATGTATCTAACACCATGCTGTAACCTGTATCCATGGTGTTAGAAAACTGTGATTTTCTAAAGGAATGAGACACCAAAAACCTATCAATTTTTATTGGAAGCTGGGCACCTAACTGCTGAGGAGAAATCTTCAGTTTATCATGTGGTGGGTTAACTAAAATGCCTTGTATTACCATCTTTTCTGTAAAAGAAAAATATATGCTACAAAAAACACTTGAGTAGCAAACCCACTGCTTGCTAGAAATTCCTGGTGTTTTGCTTTCTCTACAAAGCTTGCCCTTAACAGTTGTCATTGAGTTAGACTTTTATATTATAAAATGTGAAGGCAAATGCAAGTTTGGCTCCAAGAGTATCTGCTATTAGTATGCACACTTTCAGAGGCACAGCTTTGCTAAACCAGTATCTGTGACTAGAGAGGACCCACTAGGCATTTTCAGTTCTATCTCCATGCAAACATGTGTCATCTCAGAGTTGTACTTCACTCTATTTGTGGAGAAAACCTTCCAGGTTAAAAATGGATACTTTGAATTCTCAATAAAGATTTTGATGTAGAGAGTCTTAAAAGATAGTGTATAAAATTATTACCTGCATTTTCTTCCTGAAGCGAAATGTTACAAAAATAAAGCCAATTTTCAAAGTTGTTTTAGAGATAAATGATTCATACTTATCAGCTGTGAAAAATCAGAGAGTTACAATAGAAAAAAAAAGGGGGATGCAGTGAATTTAACAGAAATTCCACATGGTTCTTTTTTAATGATGCTGATATTTTAATCCTAGAACACAGGTTTGCAGGGCTGTGAAATAAAAGCCTCCTAATTATTTTGCTTTTTAAAGAATGCCTCTCATTCTTCAATAGATCTTTTAATATTTATTATATGCATATCAATAAATAATCAATTTTTTAAAATTGTGATCATACAAACATTTCTGAGATGTAGATCATAGCCAAGGAAATGGTCTCTTAATTTTATTTTGTGGGTTACAGTTGTTTTGCATCATTCTAAATCTCTATGTATTCATTTCCCCCCAGTGTGTTTGCTGTTGAGATCTAAGGTTTAGCTCATGACAAAGAATTTGAGTCCCCCATCACCTCTGTATCTAACAGCACACAGCATAGCAAAAGGCTAACACACTCCATGGGGATTCAAAGTTCAGGGAAAAATATCACCTCTGTAGGTTTTGGAATCACACTCCTTAGAAGACAGGTCCAATAAAAGCAGTGGGTGTGCAAACTCTTAGCCTCTTGAAAAGAATGCCTTCAGAGATACTCTGAATCCATCAGTTCTGAGCCTTTCCTATTTGTTTTCTAAAGAGATAATGATTTACTGAGTTTTGGTACATACTACTTATAGCTGAGCAAGAAGAAAATTAATATTACTATTGGTTATAATTCTGCCTCTGAAAGACAGAAAAAAAATGTATTGTAAAAAATATTTGGTTCGCCTTTCTCCCTCTTTGAATAAATTATAACAGGCTGCTCTCCTGCTAATCTTACAAAAACAGAAATGAACAATCTCAGAACTGGGATCTTAAAGAGGAAAAATACTGATTATCTTTATTATTTTAGAGCATTGGAAAGTTTGCCAGGATATCATACCGTGGAGAAAAATATAGAGATGATGCACTATATTTCAGACCAGGGAAGAAGGATGTCTAGTTGAATTTTCAGCTATCTTTTTGAAGATTATGTATAGTCTATGGAACCTGTTTAACTACAGTAAAATAATTATTGTATATAGGTGACATTGTAAATTCACAGTTGTAAAAATGTTAACCCTAGGAGAGAACCTTTTAGAACAAGCCCTTCAGCCACTTTAAATCATCTTTACATAAACAGTGGATGAGTCAAGTAACACATTTATACAGATTTTCTTTAACTTTTTTCCCAGACTCTTACCTGTTCATGGGGAAGGAATTTTTCTAGAGGTACATGTAAAAAGAGGGTAAAAGGTGACCTGTGCAGCATATTGCCCCACAGGAACTTAGAAGGGTTTTCCATGAGGCCAGTAGCTTGTGTGTTTGGAATGGTGCTGTGTGAGTCTCTTGCCTCAAGGTCCTTTGGTCACACCTTCTTGAATACTGTGCAACAAATTTACAGTAGAGAACTTGAAAAAAGCAGAGTTAAGCTTATATGTGAAAAATCAATTATGAGAGGAGCACTGCTTCAAATGCACTTGAGAGAACAGAGCACAGTTGCTGTCTTGTTCATCTTCACTACACAACCAAACCTACTAAAGCAGGCCAATCTTCAAGGCATTTATTCAGTTTGTTATAATGAGTGGTACCACTTCCCACTGTTCAGTTGCTTCCAAAGGCTCAGAGACAGTCTCCCTAGTAAGAGAAGACAGCACACCTATGTGTCATGTATGAACTGCTGAGTTAGAGTAACACCAACCTGCCCTGATCTCATAGAGTTCCCTAGTGATTGGCAGAACAAAGCTTTTCTCTGTTTTTATCTGAAGGAAGCTGTGAAGTACTGAAATCAGTTGGCCTTTCATGGCAGATTGTTCACTCTCTGTAATTTAATCTATAGATTTCATCATGTGAGTAAAAATGAAACCTTAGAAGGTTTTGAAAAGGATACTAGATTTTCACAGACTGTAATGTTAAAGGTAAGTGATCTTTGTGGAAGCCCCATTAAGACAATGCCTGGCTTTTGATTTTGCATATATCCTTGGCTTTTCCACAGAACATGGACATTTGCAATACTCTGCATTAGCTTTTTATGGTAGAATGAGCCTTTCCTTAAGTTAATGAACGTTGTTAATAACAGCATTTTAAAGTAACACATTTAGAGATGTAACAATCTATTTGAAATATCCAGATAAAATGAACAGCTATTCTAATGATGCCATCTAAAGAATTTACTAATCATGTGTCCCTCTTTCCACTGTGGAGGTTTAAGCAAAACACAGGAATGATTCAGGAACTGGGCAAAATAAGTTTCAAGTTGTAAAATGAGCATCGTTCTTGATCCTACTTATTTTATCACTTTGAATGAAACACTGGCAGCCTGCTCAAGGTCAGTCAAATGGAGGTCTCCCCACAATTTCCTTTCTATACTACTGGTAGTATTAACAAAAGGCATATAGGGTTTCTCAAGATTATCAACATGTGCCTCTAAATAAGTTTCTGCTTTCAATACACATAAAAAAGAGTCTGAATTCAGAAAGTATTGGCTTCTTCCTAAATATGCCGAGCCCAGTGAAGCTGCAGTTTCAATCTTTAATACAATCTCCCTGTGTAGAAACAACTGCTGAAGTGGAAGTGCTCAGCAATAAAATTTTACACTGCACAATTTCTCAAATTCTGACCCTCTTTACTAAAAGCAAAATGGCTGTAAACTGGTTAAAAGGGAAGTGGGATGAGAATACATGATAACATTGCAAAAAAATATTCACTGGTCATGTTAAAACCAGCTGGAACATGAAAAGTTCCTTGAAAGAGATATGACATAGAGCTTTTACACTTAAAACTCTGTCTTCTTAGAAATATTTGTGCTATAACAAGGAAAATGAAAGTAATGCACAATTATGAACACAAGGAGAAGAAACTGAGCCACCAAAGAAATGGACATTATGAAAGAAGTATGGAAACAACTTGAAGGAGGTCACAGAAGCTCTGGTTGCTGCAGTCACAGAGTGCAGTTACAAAAATAGACTTTCCCATGAAAGGCCCTTAGCTCTCATTTATTCTTCTGAGCTCTGCTCTTGTGAAAAATTAGTATATGCTGAATACAGTTTTTGGAGCTCTGTATGCACCTACTTCTGCCTCTTTGCCATGGGTTCCCAGATCCTGCAGGCTCCTTTACTCCCATGTCCTTTACAATACTGTGCCTCTGAAACACTTGTCTTCCTTCTCACAGCCTTTCTTTGGTTTTTGATTGTTTTCTTATGTTATTGCTTTGATTATTCATTTTAAATTACTAATCAGCAGACAACCAGCCCATTTAACCAACTGTCAATGTGCTGGTTCTTCCTTTCATTTTCTACTCAGTTTATTGCCATACACAATATTTAATGGAGCTCAGCACTCCTGGATAGATAGCTGTTCAATATCATTTCAACTTTACAAGCAACACTTCAAAGCATTCCTCTGAAACTGGAGATGTAGCTACGCCCAAACCTTTTTGCCTACCTTAGGAGAGAGCTATAAAATACACTTTCCCTGCAGAAGTTTTTCCTGTGGTTGGGCTGTGAACAACTCTTCTCTGTGTCTATCATCTGTTATATTAATTGTGTTCCCTATAGAGTTGTTTATTTCAGCTTCATTTATCTACTTATTTAATTTACAGCTGTTGTATATGCAATTAGGCAATTATTACTATATTCTTGATGCTAGATTTTTCATTGGCTATTATTATACTTTGTTAGCTACACTCTGGAGTGCTGGAAATTAATTTCTTTCTCTGAAGATCTATTTGCTTCATCCTTCTAATCTAGAATAAAAGTTCCCCCAATAACAGGAAGCTAGGATATAATATGAATATGGCTATGTATTGCAGAGGTACTTTGGAATGTGCTGGACACACCTAGAGCATTTTCTGAATGGGGTGAATGTAAATGCACATCCAGTGTCTGTTTTAAAGAAGAAAGTGATCCAATTTTCTGTACCCACCTATCCAGTTCAGGCGTGTGAACCCTGGAAGCAGTTTCTCTTTCTGAACAGCTGTTTCAGAGAGAGACCTAACACAGAAGAAAATCTCATCTGTAGCTCTTTCTCTAGTGTTTTCTACCAGCTGTTTTCAACAACTCCCACACGTGTTGTGTTATAAACCCAAGGGATGTGACAGCTCTCATTTCCTTTGGAAGCAAATTGAGGACCCTAAGAGGCTCTTGAATTCCATTCCAGCATCTGACTTTGCAGCTTGGAAGCACTGGATGTCACAACTCACATCTCCCTGCATGTGGGTGTATTTATTGAATACTAATGGCAGCTGGCTTGAAGCTGAAAGCTGAAGAGAGGTGGGCAGCCCCTTGAATTGACATCAGAATTACCCCACTTACCTTTATGCTTTTAGCAATAGAGGAGCACAAGATTGATCTCAATCCACTTGAATTATGAGGATTTAATTTTAAAAGATAAGATGAAAAACAACACTTGTTTTGATCTTGCAAGAGCACACTTCAATCCAAGGACATTTCTTCTAAAGTATTTGATGAGTGAACAGAACTCAGTGATCTCATGATCATGCCACACAATTCAGTGCTCAACTTAACTTTCACCCTGAATCTTTTAGCACACAAAACAGCATAAGCAAAGGGAAACAGGGATT
This sequence comes from Luscinia megarhynchos, assembly GCA_034336665.1. NCBI lineage: Eukaryota > Metazoa > Chordata > Aves > Passeriformes > Muscicapidae > Luscinia > Luscinia megarhynchos. The sequence goes on along the minus strand of JAPFBE010000007.1, from coordinate 25,035,923 downwards.
TCTGTTGCTGTGCAGAAATCAAGTTATTTGTCACATGGACCAATAAAAGATTATTTGACATCAGGCAGAATCTTAAGAGAAATGGAGCTCCGTGTGTGTTACTCATGTGCTTACAACTGTTCCCTTGCTCAGTATTCTAAGGGTGCTTTTCTAAAAGTCTCATGGACTGCCAAACCTTGATTTCTTATGAAGCAGTGCTATTTTGGCACATCCATGGTAAGATCACAATCAATTCCAATCCTCTACCTTTAAAAAACACTGTAACTTGTTTTCTAGCATTAATTTCATGAGTGAAAGTTGAAGGATATATATATATAAAATGGTAAAACCATTTTATGCCATTAATTGCTATGATTTTATTTAACTTACAGATTTTCTACAGATTTCTTCTTACCTACAGTCCATGCTTCCTGCAGACCATTTAGTCCAAGATATCAGAAAATTTTCCCAAATAATGCAAATTTTCCCTGATGTAAAGAAACTGTTTTAGTCTTTTCTCTGACCAACAAGATTCAAATTTACATATATCTCTGTGAATAGATCACATGACACATTCCCTTTATGACCTCTATTTTCCTTAATTGCCCTTTAAAGCAGCCTAGTTTTATGTAACCATAATTAAACTCTCGTCCTCTTTTCAGACATCCTTTGGCATCCTACTTATAATTAACTACTTTGTGAGTTCTTTTTCTCTTCTCTAACTTTCTATCCTTAATACTTCCCTTCTTCTGTTTTCCCTGTTTACCATTTGTTTTTGTCTTTCTAATCACTTAGTATCATTAGAAGCATATTCATCATTTATTTTTGGAACCTGGTTCAACATTCATTTTCATCCATCAGTTTCTATCTGTCACATGAAAATTGAAAGCCTTGTTAAAGGCATCAAGTTTATTATTTTATATAATATATCTTTTATTTATCCACGACTTAGATTAGAAGTTTGATTCCTGTTCAATTAGAAACATTTAAAATTCCTGCTACCAAAGATCTACAAGGTGTTTGACAGTATTATGAAGTGGATTTCTAATGGCATTATAAGGCTGAGATTTTGAATGCTGCTGCTGTTGATTTCTAAAAGCCACATACCTGAGCTGGCCACCAGGGAAATTTGTTCATCAACCCTTTCCTTGCCATGGCAGGCAGATTTCTTTATTTTCCCAGCACAATGAGGACTTTTGAACCTGCAGAGTCAAACACAGGAACTAGCTAAGGACTTGGAAGTCGAATATAGGAGAGGATAGCCCAGGTTTAGTGCACAGAGACTTGCCATGACTACCATGGTGCAGCTGAGTTCAGTCACTTTTGAAACTGTACATGAGCAGATTATGTCTCCAGTCAGGGGAGAAAATACCTTTGATCTATGAACATGTCAAAAACAGGATGTTACATTGCAGGAGGAAAAACAAAATGAAAAGCAGATTTTAACTGTGGGAGGAAAAAATCCACTGCACCAGAGTTTCCACACTGTTGTTTCCACACTGCAGTAATTGTCTGTTAGAATCACACTCTTATGAAATTAATTTCTCAGAGAGAAGCACACCACATAGGAAAGCTGATTTCTGTGCTCCCTAATTCTATTATGTTAAGGGTCAATAACATTACTGTGCCCACAGGGTTCCACATATCTGAATAAGAGAAGGCCCTGTTGGCCATAAAACCAGGGTTTTGTTCCAGTTATGCTCCCAGAAATTACAAAGACAGCAAAGCAATGTGCAGCAGGTGATTGGGGTATGCACAGCTGAAGTCTATGCACAAGAGTCATATTATCTCATTTTTGGACTTCACATGCAGTGTCTGTTACAATACCCATCTCAAAGAATAGATTATATATTCAATGGAACAAACTCCACATATTTCTGGAGAGGTCTGAATTTCTGTTTGTTCAGCAGTCCAATGAGACAAAAATCAGAGAGCAATGGTATTTCTGGCACGTGGGAGTTACTATAACACAGGAATCTGGGATACAGGGACATCTCTTGATCTTGAAGTGGACAAAGAAGTTTAAAAGAAAATATTTTGAGAAGAGAGTCCTGAATTGGCCTGGCAACTAAAGATCTCAGCAAACATCAGATGGCATCAGAGAGACTAAAAGTTACTAACTGAAAAATGAGGAGGAAATATTTTCATAACAATGTTTAATTGAGAGTCGGTTCAAATAGAATCCAGTAAGCTCTCAGAGTCATTGTCATGGTTTCTCTTGCATTTCTACAATCTATTAAGTAAATTTTTGAACAGCAGCACTCAAAAAACTAGTACCCAGCTAGTAAAGAGAGCCTCAGAATCCTTTCTTTTCTGGCCTTATTTAACTCCTTGTAAGAGGAAAAAAACCCTTCAACCTCTAAAATCAACAACAATGAAACATTTGTCATAAATTTAATGCAAAAAATAGAGTAGTTTTGGAGTGAATCCTAAGGCAGGGTAGTGTGACCTTAATTTTGGACAAAATCCAGAGAGCAAGAAGCACAGGATCCAAGCTGTGTGATCTCCATGGACCTCACTGGGATGAAGACCAGATAATCCTCTAGATGAGCAGTAATGCCAACCATACAAACTCAAGGTGTTTTACAGGTCCAAAATCAGAGAGATCCTATACATCTTTTCTATGTTCCTTTGCTAATGTAAAATTTAAAAAAAAAATTAATAGAAAGAATTCACAAAACCCTCTCCATTGGACCAGTGGATCTCTGGTGGAGGCAACCAGTGAAGGGACTCAAAGAGAAAAAAGGAACAGGAATATAGGAATGTAGCAGACACAACCATCTGTAGCCAGAAAATAAGATCTGGAAGGCAGAATCTAGTATTCATTTTGACTTTAAAAACAGAAAGAAAAGGGAATCCTGGATTTGCCAGCAGAGTGGGACAATGACAATTGCACAATGTGCATATTTTAAAGGATGTTGTGAAATCCAAGGCAAAGATCAAAGAGGTTGTTTAATAAATCAAAATTGGATTGTTCCATACAGCTGCACAATAATAAATATAAAACTTCTAAATATAGGCTGGAAAAATTAACAATTCAATAATATTAATGGCTTGGTAACCTTAAAAATAAAGATCTGAAACTAAATAAAATGTGATATAAAAATCCTGCTTGAATTTACTAATGGTAAATCATGCCAGATCCCTTCTTCAAATAAGGTAACTGATTTTTAAGACTGAAAAGATATGGAAAAAGTTGTATTCAAGAAATATTCCTGCATTCACCCTAGGAGAAATCATCAGATAAAATAAAGGCTGGGATTACAAGAATTAAAGGAAGGCAAAAACTGACTGAAAATGAAATAATAGTCAGTTGTTCTGAAAAGAACAGTTGTCGTTGAAGTGGAGTTTCTCAATTAACAGTCACCATTAATGACCACAGCATGGTAAGATTTTCTAACAGTAGAATAATTTTTAAAAACTATATAGTTGGATGCCTATAAAATTGCATGGGAAGAATTAATGTACAAGAAAACAAATAAAATTTTTATAGGAAAAGGTACAAAGACCCACAGTCAGGGCATAACAGGTATTTCTGCCATAACCTGGGAGATCATTGTGAGGGAAATGCTAATAAGGAAGGAAAAGAACACTGCAGTCTTGAACTGTTGGTTAGTTTTAGACATGACATTTGCCTACTGCTGCAATGCTTCCATGGAAAGATATGATTCTAGGTTATATCAGATGAAGTCAGCACTCCTGTGGGAATATGGAAATTACTGCTATATTACCAGATGTCACTGAGAACTTATCTAGGCAAACGTCTTTCTTTTCAAAAACTGTGAACTCAAGCTGGAAAGATGCTGAGATTTTTTTGGAGGATAGAGAAACAAGTACTGCAGTGAACACTGTAAGGACTTGGCCTGTTTATCTTAGCAAAATGAAAGTGAGAAGTGAAAAAGATGGGTCTCTATTAGAAGGATAAACACCTGAGAAAAGAATAACCAATTCAGACAAAATGCAACAAGAACACTGGGATAAATGGATAAATGTGGTTATGAATACATTTAATTAGGAAATTAGGAGAGGATTTGTCTACAGAGGAGATGGTTAAATTCAGAATTCAAAATATATCCTTCAAATCAAATTCTGGTTAAAGATATGAGGGTACAGTGATTTTACATTGCTGCTGCCTACTTAATGTAAACTGGGGTAACATGCCACACCCATCTTATCTAAGGGTCACTGTATCCACAAATCGGAACTTTATCTACACAAGGACAACTGATTAAGTCCTTAACATATATAAAGGAAGTATTTACATTTGAAAGAGAATAAGACTTACATACATGGGGTAATAGGAAACTCATGTTTTAAAAATTCTGACACTTCAGACACCTTTAATTCTTAGACTCAGAACTCACCAGCAAGTGCTCTGCTTTCTTAGTTTTTCTTCCTAAAAATACTACTGTGCTGTGTCAGGAAAATTATTTGCAAACTTTGTAGGATTAAGATTCAATTCCTATTCAATCAACAGAGCACTTTGTGAATCTGCCACCCAAAAAAAATACTTTTAGCATGCTTTGGGTATTAACCAAATCATTTTTTAAAAAGTGTAATGGATAAAGTATCTGTGACATACTTCAAAAAACATTGTGTTCATGTCCTGCTGGGGTTGTATTTTCATTTAAAATTCTTTATGTATTTCCTGCTCTGGCTATCAAAGGGTTGTCAACACATCCCCATAATTATTTATTAAACACTTTTAGCTTTCCTCTCTTTTTTGTCTTTGTTTTTTTAATCAAATCAAACAAATTGTGTCAACACAAGAAAAAAAATATTAAACATGGGAACGGATGAAAATATTCACTCAGTGATTGGATGCCTGCATATTGAACACAGAACACAGTAGTTCCTCTGCACTGATTATTATGACACAAGCTGAAACATACACAGGGCAAACAGACATGCAAAAATAGGACAAATAAAGTCAGAGAGAAAAATATGCAAAGTGAAGAAGAGAGGAAAATAATACAGAAAAGAGTTATATGGATTTAACTCCTCCAGCTGTTTGCCAAAGTCTCCAGCTACAAATCCTTTAACTGATTCAAGGGGACTAAAATTCCTTTAAAAAGTGCTTTTCATTCTGTATTCTTTTTCACATCTCACAATCTACAAAACTTTAGTAAATTGTCTTCTTTACACTGTATAGAGACAACATTTATTAAGGTCAGTGAGTGTGTTAGAATCACACTGGTATCAGACCTGAACTCTGGAAGAGATGACTTGAAAAAAAACTTACTTGATATTTCTTCCCCTACACCTTCAATATCAGTCAGTTAGTTCAACTTCTATTTCTTAAGGCCCCTGAAATGGCCAAAGCATTAAAAGTTTCTTTCTGTTAAAATTGAATGAGACATACACAACAGTCAAAGAATGCTCCTTTTATCTCCTGTGTTGCTCTTTTTCATTCTAAGTGTGCAAAGTGTTCTTGTTATATTCTCTAACTTTATGTGTGTCTCTGTCTACTGGTGCATTTGCACATGTGTGTGTATAAATAATCCATATATATATATACATAAAATTTTATAATACATAAAGTTCATTCTGTGTAAGTATATTTTTATAATTTTATAATACTTTTCTGTCTTTGGTGTGTCAGCAGAAACTAACACTGCATGGTTGGCAGTCCATATAAATAGTATCACTTTCAGGAAGAAGAGGATTTGGGTATTTCAGTGACATAAATATTTTGGGACTTCATTCTGATGTGATATATCTAAACATATCACCTTATTTAAGAACATGCTAGACTTCTTGGCAGCTCAAGATAGGTGGAATCCAGGCCTCAGTTACTAACAGAGATATTTTTGGAGGTGTATATATACATGTAAGGCAGCCAGTCTTTTCTGAACCTTTCTCTTCAATTTTTAGCTTGAAATTTTCTCTATATGGGATGGGGCCTAAATTGATGTTGATACACTAAGTTGGCCTTTATCTGACAGGTCTAATGAATACTGCAGATTAGCTAAAATGCAAAGTCCAGAACCATAAATAATGGAACTAGAGTACAATGGCATTTCATTTGTGATAGAAAGTGTATGGCCTGTTTTAATACAAATATGATACCACTACAGCTTCAGAAGCCAAATAGTGTCAGGGTAAGGGTAAGAAGGTGGTTCTCATTTTTAGGAGTATCCTCATTTTCTGAAATTACTATAGAGGTAGGAATCTCCCTAAGGCTTACTTAATCTTGGCAGAAATAATAATTTCCATTTTTCTTTTCTCAGAGAGTCTGAGAGGAAATATCTTCATTTAACCAATTCTCAGTGCTTAGTGCAATAATGGCATTGATTTTGTGTGCTGGTTTTGCTGGAGAGCAGTTAATTTCTTCTCAGTAGCTATCATGGAGCTGCATTTTGGATTTGTGCTGAAAACAGGATTTCTATTGCAGAGATACTTCAGTTATTGCTGAGCAGTGCACAGATCCCTCCTTCCTCCTCTTCCCCCAAAGTTCTATGCTAAGGATGAGCCCATATGGTCTGGGATGTCCACTGGGTCATTGGGGTCAGTGGTCCTGTTGTGTTCCCTCCTGATTCCTTGTGCACCCCAAACCCACCCAGGGGTGGGGTGGGGTGAGGAGCAGAAAAGATCTTGACACTGTGTAAGTGCTGCTCATTAACAGCAAATCTCCATATTATCAACACTGTTCCTACCACAAATCCAAAATGCAATTCCACACCAGATACTGTGGAGAAAAATAATTCTACCCCAGCCCAAACCACCCATTCAGCTATTTTCACTTCCTAGCATTAATTTCCCAGATATTTCAATGTCATTTGCCAAACCTGAAAATTGTATTTCATATATCCTATAGCAAAAAATTTTCTGCAACATTTGCACACATATTATGTACACAGCCCTCATAATTTGAAAGCAAGTCTTCATGGGTTTTAGAACCAGACATCACCTGCAAAAAAACTTTTTATTGCTGAATGCATGATATAACTTACAGAAAACAACAGAATACAGAAGAGTAGCAAAGACTTTCCCTCTTTAATGAGAAAGATTCTGAAATCTAATGATGTATTATTTGCTTTAATGAGGGGTTAATATACAACAATTTAATCTGATTCTTAAAAGGGGCACTGGATCGTTTTCCTTCAGGGGTTAGGAAAAAAATCCCAAAGAACCCTATCTTTTTTTAATGCCCAGCAGCAATGCTACAAAGCATTCCTTCAGATTCCTACAAAGCACAATTACAATTTAATTTATGAGTTGTCCATCTCTTGCCAAAATAGAATAAATTTGACCTGATTTATGTGTCTAATTAGAGTAATAAGAGGTTTGGGGGTTTTTCAGTTTACGAGCCAAAGGCTCAGGCAGAACCTTTGTGTCATAATATAGCAAATAAATTGAGCAGTAATTTGTGCCATTCACAGGTACCTTCCAAACTTCTGTAATGAAGGTTCTTCAACTTTGTTAATTGTTACAACTCTGTTGTAAATTCTGGTTTTGCTTACCAAAATGTCTTTGAGAACTGGGAGGTACAATGGCTAATTCTACCCAGCAGGTTGACTCTTTGTATTAGCACCCACTCACCATTGGGGTTTTCACCACTATAACTCTTCCCTAATTTAATCTAAACATTTTTCTTTTTAAAAAATGCCAGGTTGGCAAGACAACATTCACAAATTCTATGCCTATCTACAAAGTCGTGCCAGATTTTTGGAATCCATGAGGACATCCACAAATGGTATGAAGACTTCACAAAGTTTGTGTTCTGTGGTTGCAAAGAGACCACATTAAAGGCTTGGGGAGAGGGAGGGGTGGAGTTAAAAAATAAAAGTTAAAAGCTACTGTCAAACTGAGCTGACTTAGGTTTCAGGCCAAGCCCTCAAACAATCTTATTGAGGACAAGAGGCAGATTAGCTACTGTGGTTTGACTCTGCTCCAACCCAATTGATCCTAAGGTCAAGTAGACCAGATGAAAAGTCTTGCAGGAACTTGCTTCATTCCTCACACTTCATGGTAAGACATCTCCAGGGTCTGCTGCCTTTAGATGGTTGTTCACTGGACCAATTTCTGCATTTAATAGGATGCAGACCAGCTCCTGTCTTACCAGAAAAGCACACATGTTCCTTAAAAACATTATTTTGTGTGCAGATTGTCCCAAGGAGGCTGTTTCATATAAATTATTATTACATTCAAAGACATTATAAATCCCTGAATTCTCAGCTTCACCCAAATTTCCCCTATAATACTACGTGAGTATGAAAGGTTAAAGCACAATAAATGCTAGTTTATGAAGATAAGGTTTGTACAGTTAATAAGAAACTTTTAAACTGGATTGCAAATAGGAAAACACTTAATAATTCGACACCTAAACTTTAACAGAAAAATGGTTTCTTCTTAGGAGCTCAAGAAATAATAGTCACCCAAAAACTCTTGTTGCAGAAGCTAAGGGTGCAGAATTCATCAAATTACTCCATCTGCTGGCTGATTTCCTCCAATCCTGGATGATTTCTCTTAGCTGTGTATTCTTGTCCCTTTTTAATGCAAATGAAACATTCAAAGCTTGATCAGTGTCCTTTCAAAGCAAATGAAATATTCAGGGTTGCCTTTGATATTCAAAGCACTTCCTGGAATCATGACTCCCTCTTTTCTCTCCATTTCCAGTTTAAGAAGACCTTTGTGTTGCAATTTTAACATATTCTTTCTTCTACAGAAGGCACAAGACAAATGTTTTAACACTTTAGTGACTTTACTAGCCTTTCTATGTTGCACATCATAAGAAGTATAAATTATCCAACAATTTGACTAAATCTTATGATTTTTGGTGTGTTTCTGTTGTTCCATGGAACATTCATGACACGTTAGAAATACAGATGTCCTACTCTTTAACAGAGTACTCAGAGGTTGTGCCTTTTTCCCATCCTTCCCACCCTGTAACTTTCCTACTCCATAGTCTTCCCTGGACCCTAAACTGAACTATTTATAGCAATTCTACTGTATCTTGTATTCAGTCATGCTCATCCAGTATTCATTCAGGACAGCCCCATGCACCCCCTTTTCAGGACTTGTCCACAGGTACACAATTTTCTGTACAGACTTTTCTCCCTCATGCTTTCAATACAATTTTCTGAATATCACCAGTGCCACCCATCTGCAAACACGTTTTGAATTTTTTTGCACTGAGACCATCCATTATAGCCTATCAATATGTCTATATTTAAACTGATTGCACTTCTGGTTTCTTCAAGGTGTTGAGCTAGTGCATGAATAAATAAAAGTGTACCTCTAAAGAACCAATTTTGAAAACTAGAAAGTACAATTTTCTATATTAAATGATCACAATCTACACATATCCTAATTTATGTGAAGGTTTTGAGAGAGATATAGCTCTAAGATTGAGGTTTTTGTGGTCCCCAGTATGCTTTCTTGGAATTTCAATTCTTGCAGGTCAGGCACATTCTGAAATAGCAAAATACAATAAGCAAAAATATTTGCAGTCTTGAATCAGGACAAGCAGAATTGCTATTCTAGAAGTTCAAATTGATCAAGGCAACAACTGCTAAGTGCAGACACATAAGCAAGCTGCTGGAAGCTCTCCACTTCACTAATAAAATAACAGAACTTTAAATTAAATGCACCTGGACTTGAAACTGTCTGAGTGAACATCCAGGTTTCTTTGACATTAAATGAATTACACCAACTACTTCAGTGTTTATTCCTAATAACCCCCAGACTTACCAGCCACCACCCTGAGGCACCCCTGTTGTGCTTGGTCCCAGGTTCAGCTAAGCAAGAGATCCAGCCTCCCCCATCTTGCTGTGCTGCTTCTCCATGCAGGAGTTGAGGATGCTCCCCTAACAGGCCATGCTCCCCATGCCTGTGCTAGAGATGACCCTAGATAAGAGTCACCACATGTTTCTGTGGGTTTCATCAGAGGCCCCAGTTCAAAAGACAACAAAGAAAAACGATTCAGCACACAGATCACAAATATTTTTATCAGTTTGCATCCTGACAAGGTTGAGACCAACACTCACAAATGGAAGACTGGGTCAATGTTTCTCTACAAAGAGACTTGTGCAACCCAAACTGCTGATTGCTTTACCTCAGGGAGGAAAGGAATGCAGAGCTCAAATAAAAAATCTGAGTCACTATCCCTCCTTACCAACACTTTCCTGAGCAAATTAAAGCTGCCCTCCCATTCCACAGCCACAGAGAACAGTGAGACAGAAACATATATATTGCCTTGAAATGAATCCCCTTAGCACACAGCTGGAGCAGCACAACAAAATGTAATTTATGTCTGTTACCACCAACTTGAGCTAGCACAGCTCGAGGACTCAAGAAGATACAAGTTCCAGAAACTTTTGAATGAGGAGAGCACTTTTATTCTGATAAAGCCAATCCTGCCTTTTTGTGCACCAAAGAAAGGGTGGAAGAAACTTACTGCTGGAAAAAGGAATACGTGGAAATTAAAGCAAAAAGACACAAGGCATATATAAGAATTTGGTACATTGCCTTCCACTTCTCAATAAGAGTAGCATCTATTTGATGGAGGCATTTCTTTTATCTACTCTAACAAGACTTTTACATTTCAGGCACACAACAACTTGCTGAATTCTGACTGTAAGACTCAGATTTCAGTGTAGTTCACCAAGCCAAATTGTGCAGAAATAATCTGTCTGTAAGTATCTACCAAAGAGAGCATATCAAGTTCATGACAATGCCTTTAGCATATCTTTGCAATTCCTTTTATGTGATGTAGTGCATGAAATGACATTTAAAACAGGTTTAGATACAAAAGGTATGTCAAATATAAAGATAATACCATGTGAATTCTATGTTGAAATCAGTATTATAATGATATCTAACAAAAAGTCCTTGGCAGATTAGTTAAAGGAGAAGAAGCTGAACTGAACTGAACTGAACTGAACTGAACTGAACTGACCTGACCTGACCTGAACTGAACTGAACTAAATGCTCTTTTCAGCGTTTTTATTTTCATTTCATGTCAGGAAATTTGCATAATTAATTGAAAGCACCATCAACGAGACAAATTAAAATAATGCCCCTTTTTTCTTTTTGCCAAGGAGATGAGTGTTTTCTCTGTTAAGTTTAGGTGGAACAAAAAGCTTCCTTGGATACATACTGCTTGCCATGCTTGGGAAATGTAAAGGGCACATAATCTAAATGCTTCATACCTGCATCTGCACAGATATTCTTGTATTTATGCAGTACTCAAGTTTTTTATACATACATAACTATTTCTGACTCAAACCAACCAATGCTTTGACTGAAAGGATGCATTTCAACCTTTTCACATCACCAATATATTTTCTTTTCTCAGGAGATGAAGTAGATTACATGTGAGTGAGACACATTCTATTCCAGATACTGACTAAAGGTCAGTATCTCTGACACTATGAGGGGATCATCTTATGAGACTTGGACACTGATACATCTGTCTGTCACCAGTTCATCTGTCCATGACTACAGGCAAGGATTCAAGCAGCTCAGCTTAAATATAAGAGTCTTAAGGTATCAGTGTGAACTCATCATAGTCAAGCCAAGCCAGATTAAGTAATGATAATAATTGAAAAGAAGATCATTTGAGATCTTCAGACAGAACACAGGAGGGTTGACTAAGGAGCTTACAAACCTAATACTTAGCCCAGTTTCACCCCTTCACCTGACATGAAGCAGAGACATCTCACATCCACCTAGAAGCAAAGGGTGAAAAGGAGAGTCAGCATCAGCTAGAAGAGGTGTGAAAGAATGTCAGCTCAGGTTGTAGTTTGTACAAAGTGGAGTAGCCCAGTTGGCAGCTCTGTGTCTGAGCTTGCTTGCCTGCTTTGGCAGCATAAAAAAAAGAGGGGGAAAACTCCATGGCCTCAGGATGTCATAAAGGGTGCTCTTTGTATCAACTGCATCTACTCTCCTGGCAAAAAAATGAACTTGTACTTCACTAGGAAAAAATACCTCTGCAGTTAAATAACATGTGAGTGCATCAAATAATATTCCCTGAGCATCACTGTTCAGTTGTCCTGTGTATACTTCTGCTGTCATTCATGCATACTCTGTGGTCTCCAAACTCTGTCTTATCACCAACATCACAATCACACCAACTCAAAAATAATGTAACTAAACTTCCTAAAGTGAATTTCCATGTTCTGCAAAAAGCTCATCTTCAGATACTGAGGTGCATTGCAGGAATAAAAGCTCTTCTGATCTGCTGCATGATAAAGCACTACAATTCTAGTATAGTTTTCCAATTTCCTTTTAGGTAGAACCTTTAAGTTACACCTTTCCCTAGTGCAGTCCTTTAATTTAAAATTGATTTTCTCATCAAAAAAACGTGGCCTAATTGCATAAGAGGCTCCATAGCTCAATGAACAATTAGTAGTATTCAGCGTGTTTCAGTCTCAAAGCAGCAGATGTCAACAGCCTTGCAGATTTCAGATACACAAATCAATCAGCAACATGTGAAAACTAGAAAGAACTTGGTTTATATTAGTCTAACAACTAACAACAGCTTAGTATATATTTTGAGCAAAATGCATTTGAAAAGAACACATCACTTCCCACCTAGAAGTTGTATGTTCTTTTCATTCAGGTATTTACCTTTATCTCCCAAGGTGTAAGAAGAAAAATGTTTTCAATAGGAAGAAAGGTGAAGCTTTCTTTAGGCTCTCAATGTGAAGTCTTGTACCACGGGTATAAGAAGGAATATGAGAAATTGGACAAAAGGGCTTAGTAATTGTTTAAATCAGAATTAAAATTTTTTTGAAAAAAAAATTAGATACTCCTGTTGGCAAGAAGGGGTCCAGCTAAGATAAGCTCTGCAAAAAACGTACCTTGCTATCATTAAATATTCATAATTGATAGCTCTAAATTGTTCTTTCTTTATCCCTCTTACATGCTGCTTTCCTGGTTATAACATTTTGGCTGCTAATTTTCTTTTTGTCCTGTGATAATGTATAAAAGTTATTGTGAAAGCAATGTGACCATACTGTGAGTTTAATGTGCACCTCTTGCTGTTATTAGATGGGCTGCAGGGCAGGCCTGCTTGGGTTTGCTGCGTGGGAATTCCATTATGTAACAAACACAGCCAAAGCCGATAACAGCTTTAGATAAATATCTAATTGAAGATATTTTTCTGTCTGCAGGGGAAAGCAAAAAGCATTCACTACATACCTTGAGAGGGAAATAAACAGCATGAACTAAGGAGGATAACCTGAAAGGAGATGTGTTTTGTACACAACAGGACAAGCTAAGTCATCAGTCCTTTTGTATAACAAAAGTTGCAGACAAAGATTATAATTGGACAATGATAATAACAGGAGTTATTATTCAAAGGTTTTTCCAAACCAACTATTACCCAGAGATTCTCTATGCCCCACTTTGAAGCTTTAACAGACACTGATAAGGGTTGCCACCCCCTGACTGGGCTCCAACTATCTCATAAAAGCTGCTTTTACTTTGCAAATCCCCTGTCCTTTCAAGTTCCCAGTCCGAGGCACAATTTACAGCACAGTCAAGCTCCTTATCAGGGCTGGATCCAGGCATGCCTCTAGTCAACCCTCAGCACTGCAGCTCTCCCAGAGGGAAATCCAGGCAGGATGGGCAAATGGATGTTATCAGCTAAGCTATCAGCAGCCAGTGCTGATTCTTGCCATTACTGATGCTGATATTGTGTTTGTGGCAGTAGGGAAACTTCTTCCTCAGCACAACTTTTATGTATTCTAAGGAAAGCTGTATCTGAAACAGTATCCCAACTCTATGTATAAAGTGCAGTACAACTACAATGTTAATTGGACCTTATATATTCCATAACATGTAGGACTTAGAGAACCATGCTTTAGATTTGTAATTTTCACATTTGGAACTAAAAGGGTTGTACCTAATGTGTAATATTAAGGACAATATGTACTTGAGTACACACTTCCCAAAGAAGTTCACTAAAATTCAAATACCACTGTCTTTTTGACATTTCAGTTTATATATATAAATTGTATTTGAAGCAACTCTAAAAATATCAAAGATTGCCTTCCTTTTCTGAAAACTGTCAACATGAATTTTCCTGGTTTAATCTATTTTTTTTTTCTACAAGGAAGTCCTTCCCTCTCCATTCAAATATGAAAAATTTATCTGTTTTCATGCACATAAATCTCTTTCCAAACAACTGCGGTTTTTTATCCACCATATAAGAGATGAATTTCAGATTACCAGTGACCTCATCCAAAAGCTTTAAATTTTTGAGTTACTTCAAGTTTATATGGAATAGTATCAATGCAACCAAAGACTTTTTCATCTTTTTTTAACTGAAGGACTGCTTAAGATTTTTAAAATCTCCAGAAATTACACCCACTATTTTTTGGCAGCTGGGAAAGAAGGTGGTTGTTTTGCTGTTTACAAATAATTATTTTTCTTTTATAACAATAGAGGAAAAGAAATACTGTTTATCCCCTGCAGACTGTTTTCCAGAAGGCAGGAGTTTTCTGCACCACTAATTGCAACACACAAGAGGGACAAGTTTTTAAATATATACTTAAACTCAGGTCAAATCTCAGAATATGATCCTTCATATCTCATCCAGAACACAGTATTTTGTATTTCTTTTTATGTCATTCCCAGCACAGAGCTGTATTTTCCATTTGCTGCAAGGGTGCTGTCAGGGACATGGAGGCATTTCCTTAATTCCACAAAGGAATCTGAGCTCATCTCAACACAGAGTTTCTTCCTGATGGGGAGAACCAAGACCTTGGTCACTTTCCAGCCTCAACTGGACATGCACAGACACATCCTTCCTGCAGCTAAAGAGCTCTTCACGTGCAGCAGTGATAGCAGCAGTGCAGGGAGAGAGGGAAACTGATGCCACTGAGAGGGGCATACATTCCCTTAGAGCCAAATCTGATGAGAGAACTCTGCAACAGCAGAAGATCCACAATAGAAAGTTCCATCTCAGTGAGCCAAATCAACAGTGCTGCACGTTTCTCTATGCCACACAGCACAGAGGAAGCAGCACAATGATACACACGGAGCTAATGCACGAGGCTAAAGCCATCTCACGTGTGAGTCCACAGTCAGGCATTTCCAGAACCCATGCCAGTGGGGAAGCAGCTCTGCTGACTACAAAACAGCTGTGAGTTTCTCAGTAGCCACTCCAATACCCCCAGGTAGCTACTTAAAAAAAAGGATATAGCTCAAAAAAGTGCCTCACAGCATGAACTCAACAAAAATAGCAATTTCCCTGTGTTGGTCTCTGCAAGTATTTAACTATATGTTTATGATGTCTCTATCTCCTTGATTTCATTTAATCTGTTCAGGGTTCATCAACAGTTTGCAAAGAATTTAATTATGACAAGTTAACTTAGTAGTTGCAATTGCCATCAAAACTGCACAAACATTCCAAACTGAGCTAATCTAAGAAATCTACAGCTGTGAGTCCTTGGACACAAGCTCATTTAATAAATTCAGAAAATTTATTATTCAGAAAGATATGTGATTCAAGTAAATATATTTAATGTATTTCATGTCAGTGGGTTCCCCTGGTTGTCTCAAACTGTATTGAAAAGGAAAAAAAAAAAAGTTAAATACATATACCAAAAGCTGGGAAGGTAGGTAAAGCATTTTCCAATTCCTGGTGTGAAAATGAAGGATTGCTCTCTGTAAAGCAAGGATTGATTTTCCCATCCTCAATGTCAAGCTAATTTGTTTCTAATTTTAATGGGATTAACCTACACCAAATTATCCATTGGCTTTTAAGAATACAGCATCTTAAAATACTGCAGCATTTGTAAGTTTAACTTCCAGCTTATTTCAGGCTTAAAAAATAGTGGGATCTGATGAACATCATGTGATGCCAAGTAAATCTGGACTGCATGGCATGAAAATTCCCTTGAAAAGAAATTTATCACACAGTGATGCAGCTTCCCAGAGGACAGGCTGTCAGTTTTTGAAGCTGGCTGGATCACACATTCAGTAGGATACTGGCTAACAGCGTTGTTTAACCTCTCTTCACAAGGAGAACCTCTTACAGTTTTGTAAAAAGAGGGTTCTCACAATGCATTCTAATGCCCAACCAAATAAAAATCTGGCTAAATCTTGAATATTTGTTTTTTAATTCACTTTTCCTGCTATTTTATTTGCTTACTTCGTTTTTTGTATGCTAAAGACATCATAACTTATTTTAAACTATTTTTTTCCAAAGACAAGTTTGTGATGTCGTGAAGATCAAGTGATCTATGGATTAAGAGTTGTGAAAAGCAGATATACAAATAAATGAAGCTATCTTTCATTGTATACATTGCCCCTACTTTTCATAATATATTTGACTAATATTCAGGAAAAAATGCACTGGAAAAATACAGAGGCAACAAAAGACATTTGCAGGAATTCCACCTTGCCAATGGGCTAAACCCAGAAAGAAAACCAGAGTGTTTCAGCAATGACGTTAATGTATGTGTGTGTGTGTTCTTCAATTCTGTGCAAGTGAGGAACAATTTAGAACATAAAAGAAACCTAAGCTCGAGGGTAATACTACTTGAGGAAAAAGTTATCCCTTTAATTATTATTTTCTATAGGGAACCACTAGATTATTTAGCTACAGTTATAACTAGTAAGCATAATAAAGGAAATAATTTTTTAAGACAAATCAGTTTCTGGGGCAAGAGAGTGCAATGTCATGTGTGTCACTTAGCTGGATGAACATTTGGCAGGCAGAGGAAGGGCCATAGATGATGTGCCCCAAGGACACCAGTGAACAAACACCCTCAGGGCTGAGCCGGCAGCACAGCACGCAGAGATTTCACCATGGGCCAAAGAGCCAAGGGTTGGCTCCCCCTGTGCTCTCAGAGCCAGGATCAGAGGAGCAAAAGAAAGGCTGTTTAGCCACGTAGATGGTGCACGGGGAGTGATGGATGGGCAGTGCCTCGGGTGTTCCAGTCCGAGCCATCCGAGCCCTCTGTCATCCATTCTCGGAGCACTCGACAATGCCAAGGCAAAGCCATTCTTTCCCTGTCTTGCTCACAGCTCACTCAAGTCAATAGAAGACTTTTATCAAGCACTAAGTTGCTTCAATAAGCCAAACTTCCTTTGGAGTTTCAGGGCTGCATTAGCATGCAACCTAACTGGAAACTTTTTTAACAATAACATTCTTAGAGCTTAGGCGAAGCAGATTTTTCTTGTAAACTGTTTTCTATTCAAATGTAGGATTGTGTATTTTGTGTGTCTTCAATGCCACCTTGTGGTCAAACGTTTTTCTTACTGCTTTTCTTTTTTTAATTATTTTTGCATTTTTATTTTTAAAAACAGTACACAAATAGAAATGCAACAAAAAAGAAAAAAAACCAAACTCTCCAAATAAAAAAATTATATCCAGTATATCCAAAAGGATATCCAGACCAGAATGTGCAAGATGATACAAATACAACGTTTCAGTCTCAACATTTTCAAAGTCTAAACCAAGAAAAAAGAAAGAAAAAAAACAGAAAGCAAAAAACACCATACAACCTAAAGAACAAGAAAAAGGTCAGACAAGAAAAAAAAATCCAAATGTATTTTACTCTGAAGTCAGTTACAGAAAAGTTCATTGCTGTTGATTCACAGCCCTCCTGAGGTACTTCGATTGAACACAAATTTATGAAGTCTCTGGATATGCTGACTTAAGAGCTAGTGTCTACTTGTTTTCTCTCCACAGATCAATAGCTCTCACTATATACTTGCTTTCTTCTGATATTTAGCTACTCTTTCATCATCATTAGAACTCACATTTGTTAATGTACAGCAGAATCCTATTTAACAATGAAGGCTGCTTGGTGTCATAGGATGGTATATATAACATTTAATAGATAATTACTACAAATATATTAATGTAAAGTTTAAACAGCAACAGAACTTAAAATGCAACTGGAGAAGACTTTACCGTACAAAGACATACAGCAAAGGGGTTATTCCTGACCAAAGTATTTATAATTCCAAAGAAAATGCACAATATCCTTACAGTTGTTGATTCCCATAACCTGCAATGGCCTTCAGCATTGTGGAGCCTCCAAAAATCATGGAACTGGCAGTCACCTCTCTCCATTTATTTCCTGCAGTGTCAGCAGAGAAGCACAAAGAAAGACCAAGAGGATGGATGGCTATCACCATCTACCCCATTATTTCCATGCTGTGAATGGTTCATATGGGACCAGCTCTGACTGGCAATACTTCATTTTAAGGCTGTTCTAACATGTGCTGCATGGTGGCAGACCATCAGACATTCCTGATCCCCAACAGCCTTTTCTCACAAACACCACCCAAGCCATCCACTATTCCCAGGAGGCATCACCCAAAATCTGCTTCCAGTTGAAACTATTTTACATACTAATAAATCATTTTAAAAAGTTCATGCAAGAAAGATGAACATTGTTTTAACTTGCACCTCCACAAAAGAAAGTCAAGTATTTATCACATGCTGAGACTAACTGGCTTTAGGACATTGAGTACACCTGCTCATTTTTTAAGGGCTTAACTCTTCCTTCATTAACAAAAAGTTACATAGTCAGGAAGCAGCATAGCTACTGTCTGGCAGCCATAGAGTGCATGAATTAATTGAAATCAGTGAGAAACCAGAACACCTTGAGCATGGATATATCTTCTCCATTCAACTGGGTAAGAATAAGGAATGTGCGTGAAGAACCTCCAGGAAGAGTATGTATCAGTAACAGAAGCATTTGTACTTTGGTGCTACAGACTTAGTGAACTTCTGTACATGTCTTCCAGATAAAATATGAGCCATGATGGAAGAAATCACTCTGAAATCTCCCTCCAGCATTAATTATCTCTTTTATGCTCTGGGATTTGTCAGAAGTTTTGATGAGCAGCATATGCTGGTTCAAATGCTGGCACCTTTCTTTTCAACACCCTTGATGACTTGGTGAACTTCAGTTCATAGTGGATTTATGAAGTAAACACCTATTATAGAAAAAAAAATCAACTACTGAAAATCAAAATTAAATAACCTCAATGAAAATATTATTTTGCTTTACTTCTTTTCTCACCTTCCTGTGTCTTTCACAGTAAGTTTATGCCTCCCTTATGAAGTATTTAATTACACAGATTTCATTGCTTAATTCTAAGTGTTTATTACTTCAGGAGGACTGTTTCGTGTCATCCTGTTAGTTAAAGAAATAGACACTTTCGTTTTTATTCATGTTGGACATGGCTTAACCCATTTCAGTAATTAAAACAGATTTACTCCTGCTATAAAAACCATAATTGATACAACATTTTAATTCCCATTTGTTACTGGGAGTGGTAGTTGTATTCATGCTCTGACTTCACGCCTTGTTACAATTTGACAGCAGCTTAACAAGTTATTGAACACCAGCTGAGTTATGGTAACTTTATATGTTCCTTTTCTTAGTGCGCAGCAGACGTGAGATGCTGCAGCAAAACATAAACTAAGAAATACCCAGGAAGCCAAAAAAGCCCCAGCCTTGTACCCCAGGTGCCTCTGCTGAGCTCAGCATGGAAATCACAGCTGCTTTCTGCTCGTGCTCAGCTCCAGAGAGAGCGAGCACTGAGCCCGACACCCACCTGCATTTCGGAGCTCTCGGTGCCTGAGCTCCTCACAAAGGACCAGGTACAAAGTCAGTGTATCTGCCCTTTTGGTCAGGCTTTCATCCCTACAAAAACCATGTGGAAAACTTGGCTGCTGCAAGCTGGAAGTTCTGTATCAGGATATGAGCACGTTCTGGCACTGCAGCTAATTTAATAATATAGTACTGGGGGAGAACAAAAAAGAACTTTTCAAAGAGCCCAAACAAGGTAAGACCCAACACTGAATATTTGTTTATTTCTTCTTACCCAGAGTTTTTCTTTATCATATTAGAGGATTTCATGCAGTTTTTTTCTCAAAATAGTCACTCACATCCAAGTTTCCTGTTTCTCCCAGATAAAACAAAATATTTTAATAAGGACAATAGAAATAACTTCTTCAGTTCATTTTTGGTCTTAAACAACAACGAGGAAAAAAAAGAAAAAACAAACAAACCAACTAAACAAACAAACAACCCCATGCTGATACTGGAATTTTACTCTTCAGGCCACAGAACATGGCCAAGAATGGAGGGGGGAGAGTAGAAGCTGTTTTCCAGAAATAGAGCAATGTTATACATTTTCCAAAGTATGCTGTTCTGAAGAGGGAAGGTTGTCACAGGAAACAGCTGGCCATGTGGAAAAGTCAACAGCTGGGATGAGGAGAGAGAATATACAGGAAGCTGGTCTTTCTTCCCTTGAGCCAAAATATAACTTTATGTGTTTCAGAGATAGCAACATGAATTTGTGAATGAGAGCAGAGGTGGTCAGCATGGCAGTAAGGGGAGAAGCTATTTAATGAGTGAGTTTTGTCATTTCCCATGCTATCAAAACCCAAAAGCCTTTCTAGCAGAAAAACAGCTTGCTACCATATGGATTAACTTTGCTCCTGTGTATTACACATAAAGTGCTGCTGTTCAAGAGTAAAAGTAAAACTAAGAGTATTTTTATGCAATATTTAAAGGAACACAACCTCTTTTAGTATGGAATATTATGTTATGTAACACACAAATTAAATTGTCCCATAATTTACTGAGGAATTTCCACAGAGGACATTCTATAGGGTTAAGCTATTTTCTTTTGTGATGCTAAAGAAGGAACAATTCCACCAACAATAACACAACACTAGTGTCAAGCAGATGTGATGCTGAATCAAATCCACAACAGTAGAATTAGGCACCACTACCAGCCATTATCAAAATATCACTCTACACCAAACAGCTTCAATGTTTCATTTAGTACCTCTGACCCTACAACATTTTACAGCAGGAAGAAAGACTTGTATGAGAAAAGAGTATTTCTTTTTCTCTTATTTAATTTCTAGCCCTTTTCTTAATTACAACTGCATGTATATCAGTATTTACTCATTTATGAAGATTCTTGCAACATCTGAATTTTCTGTGTGAACCTGCATTTGAAATTAATGTACTACCAGGAGAACTTTTTCATCACCATTTTACTTTGCTCTACTGATCTGTTAAATGTGCTACACCTCTCTTCCTTTCAAAGGCATTATAAAAAACTTGACCTGTCACTTTTTTCACATACCTATGTATGCATAATACAAATTAACTGTGCAAAATACATACAAAGACAGAATTTGAGTTTTTTCTTCTGCACCAAAGCAGTATTAATAGGGCAGAACTCAGTAGGAATATAATCAAAATTTGAAAAAATTCTATAATTTATTTTTTTAACTTTACCAGCACCATTATTGAAATGTACTAAATTCTTTCAACTATTTTTATATTAGTGGCTTTTAGATAATATAGAAACACATTATTTGAATTACTTTTAAACAAGACACTCTGGGCAAGTAATGAAAATCAGGATTTTCAATTTCTGTCAACATAAAGCCCAAAATTAACTAACAGTAGACTATAAAACACAAAGGATACTAAATTACATCTATTCAGAGTACTTTATTTTAATTTCTCCTCTAAGTTGTATTTTAGTATCGTATATTAGAATTATTTTTGTTTTGCTGAAAGCTTTAAATATACAAGAAGTGGGAGTTGGTAGAATTGGGAAAGGTTTAGTCCTGAGTCAATCAAAAGGAGTATCTTCTTACAAAGATAAAAAGGTTTATAGTTTACCATACCAGTTTATTAATGAACATTCATTAAAATACCATTACAGCAGTCATTAGGCAAGTTCCTCAGACACTAAGGCATCCTTGAGCATATCAGCCTACTTCAGTTTCTTAGGCATGCAAAGCACCACAACACCCAAAAGGCAGACAAATGCCTTACAGAATGGAATTCACAAAGCTCCAGTTATTTTAGGCAATAAGTAAAAAACATGCTTGTAATCATTGGGGATTTCTTAAGTGAAAGTAAAGGATAAATAGCAGTGCTCAACCCCTTGTAGATCACCTGAATATTTAGGACCATAGTTCCTGTCTTTGAGGTCTCTATTTTTTTCGTGAACCATTGACTAAGTAAGTCAGGACATTTTATCAGCTGACACAGATTAGGAAGGGAAAAAATAGTATATTGTAGTTTATGCCAAAACCAGGGCTATTACAGATCTATATAGACAATCAGGGAACTATATTAATAAATCATTTTAAGAAAACCTTTTTTCCTTAGCTTTGCTGCCCTTTTATGAATGCTCAAACTAGATTTCTCTACACTGTTCCATCTTCTAATATAGTTTTTGAAACTAGAGAGGAGACAAGATACATGCAATTTTCTACTAAGTAATTTAAAGAGCTTTTGACTTGACTCTCATCTCTTTTGTGAAGTGATTGTCAAGCTTAAATTTGTCAGCCTGCAATGATTAAATCCAGGTCAGTGTCTTTTCTTTCACCACACTTTCCTCTGCCTCCATTTTCATTGAGATCTCAATTAGAATTGGCTGAGATAGAATTTTCAGAAGACCATTAATGGTAAGTCACCCTAGGTCACCAACTCTAGTCAAACAAGTGTGCCAAAGTAAAGAGCAAAATAGCAGAAAACCAACTTCTACTCTAGAATTCAAGTATGGGCAATAACCAAACAAAAAAGAAATTAACCTAAAGGAGATCTCTGACTACACTTCTTCTGATATAAAGTTCTCATCAATCTCTTGTGCCATCACTCAACCTCTATATTCAAGTTAGTGCACTCTCAAGTCCAGTTCCTGAAACCATCCATACTCATTAGGGTGGAGTTTCACTTCAGTCTTTTCACAATCAGAGCAATGTCAACCACAGCCCATCAGGAATATTTTTTTTAAGTTTAAATGGAATTTCATGTGTTTCACTTTGTACCCTTTGCCTCTTGTTCTGTCATTGAGAAATGTCTGTCTCTTCTTTACTTCCTGGTATTTACACATAGATAAAATATCCCCATGCCTTCATTCCTCCAAGCTATTCAGCCCATCTTTGCTTATGTCAGGTGCTTAAACCCTCTAATTATCTTTGTCAGCGCTGGATGGACTCATACAAGTATGGAGAGCCAGAACTGTACACAGCATTCTAGACATGGGCTGACAGATGAGGCGAAGAACAACTTCTTCCCTCAACCCTCTGGCAGTTCTCTGCTTCCTGCTGCCCAGGAATTGAACAATTCATTGTTCCAAGGGTGCTCATGTTCATTTGGTATCTCCAAGGACTTTCTGCCAAGCTTCTTTCCAGCTGGTCAGGCACCAGCCTGTTCTGGTGCATGGGTTTATTTCCTCCCAAGTGCAGGACTTAGCTGAACTTCACATTGGCCCACTTCTCCAGCCTGCTGAACCAGCTCTGAATGATAGCAAAACCATCTGGTACATCTACCACTCCACCCAGTTTTTGTGTCTCCTGCAGATTGGGACAGGACGGCCATTAGATGGAAGTTTACAGCTTTTCTCTGGAACCTGCAGCATGCTAGAGCCTGCTGTTCTTGCTCTGCTTGAGCTCCCTGTCTGTTCCAGCTCTGCCTCATTTCCTGCTCCAGTTATTTTTTGAGTCCCTGCTCTGCTTCTAGAGTAGACTGGTGCCCCAGGCAGTGGGAACAAATCCAAATAAATATCTCATTTTAGATATAATCTCTTGGATTATTTCTGACAATTAGCTTCAGCTATCTAGTATTGTTTGTAGCATGAAGTTAGTCACACAGAATAGGGCTTCTGGATGGCAGGAACATTTTAATTTTGACTACAGACAGTATTCTTGAACAGTTAGAATCCTCAACTAGAATCCAGCAGTAAGTTTTGGACAAAAGGTCCTTTGTATATAAAAAAAACTGCTCAAATTTAAAAAGAACTTAAAATTTATATATAATATAAATATTAGCAGCAAAATTGTTGAAAATCAATTTCAAATCTACCAAAATATCCAACTTAACAAGCCCTAATTAGCACAATTACTTCCATATTGAAGACGTAAGTGTAATTGTGTTGTCAGTCGTTGCATGTGAGCAAAAATTCCCTTACCAGTCAAGCATAACAAAGGTATTCATGCAGTAGTTCCACACAGAAAGTATTTTCCCAAAATTGGATGGCAGACAACTTTGCTTTATTTAAATTAATTATGGTATTATTTGATTAATATATTTAAGTAATTTCAAATGCATCAGCAGGTTCTGCTCCACAGTTGTCTAGATTGCATCAAATTTCTGACAACCATCTGATAAACTTAGGGTCCTTATAAGTACCTCAGTACCCTTAACATAGTGTTTGAGTGTTCTCCCACCTGCTCACTTCACAAAGACATCTTATTAACCAAGAAAATTATTATAAATTCTGAAAAAGCAAATTCCTTTATTCTTTCAAATCTCTCTTTAAGATTAGGAAGGTGTTGCTATTACAATGGCATCCAGCAGTTGAGACTCCTGTCATCACACTGCACAGTTATCACCACAGCCTGACATCCAAACCATCACCCTCTCATTACATTCCTAAAACCACGTTCATTTCAGCTTCCTCCCCATGTGTTTGCATCACCTTTCTATTACAGTTTCTAATGTTAAACCTACTTCATGCCCTGCAGAGAAGGTGTCAGTGCCCATGGTTTGTGTTTGCACCCCATCTGACACCAGGGACTGGGGTTTGTAGGCACTAAAGTGATAGGGATATAAAACTGCAGGTTTTTGTTGTAAATGTGGTGCCAAAAAATTTAAAGAGTTTAAAATATGATACTGAAAAAAGATTTTATTATAAATTTCTGAGGTAGACAACCTGGGAAAGAACATGGCTGTGGGAGGATTGTTACAACATCCTGACAATGTTGTGTCACCACACGCCTTTGTAACTCCACACGGGAAGTATAATGACATTAGAATGTCATTCCTAAACCCCTGTGCTGTTTTGACTGGGGTAGAGTTAATTTTCTTCACAATGGCTGGCATGGGGCTGTGTTTTGGATGTGCACTGCAATCAGCATTGATAATAGAGAGATTCATTTTGTCATTGCTGAGCCGGGCTTGCACAAAGACCTTTTCTGCTCTTCACACCAGCCCATCTGTGAGAGGCCTGAGGATGCACAGGAAGCTGGGAGGGGACACAGCCAGGACAGCCGACCCCAGCTGACCCAAGCAAACCCCCAGACCATACAGCATCATGCCCAGCACATAGAGCTCGGGGGGAAGATGGAAGGGGGGATGTTTGGAGCGATGGTGTTTGTCGTCCCAAGTCACCACTACATTTGATGAAGTCCTGCTTCCCTGGAGGTGGCTGAGCACCTGCATGCCCACGGGAAGTGGCTGTGCTTTGCTTGTGAACATAGCTTTTTTCTTACTTATCAAAATGTCTTTATCTCAGCCCATGAGTTTTCTTACTTTTATTTTCCCAATCCACTTCTCCATTCCATTGAGGGGGGAGTGAGGAAGCTTCTGCCTGGAGCTTGGTTGCTGGCTGGGGTTAAACAATAACAACCACAAAATCCATCAAAGAACCACAGCTACGAGCAATAAACCATACTTTTTCACAAGGTATATTCCAAAGCATTTTAATTTCAATGGACTCTTGTAGAAATACTGTAAAACCTTCTCTTTTTTAACAATTAGAGGTAATGAACACCCTTGTATACCACAGCAGAAAATATATCACTGCTGTTTGCTATTACATCATCAGATTTAAGCAAAAAGGTTTCCTTCAAAAAAAACCCAATGCATGACCAATACTCTGTCTTTCTTCAGCAACCCTTTACCTGTGAGTCTATTCCTTTCCTTGTATTCTTTATATTTTACAGCCTTGAAGTGTGTCAGGGTTGTTGTGGCTTTGTTGTTGTTAATCTTTACATAAATTACTGCTATTTTTATTATCACTGGTTTCATTATTATAAGGCATTTTAAGGCAGCCAGCTCTATACTCCAGTGGCATGTGTGTGGTAATATCCTGAAATCAACAGGACACCACAGAGAAGTACCACAGCTGCCTCAAGGGATAACAGTACAATTTTAAATGTTATGTAAGCAAAAGTAGCAAACACACTGGGAAGGGCAAGCATTTCTTTAAAAGTGTGTGATATATACCTGAGGAATATCACTATGTCTGATTCAATCAAACTTTTTTCTTAAAAAACCAAATTCTTCTGTGTTGCTTCCAAGAAACAACATGCATTATCAGAAAGGAATGCTGTGAAAGGTGTTAGTTCAAAAAATTAAGAATGGAAGTGCTTTCTGTATTGGTCTATAAATTATATACTTGAAATCCAGAATGTAATTCTTTACAGGGAATGAGAAAATAAAATACTGCTATTCTCCTCTGCTTTGAGTTGTTTTTCAACTCATTTCATTGAACTTTAACTGTGGCAGTCACATGGTCTTTACTTGTACTTTCAACAACATCTAAAAGTATCACTGTTAAAAAAAATTGATTGGCTTTGTTGAGTCATGTGGCTTTGTTTATTTCTCATAATTCAAGAGAAGTAGTACACAATTTTGTTATTTATGCATCTTGGATGAGATTGAACAGCCCTCTCAAACAATCTGGAGCCTCTCTGTTTTTTCACTGTAGTTATTTTCCTCAGCTTCCCATTACTTGGCACCGATGACTTAAATCCTCCAGAGGAATTCAACTATTTCAAGTAGCTTGAGTGCCACTTCTTTGAATCAGGATTTGTGAGATAAAATCCAAGCCAAGTAAGAAATTTGTTTGACTTTAACAATGTTACTCACTAAGAACAGCTGGTCCTTTACTGCATACTCATTCAGCAGGGAATACACCAGTTGTATGCTTATCTGATCTCTTTCTGACATATTCCCTTGGATAAAGAAGCTTATTAAACCAAATATGTTGTCTGATGTCTCTGTTCTCAAATGGCCTTAGTCCACAAGGGACAAGCATTTTCTACCAGCTGCATCTGCAACTCCTACTCACAACATGAACACAGAGCATTTACAACTTCCATTTCCAACTCCTATTTAGGAGTCAACACTGCAGTTTCTTAGGCTGTAATTTTCAAAATCGGGTTAGATTTGATAGCATTTCAAAATGAATTTTCAAATTCTTTCATAATTTTCGAAATTCATTCATGATTCTTTGTAGCACCTACATTTTTATGTTTCTTTTCACAGACTGCTGAGTTTGGGGATTCTGAGCAAGAGTCCTCTTGGTGTTATCTCACATATTTTCATAGGCAAACAAAATTAATGCAGTTAAATTTTGTGTGCATTGTCCCACTCAAAGGAAGACCTCTGTCAATACCAGATCAAGTCTTAAGCTGCAATATGAAGAGCACTGCCAGCTGGTCAAGGCAGGTCATCCTTCCCCTTCCCTCAGCCTCCCTGAGACTCATCTGCATTGCTGTGTTCAGTTCTGGACTTTTCAGTACAAGCAAAACACAGGTGTACTGAAATTGCTTCTGTGCAGGTCATCATGAAGAGGACTAAAGGACTGAAGCACTTCTCCTACAATGAGAGGATGAGAGAGCTGGAACTATTCAGCCTGGAGATCAGAAGGCTTATGGATGCTTTTAACAGGGCATGAATACCTGAGGGAGGAAGACAGTAAAGAATATGGAATCACACTCTTCTCAGTGGAGTTCAAAGGAAAGAGAAGGAGCAATGGACACAATGATGATTTTCACTATCTTCTCAGTGAAGAATATTTCCCTAGTACCCAGTGTGAATCTTCAAACTACTGTTTGTGATGTCTGACTGTTTTTACACTCACTGGCACTACCAACAAGAGTTGGGCTTCCTCACCCTTGCATCTTGCCTTCAAGTATGGAGGGTACTATGTCATTCCTTAGTCTGTTCTTCACCAGATGAAACAAGCCCAGTTTTCCCACAGCTCTCCCCAGGGAGCATGAGCTGTGAGCCCTTTACCACCTTGGTAAGCCTCTAGTGAACCCTTCAAGTGCCATCCTGGAAACTCAGCCACCATTTAAGTGTTTCAAGCTGGCTGAACCCAGCCCACTTGCACTTGGTTAAATTACAGGGAATGACTTCCACCTTTCCACACCAGTTTCCTCTCTGTAGCATCATTTCTGAGTCACCCAAGGGCATGCTGTAGTCATCTTGCTGACAGTAATAGTTACACTCAGCTTACTCAACAAGTTCTGAGCAAGACTGTTAATGTGGTTATATGTAAGTCTGTGAGTTACTGGAACACTGCACCATTTTCCCACCATTTGGCAAGTTGTTCTCAGAACTTCTTGTCTAAAGAGTGGTTGCAGAAGCAGACAAATTGTCCTGACCACAGACTTCTCCATGTAAAAACTCTGATGAAACTGTTATCAAGATTAAAGAACTGTCTGCCAATCTTGTCAATTATGCAATATTTCTTTCCTCCATAAAATGTAATCAAGCATTCCTTCATGTTCTTTGTTAACATCACACACAGACTTTGATCAGAATATAGAAGGAATAAAACACAGATGGGCTAAGACAGTGTCACCAGAGTATTTTTGTTCTCTGGAAAAAACTCTGACACAGTTCAGCAACCACAAAAGTAGTACTCTTTCTCCCTCAGCTCCTACAAGAGTTAAAGCATATTGACACTATTCCAAACCTCTGGAGCTAGCCAAACCTGCATAACTTTACATTCCTGTCAGTGACATCATGCCCATTTTGCATGTTCCAAAAGAAATGATCTCATTTTGAATCAACTCCTGATTCCTGTGGTGTTTCCTACCTTCAGCCTTAGGCTGTTACAAAGCACATCTCAATACCAGTTCAAAGCTGTGAGCATGCAGTGGTATCATCTGGGTGTAACGGTTTGCAGGACTTCCATGCAGTTTGCTTTCCAGTAACCATCCTAATATAAGTGGTACTTTGAGTGACATGGAAGTCATGCCTTAGGGTAGGCATGAAAGGAAAGATTTCACTAGCATTTGAATCTATTTCCACTTTGTCAGCACCCACATAAAATCAGCTTTCCACTTTTATTCAGAGACAGGCACCTAATAGTACTCAGGATGCAGACTAGAGACAGGATTGCTTGTCCAGAGATACCTAAAAGCATCTGTGCAGAACAGCTTACCAGGTACTTATTTAATAGCCACTTTGGCTGCCTTTTCATCTCATCTTCTGAGAATGCATATGCAGGAGCTGAGCTCTTGTGTGTTTTATGGAAAGGCTAAGGATCCCTTCAGGATATTCTGTCCTTAAGATTGTATATTCTATTCTGGAGACTGGATACCCAGATGCTGCAATCTCTCAGCATCTTGAGCTACCTTTTATAAATGTAGCTCCCATAACACTAGCTTACACCAGGGTTTCTGAGCAGTGCTTTGCCAAGGAGCTCACTAGGGACATGCTTTTAGCCCTCTGGACTGCAGTCTCCCTGGCCGGGTTTGGGACCGCCCGGCACACCTTGCCTCAGGCGCCTCCTCCCTGCGCTCCCACCGCCAGGCGTCACCCTGCTGATGGGAACGGGCAAAAACCCCAAAGCGACCTGAAAAAAGAGCAGCGAAGGAAATCAAGCGGCACTTGCACCAAGTGAGAGCATACCCAAGCATCCCTTGCAAAAAAAAAAATAATAACTAATAGGAAGCACTTGGGAAATAGCCTTTTGCAAAGCACAGAAAAACATGCTAATGAAGACAACTAAAAAAATTTTTAGAAGTTAAGTTTTTATTCAGGAGATACAATTTTTCCGTTCTTCTAATCCTCCTAAGGCAATCTCCTCTTTCTTCCATAGTAGCATTCAGCTGGAGTCTACGTCCATTTAACATCTACTGAAAAGGAGAAGATAAAAATCTACTCCCCTCCCAAGATACAAAGACATGGAACTTGGCATCATTTCTGTGAAGGCATCCTGAGGAGGACACAATGAGCTCCGCCTGAAGACATTTCTGACACGAACTGGCTACGTGTCCTTCAACGCCGGGAAGCCACTAGATGTCAAAATACGCACCAGAACAGAGGTTTCACAACACAATGACAGTTCGCACTACTGTGTGACTAAAATTTCAGGAGCCTTTTCAAAATCGTCAGCATAGGTTAAAAAAGAAAAAAGAAAAAAATAAAGAAAGAAAAA
The DNA here is from genome assembly GCA_034336665.1 of Luscinia megarhynchos. Taxonomy (NCBI): domain Eukaryota; kingdom Metazoa; phylum Chordata; class Aves; order Passeriformes; family Muscicapidae; genus Luscinia; species Luscinia megarhynchos. Next base: position 25,006,025 of record JAPFBE010000007.1, on the reverse strand, counting down.
AAAGAAAAAGAAAAAAAAAAAAAAAAATGCAAGAGAAAACCCCAAAAAACTTTCAGGATTATGGTATTTTAGGGAAAAAACATTAACATGAGGATCGCTCGTATGAGGAGCAGGGATCCCTAGGGCATTGTGAGCAGAGTGACACGTTTGGAGGAACGGGCAGGGAAGAGACTGACTGACCGGAGAGCAGCAGCAGGGCCCGGACCCGAAGGGCGTCGGGCACCGGCCCGAGCGCGCCGTGCCCCCGCAGCCGGCCCGGCACAGGCGGCGGGCCCGGCACAGCCCCGGGGGCTGGAGGCGGGGGGCACCGGGGGAAAGCGCACCTCGGCACCTCCTCCTCCCTGCGGCGGGGCGGGGAGGGAGCAGGTGAATGCGCCCTTTGTCCGGCCGAGGGCCCAGCAGCCCCGCGGCCGGGCGCTGCCCGGGCCGGCCGGGGCCGGAGGGAGCCCCTGAGGCCGCGCCGCCCCTGAGGCCGCCGCACGGCGCTGCGCCGGGCGGAGGGGAGCGGGATGGGCGCGGAAGGCGGGGCCGGCAGCGGAGGTGGAGGCTGCGGCCGGGCCCCCCCGCCTCTCACTCCCATCTCCTCGGAGTCCGGCGGGCGCTCCGCTGCTGTCCCGCGGCCGCCTCGCCCTCCGAGCGGCGCCGCCGGGCGCTGCCCCCCGCGGACGGAGCCGCGCCGCGCCGCCGCTGCTGCCGCCCCCCGCGGCGCGGAGGAGAGGCCGGGCTGCCGGGCCGAGGTGAGTGAGCCCGGGGGCGGACCGGGGCCGGCCGTGCCCGGAGCCGCCGGCGAGGTGTCCGTGTGCGCCCGCCCGGGCGGGCTGCGGCGCGTTCCGCTCGGGCCCCGCCCGCCACGCGGCCGGGCCGGGCCGGGAGCCCCGGCGGGCTCGGGCTCCGGCACGGGCAGCGCCTGCGGCTCGTTCTTGCCGAGGAAGGACGCTCTCCGGCTCACGCCCCCTGGGCTTTCATTCGGTTTTCCACTGAGCTCAGCAGAGTTTTTGAAGAGCAGGGAAAGTTCCGAGCTCGCGTGCCGAGTGCCTGCAGCGTCCCGCACGATGCAGCGGGCACTGGGAAAGCGAGACACTTCTGCCCAGCAGCTTCATGCTGTAACTTTCCGATAGTGCCGAGAGAGGGGTGCAGGCACTATCCCGCGCCTCTTCCATCCCCTCCTCGTTATTGTCATGGCCTGTTTATTTTACCCGTTTTTCTTTTTTCGTGGAGTCAGCCCTGAAACCCCTTTCTCAGGAAAATCTCCCAGTGACTTGGAATGATGTTTTCCCGGGAAAATGTCAGCACAGTGTGGATCCCTGAGGGTTCAGCGTTACAGTGAGCCTGCTGTCTCAGTACAAAATTCAGCAGCGTACTCACAGCGCCGGAGCCTTGGCTTTCAGCAGCGGGACACCCTCCACCCCTCGTTGACAGCTGCCTCCCAAAGCAGAAGGGATGTGCACGGAGGATGGACATTAATATAACTGTTGTCTTTCATAACGGTTCTGAGTTAGGTTACTGTCTCTTGCAGGACTCCTAATTTTTCTTCAGATGTATTCCAAAAAGACATATAGTCTAGAATATTTCTTTCAGCAATTTATAAGGCACTGAATAGTGAATTGTAGGTGCTCTTCTTCTAGGATTTTCAAAGGCTATTACTCTTGTTACTGGGAAGTAATTTTGTGTTAACTGGTATCAGAAGCCAGGTGGAATATGATGCTATGATGCTTTAGTTTCTTTCCATGCAGTCGCATGGCTAATACCTATAGTTCCGTGGATGAACACGTGCATTCATTCACACACACTTTCTTTTGTCTTTCTGTCTTGTTTTCTGCCGCATAAACCTTTAACCCTATGTTTAACATTGTATTAAACATTGTATCCCAAAAGAACCAATAAACCAGCTTTTAGGATCGGCAGCTGGCATTCTAGCTCATGGGTTGCTTTTGTTCACATCATTTATTCCATCCTCATCAATATAAACCTTTAACTGGAAACTAATAATGGACTCTTTGTTTCTAAAATTTCTGAATGAAGAGTGATAGAAATACAAGAACTGGGTGAAGCAAGCTTTTCCATACAGAGCTTCCCGAACTAAATTATGCTTCTGTATCTGTAAGACAGTGTGGTAGCCAGAAGGTAGGCCTCAAGAACAGTGACTGCCCTTCATATTATCAGTTCCTTAAATATAGATGTGGAGTTCACTGTATTGGTTATTAGGCTTTTTACAGGTAAGTTCACCCTACTGAGTTCTATTTGTAAACTATTCTTTGAATTGTAACAGCTAGAAATTATGTATATTGAAACATGTAGAAGTAGAAATTCTAAAATCTGAGGCTTTATAAAAATACATGATATCCCAAAACTTTTGATAAAATCACCAAGACTAGCCCTAGGAATAGGGGGGGAAACAAGCATGCCTTCATCAGTCCGAAGCTTTCTTGTGTGCAGGATATACGAAGGATAACCTTTTCCTAAACCATTAGCTGGTGTAGGAAAGGGTTAACAGCCTGACCTTCAGACAGAACTCTTGTTGACCCTCCTCTGCAACCCTTGTCTGAAAGGTTATGCTCAAAGGGAGAGCTGACTACCAGGAGGGAAAAATCCAAAGAGAAATACTAAGGGAAAGAACACTTCAAAAAAGAATGCTTCAGGTGCCTGGTGGCCTGGCAGAGAGCAAACCCTCATAGCAGACAGTGAAAGACTGTAAGACTTACCCACTGAAGGAATCAGACACAGTAAAAGAAGGAAAATTGTTAAAGTCTGATTTCTCCATATAATTTCTCAAAAGATTTATGGATATAAAAGAATCAGTAGTTACAAAAACAGTTTCTATCAAGTAATATTGAATAAATTCAGCTGTTCAGTAGGAAAGGACATGGAAGAGCCACCTAGTAATTTGCTTAAAGGTTGTCACAAAAAGTCACTCTGTGGTATGGCACTCTGAGCTTTCAGCAGCATGGGGCCAGTGCCTCTCCTGCAGTGTGCAACAGTGTGACACACACCTGGGAACTCCCTGCATGGTCCTTGCAGGCCCTGTAGTTATTTCATGGTCTTCAAAACACTGTCTTCCCTGCTATCCTAGGATTTCTAGAAACATCTCTTTCAGTTTATCGATTCTCTTCCTTTTTTCTTTTTCTGCCACCTGATTTTTTTGTCATGCCTAATAGCTTAGAACCATTTCTGTCGCTACTGGTGGTGCTGAGTGTTGCCAAAATACCTGGGAACAGCACAAGCAAAGCTCCAGTTTCTTGTCCATCTTGAAGGGAGAATACACCTCTAAAGCTCCAGAGAGACTGTCAGGTATTAGAAACAAAACATCTCCACGGGCTTCTTGTATCAGCAAGTCTCATGAACTTAAATTGCATCTTCACAACATTTTACATGTTTTTTCCTGCAAGCTGTTTCAAACTAATTTGTTGTCATTTAAAAATTTTAATTAATGCATCAATTCCGCCGGTGACAGGATTATTAGGCTTAAATATTATTTTCCATTAGTGATTTTGTTACATTGATTTATGCTTTCTCTTATTCTCTGATTTACCCAGAAAATAAGCTGAGCTTTTTTTCCATTCTCAGAGGACAAACTTTCCTTTCTCTAGTTGACTGTACCTTCCCTAGCAAATGTGTGGAGGACAAAGAAGAAAACATATTGAGGGAAAATAGCCTCAAAGTTTCAGTATGGTATTTCAAAACCTGTTTTACATCCTGTGTTTGTTCTGCAGGGAGTTTCCACAATGGAGAAGAGGGAAAGTGGTAATCATGCCATTGATCAGAATGCAGGTCAGAGCATCATGCCAAGAAGAAATACAGGAAATCTTAACTACTTGGTAATGTTTCTGTAAAAATGCAGCTCATATGTCACATAGAATAATGCAATCCTTGATTCAATTTTGTCCAGAGACAATGTTACCATAATACTGCCATATTATGAATATTTTTGAAGTGTTGTTACAATATTGACATGAAGAGATAAAAAGATAAAGAACATCTAATTCAATTTGATCACAGTCCATGGTAAAAAATAAACAAAGTTTGGGACAGCTAAAAACTACATGAGGGTAGCTGCTAATTATATCATACCAGGCGAGCAAAACTCCACAGAAATAATTCAGGATTTTTGCACAGGAATATAAAATTTATCTTTGGGGGAATCTTCATGATAGCGACATTGCACTCAGAAAGTTTTCCACATCACACAAAAAAAGGTCCAGAAAAAAAATCATTTAATCCTTTCTTGTGCATGGTATTTGGGCTGCATCATTAAGTCTATAGCTAAAATTTGACATTTGAAGTCTCTAACTTATATAATAAGAAGCTGAAATGATGCTTCACATAATGTAATCCTTCCATCCTTGCAGTGTAGTTATCTTCCTGGAATGAGAATCTATTTTAAAATCACTGCAGATAATGAAGAATGGGAAATCTACGTTACAAGTGCCTTAAGCAAGTGCTGACTGTGCACTTTGAAATGTTGTGTTTCCAAGTTACCTTGTTTTTCATAGTGCATATGTTTTGTGTGTGGTTCCACTGCAGTAAGTTGTAAAAGTCATGATGGCAAATACTGTCATTACTGAACTTTTTAATCTTCTCTTGAACTCACTTTGTATTTCCGTTGTCTCTTCCAGAATGTGGATATGCAGGTTGCCAATCCATCAGAAGCAGCTGCACTTTTTGATTTACATCAAGCACACCATTTTGGTGAGTTTGAACACTCTTCAGAGCTGCACTGCAAGCAGGATCTGTTCCCTAAGTGGCACTTGCCAATGAAGATAGCGTCTGTGATCTCATTATTAGCATTTATTTACACTTCTATGAGAGATGTCATATATCCTTTTATAACCAGAAAGGAAAACGTTTTCTATAAAATTCCAATCCTTGTCATAAACAAAGTTTTACCAGTGACTTCAATTACCCTTTTAGCATTAGTGTATTTACCAGGAATATTAGCTGCTGGTTTCCAGCTGTACTTTGGCACCAAGTATAAAAGGTTTCCCCAGTGGCTGGATAGATGGATGTCATCAAGGAAACAATTTGGACTTCTCAGTTTCTTCTTTGCCACACTGCATGCCTGCTATAGCCTGTGCTATCCAATGAGAAGATCATACAGATACAAGCTGCTGAACTGGGCATTCCAGCAGGTACGATGGGCATGCAAACACCAACCCTTCTGTATTCAGAAAATCCTTGGTTTGGTCATTCAAGCAAATCTTGAATGGGGATGGGGAAAAGCCATTTTCATTGCCTTTATTTGATTTTCAAGTACATTCACAGAGAGCACTGTTCAGGGATGGAGCCAGGACCTAGTTGTCAAAGCATGTAATAGAGAGTCAAGAGTCATCACAGCTGTGCCAGTGTACATTAAATAAGTAATTTTCTTTATTTGTGATTTTTTTTCCATGTGTAAAATGCACAAAATTTTTCCTCACAGGAACATTTTAGTCTTTGGCACACTATTAGTTTAGTGTAGATTAATCTTTGCTGTACCAGTTAAATCTAGAAACAAATATTGAGCACTGAACACAACATTTTTAGACACCTTTGCAAAGTGAACCAGCCAGCAGTGAAGGAGGGCTGAGCTAAATCACAGTAATCTGTATTTGCACAAACTAAATTTGTGAATACTGATAGCTCACATTTGGAATGACACCTACCTTGTTTAAAGATAGGATTTCAATGATGCTTCTGACTCATGGTCAATAATTGGCTTGCAAAGCTCTCCAATGTCCTCTGTAACTATAATTCCTAATGCTCACCTATTCCCTTGGGTGCCATACATAATGTGGTATTAGGGATATTCCAATATAAGGTATAGACTGCAAACGTATGTTTTTATTACCCCTAAAGTCTTTATTATTCAAAATTATTAAAAGCACAATATGATGATGTCAGTAGATTCTTAAGATTTTTGTAAATAATCAAATTACCCGGTGAAAACTCTGAAATCAGCTTTACTGGTAATCTGACTTAAATGGATTGCTAGAATTTTCCTTGAGATTCCAGTCTTCAAGATGCAGAAATGATCATATTTGGGGCATATTATGGGGCATATATATCACTAGCAGGATCAAAATGCTGCTGCAGGTAGTTGTAAATAGGAAAAGCTTTGACATCAGTTTATTAAAATCACAAATATAACAAGTTGTGTTGTTTTTAAAAAACAGAGCTAAACAACTACCCTGGCAGGGTATTTTTATTAAAAAGGCCTGCTTAATTACTTTCCTGAAGTAGTGCTATTATTATATTTCCTGTTGTTATAGTCTCCCAGATATGGTATTTAGCCATAGGTGGTTTTTTTTCTTGTCAAAACCAAGACTTGTCCTTGCTGTGAAGGCAGGTTAAGAGGCCTCAGAATCAGGCTCTCCTGGGCCGAGACTGATGAAGTCTAAATTCTTCTGTCTAAAAGCTCACCTTTGCTCTGCTCTGCAGATACTAGTGAAGACTTTGCCATCAGAAGTAAATAGCAATTATATTCAAAGACATTCAAACAAACCAAAATACTGATTTTATTTTGCTTATTTCATTAATATTATGGTGAAAATAGTGAAATTATATTTAACACAAACAGCCAAGTGTGCCAGTCTGTAATTTTTATCATGTTCTTTTGGCAGGTCAAACAAAAAAAAGAAAATGCCTGGATTGAACATGATGTTTGGAGAATGGAGATTTATGTGTCTCTAGGAATTCTGGGACTTGCTTTGCTGGCCCTGTTGGCAATAACATCAATTCCATCTGTCAGTCACTCTTTGACCTGGAGAGAGTTCCACTACATTCAGGTGTGCATGAATGTCATTACTGCACATTCCATTTGTAGAACTGTGTGTTATCAGCTAAGACCATTAGGAGTTAGAAATATCAAACACAGAGTTAGTGAAACCAACTGAAAAGTTTGTTCTGTACTCTTTGTTAACTGGTTTGTGAGAAATGTTCTTTCCATTACTCTTTCATCAAGAGAACAGGCTGTTGTGTTCAGTATATAAAAACTTTTTTTTTTCTCCTCCTGACAGCCAGCAGCAGTTGTCCCTTTGAGACTTTTTCTTAGCTCTGATGCTGAAGTAATCTTCTAAGTATCTTATCTCTCCAGAATATGCCATGTCCTGCTGAATTTGAAGTAGGTGACATTGACCCAGTCAATGCTGTTCCCATGTGACACAGTGCATTCTGAAAGAGACATCTTAGAACAGATGCTGGATAATCAAATCCAGCCAGTCTCGAGTTTGCTACAGCTGTGCTTGTTTCCTTAACCCAGGCATCAGGGTTGCTCTCAATTCTCTTACATCATATGCAGTAATAATCAGGGTGGTTCTGCTGACATCAGTATGGTCACACTAGACTTAGGCAAGTGTTGGATTAGGCCCTCAAACACCAAAATTGGAAAATTCAGTAAGTACCTGGCATTTGAAAATCTGATTTATTTTTAAAAGCAGATCTGAAGTGTATAATCACCAGTTAGTGATCTGCATGCTCTATGAAGTCCATCATTTGTAAGAGAAGTGTACAGAGAATATGGACAAGTCAGAAGGAAGTCTCCAAATGCATGACTGATTTCACTAGTCAAAGACTATGGTGAAGAAACCCAGAAGACTAATACTTCTATGTTGGATTTATGTTATAAACAAATAAGCTTATTACTTAAAAATCATGGTCTGTACATTCAGCAGTTGGAAAGACAATATTCAACTTCACTGATGAGTACAAGATTATTAAGTGACAAGAAAAAATTACTACTGAATTTTCTTTACTCCTGAATTTTGTAGACAAACTTGGCCAAATTTATCACTCTAAGTTAAAGGAAAGACTTGAGCTTCCTGTAGTTGAGCAGTGCTTTTGCCATAGTACTAAACTTACTAGACTTTGTGATTTTATTTAGCTTAAAATTTTTCTTTGCAAGTAATCAAATAATCCCTTAATATATCTGGTTTTGAACTCAAAATGATTTATCACAGAATTAAGGCAATTTAGTATCTAGATGGCATCTGTAAATTGAGATATTCAGGATTGAGCATGTTTCAGGAATAACCAGCAATCTCTTCTGTTTTTTAGCTAAATATCATAGCAATACTTGAAAAACGTACCTCATCCATTTTCTTTTACAGTGACATAAAGGACTACAGTTGAAGTCTTGACTTACAGTTTTTAGCTTTTAGTTTTAAGTCAGTGGTAGCTTTTCTTTGACTTGAGCCTGTTGGTCAAGGCCTGTCCAGATTTCCATATTTGCTTAACTGAGTACTTTTTGCCAAGCTGGGAAAAATAAAGCTTGCTATTTTCTTTCTCTTTGCAGAGCAAGATGGGATATTTAGCCCTGCTGCTATGCACTGTTCATGCCCTGGTGTTTGCCTGGAATAAGTGGGTTGATGCTAACCAATTCATCTGGTATACGCCGCCTTCATTTATGGTTGCAGTTTTTCTTCCTATTGTAGTTCTGCTTTGTAAATGCATTCTGCTCCTCCCATGTTTTAGGAAGAGGATAAGAAAAATCAGAAGTGGTTGGGAAGCTAAGACACAAGCCAATCAAGCCAGCATAACTTCCAGACTGTAGATCAAATATGGACATTTTCCCTCTATGTATGGAAACATTCTCAAGGCCATGAAATTTTCATTCTTGAGCTGTGTTTTCACATTTGCTATAGAAGTTTCTTTCTCACTTTTCTTTTTGACTTCAGAAATATGAGATACTTGATGCAATTTTCGTCATTTTCAAAGATGGAAAATGAAAACATTTATTTTACACTTTAATCTATTCAGTGTTTTGGTATTTGATGATTTCTTTCTTCTGGCTCACTTTTAAAATCCAAGTGTTTCATTGTCTCAATCTCAGTTCTTTTGTATGCAAAAGCAATCATAAATCATTTCTGCAGATGACCATAGAAAGTAAAAAAACGATTACACCACAGAGCCCAGGAATGCTTTCTGCTTCACACAGCCATGTGTATACCTTCATGAAATCTCAGAATTCTAATGGGACAAAAACGAGAGTATTTATCATCCCGTTGCCTCTTAGCACCTGCAGCCTCTGTTTCACTATGCTGAGTGGAGACCTTGGCATATGAGCCAGACAGAAACTGTGCATTCCAGTGAGGGCTTGAATGTACACAACTGGGCAAGCAGAATTACAGGGATCTTTACAAGGTAAATATCTCCTGAGGCTTGGGCACAGTCTAAAAAAAGAGCTTTTAGATTCAGATCTTCATCTTATCCAGAACCGGGTGTGTCTCTGTTTACTTGAAACCATGAAACATTTCCCATTTTTTATTCCATGAACATGTTCTTTTGTTTCTGATGCTGGAAATTTTCCATGCTTTTGACCTAAGCCTACAGCCCTTAACATGTGTTAAACTTTATTTGCACAAATTATTCCAGTGGGATAACTCTATCAGGTAAGTGTGTTTTTTTGTTTACTCTAGAGCCAGCACAATTGTGTGACTGGAAGAAAAACATTAAAAATAGACATTTGAATCTTGCCATTGATTTGGTGAGATTCTCGTGTTAAATGATTTCCAAATGCATTTTCTTTTACAGGAATTTTCCAGTAACTTTAATTTAATAATAAGCTCATTAAAACCTGCTTTCCTTACATTGCATAGGTCTGGCTGAAAGTTTTGAATGAATAATTGATTTGTTAATAGCTGTTTTGAAATATGTTATTCAGTAGTAAATGTTTTCACCCAACATCAGGAGCATTTCTGCCAGTCTGCCTGCAGGAATTGACTAGGACTTAGACTGTTGATGCTACATATTGCTGGTATCCTCTGAATGAGAACTGTAATTGCTAACAGCCCTGGTATTAAAACAAACAGGAAAACAACATGTACCTAAAAAAATATGTAATACATGGTGCTAATGAATCTGTAGTCCCTTTCTGGACTTTTACATGGAGCATGAATAACTGACAAATTAAATAGCTACAAGGATATTATATTTTATATTTTCCTGGTTGTTACCATTCAATTATTGCAACTTAAAAGACGGCCTTTTTTAAATTTGCATGAAGTGTAGTACTGAGAAAGTAAGTGAAGACAAAGTGGCCTGTAGAATATAAATTGTAATCTGTGGCATTATATATCAAGACAGTAATGCATGGCAGAGGCCAAAACCCTACAATACAGGAAACTGGACTGCAATGTTAATCTAAGAAGTTTCTAACAGAGCAGGAAAAGTATGGTGCTGAATGCATTTCCATTTATGTTTCCATGAATGAAATAAATATTTTATAAGTAATAAGCTCTATGCAATTGTTACAGAAGGTAGTGCAAGATAGCATAACTTCATTCATTTCAACCCGTTAATATGGTTTGAATTGGTAACATAAATTACAGACTTCAGACTTTTCTCTCTAGCATTGCCCAGAGGCAAACTCAGAAGTGTCTTCTACAACATGAAACTTACATACAGTCTACAAAAGCTGTTTCAAAACTCACACTACATCCAAACATTCAAGCATGCTTTTCCCTACTGATTGTTTCAAGTAGGTTTTCTGTGTCACATCTAGCCATTTCTTTAGAAGCTACCATTGAATGCTTGTAGCCAGAACCTGAGACTTCATATTGGAGTCTCTTCACTGCTTTGTAAGTCTTCAATAAACTGTGTCTTAGTAACTCTCTTCCCAGTCTGCAGGCTGGTCAGGGAAGTGGTTGACTCACCATCCCTGGAGGTATTTAAAAGACATGTAGGTGTGGTGCTTAGGGACATGCTCTCATAGTGGGCTTGGCAGTGTTAGATTTATGGTTGGACTCAATGTAAATGACTCTATGATTTGCTTTTTAGGCATTCAGATGCAACTATGAAGGAGATTTATATAGGGCTAAGAAGAAAATGCCATTGACAGTATTTAATTTCTCTATTTGTAGCAGACATGATTTAGTTTAATACTGATGAAACTAAGTTCATATGTACATTTTAATTTATGTTTATGTACCTGTTTCAAAATTCAGTGTATTAATAGGCCTATATACTATTATAATACAATAATTGAATGTATGTGCACATTTTAGGCACTTATTTGTGTAACACTAATTAGTTTTATAAAACTGTGTGTTATTAAATGCTTCAATGTATGCTGTATCTGCCATTGTGTCATATACATCCAGGGTAAAAGGGTAAAAAGGCACAGTACACTCTAGAAGAATTGCTGATATAAACTGTCAAGGGGAACCATTTTCTCCACACTAGTGATGAGCCTGTAGCTTCCAAAGGAGAGAAAAAGATGTGGAAAGCAAAATTAACACTTTCATAGTGTAATGAAATTACATTTTTCCTGACAGAACCTTTAACTGTATATTCTAGCATTCAGAGATTCTGTGAGAAGGAAGAGAAGACTTTGGAGGGAGACCCAAGATCTGGAAATACTGATCAAAGACCAAGAGAAGTTCAAGAATAGCAAGGGCATTGAGGAAGGGCATGTACGGGCATACTTTTGTCTAAGAATCCATCATTCTAGTGGCAGTGGTTTTAAAATGTCTCTACAAGTCCTGCAAATAACTTTTTTCTGTTGTTACACATTTCCAATGTGTTTGAGAGACACAGAATTGAAACTCTGGAGATACAAATTGTTAGAGGGGCCTGAGAAATTTTATTCCAAATTCATTTGGAGAGGCCATAGCCAGAATACTCTTCCCAAGAAGTGATAGCAACAATCATTGTTCAGGAAGCTAGAGCCAGGTCTGTGTTGGCTATTGTGTAACGCAAATTCCTGTTGACAGCAGCATTTACTGTAAGCAGTCCCTCCCTTTGGCCACTCTTCTCTGTTCTGTCAGGGCTGCAAGGCTTTAAAGATGTGAAGTTCATCAGACCAGGGGAGTGGATCCAGTTGAAAAGTAATACAGAATGATTCAGCCAGATCCACTCATGGGTCTGATTCAGCTCACGGCCATGCACATATGTCAGTAGGAAGGACGAGAAGAGGAATGGTGTAAACAGGCAGTTTAACTTAAACCAGCCCTAAATAAAAGGTTCCAAGTGCACCTAAAAGTTAAAACTTACATTATTTCATCCTATTTCAGTAGCAAGAATATTCCCTTCAATTTTTTTCTGTCATGTTCTTAGTTTTCCATGAATCAGTGGGCAAAAATGTGTTCTAGAAATTGTCATCAAAACCCATAAAAAACTGACTTCTACGTGACTGTGGGCTATGTGGTTTCATTTGTAGAGATGATAATCTCACATCTGCTCTTTTCTCCTACATCCATAGTTTCTAGCACTGTCCCTCAATAACACAAAATGCTATGTTAACCATTTTTAAAATTCAAAATAATTTCATTTAAACTGTTTTTCTGTAAATGGCATGAAAGGAATAATTTTTTAAAAACCCAAAATGAAACAAAAAGGCCAATTTTTGAAAACACCCCTGAAGAATGTAATCTGCTGTAGTTGCTTTAAGTGTCTGGCAATGGCTGATCATTTCCACTGATGTTTTTTCAGTAATGCCAGGATTTCTTGATCCCATGAGCATACTCTGTTGCTGATGGCAAAATTACTTCTTATTATTTCTTTTATTAAAACAAGTCTCAGTGAATTCAGTTGTGTTAGGGTTCAATTTTTGCATCATTTATTGAACTTTTCTGTAGATTAAATTTAACATTTGAATGGGTGCAGTGAGGCTAATTTATTAAGTAGGCATAATAAGTTTTCAGAGATTTTTCAGCTGAAAATACATAAAACCAATCCATGAAACTAACCCTATAAACATAAAAAAGACCACAGCTACTTTCAATAAAGATGATACAATAGAAGTTTGTTTTGTAGTTTTTTGTTTCTTTTCATGTATATTTGACCGTTTAGAGCTTGAAAGTATATTGCTGAGATAAATGTGCTGTATCTTTGACTTGGTTAAAGATGTGTAGTCTCTGTGGGACTTGTAGAATAATACCATTGCTACTGATAGAAGTATTTGGTTCTTAAATTTCATTATTTTGCACTCACTACTTAAAAAATAAGCTAGGCAAATGTAGGGATTTTTAAACTGGATGGTCAAATTTGTAGTTTGCAGTCATGTGCAGTCTTTATATACATGCTTACAATTTATTGTGGAATGTACTGTACTGAAAAAGAATTTTCCACATGAATAACTCCATTACTTGGAATGGAGAAGTATCTTATTGCTGGACTTAAAGGAATGGCCATACAACCCACCTCTAATTATATCTCTGCTTTATTTTTTCGGTCCTGTGACTCATACTTCTCTCTTGCCTGCACCTGTGCAGGTACCAGAATAACTTCTGAACAATGTATCTCATTCATTCAAAAACTCTTAAGTATCTAACAGGAAATCCTTAAAAAGAAAATAAACAAGCTGGAATTGAGGAAAAATTAAAAAAAAAACAAGCCACTTTTAGAGCTCCTTAAGTATCTCTGCAACTTTAGTTTAGAAATCGAATGTAAATTGTTAGATATTACTCATAATTTTAAAAATGATGGTTTTCTCCCTTCTGATTTCCAATAGACTTCATACATATTTATTTATTCACATCATTTTTTCACATCTTTATTTATTGCCTGTTAATGAATGACAGACTGAAGTGTATTCTGGTACTATGAAATTATGCAGAGGCATCAACATGGAATCACATGAAATCTAAAGGGACAGGACAATTGGAGATCTGTGAAAAAGAGAAAAGGAGACATCACAAGCACTCAGATTTTCTTATGAGAGGAAACAGTAAAGGAGCCCAGTGGATGTTAAAGGGTAAAAATAAGTAGGTGGAGGATACTGAATGAGATCAATGAACATCATCAAGTTAGTAGGGAATATAAATTCTTAGTAAGAGAGATGGGTAAAACGGAGGACAAGTGAATTGTCCTGGTGGCAGAGTCTGAAAACACTGAAGTGAATCCTTGAAACAGAGGGGATGGGAGGATTGGTTATCCACATGGAGCTAGGGAACAGAATGAATAAATACAAAGAGCCCGGGTATGTGTAGAATTTGACCTGCAACTATTAAGTTGCAAATATTTCTCTAACCCTGAAATACCATTTGAGGCATTTTTGGGGAAATCTGTTCAAAATCTACTGATGAACACCAGCAAGGTTATAAGTGGTTCAGTGACCATTTCTGAAGTTTGGGGGATGAGTCATAGATATTGCTCCACTTTTCATAATGATTTATATATAAACTGAGTTGTTTTCAAATAACAGCAGACATTGCTGTTTTATTTCCTGGTAAACTGTACATCATGTGCTAAACTAAGGAAAAATCTTATGTAATGCACAATGAAACTGCAGCACTCTTAAACGTTACTTACGCAAAATAAGGAACCAACTGAAACCAGATTTAGAAGTTGCATTACACTATATTCAGAAAATTCCTATGAACTTTAGTTTTATTCTTGTGCTGATATCCCTATTTACTTCAAATATTAAATTGTCACCATTTAGTTCTTACAGAGGCAAAATTCCCAGTGAAACAATGGGCCTTTTACTTTGCTATTCAGAGCAAGATTTTTCCCCCACATTCACAGAAATACTTCATGTCTTCACTGTCTTTGATGCAGCTACCAATGGTAAACTTGTTCACCTCTTCCAGTGTTTGGGGTGGACTCTGTCTGGCCATTTACCTTCCATCAAGGCAGTCTTATCATGGGAAGAGCAATGAAATTTGTTACCATTTTTTCATTATCAGCCTCGCCTGAAACATGGGTAAAAATTTCTTCTCTTTTACATACTTTTGCTATTGATAACAATTGCTGTTGTATGTTTCTTATTCCATTGCTTTGCTCTTTTAGCTCTAAATTGCTATTTTAATCCATAGTCTGTGCTTTATTGTCCCTCCCTTCCTTACCAGAAGGGGCAGGCAAAAGGGAGTTGCATATTTGGACTCCTGGTGTCAAAACAATGTCCCTGGAAACTCTTACACCTAATTAAGTTCTTACACCTTTCTGACACGAAGGTGCTAAAAAAATAAGGAAAAATTGATGGTGGGGAATGCCAATAGTGAGGAAGAGAAAATTAAGTACATAGGGTAAGTAGGAATGAGATACACTTAGCTACTAGAATTAGGTGAGGGTAAGTGAATGAAGCAGGGGGAAACTGTGAGCCTACAGAAAATTTGGGAGATGGAAGGGGGTATAATTTAATTATAATTTAATGCCCCCTTCCCTCTGTTTTCACATTCTGTTCCAATCTTATCCTCCTTGATGCCTCCCTTTCCCCACCTTTGATCCCTACCTAAACATCCCACAGTAAGCCTTGCATATCAAGTCCCACATCTCTTTAAAAAAACCCCTCTTGAGTTCACATTACATTCAGGGAAAGCAGTTTCTTCCTTTGATGACCCTGGCAGGTTTCACCCCAGTAACAATGATCTGGTCATTCCCCTTAGATAATCTTGGCAGTAAGCAATTTGGCTTCATTTTCATTGATCAGCTTGCTGGGCTTCCTTCACCTGTTACTGCTCCTCTGACCCTTGCTGGGTCTTTGTTCTTGCCACAATTAGCATTTTATAATTTAACCCAGCAATACAGAGAAGTGCTTCTCACATGAGCAGAGTGTGGAGCAGCTGCATTACAGGGAGACACTAAAAAGCCAGGAGTTCTTTAAATGAGAGGGGAAAAGGTGGAAGGGGATTAAACCAAGATTTTCAAAATATTGAAGATAGCAGGCAAGATAAGCACAGAACTATTTTTAACCAAATCTACCTTACTAGGAATTGAGAGGATTCAATAGAAATAGTAAGAGATCAGTTTACAGCTGATTAAGAATGTGCATCTTTTTGCAGTGAACAAATTCTGAATCCTTGCTGCCACAGAGGGCTGTGGAGGCAAACAGAATCAGCAGGTTCAAAAGGACATTAGACAAACCCAGAAACAACAGCCCCTAAAGCAACACCAAAAGGGCTTTGTAGGTATGTACCCTATGACATCACTAGGGTAAATATGGATTTGGGAGGAGAGTACAAAATACAGCAGCCAAGATTGCACACTCTCCTTGAAGGGCATTTTGTTTTGCTGTATTAGTGGGGTAGCTAGGCTATTGGTCTGACCAAGTATGGTTTCTTATGTCCCCTTACAACAAGAGTAAATCGCTCAGACTAATACATTCCTGTAAGTTTCGTGGCTGGAAAACAAATGTGTTAGGAATGACAACTTAAATTCTAAAGAAAAAGCTATTGCCTTTATAGTGAAAAACTGCTTAACTCTTAGAATCTGTAGCAACTTGTTGGTCTCAGTTCATATCTGTGGAATTAACTACATAATTCTTCACAGGACTGAGAACTCAATTAGTATTTCATTGCTCTATAAACATACAGATTTTCCTTTTGCAGTGCTAAGTTGCTACTGAATTATGGTTTCATTTTTGTTTGTCAGGGAAATATCCAGCATGATCCCATTCAGTGAAACAAAATGTTCAGAATCAATTAACTGAAGGCCTAATCTATGACAAGGTACACGTAATAATGAGATTACAAATACTTTACATATTAAACATTTTTACGTTTTCACCGCCATGATACATAATACACAGTGTAGTACCTCACCAGTACAGACTGGGGGCTGACATGTTGGAAAGCATTTCTGAGGAGAAGGACCTGGGGGTCCTGGTGGACAACAAGCTGTCCATGAGCCAGCAGTGCCCTTGTGGCCTTGCAGGCCAATGGTATCCTGGGGGCTTTAGGAAGAGCATTGCCAGCAGGTCCAGGGGGTGATCCTGCTCCTCTACCCAGCCCTGGTGAGGCCTTACCTGGAGTGCTGTGTCCAGTTCTGGGCTCATCAGTACAAGGCAGAAATGGAGCTCCTGGGGTGGGTCCAGCAGAGGAGAACAAAGATCATTAAGGGACAGGAGCATCTTTCTTAGGATGAAAAACTGGGAGAACTGGGCCTGTTCAGCCTTGAGAAGAGACAACGGAGAGGGGACCTCACCAGTGTCTGTCAGTATCTGAAAGGAGGGGGCAAACTGATGCACAGAAAGTTCCACCTGAATATGAGGAAGAACTTCTTTATGTGCAGGTGACCAAGCACTGGAACAGATTGTCCAGAGCAGGAGATATTCAAGAACCATCTGGACACAATCCTGTGCCATGTGCTCTAGGATAACCCTGCATGGGTAGGGTGGTTGGAACAGATGACCCACTGTGCTCCCTTCCAACCTGAAACATTCTAAATCTTGATATCACTTCTCTTCTGCTCTCAAGAAAAACCTGTGGTCTGCAGCTTTGTGAAGAAAATTTGAAATCAAAGAGCTAAAAAAGTAAACACACTAGTATTAGGTTGTCAAATGTGTCAAGCCACAATCCAGCCTTATGCTTTCCTCAGCTACTTTAGTATTCAGGCAAGCATTAGCGTCTTTTGAGTGATTTTTCAGTTTTATAATATCCATACTTCACTAGGAAGGAGAAGGAGGGTATGTCTGTTCTTGGTTAAGAAGTCAGCTGACTGAAAGCTTTGGTCTGGATGCAATTGTTTGCATTAGAAAAATAATGTATTTTCCCCCTGACTTTGGGTCCAACAATTGTTGCAGGTATAAGATCCCACTTTTACAACCTACTGTCTCGTTTTGTAGATACCTTTTAAGATGAGTAGCCACAAATCAAGAAAAAAAATTCTGACCTTCTGTTACTTACACCACAAAATAAATGTTGTTTCAAGGAGAAGTGGAAAGGCCCTACATGACTGTTCTCCACATGAAAACAAGAACAAAGGTCCTGAAACCTCTCAACTGGGCATCACAATAGCTATGGAAAACCATAGTCAGAGAAATCTAGGAAAGGTTTCCTTCCTTCCTTCTGCGTCCTTCTGGTGAATAAAATTAATCAGATAGATCATAAAATCAGAAACAATCCTCACTTTTTTCTACTTGGATTGCGTTAGAAATAGAAGTGTAAACCTGGATTATTTTTTTTTCTTGTGTGGGGGGAAAAAGGGAGGGAAGAATAGGTCTCTATTTCAGGTGAATCACCCTTATTTTGTAATTTCTCTTGGGAAGAAAGAGATGCCTTGTCTTGTTTCACATGACTTGCCAGTATTTCTCAACTATAGTTTATTAAATGTGCTCTATAAAGGCATTCCTTCTCTTTCCTTCGTTCTTTCTCTTTTTTTCTCTCTTTCTTTCCTTTCCTGTTTCTTTACTACATTCTTCTCTCCTCTCAAACGAATATCTAAATGGATTTAGTTTTTTTCAGTTTGTCCTTCTGTCCCTGCTTTTGACTACTGAAATTCAGATCCTACAGGGTCTGAGAGAAGTAGTGATACATGCACAGTTACTGAAAAGGGGACATCACAAATCACTCAAATCCAACAAGTGAAGGAAGAGACTTTAGTCGAGGTGTTTACCATTCATTTTTGTTCTTCATTTAATTACTAGGTTTTTTTCCTAGTAAATAATAACATATCTCTCAAATTAATTTTGTCCTTACAAAGAAAGAGTAAGAAGTATAATTTTTATTTTTCGAGTAATTGCAGGCTACGATAAGAAAAAATTAGTTGGTTGTTCCTGGCTGGGAAACACTGTATTTTTCTGATAGGTTATAAAACTAACTGTGTTGAGCAAAGTATGCCAAAGAATATTCCATTTGGTTTTGTTGCCCTGGTGGGAAGCAAAATTTTATGTGTTTGTTTTCACTCTCTTGCCACAAGGAAATCCCCAGGGCTTTGCCTTCCCATTGCCAAGAGGAAGAACTAGAATATCTGTTCCATTTGCAATTTGGAAAGTCCTTTGTTATGTTCTATCCCTTAAAGGAAGAAATAATAATGCTGCCCTGGACTTTGCTAAAAAAGAGAAAATACCTGCTAAAAGAAAAAAAATCTCCTATTTTAACAGATTGTTTAAGATAGTCATTTAACAGGGTATCTGGGAACTACACTGACCTTGGTACATAATTTGAGAGAACTGTAAGTATCCAATTTCATCCTCTTACTACAGAGACATGGTCTGATTTTGCTGTTGATCGGTTTGAAATGCCTTTAAAACAAAGTATTGAGGATTATACTTGTTATATACACAACAGAGGTTAATGGGAGGTAGAATTTATTAGGTAAATCAGAAGATGTTAAAATCAGAAGTTATACTTTACAGGGAAACGTTCCATTTGTCTTCAACTGGAAATTTCCATGTCAAACAAGATAGAATTCAGATCTTGGGGCTCAACTTTGCTGTTATGTGGCTAAACCATTTATTTCTCATTTTGAGCAACACTGAGATTAGAGCACAACTCCCACCTACATAGAGTATACTGGGCACAGAGCAAACATGGGGAGTGACCTCCCCACTAAACAAACCTGGGAAGCTATTCTGGGCTACAGGGACACTCAACATCCCCCAGAATCAATTTTTCATTAAAAGGGTGGTGAAATGCAGGAATAGGTTGCCCAGAGAGGTGGTGGGTTCCCATTCAGTCAGGCTGGATGGAGCTCTGAACAACCAGATCACGGAAGACATTCATGCTCATTGCAAGGGTGTTGGACTCTGTGACCTTTAAGGGTCCCTTCCAACCCATATATCAATTCTGGACATATGATGGTAAGATTCCACAGCCCTGCGGCTGACACTGGTTGCAGCAGCACCCTTCTGCCAGGAGAGCATAAGGAAAGGGGGCTGGTGACCAGTTCCTGCTGAAGAACAGCTTGGGCCGAGGCAGGGCAGGGCCTGGGAGGCATGTTTTGCCAGGCCATGAGCTCATCTGGGGATGAGCCAGCTGCTCACAGCTGCTCCTGTGTCAGCAGCACCCCAGGTCCAGCTCTGCCTGTGCTGGGGGTGCTGCACAGCCAGAGGGGCTGGAGCACAGCGACAGTGGCCAAAGCTGAGGGCACCACAGCCCCTCTTTCCCTACACCAACCCCCTGTGCTGGCACAGATCACAGAATCACAGAATTGCGAAGGTTAGAAGGGACCTCCGGAGATCATCTAACCAACGCTGGTCAAGGCAGGGTAACCTGGAGCAGGTTACACAGGAGAGCATCCAGGTGGGCTTTGAATGTCTCCAGAGGCAGACTCCACAACCTCCCTGGGCGGCCAGTTCCAGTGCTCTGCCACCCTCACTGTGAAGCAGTTTTTCCTCATGTTGAGGTGGAAAGTTTTGAGTTTTGGTTTATGGCAATTGCTCCATATCCTATTGCTGGGCACCACTGAAAAGAACCACTCTCTTGACACCCATCTGAGATATTTCTATGCAGTGTTGAGATATTTCTATGCAGTGATGAGACTCCCTCTCAGTCCTTTCTTCTCCAGACCAAACGGGCCTAGCTCCCGCAGTCTCTCATAAGAGAGATGCTCCAGATCCCTCATCATCTTTGCAGTCCCCTGGACGCTCTTCTGTATTTTTCTTGCACTGACGAGCCCAGAATGGACTCGGCACTCCAGATGTGGCCTCACCAGGGCCGAACAGAAGAGGAAGATCACCTGCCGGCCGCACTCTTCCCGATGCCCCCCGCCCACCACTGGCCCTCCTGCCGCAAGGACACACCTGCCGCCTCACGGTCACCTCGCCACCCGCCGGGCTCCCCGCGCCTCCGGAGCCGCCCGGCCGCAGGGGGCGGGTGCAGCGGCGGCAGAGGCGCCGCCTCCCCGCCCGGCCGGCACTGCGGGCCCGGTGCGAGCGGAGCGGCGGCGGCGGCGCGGCGCTCCCGGCGGGCGGGCCGAGGTGAGCGGCGCCGGGCCGGGCGGGACGGGCCCCATCCCCGCCGGGCCCGCGGGGCTCTCCCTGCTGCCCATCGCGGCCGTCTCCGGGCAGGCTCCGGCGGTGCCCGCGCCCGCGGAGCGCTGCGGCCCGGCTCCGGTACCTGGCGGGGCCGGCGAGCCCCCGCCCCGCGGCGGGCGGGCCCGGCGGCGCTGCCCGGCTCCGCTGCTGCCACGGGCGGTGTTGTCGTCGCAGCTGGAGATGCCGGCCCGCACCGGGGCCCCGCCGAGCCGCTCCGGGCTGGATCTCCGCGCAGGGGGCCCGGCCTGCCGCCAGCCCCGCGCCCCGTAAGTGCCCGCCCGAGCGGCGTCACACGGCGACTGCCGGCCCGTCCCTTCGGGCTTCTCCGCCGTTGTCTGGAGCAGTCCGTCACGCGTGTCTCCGTCTGGCTGACACAGCTCTGCATGTGCTCTTAGATAACTGAAGAGCATATGTCAAATCTGTGTCGCTTTTATTAATTTTTATAACTCCGAAATCAACGAATTCCTAAAAGAAGGTATTTTTTTTGCAGTCTATTCCTGAACAATCCACCTCAACTGCTTCTTATCATCTGCCTCTCATTTATTTAATATCTGATTGCACAATAACTTGATGAAAAATCTATTCAGGGGCTGAAGTTAGGCTTTGTTTTCCTTAGTGGTCCTCCCTCCTTTCAGCAATATGTGCTTAGTCTGCCTGTCTTGTAATCTCTTTAGTTCTGAAGATGTTGCTTTGGTCAGAATTTTAAGCATTGTGGGCTGATTTCGTAAGTGTCTGCTGACTTGAAATCCTTATCTTATCTTTAACTTTATCCTTTACTCTAAACTTACCTTTTCCACTTTGACCTCACCGTCTGTCTCCTCGTAGAAGGAAATTTCTTTAAATTTAAACCTATTCATGGTTGACTTTTCTGCTGAGGGCTGAAATAAAGAAGACATTTAACAACTCATCCTACTTTGTATGAGTTATAACTTATTCCTTTTCCTCCAAAGTTATTAACTTTGCCTTCTGCCTTTTGTCTTTTTATTGCATTTATGGAAATTTTACTTGTTGCCATTTATCTTCTTCACTAGTTACAAACTCACTTCTGTACCATCCTTGTTCTGATTTTATCCTTGCATGATAGCACTGTCTCTTTGTCTTTTTATAGTGCTCCTTAGCCATGCACACGATTTTTAGTTGTTGTTTTTTTTTAATCTTGTGTGATTTTTCAGGTCAGAAAAGTTCTCCTATTGCATATATGTGAGTCTTATACACTCTTGCCTCTGAATTGCAGTTGTCCATTTGATAGTCCATTTCAGTAAGCTCTTGCTCTCTGCTCTTGTCCATCTCATAGATGACTTGTCTAAAAGTCACGTCAGCCTGTTCCCTGAGGGTTTTTTATGAAGTCTCTTAGTTTGATTCTGTTACTCACACTGCATTTTCCTTAGAACAGGCAGTGAGAAACTTTGGCCAGCAGGCCAAATTCAGCTCACCAGAGCAATTCATCATGTCCAAGTCCTGTGTGTCCACTCTCCCACAGGATCCTTTGGACTAAAACTGAAAGCAGGCTGCAGCATGGTTAAATGGTCCTGGTAGCACATTTCCTAATGGTGGTTCCCTTTCAGTCTCAACGTTTTGCAGCACGTTCTGGTTAATGGTGTGCACTGAAAAGGGCTGCTGTAATCACATGGTGAAAGCATACATGCTCTGTCATACCCAGTTACATCTGTTATCTCATTATATACACTCATTATGTTCCTGGGTGCAAACCCATCCTGATACAGGAAATACTGGTAGTTTGGTCATGTGTTAAATGCATTTCAGATCACATCGTAAGGGAAAAGTCAATGCTCTTTTGAGTGAATACATAAAAATCTTTGTGCTCTGCCTCTGCCAGAAGGATTCACTGTTAGAACCTTTTCTTTGAAAACTAAGTTTGTGGTCACTTTCATGTATTGCTTTCTGTCTTTAACTTCTGAATGCAGTTTCAGTGAGTTTGTACCTTCTAGTCAAAGCTGAAATGAAAAGTGCCCATTCTTCTAGTAGCTTTCTCTAATTTCTGAAACACAAAGCTACTTTTTATTGTGGGAAGTTGTTCACCACACATGCTGCATTACTAGCCAATGGCTGGTTAATGGCCCCCACTGATGATTAATTACCATCATATCATCTCTTGGATGGTGGCTCAGGAAAAGGTTCTGTGTGATCTGTTGTTGACTGCTCCCTAAGACAGCAACCTTACGATTTCTTTTTGCTCCTTCTTAGCCTCCTCTCCTCATTGCTTCCTTAATTTTCAGAATTTATTCCTGTTCTACAATTATATTGGCTTTGCCTGGCAAGTCTGGTAGCAGGATGGGAAGGAGTGCTGTAGGAGTGGTTCCTGTGAGAAGCTGCAGGAGTCTTACCCTGTGTCTAATGGGGCCAGTGTCAGCTAGGGTCTGGGATGGACCCAGGGCACAGCCCATCAGCAATGATGGCAGCACCTCTTGGATAATATAGGTAAGAAGGGGAAAAAAGCAATTGCAGCTGCAGAAGAGAGGATGAGAACATGTGAGAGAAACAACTTACGTAGACACCAAGGCCAGCAAAGAAGGAGGAGGAGAAGGTGCCCTAAGCACTGCAGCTTGTGGTGCAGCCCATGAGGTTCATGGTAGAGCAGAGATCTGCCTGCAGTCCCTGGAGGAGCCCCACACCAGTCTAGGTGGGTGCCTCAGAGGAGGCTGTGACCCCATGGGAAGCCCACACTGGAGCAGGCTCCTGGCATGGACCTGTGGAGAGGGGAGCCTGCATTGGAGCAGGTTTCCTGGTAGGGCTTGTGACCCCATGGGGAGCCACACTGCATCAGCCTGTTCCTGAAGGATTGCACTCTGTGGAAGGGACCTCACTGGAGGAGGTTGTGAAGAACTGTAGCCTGTGGGAAGGACTCACACTGGAGAAGTATGTAGAGGACTCTCCTGTGGGAGGAACCTCATATTGGTGCAGGACAAGGACTTCTCCTCCTGAGGAAGAAGCAGCAGCAGAAACTGCATGGGAAGAACTGACTGTAACGTCCATTCTGTCTCCCTGTGCTGCAGAGGGGGAGGAGGCAGAGAATCAGGAATAAAGTTAAGCCAAGAAGAAACTTACTGGGGTGAGGGGAAGGTATTTCTTTAGGATTTGTTTTACTTCTCATTATCCTGCTCTGATTTTGATTGGTAATAAAGTCAGTTAATTTCCCCAGGTAGAGTCTGGTTTGCCTCTGGTGGTAATTGGTGAGTGATCTCTCCCTGTCCTTATCTCACTTCATGATCCTTTTGTGGTATTTTCTCTCCTCAGCCCAGCTGAGGAGAGGAGTCATAGAGCAGCATCTTTTTGGACACCCGGCCTCCAGCCAGGGTCAACATCCCCCAATGATTCAGAATTACCTAGGTCATAACTGTGGTTTCATGTGAAGGCTTCCCTCCCAAGGGTTGTTTTGTTGGTTTTTAATGTCTTTGTTAGAGCTTCATTGTAGTTCTGTTACCAAGGATATAGCAGTATTTATTTTATTTTTCTGCAAGCCTTAGCTTTTGTTCTTCCAAACATCCCTTACTACACTGAATTTGAGTCCTGAAATTATCTTCTCTTTAATTACTGTGTGAAGTCTATCTCTTCCTGCCATTAGCTTTTTATGGAAGGCTGTCCCATGTGTTTGTCTCCAGGATTTATCTTACTTGCCTGGATAGAAAATTGTGTTAAGCATATTTGTGACTCATGGCTTTGAATCCTTTACCCTTGCATCCACAGTTAATCCTTACACATCCATGCTAGACCAAGCAGTCTGACCTAGAAATGTCATTAGTCATCTCACAAACTAGGTCTTGATAAACTTCTTTGTTGTTTTTGCCATTGGATCCACATGGGCAGCCCATTTTCCAGGCTGACAGGTGAGTATGTCAGATAGATGTTTGTCATGGTGTCATGACATTTTGCAGCTTTGAGACCTTTGCATCTCCTCCTTCATGGCCAGGAGAGGATGTAGCAATAATAACCTGCATAAACTCTTAATGGAATTCAGCTTCCATGTACTCACTGATCTCATGCTGATCACAGGCTAGTGTTCTCTACATTCTACTGTTTTCCAATTTTCTTTACATGTTTCCACTCATTATTCTATTGACCATTAGTTTCAGGAGCACAAAGTTATCTTGTGGGCCAGTATTCCAGTGCAGTGGAAGGTAAGAAATAGGAGAAGATGAAAATACTGTTGTTTACTTGAGTAGCTGTATTATTGAAGTGCTTGAAGTACTTTACATTTCTTGTTTCTCCTTCTATTGGTGACATATTGTAAGACAAAATTGATTATCACATACTTGATTAAGGAGAAAATATAATGAAACTTAGAACCAAAGATTTTGCTTCCAGAGGTGTTAATGGATATTTTGGTCTCATAAAATTGTATGATGCTGACTTTTTTCTGTTGTTTTTTATTTTTTCTTTTCTTTTCTATTTTTTTCCCTCTAAAGAAATCATTTTAGGTTTGGTGTCTTGGAAGTATGGAATCAATCTCTATGATGGGGAGTCCCAAGAACCTCAATGAAACTTTCTTACCAAATGTTGCCAATGGCATCAAGGATGCCAGTAAGGTCACAATAGGCATCATTGGAAGTGGAGACTTCGCTAAGTCATTGACAATCAGACTTATCAGATGTGGGTACCACGTGGTCGTGGGGAGCAGAAACCCTAAACACGCTGCTGACTTCTTTCCCCATGTGGTTGATGTCACTCACCATGAAGATGCAGTAACTAAAACAAACATCATTTTTGTAGCCATACACAGAGAACATTACATCTCTTTGTGGGATCTCAAACATTTACTTGCTGGTAAAATTCTGATTGATGTCAGCAATAATACTAGAGTAGACCAATATCCAGACTCCAATGCAGAGTACTTGGCATCACTTTTTCCTGATTCCCTAATTGTCAAAGGATTCAATGTCATTTCAGCTTGGTCTCTGCAGTTAGGACCAAAGGATGCCAGCAGACAGGTAAATGTTTTTATTTGTATTACTTTAACTTATTTTTAAGATGAAAATTACAGGAACTGAGTGTAACAGCCAGAACTCATGAGATTTACATCCCCTGACTTAACATGCCTAAAATGTCGGACCTTTCACTTACATTTAAGTAGCCAATAAAAACTTCAGAGTTTAATTCATCCCACTGTAAGACAAATGAAGTAAGTGGTCCATTTTTTTCCTGTGTTGCCTGATTGTCTTTAAAGATTGCAGAGGAAATGTGGATACTATCTTAGGGTAAAACAACTGACCTTTCAATGACTACAGACAGAGGAGAAGAGTTGGGTCTTAATGTTTTCTATAGTAAATATGTTCTATACTTTATACAAGGGTTGAGACAGTCTTTCCTAGTGTGTTTTAGTTGCAGCAAAAGAGATGCACAGAAATCTGAGGTCCTGATCCCACAACTCAGAATCAGCTGTTCTAAAAATACTTGCATTCAATGTAGCAGCAGAGTGATTGAAAGATACTATCTAGCTTTTAGAGTGCCCCAAAATCATAAATATGAGGGAACAGAAGGAGGCACATATGTTTCTAAGCAATCATTCATTTGATCCGGGGCTGCTTGGGAACATCATGTTCAAATTCCTTCCCAGTATGTTCTGCAAATCCATCCTGCATATGGAAAATGCACCTTTATGTTTTTCATGTTTTGCTGAGGTGATGTAAAGGATTCAAGCCTGTGCAAGCATGCAGTCCTTCACAGCTTTATGAAATCCGAGAAATATGTAAGAAATAACTAATGTAACATGACTGCTGGAGACTAATTCAGTTTTCTGGCACTTCGCATAGATTTAAATGGAAAGGAATTGATATGGAATTAGCATAATTTAAAAAAAACTTCACCATACTTCTTTTATTCCCTTTCAGAATAGCACTACACTAAAAATAACTCACGTCAGTCAAAACAGATTATATTTGCTTCAGTGCAGGTGATCAGCAAATAGTGTTGGGCAAACTATATCCCATTGTAAATTTTAACAGAACCTTGAAGTACTTTATAGCAGTACACTTCTTTCACTGTATAATTAACTGGACTTTAGAACAAGTTCTTATTTGGCTGCTAGTTTTTGACTTTTCTGTTAAATGCTCAAATCTGAAATCTGTGGAAATCTGGGTTGTGAAATTAAGCTGAAATTGTTACCCATGGAGAGATTACACAGTTGCTGCTTCT
Source organism: Luscinia megarhynchos (assembly GCA_034336665.1). Taxonomy (NCBI): domain Eukaryota; kingdom Metazoa; phylum Chordata; class Aves; order Passeriformes; family Muscicapidae; genus Luscinia; species Luscinia megarhynchos. Next base: position 24,979,267 of record JAPFBE010000007.1, on the reverse strand, counting down.
CTCTCTGTGTATGCTATGATTGTTTAAGGGTCATCGTTCAAGATTCCTGTATTTTTGAGAGACTTTGGGTTTTCTCAAATGCTTTTAGCTGTTGCCTCAAGTTACTCCAGTCCTGTAGACATTTCAGTATGACAGGTTTCAGTGTACAGACTACCAAGACATCCCCCATTATTAAATCCAAGAAAAAGCCAATTTTGTTTTGATTGGAATCCCTTAAAGATTTTGGTAGGTTTTGCTGGTTTTTTGTTTACCTTCGAGTCTCTTTCTCTGCCTAAAGATAATTCCCTTGACTTTCCCAACAGGTCTATATTTGCAGTAACAACGTTCAGGCTCGCCATCAAGTTATTGAGCTTGCCCGTCAGCTCAGTTTCATTCCTGTTGACTTAGGGGCATTGTCATCTTCAAGGGAGATTGAAAACCTGCCTCTGCGACTGTTCACCCTGTGGAAGGGGCCTGTAGTGATTGCCATTAGCCTGGCAACATTTTTCTTCATCTATTCCTTCATCAGAGATGTCATCCATCCATACATGAGAAATCAGCAGAGTGACTTTTACAAGATTCCCATTGAGATTGTGAACAAGACTCTGCCAATTGTTGCTATCACTTTGCTTTCTCTAGTGTATTTATCAGGACTTATTGCAGCTGCTTATCAGCTTCACTACGGCACCAAGTACCGGCGATTTCCCCCTTGGCTGGACAGCTGGCTCCAGTGTCGGAAGCAGCTTGGGCTGCTCAGCTTTTTCTTTGCAGCAGTGCACGTGGTGTACAGCCTCTGCTTGCCTATGAGGAGATCAGAGCGGTACTTGTTCCTCAACATGGCCTATCAACAGGTAAGACAGTCTGGTTCAATAAGCCAAAAATACCTTGGCTGGGTGAATATGGCTCCTGAATAAAATAATTGGGTTTTTCTTGATGTGTTCTACTGCTTTTGGCATAAAATGTTGTGGCTTATCTTATGCAAAGGTGGTGCCAAATACGGAGACTAAAAAAAAATCTGCATTTTGCTTACCTTGTGGGTCAATCTGCAGTCAAGTTTGTGTGACAGGGAGAATCAAGGACATGTCCTGTTGAAATTCCTGATAACATATGCATAAGAAGAGTGTTGGATAGACAGGATAAGAGCAACAGCAGGAAAATTCTGAAGTATGGTCCTTTCTATGTATACTTAACACATGGGGGAAGTATGTATATCATAAGTGCATTTACAAATATGAAAAGTACAAGGGCAGATACTGTAATCATACATACAGATACTTCTATGTTAAAAAAAAAAAAAAGAAGATGCTGATATTTTTTAACATTTTGGACCAATGCTAAAAATACTTTATTTTAAAATTCTGTGACCATCATCTATTGCAGGCAATAGAAACTGACTCATAGTTTCCAGGAGCAATTGATCTTGCATAACCCTGAAACATTCTCCAGCAAATTTGTCATCCTCTAGAAGAGGGTCTCAAGCTGTTGTCTCAGTGAGACAGCTTATTGCAACCTTTAAAGTGGCAGAAAAGCAGCATTGCCAGAAAAGCAGCATTGCCATTCACCACATAAAACCTGTAGGAAAGAGAGATGTGATAGAACATAAAGGCAAATCAAATAAGGAAATGAAATGAAATGTAACAAATTAACAGCGAGTGTGACAAACTCCGAAAGAGCTAGCGTCAAAAACTGAACTTAAGAGAAAGATGGGAAGGGCAAAACTATATTAGGCAGCAAGAAACCATAATTCACACCTTAAAATTAGTAATACTAAAGGATTCACTGGTACTTTTACTAAGAGATTATCTTCATTTTAATGATATTGTAAAACTCTCACTTGCTGGTATTTTTCGTGCACCTTTTCCAAGACATGTCCGATTGCAACAGTTAACCTGGAAGTGGAAAAAATAATTGAATGTCCACGTTTCTTAGTTGTTAAGGTCCTCAGTCGTTTCTTTTTTCTGGTAAAGCTCTCCAGAAAAGAACTATCTTGGAAAAAGCTGATGTCAATAGTGAAAGAGAGAAACAAGCTTGGACTCAGCATAGAAAAGCTGAAGGAAATTATGTTAAACTATTTCTAAATGTAGCAAACTAGAAATAAATTGCAGGTTTATCCAATTTATGTTACAGAATTTAATTTTGCAGTGTCTGAAGAACACAACTCCTTTTTTACAGTGTATAAGAGTGTGCAGAAATACCCAGTTTTATAACAGTATTGTTGTAAATGGTATATAATGTTACATTTTCTTTTAGCATCTTATCTAAATTTCCATGTTTAACATATTTTTAATCTAGCAAGAGCCAATAGCAGAAGTAAGGAAATAGCTGGTTTTCTCCCAGGCATGAAGAAACCTCTGAAATATTTGACCCCATTTTATACTTGTCCTGTGACTGTGAGCCTTAAGTCAGCAAAATAACTTCTGTTGGTATTTTTAATATTCTTTAGAATAAAGTTCTTCCTTTCTGCTCTTTCATCAGGTTCATGCAAATGTTGAAAATTCTTGGAATGAGGAAGAAGTGTGGCGAATTGAAATGTATATCTCATTTGGAATAATGAGTCTTGGATTGCTTTCTTTGCTGGCAGTGACTTCCATCCCTTCAGTAAACAGTGCCTTAAACTGGAGGGAGTTCAGTTTTATTCAGGTGTGTTGCTTTTTTAATAAGGGAGTTTTGGTGTTAACAAGAATTCCCTTGATCATAATCAAGGTCATAAACAAAAGCTCATTGCAGTGGGACAAAGAGCCTTTTTTCCCTCTGTCTCTGGTAATTCAATAAAAACAACAATTACTTAGCAAATATGTTACCATGAAGGCACATTAAGCATTTCATGACTGTTAGAACTGGACTTTTCATTTTACACTTCTTGATCTTAAAGAACCAACATAACTAAGACCAAATGTTCACTAATCTATTTATTTTCTGTTCTTAGAATTTCTTGCTAAATTCAAAGATAAATTTGGACAAACCTACAAAATGCAGTGATACGGATGAGATTCTTGCTTGCTCATCTTAGTAAATGCAGTTTCATCAAAATAAGGAATTGGCCTCTTCTAAATAGTTTTACCACTAGAACATACTCATTCTTGAGTCCTACTAGGAAAATCTGAGTTTATTAAAATGTGCAGTATAGACTAGCCTTGTTCCAGCAGAATAAGCCCCAAGCAGCATCTCCCCAACCTACAGTAATTCAAAAGTCTTTGAACAAAGTCTTCCTAATACTCCAAAGAAACACCAGTTGTCAATATTTTTGCACAGAAGTAATTGCTGTCTTTGATATACTGAATTATTTTGGAGATGTCTCCATCTTCCCTAGCCTGGTTTCAAACACAGGTGTCAGCAGCCCCAAAAATTCCAGCCTGCTTCATCAAGGGAAAAGGACTTTAAGAGGACAAGCAGTGCAGGCTCCACTCCTTCACTGCATATGAACAAAGTGAGATATGAGAAGGTTTAATAGTGCAAAAGGAAATTACTGTGTCAGTCCTATAAGGAGCTAAGAGACCAGCAGAAAACAGGAATTGCTACAGTCCAGAGCTGACCACTGTACAAAACAAAGATCTGGTTACTTCTTCATGATTTGGAGAGGAGCACTCATAACATCCAGATAGAGGAACCACAGAACGAGATGGTGATGAAGAATTTTCTCAGTAGGAGACCCTAGATGATTGAAACTTAGTGTGAAACTTTGCAGTGACCTTAACATAACCCAGAGCTGAAGTTTACTGAGAAAAGCAGCAGGGAAGAAAACTGGGGCTGATAAACAAATGCATCAGTTTTCTTAAATGCCACTTCAATATTCTTCTTTTTCTCATCTAAATATATTTGGATAAGGAGCAAAGGAAGACTTGGGCAAGAAATACAAAAGAATTCTTATTTTGTCAGAGCAGGCAAAATAAACAGCTTAAACCAACAACTGTAAACAGAAAAAAAGACATTTATTGAAACCAGTCCTTGAGTGTTCACGTAAAATACAAGGAAATGGAGAATGCTGTCTGCAAGCTATGCTGCACTGGGTCCTTCAGTCTAGGGAGGAAAGTTAAACTGTAAATACGTAATGTAAACATAAATGATTGCTGCTTTTGTTTTCCAGTCCAAGACTTCACGTCCAAAAGCCATCCTTTAAAGTGCCAGTGAACAGAGCAGACTAGTTTTGAAAGCTAAACTTCATGGTTTTTAGCAAAAAATAACACAAATCTGCCATTTGAGTGGTAGGAAGCTGACTTTTTTGTAGATACTCCTTTTCTCTGCTAGCACAATCCTAAAGTTTTTTGGAGGCAGTGTGAGTAAAGTATTTCTCATACATTCACTTTGAGGAAGGGCTGCCCTGCCTTGGTTCTCCCACAAGAACAGGATATTTTTCCCAGAGTAAAGAGGACTGAGACCTGAGTATTTAGCAAGTTTATGGGTAAGAGTCCAGTCACAGTTTTTAAGTTTAGCAATAGCCTGTTACACAGAGAATCTGAAGTATATCTTGCATAAATGTAGAGTTTAGAAAATATATTTTGTATATATGAATTGCATGGAACTACTTGACCATTGTGAATGTAGAAATTCTTGAAGCAGATTTGCCCCACAGCATGTTTTTGTCTTTAAATATGTGCATCTTGCTGGTAATATTTTAGGGTTTTTTCTCTTTCATCTTTCCTGCTCCTCTAACTTTTATTGGTTCCTTTCTCAAACAATACCAGTTCGTCCAGTTTATCAGTAGCCTTGGCTGGGAATCTCCCATATTGGCTAAAAGCTGACTTTGATCAGGAAGGAAAAGAAACAAAACAGGGAGAACTTAGAGAAAAGCTGAAAGATTTGGGAGTCTATAGGAAATGTGCTAATCTATTACTCAGCTTTCAGGAAACACAGTATTATCGAAGATAAGAAAGCAAAGCAGTCAAAGATATTCTTCCACTTTTCCCAGCAGCCATCCTAAAGCCCAGGCAGAGGGCTGCCAAGAGTTACAGCTGATACTGCTGCTCACTGCACTGTTCAGTGTGAATTTACCAGTGAAGAAACAGTGTTGCTTCTTACTGCTTTCAGAAATCCTCTACTCTTACAGGAATTATCATCTGGAGCCTGGTAATGATAATTAAGGGCCCAGTTGAAGAACATAGCATTAGTAGCTGACAGAAGCTATAGCAATGTCTTTGTTACTTTTTTAGAGGTGTGGTTGAAATTGTGCAGTACACACTAGCACATGCTCTACCAACACTTCAGAGAAGCATATAGCAGCTCTTCACAGTGAAAAAAAAAGAACTTAATACAAGTGTATCATATCTTGTCCTTTTGTTGTTAGTTTAAAATATGCTTCTGATGATGTACTTCTTAGTTTCCATTTTGACCATTAGATAGAAAGACATTTATAGAAGTCTCAAAACTATAGCTTGCAAATGGAATTAAAATAAGCACTAAGATAAAAATAATTGGAAATGACTGTATAATATTTTCCTTCTGTTTCTTTTTTCAAGAATTGTTACATTTCTCATCAGTAATCCTGACGAAGAAATGAGGGATATGATTCACTTGTGCCCTTCTCCCTACAGGCAGTGATAAAACAATGAATTCAGGATAGTCATACCAACAAAAATCTGCAATAACATATTAAAACCTCAGGTTTGATCGTATTGTTTGCTGTCCAAATTTCTTACCAGAAGTTCCGTTCAGATACCACATATGCCATTTTCATATCCTCAAGTGTTTGTCTAAGTGTTCTGTTTACTATAGGATATTTTGGGAGCAAATTGTTTTTTTAAGAAAAACTATGCACCATATCTAGAGATGAACAAAACAGCCCTGAAACCATTGGCAAAAAAGTCAAAAAGCAGGGTACCAGTCCCAAGAAATTAACAGAAATATTTTCCTTTTATAACATTATAGCTGTAAATCCTTGCAGATAGTATTAGCTCAGACATTCTTCTTGCCTTAGAAACTGCTTAATCTTGAGGTAGAAGGAATTAATTCTTTCACTACCTATTATAGACCCTTAGGCTGCATTTTTCTTTGCTTGTCTGTTTGCTGAAATTAGACCATACATTGGTAGCCAGTTACCTTTATTAATGCTCCTTCTCTGTTTCAGTGATGTTCTACAAATGTTTCCCAGCCAAGTTAGTTGTTAAATTAGTTTAGGCTAGAAGGAGTTTTTCTTCATTTGATCACCACCAAAAGTCAAAGAATAGTAGTCTTCTTTTATCATAGTTTGGGAAAGTTAAGGTGGATGCATTGTCAAATCTGCAAAGCGTTTCAGCTACAGGGTCCTTAAAAAAGCAGATTCACAGAACTGGTGACTGACCCCTATTATCACCACCTTCTGTGGCAAGGTCTAGATTATGTGCTGAGAGGTCCTTCCTTTGCAGGCTGCTGTGGAAACCCTCTCTTTCACCTTTTATCCAGTACTGCCTGTTTATAGTAAATTGCACCACTGCTTTGTGCTGTTATGCCCAAGCCCTGCAGTTCAGATATTCCCATTAACCAGTCAGCAACAGCTGATGCAGAAGGTAAAGGGTGGTTTGTGCTAACATCAGACAACTGGATGTAGGCCTTTGTGAGGCAGAAGTAAGCTGTGCATCTCAGAGTGATAGAAATATGCAAGTTTAGGCCCAAATCTCTTCAACAGAATTACATTGTTCCATAATAAGGAATCTTGGAAATTATCAATCCTCATAGTTAAGATACAGGAAACTTAATATCCAATCACAATGGATGTTGTTCTAGTAACTACACTGGAATTGTTCCTTATTGGCATACTTATCCTGAAGTCGATTTCCATTACTTAGAATTTGGGTAGACATCATTTCAGCTTTGACTAAGGCCTGTAGATGTTAGCAGAGATATTCTGAAAATCAGTGCTCAGTTCATCTGTAAATTTTAGAATGTGAACTTAAAACCATATATTGTTAACTTAATGTAGTAAATAGTTAACAGATTTTAACTTGATGTCTAATAGAAATGTTAGAATAATGCAAATAATGTATTAGAGCTGTCAGGTGAAGGACCAAGTGCTATTATATCTCTTTTTTTTCCCCATTTTCTCTTTATTCACAGTCTACACTTGGATACATTGCTCTGCTCATAAGTACTTTCCATGTACTGATTTATGGATGGAAGAGAGCTTTTGAAGGAGAGTATTACAGATTTTATACACCACCAAATTTTGTTCTTGCCTCTGTTCTGCCTTCCATTGTAATCCTAGGTAAGATTGTGTTACTTTTGCCATGTGTAAGTAGGAAACTGAGGCGAATTCGAAGAGGATGGGAGAAAAGCCATGTTATCGAAGAAGTAACTGGGTCTGTTCCACATCTCTCCCCAGAAAGGATAACTGTAATGTGATGATATTTGTTAACACTGTTGTACATGTTTGGGCTTTGGTTTTTTGTCATAAACGTGCATTTTTAGGAGTTTAGTTAAGTAGGAGCCTTTGTAAAGTCTCTTGCTTGACGTGTAGTACAAGCTCTTACCAAAACTATGAGAAGTTTATAACTAAAAGACTACTACTTCTGATAACTACAAAAATATTTTTGTTTTGGATTACAAAGGGCAAATGATTATGAAATTAAAAAAATTTAATGTTCCTTTGCACAGTTATGTCACAGTAGTACTTTATTAGAAACAGGCTTTACAGATATTTTTTTTACTGAGAGCGTGTGTGTCAGAGGGTTTATTATATGACACTTTCTGGGCAGTGTTTCTTCTATTAAAACCACATTTCTGGGTTAATGAGTTCAGAATGTAAAGTAAATTCTTCAGGAAATAACCAGAGTTTGAAACAAATTAATTTGTAATGATCACAGAATCACAGAATGGTTTGATTTGGAAGGGACCTTAAAAATGAGTAAGTTCCAATGGCCTCTCATGGGCCTTGACAACTTTCACTAGACCAAGTTGCTCAAAGCCCCATCCAGCCTGGCCTTGAACACTTTCAGGTAAGGGGCATCCACAACTTCTCTGGGCAACCTGTTCCAGGGCCTCACCACCCTCACAATAAAGACTTTCCTCCTAATACCCAATCTAAACCTTTTTTTTCAGTTTGAAGCCATTCCCCCTCATCCTGTCACTACATGTTCTTGTAAAAAGGCCCTCTCCATCATTCATGAATGTTTTCTTCAAGTACTGGAAAGATGCAATGAGGTCATCCCTAAGCCATCCCTTCCAGGCTGCACAAACCCAAATCTCTCCACCTTTCCTCACAGGAGTGGTTCCCCACCCTCTGACCACCTCAGTGGCCCTGCTCTGGACTCTCCAACCCATCCATGTCCTTCCAGGCTGGGACCCTAGAGCTGGGTGCTGTGTTCCAGAGCACAGCAGAGGGGCAAAACCTCCCTGCCCTGCTGCCCACGCTGCTTTTGGTGCAGCCCAGGGCACGTTTGGCTCTCTGGGCTGTGAGTGCCCATGGCTGGGTCATGTCCAGCCTCTCACCCACCAGCACCCCCAGCTCCTTCTGGGCAGGGCTGCTCCACATCCCTTCATCCCCCATGTGTGGGTCTGGGGGTTACCCCAGCCCAGGTGCAGCACCTTGCACTTGGTTAAGCGTATTATTGCACATGTACAATATATTTTTTGTGTGTGGTTTTACACAATTCCATGATTTGAATATGCAAACCCAGTTTCAATTATTTTACGTCTTGTAAGCAAAGGATGTTAAACTAATACTGTCTGGTTTTTTCCAAAGTATTTTGTAGGATTTTAGACCTTTGGCATCTCTTTATTTCCACACATCATATAATGAAGATTCAAAACCATGCTATACATTTATAGAAAGATATGTGTAACCTAGTTTTTGATTTTTCAATGATTTTGAAATATGAGGAAATATTTTAAAACAAAAAGAAAAGCTGAGAATTCAGCAACAATAAAAAATCCATTTTCACCGTGAAACTTCCAATATATTGGAAGCATCACAATACTCATGCTCTGTATGTATCTACACTGGAGCTTCAGTTATTATAGATGAATTACCCAGAATGTGTCTTAAATTCTTAGTATCTTTCTGTGCAAATCCAATCTTCTATTTTTATATAAAGGTCTAACTTTTACAAGTATCTCTGGGATATGCCTGAAGTTTTGAGAAACCAAATTATTTTTCTTATCTTAAAAATCTCTAAACCTCAGCATTTGCATTTCCTGTTGGATTCTAAATAATGTTCACAATTATGTATTACTACAGCTGTATCAGTAGTAATTACTCTTCTCTAACAGAACCAAACTCAACTCATACCTTTAGGCTGCTACTGCTTAATGAGCAAAACTATTTCAGTGAATCAGATTGTGTATTTTGTCCTAATTTTCTTGTATTAAATTATATTTTTCTTATCTGTATTTGCACTGTTTAAAAATCTCTGGTTTTCTTAGCTGAACCTTCACTTATTATTTGTTACTTTGTAAGAATTTGTCCAATGATGCATCAGAAATATACAGAATTAAGCTTGAATTTATCCTTAAACATCACTGGTCCTGTAAATCTCATTATCTCTGCTTGTAATGAAACAAACAGCTTCACAGAAAAAGAAAATTCTAGAATCAAACTCTGCCCCCAGTTATGCCAACCGAAGCCTAAAGAATTCATGTTAGTTGTTCTTAATTTCAAATTCAAAATATCTGCAATATTTTTTATTTTATTCTAGTATCCAAATTCTCCAAACTTACACATCAAGCCTGTGTATATTCTGGGTTTGTTACAAAAGGAGAAACAGTTGAACTTCCTTTCATTTTAAGCATATTCAAATCTAGAGATGAAAAATAAAATTCTTGCGTGATGTTTTTTTCAGAATTAAAGCATTTGTATGTTTTTAGACATGTTTTGTATTGAATGAGAGGCCAATGGATACTTCTTGAAAATGGAGGTTTGTGAATAAATTTTTTGAAAAAAATAACTGCTACATGTGTCAACAGATATTTGATACTTTTTTTTTAGTCCACAAATTTTCAATTTCAAGTAGTTGGAAAGCTCAGATTTATCCTCTTTTTAATCCTTGGTGATGGAGCCAATTGGAAGGAAAATAATTAATTTTATTTCACCATTTTTGCAAAAATAAATTATAATAACAGCTATAATTGGTCAGGCTAATGTCTTTGAGACTTATCTCCAATAGCTGACAAGTGGCAGATGTTTCCAAAAAGAAAGCAGGTGTCCAGTGATTTTTTTGCTAACATAACTTCTCAGCCTCTTGTAAATCAATAATTTTGGATTTATTTGAGACAGGTGCTGTATCTGGATTACTGTATTTAGTAGCTATGTTCTCCAAAAATTTATCAAGCATTTTAGAAATTTGAAACTTTCCTATTTTTTAACACAAAAATAAAAAAGACAAAAAAAGGCTCAATACATCTATCAAATAAATCAAAAAAAATTTGCATTTTTTCTTTTTTCCAAAGCCAAATAAATTTGCTTCAGGGTATTTATTTTATTGTTCCTCCTCCTATATGCAGCTATTTCAGTGGTACTGGTGGTGATACACAAGTACAATAGTTTTTTATCAAACATTCTAGGCATTAAGTGTTGTTCCTGGAGCCTAAATCCTAGTGCAAATGAGATTTTCACATAAAAGTGAAGAGCAAGTAACAATTACAACTTCTAATTTAACTTTGTAATTGCATTCCAAAAGGTGTCTATTTCTTAAAAGGCTTGCAGAATTGAATGTCCTGGACTGTTTCCTGTTTCATTATTGCAGAGCAAAACCCACACAAGGTTGAAGCATTGTGCTTCATTCCTTTAAAGAAAATTAACTTTAAAATCTTAGCACTCTTCAAATCTTTGAAAATGTAGTGGGATAAATACCACTCTACATTCTACCCTAGTCTTGCACATGAAACCTAATTAAAATCACTAGAATTGGCTGGTATAACTGGGAGTAGAATTTCATATCTCTGAACAGATTTAGGCAGAAAGTAGTACCGTTGACAATCTGACTACATTTGAAAATTAAATATGCTGCTATTATTTTACAGTAATTTTACATTTCTGTAGAATATGTAATTAACATTCATGTTCCCTACAATTATTTAATTATTTTTATGCAATTGTGATAATGTTGCAGAACTATGATATTGTACTAACTGAACATTACTGTCAAAGTCTATAGATATTGTACTGTAATGCATCCACTGACAGTATATAGAGAAATATGTTGGCCCTCTTTCCTATGCAAAAAGTTACTTCATCATTAAATTTCTTCAACAGTGATTAAATTGCTCAATTTTAAACTGCCAAAGATGTCTGGAGAGAATAATGATGAGTCATTCCTATTTTCAAATTGTGTGTAGAAAATTTAAAATATATTTTAATTTTATATGTTAACTGAAAGGCTGAAATGTTGAAGTATTAATAAATAGACAATATTTTTAGATCAACTATACGAAGGCATTTTGTGAAACATTCATGCTACAAAAATGACATGGTTTCCTGTTAGGCCATGTATTTACTTCTAACTGGAATAGGATGTTTACTTGTGAGTTCAATATTTTGTAGTGTTCTTTAATGACCAATTCACTCTAACAAGACACTGTTAAGCCTGAAGGTAAATGATGATCATGCATTTAGCACACTTTATATCCAGCATATGTTTAGTGCCACAAGGGATCTTTATTCATCTCACCAAACACATTGATTTCTATAGAACTCACCATAGGACTTCTCATTGGAAAAATACCTGAGGCTAATTGTTTTGTTTAGAATGCCTAAATAAAAACAACTAAATTAATTTAGACATCTTAGTTACATGGAAAAATAAATGCATATTTTAAGGAACAGCTTGCTATAAAATTATTTTTGTGTAGTTTTATATAAATTGCTTAACTGCCTAATGAAAATAAATAATAAAATAAGCCTAATTTCTCTTAATTATTGTACAGTTAAAAAATAGTGCTTAATATGTGATACAGAATTATACATGTATTATAAAATGGAGACCTCTAATTTATTTAGCAACATGTTATTTGTTTTCCATGAATATTAAGCTATTCTTTCCTAATATTGTCTAAAATGAGTTCTATTACAGATTCCATGTGTCTTTAATTTTCTCTTACAATTCTATTAACTGAGGCAACTATGTACAAGTTAATTAAGTGCACATGTTCTTGAATTATTTAGCGGTTTTGAGTTATTTAGAGATTAATTATTTTGTAACTGTTTTGCAAGTTCTTCAGCTTGTGGTAATGGTTACTGTGAATTGGTGCCACATTTAATTTTTTGTTCCAACATTGTGAATTATATGATGTGCCAACATAAGAAAGTACATTAATATTTTTATTTGGCATTAATTGCCTATAAAATAGTGTGTCTTGATATTTGTGTCTGTATGGTATTAGGTGCCCAACTAGCATTAAAGGAAATAGTTAATTAGTATAAGGCAATGAGTTCCCAAGTGGCAATAAATTTCACAGGTATGAATATAATTAGGAAACAGCTTTCCTCTGAAAGTTAGATATATCAGGTGCATAAAAATTAGATGGATTCAGTTTTTCAGTGTAATATTTTCACATATGCAGTGGTAATGAATACATACGCATAGGTCCTTGTAGACAGTGCATCTCCTAATACACAAGGGTTTGATTTCTTGGCTGTTCATCCTGTAGTATTTTCTATCAATGTAATGAATATGTTGCAGTACTGATATTGTATCACCATATGATACTGCTTGAATTAATTAGATTACAGCCTTTAAAATAAGTGACACATTTAACTGACTTGAACAATTATCTCTGTCATTATATATTGTTTCTCATGCCTTGTTGGCAGTGTCTTACAGTGAGCATATGTCTCCCATGTGTAATATTCTCTTTGTAGTTTTGTTTGTCAGACTGTTTGTGCTGTCTCTCTGAACAGGGCTATTATAAATTATTAGTAATGCTCTTATCTATTTTTCCATAGACTGTGTTTTACACAAAAATCAATAAAAATTCAGTGTAAGGTATTTTGCTTTTTCTTCTGTGCTTGTGCAGAAAAAAATTTAGCTTGTGTTTCTTTCAAGTACATGGGTACTCTGATCAACATTTTCTCTGAGTGATAAATGTGAATGTGAGTTCATAGAAGTATTCTAAGGGCAATTTATTTCTTTTTCAATGTCGGGATAACAGCTTTTTCACACAGACACACCGGATAGCTATATCCCTTATCCTACTCTAAGACATTCTCCATGCTTTCAGAACACAAGTGAACACTACAGTATTATCAGCATGTATTCAGTCCACTTTTCATTCAACGAGAAGTTTGGCCATGATGAGATTGCTAGGCACCAGTATGTTTGCCAAGTGTCCTGTCGTGTGTATGAAATAGAATTACTCTTATTAAAAAAAAAAAATACAAAACAAAACAAAAACCAAAACAAAAAAAACCACCAGGTGAAGCACTTTGCAGTCCTTCTTTTGGAAATACATAATTTTTTTCCTAAGAGGCTTATGCCTGCATAAGAGGAGAACAATGCATGACAGGTGTAATGCTGCTTAACTGTCGATCAGCAGCACAAACTGTTCTGAGTTCAGAGAGGGAAAGAGGCACGGGTCAGTGGAGCTGGCAGCATTTGCATTGCTTTCACATTAGGCTACATAGACTTCTCAGACTCCCAAATAGAATATAGGTATTTTTTTAAATTCAGAACATTTAATACTGGTTTGTGCCATGCCTAACCTAACAGTAATATTTTGGACCTTGAAGTCTTTCTTTTCTTGGCTTTTATTTTATTAATCTCCCCATTTCTTTCTATCTCAGTGCTTGTTCTACTGGATTATGTCAGCAGCTTGGGCACCAAACTGACTCCAGCCTTACCTTGTGCTGTACCGGAGTATAAATTGTGTCCTGTGATTTACTGTGTTTCCTTACAATAATAAAGATCAGTGTGAAAGCTCACCTCAATTCCATACCACCCTGTGACCTCAACACTGTATTTTAATAGTACAGGTAGGTAAATCCAGATGTTGAAAGCTCTTTTGACTTGACGGGTTTAAGGCTGAGTCTACTGCCCGCCACTTCAAGGTCTTTTCCTTTTATTCTGTGAATATCAAACACAGAAGGTCGGTCAGAGCAGACAAAAAAAAGGAGAATGGAAAGGAAGTCGAGTCAAAGAAAGAATCTTAGGAGGACTGATTGCTGTTCTTTAAAGTCCTCAGTATAGTATTTGATAGAGTCAGGTGGCTTTGGACACAGTCTACAGTTCAATACAGTTAAGGAAAGGCCATCATTTGACTAGAGCTGAAGACCCTCATTGCAGCACATGAAAGGTTTATACTGAACAATAGTCCTTTAAAAGCTCCCAACCAAATTTGTAAAACAGTGAATAGCACCTCTCAGATGCTAGAGGAAATAATTCACTCAGCAAAGTCAACAGGAGATAACGGCAGACTTAGACATCTGACTGTAATCTACTAACATGCAGCTGTGTCCTACACAGAGAGTCCTGTGGTTTCATGAAATTTAAGTTTTACCTCAAGAATAGAGTTTTCTGTGTCTCCATACCAAAATAGTTTGTCCGCAGTCAAAACAGAAATCCTCTCTACATCAAGTCCACTTTTTTAACATATTTCTTAGCATTTGTAAAACTGAAAATCCAATACTCTGACAAGTAAGGCCTTGGTGTCTTGAATTTTCATTACCAACTGAAGAGGTAGATGTGATAACAATGCACAATATTGGAGTTTATTAACTTTGAGTAAAGATTTTCACAGTTGATTTCATGTTTGAGGATGGCCATTTGGTGTTTGCCAAGGGCAGCAGAATCCCTGTAGTCAAACTTGCATAATGTAGCTTTCATCCTAAATTTTATAAGCTTCATGTTGAAGAAGGTGCACAGTGAGCAAATGGAGCTTAACAGTATGATCTTTGGAACAGTGAGCCAACAAGTGCCATGTGACTTAAGCTTATAATTTACAGGCTAAGTTGCCCAATTTAGGTATATTCTCTATACATTTGTCATTCAAAACACAGAGCAACCAAACTTGAAATCACTTAGGCTACAATAGAAATAAATAAAAACAGGTTTTTTTATATAAGCTTTAAAACTTCGCATACATACAACTTCAGTTCCTATCTGGGCACCAAGGAAAAAAAAATATATAATCCAGCTTTTTCAGCAAACTGCCTGCAGACCTATGAGCATTGTCAGCACAATTAACTCAGATGCTCAACAGAAAAATCTTGTTCCATCCAGTGTAAGCCGAGATACAAAACAAAATGTTCATGGAAACAAATATTTAAGTAGAACAAGGAAGGGCCAGTAAAGTGGTTCTAGTAATGGAAAGATGGGTGTATATGGAGGGATGAAGAGTGTCAAATACCAGCTCCAAGTCTGGCAACTACCTTGTCACATCATGTGAGGGCTCTGTATAATGTGCTACAGGTCCTGCCTTCGTATGACCTGTGCTCTGTGATCGCAGCTCAGGATGCAATGGATGTCAAAGTGGTCATTACATTTTCTAAATTCAGAGTCCTGTACTATGCTAGGCTATATTTTTGCCATCATTTTGGAGTTGCATACAGGATGAATTTCTACTAAATGCAGAGTGTGCGTGGGTATTTTTGTGTATACACAAATACACAATATTCCCTTAGATGGGAAGAGAACTCTATAGCGTATGTGAGTATTAAATGTGAGATGCACCTTATTTCTGCAGAAGGCAGGTATGAAATGGGAAGGCTGTAGCATGCAAGCTGGGAAAATTGAAAATAAGGACTGCATTGGTTATAGTTGGAGCCATAAAGGTGTCTTTCTTGATTGGTATCAATCACTTCTTTTCATACAAAAGCTATCTGGAGATTTGAACAGCTATCTTAGCATTTAATAAATTTATTCATATATTCAAATATTTGGAATATTTATATTTTATATTTATATATATATATATATGGAATCACTGTAGTTAATTATTTGTCAATGAAAATTGAGGTTGGCATCAAGAATGCCTGCACTCAAAGACTTGGGATACGTGCTTATCCAACGCGACGTGTGCAACTTCCTCAAAGTTATCCAAATCCTGGGAAAGGCAGCTAAAGGGAGCAGTCCAGTAGAGCACCTGGGAGCACAGCAAGCGCTGTGTAGTCCTTGAATCTCAGCTGTCAACTAAGCCTCAAACAGCTGCTCACCGTTTGCAAGTAGAAGATATCTACATCCCCTCACCCTTCTGTTCCTGTCTTTATTACTTTTTTGGATTGGTCTATGCAGAGAGAAGGTTGTTTTAGCCCTCTTCCCCGCTGCCAGGCTACCCCAGGCAGCGCTTTCCTGTCCGGGGTTTGTCATGGTGACGTATCACGGAGGGCTTTTTCATGATTAGTGTTATATATCGACCGGCCCCTCTCCTGTGGGAGCCGCCGACCCTCCGTCGCGGACGGGGCGGGCAAATGGTTTTCTCGCCGCGGTCGCGTTCATGGACAGCAGCTCCTGAAGTGGCTTTTCTGGCAGGGCGGAGGAGGGCGTCCCTCGGGGGGTCGCGGCAGAGCTGTGGCGGGCCGGGCCGAGCCCCGCCGGGCCCCGCCGGCTGCGGCGGTGCGGGCGGGCCGGGCCCCGCTGCCGGGCGGAGGCGCCGCGCCGCTGCCATGGCAACGGCCGGGCCGCGCTGCCGCCGCTCCGAGGCACCATGGCCTCGCTGGCCGCGGCCGAGCCCCCCGGCCCCCGGGCGGCCTCCCGCTCCCCGGGCCTCGGCCCCTCTCGCAGCGGCGGCGAGAGGCGCAGGAACGCCCGGGACGCCGCCCAGGTGAGCAGTCCCGCGGGCAGGGGCACCGCCAGCCCTGCTGCTGGCCCGATCCCTGCCCTGCCCTCACTGCCCTCCCTGCCCTCCCTGCCGTGCCCTCCCTGCCGTGCCCTCACCGCCCTGCCCTCCCTGCCGTGCCCTCACCGCCCTGCCCTCACCGCCCTGCCTTCACTGTCCTGCCCGCATTGCCCTGCCCTCACTGTCCTGCCCTCCCTGCCGTGCCCTCACCGCCCTGCCTTCACTGTCCTGCCCGCATTGCCCTGCCCTCACTGTCCTGCCCTCCCTGCCCTGCCCGCCCTGCCCTGCCCTCACCGCCCTGCCTTCCCTGCCCTGCCCGCATTGCCCTGCCCTCCCTGCCCTGCCCGCATTGCCCTGCCCTCTCTGCCCTGCCTTCCCTGCCCTGCCCTCTCTGCCCTGCCCTCTCTGCCCTGCCTTCCCTGCCCTGCCGTCTTCCCCGGTCTGTTTGAGAACAAACCCCGGTCTGTGCTCCGCACACGGCCGGGATTTCCCCCTCCCTGGGTAAACCTCATGTTGGTTTAACGCGGCTATTTCACACTTTAAACACCGTAAAAGCAAAATTTCAAAATTAAAAGGAAAAAAAAAAGGTTAATAGTGTTGCTTTTTCAGGATGCACTGTTGAGATGTGTGGATTTGAATCACGTCATCACACTACTCAAAGAATCGGGCTCAGTAAGTAACCCTGGTGCCTCGCTATCTCAGTTACGCAGTAATGGGGCTTGGACAAATATTTTATGCAGGTCCTGTAGCACCCGCCCTGAATAAACTCAGGTGAATTTATTATATCCAGCACAGGTGGGTGGAGCTACAGAGCACAAAGATGAGTATTTTTTCTGGTATTTGCTTCTAAAGATGATCATTGTTGTAAAAAAATGTGTCAGTTATGGGTTGAATTTAAAAAAATGCATGGAGGAAGAGAAGATCACACAGGAACTTAATAAAGGACAAAAGCATGAGCATTCAAAAACTAGACATGCAGAATTTCATATTTGAGATGTTTAGAGTCTGAAACCTATATCTGGAAAACAGATACATATACAGCTTATTGAAAATTTGTCATAAATTTATGTAATTGCCCAAGTTAACTGCTAACAGTTCTCCAGTTAGATAATTTTAAATGAAGGAGAAATATACTAAGGTCAATATTGAAGAATATATACAACTACTAATGCACACAGGAGAAGCATCATCTTGTGAGCTTTCACAGATGATTTTTAGTCTCCACAAGATGATTTGGCAGATTCAATTCACTAAGCCATCAAATAATTTTGGTCCAAAATATGGATAATTTATGCTCTTAAACAAGGACCTCATTAAACTTAGCACATTTGAAGTTCGTGCCCCACAGAGAAGGAGTTATATATTCCCCTCTTCCCCTTTTTTAATACAGAGCTGATAGAATAAACTAGCTGACTGAAGAAAAAGGTATTAGGTGATATTGTTTAGTGCTTCTGTAGACAGCATAAGATGTATGATAAAATGCCTATAGGATTCTGGGCTTTTACAATCCTGAAACAACTTCCTGGCCTGTCTCAAGGTGCAGGTGCTCAGGAGAGCTGAAATGGATGCTGCACATTGCTGACACAGCCTGACATAGCCTCACTTCAGTTTTCAGCTTTGAATTTGAAGGCTGTGGTGGCTTTCCTAGTGGTGCAGAGCACTCTAAGCCACTTAGATCTACATGCTTACACATTTATGGTGTATGTGATATAGGTTTGGTTTTCTTAGCTGCTTTACAAAGAATCACAAAGAATTTAGGAGAAAGAGTCCACATGTTTAAACAGGAGCTGTTGAAAGCCTCTTCAGTTAGAGAATAGACTTCATACTTAGAAATGAGGCTTCTTCTTGGAGTTAATCCTCCTTCAAAGCACTTTGAGAATTTCGTTGTGTCTTGTAAACTTTTAAGTCTGTTTCCACTTTAATTTAAATTTAAAATTTAAATTTTAAAAAAGGGGATAAACATAATAATTTAAGGTTCTAGGGAAAACAGCAATTAAGACCTGCTTTTCATTCTTTTACTTAAGAAAGATTTGGAAGAGGAGCAGCTGAAAACTCTCAAGAAGGTAGTCGAGCAATTTGAAAATGGATTTGTATCCTTTTTGCCACTCTAGAATTCTGAAGTCATGGTGTTTTATGTATGGTAATAGTCTGACTTTTCAGCAAAGTATTTGATTCTGTGCTGTGCTTCCACACGGAGAATAGGGATTATCATATATATTCTCATCACCTGCCTCCCTGTGTGCACACAGCCAAGTTTGGTAGGTTGGCAAGATCCTTGGATATTAGATTCATTTGTCACAAAATCCGATAGAGGGTTCTCACCTGTACAGTGGCTGAAGGTGTCCAAAATGTACCTGGTGTACTTTATGAACTCAGAATAGAAAAGCATAATTGCCACTACTTAAGAAACTGCAGATAAAATAGCAAGATAAAATAGACTTCCAGTAAGGAGACGTTTTAAAGAAAAATGAAGTCAGACTAATTTATCTGAAACTTTTTTCATATTTACAGTATAAACTGAAAGGTTCCAGTAATGAGAAGTAATCTAAGGAGGGTGTTAGGATGTGGAAAAATGTGATTAATTTCATAGAGTTGCAATGATTGCACAGTGATTTAAGGCATCACATTTCAACTGAGTTGTGTGCTTAAAGGCAGTTTGTGTGAATCAGTGGATTGGTAGTAACTTCTCAGTCTCAGTTCTCTGTTCAGTTTTGATTTTGTGGCTCTACCATAAATTAAATAATCTTAGTATGTATTTGGGTCCAGGCTTTCAAATTTCAGTTAGTCATTTGGGACAGAGGAAAGAAGAATTTAAATATCACCAGGCTGTCTCAGAATTTAGGTAGGTAAATCTGACACTGTGATGTAAAACTTTTCATCCTCCATGTTTAGAAATTTTGTACTGAGCTTCCAGTGAGTTCAGCTGAGAAGACACCTAAATCAGATTTGCAGAAGTTGTACTTATGTAAAAGTAAGGCCGCTTCAAAAAGCCCAAGTATGGACTGACATACTTCTTTTAAACACCTAACTTTGTAAACATTGGTCTTATTTTTTCTTGGTTATGTGCTTTGAAGTGTGATGAGCACAGTTTTCAGCTTTTTCTTCTGATTCATAGTGGTACAGATGATCTGATTTCCTTAATTTTACATTAAAAGCCCCTTAAGAATGTAGTACAAATTACCGAAATTCTTAACCTGTGTGCAGAAAAAGTGAATGAACAAGAAGCCTTCACTGAGCCTTTATGTGAACTTATTAAATTGTTTGGGTAAGTACCTTTGCCCCTCTTTTAGAGATCTAAATACTGCTTATTAACAGGTCTATGCATTTTCTAAGGCAACTGACACATCCATACAGCATTTATCTACAAAGTACACGTATCTGCAACGTATCAATTGCATCATCCTTCCTTTTCATCAACTAGCTTTTACTTGTGTCCAGTTTTCTGGTGACATGAATTAGGAACCTATTTTAACAGTTTGATATCTGTGCAGTTACATGTTACATAATTCAAAACTGTGTTGTGCATGGCCCCAGCTGGCTTGAAAGCAGGGTTCCCCAAGGTCTGTTATTGCCTGAGTCAGCCCGAGACTGCTGGCCTCAGAAGATTCACCAGCTGAGTGGTACTGAGGTATGTTTTGCTGTTTCCAGACAAGCTCTTAAGTGAGTTTAAAAACCCAAGGTGACACAAAGACACTTTTAATACCTGAAGGTAAACATGACAAAATGACAAGCCATATTACAGGAGAGAATGAACCTCAACAGGATTTAGGATTTATACTTTCTTTTAAAATGTATTGCATGAACTTTTGGGCATCTTTGTTGTCATGCTGTGTATTAAGTAATCTGTAGAATAGAATTTACATGTTATCCACGCTTGTCAATAGTCTTCTCCTCAATAATTTAGTAAAGTTATTTATGGTATACTTGTAGCTACAGTTGCTCATGTATTTTGTTTCATTTGAGGAGAATAAGGAAGAGAAAAAAACAAAGCGCCAGATAGAAAACTAGTGGCATAGCAAAACAGATATTCAGATGAATTTTTACATAGCTTCCTCTCAGCTGTTAGGTTTAATAAACACAGAACTTCTCAGCTGAATCTTTTAGTTCCCTAGCACCATCAGTTGTATGGCTTTTCTTTGCTGCCACACAGTGGGGAATGAGGAGGTACATAACGGAGTTTAATTTTCTTAGGGGTTTGCTGCTAGCATGACAAAACTGAGAATGAGTGTATGAACTCAATAAAATGTAGCTGTGAGACTTTTCCTCCTTTAGAGCAGTTCAGCACTAACTGTGGTTTCTGCAATGAATATATTTTTGAAAATTGCACCCTTGGGTTTTGCTTTATTTTCTGTACTATGGAAATTCCACCACAATTCACTAATTCTTTGCTACTTCATATAACAGAGAAGCCTTTAACCAGACGCAGGGGCTGGTTTTTTTTAGAATTCAGTTTCAGGTATAATGATTTCTCCAGTAAAATATTCCATTCTTGTAACTGCTTCTGTTTACTTTTTTTTCCCCCTATGTCTTATTTCTCCCTCCGCTGCCTCCCCAACATTTCTTCCATTGTTTGCTCTCTCCTTTCTTTTTCTCTGGCAGTGTTTACAGAGGTAAACCTACCGGAAAGCTGCTTCTACAGTATGCACTGCAGAGACCTTGGCATAATATTAGAATGTTTACTGTTAGACAGTTTTTAGCACTTACATGTTTATGTCATGTCTGAGTATTTTGAATATGTTATTGAGTATTTATTAATATCCTGTTTTTAAAAAAGAATTTGTTGTTGTGCTATTTGGAGTCAGTTTATTTGGTTTACTTTTACTCATTTCAAGAGGTCTTGCCCAGAGATATGATCCTTTTTTTTCCACCTCTGCACATGTCTGTACATAGCCTAGGTCTGTAATAGCCTGATAGTGTCTAGGTTGTAGGATTTAGTCTTCCACGTTTAATGACATAAATATTATCTATGAACATGTACCACTAATTGCCTACATGTAATTGCAGATTATGAAGCTTTCAGTGTAGAATCAGCATTGCAAAGAATGTGTCCATCCTAGAAAAGGTGTCCTTATCTAAAAAAATTATCAAGGAAGAAGGGAAGAGCTACTGAACTTTTATGGTCACTTGATTGAAGCAGAGTTGTAATATTTTTAAATTTCATTTTGCAGGTTACCATTTCAAAAAAAGAAATCATCTGATGAGTTAAACTATTCCGTTGAAGTTTCACAATCCATTGCACAACTGGGTGAGTGTAACCTGATACGCCACAATAAAATTATTATTATGCCACAATAAAATCAACTGTATTATTAGCACAATTTTAATTTATTGTTACTACTTAGCAAATGTAGGTAATTTGTTTAAATTATTCATTCAATCCTCTGGGATTTTTTAGTATTAGAAACAATTTTTACTTTGCTCTGCAGCTAACCTGCAGATTGGCTAGCAGAATTACCTATTTGCCAGTGTCAAAAGATACATGAGAAAACATTATCAGTACAGATGAAGAAGCAAAGGTGTATATAGCCTGTTTTATTTAATTTTGATCTGAGAAATGGGAGTATCACTGTAAATACTGAAACCTGGGATGTGAGGAACATATATTCTTCCTGTTTCTATGCTCCCTTTATTTCGTATCATATCTGCTTAGAAGAAGAGTTTCTAATGACATGGTAGTGATGACAGCAGCTTAGCCTAGTAGCTTTCCTCAGAATTCCACAACTTCTGGAATAACATCCAGTGTCTTATAAGTAAGTTTCTGTAGCCATAAAGCTGAGAAGGTAACTTTTTGATTAAAATTATGCTACTCCTGTAAGATGCCTTTGTCCTCTCCAGTGTGGGAGTCTGTGTCTCTTGAATATTTTATAATGAAACTTTGCATGAAATCACAGATTTGTAGGGGGTATGACCAAAGGCAATGCTAAGTGCTGTAAAAAGAAGAATACTGTGTTAAGAATACTTTCTAAAAAAATTTTAAGTCTGTTAATTACATTTATTTCTCTTTCTGACAGGTTCCTTGATGAGAGTGCCAAGGTCTCAAGTTAAAATACAAATCTGTAAGAGCATTGTTAGCTTTTACAATATAGAACTACCAGGAAAACTACTTTCAGGTAAAGCACAGTATTTTTTTTTAATGATCCCAGCTACTTTGAAATGCCTCTTTTAATTAGCTGTTGATTAGATTTTATTTATAACTATGGTTACTGTATCTCATATATTAAATATGTAACCTTGGTAAATGTGCAATTAACGTGTTTTCATAGAGGTGCATATTCTAAATCTGAAATAACTTCATCAATGTGCAAGGAATTAATTATTACACTTACGGAATTAGCATTAAAAAGCATCCAGAAAATGTGAAGTGATACAAGATCTCTGAAATGTGCGTAATGGAAGGGGAAAAAAGCAGTTAGGATCAGAATTATAAGAGGGGAAATGTTTTCAACATTTTGTATGTAGCCTGGAGAGAAGCAGCTCTGGTTTCACTTGTGAGGGATAGATCTGAACCTATTAAGTTTGATTGAGTTCATGTTATATGGACATATTTGAGTATAGGTTTGAATAATCATGTGACCTATCTCTGCAGAAAGAGGCTATGCATGAACTCAGGCATGATCAGAATCCCCTAGTATATAATTCCTTTGACTCTTATGATGGTGCCAGGGACTGTTGTCAGGTGAAGTCAGGCATG
This sequence comes from Luscinia megarhynchos, assembly GCA_034336665.1. Lineage (NCBI taxonomy): Eukaryota > Metazoa > Chordata > Aves > Passeriformes > Muscicapidae > Luscinia > Luscinia megarhynchos. The sequence continues at coordinate 24,955,923 of JAPFBE010000007.1, read as the reverse complement.
GATCCTCTCCCAGAGGGATACAACATCACGTGTTCTGATTCAGCGCTGGATTTATAGGCAGCCAACCTCAAGTGAATATTGCCTCAATATGTGTGGCTCAAGAGTGCAGGTCAAGGTGCATGCCTGATGTCAGTGTGCTCTCCTGCTGTGTTCCTGCAGTGTGGCACTAGTCCTGTGCCCTTTTACAAGTTATCATTTATTCTAGGAGGCCAAAGAAGCTGCTGCTGCTAGAGCCCTTTCAAGATTCTAGAAATATGAAAGCATCCAAATCTGTTTTTACCTTACAAACAAGACTCAAATCCTGCAAGTGTGCTTTTAGTTCTGAATCTGTAATTCCATCAGGATAAGTGAATGTTATTGAGCAATTTAGTTCTTTTTCCAATTTAGAAAGTAAGATACGTTATCTTGAAATGAAGAATGTGTTTCGGTCTGATTTTTTTACGGCAAATATTTAATCTCTAAGCATATATGTAATCTTGCCAAAGTTTGACCCTGCAGAGTTCTCTTATCTATAAGGTAATACCAACTTAAAGCCTGTCAGAGTGTGTGCTTAGTTAAACCTCATTTCACCATGTGCATTATCTGTGTTTATCAATCTTGTACTTTATGACATTTTACATATATATGTATATATACACATAAATATATATTTTAGCTGATTAAGATAAACTTTGCTTTCATGAGTTATCATAATATAAAAAACAAATGTATTTTCTCAATGCTTCACCTTCCCCATAATTCAGTAATGAATTGCAAATTTGCATATGCATAGACAAAAGTAAAAACACATTAGAAAGTCAAGCTTGTAAATCAAAGTTTGGATTCATCTATTTTAAGTAATATGATGATAGAATACAATAATTTTCTTGTGAACTGGCTACTGAAGAGAACTAGGTTTTTTACTAGCCACTTACTGATGACTGAAGAAAGTTTTTCACTTCTATAATCCTGCTTTAGCTTTCATTGTGTAAATTCTAAGAAGCAATTAATTTGTTTCTGTAGCACTGAAGTCTGCTTAGGGTGAGTCTGTTGGATATGTTTTGGGCACTACTCAGATATGAGAAAAGCTCTTGTGTATTGGGTTGTTTTTCTTAACAGCTTGAAATATGATACTTGATTTCAATCCTTTCTTGAGAAAGGATGAACATTTTATGAAGTAACCGAAATTCTGAGTATTTTCTGCATTATCACTAAAGTTGTTGCATGTGCAGGTTACCAGCCAACAAGTGCAAACTATAAAATCCGAATGGCTGAAGAAGGAGGATTAGCAGAAGCTCTTGTTTTGTCACTAGCATCAGTTGAAAATCAACTTATTGAGAAGTTGTGGGTACTTAAAGCTCTCCAGCATCTTTCTACCTCTGGTAAGTACAAACTCTTCTTTCATTAATCTCATTACCACTGATCTTAGATCATTTGTTCTGTGAACATGCCTGAAACAATTACTGACCTATAGAGAATTAATTACTCCAATTTACATAATTTCAGGAATAAGTTGCAGACAAATGGTGAAGGCCCAAGCAGCCAGCAGGCTTTGTTTGTATCTAAATGGTGCTGATCCCTCAGGACAGCTGGTGTTCCGTTCCTCAGATATCCTATGGAGCCTGCTAGAAAATGCCTCAAAAGAAGAAGTGGTTAATCAGCTCAGCAGCTTGGAATGTGTGAAGTAAGTACAGGGAGCATTTTATGAATTAGTTTTGTAATTTTTGAAACATCTAAAGCGTTCTATTGTATAGCATTTTGTTTGGAATTAGCAGAGGAATGCAAATGTGTCTTTTATTACATCCTCATTAAGTTTTCAGTATTAACACAGTTGTTGCTGTTGCAGGGCAAGAACCAGGTGCTCCGCTGCGTAGTGCAGGAGGAATAGCTCTAGCTATTCCTCTGTACCATAAAAGAGTTAATTGCAGCATTTTCAAAATCCCATCTTAGGCTCAACAGGCCAGTATTCCTTCACTGTTGAAATGCTGATGTTACAAAATTACAAGGAATTTCTATGCCATCATATACAAAAGGATTATTTCTATATCCTTTGCTGGAATAAATAACAGGTTCTTCCTTAGTGAATTAGACTGTTTTAACTATTTAAGATTAAACTGTTTCTTCTCAATAATCATTCAGCAATTTCCAGTCCCACATTTGAGTAAATATTGTGTAATTTTATTAGTTAATTATAACACAAACAGTGGAAGATGCAATTTTCAATATATGCGTCTTGCATCTATGAATAAATTTGATGTCTAGTGATACCCAAAAAAATCCACTTCATAATAAAGTTTTAAGTTATTTCTCTTGCAGTTAAACCCTAAGGCTTTGAAAAGTATGATGCTGAATGAGGATTCATATACATAGAGCTGATCAATATTAGAATATCAAAGGAAGAGGTAAAATGCATTTCATTTTATTTTAAGCACTTTGAAAGAAGTATTTGCCGACCTTGTCACGCGTGGCTTCCGGCACTGCGATCATCAGCTGCGGAATGACCTCTTGGTGATTGCCACATTACTAGCTGAAAACCCTGCAGTACCTATGATTGTAAGTATTGGATTTCCAGAGACTAATAACTTCTCCTTTGCTTTTTTAGGCTTGGTATTCATCTCCATTAGGGCTCTAATATTTTTTTCTACTGTGTTTTCAGTGCTTTTTTCTTTCTTGGATTTGCTGAGCAAGAAAAAAATATTTTCTTTCTGCAATTGTCTTTACCTCAAAGAGACTTAAAATCTGTAGGTCATTAGCCCAGAATACTAGCATCAACCTTATTTAATACTTAGAAAATCACATTAACATTATTTATGTGCAAAATCTAATGTTAATTCTTGTATTCTTGTATGGATTCTTGAGTGTGCCATTCTCCTATAATAAGTTTTGCACTAAATCTCATTTGTTGTTTGAAGATGTAGGCTATATTCTGATGACCCAAATTCAATGTTTGCTTCATAACTAGGAACAAGAAGGTGTCCAAAAATCACCTCAGGAGCTCTAAGTAAGATTCTGAGACAATAACTATTTAGATGAAGTTAATAAGAGGCATATAAATTCCTTTAAAGATTACGTCCCATAATGCACTACCATGACTTGCCTGAAATGTAGATGACTCATTCTTTTGTAATATTTAGAATTTATATGAGAAACCTGCAGAGAAATTAAGTTTTTATAGATGTTAATATTGATTTAGTCTCTTGTTTTACATTTGAGATTTACAGCTTCAAATGAAGTTGTGACATGCATACTGAATAATTAGGCAATCAGATCCCTGTGGATCTATTGGCTATTCAGGAATATATTACTTTACTCTTGAAGAGAAGTTTTCCAATTGGCTGTATTACTAAATTAAGATTACAAACTTTTCACTCAAGCATTTCATTTAACATCAACTAGTATGAAATGTCTATTGTACTATTGTAGCAACATATTAGATATCTCAAACATTCAAATTGTTTATCTAGCTGTGGAAACAGGGCATTTTATTCCTACAAAAGAAATTCCTACAAAATAAGTAAACCAGATATGTATTTTTAATTCCTTATACTAAAAGGAAGAAAAATTGTTTCTGTGCAAAGAAAATATAAAAGCAATTTAATTTTGGTTCTTTACTCTCAGCCTGCCTTGAGATTTTGCAAGGTATAAATATCAGGTAGAAAAATCATTAACATTACCATTTAATTCTGCCTTATAGATAATACTAGAGCAATTTGCTTCAGAATGTTCCCTTTTCTTCTTAATATACTATCCAAGCAACTTCAGAAAAGTCAGTTTTGTATTTTACATAGTTCACAAATCAGCACAGGAGTCTGAGCCTTTGAACAGGAAAACTTTTCTCATCATAAGCAAACTGTAAAATATACATGAAGTTCATAATGATATTAATTATTATTTCTGTGTTAGAACAAAACTGTTTTCTAATTGCTTACCTCAGAAACAAAACTCTTTTACTTCTAATGTACTGCATAGACACCTCCTGGCTTTTGTCCTATCCATAGTTACAGAAGGACATTATTGTCCTTCTGTTAGCTCTGTAGGAGCCATGATTTACAAGATTTTATTTTCTGAGCTTTTCATATGTGATATTGGTAAATTATTCTTGCCCATACATGCAGTTTTCATATGTTTACTTGTAAATGCACTGAACTTGAAGTGCATTGGTATGCATAATTGAGGCCACAAAATTGTATGTACTGGTGACCCTGATGTAAAACATGACCAAATGCATTTTAAAAAACACAGCTGTAAGAGCACTGAGAATATGGTCTTCTTGTGTTAGATTATATAGTGAATACAAGTGTTTGGGACTTCCCCACAGAAGCTCAGACTTGTACTGAATGAAACGTGGGTTTAATTGTACCCTTAGGACTGCAGTCAGTTATTGTTGTATAATGTCCAAATGGTTGTTCTCTTCTTTGATAAAATTCTGTTTATTCTGCCATAGGATACATTAAATTCTCTGTTCTGAAAACATCAAACCAAAATTAAATCATAAGTCTTAATTTCACTGCAATCTAATTTAATTAATGTATGTTTTTTGAATGCCTATTAGGAAAGTGGATTTGCAAAGCTCTTAATAGTACTTGCAACATTTACTGAAGGTAAGAGATTCCATACTGCATAATTACAATATTTTTGCTTTTAACTGTGATTTTTTTGTAACTTATCTACCATTTTCTTCGTAGTTAAACTTCCCAATCCCTTGGTAAAAGGTTTTAAACTTACCTACTCAAACGAGGATTTTGAGATGAAGAAGTTACTATTTAATATAATAGGAATCTTATCTAGATACCCATCTGCTGCACAGGTAAGTTGTAACACAACAGAAATAATAAGTTTTTGAAAAAAGGAAAAGACAAAGGAATCATGAGAATATTACTTTTCTGTCCCTCTGCCATAGTCCAGTACACTGAAATTATCGTTCTCCAAATCAAGAATTCATACATAACTTCAGACCAAGTCCTGCTGTTGGAAAGCAGCATACAATTTCTATTTTAGAAAGTTACAAACTTAGACCATGCTATGAAAATTGCTGGCAAGTGACTGCAGAGCTTTATTGAAATACTTCTGAAGAACATAATAAATTTTAGCAAACCACAATCTGTGGGAAAGCTACAGAATATAAAAAGTTTGCCTCCTAAGTACTTGTAGTGTTCATGACATGGCTTCTCAATAAAAAAATAAATTTTGTTAGTGTAGGACAGATAAAGTTGACTCATCCTTTAGATTTTTCTTATTTGCATGTGAAATTTGTAAACTGTCTCTCTTTTTCTTTGTCTGGACTCTGCAGCTCCTCAGTGAAAATCATGTGATGCCAGCTTTGCTGTATTATGTAAAACTAAATCATCAAAAGCCTGGATTTCCTGACTGGTCTGCTGCCCAATATGAAGAATTGCAGCTTCATGCAATTGCTGTTTTAGCTTCAGTGGCTCCTGTGTTAGTAGATAAATATTTGTCCTGCCAAGCGAATACTCTTCTCCTTGTGTTTCTAGAATGGTGTACAGGCCAAGGTCAGTGGGTACTCATGGCTTTCACACACAGGTAACCTCAGAACAGTTCAACTGAACCTACTTTCTTTGACAGGAAAGGAAAATGTATGATGTCAGAATGATTCTTTTTCATAGGCCACCTAGAACCAAATGTTTCCAAAAAACAAACAACCAACCATCCTTTGTTTCTTTTCTACTGAAGGATGAGCTGGTGCCCCTTTCCCTGTGTGCCACTATATTGATATTCCATCTCTACTGTCTGTGTTTGAAGTGAGCCAAGCCCTTCCCTTGGGGCAAGAAATCCAATCAGTAATTCCTGCCATGAGGCAGGACATAGTGAGACCAGTTTCAGACTAAAGCTGGCTTCTGGGCATCAGAGAAGAGTGTGGGCAAAGCAAAAGGATAACTAAGTGCATTCAGTTTTGTTGACCAGATTTCTAAGGACAGATATTTTTCATCATAAAATTGGTATGTCTATCTAGAAGAAATTTTTATTTGGGTTGAATGGACATCAAAAGGTTGATATTAAATGTCATGCTAAACATAGCATATTTTGAGTTTGTAAAGCTGCTCATGAACCTAGTAGGGTTAAAAAATGTATAATAATCTTAAATGTTCATCAGAATGTTACCTTTCTTATGCATGTAATAAGTATAGTCCTACACAGAAAGGCTTGTTACTAGATGGTTTTAAACAGGAATAATTTCTAACTTCAATGGAGTTTTGGGAGTTTTGTTGTTGTTATGGTTTGGGTTTTTTTCTTTTTTATTTGTTTTTATTTTTCTTAAGCACATTATTCTGAACATAGATTGTCTGCCAAAATGAGTATGCCTTGTGGTTCCTCCACAGATCCTTTCGTTGGTCGAGGTCACAGTTTCCATGGAACAGGTGGTCGTGGTAACAAACTTGCACAAATGCGCTACAGCCTCCGGGTGCTGAGATCTGTTGTGACCCTTTATGATGATGCTGTGAGCATTAATTTGTGTGACCAGGGAGCAATTAGCCAGCTACTGGGTAAAGCACAATTTGTATTGCTCTTCTTTAATTAGTACATTTCTGTTGACACTAAGAATGTTCCTGTGTTTATTTAACCTACTGTTAAATTTTGGTTTAAGTTCCAAAGCAAACTGGTTTAAGTTCTTTTCTTACAATAACAGAAACTTTTCAGTACTCTGAAGGAAACAAAACAGGAAAGATCCTTTGGAATTCAAAGAATATGTTCTAATCAACTCCAGTGAAAATTCTGCAGAAACCTACAGCTTTTAATGAAAGCAAAATTAATACTGTACCTTACATATCAGAATCAAGTAACTTTTCTTACTCTAGGAGAATTTTGTATATGAATCCCTCTTCCACATAGTGGTTCCAAGGCTGATTTTCTCATCAATGGTGGTATTTCATGTCTTTCCCATATTTCCACTGTCAGTTCAAACATTTGTGAAGCTGTGGACTAGAGTGAACCAGCCATTTTGTTGTTTTTTTCTAAGACTTCCTTAATTCATATCAGTTCCCTGAATTCCTTGCACTGGCAAAGAGGCAGCACAGAGTCTGAACAAAGAAGAAATCTCTGCAAGCTGCTGTCATTAACTCTGTCACAAAGAGTAAAGGCATGAAACTGCAGCATCAGAGTGCTGCACTTCTGGAAGCTATTGTTAAAACACAGGAGATAAAACTGAACTTACTTTAAAAATCCTTTAATGTAAATTTTGAGTTTTTTAAAAAGCAGCAGCTGTAATAGAATTTTGACTTGTGTATATGGGCATTCATATATATAAAATATATCCGTTTACAGACATCTTAAAGTATGCAGCAGACAAATCTAAAGAAAAAGAAGGTACTATTCTACTGGAAATCCAAGCTGACATATTATTTATTCTGTCTGTTCTCTGTGAAAATGATGTCCACAGAAAGGTATGTATCTTTCTATCTTACACTGTGCAGAAAATGTCAAAACATATTATATTTTCTTTTAAGGGACACTAGTTTTTTGCTTTAATTGAAAAGCAGGTGTCAATTGTAGTTCATTGGTAATAAGTCATGTTTCTTCACACAGCTAAAATACAAAAACACTCAGAAATCCACTAGTAAGTGTTGAACCTATTTGATTGTTAATCTACATTATTTTAAATTTGATATATGAAAGTGTGTTAAGAAATGAATAAGCACTTTGGGAAAACTCGAAAATCTTTTTTCCTATGTATATCCTGCTGTAACAAGTGGACCAAATTTATTACAATATAAATATTTACATTTCCCATTGTATTTTCTTACATGTTTACATTTAGTAAATATTGCTTAAGAAACATTGCTTTAATTAACATTTCAACAGGAACTCTTCAGCTGTGAAGGAATTGATATACTTATCCCATTCTTTACAATGGATCCAAAGAAGTTATATAGTGGATTAGGCCACCACCGTCTTCTGCTCAGTGCACTCGACTGCTTGTGGTTAGTGAAGTATTTTAGCAGCAGTAATTTGGAAAAATGTCAAGTCTTGTATTTTTTAGGTCTGCAATGCTATGACCTTTCTCTGCATATGTAGGCCTTTCTTCTGTTTATAATGCATAAAAATTCTTCATAAAACTTGACAGATTAAAAATGATGCAAAAGAAGTGGAATATAGTGCATAGTGCATGTAAGTTTTTTTTAAATATGGATTCAGTGTGACAGCCACAATCCCCACAGAGTGACCTCCTGACATGCAGACTTACTCAAGACTTTTTAAGCCAGGCATAAGGTTAGAGTCTGTAAATAACTTTAGAGAAGTAAACAGCAGGCAAGAATAGACCAGTATTAGCAAAAAACTGTGTAAGCTTAAAAACTGTCTGTAAACTGGCTATATTTGGCTAGAAATATTTTAAAGATTGCCAATACATAGGAGGAAAATAAAAACTTAATTTGTTTTAAGGCAGAGGTTGATAAATACATTAAAAATTGATTATGTTTGCTGGGGGAAAATACTGATACAGGCAATCTCTTTAGTTTCTCTTTTAATAACCATAGCAGAGGAAATAAAGAAGCAAAAGCAATATGCATGCTGGCTTTATGATGATTTTAATCTGGGAGAAGCAAACTGTTGCCAAAAAAAGGCTTGCTTGACTCACCCCTTTGATTTTTCTGGCAGAAATATTCACACAGCCCTGCAATAAACCAGATTAGGGATATGACCTGGTTAAATTTTAAACTCGTTTACTGAGTTAGTTTCAGTTCAAATACGTATTCTAATTCACTGAGAACCTGCCAGATTTCTTATGCTGCATCAAGGAAGGTGTGCCACCTGCAGGAGAAGAAAGAGCAGTCAAGCAGTTATTTAGTTACAGGTGTAAATGAAAAGGCACATGAAACATGATTTTTCTACTCCCTGAAGGTATGAAGCATATTGCATATTGCATAGCAAATGGTATGCAACTCAGCAAAATAAATGAGATTATTGTAGAATATTCAGAAGCATAAAAGTATTTCTACATAAATGAAATTATTTCTGTTTAAGGTCCTGTGTCATTGGATGTCACATTGCAGAGGTCTCTTTTATTGAAAAACAGGGCATTTTTCTTCTTCTGGATTTGTTGGCAGTAGGTATTTTTATTATTGGTTTTGTAGAATGAAAGAGTGGGAAAACAACATAGAAAATTGTGTTATTTTTGTTGCCATATCTCCTAAGACTGGTATAATACAAAAAACCCAGAAAAACCCAAACAAAGAAACAAACAAAAAAAAACCCCAGTATATTTAATTCCCTGAGACAGACCCATATATCTGCTCAGAAATTGTTGAATAGGTTTTCCATGGGGGGTTTTTTGGGGGTTGTTTTTTTTTTTTTTGTACATATTTGACAGAGGCAGTTTGTAATTTAACAAAATTATACTGTTTTTGAAAAGAAAACCAAAACTATGCTCTTAGTTTGGATGACATCTCTCTTTAGAAAAGCACTTAAGTTAGTAAGACCACTTGATGGCTTTAACAGTTTTTATGTTGTTTATGTTTTTAGTTTTGAAGTTACTTTGTATGTGTATCTTGTGTGTAGAGCTACTTCTGTGGATCTGGCACAGACATTTCACCTCTTCCAAAATAAAAATGCACCTTCCTTGGTTCGTTCACTCCTTATTCATATACTGTCAGCCCCTGCAGTGCAAGGCTGCAGACCCTCAGAATAACAAAATTGTAGAATGGCCTGGGTTGGAAGGAGCCTTAAACATCATCCAGTTCCAGCTCCCCTGGCCGTGGGCAGGGCCACCTTCCACTAGATCAGGTTGCTCAGAGCCACATCCAGCCTGTCCTATCCAGCCTTTGGGGTTGGGACATCCACAGCTTCTCTGGGCAAGTTGTTCCACTCCTTCATCAGCCTCAGAGTAAGGATTTTTTTCCCAATATTTCATCTAAACTGACTCTCTTTCAGTTTGAAGCCCTTGCCTCCTCTCAGCTGCTGCCAAAAGATCTGGCCACAAAACAGATGTGCTGTGTGGTTCTGCTCAGCCTCTGCCTTCAGAAGCTGTTTCTTACAACACTAAATCCTGGTAGCAGTGTATTCTCCAGCACATGATCCTGGAGGCATGTACACAGAACCTACTGTGTAATTCTATGCACAGGAATGCATCTTATATGATCCTATACTCATGCCCCTCATTTTCCTTGATTTATGGAATTTTGCATAGCAGGATTCCAGAAACTTTAAGGATTTACAAGTTTATACACGAATTTTGTGCAAATACTAGAGGTGAAAAGCTTGCAGTTACTTGGTTATGTAGTACACAATTTCTCAGAAAGTAGACATCACTGTGTTTTCAGCAGTTTAAAACTTTCTTTACTTTGTTCTTGACCAAGTTAAAGGAAAAGAACCTGTGCAATATAATTCTTGGAATCTTGGTTGAATTTTCTGACAACCCTAAAACAACTTTGCACATGCGTATCTGGCGAGGGAAGAAAGATCAAACAGCAGCTAATCTTCTAATACAGTTATGGAGACAGGAGGAGTTGGATTTGGGAGTCAAACGTGATAAATATGGGAGGATTGTTGGTAAGTTTTATGATGCATGTGAGCAGTCTAGTAAAATAATTACATTTTTTGCATTTGGAGTCTGAATTCTGACGACAGTAAATAAGAGCATTTACAACTTTTCACTATAATTCTTACCAAACTTAAAATATCTTATGTTCCCTTTATTTTTTATTTCATTTTATTTATTCATTTATTTTCATTTCATTCTGGCCACTATATGTATTGAACAGAACCGCGACCAGCGTTTCTAGTGCTGGACAGTTAAACTGCTTAGTTTCTTCCACAAAAGGCATTATGGTTTTTTATATATTGTAACAAGAAGTGAATGCTGTTCTCACAAATTTTTAGTCATGCTAATTAAAATTTCCTGACCCAAATTATGTTCAAACTCTTGACCAAACAATCAAAATTATCCACATGGTGTCCACAAAGTGAGATGGATTTCCTCTAAGTTTGGGAACATACTACGTCTTAATTCTTCTACTCTGGTTTTGTGTTTTTATATTACTAGACACTAAGAGACCTATTGTTACCAGCTTCCAGAAACTACAAAAGGTCATTCCAGTGCCTGCCAGCTGTCCCAGTTTTGCCATCATGGAAGTTGCAGAGAGTATACGGGCAAAAGTTTACTCACTATTTTGCAAGCTAGGTAAGATAAATGAACTGCCTTGTCGGTGTCGTATTTGTCATAAAACGGAACTTGTTCACTGGGGATCAGTAAAGTCACTATTAAAAAAAAAAGGTCAAAGGAAACATCATGATTCAGCATCAGTACTCTCTAATTAACAGATGCTTGGTTGTCACATTTTTTTTAAAAGTCTCTCTTTATTGAGATATCCAGACTCCCCCTCTACTTTGCTGCCCCTACACCAGGAAGAATTTTCTTAGGACTAAACCTAAAATTATCTTCAAATTATCTGCAATTTATTTTCCCACACACAATATCTTTTTCACATATTTTAGCACTTCTACATTTATTTATCTAGATTGAGAAAGATATTACTCATTGATTGAATGTTCTAACATAACCTCTTTTTTTTTTATGGAGTCTTTCCAATTGATTAAAATTCTTCATTGTCTGAAGTGTCCCAAAGCTGAGCACAGTACTCCAGCAGAAGCCTCACAGCTTCTATGTGCTATGTTACTCTACGCATCTTGTAAAGAAACATTCAGATGTAAATGTAACAATAGCTGTATTCCTAGGCATGATACTGTTTGCTCACTCAACTTAGAATGCTGTACAGTCATCTAGCATCCTGGATTTGTACAGGTGGTTATTCCAACAGTTAGAATTTTCTGTTTGTCCTTACTGAATTAAATTTTGTGGGTTTAGATAATTTTTCAGATTAATTTGCATTTTAATTTTTTCTTTCAAAGTATGGCAGCCCCTCTTTTTTTTTATTGTTTGCACTCTGAATATGAATACTCGTTATACCCTTGTCTTAAAACCTGAACTTAAGTCAAGATAAGTGATAAATTCTTCCACATCCATGATGGGTTTTTTTTCTGTCTGTAGAACAAAACTTAGGTCTTAATTTTCAGTAGTTTATGTTGGATACTAATTTTTTTACCTATTAAGATTTAGCTTCATAAACATTACGTCTGATTATTTCTTTTAGGGGGTTTTTTAAGGCTTATTTTTGTTTTCATGTCAATCCTTTGCTGGTCCAGAGATAATGAGTAATTGTTCTGAGATTGCTTCAGCCAGTTCTCTGCTTTACCTAGAGAAAAGAACTGGTTTGAAAACATCCTTAATTTCTCTAATAATCTATAGCTACTTGCTTCTCTGTTGTAATCCAGGTTTTTACTAATTTTAGTAGTGTTAATTATATTAAATATTGGATCACAGCTGGATTCTTTACTAAAATAAAAAGGCATAAGATTTTCTTCCATCTTTCTCATATATTTACAGATATGCTCCATGTTAGTTATATACATTGTACTGTCTCCTGTGAGGTACTGAAATATATGAAAGTAGATAATAACATATGGAAATATTTCACAGTCTTTTCTCAGCAACTTTCTCTTACTATTAAGCTCCATAACAGCCTATAACACGATGATCTAAAAAAACAGTTGTGGTAAATGGTCTTTATTTAGTATTATATATATTTTAGTATTATTATATGGTATTTCTTAGCTTCAAAACACAATGTAATTATACTCTAGACAGATGCTACTTTCCCATATACCACACAGATGATATGATGAAGTCTAGAAAGAGATTTGATAGACTGTATTTAGATTTTTTTAATTAAGTGCCATTATCATTCAGTGTGAAAAAAAATACTAAAAAACATAGTCTCAGCTATGTTTCTCAGCCAACCATACTTCCCTGCCTTATTCATTTCCTTTTTAAAATATATTTGGAACATTTTAAAAGGTAGAGTCATGATGCTCAAGGCATTATGCTGAAGACAAAAATCTACAAGATGGGGGGACACTCTCACTAGACAGTTGAAGCAAAGCACTGGTGTGCAATTTTCCTGTTGAGCTACTTCACAGTTAAAGCAAACTCTTTATGTGCTGAACTGCTGCTCTACAACCTGTGATCTGTAGACTCTACTGTTTGTCTGCTTTAACAGAAAACAAACCCTTACCACTAAAGTGTAACATCCTGGCCTACCAAATGATTGGAAGGCTGACAGAACCATTCATAAGTAAAGATTTTAGTACAGAGTGTATTATGGAGAAACATAAGTTTTTTATTAGCAAAGGCCTGCTCAGGATCAAGAGTGACTGACTGGAGTGCGTGTGATGAAGATCTTGCATGTGTTCATATGACAAATGTCTTTTTTTAGAATATTGTATTTTAAGATGAATTCATCATACTGATGTGATTAATATTCTTTTAGGTTTTGAAAATTTACCTGGCTTATCTGCTAAGGATCTTGTTACACTTGCTATTATTCAACATTATATTGACTTTAAAGTGAGTATAGTTCAAGCAAATACTACTATTGTACCTGCATTCCCAAAAATAGCAAGTTTATCTCAGGACATAACAAACAAATGACCCTTCAAAAGCTGTCCCCTATGTCACAAGTCACCTATAACTTCACATAGTGAAAGCCAGTATTCACCAGCAAAGAAATAATCCCACCTCCAACATTGCACCTATCTCCATGTTCTTGCTTCATACTGCTACAAATGTTTGTGACCATGCAGCAAATAAGACTAGAAACTTATGCTAGTTAAAAATAACTCAGAAAAAAATAGTTTTAACTGTTTGCCAGATCAATACAGGAATGTGCCAGGAGTAAGAAATTGAGGAAGGACTGGAGAGTAGGACTGTGTCCTTGCACAGTAGGGTCAGTTTAAGGGACGTTATTAAAAATGACATTAAAAACATATTCTTATGAAGGTTCTTCTGTGCTTTGCTATCTTTGTCCCCATATGCAGTATCCATCCATCCATCCATCCATCCATCCATCCATCCATCCATCCATCCATCCATCCATCCATCCATCCATCCTGTGTAAAGTTAAGAATGGTGTGCCTGTAGGAAACTACAGCAGGCTAACCAGCTTTTGCTCAATTGATGGCTCATGTTGCAGTTTGCTCTAATAATGTCTGCAATTTGAGATTTTAAGTAGCAGACAGTAGGACTCAGCACTTTGCTCTTGTGATTTGGTATCTTGAAGCTATTTCTTCTGAATTTCTGTAGTTATCTTCTGTAGCATTCTTGTTACTCCTTTTTGAATCAAGTTTGGTCTTGGGAAGGCTTAGGGAGGCTTATCCTGAATGAATCTGGCACCGTATTAATGCATAATCTTATATAAAAATTCCAAGAAGTCAAACAACAATGTTTTGTTGTCTATTTTGTTTTGTATAATTGGAACTGAAGAATGAGATAAATACCAAATCATATGGTGTATGTTTCACACACAGATTGGAGAGGTTTGGAATGAAATATGTGCAGAGATAAAAGAAGAATTCAAGCCTGTTAAGTCAGATGAGAGAGCCTTGAAAGTTATTTTAAATATGTTAGAAAATACTGGAGAAATGGTTGTTGCTCTGCAGACTGAAGTGCTTGAAAAAGAGCGCAAGCAGCAAAATCCAGGAAGAGGAAGAAACGTACAAAGAAGTAAGAGAAAGGAGAATTTAAATGAGGAAAGCCTACCTAATCTTTTTTGTTCATTTATGTGCTGATTTTCTTATTCTGTAATGTTGAGAATCCTGTATATGTACACTGCCTGAAAATTTTAATTAAATTAGGTTAACCTCAGTCCTCCCAGTTTGTATAATATCCACAGTATTTAGAAAGCAACATGAATAAGTGAAGCAGTATCATCAGTGATGCATCAGCAATGGGGTAACAGTAAGCAATCATTATTTCACTATGGAGTTGCTCCCATGTTTATCTGTAGCAGATAGCAATACAAAGTACCTATTACAACTGTACCTGATTTTTAAAATGAAATATAGGTCTCTATTATAAGCTCTCTTGCTGAATATTCACAGACCTTTATTACTTCAGAAAGCAGGGCTTTGTGCTTCCCAGCATACTGAGAATGAGAAGGTATAGATATTTTCCAGCTTTGGTTATAAGGCAAACATTTTGGTTTTTTGCTCATCTACTGTCCCACCCTCTCCTGCTTTCTCAGAAGTAAGATCAGTTGATCCAGTTAGTTGTCTGAAATCTTATGCTAGTGTTTGGGGATTGTCCTGCATTGTGATGACTGCACTTTTGTCACCTGAATTGATTCTATCTCTTTTATTCAGCATTTGAGAGTAAGAATATACAGAAAGCATTCCTGAAAGAGCTGGGCCTCATCCAACATATCTGTTGGAAGAGAGGAAAATTAGTTTACATGAAGTAAGCCTCTCTTTGTTTTTAAAGGCAGTGCATAAATGAAGTTTTTAAAGGGCAGGTACTTTACTACCACATTATCCTCCAATCTCAGGTAAAATGGATGAGCTAAGGTAGCCAAAGGGGTGCAGGTGAACATTCTTTTTAAATGGCACGAAGCAATGGTATCAGAAGAGATTTGATACGCAAATAGGATTGTGTTACATGCTGTAAATCTCATTTATATTACAGATCCAGGCTTCCCAAACACAGAGACAACTGTTAAATAAATCTTGGGAAAATTTCTTGACTCGGACATCAAACTATGAGGCATTGAAGGTAAGAAACCTTATGGAGCAAAAAATTTACAATCATGGTGTAGTCATAAGAATTGTGAAGTTCCAAACACAATTTCTTAATGAATTATAAGGATATTCAAGTAGAAGTGATAGTAAATTTTATATTCACACAGCATAGAAGTAACCATAAGATATATGTAAAAATTATGCAATCTTTGATTCTTCTGACTACAATCAGAAATTGGGGATCAACATTGTCACTTGCAATTGAGGAGTGGGTGTATATAGGTGTATTTCTTCTAAAACAAAACTACAAGTCTGTTTGTTCTTACTTTATTTTTTCTAATTCTTCATTCTCTTTTTTTAGTACAGCAAACATCTTTCAAGATGGGAAATATTTTATGATTAAAGGAGTTTCTTCTATCAATATTTGCACTTTCCCAAAATAACATAAAAATATTAGAGTCCTGGTTTGGCAACCAGACTAAGTTGGAAAATTAATGAAATCACTTAAAAGAAAAACTTTGGCAGCTAAATTTAATTTTTCTTCATTTCCCAATGGGCTTGCAAAGGAGAACAATTTTCTTTCTATGCAAGCATCAGCCTGGCCTCTGGAAAGATGTATGCTAGAATTAGAAATGAAAAAGGGACAGAAAAAGGACCTCAAGAACTACAGACTCAGTTGTAGCTGAGTCACTATGAAGAACTTTTAGGCACATGAGGGGGAAGGAGATTGTTACAGAATGTCATGAATTTACCAAGAACAAATCATGCCTTGCCAACACAGTTGCCTTCTGTGACAAAATTATTTATTCTGGAAAAAGAGGAAGGAGGATTCCTATTCCCCTGGCTTTAGCAAGGTTTTTAGCATGGTCCTGTGTAGCAAAATGGGCATATATGGACTAGATTACATACAGGTAGACTACAAGCTGTGGGAAAAACTGGCTAGACTGATGGGCTCTGAAGGACAGTGGTCGGTGATTGGTTTAACTAGTGGTCAGTTTTGAATGATATTCCTATGAGTTAATTATAGGGTTGATAATATGTTGTTGATTTAACATATTCATTGGTGACTTAGGTATTGGATCAGTATTCATCCTCATCAAGTTTGTCCCATCCCTGGAAGTGTTTTAGGCCAAGCTGGATGGGGCTCTGAGCAACCTGGTCTGGTGTCCCTGCCCATGGTTGGAACTAGATAAACTTTAAAGTCACTTCCAACCCAAATCGTTCTGTGATTCTGCAATTCTGTGACACTGAGCTGGAGGAAGCAATCCATATACTGGGAGGTAGGGTTGCTATTCAGAAGCTGGACAGATGTGCTGACCGAAAGTTCATGAAGTTCAGGAAAAGAAAATGTGAAGTCGTTCCCCTGGGTTGAATTGAGATTGTATTGAGATGCCTCAGTCCAGCTGGGTGTGCCTGGGGAGGTGGCTGTGTGCTCAGTGTGGGGTGAAAGCTGCCCGTGAGGCAGCAGGGTGCTCTTGTGGCCATGAAGGCTCACAGCACCCAGGGCTGCTTTACACAAAACACTGCCCACAGGTCACAGCAAGCAGGGATTCCCTTCCCACCCTTGCAGTGCCACATCCATTTATTCTGGTTTTGGGTGCTCAGTACAAGAAGGAGTAAAAAAACAAGAGGAGGGTACTTACATTAAAGGCAAATAGAATTATAACTTCATTTATTTTGTCATGTTGTTTGTATATTTTCAAACAAGTGCAAATAACACAATCAATGCAGATTAAAACAATTTTACCTTTTTTTCTGACTATCTTTAGAAAG
The DNA here is from genome assembly GCA_034336665.1 of Luscinia megarhynchos. Classification (NCBI taxonomy): domain Eukaryota; kingdom Metazoa; phylum Chordata; class Aves; order Passeriformes; family Muscicapidae; genus Luscinia; species Luscinia megarhynchos. The sequence continues at coordinate 24,938,589 of JAPFBE010000007.1, read as the reverse complement.
CAAAAAGGCTTCAGGAAGCGTTAATAAATGATTCCAGAGTTGAAGCAAAGATTCAAGATGGATCAGTCTACTCTACTGATATTCCAAAACTCAATATAACAGTAAGTAAGCCTTAATAACACTGTTTTATTTTCATTAATAGGTAAGTGGTGTGGGGTTTGTTCTGGCTATATACATGCTGCTGCTTACGCTTTCTTTAATAATGTTTATGACAATCTCCAAGCACGTAAGAAATAATCTGTATCTTCTTCAAATCATCACTTCCCATTCTGACATAGCCTTAGATAAGCACTTGGACAGATGAAATTCAGATCTACAAATTACTCTGAAAAAGTGTAGGCAAAGATGGGCCTTATGCTATGTGACATATACCTGTTGTGAGACAGGCATTCATGAAAACCTTGGTGAGGTCAAGGCCTCTTCTTTTCATTGTTGAGTCCATCTGTGCAATCCTTGATACATCCATAGAGGTGTCCTTTATCAGTAACATGTCCCTGACTGTCTGCAGATAAGCCACTTGTTGCATCTACAGAAAACATTTTGTTCTCATTTCTTTCAGTTAATTGAAGACTGAGAAAATGAAAAGCCTTTGTTTAGATCTAATTCACACCTAACAGCATATTTGGATATTGAGTTTTGATAAAAAATGGGGGAATCCTCAGTCTAGCCAATAACTGTTTTTAAGCTAACTGGATTATTTCTGTGTAAGCATCACAGCCAAGGAGGATTTACACATACATGTGAGGAAAAACTAAAAACAATAAACATGAGGTGCTGTTTTCAAACTTGTATGAAGGCAAGAGATTCTATTTTGGGCTACCTGGCATGAATGAATAATGACAACTAAGGTGACTGAAACTTGAAAAAGAAAAGAGGAAGTTCATGTTTGATGTGATGGAGAAGCAAGGAGCCTAATAGGGAGCAAGGGGATTGTCTCAGAGTGCTGAACTAGGATTTTTCCCACACTATCTTAAACTTCAGAAAGATATGCAGGGCCTCTCTGTGAATGAAAGATGAAGTGGTCTGGAGCAATTGATTAGGTACTTGCATAAAAAACAGCGAGACTGTTAAACAGCAATATTTTGCACAAAGTATCTGAAAAATTTTGATAGAAGCATGAGTAATCTGGAAGTTGTTAGTGGAGAGAAATATATTGTTAGATTTTGTTTTAAAGGCTTGAACCTCAAACCAAGTATGTTCATATCTTAGAGGGAGAGTATTTAACAAGAAAATACCTTCATGGTTCTACAGTCAATATTTCAATAACAGTAGATAAAAACAAGGAAAAGGTTAGTCCATTTTGCAGAATAGGTGTCTGGGAAAACGTATCAGCAACATCATATAACATTCCTCAGGTATGTTGCTTAGGAGAATTACAAATGACAGACATGGCTGGATTTTTTTTTAATTCAACAGTCTTCTTCCCTCCTCTCTGCCAATCACCCTCAGCAGGGAGAGGTTAAGATTAAGTTAATACAGTTTTTGCAAACCAGTCAAGGTCAAGTAATCAAACATGTGAGCCACATGCACTCGAGGAGTTGCATTTTTTTTTAGTAGGTTGCAGTTAGAAGACAGAGCTGTCACTCAGGATATTTATTCCAAGACCCAAACCTGTTCAGTATAAAGAGTAGGTAATGAATATGGAAATGGTATATGTCTTTCAGTCTTGGAGATTTCCTGGAGCAATAGTTCTATGCATTTGCATTTTGAGAGAAAAAGGGCTTTTTTTTTTTTAGTAATAAGTAATAATGTATAGTGAAATTCTGAGGTTATAAACTGTGGCTGACATTCTTTTCAAATCCAAATAAAATTGTAAGCAAAGTTCTATTGGGTAAAGGTGTGATTGTCTTTTTTTCAATTCATAAATTGACACGAAGGTAGAAAAGCAGAGCACATAAAAGTAGCCACTGAAAAGCCACTCTCTTTTGTATTGATGGGAACAAATTGTGAATTTAGTATAAAGGATAGCTTAGTGGCCCTCAGAAACCTCAGCAAGAATCTCCACCAACTGAATAATATTTTCAAAAGGCAGGTAATGATTTAACTCTCATTTTAAATGCTAGCATGAAAGTCAAGCAATGTATTTTTTTTGTATTTCAGGTCGGACCTGGTCGCTTCGTAACTGTGGATAGTACGCTTTGTCAGCAGAGTAGAGGGCCACTGGCTGATGCAGGGCATGCTCCTAAAAAGTCCTCTGTTTGTAAAAGGGCCTTAAAAAAAGATCAAATGAGATAAAACATTGGACTCAGTCAAGAAAAAATCGATACCTGTAGAATAGATGCTGTCTCAAACAATGCTAATATATAGTTACCTATATGTAGATACAAGATAGAATCTGTTTTAATGATTTGAAAAATTGCTTAGAATATCACAAGAGTAAAATTATAATTTCCCTTAATTAATATAATGCGGGGCTGTCTTATTAATGAAGTTCCCCAGTACAGTATGGTGCAAAGGTACGTTAGTCTAGTAACTTTGTATGCTAATATCCACTGTCAACAGGTCCACTGTTTTCATTTCCATCTCTTGCTGACACATTCCATGCATTGCAGTTTAAGCATCTCATTGAGCAGGGTGATAAATCTTCACATAAACAGGTGATAAATCTTCACATAAACACATCTGATTCTTCATTTTCCTGAATACCATACCCACATAGTTTTTGTCCAAGCCCATTTTATTTCTTGAATTGCCACTTTTAGCATCAAGACTTCTGACATCCCAGTTTTCATCTAAACACTCACTAAGGAGCTTGTTTTTGCTAACAGTTTCTCCCAGCCTGTTGGAGAGCATCCTGCTGAAACATCTTTCTCCATTTGGGTTGCTCACAGCTCTTTAACTTACCTTACTAATCTAATAATTGTTGGGCTATTACTCCTTTTGTCTCCAAATAGAACTCATCTTCTTCCACCTTGGCACCTCTAGAGTGCCTGCACAAACTGGTGAGCAGCAGACCTTTGTGCAGATGCCTCAATTTCTAAGATATTTTCTTTTTTAATTTGGTCAATGCTGGAATTCACTATATTACAATAGTGCAAGATTCCCTGAGGCTCTTCATTTTAAAACCAGTTGCTGTCCAGTGCTATGGCATAAATTTCTGTGTTGCAAGCTTTTATGCTGTGACATACAAACTGACACTTAGTCTGTCTTTTTTGCCTGTCAGCAACATCTTGAGAAAAGCACAAACTTTTGCTTTTTTAACTGCCAGCTTGAAAAAAAGGAAATAAGTTTTAGCTAAACCAATTCCAACTCCCTTTTTTTACTTCATGAAAGAGGGATGGGATAGGTGTGTATATAAGCATATCTTAAAAATGTTTGTCACATAACAAGACAATGGTGGCATTAAAAATGAAGGCAAATAGTTTTATTTCAAAATTGACTACCTAATTCTATAAAAAGAAGAACCCTAATAAAATAATGAAATAAAATAATACGTACATATGAAAAATGTTTTTTGAAGTTTAGAAAATCTCTACATGTGTGTTTTCCAAAGATCAGAAGGATTTTTCGTATGGGCAGGTCTGTTAAACCATTGTTGAGTTAGAAAGTCTTCACATTGTAGAGTAGGAAGGTCACCTAGTATTTAAAGCTAGAAAAATTAAATCGATCTGTGCCTCTACCTTAAGTCCTCTGTGTCAAGTAGTCTTGCTCAGTTTTTTTGTTTGTATTTCTTTGACACCTCTGCAGCAGCCTTGCTGCTTTATTACTGGTTTAGAGAACGTATGGTCTGTTGTCTTTTCACAATTAAAACCAAACACTATGTATTTTACTAGGAGCCCAAAGACTGTGATGTTTAGAGGGCTTTTTACATCCTTTTTTACATGCACATATGTGAATGTGTAGGTGACTCATTACTACTGGCAGCAAGGCAAAGGCCCATTAAAAAGAAAATGTAGAGGGCTTATGTAAGTCCTTCCAATTTCTCAGCAAAAGCTACAGCAATACGCTGTAGCCAAGGTATGGATAAACAACCTTTAACTGGAAATCAGTTTTGCTTATGCAAAAACTTTAAATCAGGGACTGAGCCCTGTAACATTGTCCCACAACTTTATTGTTTCTGCAACTGACAACCTGACTGCAAATGAGCAGCTGCAAATGCAAATGCTCTTGTTTGTTGAGCATTAATGTTAATTAATAGTGACAGGAGAATGAAGGGGGCAGAATTTCCCCAAATACTTACATTTATTTTTCATAAATCAATACTAACACAAGACTTACAGCAGCCCAAACAGCATTTGATTTTGCAAGACAGCCATGGACCATAATTTGGCTGTTGCAGAGGGTAACACAACACCCAAGAAACAGGGCCTGCTGTCCCTGCTGTAACCCAGGGATGGAAAAAGAGGGAGTACTGGTGGAAGAAAAGATCATCCCGTTCACTGTTAGTCCCTCATGCTGACATCTCAGGAGTAGTCAGCTGTGGCTTTCCACAGCTCCCATAGATGTACACCTAACATGTCCACCTGGAATTTGTTGTGCTGCTGCAGTGTACCTGGGGTTCATAATCACCTGCCCGTTTGACAGATACCACAGGGTGACCATAGCAATTGATTGTTCAAACATGCTGGAAACATTAATGGTGGGTGCTAAGCACTTTTGTGTCTTACAGAAAAATAATTTAAACAGACTTACTGCCTGAAGAAGGATGAAACTTTTAAAACTGCATAGGAGACCTTGCTCTGGCATTCAATTAAAAGACCACTATTTTTTTTATATTATTTATGCCAGTTAAAATATTTGTTGCAAATGCAATGCAGTACATAGCTTTATAAACTGGATATTGCTGGGGCAGGTTAGATGATGCTCTTCATCATAATGTATCAATTCCTGAAGTTGCTGTGTTTGGGTGGGTAATAACTCCATTTGCCCAAAAATATTATTTCTATCAGGAGCTTAAAGTGATGTTCCTGGGTCAGAAAAATCTCTCACTACTTTTGTATCCTCTCCAAAATACTGTAGGAGACATATTTTAGAAGATGCAGTTCAATATTGTGTTTAATGGAACAAGCATTTACAAATCTATGAAACTTGTTGGGTATTTTACAAACTATATATGAGCTAGGCATTATGTGGGATGGATTTATTGTTACTTATGAAGGTTTATATGCGTACTGTTTCCTAAAATAATTAAAACCACCTGTAGTTTCATAAAAGGCTAAAACACAACAGGGACTGAACAAACTTCATTGCCTGAGGAATAAAGCAGAGAACAGTCAGCATTTCTTAGGTTTTTTATGCTCAAAAGATTTGATTAAGTAGGCAGTTATTCTCCTCGGATTATTTTATCCATGCTCAATGGCTTATCCTGAGAGCAGTAGTGGAGTCAAGTCCCTCTTCTGAACCACTTGGTGCCTGGGTCCCATCTCAGCTGCCCTGTTGCCTGCAATGACAGGGCTGGACTGTATCACCTTATTTGCAGCCTTGTGTAAAGCACTGTTCTTCATGTCACCGACTAGGGCTTATCAAATTACATGTTAATAGTCAAGAAAACTACTGCTATTCAGACCTTGCTGCTTAGAAAAATATTTTAATTAATCCATAGTTTAGACAAAACAATGATAAAATACAAAGTGGAGATTGCACAGGACATTACGATGAGCATAATCCTTCCCTTTAGCTTAATGTTTCACTTCTTTTTTTTTTTTTTTTTTTTTTTTGCAGTTCCTGAAGTTAATAGTATGTGCAAGACAATATATAAAATACATTGTTTACATTTCCTCTGTTGCATGATGTATAAAAATATATTGGGTTTCCATCAAAATTAACTTTTAAAAAGAGAATTACTGGAAAAGACAAGACTCCACAAAAATATGACACATCCAGACTTTAAAGTTTACATGGGAAAACAAAGGTGTTGACCCGGAACACATTTTCACATGCACTGAGGAAAAGGCAAGCTTGGTAGACTGCAACACAGGAAAGCAAAAGTGACAGTGTTGGGGTTCATGTACTTATCAGTTTAGGAGTGATTATGTACTTTATACAAAAAGAAAAGGGGGGAAAAAAAAATTGAACCATGGCAAAGGATTTGTCCAAACATCTATAATATATATTGTGATTTTGTATTCCTTCGTTTTGATGTTGCCTTGTTTAAGTATCTTCATTTTCTCCCCTTTTGGCCTAAAATGGATTGGTGAAAGCAGACCCTGTAAGATTATGAAAGACAGGTAGTTATTGTCCAAGCAATATGTTAGAAGTGCCATGATTAAATAATCTTCATGTTCATTCCAAGAACCTGAATCATCTGACACAGTACATCAGAATAAAAGCCTATTGCTGAGGAGGAACGGGGGCAACAGATCTAGGACTGATTAGTAAGGTGTAAAGTCACCTACATGACCTCAGTTCAGACTCAAACCCGATCATGATGACCAGAACCTGTCACTGTTTAGTGATTCACAGTGACCATGGCATCACATTATATGTCAGTAGTTCCAGTAGGCAGAATAGGGCTCAAACTGTCAGGGATTTGAGCTTCCCTTCTGCAGAATGATGGTTCCCCAAAGCTGAGACTGAACTCCTAATACCAGGAAACTTTCAGTATTGTAATTAATTCATTAATGTATTGTCGTTTATGTGCACACAGTGATAAACAGAGAATGCAGCATCCATTTCCACACACTTCCACATGCACACCCAGCATTTTTTACACTTTGTTAAATATAGAAATGTAGTACCCTAACTACTACTGTCTTGTGTATTATGAAAGTAGCTACCACTGAAGGATGCAAACACTTTGGACAAGTAGAAACAGAAAATGGGAAATTATATTGAGTTGTCTAAACAATGAAGGGTGAGGATGGAGCATTGGTTCAGTTTAATGTTAGCACCATATCCTATAGTTACCTTCTAAAGTTCTATGTGAGTATGTGGAAGAATATTTGGGAGATGTTAATTGTCTTCTGCCCATTCCATGGGATCTTGAGAGCACACAGTCTACATACATATCCCAGAAGTTCTGGGCTAAATCATTGAACAGTTCATTGTGCTTGGGCTTAGGGGACTCCTTTAGGAACATCATGAAGTCCCAGAGAGCAATGACTGTATCTGCTACCTTGAGTTTCTTCATTTCCACCAGCCCATGGGACGATACCTCCCAGCACTGATGGTCAATCTCACGCAGGCTTGGAGGAGTTTCTTTTTGATACTCTAGATTGGCATAAACCAAATTCACTACCAATATACAGCCCAGCTGAAACCACCATCGTTTCCATACAAATTCCATATTTCAAGAAGGTACCTGAAAAGAAATGTATAAAATCACAGTGATTCTGATGTCATATCGTTCATTGTCACATAATTCTCATGGGTACCCCAAGAGATAATTTACATATATATTCAGAAAAATATTTTTTTTCCAAACCATTGAATAAATACCAGTCAATGAACCCAAATGCTGGAAGCTAGGTTTGCACCTAGAAATTGTTAATGCTATTTAGAACCCAAAATGCCCATGGAAACCCAAAGCAAAAAGTTTGAAGTGATCATAGTCAATGTCAGAAGTTCTCCTTGAGACCAACACTTTTTCCCTTCACCTCCTGTGCTTGGATTGTCAGTAAAATCAGGTTAATAGTAGATGCTTAAATAGTCCTAGTGGTATGCTATTTTAAGTAACTGCCAACAAATAATTATAAACAGCCAGTCTTTCATAGAAAGATGTTAAGAAAGGTATGGTAAATCCGACTGTACACTGTATTGGGTGAGTGTAGGCATGTTAGGAACTCATTCAGCAGCTGTTGCAAAACTGGAAGAGGGAAAATTCATTTCTGGCTTATATTAGAAAATTAAGTAAGATTTTGGCATTATTATTTCTAGTATATATGCAAAACAGAGAAACTATCTGGAGAATTAGAGATGGAAAGAGCAATAACACAGGAGGCATAATGAGAACTTCAAATGCTACAGAATATGTATTCTTTACTATACAGAGAATTCCCCCTGGGAAAAGTGCAGTCTTCCTGTGATATGTATTCCATATTCTTGAATCAAGTTTAGACAGAACAGCACTAAAACACCTGATAATTTCTTATCAGCCCTTTCTATCAAGATACAGTGCAGTGGAACAGAAGAATAAAGATAAAGAGGAAACCATTCAAACAAAAAAGCATAGGAAGAAGTCTGAAGAAAAAGAAGACAGTCAAAACTTTCACACAGTGCCCCTTATTTTGGTATCCTAAATCAATGCCATTTTAAGTAGTTGGTGCCATGCTTTGCACAGTTTCCAATTCAGAGTGTAAAATATAATTACAAAAATGATGTGAGGTTTTGTACAGAAAAAAAGGCAACGTTTTGGGCAGCTGTGTAAATTTTACTGGGAATTTGGCCAATTGCAAGTGTGCTCTTCCACTCAAATATCTCTGGGCAATGTCAATATTAAAAATTAGTCTGTGATATCTTCAAAGTGCTAACACACTGACATCCTTCCTGCAATTCCTAGTGATGCAGTTAAAGAGAGAATATTCCATAGATCATACATTTATGTGGAATGTCTGTAAGAACACAGAGTTGGGGGGACACCATGGAGTTCACAGTCACACCAAACTGGGTCAGGAACCAGGACAGCTTGAAATAAGTCTTTTTGCTGTGGCTCGGGGTCCTGGGATGATTTTTAGTTTGAATGTGTAACCACACTGCTCCAGCCTCCTGAGGTCCCTAGTCATGTATTCCTTTACTTCAGCTTCAGAACCCAAGGAACTGAGCCAGACAGATACACTCCAACCTACCCCTTACTAAAGCCCCGGGCCAGCACATTGACAATTTTCTACAAAGTAGGAAAACGGCAGCCAGGAAATCAACATTTTGAGTTGTTCTGATTTCATGGTTTAATCCAGCTAAAAACTGAAATGCTAAAGGCCCATTTGAACAGCACAAATAGGAGCAGAGACCACAACAAACCTCAGAGACTTTGAACTAGTAACTCCCACTATTCACTACAAGAGAGAGGAATTCCACAAAGGCAATAACTAAAGAGCCACAGCTCTTGAAGTTATACTTACAGTGTTTAAGCGAGGAGATGGAAAACAGTAGCCTTGAAAAACAGAAGCCACTTGGAAAAGAAGAAAGACATTCATGAGAGGGCTGCAAGTGCCTGGCAGCTGCTGGATGCTCCGAGGATGCTGAGGTTACAGTGCACAGGGACGACTCTGGCAAAGCAGCAGCAGCAGCAGCAGCTGAACTCAGGTCGGTGGAAGGGTGGAGGGAGCTGTGGCAGCCCCACCTCTTTCTGCAGCAGCACCCAGTGTCAGCCCGGGCTGGGCTGGGGCCTCACCTGGAGAGACTGCCTTCGGGGTGAGGCAAGAGGAGGGGCAGAGGGCTGGCAGAGGGAGGAAAACACAATGGGCAGCAAATCTTTCTCCTAATCAGGAACATGAACACTCATTTCATAAACTCCCACTCATAAACCCAGGTTTCCATGCATGTTCCATGCAGGGACAATGCTCAAAGTAATGAAAAGAACAAATATGCAATAAAATTTGGTCTGTTAGGGTTTCACAACATGCTTTGGTCGAGTTCAACATGACAGGAACAGCCAAACAGTTTTTTCAAGTAGAAATGCAGTAATTTCTGTCTAAAAGCCAATATATACAATACTTAAGCACAAATACAAATCTGCTACAACACTACAAATGACATTGTTCACAATAATTATGTGTCTTCTGGGAGCTTTACCAGCTAAGCTATGTCAACACTGTTTCAAAATCTTGGTTCAAAAAGTAAGCCGTGTTTGAACCTACATAACTAAATAGAAGGAAATTTCAGGAAGACTGGAATATAGTTACCTTATCTCTGAACTCATGATATCATTGAAAGGAGCTAAAGCTCTATTACATGTAACTATTCTTTGAAAAGGCAGTGTTCATAAAAAAGAAATTGAAGCATTAGAAAGACTTCACAAGGAATCTACCTTTAAGTGAGTTCCTTTGTATCACTAATAAAAAACAGCATTCAGTAGTAAGTTTTCAAGTTAAGAAATTTTCCCTTTTTGTTTGCTTTATGCACTATCAAATTTATTAGTGTTATCAATCTCAAAGTGAAACTGCCAAAATTTCAAAGGCATTTAAAGGCACGTAGAGATTGGTAGTTCCACGGTTGCTTGGCTGTGGCATCAATCCCTTCTCATTTCATTCCAGCTTAAAACATCTAGGTGTAGAAGCACAGGATACTGGTGCAAATAGGTGATTTCCTTCTACTCCAAAAGCCATTGGAGACAGCTTTTGATCGTATTTATTCATCCTACAGATTTATTTTTATCACTCTTCTCTTGCTGTTCCTTTTTCTAGTTAAATCCACCATTTTTAGTCTTAAAACAAGTTACTCGCAAAACACACCTATAGAAATCAAAATGCTAAGGAATAGATTTTTGTTGGGAACATCCTTTCAAATAAAAATATCTCTTTTTAAAATTCCACCTCATCAACAATGTTATCTTAGGAATCTACATGAAAATTCATTGATAATATCTTTTAAAAAATCACATCTCTAAGTGAAAAAGGTTCTGAAGGCTGACTTCTATATTTCATTTTCCTTTACATTATCAGCTTCGTTGGTCATGCACTGAAGGATCATCACCTGTGGGAGAATGCCACCTGGAACAAGGATGAACCCATGAATTCAAGCTGGCAGAGATCAAAATTATTGATCTGTTATTATAGGAAATGTTACATTAAGTTTGTAGGATGGAAGCATCATGAAGGTGACTGATCATGTTTATTAGGTTAGTCATTAAAATTTCTATTTCAGAATAAGAAAAGTCAAGGAAAGTCAAGAAAAGTCAATCTGTGACCACCTTTATAAAATCTAACATACCTGAAAGCTACGTAAAAGCTTGGGCTGAAGGGGAAAGCCCTTAAAGCAGAAAACCTATCCATGTACTTTGGAAAGATTTTTTGAGCTAATGACTGAAGTATAAATGGATTTAGAGAAAAATTGTGTTCTTAATTCTCCAGGGTTTCCAAGAGAATTTCAAAACTGCATCATATGCTACATTTAAACCCAAAGACTCCAGCACAGCTACTTGACACTGAGTTTTATTAGATGGCTAATATGGCTCATAGTAAAAGTGTCTATTTCTGTGATTTTTTTAATGTTTTAGCTGATAGCTGAATCTTGCCAAAATAAAATGTTTTCCTCAAAATTCTTCCAACATTAACACCTATGTGTTTTAAACTGTTGTACTATTACTTATTCCTTCTATTATGGCAGCTGGTGTGCTTCCACCTAGTGGGACTTTCCTGCACTGAAGAGTGAATCCTTGGTATTGGTTAAATCTATTAATCTATTAATCTTTTTCCATAAAACTGTAAAATTAATACACCAATATTTTACAATATTTGGGCCTTGGGTATCTTGGTGAAGTTATTTCTCTCAATTAGAAAGACCATTATGCAAACTGTGTGCACATTCAGAAATGCAAGGAAAAACTGACTTTTGTTTTTTCATTATTTCAACTCTACTTTAAATAAAGCTCTATTGCCAAAATATTTCAGCTTAATTTCTACATATTTCCATCAAAGTTAGTTCTTTTCCAGACTGTGAAAAACACCATATATAGCACAAATTTAAAAAAAACTACTGGTGGAAATTTTAAAATTGTTAGGGGAAGAGATTTTATGGCTTTTTGTTAGAGTTGATGACAGTATACTACTTAGTAATTTATACCATGAGAGAAAAGAAACAGAGGGGTAAAACTGTGATTTGAGGTAGCTGTACCCTTGTGATTTTCAAGCAATTATATACAAGTATGTGAAATACACAGTAAGAATGAAAGAGCAGGAACTGAAGCATTATTTATCACAAAACTCAGAATATTGACTATGTATAAATCAGCTTGGAAACCTTTAAAATGCTACCAGCCCTATGTGACTGAATTATATATATCTTTCTGACATAGGCACACTGGTACATGAACAGGATTGATTCACTGAGGATAAAGAATTGAGTCACCCTCTGCATCACTGATTAGCAGCTTCTGAAGTAAAAAAATTACAGATGTTCTGGCATCAGGCTTGACAGTGAAGTGCTCACAGCCCTATTACTGAAGATGAAGTATGACACACCCAATGCAAACAGGAGAGAAAGGCAATAGAATCAGTCCTGCCCTGGCAGACAGTGTCTCTTCAGGAGACCAGATACATTTTTGAAGTCAGGTATTTGGACAATGAAACATCTAAATATCCTCCAACTTCAGTGTTAAATAATTCTGCTTCAGTGATTCTTAGCAATGCGTGATGAGCCACTTAATGTTGTAAAAGGTTCCAGAAAATGCACAATGCCACTTTTCAAATGAAATGTTGCTTAATTCCCCGCTGGCAGCTTGCTTGTTGGCATAAACTTGCTCTCTGTTGGAACAAATACAGTGTTATGTCAATAAATTCAACACCTTCAACTCATAACATATAGGAGAGCGTCTTTTCTTTATTTCTGTTTTTTGAGGTCAAGTTGTGGATTGATTACATGAGATGAATTAACACTGGTTAGTAGCTCTGCTGGCATTTCTGGGCCACTCTACACATTAGCACATTAACCTCCTGCTGCATGTTAAGGAAGTGCAGCACACTGAATTTAAGGCTCTGCTAAGTGGAGCAGCATCAGACCAGGCTGCTCTTAACAGTTGGAAGGACTAAATTCAAGCCACAAAAGCAGAACACAGCACAAAAGCAGGGTGTAATATGATACATACTTGCACTGGTATCCAAGGAGGGCTTTGGGGCTGTGTTTTGATAATTGAAGAACTAACTACAACTTACCTGCACATTTTTCATCTCACTTAGAAGTTCTTTTGTTTATTCCTTCTTTCTATTTTTTTCTATAGAATGCTGACATCATTAGCTTTACTGAAGTCACAGTAACACAATCTAACTGTTGCATTCATAAGGATTTCTGAACCTTGCCTACTATTCAGAGAAAACTGACAGGTCGTTCTCATATTATTAATCATAAATCTGGACAAAATGTTCTGCTGTTTGTACTATGAATTGGCATGGTAACACAGAACGGGAAGATCCTCCTGAATGACAGGGCCTATTTCCCTGCCACTACAAAAAAAGCTCTGTTGTACAGTCACCTCCTACATTTATCAAGTGCCATATTAAAAATAGAAATATTTTTGTTCCCAGTAATTCCATGGAAAAGCAGTTTCGTTAGTCAATTGCAGTAATGACTAGAAACATTATTCTGGTTTTCTGATATATTTAGTACTGGATAGTACATATCTGTTTGTTCTTGTGTCTTTCCCCTTCATTTCAATGGTTTTCATCCTTCATGTTTACTTTCCTGGTATATTTATAGACAGCACTTGTGTTTCCTCTCTAGTTTTGTTTTATTGCAGTAAACAAGCTGAGCCATCCTAAGATCTGTTCTTTTGAAAGGCTCTCAAGGTCTCTAGTGATGAACCTAATTTCCCTCTAGCCCACTCTTAGTTCAACCTTAGCTCAGTTATAGAACGATTGATTAGGTTTTCACAGTATCCCAAATGAAATTTCACTAGGACCTTACAGTGACATTTATATTTCCCTACATTAAATGAAATCCATCTCCTGAGGTACTTCCTTGTGGTGGTTTAACCCCAGCCAGCAACTAAGCACCATGAAGTTGCTCCCTCACTCCTTCACAAGCAGGATGGGGGAAAGAATTGAAAGTGTAAAAGTGAGAAAACTTGTAGGTCGAGATATAGACAGTTTAATAGGGAAAGCAAAAGCCTTGCAGCAAACAAAGCAAAACAAAGAATTAATTCACAAATTCCCTTGGGCAGGTTGGTGTTCAGCCATCTCCAGAAAAGCAGGGCCCCATCACACATAACAGTGACTTGGGAAGCAAATGCCCATAACTTTGAACTGTTCTCCCTTTCTTCTTCTTTTTCCTGGCTTTTTTACTGATCATGATGCCACATAGTATGGGATATGCTTTGGTCAGTTGGGCCCAGCTGCCCTGGCTGTGTCCCTTCCCAGCTTCCCATCAACTCACAGCCCACTCACTGATGGAGTGGGGTGAGGAGCAGAAAAGATCTTGGCTCCATGCAAGCCCTGCTCAGGAATAACTGAAAAATTCCCTGCATTATCAACACTCATAGCACAAATCCAAACCACAGCCCCATTCTGGTCAGTCTGAAAAAAAAATAACTATCTCAGCCAAAAGTAGCACATTTCTATACTTATGGTGATTCCTAAGAACATCTCATTTCCAAATTTCATTAGCATGCTCTTACTGATTTTATCAGGACTACTACAAAAAATATCAAATAAGACCATCCTAAAACAAACCCTTTAAGCCTGACATTTTTCTTTGCAACCTTTTTTGTGGCTATCTCATTTTTCTCTCATAGTTTCTCTCCCAACCCCAGTATACTCATTCCTTCCCAGGTGATACCATATCCAATGTTTTGGGGAATTAATACAACAAATTTGAGTTTTTTCCAAAGCTTTGCAGTGAGACTGAGACCGGGTTTCAGGGTCTGTGATTGACCAGGTCACTTTTCTTCTTTTCAAAGATGAGCAATTACAGTCCAAGTTCACCTGACCTAACTTCAAAGACTCAGAGAGAGATGGAGATGGCAAGGAGCTGTTCTTGACCTGGTTTGACCTCTAGAGACATCCAAGTATAGAAGAGGAGCCTCAGCCTGCCAGCCCTCAGTCAAATGAGTCAAGGACAAGGCCAGGCCCACATTTCCTACTTTCCAGTCATCACATTAATAACTGATCAGTTCAAAACACTTCCCACTAGATTTTCCATATTACCTACTTCAGGACTGCCAATGTGGTCCCTGTGATCTGAATGCACAACATGGGAGCTCTGAATTTTTTGCTGTGGTAATAATTTCTGTTCTGCCATTCACATGAACTTAAATGTTCTGCTGGCCATTTAGAATGTATAAGGCATGGCCACTGTTTTTTAAATTTTTAAAAAATCGTATTATTATGTAGCATTAACATGCATTTTTAAAGTTATTTTAGTATTAAATTACTGTAAATGGTAATGATTCTCCTCAGGCAGCTAATAGGTGCAATTGAGAATAAAACCTTGTGGAAAAGCTGTAATAAGGAACAGAGAAACATTTACTTTGTGATGAAGATTAGTGCTTAAAGAAACCACAAAAACCCTAAAAACGTGCCCATATTGTCTAAGAAATATTTATTTACAAAATAAAGGCTTATGAAATAACTTGGGGGTGCTTTTTCTCCTCTGCCCTGCTCCTGTGAGACTCCAGCTGGAACACTGTGTGCAGTTGTGGTGCCCCAACACAAGAAGGACACTGAGCTGTTGGAGCAAGCCCAGAGGAGGCCATGAAGTTGCTAAGGGAACTGGAGCATCTCCTCTCTGAAAACAGGCCAGGAAAATTTGGGCTGCTTGGCCTGGAGAAGATTGTGTCGAGACTTCATTGTAACCTTCCAGTATGAGGAGTGGCTGCATAGGGAAGCTGGAGAGGGACTTACCAGAACTGTAGTGATAGGAGGGCAATAGGTTCAAACCAAAAGAGGGGATGTTTGGGTTAGATACACAGAAAATGTCCACTTTAAGCTTTATTAAAGCCATGTATTTTAATTAATCCTGAAAATTAGCATAATTTAAAGGTCAGGTCAATTTGTTAACTCCTTCTGGGGATCTAGGCATCGCTGCCACCTGTTATAAGTACATATCATATTATTGGCTTTTTGCAAATATTAAAATGAATGCTATGTGTATAATGTTGGAAAACTTTGGTGAATTAGTATAGTTTATTTTAGTTCTGCTATTGACAAAACCTAGAAATAGTAGTGTGATAAATATATTTTTTTAATATAACACGGTGATGTAAAAAGCTTTTGTTCATGTAACTAACTCAGAGAATGTTAAAAAGATAATCAGAAAATTCTTCACATTCTTGGCTTTTCCTATCCTGATGAAGACAGAGGTGACGAACACCAGAACTCCAGGGAAAGGATTTATTGATCTCCGTCATCAGGGAGTGCACCCACAAGAAGCCACAAGGAAAAAAAATAAAAAGTAAAAAATGTTGATTTACAGGATGGGGGGGACGGGGTGATTTTAAGTAATGCATGAAAGGTCTATGAATACGCAACAGGTTGATGCATTTAACGAAGTGTTTTCTGAATTAAGGTGTGCTCTCGGCGGAATGCCAAGCACCCGGCTACTGTAACCTTTTGCTTTATTGTCCTTATTGTCTTTTATCAAACTTTTTAAAATCTACCAGGACACCGAGCCCCGTTTTCCACCCGCCCTAGTGCCCGCGGCCGGGGCTCGGAGCAGCCTCCAGCCAGGCCGGGCCAGCTGCGCCTGCGCGGCTGCGGGGCCGCGGCGGGGCCGGGCCTGTGGCGGCGCCGAGCGGGCCCCGATCCGGCCCGGCCGAGCCCGCCCGCCGGAACCGGCCCGGCCGAGCCCGCACTCCGGCCGTGCCCTCTGCACCGCCACCGGCCCGGCCTGCGGCCGCCATGGTGCGCTGCGGCGCGGCGGCGCTGCGGAAGGTCAGTGCGGCCGGCGCGGGGAGCGCGGGACGGCGCCCAGGCGGCGCTCGGTGGCGGGAGGGCTGGCGGGGATCCGCGGTCCCGCTTACGGGGCTCTCCGGGAGTTCCCGTGAGCCGGGGGCGCAGCCCGGCCCTGCCCGCAGCGCCCGGTGCCCGGCCCTGCCCCTCGGCGGTGCCACACGCGGGTCTGAGCCCGGCCCGTTCCGCAGAGCCCGTCCCTGTCCCTCGGCGGTGCCACACGCGGGTCTGAGCCCGGCCCGTTCCGCAGAGCCCGTCCCTGTCCCTCGGCGGTGCCACACGCGGGTCTCCGGCCCGGCCCTGTCCCTCGGCGGTGCCACACGCGGTCTCCGGCCCGGCCCTGCCCGCAGTGCCCGGTGCCCGGCCCTGTCCCTCGGCGGTGCCACACGCGGGTCTGAGCCCGGCCCTGCCCGCAGTGCCCGGTGCCCGTCCCTGCCCCTCGGCGGTGCCACACGCGGGTCTGAGCCCGGCCCTGCCCCTCGGCGGTGCCACACGCGGTCTCCGGCCCGGCCCTGCCCGCAGTGCCCGGCCCTGCCCCTCGGCGGTGCCACACGCGGGTCTGAGCCCGGCCCTGCCCGCAGTGCCCGGTGCCCGGCCCTGTCCCTCGGCGGTGCCACACGCGGGTCTCCGGCCCGGCCCTGTCCCTCGGCGGTGCCACACGCGGTCTCCGGCCCGGCCCTGCCCGCAGTGCCCGGTGCCCGGCCCTGTCCCTCGGCGGTGCCACACGCGGGTCTGAGCCCGGCCCTGCCCGCAGAGCCCGTCCCTGCCCCTCGGCGGTGCCACACGCGGGTCTGAGCCCGGCCCTGCCCCTCGGCGGTGCCACTGCCCGGGCCCTGCGCGCCGTGAGGTGTCGCTGCCGGGGGAGAGGCGCCAACACTGATTAACAGCTGTATTCTCTGCTTTCTGAACTTTCATCTATTGCCATGAAAGATCAGTCCAAGCGGTTTTACACACGTTTCTGTAGAGCGAAATATAAACAGAGCTGAATTAACTGATGTTGAAACGTTTGTTTTATTAGTACAGCAACTTCGTAGACGATTTGCGGGTCTATGTGAGAGGAGGAACTGGTGGCATGGGTTATCCTAATCTGGGAGGGGAAGGAGGAAGAGGTGGTGATGTCTGGTTCGTTGCCCGAGAAAGGACTACCTTAAAGAGCATTAGGGAGAAGTATCCCCAGAAGAGATTTGTAGCTGGAACGGGAGCCAACAGCAGGTAAGAATCTATTTAATGAAAGTTGTTATTTACAACTTTTCCAGAAAGCAAAATGTCATCTTAAATTACGAAGCCTGGCTTAATCTCTGGTTTAATTTCTCCCAGTGTTAAAGCTCTAAAAGGTGAAAAAGGAAAAGATTGTGAGCTTCACGTGCCTTTGGGAATTTCAGTTCTCGATGATAATGGCAAGCAGATTGGTAAGAACATTTGCTTTGTTTTAAGATATCTAATGTTTGTTAACACTTCTTTTGATAACATCTAGTGGATTTCTAATACGAGGGTATTTTAAGGTAACACATTTTCTAAAATATGTCTGTGTTTTTCTTTGTTTGGCCAAAGAGTTGACAAATACACTGTAAAAATTGTTGGAAAAGCAGGGACTCCTTCCAGGAAACAGCAGTATTTGTATCACTATATACAAGTCCTTTGCTGTTGGAAACAAGTGTTAAAGGCTGGAAGCCATACTGATCCTCCACAGAACCATTCATGACCTCACATAAGTTGTGTCTCCATAAACCTAAGTAATATCCCTATATCTTTACTGAATTATGAAAATACTTAAAAGACAAAGATCCTTGCTGAATGTCAATATTTTAGGTGCTTATCTGTTTTTTACTCACTAGGAAGATCTCTTTCAATACTCTTGGAATAGCTCTCAATGGTTCCTTTACAGTTTCTCAGAGTTTTTCTTTTCAGACTGTTTAGAATTAAAGCTAAATTCCCAA
Organism: Luscinia megarhynchos; assembly: GCA_034336665.1. Taxonomy (NCBI): domain Eukaryota; kingdom Metazoa; phylum Chordata; class Aves; order Passeriformes; family Muscicapidae; genus Luscinia; species Luscinia megarhynchos. Next base: position 24,920,177 of record JAPFBE010000007.1, on the reverse strand, counting down.
ATTTCCCTATTGCAAGAATCGTTCATGATGCAGGCATATCAGGGGGCTAAAGATATCCAAATATTTTGCTTTTTTTGCTGTTTTAATTATTCTCACCCTAAGGGAGACATTACAGTCTGCATCTTAATGGAAAAAGATGAACCACCTGAAGGGAGCCACATTTCTATCAATGCATGTTTTCCCTTGCATTCTTGAATTCAAATATTGGAAGGTTCAGAACCTCCATACTTTGCCTGCCTGCAGTTTTCTTGAGGTGACTGTATGACAGAGAAGAATACTGGGATGTGATGGCTTTCATTTGTTGCCAAAGAAAATCACCATGACCTTGAGGGCACAGCTCTTGCAAGGAAGCCTACAGATAATTGTCTCATAACTGGAGGCATTTAAGTGGAAAATCACAACTGAACTACTGCAGGGGATTGTGTTTTTTCACTAACAAATTTATTTTCAGGAGAGCTTAATGCAGCAGGAGAGAGATTCTTAGCAGCTCGTGGAGGTCTTGGAGGCTCTTTGGCTACAAACTTTCTGCCTTGCAAGGGTCAGAGGAGAACTGTTCACCTTGATTTGAAACTTATAGCAGATGTTGGCTTAGTTGGGTAAGTACTGTAGTTTGAAAACTAGTATTAGAAAACAAAGTAGTACATTTCAAATTCAACTATTATTCTATTCAGCATCTGCTAACATAAGTCAACCTTGTGGTCCTTATTAATAAAAAACATAGGAAACATGAAATGATGAGTTTGAGGTGAAAATAATCTTGTTGGTATATACTAGTAAAAAAATGGAAACTTGAAGACAGCATGGTTTTCTAACTATATTTTTCTTTTTTTGTTATTAGAAATAATTTTGTTAATACAAAATTTCTCTAAAGTTACATATTTTTCAATTGGTCTTCAGTAATTACATGACAGAATTTTTTTTCTTGTTTTGATCAGTGTAAAAGTACAGGAGTTTTATGATGCTGATGCTTCTTTAATCTTGTATTTTAGCTGACAGTTTGCCTTCAAAATGGATACCAAAATCATTATCAGTCAATTAGAGAAGCATATAATTTTCTTATTGAGAGTATGAATCAGCCTCCGATAGTTTTGGTTGTACTTTGATCTCTTTGTGTTTGCTACTTTTACCTTTTTTGTGAGTGGTTTGCTATTAGATCAGGTTAAAAAAAACCAAAAACAAACATGTAGACTTGAGAAAGGCCCATCAAGTTTGGGTACAGGTTGTGATGTGTTAGTCTAGGTTGTAATTTAAACTTCAAAGAACATATTCTACTTCAGTGGAAACAAAGTGCTCTCTCGAGGATATGACCAGAGGAACCTTCTGGAATGTCTTTAAGGCACCTTTCAACATCAGAGTATATGAAAACTGCAGTCAATAATTTTCCTATTATAACAAGAGTCATTAGGTTGCTTTCTTTCTTTTTTTTAAGAAAGATTTATGTATAGCCCCTTTATAAAGGTCTATAATGTAGCACCAGCCTTGTTAACAGGCCATGGTTCTTCATGTATTCAAGTGGAGAGTATTTGCTTTTCTGTAGGACACCTGCCTTTGTATCTTGTGACTGTGTTGAGTTGCTTGTAGATCAAAGAGTTTTCTTTGATCATGCTGTGATGAATATTTGTGAATTTGACTGCAACATAAATCTTGTGTGGACTTTCTGGATGGATTGTGTGCTAAGAATAAAGACTGTTGTCTATCCTTGGATGCCAGTATTAACTTCAAGTTTTACTTGGATCAAGGGTATTGTGCCTTTTCCAGCTCAGTTTAATCTTTAAAACAAGTGGGTGTTACAATTTCAGTCTTCACTTGGGTTTCCATTTCAGTGGCTAGAACTGGTGTATCCCTTAAGGAATACTTTTGTGTTACAACAGTCAGGTGTGCACACACCAGTTCCTAGGTGTTCTTTTATGTTTACTTGGTAACAAAACAGGTTAGTACTAATTTCAGGATCCCTCATACAACTATGCTGCCTTAGAACCACACATACACTGTGCACATGTGTCTGTGTACACAGTCTCACTCTCTCTGAGTTTACGTTTGCTTTGCTATGTTAGCTAAACTCTAGCATAGGTATCATTAGTACTAAAGTGTAGCCTTTCATAAACCATGAGGTGTATGTTTAGAAACTGTAAATCCAACTGGTAAGATATATTTGCATGACAGCTTTTTAGAATGCAAGCATAATTTGCAAAATTAGCTATAGCACATGAAGAGTGAATCCAAGTATGCCTGGATGGTAATGCTGTATTTCTGCCTGAGTGACTTTGAAAGATTTCCCTTAAATGTATTACACATGTATTTACATAACTCTCCTGCCTGCATTCTTAGGAAGCATTGTTGAATTTGGAAAAATTACTCAGATTTGATGTCAAAAACTAATTCTCAATGATCTGGGGCTTGTTCATTTTGTTAAAGAAAAAATAGCCTGAGTAGATGAGTGTGAAAACATGTTGATAGCATCAAAAAATAAATATTGGAAATAAATATACAGGAATCATACAGGTGTTTATTCAGTGTATCAATCCTGACTTTCCTTCTAGGTTTCCAAATGCAGGAAAGTCATCCTTGTTAAGCAAGATTTCTCATGCCAAACCTGAGATTGCAAATTATGCATGTAAGTTTCATATACTTGATTTTTATAGAGCAGTAAGATTTCCTGAGAGCAAGAAGTCTTTTCACTGACTTGCCTATAATAAAAGTTTGTAATAAAGAATAGGGTATAGCAATGTTGCCTGGCTTTTTAATTATAAGAAATACTTCAAGGAAGCACTTGCTGCCCCAGTGTCCAGTTCCTTTACCCATCTCGGTTTTTAATGTATACACCCCCATAATGCTTCAACTTGTTAATTCAGGGTCTATTTGATATTTATTTTTGTGTCAGCCCATTTTATTGCAACTAAGACTCTCTGTGGTATGTAATATCCTCAGTCTACTGAATATGTTCTGTCAAGTTCATTTGCATAAACACCTTGTATGCTTTAGAATTTGCTACCAGTTGCAATAGATAAGATTTGGGGGTTTTAATCTGTCCACTGAAAAATGGACAGAATTTTTTAAAATAGTTTTTCTGTCAGTAAGTTAGAATTAGTTGTCTGGCCTTCTTTAATTAAAAAGTAAGAGTGCAATACCGATAATTCCTATGACCTTTTTCCACCATTCCCAATTCTGTACAGCCTTTTCTCACTGTTTGGAAGCTAATCCATAGTCCAGGTAATAGTTTTGTGTCTGAGACTTCTCTACCTTCACTGTTCCCATTTTGGGATGACTGGAGTAGAACTGCAGAGAGAGACGAGACTTGGATTTTTTGTGGTCAATTTTCATCTACCTTTTTTTGCTACTGCACATTTGTTGAATTAAATGCACTGAGAAAGTCCTAACATATTTAAATGTTTTGTAACTTGAACATTTTTTTAAATGTTAAAAACAGTTTTGTTTTCTTCCTGTCCCCTTGTCACAGTCACTACAATACAGCCTGAACTAGGAAAGATCATGTATCCAGATTATAAGCAGGTAGGTATGAAACTTCACTCAAATTGTTTGTTAAAGATATATGATGTGACTATTTATGTTGCTTAACAGAATTTCAGAAAGAGAATGGAAACTTGTAGGTATTTTCATGTGTGTGTCTATAATGTGTACATATCAAATGCAATTACATGGACTTAACAGGAGTTGTGGGAAAACTGCTGTTTTATTAAATAATAATAAGTTTCATAGCCAAATATAGTATTTTGATGTAGAGCTTATTTCAAGTCATTATAATAAATGGCTTCTCATTTTCTCTCTCCTTCTTTTGGTGGTTCTAATCCTGATTTACAATCTTAGGGTTATGGAATTGAGATTGCTGTGTCCTAGTATACTCTTAAGTTTAGGACATGGAAAAAAATCACTGTTTCAGAGGCCAGCCTGTTATTTTTATTGAGAAGAAGCTAATTTTCTGCAAATTGCCTATACAGACAGCTCTGGACTGAGTGAGTAATTTTCAGAATGCAAGCAGTGGCTGATTTGTCGAGTAGCTGAAGACCTACATTAGTGAATGCCAGGAAGTTTTGTGATTATGATCCTGTTACCGTAACTTCTTGTGATGACTTTCAAGCTTGGCTGTTCTTTCTTTTAGTTTTCCTGTGTTTGTGGGGTTTTTGTTGGTTTGCTTTGGTTTTTTTGGGGCACAGGTTTTTGGTTTTTTTGTTTGGTGAATTGGGTTTTTAAATTAAAAACTGAAATACCATGATGTGATAATGATTACAGAACAGCCAGGATAGTGCACTACCTGAGAGGTGAGGCACCTGGCTCCAGTTACTTTTGTGGTAAGCTGTGAAAGACTGGTGGAGTTATGGCCCTACCACCTTAATTTTTGTGAACTCTGTTCCACCCAGCTTCTTCAGATAAAAGTTGTCAGATAATTCTGTGGTGGCTGGAATCCTTTCTACAGTATCCACTGAGGTGGAAACCAGTGCTAAATGAGAGGCTAATAGATTTTGGACCCCAGCTTCACCTAAAAGTTGCAGCAAACGTTTTCATTCCTCAAGCTTGAATCTTCTTTGATGTGCTTTTACTTTTGTTTTTGAAGTGTATGATACATGCAGCACTGGACTCATCATTTCCAAGATAAAAGGCGAGTGCAGAAAAGGGATTCAGATGAGTTAACCAGAAAAACACAACCCTCAAATATGAAAAGACAAAAACCTCACTATTTTTGCATTCAGAACCAATAATGCTAGGGATATTCAGTAGCTGATGCTTGAAACCTTCATTTAACAAACTTCAACAAACTGTGTATTAAAGAAAGTAAGTCTAGTTTGTCTGGTTCCCTGTAGAGATGCCATATGTCTAAGGGAATTTTTTTTAATATTCATTTTATCTGCTAGTTTAGGGTAGCTTATGTTAAAAAGCTATGCTGCAAATAAACAGGATTTTTCATAGCCCTTTAAAAAAAGTGTCCACCATGAATGAGGATCTCTTGCTCATACTGGTGTATCTTTCTCCAGCAAGAGATCTACTTGCACTCCTGGCTTGCTTTTCTGAAGTCTTTTTCGTGTCATAGCCAGTGATCCTTATTGTTGGCTATTTCTACACTTCATGGTTTTTATACCACAGTGTTGGGTGCTATATAGAACTATATGGACAAAATACCTGTTTTCTAAAGTTGAGGGAACCAGGGGTTGTGATCATAGGGAGCTTCTGGGAGTAAGAGGAAGTATTCTCCATATTGCAGCTGCTGAGACCAAAACAACATAAGTAACATAATTAAGAGCAATAATTGAGGTGTCTTTCCTGTACCACTCAGGGGACAATGACTCATGTTTTCTACAGAACATTGATATTTTTAAAGAGATGTGTAACAATTTGCTTGTTTTATATTAGTACAGCATAAAAAAGAAAATACATGCAAATTTCCTGGTGCTGTCTGTCATTACTGCTTGGAAAAAAAAAAGACACCTAAGTAGAGGATCTAAGTAGAGTTAGGTTTCTGGTCTCAGTACCAGCTCATGAAAACTAGCAGAAGCACTTACATTTTCTACCAGAGTATTTGAGCAATATCTGAGCAATATCTGAGCAGCGTATCTGCAATAAGTAACACACTGTAAACTTTATGGTATGCTGGCTTCAGGCATTGTTCAGTTTAATCCAGTTGCTGTCTAAATGGGCATTAGATAGATGTGAAGACCTTACCTTTGCTGTTCTTTACTTCACTCTCTGTCTTAGCTTTCTGTGACTACTGAGTAGCTATTTTCATTATCATTCTGCTCTTTTTTTGGTGTGCCTCAGCTGTCCAACAGCCCTCTCAACCAGCAGAGAAAACGACAAGGTCCCTGTCCATTGTGGAAGTCTTTGCTGGGCTCTGGCTGGAAACTGATTTATTAATCAAAGTCTCATTTGAGCTGAAGAGCAGAAGTCAAATTTTTGTATCTTTTCATGCTCAGAGGAGCAGTGTAAAGTGGGTCTGTATTTGGAGTAATGATACTCTGTAGCCACAAGGAACAGACTTTATTTTCTTTTCCAGTGACAGTTTGAATTCTATACAAATGTGATTGCCTAAGATGCTCACCTTTCAGAGTCTGTCTTATTCTTAGGTAATAGCTAAATTTTGTGAGATCTCTGCTGAGGTATTATTACCCTCTATTTTGTACTTTGCAGACAGCTATAAAAAATAGACGGGGGAACATGAGGAGCACCAGGTCTATGTAAAGCAGCATTTTGTTTAATCTGCTTCTAATGATAGATTGTAAATGTATTGAAACAGCCAATGACTATTGTTTTGTCTGAGTTCTTTTGTTTATGTAAAATGATAATCACTGTTGATAGTTTAAAGTCTGTGTGTTTGCTTACTGAAATATTTTGTTTGAAACTTTTTCTAGATTTCAGTAGCTGATCTCCCTGGACTGATTGAAGGTGCACATGCAAACAAAGGAATGGGCCACAAATTTCTCAAACATGTAGAAAGAACTAAACAGCTTCTCTTAGTTGTAAGTTAAATAAAATTTGCAGTTTATTAAAATCAAAGTGCAATAAATAAAATACATTTTAACTGCAATGTAATTGGAATTTAGAAAACCATTTGTAATTTGCATGATTATGATAAATGTAGCTGTAATTCTGTTTACAGAATGGAACACTCAAATGACTGATGATAAATTAAATTCTTAAAAAGAATTTATAATTGAAAATTTCCAATTAATTTAGAACAGTGAAGTATTCCAAGCATAACAAAAGCATGATTTTTTTTTCTGTAAGATCCCCATAAGAAGTTTAAAAACCAGACCTTTGAGAAACACTGTATCAGAATTAACCAGTTTGTGCCTCCAGTGTCTGATGTTTCTTTGCAACTATACATAGTTGCCCTCTGTTATTTGCCCAGGAGTGAACACATGGCCATAGACATCCCAGGGCAGAGTAGTTGATGGACAGTACCTTGATCCTGCAGCACAGTTTTACACCACAAAGCTTGTTTTTCTGTAACTTTTTCAGGTTGATATTTCTGGATTCCAGCTGTCTATCAAGACTCAGTTCAGAACAGCTTTTGAAACAATATTGCTTCTTACAAAGGTAAGTTCTCATCTTTCTATATGACAGTTGTAGTTATATGTTGAGTCAAGAAAATGGCTCAGTTTTGATCTGATGTTAGTGTGTCTTCTGGATTTATAATATAAAGCTAATTAACAAAGAGATTCTCCAAAATTATGAAGTCTTTATTTTTACTTGTCCAGTAAAGTTTATGTTGGATACTGCATAATTATTAGTGGAATTGATTAATCTATGCAGCATGTGGCATGTTTCTTACAGTCAAGTAAAGGTAAAAAGACATCATTTTCAGTTCCCCAATCCAGCAGCATTTTAAGAAGTAGAAATATGTGGTTACAGTTAAAGCCCTGCCTTCATGCCCTTACTGCATAGACTAACATAGGTAAGACATCAGGCCCCAGCTTTGCAGACATTCACTGTTTCTATCTCTTAACTATGCTTCTGATTAAAATAATACATTTTACGTAATTTTAAATTTATCTCTGACTGTGTGATTTAACTTGATGAATCTTCTAAATTTCAGGTATTGCTGTTTATTTTTAGTTTGTTCAGGTTGTGATTTTCTAATATTAAAATGTTTAAGAATTATAACACTCTCTATATTATTTTCTTGTATGTTTTATAGTCTGAAGTTTTTCTGAGATTGATTTTGTGGATGTCAGAATAAACAAAAACCAAAATTCTCGTTCTTTTTGTAAGAGGCATTTCAGAATGAGCTAGCCTGTTTACCTGAAATCTGTCTTTGAACAAGAAATTACTGAATCACTGAACATTATTTTCCTCTGTGCTTTAAATATGTCAGCCTTGAGCACCTGAGTCAAACTCACAGCTGCTTGGGCAAGAAAGGCTATTTAGGCAATTAAACAAATGCAAGAGGAGATGTAAAATTGAAGTAGTACTTGTTAAACTACAAATACTTACTAATGGAAATTTACTTTTCTTTTAAGGAACTGGAGCTGTACAAAGAGGAACTTTTAACAAAGCCTGCACTTCTTGCCATTAATAAAATGGATTTGCCTTGTGCAAAGGATAACTTAGATGAACTTATGACACAACTAGAGAATCCTCAGGGTAAATGAAATTCCAACAATAACTTTCATCAGAAGTAGTAGCAAGATTTCATATGGATAACTCTGCATTGGTAGAGAGTTGTTTGAATCTGAAGTCAGCTATTAAATTTATTGTTTAAACATATGTTTAAAATCACTTCTGGCATTTAGAGCTCTGTATATTATATTGTTTGTAATGGCTTCACTGTTGGGAAAGGCTTGTAATAAAATAGAGATATCTCAGATGATCTTTCCTAATCATAATATGGGGAGTAAGTTTCCAGACTAGGTGTCTGGAATAAAAGTAATCTGCATAGAAGGCCCTCTCCAGGCACTGACATATATACCATTTGTCATGTGACTTTGGCCTAAACACATGAAAGTTCTGGACAGGTCTATGTAGGTTTACTTCAATCTTGTAATTACATTGGGGTGGATTGCTTTCTCTTTCCTGGAATGTTAAGAAACCAGAATGGCTTAAGACCATATTCTCCCATATTCTGCAATTTGGGATTTCTTTGTGCTCATTGGAACTGTATAGAATCTTCTCTTGGCAGCATTAAGAATTGTATAACTGCTATAGTAGAGCTTGTTTTCTGAGATTTTAGCTATATTTTTAAAAACTAAGCAGATAATATATATAGATAATATATATAGATAATATATATAGATAATATATAAGATAATAATAAGTAAATTATAGATAGTATATTAATTGCAGTTATGTTTATAACTGTAATTTATTGAAGTTTTTTTTCTACATTTAATGGGATTTTATGGGCTTTGTAGTGATACAGTATTTGGGGATTGAACTAACTCTTTCAATACAATTTCTCAGACTTTTTACACTTACTGGAGGAAGAAATGATTCCAGCAAATACTCTAGAATTCAGAGAGGTGATACCTATATCAACGTATACTGGAGAAGGAATTGAGGAACTCAAAACATGTCTAAGAAAATCCATAGATGAGCAAGCAGAGCAGGTGAATGAAGACTATCGGAAAAAGAAACTCCTGCTTTTACAAACTTCCAAACAAGAACAAATGAATAGAAAGTGGCATTCCTGAATGGATCCAACATATTTTAACAATGCACATGAAGCCTTTTTTGTGCAGAGCTTCCATTTAATGTCCCCTCTTCTATCATTGCCTGCTTCCCTCCATTTGTTTAGGCACTTGGGTAGGGCACAGTGGGGAAAGAGGTAAGTTTTTTAAATTAATGTTGGCTACAAAGCTCTGCAATGTAAAGACCAAAGTTGTGCAACTCAAAGCACTGCTTAACAACTGATGATGCCTGGAATATTTTTTGCCAAGTGAGAGGAATGGAGGGAATACAACTTGCACAGAGGAGCAAGTTCAACAACTCTTCGTGTCCCGTGGGCATCAGAAGAACCAAGGGAAGTTTCTGATGGAGGAATTTTCCAGGATCTGGGGCTTCTAAGGTGAACTGGTTCTGCTATTGTGACAGGCATTGGATTGTAGGGGTTTTGTTGGTTTAAGGATTTAAAGGAAAACAGATATAAGTGGCTGCAAGATATTGACTTGTAGGAGCACAAAAAGCAAGACTGGAGGTTTTCTTGACACCTGCTGGTGCCTACTGTAGTCATCTTTCTTGTATAAATCCTGATTCCAAATTCCCATGCTTAATTTGTGATTCCTTCCTTTTATGGAGTTGTTTGGTTTATGTTACATTTCGATGAAGAAAATGGCTTCTTTTCAACAAACCTATATATTTTTGGATCTATTTAGTGTTCTACATTTTGTATTACGAGAAGGCAAATGTTTTACTTTGAAAAAATTTTGAAGTCCTTTATTGTCAGGGTGTTTTCTATTTTAAAGCTGTTAAATGGATTGCAAAGCAAAATAAGATTGAATACATCAAAGCCTTCTAATTTGGTCTAGTTTTGTTTTGTAACATATGTATCATACCCTGCTTCTTTAAATTTTATTAAAGCAGTCACTGGGAAGAAAGGTATGGTTTCTCATATGCATTTGTTTTATTATTGGCATTGAGTTTTTGATTTTTCTCTAATTTTACTGTGTTTGGGGCTAATATGCTTCCACTACAGCTAAGAATAGGCTGTCAATAATTTTTGTTACTCCGTTTTACAGAATTGCAGAATCAATTAGGTTGGGAAAGAGCTGTGAGATTGAGTCTGACCAATGATTCAACACCACCTTGTCAACTAGACCATAGCATTCAGTGCCACATCCACTGTTTTTTTTAAATACCTCTACCCTCCATCTCCCTGGGCAGCCCTTTACCCTTTCTGTGGAGAAATTCCTCATGTCCAGTCTGAATCTGCCATGGCACAGACTGAGGCCATGTCCTCTCATCCTGTCGCTGCTTGCCTGGGACAGGAGACCGACCCCCACCTGGCTACAACCTCCTTTCACAGAGTTGTAGAGTAATAACATCACCCCTGAGCTTTCTTTTCTGCAGGCTATTTCATAGCTGAAAATAGCATTTTGCTTTTTCCAGATTTAGTGAACACTGGTCTTAACCTCACTCATAAAGGAGGAGTGGGGGTGTGTTTGGACTAAGAGGCAGCATGACTTGACTGGAGCTGCCTGCCGGGCTGAGATTCCTCCGACCTGCGGCCAGCTGGCTGATCGGAGGGACGTGTTTCAGAGCATCCATCGGCGTTTTCGGCCGGGGCTGGCGGTGAGCGGAGAGCCCCGAGCGCGGGGCTGAGGGAATGAAGGGGGCTGCGGTGCGCGGGACTGAGGGGGCTGAGGAGCTGCGGGGCTGAGGGCTGAAGGCGGCTGAGGAGCTGCAGGGCTCTGCGGTGCGCGGGGCTGAGGGCTGCAGGGCTCTGCGGTGCGCGGGGCTGAGGGCTGAAGGCGGCTGAGGAGCTGCAGGGCTCTGCGGTGCGCGGGGCTGAGGGCTGAAGGCGGCTGAGGAGCTGCAGGGCTCTGCGGTGCGCGGGGCTGACGGCTGAAGGCGGCTGAGGGCTGCAGGGCTCCGTGGCGCCGGGCCCGGCCCGCACTGCGCCGGCGCCGCCGCCCCGCCCCACAAGGCCCCGCGCGGGCGCGGCCTCCCCCCGGCGCGGCGGCTCCGCGGCCATGGCGGCGGCCGTGGCGCCTCCTCTGCGCGGCAGCAAGGTGAGCGGGCACGGCGCTCCCGGGCCCTGCGGCTCCCCCCGGCTCCCCCGCGACTCCGGGATCGCGGTGCGGCGGCCTCGGAGCGCTGTCGCGGGCGGGGGTCGGCGGTGCTCCCCGGGGGAGACGCTGTGTGTTCTCTCCGTGCGTCAGCTGCTCTTTGCGATTCAGTCGGTAAAATAATTACCTGTGCTCCAAGTTTTTCTTGGAAGTCCTAATCTGTTAGCTAGGATCGTTAATTCTAATCCGGTACATCTATATTTAATTTTAAAAGGAGTTTTGTAGAGCGTGGAACTGCATGGTTGATTCCCAGAATTTAAAAAAAAGTGGTTGTAATGGTTCTGAACCAGTCCCTTGAAACTGGTGAGCTTTAGGCCTCCAGTTTCTGGTGGCCGGTTTCGCAAAACTCATAAAAGATTTTAAACTGCTCGTGGTCTTGTGGATAGTTAGACAACCGTTTATTTGTAAATTGTGTTGATAAATTATAATGTGGCTTCTCTCCTACAGGGCTTTACAAAACAGGGATGCTTCCCAGACCGTGGTCTTCTCAGGCCATGCAAGGGATCAGAGCTGGTTTTACTCATTTCTGGATTATGTCTATAGTAAATGTCCTTTTTGTCATCTTTGTTTCATTTTTTTATCTTGTGCGGCTTTAATGATTTACCAGTTTTTAACCAGGTTCTGCTAACATCTCTTGTTACAGCAACATAGATATTTAGAATAGAGAGTAAAATCTGTCTCTGTTAAGGGGTGTGATTAAGACTGGTAATTTCTATGGATCATATACGAGCATTGCACGGTACAGCTTTAAAATCCTTGGGATGGAAGAAGCTGAAGCCAAGAATCTTAAGGCAAGGCAGGGTTTTATCAGGCCAAAGTGTGCTTTCTTCCCTTGGACAACTAGTTGAGAAGTGGCCGAGGTCCCTAGTTGTTCAACACCACCAGGGATAGAAAGTAAAACCAGATGGACTAAAAGAGAGGAAGAGGAAAACGAAAAGAAACTCCATGTCTGCAGAAATTGGGGAGTATTCCATAGCTGCTCTGTATCTGTTTATTGCAACACAGGTTTCATCATTTAATGGTAGGGACTCTTGGGCTGGGCACAGCTCCCTTAGGTTTGTTTACCTGTACTAATTTTCTACTTAATTACGTTGTTGTGGTTGTTCATGGGTGTGAACTTGCAGAGGAAGGTCTGTGTTTATCTTGGTTTCAGCTGCAAAGTGCACAGAAAGCTTGACAATTAATCAATAATGCTAGTGAACAAAAGCTGCTGCTCCAAGCTGTGTGTCTGCATTTGTGTGTCTTATATGCAATAGTGTTCATATTAATGAGTTTCCAAATCTGAAGCCCTCTTTCTCATTTAGTGAAGAAATCGGGGTTCATGACTGTGTTGCAAAGTGTCTTTCTTACCTAGATAGTTTGATAGAAGAATTTCTTTGATATTTTTATAGGTGGTGGAGCCTATTCATAGATGAATATTACAGTATTTCAGAGTTTGACATGGGTGGTTTAGAATAAACTCTGTCTTTGCACTTTAACCCAACAAACTTGCCTTTAGGTTGTAACTTCTAACAGTCACATACTGGCATGCTTGGAGGTCTGATGCTGTCCAGTAGCAAAGTGATTTACTTATTATGAGCTGCAGATTTGATCTTGGGACTTAGATGTGGGTGTAGAATATTCACAAGTGGATCTTTTCTTCCTCTGGGAAAGCTGGACAGCCATTGAAAAGGCATCACCAGTGTTTCCTGTTTTTCTCCAATTTCCTTGACACCTTTGTGTAGAAGGCAGGAAGGAACAGAGACCCACAAGATATATAAACAATTTAGGGTTTGTGCCTTGCTTTCTGACATTAAATAATCATTGCACCTTTACTCACCGCTGTTTAAGTGCAGCCTTGAACCTAACATCTGCAATAATCATTCTGTGTGAGTTCTTACAGAGTTTTTGCTAAAAACATAAAATTCAGAATGCAAACTCTGTGTCTTGGATTACCCATAAAAAAGGCAGTTTTTTGCACCCTTTTGAGATGACTAGACAGAGAACAAGCTCTGGAGAAAAAAAAAACTGAAGAAAGGAAAAAAAAAAGGTAGTTTGTGCATTGTTTTTTAAATAAGGGGAAATTGTAGAAGGTGATGGAGTTGGCCTAATGCAAACATAGCTGATATTTGTAATTCCTGAATTGCAGTGTAAATGCTGTTCCTGAAATTGCACAAAACAAATGTGATGTTGACTCTTTCTTTGTTTTGTTTCTTAGATCCAGTAACACATTTTTCCTGCTTAGAGAAGTTGCTAAGGTTTCTCTTGATTTGAGGACACTGCTGGTAAGTACACTGAAGCCATCTAATTAAGGCAACACCTGTTTTGCTACTGTCTTCATTAGGGGATCTGAAACTGTAATTACAGTCCTAAAGCCAGCAGTACTTGCAAGATGGGATAGGTCTCCCCGATGGAAGGGATGGTGGGTATTACTGCCTATTTGCAGTAATCTACTACTACAAATGAATTTTCAGAAACAGCAGGTTCCTGAAAATGGTTGGTGATGTATTTATTCCAGCAGGTTCATAAATAGCACTATCTTGGAGTATGCCCTGTCTGCATGCAAGTTATATCCAGGTAAAGGCAAGCTCTTTATGGAAGAGCAAAAGCATTGAGCTTGAGGAGAACAAAATTTGATGCTATATTAGATTTACCCCTGAAGTTAATTTGTTATAGTTCCATTTTCCTGCAAGTTGATTGTTTTGACCTTACCAAAGCTAGGGTTAAGCATCATATTAAATTAATCACGATGGAACTACTTCTCTGCTCCCCTTACCTAGGGGCTATCCTGTTAATGACCTGCCATCTGAAAAGTTTACTGCCGTGGGAAGAGAAGCTTGCCCACGCTTAGCTATCCTTAGCAACAATATAATGCTGTCTTTTTGACAAATAAGGTAGTTCATAGCATAAATGTGGTTGTCATTATTTCTTTCCAGAGTGCTTCTTTAGAAGACTGTGATCAGCACATTCCAGTGCAATTCTTTAGGGTTAGATGGCATAAAATAATTGCTTAATGGTTTCTTAGGAAACAAATTGAACATCATTTATTTGTCTATCAATCAATAGAATGCCGGCTAGCTGCATGGCTTGATAATGCTTTCAGTGTGTTTCCAGTATACATGGGAATTCTTTATCTGAAAACTGGAGCTCCCTGCTCGTTGGATGTTTGTAGGTATAAAAGGAGAATGAGGGATCAGATCCAGTTGCCTTTTTGTTTGTAGCCATGTCTATAACCTTTCTGTGATACAGCTGCTCCGTTACTTGCATATGTATTAAGCAGAACTTCTGGTACTTAAGGAATTTGTGTATGACTTTGGACATTTGACAAATATGCACAATGCAGTATTATAATTTGGAAGACATTTCAGGAGGAGTTTATAACCTAATGGCAGAGAATTTGCCAAGTATCTGTTCATTTTTTGGCGCCATAATTCTTAGTGTCCAGCTTCAAGTACACTCTGGGGTAAATACTCAGTGCCTGCTGTGTATTAGGCTTCTTTAAAATATCTTGGGCATGCAGAGAATTGAGTCTTGAGGACTTGAATTGAATCTTTTTTTTGTTTGTTTATTTTTGTTTGTTTTTTAAAGACCTGCCATTGAGACTGTTTTTCAGCATCTCTGCAGGCAAGCAGGTATGCAGACAGTGGTTATATTGAAAAGGAGGCAGTATTAACATTTGCTCTGAAGTGGAAAATGTGAAAGCTGAAATCCGTTTGCTTTCTGTAATTGTTTGTGTGCTTGGACAGTTGATTCTGAAAGGCAGGAGTAGTGTGGAAGAACTGTTAGTTGCTGTTGAAAAATTCATAGTAAGTTACTCAACAGAGCCTCCACCACTATCTCAGCTCTTGTCAACAGTTTGGCCTATATAAAATGTGTATGACTGCCTACATAGGCATTCCTTGCCAGTCTAATGATGTAGATTTTAAGCAACTCCCTTTTACTCATGCAGCAGCGTGGTAGGACTGAGCATGCACCCTGATAGTGTATCTGGGCTAAAGACAGGGAGCTGGCAGTCAAGGACAGGTGAACTTAAATCATGTCTGCCTAGACTCACACATTCAAACGTGCATCTTTTTCACCTTGAACACAGTGGCTTTAGCAGTTTGTCAGCTGAGAAGTCATAACAGTCTGTGAAATAACCTGATGTTTCATTCAAGCGTGAATGTGGTGGTGGTACCACTGTCTTAAGCGTGTCAGACAAAGAAGCAAAGAACGTGCCACAGAGTTAGTGCCCACCAGCTGTCATCTAAGTTTATTAACCTGGCACATAGTTCATCCCATGTCCACTGTTTTCTTCTATATTTTTCTTTTTTTTTCTTTTCAATTGCAGGAAACAACCTCTGTGGGCAAATATGGGCTGCCGGGATGTTCATGCAGCGACCGTACTGGCCTTCCTCAGTGGAACAGCCTCAGTAGCCGGGCTCCTTGCAGCAGTTCTGCTGCCAAACTGGAGGCAGATGAGACTCTACACATACAACAAGAATGAGAGGAACGTGACCGTTTACACTGGACTCTGGATTAAGTGCGCGCGCTTTGATGGGAGCAGAGACTGTGTGATCTATGACCCACAGTGGTACACGGCTGTCGATCAGCTGGATTTGCGTGTTCTTCAGTTTGCCCTTCCTCTGAGTATGTTTACTGCTGTCTCAGCTCTGTTCCTCTGCATGATTGGCATGTGTAACACAGCCTTTGTATCGAGCGTGCCCAACGTCAAACTGGCCAAGTGCCTGGTAAACAGCGCAGGCTGCCATCTCGTGGCCGGCCTCTTGTTCCTGCTCGCTTGTGCCATTTGTCTCACTCCGTCCATCTGGGTCATTTTTTATAACAATTATCTGAACAGAAAATACGAGCCCGTCTTCAGCTTTGACATCTCTGTATTTATTGCCATTGCCAGTGCTGGCGGTCTGTTTTTCACTTCCATCTTGCTGTTCCTGTGGTACTGTGCATGCAAAAGCCTCCCTTCCCCTTTCTGGCAGCCCTTGTATTCCCACGCCCCCAGCATGCACAGCTATGCCTCTCAGCCCTACTCCGCACGTTCTCGCCTCTCTGCCGTAGAAATTGACATTCCTGTTGTGACACATTCATCTTAAGGAGACAAAGCCTTGGAAGCAAAGTTCTTGTGCTCGTTCAAGCCATGAAAATTGCAGGCTTGATTCTCTGTGCTGCCTTGCACTGAGCATAATCCTTTGTATGGCCAAGTTTCCCAAGGCACAAAGCTGTGGAGGTCCAAGATCAGCAAGTCTGTTGCTGTTCTGGTCTGTTACTTCCTGACCACCTTTCCTTTTTTTTTTTCTTCTTTTTTTGACTCTGAGCTCACTACAGTCAAAGTTGCTGCTAATGCTGGAACAGTACACTAACAATTGTATGTGTCCATCCTTTTGCTTGCTGATGTCAAAGCAGGTCTGAATCTCTTTGAAATGTGATAAGCTATTCTTGGATTCTGATCTCATTGTAAGACCCTTGCACCCATGTATTGTCCAGATGCAGGCAATGGAACTGGGTGTAGGGGATTCACTGAGTTTCTTGTTCATCCAGACCCACATACTGTAATATGTGATGTCTGAAAAGGGTCTTTGGCAGACTAATTCTGTTCTGTGCACTGTTCTTTGTTTTTGCTGTACACACAGATACCTGCTTAGGAACTTCTGTAACAGAATTAGTGCCAAATTACCCTTTATTTTCAAAATACCTATCCGAAGGAATAAAACTGATTTAACTAAGAATGTTGTTCTGTGCTGTAATAGCATTTTGTGAATTACTGGAGGCTAGAAATACTTTTGTGAATTTTATTTCTAGTCTGCTTTTTTACTAAGTTAGCAAATTCACTAGATCTATTTTGTGATTTTGTGAATGTTTGATTTGAAGGCCTTCTTAAAAATGAGTTTTCAACTAGGATATAAAGCGTTCAGTTCTGGAGAGAAATGTCACTCACTGCAAAAAGGGTCAGGAAAATCATAGGGAATTCTGAAGACTATGAAAGATGTTTTTGGAACACTATATACAAGCTATAACAACATCTCTCTGAAAAGGGAATTACAACCCTGGGGAGAGATTTTTTTAATCTAGGTGTTTTTTAAAGAGTGTATATACAAGGATTAATGAGCTTGTGTTTTTTTCAGTTGATCTTTATGGTTGATGGACTTTTCATGCTATAGCTTATTTCCTTACTGATTAAGACAACCTTTTCAGCCTTGTTCTTTAACACCTTTCAAATTCAGCTATTTTTAAATCCAGTTATTTCCCCTGCTGCCATCTCATAAATGCAGAAAGTTTCCTCTTCCTATTTTCCATAAAATGAAGTTTTGAGTAACTTGTGAGCTTTACCTTGTAGCTCTGCAAGGATGAGGAGACATTGTAAATTCCCAGCCTGGGATGTCTTAAAATCACTTTTTGCCTTCTAAAATGCAGAGCAGCAAGTGAGCCCTAAGGATCAAAGCTCTTCAGTATGGGCTTTGACATTACTTGAAAATTTGATGACAGTGAGTTGAAGAGTGCTATAATTAAGGCAGGCGTTGGATTCTCTCAGGTTTTGGTAAATTGAGATCTTATGTTTGAGATGTCATTCCAGTAAGGAAACTTGTTTTGATTGGTGGCATTCTGGAGCTTAGTGGGTATTTGCATTTCATTAATCTCAGAATAAATTTATTTTTCTGAAAAAAATCAAATCAAGTTCTTTAATTCCAGTTCTGAAAATTCGTACGAGGTCCTGAAAACCACTTTGCTTCCTATTCTAGGTGTTAGAAATAGAAACAAGTACTGTACTGGGACAAATCTTGTTCTGTTAAAATCTGTGAAATAACAGTATGTAAAGAAGGATTGTGTTTTAGCTGGTAGATCTCAGACTTCAGTGGACTGAGGGAGGAAGCTGATCTCTGTCATAATTCCCAGCATAGTCAGTAAAGTGACAGGCCTTTAAGACAGTGTTTGATTAAACAGCAGTCTTAAGGAATTAACTGTAGACAATAAAGAATATGCAAGGAGATACACCTCTAAAGGCCTAAACACGAGTTTAATACTCTCTTAGGTTTACAAGGTGTGAGAGTACAAAGTATCTTTTTTCATCAGACTTGCATGGGATTAGAACAGGTAATGACATGCAAGCCAGTTTGGTTTTTTTTTTTCTTCAAAACTGAACTTTGTTTTACTGTTAGTCTGGTTGTCCATCACTGTTGCTGGTTTAGCTGCCCATATCCTTTAATGCCTTGTAAAGTCAAAGAAAGGGGCCACTGGTCTGTGATTTAACATCATCTTGCTCTTGCATCACTTCAGTGTCTTTTCTTCTTTGTGCCTTGCTTCAGTTATGAGTTGACCAATAAATGTTACAGTCAGTGTCTGATACACTCCAAGCCTGAATTTGCAGAGTATTTTGATCATTTTTAAGAGTTGATGAGTATGTCTCTTAGTGACTTAAAAAGGAGCTGAATTGTCAGCATCTCCAGAACAAGAATGACAGCCTGGCAAACTGGTTTTTTCTACAAGAATATAAGTTTAGCCAGTGTTGTTTTCTGTGCACTTTAATAGCAGATTCCTCTGACAGCTCTTTTGTATTCTGACTTTGATTTTTATGTACAGAACTTTTAATTAGTATTTGCTCCTGCCTAAGCTGATAACTTGTTGCTTTGAAAATTGTGTCTTTCCAAAAGTCAGAGATGAATGAATTATGAAAAGTGGGGCTCCAGGAGATAATGGATTCCAGTGTAGGTTTTAGTTAGCAAAAAGATTGTTGCATCATGTTCTATCATTAAAGAGGGGCTGGTTTTCTTTCACCAATGCTGTTAATAATGTTTCTGCTGGATCCTAAGTGAAATTACCTGGAAGTGCTGTGCTGTATTTCCTTTGTTACAGAAAGAGATGGCCAACCTCCAACATTTTTTTTTGCTAAGGTTGCCTTTGTGCCCAGCACCAGGGCTGGGGAGTGACAGGCCTCCCTGAACTGGGAGAAAACACATGTACCCTGCAGGTATGTCTGCCAGGGAACAGCCTCTGGGGAGCAGTTAGCACCCCTGCCTCTGACCAGCTGCATCTTCCTGGGCACTGCTGTGTGCAGGACAAGCACTTGGGGTCTTGGACAGAAAGATTTTAATTTGTAGCTTGTGCAGTAAAGGTTGGGTGCTCTGGGATTACAGGAACCTGTATTTTTTCAAGTAGTTCCTGTCCAACTTCTTTAAATTGTTTTAAGTGTTGGTTCCTTTTATGTGAAACAGAAGATGTGTATTTTTAATAAAAGAGTCTCATATGGATGCAGTTTATTTTGATTTTGTTGAAAACAGTAGCTACTAGAATATGAAAGACTTTACCTTTTGATATTGATCACCAGACTATTTCAGATGCCTTAATAGATTTGAAATGTGTATACTGCAATTTAGCTGCCTAATTTATAAGACTCCTGCTTTGAGCAAAACAAAATAATTTTTAAAAGCGTCACAAAAACCCCAAACCAACCCTTCTGAAAAGAGGGGTTAAGCCAAACTCCTGCCCTCCCATCTGCTGTTCAGGATATGCTGTCAGCTGGAGAATGTGATGCCTTCTGACCTGTGAAAGTCATTGGGGCATCCCAGGGACTTGTGGCAGTCCAGAAGAATGGCAGTGGTTCTTAATGCTTCACTTCTGTCGTGTGCTGCTCCTGGCCACTACTGCAGCTCAGCAGCATTCTGGTGACTCAGTGCTGAGCCTTTCCCCATCATTCAGGGGCAAAATACAAAAATCCTTTGAGTGTTAAAAATGCTGATTCCACAGTTCAAGTTTACAAAAACTGAATTATTTTGCAGAATAGAGTGAGACTTGCTGGTAATTCCTCAGGATTTGTCTTCTCAACTGGCATTCTAGCAGTTTTTATCTGTTTTGGGAAATAGTTTGCATGAGAACCATTCTGGTGGAGTAGGCACAGTAAAAAGCAGTTGTCAGTATTACAGCTCATTTGAGGGGGTGGAAAAATGATTTTATAATTTCTTCTTCAGGGGGTTCATTTCCTCCTATGCTGTCACTTTCAGACAGGCCTCCTCTCTCTATGAGCCAGTATAAACCTAGAGGCTGGTTAAGTGTTGGCATAAATACTGGGATGCAGAGAACTCAGTTTCTCCCAAAGTGTGGGAACGACTCATTTTTTTCATATTACAATTTCTAAAAAACTACCCCACCTATTTGTGCTCATTGGAAACAAATATCTTGGCAGGTTTTCCCCTTTTTTTATTTCACAGGACTTGAATTCACATGTGGTTCATCAAGTGTGTAATGTTACTTGTCCCTTCATGTACCTACTGAGCAGTAGTGCACCTCAGAAGCAGCATGAGCTTTTCTGTAAGTCTTTTGTTCCACTGCTGCATTATATCATTATTAATCAAGAGGGACATACAGAGGCCTCATTGGAGGATAAGAAGTTTTTACAGTTTTGAAAACAGCTTTTTGTCTATGTTCCAAAGAGTCGATTTGGTTACTCAGGTATTAGGCTGGGCAGTATGGGGGCCTTGTCTTCTGGGTGTGGCAGCTGCAAGGAGATGCAAAGGCTGAGAACAGGGCAGTAGAAATTGTGGTGAGCTGGTATGAGTTATTGACTGCTTTGAGGAGAGAGACCAGACAGCTGGACTTCCAAGAGCAGGGTTGTTCTACTTTCTCTTATAACAAAGAGAAAAATAAGTAATGAAAGCTCTAAGTATTTTAATAAGCTTTACTTGACATCCAAGGCTCCCAGAGGAATATAAGCACACTTGGAAAACACAGCATGCAAGTACTGCCCAGGCAGTGTGTGTC
This sequence comes from Luscinia megarhynchos, assembly GCA_034336665.1. Taxonomy (NCBI): domain Eukaryota; kingdom Metazoa; phylum Chordata; class Aves; order Passeriformes; family Muscicapidae; genus Luscinia; species Luscinia megarhynchos. The sequence goes on along the minus strand of JAPFBE010000007.1, from coordinate 24,899,217 downwards.
CTTGGGGCCCACAGACATTGACCCAAGTGCTCAGTACCACTTCCTAGCTATATGCCATGCCTGCTGTGTAGCCATCACTGCCAAGGCTGACATTTCAGCACCTAAGGTTGGTGCTCTCCAGTGTCTCTGTGGTCTTACCACTACACATTACAGCTCTTTCACCAGTCAGAGGGTCTGTAACCATTGATACTGTGCTGGTTTTCTTGCCAAAGCCACAATATATTTATAAGCAAATGTGTAAGATCATTTACAAATTCACATTGGAGTTTAAAGAAATACTAGCAGTTATGTCAAAAATAAGTTGTTTCCTAAAACAGGTCCTGGATCTCTCTTCCATAACTGCAGACCTTTGTGACCTACTATTCAAGAGAGGCTTCAGCATGTGATTTTTTTGATGAGCTTAAGCAGATGTAAATATAGTCTGCTACCAGGAGATGAAATCATGTCTTCTTGTTCCTTTTGCTATTTATCTTTTCTGCTTATTTAGTTTTCACCCCTCCAGGTGGCTAATCTGTCCTGCCTCCTGGTCACAAGCTCTACTGCCAACACAAAGGAGGCAGTGGGACTGTGTGAGTGGAAGAAGGGCAAGATTGCAGTCTTAGGTTGATTCTTCATGAAGCCTTACTTTGATAACTTTGTTTTCTCACTTAGTCAGCAATTTGCATAAGAAAGATTCTATTATTTTGAAAAATTTTTAAGGTGGTTTGTGTTTACCTATAAGTTGATGAAAAATGCTGCATTTGGAGAAAAATATATGTTGCAAAACATTTCAAAGTTTATTCCTTTGTTCATTTCATCCTAATTCACACAGAAAGACAATATGGCAAGAAAACAAGGTAATAAAGCACAAAAAGGAGTTGACTTCCATTGAATGTGAAGATCACACTGGCTTTCGACTATGTATATGTGCAGAAACTGATAATTATATTAGCAAGGAAAAGAGCTAATTTTTTAGTAGATTAATAGTGCCAGATAGTAAGATATTTACATTAGTTTATAGGTTAGATGTGAATAGTTTAGTGTTATCTCTAGAAACTCAGCACTATGGATTGCTATAATTTCACTGTTTTGAATCTTTAATTAAGTCAGCAACAATAAAATGCTCAGGTTCTTTCTACTGTTTTGCTATGGTGTTCTGTAGACAGGTTGAGTTTCCTGGCAAAACTGTCATCTTGGGAAGCAGCTGACAAGGAATTGCATTCTCACAAAATGGGCTTAGTGGAGGGCATGATTTCTACAGTTTAGCTTCAGGTAAGTGAGACTGCACAAATTTAGCTGCCTTCCATTGCTGCCAATTCTGTTTGATTCAATATACATCTCCCAGGGAAGGCCTTGAGAATACAAACCATCAAAAAAACATATTCACCTTTCTGCTCTTCGTTAGGCTTGTGACGGGGGCACCTTCAGATCTAACTCATTACCTGCAGCTCTGACCAAATGCTGCTGGCCTCCACAGCTGCAGAGGTGAGGACATTTCCCTTGGAAATTCCTGGGAGAGTCAGCTGAGCAACTGGGAAAGAGCTGGCTCTGCAAGCTTGGTGGCACACTGGGACACTGGCAGCCACAACACGAGGTTTCTGGTACTGTGGCTAAGCTGAGATGCTGGTGGGGCTTTCAGCAGTTCTTGTGTCAGCTGTTACAGAGCTCATCATTCATTAAGCTGCAGCAGTCCCAGTTAGTTTGCATGTACACTTTCAAACGCTGTGTGCCTGCACCTTAATTAGCCAAGGAGTTCTGAGAGCCCTGAGAACGCTAATCTTGGCGGCTCATGCCTGCATGCCTCGCTTGAGAGGTCCTCTGGGAGCTGTAATTCTCTCAGGCTCTCAGCACTAATCTACTTAGAGCTGCTATAGAAGATCTTAAACTCTTGGCAGAGCAGTATTTGCTCAGAGTGAATTTCACTACTCAGGGTAAGTTTCAAACACATCGCAAACACTGGTTTGAAACTCACTAAAAGAACTCAAAAGGCATACAACATGAAAACATGATTTGATGAAATATGCCTCTGAGCTTCTTGTGTGTACATACAAAAGTACTAACACCCTGCAGTCAGCCAAGTAGATTACCATTTCCAGAGAAGAAAGGTTGCCTTTCACAGTTTCTGTCCCTTTCTTCTAAGAGCTTTTCCATACATCATAACTGTATTTGTTTCATGGATGGCTTCATTCCCTAAAGAATTTCAGAGTCCTGCTTTCCTAGGATGAGCAAGTCAATTCTCTGGGTCCAGAAGTCCACAACAGCCCCTCTAGGAACCATTTTTTATAAGACGATATCTCAGATGACATCTCATTATTTTTGTAGGGCCCTCAGAGATGGCATAAGGGGCTGCAGAAGCTCCTGTATGGACTGTCAAAGATAACATAAGCCTAGATTTGCTTGAGTATTATTGTAAATTAAAATTTGCCATATTTCCTGGGTTGGTCCTGGAAAATATTTTTCTTACAGCTATTTTTACAATGTTTTGCATTTCATCTTGATATTAGCCTCTACTGAAATACTTCAACACATTTTCTTGGGTTTATTTCTGGCTCTGGTGTCACATCTTTCTAACAGGTATAAACACAAGTTCTCAATGGCAGAGAGCTATCAATTTGTTTTCTTGAGCTCTTAGAGTTTTCTCTATGGCTTTAAATTATTATTACATTTCCTGAAAATATTGTCTTTGACCAACCACTGTGCCTGTTGTGTCTCTTATCACTTGTCCAAAGTGCACAACTCTGGCTGGACATAAGAAGGGAGAATGTGGGAGAAGGCAGGATTTCCTTTTCCAGTAGCACAGGTATGGAGGAAAATATCAGAAATTTGGACATGGGGTCTAAATTGGAAATCCCCACTCAGTATATAATCCATCTATTAATAACAAGTCTGCTACCCACTGCCTAGAAAGGAATTATCTGTAAATCAAAATAAGGATTTGATCACAGTTGTGTTGAAAATGTCTGAGGTATAAAGGCAGAAATTTGTAAACTCCCAGATTCCTAACATCACAGTTCAGTAGCACAAGCAAGGAGATTTGGACAGGATGCTGTGTTCATGGGAACATTTGTAAAGCTACAACTTTCTAAAACAGTAGTTATCTGTTTTGGTTAATACAGGTGAGTGTATATTGTGAAACTAAGCAGCGTAATCAACAGTAACTTCTCTGTATCTGAATTTTTTCAAAGGAGCAAGATATAAGTACTTGCTACAGTTAAAATTCCAGATGAGGTATTTTGGGGATATGTGCTGGAATGATACATTCACATTTTTAAATAAGGCTGGGAATTTTATATTGCATATGACAGAAGATTCCTTTTCTGTGATGTTGCAGAAAACATTACACAAAATTCCTGGACAATAATTAGATACAGATACTATTTCTTAATTGATCTGAATTAAAGTGATGGAGAGACAAAGATAGACCAAAGCCATAGCAGGATGTTTTGGTATTAGGATTCTTGAATTACTTAGGTTGATCCAAGAAGCAAATTATATTAGCACTTCATATTGAAAATAACTATAACAGAGATAATATGAGATCTGTGCTAGTTTTTGCATACCTATATGGCATTCTGTACCAAATCCACATCTGCAGCAGAGCAAAGAAAAGTTGAAGTGCTGACAAGCCAGGAAATGCACAGTATTAAGGGAAAAGATCTGATGTCTAACTGAAACAGTCTGTTAACTCATGTGATATAGATTCTGAAATGCCAAGAGAAAATTTGGTCCCCTCACAGTTTAGAAAATGGACTAAATAAGAGCAGCTGTGGGGGTAAATAATTTTCCCATATTTTGGCATTAAAATGTTAGCTGATTTTTACCAATTTTTGACAACAGAAGTCTTTCAGATGTTAGATAAGTCCTGGGAAATAACATCCAAAAGATATTATCTGTCAGTTTGTTAAACCAATAGCTTAAATCGAGTGGAGTTGGTAATTTCTGGAATGCAACAGAACCTTCTTTTCTTTAGGCTGTTGTTTTGTGACTCTCCTGTTTATCTTACCCCAAGTCACTGTAGCGTTACGTCTCTCTTTAATACAGAAAAGCCAATGATAAATATAAAACATGCAATTAAGTATCATTACATGAATTCATTCTGGGAAAAGGAGCAGAATCTTGGAAACAGATTTCTCAAGAGAGCAAGAGCAATTTAAAACAGCATGATCTGCATGGCATTATATCCATGTTCCCAGGAAAAGCCTGTGCCCAGTTAAACCTCAAGACAGACCCACAGGAAATCATGAGCTGCCTATTTTATTTCACAGCTGGCTGGATGCTGTTCTGCAAGGTTTTCAATTACAAAGGTGCTGTGGCAAGGGCTTTGGTATCTAAGTTTAGTGTGAGACATATGGATGACAGTCAAGCTGTCCTTTAGTTGTGCTCATGGTGTAGCTCATGGTCTTAGGGGTGTCCCTGTGTGCACACCCAGTGCCCCAAACTCATTAGCTCCCTGAGTGTTCCAGGAATTCCTCAGCTGTCCCTGCACAGAAGAGACACACAGCTGAGCAAAGGTAAGGTGACACACTCGGCTCCTCCTTGCCTCCACAATAAAAGGATCTGAGTAACTATTGCAAGAGATTTTTGGGTGAGGAATTCAGATAGTCCTGAGGGTTCCTCCCAAGCAGCTCCTGCTGGTTCCAAGAAAAATTTCTACACCTAAATTTGTCCCATAACCTTCTGGGTAAAGAATCTGACCCTTTCAGACCCTCCTGTTGGTTCCTGCTGCAGAACTGATGGGATTGCATGCAGGTAGGATGCATGCAACTTTTAGAAACTGTTCTTGTAAATATAGATATAGTCACACAGGGCAGTCCTTTTGCTTATAGTTAATACAGCAAGATGTTTTATTTTAAAATACTCTAAACAATGGATAATGCACATGCTGAAGTAGTCACACAGGATCAGGAGCCAGCTGGCATGTGAGAATTGGGCAGAGAAACAGTTAAGGAACCTCCCCTGACCCAGCGACTCCTGTCACTACCCAGCCTGCAACCAACCAGCCTGCCTGGGAGATCTGAGCAATACCCTGTGCCAAGGCCCCAGACACTGTTTTTCTTGAACACTCTGCCATTTTTTATGCAACACTGCTCAGCCAGAAACCAAATCAGCCCTGCCATTGAAGAAATGCTGCTTTTAACAATTAGTCTTTGTCTAAATATGTCCAATACTTTTCAAAATAAATTAGTTAGCCGTGCTAGGAGCGATCAGTTTGGTACATGATATATTAAAAAATTTATTACTCTCTCTTTTTTGAAATATTAGAAAGGACTAAATGTTAACAGCTGTTATTGCACTGGCAGGTTTGACTGGCAGTGCATTTTAATATGAAATGCAAGTTTGAAGCATTTGGCTTGTCATTTTGGTCATAGTAGCATTACAATAAGTCTAACAATAGAATTCAATTTGGCTGAAATTCAGTACTACTAACCAATCTGCAGAGCAAGGCACATAAAACAATTCTCAACTACTCCTTTTCAACAAAAATACCTTTAGGTCAGAAACAAGAATTTTCACTTTATGCCTTTTTTGATGAGACTAGTATTTTTATGTCTCAGTATAACCACAAGATAATTGAGTAGTTATGCAGACCTTCTTCTGAAAAGTATGTTTATTCCCTAAACATTGTGTGTGGTCACCTGAGTACTGTGCAATGAAAATCAAGGAAAATCAGCTGCTACCACCACCTTTAGCAGAGACACTGAAGGCCCACATCAGCTGAGAAGACTGATTTCAACTGTCCCAGCAGTATTCAGCTGGTCATGTTCGAATTTATTGATACTATTTAACAGCCAGTCTCTGGTTTAATCCCAGGGTTTGCCTGAAAGATGAAATTGGGCTGTTGCATTTATAGCAAACCCACAAAAACCTTTAATAAACCACACTGCTCTGATCTCTGCAAATATCTGCTACTTGTGTATTTGCAGAACCAGAGCTGGGTTGTTTATACTTCCCACTTCTAATTATTAGTATCTCTAAGAGTTATGTTTCAGCAGAGATTATTTATGGAAGATTGATTATTATAAGACAGAAGGTGGACATTGACCTGGAAGATCTAATTTTCTATATCTGACCTTCAGAAATAGGCTGAACCCATAGTTGCACATCTTGCTCTGTAAAATAGTATCATGAATATTTTTAAGAAGATAGCTGTAGAAACAGTTTTATTAAAATCTGAATACACTCTTAAGGAAGACCATATGGAGGTGTATGTCCTTATTCAGCAGATCTGCTCCCTGTAGGTATATAATCACTTAGTACTTTAAGAAAATATTAGATCTCACATGTACCCTCTCACATGACTTCAACAATGTCCTGAAGCCTTTATATGAAGCCAACGGACATTTAAGCTGGTCCTGCAACTGAGAAAACAAACAAACAAAAGCCCCAGGGCACAATTCCTTCTCTGCTGTGCCAGCACAAGAATTGGGTCCTCTGCTCAGTGAACCCCACAGAGATCACTAATCTCACTGAAAAACGAACTTTCAGTTGCATCAGCTCTCTATAGGAACACAGATGTTTTTGTTGCATGGTGGTGCTTTTCAGATGCAAGGACAAGTATTCAGGGAGAGACAAGAACAGACTACTTTTTGTGGGAACACTGATCTAATTACAAATCAAATTGCAAGCTGAAGATACATTCGTGCTCCAACCAGTCACAAACTTTAAAAAAGCTTTTTGAACAATGTATTGCTGCAGTAAAATGTCTTTTACCAGGACCTATGCTCATAAGCCCAGCACAGAAAAAAAACCCAGTGACATTCTAATCACTTCTGTGACTCATCAGCTGAATTATTTACACATATTGCAATCAGGCAAGCTGGGTAAACTCTGCCACCGTGATGAAGTAATACTGCCATTCAGGGAATTAACTGAACACACACAGGCTATGTAACCCATAAATCACCTTTGGGATTGTTAGCACTGGTGATAACAGCAAATAAACAAGCTGAAAAAAGAAGACAAGATTCTGTCAGCCCAATCTGTTCTTTGCTCAGATACCCAGTGAATGGCTCATTCAGCTGTTCTATCACAACAGTGGAGCTGCAGCACAGATGAGGCAAAGGGGCCAGAGGTGATGCTGAAAACATAAGAGTAAAAACACTGTTCAAAACCCCAGGCAAAATCTACAGCACTGAATAAAAAAATGCTTATAATTTGAAATATTACAAAATAATCAAAATCTGGTTTAAGTTCTGAGATTTTATTTTTGTTTGCAATCTTAATATATATGACTTGTTGCAAAGTCAGTTTCTTGGTAGATCACTTTTTCTCGTCATCTACATTTCATTTCCTGGGAATTTATGTCTGTTGAGGGAATGGCTACCTAACCAAGAAAAAAAGTGTTTCATTACTGTAGGAATAGTCATTCTGAGAGAATCACCACAGCTGTTCATAAATTATATTAATGTGGGTTTTTTCCCCAAAGGAATAATAAAACTAATTCTGAGAATATGGATGTATCCATACTTCTGAAGAGCTCTTAGCAAATTCTGTTTTCCCCTCCTCTCCCACTTGGCTCCAGCTAAACACTTCCTTTAACATAACTAACTGTGTTAGAAGCAACTCAATGAAAAACCACAAACTCTGGAAAGCTTGAAATTTGAGCTTTATGAGAAATCACTCTTCACTGAATACATAAAACCATCCAAAACTAAGATACATTAAAAAAAATAGCTAAAGGATTTCCCCTTTGCCTCAAACATAATTCAGTACAATCAGGTGGAATAAAACATAAGCTTTGAAGAAAAAGAAAATTAATAAGAACAGCTCTATAAAGTAATTTTCAGGGCACTTATAATTCAGTATCTCACCTAAAATGGCAGTTAACAACAGATGCCTAAGGAAGAGTGTCAGAACAAAGCAATCATACAATGCATCTTCCTTAGCAATTTTACACAGCTTCAAGCAGTGTGGTTCAGGGACTTTCTGAAACAGACGTATTGGTATTTAATAACTGTTAACAGACACATTTATGAAAAAAAATCTAAACTTTTGGCCTAATCTAAACTTTTAATGTCCTTAATATCCAGCATTTCACAATTTAAGATAGTTTATTTTCTTCTAAGAACAATTTTTTGTCTTCTACATGATAATTGTATTCAATGCCCTCTAGATCTTCTATTAGAAAAAAAGACCTTCTATGTTAATTTTTTCTGTGCCCTTCATGACTTGATACATCTCTCCCTATGCAATAGTCTAATAGCAGTAGTTTATTATTACTTGTAAACAGTTCCTTATCTTTGGCAGTCTTTGTCTGTCACCTGTCTCTCTGCTATCCCAAAAGCCCATTCCAAGTGACTTCAAGAAACAAGAAAAAAAGTTTTTCAGAGCACAAAGATTTATAGACTTGAACACATGGCAAAACCTGGTCTTCAGATGCCCCTGCTCATTGCAGAGGAGTGGAACTAGACGACCTTTAAAGGCTCCTTCCAACCCAAACCATGCAAGGATTCTGTCAGCTGAAGCACACTGAAGTCATAATAATATTGTCCGACATTTAACCTCAGGTAAAAAAAAATTCTTTGTCTCCATATGGCCCGTATACCCACAGTTTGGCTTTATTTTTCTAATATCCCTGAAGACCAAGAAGCAGGGGACTCTAGTGCTGGTGGCAAAAATCTGAAGGTAACATAGACAAAATTAAATGTAAACAAATTTGTACAGATTGAAACTTAAGGTAAGGGACACCTTACTTGGGCTTGATCTCTTCAATTTTACACATTGGCCTAAGCCACCGGAAATACTAGCAGTTATCCTAATTCCCTCTTTTTCCTGGAGCTACTCATCTCTTACTAGGTAGGATTTTAGGGAGATTAATCTCTGTGGTAAAGTGAATTAGGTGTCCAAAAATAGATAGGACGGAAAAACATTCCTCCTATTTCTTGTTAAGGCTCAAGTGTATTTACAAAGGCCTCTCAAACAGCCCAGATCTGTTGTCCCTTTGTCCACAAACCAATTGCAATACTTTCTATAGCAACAATGGCTTTATTACAAGCAAGAGTAATAAAAATTCTCTAAATAGAAGAGGAGGAGTGTTTGGGAAGGGAGGCCACAAGCAGCTGGAGTAACTACTTGAGTGAACAATGCCATGCTTGGAAGGAGTGTTTGGTTCCTGCTTGAAGCAGAATCTTTGAGCACTAGCGAAATCTACACAGGTACTTCAGCTACTGATTGCCAAATATAAAACTTCCCATTCCTGAACAAGGAACGGGGAAACTAATGAAGTTCAGCAGCAGGATTGTTTAACTAAAGCAAGGTTGGCTGTGACAGCATGGCAAGTCACTTGTTGGCCATTAAAGGACTCGATTTAGTGCCTAACCACAGATATCTAGGGGCACTGAGATGTCCAAAGTGTCTTGTGTGTCCTCAGCCTGCCATCTCAGAGGGTTCGGCGTCTTTCTTTTGCTCCTCTGCTATATCTTGAAGACTTATCTGGGTGTTCTGTATATCCCTGGCCACTTGGAAGAGTGCTAAATGTTTCCCAAAGGCCCTGAGAGGTGGGTCACCATGCAAAACCAACAATTCATTAGTCTTTTAAAATGAGAAGGTCATGACAAATTTTCAGTTTGCCTCCATCTCTTTATTTATTTCTCTGGCCAGCCCTGTTTGGGGGTTGTCTTTGTTGTCTCTGCTGGCTCTGGCAGCCTGCTGGGCATCCTCACTCGGGAACGAAACCAGGAAGCAGGAGCCAGGCACAGGATCCTCGCCACCTCCCGGCCCTCACAGGCACCGGAAAGCTCACCTGCAAATGAAATAGAAAAGGGTGTCACGGCACACGAAAGGAGGGGCAAAGCTCCCGCGCAGCTCAGCTCTCGGCCTACGCTGACTCGATGAGGGGCAGGCACAGCCCCTCTCGCCCCGCCGAGAGCGCGCGGGCGCGGCCCGGCCCCGCCCCGGGCTGGCGGCGCCTGCGCGGGTCGCTCCGGTCCGCTCGGGTCCGCTCCGGTCCGCTCGGGTCCGGGCCATGGCGGCGGCGCGGCCGTGGCCGCTGTGGCTGCCGGGCATGGCGCTGCTGTGGGGCCGCGCCGTGGCGGGGCTGGAGCAGATCCGCAGCACGGCTCCGCCGACGCCGGCGCTGGGTAAGGAGGGGCGGGCAGCGCGGCGTTCGGCCCTTCGCTTCCCGTCCGGCCCGCGGCTGCGGCCGGGCCGCCTTCCCGGGCGAGCTGGGCCGGAGCCGGGCAGAGGGGCACGGCGGTGGACACGGGCTCGGGTTCGCTCCGGGACTTGCAAGGGCCGGGCCGCGCCCGAAGCGCCTTCAGGAGAGTTGCGGAGAGCGCCCTGGTGCTGTGCCCGGCGCGGTCGGGCTGGGCCCCGGGCCGGAGGGAACGGCCCGCTCCCGGCAGAAGGACGGGCCGAGGGCGCTGGCTTTGCCGGCCCGCTCCCGGCAGAAGGACGGGCTGGCGGCGCTGGCTTTGCCGGCCCGCTCCCGGCAGAAGGACGGGCTGGCGGCGCTGGCTTTGCCGGCCCGCTCCCGGCAGAGGGACGGGCTGACGGCGCTGGCTTTGCCGGCCCGCTCCCGGCAGAAGGACGGGCTGACGGCGCTGGCTTTGCCGGCCCGCTCTCCACAGAAGGACGGGCTGACGGCGCCGGCTTTGCCGGCCCGCTCTCCACAGAAGGACGGGCTGACGGCGCTGGCTTTGCCGGCCCGCTCCCGGCAGTAGGACGGGCTGACGGCGCTGGCTTTGCCGGCCCGCTCCCGGCAGAAGGACGGGCCGAGGGCGCTGGCTTTGCCGGCCCGCTCCCGGCAGAAGGACGGGCTGGCGGCGCTGGCTTTGCCGGCCCGCTCCCGGCAGAAGGACGGGCTGGCGGCGCTGGCTTTGCCGGCCCGCTCCCGGCAGAAGGACGGGCTGGCGGCGCTGGCTTTGCCGGCCCGCTCCCGGCAGTAGGACGGGCCGAGGGCGCTGGGTTTGCCGGCCCGCGGCCCATGCGAGTGTCCGGACCTCTGCGGCACAGAATCGCAGGATGGGGCAGATTGGAAAGGACCACAGTGGTCTCCTGATCCAACTTCTCATGCTTAGGCAGTCTCCAGGGTTTGCTCAACCCTGGGTGATAATGAGGAATGTGGCTCGGGAGAATCCGATGGAGTTGTTCGTCCCTCCGCTCTGTTGGAATCATTTATCTCTTCCCTGCTTTCGGCAGGCAGCTGGTGAAGCTCGGCTTCAGATTTAATTGCCACCAACAGATGTGACCACAAAGGTGCACGTCAGGTTGGCTGGCATCAAATTTGGGTATCTCAAGTGCAGGTTGACAGGTGTGTCTAGATCCCAGCTAGAGGTGTTTAATTTCCTTTAGGGAAGGGTTTGCACTTGAAAAGGAAGTCTCCAGCTTTTTGAGACAACTAACTTGAAGCAAATTAGTCTTGCTAATTTATGTTAAGAAAGCTTGTTTGTTTGGGTGTTTTAAATCTCACGTTGAAAAGGCAATTAAGTATTTTTATAAGCAGCATGGTGGTACTCTGTGTCAAAAAATCCCATTTGAAAAATTTTTAAGTAAAAATGGAAGTTTCTGAAACTAGTTCTTATGTTGTTTTCTTCTGAATTGCTATATGGGCCTTACAACTTAGGCTGTTAATTGGTACCTGTGACAATTCAATTGGTAAGGATGTTTTCTATATGAATATATTAATTAAAGATAAATATGCTGGTACATAAAATGCATTTAATGTTAAGAATTAGAACCAGAAAGATTTAATATTGAATTATGAAAAGAAAATACTGAAATATGTAGCTGTCTCACAAGCAAGTATCTCTAGCTCAAATTGACAACTGCTTGTGATTAACACTCTGTTTGGAGATAATTTCCCTTTGTGTTTGTGATATACTGAAGTAAGAATAAGCTTGTTTCATTAACTGGTATAAAAGTTATCGTAGGAACTACAATTACTGGAAGAAAAATCCAGGTTCAGACTAGGAGATTCCTCCTCATCTTTGAAGTAGTTCGTCTAGGTCAAGACTGGCATGTATGTAGTCCTGTGGGCAACAAATTATGTCTGAGTTATGGATAAAAAAAAGATTGGTCTTAAGAGGATTAACTTTCAAAAAAGTAAATGTGAACACCAGTAAGTATGGGGTTTTTTTTTTAATTTCAGAGAAAATGCATCACTTGGCTTGTCAAACTTCTGTTAAAGTTCTTATTGAACGCTTGCATATTAACTTTGTGTCCTATATTTGGAAGTGGTTTTTATTGTTATTTAAAATCATGTTATTTGGAGAGCTTTATCTTTTAAAAGCTCTTTTCTCCCAGAAAAAAAGTTAATACCTACGGAAGGGGAGAAATCCTAAGCAAGGTTCAGCTTTTGCAAAGCTTCCAAAGATGCACTATTTGGAATGTTCCCTAAATTAAAGTGTGTAAATTCTAGAATTTCAGCAGAGATATCAGGAGACTCTTGGGTTACATCTTCTGTATTGTCCTTAGAAAAAGCAAACTGAGGTTAAAGGTAAGCTTGAATTGTTTCACTGTGTCTAAGGTTGAATTTACTTTTTTTTTTTTCTCTGTTTACTGCAGTTCTCCTGGAATGGAATTATTGAGATTTTATTACTTCCGTCAAAATTACTGCTTATATCTAGGATTAGGAAAAAAAAAGGTTAAATATTATCATAAATGTTTGACCTTATGGAATAAAAATAAATATCTAATCTCTTTGGTTTTGTTTGGTTTTTTAGCATGTTCAGCATTTTCCCAGAAGACCTGTGAAGAATGTCTAAACAATGTTTCGGTAAGATTTTTAACATCTTTTTTGATTGATAAGAATTTCCACTTATTGCAAAATCAAATTGTTGGGTTTTCTTTGGCTATTTGTTTCTTATTTAAATGATAGAGTCAACTGATGTGTTGCTTCTCCTCTGTCACATGTGATGCCAGTGTGGTGTCACTTTGCCAGGGTTGCTCCATGATTTGGTCACTCAGGAGGTTTCTGTGCTTTGTCTGGAGAGGACAGACCGAGCCCAGGCTTCCAGTCTCAGTGTGCTCGGGGCTTTTATAGCTCAGCTGAGCAAGTTGATGTTGCTGCTGCCTCAGAGTCATCCTCATTTTGTGGGTAGCACTTAGATAAATGTCCCTCTAATAAACTCAGGTAGTTCAAATGCCTTGCTTTTCTTGTGTTGTGCTAGGAAAACTGGGAAATAAATGTAAATAAACTGGAAGTGCCTTTCTCTAAGTATGCCCCAAGAAGCTTGTAGCTGAGGCAGAGTGTGCTGGTCCCTGCACTGGCTACCTCAGACTGGGTGTGTGTGTGCTTCACTGTCAGGCTAGGCCACGTTGGTAGCAAAGTGTTTAGATTTCCAATGAGATTGCAGTAAGGCAGATGTTTAAATGTTAGAATTTGTTTCTCTGCTCTTTGCTGGAAACTTCTTTAGCTCTACCATAAGGATTGTGATAAGCATGCAGAAGCCATTAGTCCCTGCAGAGCAGAAGTAGATTATTTCAAATTCAGACTTCAGATTCAGGAGTCTTAAAGCTGCATATAAGTTTCCATTACTGGAAAATCTTTTCACCAGGGAAAATTGAGAAATATCTAAACTTACCTGCTTGTCTTAAGCATGTTTTGGCTTTAAGGGAAAAATGTTAATTGAATTGTACTGATGATTGTGTATTGTCAGATTCTTTTATCATTGGAATGAGTCAATTGAAATATTTTCTTGTACTTCAGCCCCTGCTCCATCCAGTAGCTGTGTCAGGCATTGCCTTTTGGTTAGATACGTTCTCAGCAATTTGATGCAGGGTCTCCATCAGGGTGATACAGCTGGGCTTTCTGGGCTCCCAGTTGTCACCAACAGTGTACAGTCATTGGGTCTAGGAGAGACCTCATGAGCCACCTAATCCAGCTTCCTACTCAAAACAGGGTCAACATCACGTTCAGAGTTTAAGAGTGACTTTTATTATGCTCCCTATTAGTTGTTATTTTTTAACTGTTAATTCTGACTAAATATTTGAACCAAAAAAAGCATATTCTCATCTAACATCTGTAATTAAAAGGGCATGGTTTTTGTAAAGTGAATTCTGTTTTCTTAGGTTTTTTTGTTGATGTGTCCTTATGGGTATGTTTAATTTGTACAGACTAGCAACAGCAAAACAGTAAAACATTCTTCTTGTATCCACACTTTCCAAGAAAGCAGAATCTGCTGCAAATGGTTTCCTTTGTATTTAATGTTTTGTAATATTAAGGGCAAGATAACAGGCTTTGTGTAATTGAGGATGTATGACAAGGATGTTCTTGATAGTACTGTTAGATAAAACCTAGTTCCTGGCTGAACTCTTTTTATAATGGATCCTAAAAAAAACATTCTGTCAAAGATTCCTATTGCCATTATTCAAAACTGTTTAACTGAGTGTGGTAAAAGATTTCTGAAAAATGACTGAATAAGTATTTATTTTAACAGATGAAAACCAGAACCTAAGCCTGATGCTTAGTGATGACTTTAAAAGCAGAAATGTTGTGCTGGAATTTTAACTATGATACACATAAAAATTTTAAATTTTAAAAATATCCAAATGTGTAAGCCTGTGCAATTAAGATACACAGAGTACTTTGCAACTCAGACTTGATGAGGCTGTATCATTCATTACCTTGGAGAAAAAGTTTCTGTAGACTTACAAGGATTCTTTTTTCTTTCTGTTGTTAATCAAATACAAGGCTGAAGTAAGATTATAGGTGTATGTTTATTCCTTAAAGATACAAGGTGTTTTAAAATTCTGAATAGTTGGCAAACTGATTTTGTATTTCTTATTTGTTAATTCCAGTAATTTTAAAACCCAAACCCATTTTACCCTCTAGTATGCAGAGTACTTCAATATGTTCCCAGATATTTTTGGGCTAGTGTTACTTGCAAGTACAAAATGTCCTTATTCATCATTCAGTTTAAGTTTTGCTGAGAAATTTTACGAGGACTTCTGTATAAGACAAAGCACTTCATTTTCTCCAGTATTTCATTCACATAAGAAATCTGTCTTTGAAGTGGTGCACTAAATTGTTAACTGTTTTTGAAGATGAATAATTTGGGATTTTTCTTGTTTCTTTTGCGCAGTGCCTTTGGTGTTACACCAACAGCACATGTATTGATTACCCTGTAAGAAGTATTTTTCCACCGTCTTCATTGTGTTCTCTCTCAAATGCCCGATGGGGAGTTTGCTGGAGTAGGTACTAATTTTACTTTTGCTGTAGATAATTGTTTATGACTATAATTAAAGTGAGACAGCTTGCTAGAGCTGTTTCCTGATAATTTATTTGGAGGGACGGGGCTCGGAGGCAGTGGTTATGATTTGGAGCCATAGCTCTAATCTTCTGAATTTAAAAACAGTCATTGTTAAGGTTTCTTTGTGAACAGCCAGTGTTGATATGCTGTTGCAATGGCTTTAAAACTTACTGCTTTCTTTAAAAGTTCTGAAAGTGTTGGAGGATTTGTCTAGATCCACGGTTCTATTATGTTCCAGTGGCAGCAGTGAACCAGTACCATAGGAATAGAGTCACACAGAAATTCTTGAAGGCTATTTTTGCTTAAACTGAAATAACAGTGTAATTGATGGGTACCAAAGGCAATGTAGATAAAGTTTAAAAGGAACATGCACAGTGCCACTGTAGATTGTAATCCTGCATTGTGTAATTGTTCTTCAATTTCCATTTGCTTTGCGTGTGTTACTACAAAATACAGGACTGAGCATGTGCTGCTGTCCGAGTGAAGTATTTGGAGCTGTTTTTGTCATTGTGTAAATCTAAATTCAGACTAGACTGGAACAGAGAACACCTAAGGCATTGGAAAGCTTCTTGTATGAAACAAGGTGTAGTGGTTTGTAAAAACACAAGAGTACAGCTTCAGTCAGCAGAGCAGAGGCTTGGTGCTTTCTGTTTGTGCATGGACTCCAGGAGGGTAAAAGACAAAAGCAAGTGAGGGTGAACTCTCAGTGACTATGTTGGCTGAAGAAAGTTACCATGTTTATGCATAGAGGTTTTGCAGTAGTCTAAATTAGGGTAGCAGAAGATTGCTGTTAAAGTGGAACATGCAAGTTTCTGAGCACTACCACTTATAATGACTGCTGCAGAGTGACTAGATTAAAAAGTATAGGTGAACTTTATTAATTCTGTACTCTATACACAAGGGCCTTGTGCTTTGTTTTCTGAGAACAGGCATTTATGCTTAGACTTTTGTTGAAGCTCTTTAGGGTGTGATAAGAATATAATTTCAGTGATAAAGCTCACTTTTAAGAAAACTGGGCTTGCAGTGCTGTAGTAAAAGCTCTTATAATTAAATGTATAGTAGACTATTCTGAAAATGTGGAGGGTTGACTCCTGCCAGTGGCAGAGTACTCACACAGCTGCTTGTTTCCTCCCTTTCTCACATGGCCCCTGTGGGGTGGAGAAAGAAAAAGGAAGAAGAGCAGAAAACCTCCTTGACTGAGATAAAGACAGTTTAAAAAGGGAAGGAAAAAATGCAAATATTTTTGTTATTTTACGTCCCTCCGCCCCCAGGCAGACTGATGTTCAGCCAGTCCCCAGACAAGAAATTCCCATTGCATTTGGCTTTCTCCTTGGAAGCCAGTTACACACTCCACTTACCTTTCCTTTACCTCAGATTTTTTCGCTGACCAGGACATTTTGTGGTGGCCAGTTTGGGTCAAGTGTTCTGTCAGCATCCCCTCCTGACCTCTCCCAGTCTCTTGCCTGTGTCCACTCACTGGGGGGAACAGAGGGAAGGGGGCAGGGAGGAGGTGGGAAAATATTTTGGTGCTCTTCAAGCCTATTCAGCAACAGCCAAAACATTGGTGTGCTACCAGCATGTTTGAGCCAGAAATACAGAACACAGCATCAAATCAGCTGCTATGAAGTAACTTAACACTCTCAAACACACAAAAGTAGAGAAACACATGTCCTTTTCTGCTGATACTCAGGGTGGTCTTGACAGTCTACTGCTGTTGTGGAAATGGCTTCTACCTTGTGTGCCATTTGTTTTTCTAGATTGACTGTACCTTAAACACAAAATGAAAATTTCATAATGGAGCACATTCCCGGCAAAAAAAAGTAAAAGTTGAAAAAAAACCCAAACCAACAACAAAAACATCCATAAACATACATTATACATTTCCTTAATAGATTTTTTTAAAATAAATTACAGGCAGCTACATGCCATGGGGTTATATGGTCTTACTGAGACTGTCCCCTACAAACACAGCAGGAAAATTAATTAACTTGTGAGGGTGGTGGTGATGTTTCTTTTTTTTTTTCTTTAAGCAAATAAAATGAAGAGATGAATGTTGTTCACCATTGCTGAAAATGAAGGTGAATAGTGCAGAGTTCAAAGTCAAAAATAAATGACTGGCTTCCAGTTACTATTTTATACAAATTACATGTGTTGACAGATTATTAACCAGAGTGAAGTGAAGAACAGTGTAATACAAAGTAGCTTAATTGTGTTGCGTGTTTTCATGAATAGTAAGCAGATGAAATAGGTACTGGTGCCAGGACTGCAGACTGAAAACTGACAATCTTTTCCTGCACATTAATAGGTTCAAAAAAACCTTTTTTGCTTCAATTAAGTAGTATACTTTTGAAAAAATAAAATTTTGTTAAAAATATTTTTAAAAAAATTTTCTTTGCTGGATGAAATATATTTAATTTTTTGTAACTTTTACGGAAGTACCAGAATGAGAAATGTGATTTTACTTAATTTTTGTTTAATGTAGATTATGCATAATATCAAAGTTTGAATGTGGCATACTGCATTTTATCTGGCGTAGTTGAGCAGAATCATGTAGAGGTTTTTGCATATAGGGATGAAAAAATATATGGGAAGGAAGAGAAGAATAATTACTAGAAAGATAAATGTTACTGATGGAGTCTAACAAGTTGAATATATTCATGTTTTTTTCAGTAAACTTTGAGGCTTTAATTATTGCCATGGCTGTGGTAGCTGGACTCATTCTGGTGTCCATAACAGTGTGTTGCTGTTACTGCTGTTACTGCAGAAGGCGTTCCAGGAGGTAAATACATATATATGTTTCCTTTACTAACACTGGGTCCTGGTCTTCCCTGTCTACCTACAATTTTTACTCTCCAGTATGTTAAAAATATTTTCATTTGGAAGCAGTTTTGGTCACTTTGCTTTATTTGTTTGAGAAAAAAAGAGATATTTAGTGACAGGTAGTATGACACTGGAAATGATGCTGGAATGGCACTGAAGTGATTTTTCTAGTGGTTAGAGCACTGATGTGTCTCACTTCAGGTAAGCTGTTGCTTTACTATTTACACTTCTACATTTTACACTTTATTATTAACATTGGACATGAAATCTTTCCATGGCCAAGTAAATCTTTGCTTCTTGTGATAATGGTAAAAATGATTTCTTTCAAGGCAAGCTCGTGGTACAGCAAAAAGGGACCAGGTGAGTAACAAGTAATTGAGCAGCAATGTCCTATACAGCACTTTGTATCCATCCTTCAGAGTTGCTCTAGGGTCTGTCAGCAGTCAGTATCTAAGGGATTAGCTGTCTTTGCCAATTCAAAAAGATACTCTAAATGTGAGATAATACCTCTTTGATCTAAGTTACTAAGAATTATTTACTTATTGCCAAGGAAAATAATACTACAAAATTAAATATTCTTGAGCTCTTGGAGAACTTGTAATTTTTTTAAAAACTAGCTTCTCTAAGTAGCTGATATTCTTAAAAGTAGGGAAGTAGTTGATAACTAGCTCAAATAAGTACATTAGTGCTGCAGTGCGAAGTGGGACAGCACAGCATGTTATCACTCAAGTTTTTTTTTCTGGACAGTGTAGTTTCAGCTAGCTCTGTTCTTTTTGTCCTTCAATGTTTCCTGTATGAATAAAATGGGCGACCTCATTTCTTGATCTGAATTTATTTCTATACTTTTTAAAGTACCTTTGACTCATTGTTCCTGTTTGAGATTTGGTTTTGTATTTTTTTCAAAGAACTTACCTCACTGTGCATTGTTTATTGCTGACCTTAAAGTCAGAGAAATATGGTGCATATGTGGCTTTAAAAAATGTGAAAATAATTGTAAATAACATCTCATTCCTTTCTCTCTTCCCTGACTAAGAAGAGTGTGCCTGTTCTGTTGGTAGGTTGGTATACCAAATCTGCCCTAGTGCAAAAATGAATACTCTTTAGCCCTGTGCTGATAAGCCTTGAAGATGTGAAGAACAGGTTTTGGTCTTACATAAGATCTGCCAACATCGTCTGCAGAACAACTGAGTAGGCCCCTGTGGCTGACATGTCAGCAAATAAAGCTTGAATCCTGTGAAAAGAGGTATTTGTGCCAGACTTCAGTTTTAGTAGCTAAGTTGTCAATCAGTACTGTAACATCTAATTCTATAAATAGAGGGTTAGTTCAGAGTCATCTTATGCCAAGACTCCAAAGGTGTCAAGCTTAATCTGGTGACCCTTAGAGGATTTAAAGGTCTTGTCAATCTGAGGTCCAGTTTATTTCAGGAGGAGTCAGAATGTGTTATTACACTGAAACATGATACATTATTGGCTTTAAGCCCACTCATTCTCAGCAGGAATTCTTTTGCTCTCTTCTTCCTTATTTTTGGGGACTCATTTTTCCACAAAATAAATTTTTTTTTCTTCATGAAAGAGGAAGGAAAGGTTGTGGAAATGTAGTACTAGATCTGTTTACTGACTCTTTAGATGTGTCATCTGAGATCTGAGATGTAAGCTTGTTTTGGAGAAATATCAGTGTTTCTTTTGGGAATTCTTAAACTGTGGTGTTTAAGTGTTTGAGAAGCCTGAACTTACCTTTTCCTTGAACACAGAGAATACTTAAAATCATTAACTCCCACATCAGTATTGTAGTTGGCTCATCTGTGTCCATCCTACCACAGGAATTCTAGGAATATTGGTGCATAGATTTTATTTTTATTCTGTGTTTTTTGACTTCTAAGAGTCTGGTTCCATGTACTTGTGACAGTTTCATGAACAGCTATTATTCATGAAACTCTACTAGATAAACTCCAGTGAACTTCTATTATCAACTGTGTTTTTATTTGTATAATCACAAACTTTCTGAATTTGGAAGAACAATTCATTCAAAATATCCAGAAATCAGAAGGTACTTAATGCTCCTTTAATTACAGGGAAGAAATGTATTTTCTGAATCATATATCAGCATTTTATTTATTTGATACTTTCATATTTTGCAACACCAGTTGTGAAGATTACTGCATAGTTATAGGACATGGAGTCTCCAGTAAAGCAGTTTTACAGGAGGGTTCCAGAGAATGGGACCTTCTAGTCATGCTGGACATGCTGATGTGGAGAATTGATTAGTCTTCCAAAAGGATCTAGCATTGTTTTCAAATAAAAGTGACCTGTAGTGTGTGTTTCTTGCTTCCCCAAGATTCTTCTAATTTTTAGGTGGAAAAAGCTGGAACTAAGAAATTTGTTTCTAAAACGTTGCATGGATTCTGAAGTACTGGCTTGTATTGAAATAACTATAATGTTCAGAGAGATCTACGGACTGTTTGAGCACATGAAAGAATTGAGTTCATGTTTCCAGACCTGAATGTGTCTAAATTTTATGTGTTAAAGCTTTTGACATGCTGTAATTAACCACTGGATGTCACTCTTGCTTAACTTAGATGATGGTGGCTGCAGATGTGTGGTAATGCTGCTCAAGTGTATTAATATTGTAAATATTCATCTCAGACATCTTCAGAACTGTATTCACTTTTGGAAGATGATTAGCACCTGGGCAAGCATGGCAGTTGTCCATTTACTAATCCTGAAGAATCATCATAAGTTTTGTCAGGGAAAAACAAACAGAAAAAATGTTTGGCATTTGTTTTAGAGTCCTATAAGTCTTACATAGTCTGTCTAATGGTTAAGTGAAGCCAAGCTTTCTCCAAGGCAGGACACAAAGGTAAAGTGCAGCAGACAGTTCAGTAGAGCACAGCTCAGATGTACTGTGTAGGTCAGCATTTCCCAGAACCACACAGCTGATACTCAGGTAAATCCTTGCTCATTCCAGAACAGATTCATTTCCTGGGGGCAGCTTGAGATTGGATAGTAATGGTTGTTGGAAAGATAAATTGTTCTGGCATCAAAGGCTTATGAACCATCAATCTTCTTCCAGAGGACAACAATGGATTTAACTGTGCATGTGCAGAACACTCAGTCTTAAATGGGGTGTGACACATGGGAAAAAGGGCAATTAGGAATTCTGCTTCTGGAGCAGTCTGCATCCTCTTCCTAAGAAGCTGTAAATAGTCCTGTGGAGGCTGAAGTGCATATTACTACATGAGTAGAGCATTTGGATATTATAAAATGTGAAAGGATATTTACACAAACTTGTCAAGTATATTTACTCAGCTGTGAAATTTTACATGGCTATGAAATAGTATCTCTGGTCAGACTATAAATTCTTTTTGAAAGTAAAGTAACTAAATAGTGATAGCTTAGCAATAAAGTTGCTTTTTCCTCCTCTTACACTTTCCTTCCCTCCTTATTTTTGTAGCAGACTAGATGAAGAAGAGGAGCAGCTAGCTAGGAAGAGAGAGGAACGAAGACTACAGTCTCTTCAGAGGTAAGTCTGGACAGCTTGATGTATAGCTATACACTTCCTGGTCATGTAGAGTATTCTGCCTTTCGAAGAAATGCATGGAGTACTAAACAAAGAGACATCGTGACATTAGGTGTGGCAGTGTCAGGTTTTTACAAAACAGAGCTTTATTATGAGGCTGATTAGAAGCTGTATTGCTGTAAATGAACAGAGAGCAAACTGAGCATATGCTGAGTGTGGCAGGTACCATGAGTGCTCTGTGCATCATTGCAAGGTAATGACAAACATTATCCAAGAAGAGAACAGATGCAAATTTGTTTTCATAAGCATTTGAAGTTGTGAGCTGAAAGTGTCGGGCTTGAATGTGCCTGGAAGGGTAAGAAGTAGGCGTCCAACAGGAAATTTGCTCACACACAGTTTCTTAGATAAGTTATATTGAATATTTGCAGTGGATCAGAAAAAAAGGGGAATTTTCTGCCTGTTAATCCAGTTATAACTAGTCACAGCACAGGAGACTGAGTGCTAGTATGAACGTGATGTTTCTCCTATAATGCTTTTGTTTCTTTCTAAAGTGAGGGGACCCAGTAAGGAATATCAACTTTTTTTTGTATATAAAACCATGTACCTTGTGATAAAATGTATATCCTTAATTATGCAACTTTGTTCAGTTAAGACAGTACTTACCTGTGTTTGTTTTAAAGCATACTTCTGACTAGGTGCATAACACAGGGGATGATTTTGTGTTCCATAACCTTTCCACTGTGACTTGTGTGTCAGCTTTGAATTCTTGGTACAGTTAATCTGTAGGAAGTCTGATGCTTCTGGAGCATAAGGTGTGCTGTGCACACAGCTAGCAAGTGGTGTTGCACCAGGCAATTAGCAGCACAGAGCTAATACCAGTTCCATTCTTGAATTTAGCCTAGGAGCAAGAATAACTGGGAGCAGACTGCACTGCCAGAATGATTGCTGCAGCCTTACATAGAGCAGCATTCCTCTTTCCCAGCTTGTCTCAGGAGTGTGTCTGTGAAACAGAAACTGTTTTAATTGCAGCAGAGAGCTTAGCAGCAGCCCTGGGGTGTTTACATGTTCTGAACACACACACCTATTGTGTGTGGCTGGGGGTCATGGGAAAACACAAGGAGTAGGCCACTTCCAGCACCTAGAGCACCTCACCCTACCCACTGCTTGCTTCCTCTAAGACCTTTGGAGGATGAATTGCTAGCAGCAGGCTTTAGAACAAATTAATATTCTCAACAACCCATTTTTGACAGGCAACCTGCAGAGGAAAACACTGCCTTGTACTGTGTAGTCCTTCATTTCTACTTTGACATTTTCACATAGTTTATGAAAATAGCTGAATAGATGTTCGGATAAATATCATGGGAGAAAAGTAGGCTCAGCATTGACCTTGTGTCTATCTGGTTATGTTTTTTACTTGTCATCTTATATGTTGGGGTTTTTTTCTGTGGGATACAGGTACTTCAAATACAGCTGTTCATATCAGTTGGCAGTGGAAGGTGAACAGGACTAGCCTGAGCTTCATTTCCTGATTCCATTAGTGAATTGTAAAAACCAAGTAAGGAGGCCCAAGTTCCATAGTGTTCCATGGAAATATTTTTTGTGGAAGGTTTAAGATCATTGCAGCACCTAATATTTTCAGTACACTGTAAAAGTCTGCTTTTTAAGTTTAATATTTGTTTGCATTAAAAATCAGTTAATTATGGATACTTTAGTGTCTCTTTGCATGTTAAAATGAAAAGTAAGGGTAATTATGTTGGCTTTCTGCTTGTCTACACAAGGCTGAAACTGGCTGTCAATTTACTGAGAGGGTTGAAAATCATTGGTGATGGTTCAAGTTTGCACTTATAGTGAGGGGCATGAAGAGAAGGATGTCTGAAGTTCAATTTTTGACTTAAAACAGTTATTTTATTGCATAGCTGTAGTTCTTTATTTGGCTTCATCATCTCTGACATAATAATTTTTAAGCATAGCATTGAGTAGTGAAGTGTTTTTCTACACACTCAGTTATTTGTGTATATAAATACATGGCATATTTATATGTTAGATTTATATAATTTGTAAATAATTTATTTTAGAAGTTTATAAACAAATAAGCAATCAGATTCAGTGCCAAGTATAAATTGGTATTGTATTGGTAAGTGAGAACAAGGAGAGAGGCCAGGGAAAGAAAAGATGGTAGTTTATTTGTGAAGAACCAAGTATGGAAAATTATTAGTGAATTGTCAGTATTGAGAAAATACTTCCTCAGCTTACAGCAGTGGGGACAACTTGCATGAGAAGCCAATAGCTTAGCATGTATAAAATGGAGTAATAGCAGTGGTATTAAGAAACAGAACCAACTCAGAAGACTGAAGTGACTTGAGCTGATCATAATGTGAGATGTGGGTGGTGCAGTAAGTCAGGGTGGCTTCAGGGACTGCCTGTTCAGAACTGTGTCTGGTTCTTCTGGGTTGATGTGTACCTAAGCCTTATTTTCTGAACAAGGATTTAGTCATGGGTAAAGGGATGCTGTCGTGGCTGCCTGTCAGAGTTTGAATGTTTCACTGATATTAATGGTTTTACCCTTCAAACTTCATTAGATGTTTGGTGGCTTGTTTTAAATAGCGTAGGGAGGTATCCTAAAGCATTTCTGAGGTTCAAAGTCTACACAGCTTGATTTTGCACCATCCCCTCCTTAAGCAGGTGCTTTCTGAATTCAGAACTGATTCCCTGACTGCTGAAGTACAGAGGTTTCAGTAGCTGTAACTACAGCAATGAGTCTCCATTGCTTCAGACAGGACATGCAAAACAAGGAAGAAATGCCATTAATACCACCAGTAATAAACCTGGTTTGAGGTCACGTGAAAAGTACACAGAAGGAAGGTTTAGCTTTATATTGGAGAAGGCTGCTTTAAGCAGAATTTCTCTATTCTCTTCCTGAGATCCCTTTCCCCATATAATATCTTTGTGTTAGGTACTACAGAAAGCAGCAATCCTGTTGTCAGGTTACCTTCAGTGGGTAAATTTGTCTCCTTTTTGTTCTCTTCAATGTCTCAATCCTGATTTTCTTTCTCTACATGAATTTCATTACCCTGACTCTCCAATTCCTCTTACTGCATTTTGGCTAGGTTGCTTTGTTTACTGTGCTGCCTGGGCTTAATAATGCAGGGGGGTGTAATGGACATGGAAATCTCTGGGAAATAGTAGTGGAAGGTTTTGAGTCTGTCTGTCTTGTTTGGTTTTTCTCATCATGCTTTATCTACATGCTTTTCCGAATGTGCAGTTGCTGGAAAAGGCCAGTTCAACCCTCAGCTCTGTAGGAAGCAGGATAATTGCTTCTGAGGACATACAGGATCTGATTAGCAGTAGGAATTGTTTGGAGGTGGAATATGCATAGGGCAGATGGGATCTTTGGTGAATTAAGCTGTCAGTGCTTAACAGCTTTCTGCTGAATACGTGCGAATTGGAATCCGGCAGAAGTCACAACTTGTCTGACTGGGTTGAATTTGACGGGGGTAGCAAAGGCTATAATTTTTTTTTTTTTCCTTTTTTTAAAAATTTTTGTTACAGGAACTTTTCCTTACCAAATTCTATGTCTTTTTCTCAAGGTATATAGATCCTGGATCACACTCATGAAGCAGTTGTGTAGGAACTTTTATGTTTGTTTTTTAAACTAAGCAAAGTAGATTCTTCCTTTGTAACATAGGGAAACTCTGAGAAAAGATGGAATTTTTTCCATTTAAACATCTTTCCCCTTCACCTTTGCAAAGGGGAAAGAGAAATTGGCTCATCAGACATTTGGTTTATATAAATAATTTAATTTTGGCAATACTAGATACAGCCTTGAAAACGGTCTTATAGTCAGACAACATAAAAGCCAATTTGTATTTAGCACAATATTTTAATTTTTTCTCTGCATAGGTGCCATGCTGGATTTTAGAAAGCAGTTGTATTCACTTACTTAAGCAAAATAGTAATACACCTTTTTGTCCTTTTATAATTATTATATTGAATTAGTATTCTGAAGTATGTTCTGTGCCCAGCTAAATTTTACAATTACGCTCCCTGCTGGAAAGCATCTGGGAGTCTTCCAGTGTAGTGTATTGCCTTGCTTCTTATGTATAGGTGAATGCCTCAGTGTGTGAATGTGTGCATATATATGGATGCTTTACTTTTACAGAGGAAAGAAAATTAGTGTTTCTTACTGTTTATTGTAATACATCTTATGTTTTTACCATAATTAGTAAGAATTTATGGTAAATCTTATAGATACAATGTCTGTATATACTTACAGATAAATGTAAATGGAAAGATTATATATATATATATAACTGCTAAGTGTGATTTTGTAAAAAAAAATTGTAATTACTAATACTAATGTAAAAAGTGCTGGTGTCGTTTTTGGATGTAATTACAGTTTGCTTACAGCTCAGAAGAGTCTGAATGTTATTCTGATGCTTTTATTTCTTGCAGGAAACATGAAAGAAAACTGAAGCATGATGAAATACGTAAGAAGTATGGTATGTGTTATCTTGTTTTCATACTATGCCTACATTGATTCCTTTTCCCTCATTAAAGTTCACAGCAGAAATAAGCTGCTTTATGAGTGGCAGAAGTAATCAAGCCCAGTTTTCTGCTGATGCCTGTCTTCTGACACCTGATCTCAGCACGTTTATGCTGCTGTTCTCTTCCTGTACTGACTGTCCAACTGGGCAAGAAGACAGTGTGCTTAGGATGGGCACTTAAATATATTTATTAAAATAAGTGATTCATTCTGTCTGTTCCTAAGTAAGAGGACTGAGTTTTGGGGCTTTTTTGTTTGTTACTGAATGTGATAAATCAACCTACTTGAACTTTGCTGCTGGAGTCATGGCTATTGAAAAGGGAGAGACTGACTAAGCAGATAGCATGCTTTTTAAATCAAGCTTGAAAAAGAAGGGTGGAGGAGGCAGCCTTATGTAGGAATAAAACATTTTTTTCTTTGTTTTTAAGTGGAGCTATGGTCCAGTTGTAGAAGAGTATGAGAAGACTGTAGGACCTGCTGTGTTGTATAAGAGGCTCTTATTATGTAGGCCTGTCAGTGCTTGCACTTTTCATTTGATTTGTTCATAGGGTTAATAGTACTGTGTATTCAGAGATGGTTCTGCTACCACTCTGCTGCATATTATTATTATGCAGATTGCACTAATGTCAGAGAAGGTGTTTCTAGGGGTCTGAACAGTCAGTCAAAGCTGTTAATTTTCATCCTCTTGTTAAACTGATTGGCAGAGTCTAGGAATTCCTTCATGAATCTGTAGCCTGCCCTTTGCCTGATGCAGAAGTGATACAGACAAACTCTGTAGGGAATTCTTTGCCTGGAGAACGTTTGTAAAAGAATGATCCTTTGCTGGAACAGAGGAAAACTACACTATGAAGCTTGAGCTACAGGAGAAAGAATGTTGTAGAAACTGGAAGTAATTTTTGTTAAACTGGAAGTTGTTCTCTGGTATTTTACAGGATAATTAACCCTGTATCTCAGTTTCAGTATAAATGAAACAATTCAGTTTCAAGAGGTGTGAGTGGTTAACAACAATAGTCCAGATGTAAAAACAGCAAAAAAAATCCAAGCGCAACATAAAACATGTTTGTCCTTAGAAGAGACCTCACAGTCAATCTCAGCAACTTTGGGAAAGATCTGGTGAAGAACATAGGGCAATGGCTGTGTCCCCACAATAACTTGCAGCACTCAGTCAGATGGAGCTTTGCATCTCCTGGATGCAGCCAAGATGCAGGTCCTGGGTGCAGAATGGCAGTTCTCATATCAGAGCCCTGCACTGGGGTTTGGTGGTGTGAAAGCTGCATTCAGTTCTGTTCTGCTTGTGAAACCAGTTCACTTGTCTCTGCATGGCCCTACATTTTACAGGAGACAGTTGTCTGTCCAGTGCTTAACTTTCAGATCTTTGTGGAGTGCTTTGCTGGATCTTGTTGGAGTACTTGAGTTCCCTGAAATTTAAAACTGCATAACGTAATGCTTCTGGAATACACAAGTACTGCTTGTAGCTGTACTGTGCACACAGTCCTAGGACAGCTAGAGTCATTTTGCCTCTGCTGTCAATGAATTTATGAGAAATAAATCTGTACATTCATTGTGTTAATGGAAAGTGTTCTCTTTTGTAAGAAGTCAGATATACTCACTTCTTCCTGCACTTAGATTTTGTAATGCAGCTTACCTGCACAGATTACAATTGGACTATAAAACTTATATTTTGTCAGCAAACTTCTGTGTCAAGTTTATTGACAGGCTTGCTGTAGTGCCTAAGGAAAGATTAATTCATATTATCAGATATATCAATTTGAGGCCTGAAATCTCGTGGTTAATTTTTACCTTAAAGAAAAATCTGTCACATAAACATAATTAGCACATCCTTAAAGGATGTATGTAACTGAGAAAAAATGTAATACAAAATATGTATAAATTTTGAAATCCAAAAATATAAGTGCTGTTGAATATAAGGGCTGCATTCTGATAATATATGGACAAGTGATTGTCAGAATAATCTGGTGTGACACAGAGTATACTTGGATCTTCTGTCCACATTTTTTACTGTCTAGAAAATACAGATGTTAGCATATTAAACATAATCTAATAAAAATTGCTGCAAATAATTATGGAGACACTAGATTATTTTGCACTCTTGCACACTGCAGAGAGGATTCTCAGTTAAGTAGGCATGGATGAGTGGCAGAATGACAATGACTTTGTTAACCTGACTGTAGATTAAGATGATGGTGCCCGAAATTTCAGTATTTGGTTGGCTTTAAGGAATGTCTTTTCCTATTTCATCCCCCAGCTTTCCATACCCCATTTAAATGGTAATTACACATTTATAATGCACTGCAGGTGTCACTCTAGCCACAATCCTTTGGGAGCATTGGAAGCAATAGAGAGCTTTAGCAACCAGGAGTACACACTTTCAATTGTTTCTTTGTTGCACAATTTGATAGTATTTTTCATTTGCTCACATAGATGAATGCAATATGATTACACAAATTATACGTTGACGCTTAGGAAAAATTTAAAGTAGAATTCAGAGTATTTTGTAGCTTGTGTAGTAGACAAAGGGACTACAATTTAATTCCTGCTGCATTTGCTTCTATTGTGTGTTCAGTATAGCATTAGTGGGAAGCTGCTTTATTATTTATTTCTTTGAGGATTTTGCCAAGTATTAGTGGAAGGATTTTTTTCATTTAATTTTTGCAAATAATTATCATTTTATTGCTTTAGTTATGCAAAGGTTTTGATTAGCTATTTTAATGATATGTAATCCTCTCTTGTTTATTTTATGTAAGACATTGGTTTCTATATTCAGTAGTTTATGAGAGTAAATGTTTCTTCTGCTCAAGGTAGACCCTTTGCTCTGGCCATCTTTTGTGTTCTGAATGCAAGGCCGGATAACCTTTCATTTCCAAACACTGAAGGCTGTTTAGTTTGCTTGTTAAGAATACAGTTGTTAATCTGGGGGACTGGAAATAAGGAGGGAAAGTTTAATAAGGAGTGAAGACATGCAGCAAACCAGATTGGTTTTGGGGTTTTTTTTTGGTTTTTTTTTTTTTGTTTTCAACTATACACAGTCTCTTGTTAATTCTGTTTTTGGTCAGTGTTGATATATGATGACAGTAGATCTCAATGTCTGGGAACATGCATAGTTAGATAGTATACAATAGAAATGAATATGCTGGAAAGAGGTATTAATTTCTTTTGACCATTGCTTTGTCATTTCATATTTATTAAGATGCTTCATTATTTCATACAAACTATTGAAAGATACTTGACTACCACACCTTTCAAATTTTTGAGTGTTTCTTAGATACTGCTAAGTAAGTCAAATACTAACCTCAAAATGAGAGTAAATAGAAGAACTTTTAAGGAACCTGTGTGCCAATATTCAAGTGTACTAGTGACATGTAATGGACTTGATTGCAAACCAGGCTCCTGAAGATACCAACATCTGGTTTCTCTGAATCCCTGAGGGTAAATGACAGCTTTGGTAGTGGCTCTCATGTCAGACAGGAAACAGTTTGGAGACATCTCCTGTCTGGTTCAAGGCAGAGCAAGAGCTTCAGCTGAACCAGACGTGCTGCCCCATTAGCATGGGCTGCCAGCTCCTCAGAGTGGCACTGGCAGAGCAGCTGTGGCAGCTGACAGAAGCTTTTTGTCATGCTCCTTTTTTTCTATGTCTCTCCAAATAATTTTTGTCCACTTACTGGAGTCTGATACTTCTTCAGTAAGAGTTGGTGCAAGTGATGAGCTGCTGTCTCTCACTCCTCTTAGTGTATGTAATCTTAGGATGTACTTAAAATGCTAAGGGTAAAAGAAATTTAAATGCTGGATGCAGGTTTGAGAACAAGGCTGAAAGCAAAGTGTATCAGGTACTGTAACCCCTGGCTATCCTCATTTGGAGGGAGGGCTTGCCGTTTCTCTTGGAATCTCTTTTTCTTGGGAGATCAATTTCTGAAGTCAGAGTCAATAGTATTCACACTGAATTGACTCGTAGTTTTTAAAGCCTATTTAGTTTCAGTATTCTGTGATGAAACAGATGAGAGTTCTTTCAAGTTAGCTATACTGATGCCTGATTGGTGGTGATTAGATCTGTTCATTCCTAAACATAATTCAGTAAAATTAAAGCAAGTACTACTGGGAATGGCATTTGCAGTGAGGAGTGACACATTCACTTGAAATATGAGGATTAGTTTTCTAAAATGGCTTTTAGCTGAGTGTTTTGGTGCAGGGGAACAGAAAAATATATTCACTTTCTCAAAATGGTATAGGGAAGGTTTATCGGGACTCTTACACAATCCTCTGGTTAATTTGAAATTGGCACTACTGGATGTAGAAAATCTTTTCCATTGGCTTTCAGCTGTTTGAGCTGTAAAGAACAGTATCTAGTGTTCTGCTGTGCTACTTTCAGACCTGTCAAGTGTTGGGTATGTCCTGAATGAAATATCAATAAAATACAATGAGCACTTGCCAGTCTTTACAGAGAGAATTCTGCAGGGTATGTTCATTTTGTCGAGGAATATTGCCACTTTGTGGAAAGCTTTTTGAAGTTAGGTGCATTTATTTGTAAATGGAACTTAATGAGTGCAGGGGGTTTATGCAGTGGCAATTGTAACAATAGTGGTGATTTCTAGTATTGATGCTGATTTTCAGTAAATGTTGTGTAAATGTGTTTTGTATTTTGAAGGAATGAGATACAGAAGTACTGCAATTTTATTTTTTTTTAAAAAGGATTACTCAGTTGTGTTTCAGGTAGCTAGATATATAGGAGCCTTATATCCTAACTGCCAAAGTATTAACAAGTCTGGAAGAAGGGTGGGAGTGGTGATGACCTGGGAGTAAAATAAATGTTTCTTCTCTCTTTGGGTTGGGGTTTAATTAATGCAGGAATGTTACCTGAAGGCACTGAAGGTTGAATGGCAGGCCAAGGATAAGAGGGGATTTTTTATTGTGTGTTAGTTTACTTGACAGCTAGAATAGACTTAGTGGACATCACAACTGTTGGTTTAAATAAATGAAAAGTAGGTTTAAAATTTGAGAAGTCACCACTTTCTAAAAGTTTAAAAATATAAAAATTTACAAATCTAAAGATATTGTAGGTTATTTTTGACAATGATATCATATAAGCATATTCTTATTAAAAAAAAATCTTCATTTAAAAATTTTATTATAGAAAGGATAGTACCTCTGATACAAGGTACTGCACCAGTTAAATAGACTATATATCATGTTATCTGGCTGAAGCTTTATAAATGTTACTGACTTAATCCTTGGACAAAAGAGGGTCATTATATATGAGGGATGGTTTTGATATTAACATTTTACAAGTTGACTGCTTATAATCTTGTTTATTTGAGTGATTATAGAACTTTTCATATTTATTCTTTATTTCAAATATTTACTGTTCCCTATCAGGTAGTTAGTTGAATTAACTGATACAGTAATCAGCACTGAGCAGTTGTGCTGCTTGACTGGCATCTTAAAATAACCTGGCTGTTCAAAGGAAGCTCACCAGCTGCACAAGGTAGCCAGTATTGTAGTCTGCCTACAGCACCAGTAGGTTTTGACTTTCAGGTAAAACAGTGAATGTTCAGTATCTGTGTGCATGTAAGAGGAATGTGGAAATGAGATACGGTGTGAAAAGGACTGAGGGGAGTTCTTACAAGGTTTGGCAATGACTAGATTTTTTTTTTTTCCCATTATTGTGAATGTGAACATTTGTGATTTGGAGCTGCTCGGCTGCACTGTCTTCTGTCTCTGTGCCTAGACAAAGGAGCTAGAGAAGAGTCCTTGTCAAACATCAGTATAAAAATCTTGGCAGGAAAGATAGCAATAGTGTCCTGTCTTTTCACAGCATAAGGTCAGCCTCTGGACTCTTACAGAATTCCTTTATTTTCATTCTTCTGCCTACCCCAGGTTTAAAGTGTGGTTTAAAATCTCTTTGAAATAGTTTGTGTGGAGCAGCAATTGCTCAGCTAACCCATACAGAGGATGCTCTGCATATCCAGGCACTCAGCATAATTGGAGGGCTTTGCAGTGCTTTCTGTGACAGTATTTTAGTGTAAAGTCATTAAGAATCTTTGAGGGAAACATACTGCAACTTGGATTAAGTGATGCTCTTGTTCTGGTCCCTGGAGATTTTAGTGCACATAAGAAGTGATCTTCATTTTTTCTTAGAGATTATTGTCCTGTTGCAGAAAAGCTGTAAATGGCTGAATGTGACAGATGGTTGGGTGTAATTGAAGTAGAACTAAGTCAAAGTAGCAGCATCTTACATTTTAAAAGGATGATGATCTTACAGTCACTTGCATTTATAAACTGGCCACTTGGAATCTGTTCTTCTTGAGACATCTCTATACTCAGATTTTTGTCAACTTGACTCTCACAAGTGCATTTTTTGTGGTATACCTCACAGATGAGAAATGGGTTTTTTCCGTAATAATTTTTTGTAGGGAAATATTCTCTCCTGCTAAATTATGAAATACTTGCCTGAGAAATAAGAGTGCTTAAGAACACTTCCAATTTATTATAATACTTGAGTGTCTAGGTAATAGAGCAACTATTACAAGAATTGCCTTTTGGATTTGTTACATACAGTGCCTATTGCAGTGAAGTCAGTAACTCAAAGTTTTTCTATAAAAGGAAAATAATAACTATAGTCTCATTTTGTTTTACAGGTCTTCTCCAGGATTCTGATAACCCCTACAGCAGATTTGAGAATGAATAAAGATGAGCACCTTCCACAAGAGCTGTAACTCCAGAATCCAGGAAGACAGTTTGTTTTCATTTGCCCTTTGTGCTCTTTCACTTCTGTTTTTTTTCTCTCCAAAGTCTTTTTTTCCTGGTTGTAAAACTAGAAGCAGATAAACACTTTCTGAAATAACATGTTTCTAGCTCCTACATGTATAAAACTAATTTTTTATAAATGTTTTTTGTTGTTGAAATGTTCACTGAAGTTTGTTGTTTATCTTTCCTCTTCCTAAATCTCTATTTTATTACTTAACTTAGATGGTGAATAGTCACAATAGTGTGTTTGAGTTCAGTCTTAACTGCCATTTCAGGCAGTTATTCACATGTTCCTAAATAAAGAGATTTTTTTATTTATAACAAAAAGTAACATGGAAGCACAGCTCCACATAGCAGAAATAGTTGATGGAAAATGAATCATGCACATTCTTGTGGGTGGAGGGTTTTTCGGCCTGGAAAAGCACCTTCCAAGAGTGTAATGTGTAAGGGTTGACAGAGAGGAGCATATTTGTCTTTGAATAATTAAATTCAGTTGTGGGAATGTTGATAGGTACTTTGAATGTAATACTGATGTGAAAAAGAAACCAGTTAGCAAAATTGCAAGAAGGTTGATCTTGAAACAAACGTAGTTGTGTTCCTAAATTTAAGAAACATCAGTCTGTGTGAGCACTTTCTTCTGCAAACTTAAAGTATATTGAAAAATAAAAGTAGGAAGTTGCCCAGATTGTGCAGTTTACCAGGGCTGACCCTGGCCAGCAGCTTAAGCACTGCCCAGCTGCTTCCTCCCTCCCTCGAGGGGATGCAGGAGAGAATGGGAGCAGCAAAGGGTTGAGATAAAGGCACAGTAAGTGAAGGGAGGAGGTAGAGGGAACAAATTCTGCAAAGGCAATTGCCATGTCCCAGAAGTGGGCCTCTGCCCAGCCTCCCCTCCAGTTTTCTGGGTGAGCCTGGAGTCGGGTCAGTTTGGGTCAGTTTTGGCTAGCTGTGCCAACTGTGTCCTCTCCCAGCTTCTTGCTCATCCCTGGCCTATTTGCTGGAGCAAGCAGAGTGGGGGAAAAATGAAACCTTGATGCTGTGCAAGCAATGCTCAGCAAAAGCCAAAGCACTGGTGTCTTACCAGCACTGTTCTTGCCACAAATCCAAAGCAAAGCAGCACTGTAAGGGCTGCTGTGAAGAAAGTTACCTCAGTCCCTCCCAGAGCCAGTACAGTAAGAAAGCAGTATTTTTTTTTAATCTTTTATTGTTCTTTTTATATTTCCATACTGTGATTTATTTCCTGTCTTTCTTTTCATAGAGGTGTTTCCTTGAGCACTTTTAGTAGCTTACCAGTATGATGTGACAAGCAAAGAGCTCTTCTGTCCCCCCAGTCTAATTGCATATTCCCATTTATTCTATATACTTTACATCACCTCCCTTGCTGTTTATCTGTTAAACAAATGTACAGTATTGAAGATGTTTGTGTTATTTTTGTCCACATTCCTAAAATAAACTCTTTAACATCTTGAATATGTTTCTTTACTTCTGTTGTTCCATACCGTTTTAAATTAACTTGGTTTGAAAGAAGTGTGACTTCAGAGAGGGAAAAAGATTCATTTTTGCCAGTTGTGTGTGGCAGGAATTAGATCATGCCTGTGGGTGAGGATGTGAATTGCCAATCTTTGCAGTGTCAAAGAACCTGCCTCTGGTTAGGTTTAGTAAATAACACTTATCACTGGTTTTTGTAGAGTGTTCTTTCACTTCAGAGGCTTTACCTCTGGATGCTGTTTCTTTTATATAGTTTCTCAGGAATTTATGTAAAAATAGGTTTTCTACTTTCTGAATCTGTTTTGTAATTGATGTTAATGAAATACTGGTCTGTTTTTTCATTTTCCTTTTTTCTTTAATTCATATTTAGTGCTTTATTAGTAGGC
Organism: Luscinia megarhynchos; assembly: GCA_034336665.1. Lineage (NCBI taxonomy): Eukaryota > Metazoa > Chordata > Aves > Passeriformes > Muscicapidae > Luscinia > Luscinia megarhynchos. The sequence goes on along the minus strand of JAPFBE010000007.1, from coordinate 24,864,537 downwards.
ATTGTGTTTAATTTCATGTTTCTTTTTCTGTCAGCCATTGTCAAATCTGAAGTACTATTCAAATGCCTGTCTTAGAAGAATGATGGCTTATGATAAAAGTGAGTTGATAGTGTGGAAATGAAACATGCTGATGGTTTTCCCTGGAGATAACTTCTGCAAAAATGATGAAGTCTGTCTGCTGTCTCACGACCCAAGTAGTGACATTCCTGACTTAATAGAAAAGCATTTTTCTTCAGCACCTGCTACTATGTACGAGGGGCTGTCATGTATTCTATCAAAAAGGGGAGGAGGGACAACCTTTCTTACCATTTCAAAGATGGTAAAGTACTTGGAGAACCAAAATATTTTGAGAAAAGGGAAGAGTAGAATTGACATTCTTAAGTCCAGTTGTGGATGTAAGAAGGTAATGACTGTGGTCAGAGTTACCTTATGTTAAGCCTTAACTTTGTTCTGTAGTTTATACAAATTGTTAAGCTGGACATTGAACGTGGTATATTTTTGCTTACACAGTTAAGACTATTAATTTAATGAGACTATTGTGGACACCAGCCTTAGAGCTTAATAGAAAATGCAAAAATCCTCACAAAATCCCCAGACTTTTCAGATTATTTAACCTTTCTTTTCTGTGTTCATTGAAGCAAATAATTGGATGGGAAATACCCTTATTTCATTATTTTAATTACCTTCTCTGCTTTTCTGTATGTCACTGTTTCTTACTTCGCCTTACCAGGAGAGGGGTTATTCACGTTTGTATTTCAGTGTAGCCACAAGTAATTGGAAACAGCTATAGGTATAGTTGTATCTTTGTTTCTCAGGTGTATGAACAAAGGCATTTATCATCTTTGGTGTGAGCTTCCCCTCCTCCACACTTTTTCAACAAAAGAAACAGAAGGTATGCAACATAATAACAAAAGTAGGGAAACAGCATAACCTATTCCTGAGAGCTGTATCTGTTTATTGTGTTTTTCTGGTTTCCTCTTCATTCAAAATCTATTCCCTTTCCTCTGTAATTACACTTTTAGTGGTTATTGCTTGTTGATTTTAGTAGTGAAGGTATTGCTGTCTGAAAAGAGCAGTCTGGGAAGTGAAAAAATTAAAATTTTTGTTTATCTTTCCACAGAATAGAATAATACAATTGCAGTACTCAATTGGGACAGGTTTGCAACTGGTATTGCTGGATGTAATTTATATAAATGAAGAAAATTTTGGAAAATTTAAGCATGTTGTTTTAACTTAATGCAGGAACACTTTTGCCACTTGAGAAATCTTGGATTTGACATGACTCCATCTAGTTGTCTGTACCATGTCTTTCTTAATTGTTATTTGATTATTAAGTAGGTGTACAAAAGTAGTTTTGGAAAATGGTCAATTTTTTTATTTTTAGGCTATCTTTGTTTCAGACTCCCATACATAGATTTTACCATGTATCCTTTCCAAGTTTCTTGTTATTCCGAGCTGAGGAGTGGCTCTGGGCTGTGTGCCAGTTGCTTGCAGCTCTGAGATGCCCCAGCTGAGCTGCTGAACGTGCAGCCAGTCCAGAAAGAAGGGGGACAGAAACAGCTAGGATACTTTTCTTGCTGTCTTTCTGAGTGTCAGGGGCCAAACAGGAACAGAGAGGATGAAAGAAATGACGGGGGGAGGGGAAGTCAGTAGTCTGGGGAGACAGTGAAGTTGGCAGCGATTCATGTGGCTGTTCCCACAGTGCCCGCCTCAGTCTGGGCTTTGTCATATTTGGCTTTGGGTTCTAATCAGCCAGCATCTCTGACTGCCCCTGGGCTTCAAACCATGAGCTGGGGAGGTTGCATGGGTGGAAGCTTTTCAAAGCTCACATAGACTCTCATCTTCCCAAATGCAGCAACCAAGCTTGCTGTTGATTAGTTTATCCTTTCTCTGGGTGCTAGAACAGCCACTTGAAGGGCAGAGAGGAAGGAACTTGTCAAAAGTATGTAGAAAGTGGCATGTCAGGACTGAAGTGTAAATATCTCCTGAGTATTCCTAAAGTTGTGTTTCTGCTTGGTGGCACTTGACAGACTCCTCTGAGACCGTTCCTCAAAAGCTCCTTCACCCAAAACTTGAAAGAAAGGGTCATCATTCTGATACCTTCAAATAACATTGAAAACCTTTGTGTATTTTAATGGCTTCATGTGGTTTATACTCAATATCTGGCTGAGCAAATGCATTCAGTCTTTATTGTGGCATCATTAAGGCTTTGGATTTGGCATGAGAGGATTAAATGTTTAAATATGTAGAAGTGTACATTGGCTCTCAAGGTCAGAGCTCTCTATATATGTATTCTATAATTCAGCATTAGCTTCTTGGCTAGGATTGTCACATGTGAGTTCATGTGCTTGTTCTCAACAACACGCCTTAGTTACCAAAAGAGCAAACTCTGCTTTCTTTACTGATGCTGAGTTCCTACAAGAGATGTTAAATGTCAGTGATGAGAACAAAGTTCTTTTTTCCACTTTGACTCCTTGGTTGCTGTTTTAAGCCATGGTGAGGTGGTGAAGGCTAGGCAAGTAGTGAATGAGTGAAACCATCCACAAATGAGAAGAGTTGTGAGTTGTGAAAGGAGGCAAAAGGAAAATAGTGGAAAAACACTACAGCAGTGATCCACAAATGGTGTTCTCTTCTGCACAACTTTGATGAGATTTGCATGCTTGTATTTTGTTATGTCCTGTCATTTTTAATAGAATTAAAAATATGCAACTGCACTGTATTGTTACATCAGAAATTCCCAGGTTGATTCACTTGCTGCATCAATAACCAGGCTTTGTGTTTGTTTATAAGAAGGCTGTATGAAAATCTAAAACTTTCCTTTTTCCTATCTTATATAGTTTACAGAGATAATATTTAATGATGTCTTAAGTGAGCTTCCACAAAGTGGGAAGGTCAGAAGGTAAGTCTAGACCTAAAGAAATCTGCAGGTGGATTTCAGCAGCTTAACAATTTATCAGTTTTCTGACTAAATGTCTTGACCATCAGTATGTATTATTAATCAAATGGAGTGACTTCTCTCTTGCTGATATAGCAATTGCTTTTAAACAAGAAAAAGTAATAGAGGGCAGAGTTTTTGAGCTGTCACTTTGAGTCAAGTGCTGGCGTGGCAGATAAATGGGTGATAGACTAAGCAAAGTCACTTTGAGAACCCTGTAAGTTTGAGTCTGTTTGTGTATTAACATGCTGAAGTAAGATGCAGGAAGAAGATAAAGATATTTACAGTTGGTCCAGAGACTTCACAGTTGGTTTTTTTTTGTTTTTGTTTTTCTTTTTAATTTGACCTTCCAATCTCTGCAAGGAGTTATCAAGTAGCAGCATGGCAAAAAGGATTAGGAAAAAAGTTGATGTGGATTTTCATACCACTGTTTCTGTCACAGTTATTAAGCTGAATACTTCTCTGACCTGCATCCCAAGGGCAATGTTTTGTGTACCCCTTATGGTCACCTGGCTTGGAATAGTATCTGGCACTTGGTGTTCTCAGAGCAGCCCTAGTTACTCATTTCCCATGCATCATTTCAGGAATCACACGCACACACCACTCTTGCCCTCAAGGAGAGTCCTTTAAGTTCCCATTACTTTGTTTCATTATTTCTTTTCCTTTTTATGAATATCACAATTCTTATCAGATGACCTAAGTTCTCAGTCCTGGCAAAAGAGGGTTTGCAGCATTTCAAGGTGGTAATCTCCAAGACTATTTTGCCTCTTGTGTTGCAGTACCATAGTTTTCTTTAATGCTGCTTTCTTCTTCACATATATTCTTGAAACTCCAATAACCTAGATCACTACAGTGTGAATTCAGATCAGTTACCCTGGACAATTGAGCCTGCTGTGCAGAGTCAGCATGGCATCTGCAAAGAGAAATCCTGCCTCCTGGGTTGTAAAAAGGTGATAGTGAGCATACAGGGAAAATCCATTTGACTCCTAATAATTTTTTTTACCACCACTGAGTAGCTTATTTTAAAAAATATGGTTTGTGGCAGAGCTGAAATTGTTGCAGCAGACCAGTGCAGTGCTTTGATGCTTTGCTTGAACAGCACACGGCCAGAGCCAGCAGGACAAAGGCTCAGCTCATTCCTGGGACACAGTTGCTGGTATGGCTACATTGCTTTCATTGCAGTTGCAAAGCAAGTGGAAGCACATGGAATTTGCATGGCACCATTTTGGCATGGCTGCATTTCTGGGCAAGCTGGTGAAGAGATAGCTCGTTCAGGCCTCCCCAGAGATGCAATACCATGTGCAGAGTGGGCTCCTGACAGAGTTTGTGGTCTGGAAAAGCATTTCTGTTCTTCAAAACTCACCAGTGGAGATCAGATGCGGTGGATTATGAGGGACAACTTTCTGGGTTTTAGTCTTCCTGGTTCAGTTTTCCCTCAAGGGTTACTGTTGATCTGATGGAATTTTTGCAAAGATCCAAATGTCAGCACAGCAGTGTCATCCTCCTGAGTGTCCCTTGCTGCTGCAAGGAAGCTTCACACTTGAATAACAAAGAATAAAGACATTTAGACAGTGTTTTTTAAATAATTTTTAACAGACTGAACATCTGTCCTGGGTTGCTGATGACTAGCTGGTGCTCTGAGTAGCTCCTGCTGAAACACAAACTTCACTTTGGTGCTCAGTTCTGTCCTCAAAATGAAGTTGATTCACAGGACTAAAACTGGGTGTAGGTTGATACATGGTGGATTTGAGTCAGTGGGATCAGATAGACTATAACTTCTAAGGGGGAAATTCCCAAATTATCCTGAGGTAATCAGGATCCAAGCCCATCTCCAATTCCCCTGTTATCAAAATTGCCATTCCTTCTGTGAGGAAAATAATATGAAAAAAAGTCATGTTTCTAATAACAAACAGATCAACATAGGAATATATTCCTAAGGCAGAACCCCTCAGCCATGAGGACTCTTTATTAAATGTCCATGTTCTAGCAATATCAGATGCACCAGCTTCATCAGACTGCAATGTGCTTGATATAACCAAAGTAAGTTAGTATTTTCCCCTAGAGCTTACCAAACATTCATATGGACCCCTAGGTCAGATGAAGAGGCTGTTTAATGCTCTAATATGGGGCTATGAACATGCAAAAGGAGAATTCAAGGTTATCCTAATGCTCAATGCTGATGAGTTTGTCCCCTCATCAAACATAGAATATGTTGGTTAGCCAAAGCTGCCCAGGCTGAAGGTATTCCAAAACAGGTGACAAAATGGTTGGATGCAGGAAATCCTCTAGCACAAGGGGGTTTGGGCCTCAAAATCAAAATAGTAGTGAGGGATGGTACAAACCCATCTTCACAGAGAAATCTGTAGAATCCTTTTTTCCATGGGTTAATTTTTAGAGGCACTTTGTTCAGGGGCTTTACTCTGGGCTGCAGTGGCACCCGAGCCTGACACTTGACTCTGGTTTTTGTCACTCTGTGTAGGTAAATCTGTCACTGTCCTTTCAGCTCATTTCTTTTTACATAGCTTGCACTAGTTCAGCCACTCACCCTGCATTTCGATTAGTGCATGAAACCCCTAATCGCCCAATTAGAATGTGTAATGATACTGTAAAAATCCCTGTTAAGCTGAGCAGAGGAATATTTTAAAAGGCTTGTAATAGTAGTCACTAGACATGATAGTAGAAGAGGGAGGATAGATACATGAGGTTTATTACATGCAGATAACATGGTACTTTCTAAATAGAACTTCAAAGGACTATGCTGAATTTATTAATGTAATTACTTATATGAAAAATTATCAGTAATGAATAAATTAAAAATGTTATCTATATAGTATGTTATCAGTGTAATTTTTCAGACTGGAATTAAAAAGAACACAGAATTACAAGAATTTAGGCTCTTGTTTTCACATTCACAGGGTATTTAAAATGCTACCAGATCCTTTGTTAAACTGTATCATAAATCAGATTTAACACAGGAAGATAGAAATCTCTTTGCTTTTATTTGGAAGAGTACAGGAAGTCAGTGATGTTTTCAGACACATATTGCTGAATTTGGAAACACAAACACTGGAGCCCTCTCCCTCAGAGGATAAATAGAGAGTTCAGAAACCATTGGGGGAGTAGAGAGAGAAATAAATGAAACCTTCCGGCTCCTGTTGCTCACCTACACTCAAACGTGAGTTTTGCCATCTGTGGGCTCGAGCCAGTGTTCTCTCTTTGCCATCCTGGAGCAGGCACACGAGCCCCAGTGCTGGATCACAGCTGTGCAGGGATGCTCCAGCCTGGCTGCACTACCAGGGTGCTGGCACCTGGACGAAAAGCTCAGTGCTGGCTTAATTTTCATTCATAAGGAAGGAATTTTTTTTTCCCAGAAGAACAGATTTTTAAACTTTGGAAAACATGAATAGATAGACTCTGCAAATAGACATAAATGTGTCAGCCAGAGGAGGTATTTAATGCCCTCAGGCTAGACACCAGCAAATCTGGTGATCAGACAGCCCCGTGATGGACTTCTATCCTGAATATGATGGAAGTGTTCTACAATGTTGGTTTTGATCATTGCATTGGTTAGCACTTCTCTCAAATGAGAATCACAAGGGAACTGTCATTTGAACAAGTACATAATTAGATCACGTTGTGAAGCAAGAAAAGGAGCCATAAAACTGTCTTTTGTTATAAATTTCCTTCCTGACATTCTTTTCAGTACACTAAATAAATTAAAAATATTTTTTTCCTTTTATCCCCTAGGTGCATTACCTGATGAACTCTTATTCTAAAATACAGGGACATGGCTTCATCCAAATTAAGTCAGACAAAAGGACACTTAATGAAGGAGAATACTGAAGTAGCAAGGAGCATAACTTGGGAACTGAAACTTGCAGCAAAAAAAGTGTCAGGTATCTTTTTAATGCATTTTGCACCCAGTAAACCAAATCTTCTCTTCAAGTTATTCTCTGAAGATGTGTGATACAAAACTGCTCTCATTTGCTCATCATGAGAGCTGCTCAGCTGGGCAGAAAGCTGGAAGCAGCCTGAGCTGTTTGTCATTACTGGGACCAATGTTCTTGTTGACATCAAACACAGACCATGAATCACAGCAGCTGAGTTGTTTATTTGAAAAGATAGATAATCTTTGGATAACACTGCACACAGAAAGTCCTTCTAGGTCACTGGCTGTCACTTTCCAAGGCCAACCTGTAATCCTTGGTGCAAAAGTTGAAAAAAATAGGGTGATGCTGTGGAATCAATAAACAATAAAAAAATCAAATCTAGACACCATCCAACACTGGACTCAGATAAATGACAGAAAATGTTTGTACAGTTCCTGGAGCTGCAGAATCCAGTGAACCCTGTGAGAGCAGCAGGAGGTCTGTGGTTGCTGTGCCTTGGAGCTCATGGAAAAGGATCTGGTTTATGGTGATGGTTGGGCACTACAATGCTGCTGGTTTGAAAGTTCAAAATGACCCAGATTCTAGAGAGAGACAGCACCAAGAGTGACTCTCTCATGTAAGTGAATGGCAAGAAGTTACCCAAGAGGCACACATCACAGCTGAGAAGTTCCTTCCTTCACTCTGATGCAGCTGTGGGTATCTGCCTGTTCCTTGAATGACCCTGTCCTACATCTCTAATCTGTTTTATCCTGAAGAATATTCAGAATATGCTCCCTTCTCTTTTGCTTGATAGTCTCTTTTCTCTGCTGTTGCTCTTTTTACAAGGAGCTCTTGTGACAACATCAGCTATTCTGATTTACTGGCTTTCTATTTTTCCCCTTCTTGATCTCAACAACTGAGAAATTCACTGAAATATTTTCAATCAGCATAAGGTTCTTCTATGGCAAAGTAACTATTTATGAACTGGAGGCACTAGGTGAAAAGATTGGTCTAAAACAATAGAGATTTTTTTTGCTTTAATTGATGTGGAGGAATGAGGGCTTAGTGTCCCCTCCTTTGGGATGCTTGGAGCACCACATGCAATTATGAGAGCCTTGTTTGGTGAACTCAGGAAGCTGGAATTATCAAGGGCTTTCCTTAGGACTGTATCACTCACAAACTTTTTTTTCTGAAAGAGATTTTTCTTAGTAGGGACTCTGTCAAGTGAAGCTTTCGCCAGAAAAAAATTACTTTGCAGTGAATTTGTCTTCTAAATCACTCCTCAGGGACTTTTCCCCTGGGTATATGCACTTATTTATATTGTGTATCACTTTTGATAAATCTTAAAGACACATCCACTCTGGATGGCTGTAAATTCAAGAGAAATTTGAGATATATTGTAAATACTTTAGCAAGTAATGTGGGATTATTTGCTCTTTAACTCTTACTGGAATAAACAGAATCAGACTGAAAGTCCTGTTCATTTTACCACATTTTATTTGCTTCTCCTTATAAAGGAGAAACATAAATACATATTCTGGAAATTTCTGTGCAAGTAAATGGAGTCCTGCTAGAGTAGCTTGTGAGCAGTGATTTTTTTATTATATAAACTCAGAAGTAAAAAAAAGAATGTGAATCAATTTTTTATTTTCATCAATTAGACAAAGGGGTTAGGTCCTTAATTTCAAATTTGAGGTTAGTGGACATGAATGTATCCCAGGCATGAAATCCATGGGTTTTCAAATGTGATGTTTAAATCCTTAGTAAGATACATAACCAAAGGATGTAAATGCTGAATAAAGTTAGTTGCAATATTGCATGTGTTTTGGGATCAATTCATTACTGATGCAAGCAGACTTATCTTGTAATAATCCATGTTTACATATAGACCAACAACAATAATTAATTTGTTGTGGGGTACTAGGACCTCTAACCATTAAATTCTGAAGCCCTTGTGCAGTTCTGGTTACAAGTTTTGCAGGGATGACTCCAAGGTCTTTCTCTCTGTGTCAGACTGACTTCCTTCTGCTCAGATCTGAACCTGCTTCTCTGTTAACTCCTCTTGTCTGTCCAGCTGGATCATCCCAGTCCACTGCTTTCCTCTTCATATCATCATCTCACCCTCTGTTGTGCCTCCTTCCATCCTGGTGCCTCAAAAATGCAAGTGTCCAAGAGACTGCTTGGGCCTTGTAGAGCACTCCCTCCCTCCATCCAGCACATCTCACAGAATCACAGTCACAGAATATTCTGAGTTGGAAGGGACCCACAAGGATCATCAAGCAGCTTCTCAGTGAATGGGGATTGAACCCACGGCCCTGGTGTTATTGGCACCATGCAAACAATATTTGCTCATGATGCCATTTTCCATCACCTTTGGAGAGCTGTATGTTTTCCACACAGTCCTGTAAAGAGGCAGTGGAATCCCAGGGGGAACAGTTCTGTGCAGCACTGCTCAAACAGTGCTCAGGCAATGCATGAAACAGACTCTGGGTAGCTCAGCCCACAGGAGGGAATGAATGAAGATGCCACTAAATCTAATGCAGATGCTCTCTGCTCTGACTTGTTTCTAGCTAGTTTGTATGACCAACATTTCATTTAAATAACTTGCCTTGTCACTGGCTTATAGGTCAGACACCTCAGGTTTTCCCAGCACTGTCCTGATGAGACTGTCACAAGTGCCATAATTAGCTGGTGTGCCTGGAGATCACCACAAATTTATTACAATAACCTGGGCTTTTCTCCTCCTAATTTTGCAGGAGGTCTCACCTTTTAGCATTTACTTCATACATTATTTTAAAACAAAATGGAGGAAATTGTCACATCTAATTTTCACAGAGGTCGAGGCACTTTAAGTCTGGAAGCTCCTTTTTGTCCAGAGTGATTTTTGTTCTTTCTCCATGCAACTAAAATTCTCTTCATCTCACAAGCTGCCTGCCACAAGCTCCTAATCTTCAGTTTTGACAAAGGTTCTTTATCCAGCTTCCAAAATCTGTTTTATAGGTCATCTTTCCAGCTTATCATCCTGAGTATCTCTTTCCCACTTTGTTTCTTTCTGCTGCCTCTCCACCTTCTGCTGCATTGAACACCCCCACCTTTTCTTTCCTTTTAAAACTCCTAATTACATAAATCTTTGCACTTCCCAGGTTCTGCAGTGCCACAAACCCCTGCCTTTAATTAGTGTTTCCAGCTCTTCTTCAATTGAATTTTCCTTAAAATGTCTTTATGCTTTCCCCTCTAACTCCTGGAAGCAAGGCTTTAAACAAACACAAAGCCTCTTTCATCTTTCTCAAAATCACAGATTTCCTGGGAGTTATATGCAATAGTGGCCAATTTGCTGTTCCTTGTGCTTCTGACTCATTTTGCAGATGATGGGTGCTGCCATCCTTCAACTGTCATGTTTAGTGTGGCCTTCTCCATTGTAAATTTTTGACTGCAACACTTTTGTGCAGAGACCATACCTGCACTACCTGCAGGCATCACTTCTGTGTGGCTCCTTATCAGTATATAACCCTCCTAAATGGCAACCAGAGCCTATACTGCTACTGCACTGCAGGAAAGAGCTGGACCGGGAGATCAGGAGCACTCATTGTGCTGACTCTGAAGATCAACAAGCTGGTAGTGAAGGACAGTGTTCAGCTGTGAATTTGTGGCACTTAATTTGTGCAGTACTTCGTTACCACAGTGATAGGAACTAAATAAAGCTGTAGGATATAGGTTCTGAAACCTCTCCCCAGCAGACTGCCATGTGGGCTGGACTGTTTTTAAGTGCCTTAGGTGCTGATTTTGGGATAGAACTGAGAGAAAGAACAAGCAATGTTTTCCTGCGTGCCTGAAGTCCATCCAGATTTTTATGTTAAGGGGACAGATCTCCATTTTGACAAAGCAGCCTTTAATGTATAATGCTGCAAATATTTTGTATTAATTTTGAGGGAGAGTTTCTCTCTCCACAGGGAGATAACATTCCCATTATACTCTGTCCTACAGATTCAAGCAGTCTAAAAGAGTAAAGAGAAATATGAGTAAATGTAGTCCAGCTGCCTCTATAGCATGCTGCTCTTATAGTCATTGCAAGTGATTTTACTAGTTAAGAAATGGGGGAAAATCCAAAAGTAGAGCAAGAAAAAGTTGGGATATCTTAGAAATAAAGTAGGGTTAATATTTCAAGCTTGTTTCCAAGAGATATCAGTATATGGGTTTTTAATTTTGCACATAGTGCTTAAATATTCACACCTAGAATCAACTGGCTATGTGTTTTCAAAATCATGGGTTACCTACAAGAGGACCCTTGCCCATGAGAAATTTCCCCAGGCTCTGTATGCCAGTTATCATATTTTCCCAGCCCAAATCAGTTGGGCTTTGTTTGTGTAGAGGCACAGACTTCTAAGTCGCAGATAATGCTACAGTGCAGATGAGATTTTGCTGTGAAGAAAACGTGTGTTGTTACAGTGAACACCCTTTATTCAATGTTTATGACAAAATGACATGATGCACACGTGCTTTTTTAGTGCATCTAAGTGGATCAACCTCTGTCCTCCTGCTGTTCCATTTTGCATCATTTTCACCATGAGCATTTGCTGAATATTTAGGTGACTTCAAAACCTTGGGATCTGAAATCACAATAGTTGGGGCCACTGCATATTAAATACCATTTTCCCTTTTAGTAGACATTTATCAAGATGGCATAAGAAAATGAGCTCATTAAAAGGTTTTTTTGCAGGAACAACATTCAGTATCAATGCTGTGTTGCTAGGTAGCCAGGTGACTTTAAACGGGAAAGCACCTCAGCCTATTCCTGCAAACCTAACATGCCTATACCTGCCCAGCAGAATCTCTGAGGTGACACCGTATATACAGAAAGTTTTACTGTAAAAGATTTCAGTTCATAACAACGATGATACTTTTGTTGAAGTTTGAAGTAGGTATGTTTCTGATACATTGTTATTAATATGGTTTTTTTCTGCACACTGTATCCTCACTGTAATTTTCCTACATCTGTGTGTACTAGGTCTGGGATGGAGTTAATTCTCTTCACGGCAGCTCCTAGGACGCTGTGTTTTGGATCTGTGACCAAAACAATGCTGCTGTACAGACTCTTTTCATTGCTGGGCAGTCTGTGCAGCATCAAGGCTGCCTCTGTTTCTCCTGCTCCCCAACCAGTGAATAGATCAGGGGTCCACAAGAGGTGGGGAGGGAATACAAGCAGATACAACCCAAACTGTCCAAAGCAATATTCCATGCCATGTAACAATATGCTCAGCAATGCAGTGGAGAGGAGTTTAGATAGGCCAGTTGTTTTTTGCCTCAGGAGCAGGCTGGGCATCACTCTGTCTGGGGGAGGTGGCAAGTGATTTCCTTTGTGTTGCTTACCTTTTGTTTTCCTTCTCATTCCACTTCTTTGCTTATAAAATTATCAACCATGAGTTTTCTTGTGTTTAACTTTTCTATTCTGTGTATGTGAGTAAGAAGATGTGCAATGCTCAGCTGCCTGTTAACCCACAACTTCGTGTGATGGCCAAGCCAAAAAGAATCCATACCTTCCTGGGAAATTACCTGCTCACAAACACCACAAGGAATCTGCCTAACAGGGACAGGAAACAAGCACCAAGGTTAAAGATGTCGTGTTTCACTTGCAGCCATTTAACCCCTGATGTGATGGTGTAAAGCAAGAATGAAACAGTGACCCCATATGTTAATACATGAAATAAAGTGACCACGAGAGGGTACTAGAGGTGTAAAACCACGGGTGGCTCAGCAGGTCACCTCTAATCAGCAGTTGGATATAAGGCAGCAGGAAAAACACTTTCTTCCTGTTGTGCCTTTGGAACCATGTGTGTGAACCTTTACTCATCCTTCTTACCCCAAAGAGCAGGCTTTGGCAATAGCAGCCAGGCTGGAGAGGCAATACCTGGGCCTGTGTGCCCTCTGTTTATCAGCAGGGCTGCATGGAATATCAACGAGGAGAAAACTCCACGGGTGGAAAAAACTGGGATTTAATGACAATCACCAGTAAGGCAACATAAAATACACCAGCTCTGAGAACTTTTTGTGGGACCAAGTTACGATGTGGATACAGATTACACACGTACTGTTCTGCTATTGCTGAAGTTTAATTTTTGTCACTAATGCGTTTTGCTAGCAGAGCTTAAAGGTCATGTCCCTAAGGATATGGCACCATTTGTGTTAGCAGAGCCTGGCTTTCTCTTCAGATAATAGTCATCTTGGACTGGGTATTATTAGAGGACAAGTGAAAGTGAGATTGGGGGAGGGGGAAGAGGAGGGGGCTGTGTTATGTGACTGTACATCCATCTTCATCACTGGAGGGTCACGAAAGGATTGCTGTGTGTTAACAAGCAGCACAGCTCCAAGCACTTGGGTCCCAGACACTGCAGCAGAGATCTTTTCAAGGTGAGCAGACTGGCCTAATGCAGAGTGTCTCCAGACAGGGAGATTTATGAAAATCTACTTTATACTGGCAGCAGAAGGCCTGACAAGACAGTGCTCTCCCCAGAGAAGTTACACTGACTGTTTCATCTCCCTGGAGAGCTTTACAGCTTGCCTCCAACAGAGCACTTCATGCAAGGTCTTACTCTGCCCACATAACACTCCAAACCAATGGCATTAACTACCTCTTCCACAAACACACACTGCTTGTTTATGTGCTCCTAAGGTTCCTGAAATTCAAACACTTGGCCCAGGAATGTAACTTAAGCACGCTGCCTTTCAAGAGCCCCTAAGAAGCGTTACAGGGTCGGGGCTGGGGGGACACACGACAAACACTGGGGTCGAGACAGAGCTCAGAGCACATAAAATTACCCCATAAAATCAACAGCAAACGCCCTGAGATCTGGAGAGTGCACAGATCTGTGTTACACCCCGAGCCACCACCTGCACCATGGGTTTATTTTTCTGTTGTTTCATCTTACCCTGCAAGAAACGAGTAGCGCGGCCGTGGCTGCTCCGTCTGCGGCGAGGAGGCTGCTGGCACACCCCGTGCTCCAGGCCCTGGCCACGCTGCTGCCAGCTCCAAACAATATGTTCTTTTACACAATGATGGACAAACTGCCAGCCCTGCTCTCTCCCCTTCTGCAGAAACAACCCACACCTCAGTGTGAGATGCTGAAACATGAGGCTCCTGGCTTGCATGATGCACTGAGGAGGTTTCCCCTTGCCCAACTTGCAAGTGATATCTTGGCAACTATTTTTCCTGCACTTGATAATACTTCCATTTGCAGAGTGATTCAGCATGACTCAGTGTCAGCAGCAGGGGCCAGGGTTTGTACTGAATTCTTACCAAAGCCAGGAAAGGAGATGCTTGGGTCATAAAGTAACTGCAAGCAGTTTTTGTTTAGGGTGTTTCTTTGGAGAGTTGATGTAAGAAAAGGTGCTGTAAATAATGTACTGGCTTTTTATAAAAGATATGCCCCATTAAATGCAAACATGGCAGCAAACAACAATATAATTTTGTATGCTTTTTCATGTTAATTTTTTTATGCCACAAATTGAAAGACTTAAAACAGACCTGAAATCCTGTACCTACAAGGAAGCAAAGCATCGTCATCAGAGTAGCTGCTATCTCTGTGGTTTACTAATTGGGTGTTTCTGCTTTACTGGTTTCCTGAGATGGGTGATGGAAATAGAGACAAGAAATAAGAACCACCAGCTTATGAGCTTGATCAAAGCTACAGAAGTGATTCCACATTCCTGAATTCAATGAATTTTCAATACTATTGCCCTTGGAAACAGAAGAGGTTTGGGCTGGGGAGAGAACAAAGAAGGACTTTCACAGAAATATTTCTGCCAAGTAAAGACCACGTTGGGAAGAATGACACAAATTGTAGGGTGCAGCTGGAGAATCTGTGCACAGCTGGAAGCTTGTCCTTCCTCTGGTGGAGAAAGTCTGTGTAACATCTCTGCATCCTGAGGTTGTGCAATTTTCAGAAGACAAGACCTGGGTTTCTCTCACTTGGCACCACACTGGTGTCTACTTTAGGCAAAATCTTCATTGATTTAAAAGACCCTGACATATGCTTGTAGATTATTCCCAAGCAGCTGCAAAGCCAGATGCTTCTCAGAAATTTTGGGTTGCTTGTTTTTCTGTGAAAGAAAGACTGTGGTATCCTGGCAGAGACTTGTCCTTCACAAATGATAAAGTGATCGTTTACTTAGAAATAGGGAGGAAAAAAGGGAATATTTTTCCAAATTCACTAGGTGCTAGGATCTAGGGTAAGACAGCATTTATCAATTAAGCACGGTTAATTACAGGTTCCTAAGAAGCTCTCAGAAATTACATCCCTAATTGCTGAAAGCAAGTCATGGACTGAATTATAGCAGCATCGATACGAGTCTCAGCCAAACAGCAGAGCTACCTGGAGTGAATGATGCACACAGAAAATGCAAAGGGCTCAGATCCTAAACTCAGTTTCAGCTCCTGGACTGAATATTTTATTTATGATGATGGCATTTTCCTCTCCACTAAGAACAGGGATAGTAAAGTCAGATTCAGACAAAGATCAAACCATCAGCCATTATTAAGCACGTAAATGAAATATTCTTGAAATTATTTAGTTAAACATCCTTAAGCACTTGTGTCCCCCCTCCCTTTTTCATTTTAGTGCCTTTGTCTGTTTCTTCTTAATTTTTATTTCTCCTCCTTTTCCCTGCACTGCTCTCTGCAAGGTTCCAGTTTCCACCATTTCTCAATTTCCTTCCATAACATGACATAACCAACATTGAAAATGGCATTTTAGCTCCTTTTTCAAAGATGTTAGCAGGGTCAAGAGGATTCACACTTCCAAAAACCTTTTTTATCAAACTGTCTGCACATTCAGGGGTTATACATAAGACATTTTACCAGCACTACTGTACTGCTATACAGCAGGACAAGTTCCATTATCTTCTATGCCACAAGAGATATATGCATATGCTACTCATAGCACATTAAAATAGATAATTGCAATAGATTTTCACCTCAAGATGCTGCATACTGTCCACCCCCGCTGCACTGTAATAGAAGGGTTCAATCCCAACCCCAGAGCACGGAGATGCAGATGGCTTGAACCCAACTCACCTAAACACTTGTCTAGACAAATGTGCTTCTGAAACTGAGCTTAGGCACCGTCTAATCCCAGTAAATTGTGTTAGGTATCCTCAATAAAACCCAAGTTCATTTTAACCAGATAACACGCATTAACATACAACTTGAACCACAAAGACCTGGGCTTTAAAATCTTACCTAGCACATTGTTCTCGAAAAGTACCTACTTTATACTTTGGACTAGACACGAGCATTCATTTTGATGGCCTAAACTGATTTATTTTTCAATAAAGCTGGTTCAATCGAGTTAACAAGATGAAAAGCTCCCAACACCATTAAGCCGCAGGCTGAGGCACTTGCATGCACATTATCTGGCTGTGCCTGGGGGCGCACGGGGACAGACCCCGAGTTTCGATGGGCCGGGCCCTCTCGGGGAGCGAGGTGCCCTTTCCCCGCGGGAGCCGGGGTAGCATCCCTCACCCTCCGCCCGCCCGGGGCTGCCTCCTTCCCCGCCGAGCCTCGGCCAGCCCGGCCGGGGCACCGCAGCCATCCCCGGTGCAGCGGCGGGGGCACGGACAGCCCCGGCCGGACCGGCGTCCCCGCTGCTCCCCGAAAGCGCCTTCCCAGCCCCGCCCGAGCGCTCCCGACGGGAATCGCCGCATCCCTCGCATCCCTCGCTCCCCGCATCCCGAGCGCTCCCGACGGGAATCGCCGCATCCCTCGCATCCCTCGCATCCCTCGCTCCCCGCCTGCCCCTCACGCCCCCGCCGCCGCCGCCCTTCCTCCCGGGGCTCCCCGGCCCGCCCAGGCTCCTCCTCCTCCTTTCTCTCAGCGCACCCTCCCTCCCTCCCCGCCTGCCTCACGCCCTCCGTCCGTCGCTCCGCCGCCCGGCCCGGACCCCGCGGCGCTGCTCGCCGCTCCCGGCGCTGCGCCCGGGCGATGAGCGGGGCGCTGGCCGAGCGCAGCCCGGCGGCCCCGGCCGGGCCGTAGCGCCCCTTTGCCGGCGGGACCGGCGCTGCCCGGGCCGGAGGGGCCGCGGACACCCGGGCCGGAGGGGCCGCGCCTGCCCCGGAGCCGGCGAGCGGCGCTGGCGGCCGGCGGGAGCGGGGGCTCGCCCCCCGGTGTGTGACATGATCGACTCGCAGTCCGCCGAGAAGATCAGCAGGATGAAAAAGTTGCGGAGAACTTTGTCGGAGAGCTTCGGCCGAATAGGTGAGTGCCGGGCCCGGCCCCGGCGTCCCGGCAGGGAGGGGACGGGGCGGGGGGAGCAGCGCTGCCGGGCTGGGAACGCCGTCCCCAAAAACGTTCCTTGGGAAGAGAGCTCGGGAAATAAAGAGCTCGCGTAGCCCCGGCAGTGCTGGATGGGTCTGTGATGGAGTTAGCCCAAAATCGGCTGGGAAGAACAAACTGTACATGAGAGTTGGCTCGCGTGCCCCCATTGCCAAAGAGAAACCTCGACAGAAAGCAGTCGGTTATTTTCATTTTGTTGCAGGTCTGGTAATTTATTTTTTGTGCGGGCTGCAGGTTGTTTTTAGTTGAGATGCTGAAGCAGGTAAAAGCGGCCCAGTGATTTAGGGGGCCAGACAAAAGAAGTCTGTCATCTGCTGTGAAGTCTTGTCGCTCTGTCACTGCCATAAAGCATCCTGAGGCAGCGTCATGTGAATGCCAGTGCCGAGCGTGTTACTCCCGATGCCACCACACCGTGTCTGGCTTTGACACCAGTTTATTTTGCAGTTGAATTTGTTATTGAGAACAATGCCAAAGAGTTCTGGTCTGCTCGGACTGGTGTTTCTCTGAGTCTTTGGCATGCTGTGTTGCTTAATTCGCTGTTTAAAGCATTAATTCCCAGTGCCATCATCAACACGCAGCTCAGCAGGGAGAGAAGGTCCTCTGAGAGGAGGTGAGAAGTGTCCCCGAGTTGGTGGGACAGAGCGGTGAAGTGCAGTAACACATGAGAGCAGACGCAGCAGCCCTGTCCTTGCAGACCGTCTCTGGGCCCTTGCACAGTCCTCAGCCGCGCACTGTCCCTTTGGGCGCTCTCCCCTCACAGCCAGCCCGGCTGGGCCATGCGGAGCTGCTTTGTCCCGGGGAGAGGGTGTGAAGTGTGTGAAGTGCCAGGAGCCTGGAGCTGGGTTCTCCATAACCCTGCCGAGGAGATGTGCCCGCACACTTGGGCATTGTAATTTTTCATTGCTGTGTGTGCATTCAAGCACTGCAAGTTTTAAGTGGATGATTGTGTTTTGAAATTTTATTGTCCTATTCCAGGGTGAAAAAGACTGAGAAAAGATTTTTCTTACTTGTAAACCAGAGAGTTTCAAGGGGAAATGCAAAATTTCAGTTGTAAAGCAAATATCATTCCACTGTTACAAATCTCTCTGTACCCATATGGAAACAGCTTTCACCTATCATCAGTCTTAAACTTGTAAAATACATATAACTTCCTTTGATTAGAAGAAAAAAAATGAAGCAGTCAGGTGTTTGGTCTGTTATATGTCTCTGTGCGTGTATAAACACAGAGAGACACTCTTCCACAGAGCTGTGAAAGGATTTTACTAATGGTGGAAGTCATTAACAAAGAAAATGTTTTGAATGAGGATGCTGCTTTGTTGTAACAGTGACAGTCCTGTTAATGCCTTTTAGGGATCAAGGCCCCTCTGGCTGGTAATTTCTGCATGTTTTATTTGGCTCGGTTGGGTGATTATCTCTTTTTGTCATTTTGCACAAATTAAACAAGCTTTTAGTTTCCTTGGGAGCTCTGGCCTGGTTTTAGATACACGGATATTTATGTCTCAAAGCTCCTCCAGTTCTGTGTGTATATGTTCAGAAGTGTAGGTGTGTGATTGGAATGTGGTTTGTTTGTTTGTTTGCTGCTGGTTGTTTTGTGATTAAAACACAGCTGCTCCCAGCAAGTTTGTTCAGTCTTCAGATGCTCAAATATATTGGTCATCATTCTGGTAACTGCATTTTGAGCAACAAAACTTCTAATTTTTCGGTATGAGGTTTGAAGATAGTTCACCCCCTGATACCAGAGCCACAGATAAACCCAAGCAAAGAAATTCTGAACTTGCATACCAGGAAATCCTTGGTTAAAACATGTGCTGTACTTAACTCTTATATTGAAGTGAAGGAGAGAAAGCAAAAACCTCATTGGAAAAAGTTTTTCTAGGTATTTGACATTTGGGTTTTAAAGCTCTTTTCATAAATGCTGGTTTCTTGGTATGCTTAGCAAATTACAAATAAAAACAGTATTTAAATTGTAACTTTTTCAGTCATCTGTTCAGTTGTGATTTGTCATAAATAATAAATTCCTGACAGTGGTAAAGCCAGGTTGGATGGGGCTTTGAGGAGCTTGGTGTAGTGGAAGTTGTCCCTGCCCATAACAGGGGAGTTGGGATGATCTTCAGGGTCTCTTCCAACCCAAACCATTCTGTGTTTCTGTAAAACAGTGATGATATATAAACTTCTTCTGTTCTGTTCCAATGTCTGTGTGTTTGTAGGCTAAAGTATGCAACACAGTATCATGAGCATAGTCATATAAATGATGTGAGAGTACTGTAGGGTTTGAATCAAACATTAGTGAGTCAAACCTTCATGTGTTGCAGTAGGAAAGATCTGATGATCATTCCTGAAATGATAAAGCACTGCCTTCCCCCAGTGTTGGCAGTATTCCATCTACCAAATGCAGTTCTCTCAATACTGGAAGACCCCAAACTTTGGTACCAGATTTTGATACCCAAATTTATGTTAGCCTCTTGGATAAGAGTGATGGAAATGTATCCTGATTGTCACTGGCAGTGAGCTTTATTTTTTGTTAGAGCTTGCGGGTTAACACTCAATAAACTGCATTTCAGACCCACTTCTCTCCACCAAGTAATCCTCTCAATTTGAGAAGTTGTAGCTGCAATTAATTTATGATTTTTTTACAGTGCAGTAAAGTATGTTAGGTAACGTTTGAAGCTATTTCCCCTCCATCTCTAGACAGTGTAGTTATTCCTGGGGCACAGCAGAGGCCCAAAGGTACCAACAGCAGCTTCAGGAAGACTCGACCCATTTTCTTAGCTGTGAACTGGTGCTTTGCAGCCAGTGGCTTTCCTGGAAGAGGGTGATGAAGATCTGGCTCATCAAACAAAACTGGGCTTAGTCCTGTGACTGTTAGAGTACCAGATATTGGAAATGTTTATTTTGCTGAGTTGAAAATTGTGATGTGTGAAATTGCCCATCCAGTGAGCCTTTTCCTGAGCATTCGCTTTGTGCCATTGTGTGCAAATCTGACAGGGGATGATACAGTGCTGTGGTGTGCTGGGGGAAATGTGTGTGGCCTGTGGTGCTACAGAAGGGCTCTTTGCTGCAGAAATTGCATACTTCCAGTTCTAGAGAAATGTACTATCTTTGCAGCTTAGGTACCCTTTCTCCTGGTGTTTCAAGGAGTGTCCCTCTTAAAAGTTATCTCATGATAAAGAACTTATATTGCTAATAATCTGAAAAATACACATAATTCTTTTCATTCATAAGTTTCTGCCAGCCTATTCATTTTTATATGAACATCCATATTAGTTTAAAAAATTTGGTTTCCTTGCTTACAGACTGTGTTGACCGTATAAGTGAACACCCCATAACTGTATGTTAACCAACTTTTAGAGATTCTGTTGACTCACTGTTTAATTTAGCATTTAAACCTTTATTAAGTTTGGTTCTTAGTTTTGCCCTTTGATAATTGTATAATTAAATTATTAATTTAATAAAAGTAGTAGTAATCTTTGAGTTATGTGAAGAGTTCTTAGCTATGCCTTTGTTGAAGTTCATTTAGTACCAGAATCACTTTGAGATTTCTTCAGCTCATGCCATTTAACTTCTATTTTCTTATGAGTTGCTTTAGCCAAAACCTAACACCAGGTTACAAAGAAAGGAAGGAGGAAAGGAAGAAAAAAGGAAAGAAAGAGAGAAAACATTGTTGATATTGATCACAGTGTGCTGAAAGCAGTCTGTGGCCTTTCTGAGCATCCCTGGGCTTTGTTGCTAGCTCCTCACTGATACAAAGGTTATCTCTGCTAATCTCCTGTGATGTACATCCACATAGCTCACATACCTGAGATAATGAGAAGTTCATTTGTAAATAGTTTATTTTTTTAAGTTCAGCAGAACTTTTTTTTTTAACAGTTTAAAAAGGAAAAGATTGCATCAAGGAGAAAAAATATTTTAAATATAGTTTGTTCTATAAAATATACTGCTTTGTTGTTTTCTTTGGGAGATGCTATATAATGAATTAGTTGAGACTGATATTATTATTAGAGTGAATCTCATTAAATGGGTGGCCAGAACTCTCATACTCTTTTTGTGATTCTTAAAACCCCTTTTAGTCAAAGGTAGAAATTAACACAAGCCAGATATTGGCATTGGATCAATATCTTCCCATTTCTTGTTCTGTTACACTGTGAATTTTGTTTAGCTGTCTGTTTGGCTATTCCTGTAAGGTTCTGGTCGTGTGAAAATTTTATATTTTGGTAAGGGAGAAAAGCTTGTCAGCACAGCCTAGGTGTGTCATTTACTAATTTATAACTTGTATGGCATTGTGACCTGAATGGCAATTGAGAAGATCAGAAACATATTCTTAAAAAGTGTTCCACAGGTTGGGGGTTTCCCTTCTCTTTCCTTCTCTTTCCTTCTCTTTCCTTCTCTTTCCTTCTCTTTCCTTCTCTTTCCTTCTCTTTCCTTCTCTTTCCCTTCTCTTTCCTTCTCTTTCCTTCTCTTTCCCTTCTCTTTCCTTCTCTTTCCTTCTCTTTCCTTCTCTTTCCTTCTCTTTCCTTCTCTTTCCTTCTCTTTCCTTCTCTTTCCTTCTCTTTCCTTCTCTTTCCTTCTCTTTCCTTCTCTTTCCTTCTCTTTCCTTCTCTTTCCTTCTCTTTCCTTCTCTTTCCTTCTCTTTCCTTCTCTTTCCTTCTCTTTCCTTCTCATAGTTTGAGCACTTGGGATTGGCAGTCTGAAAATGTTTTGATCACCCTTCAAAACCATAAAAATATATTTAACTAGCAAGATGTACAGTGTGTACAGATCTCCTCAGCAACAAACCTGGGTTTGTTTCATAGTTTTTATCACTGAGCATGAAGCCCAGATGAGTAACTGCAAAGCAGATTTTCAGAGGTTTGAGGGAAGCCGTGTTTTGTGTCCTAAAGAAATGGGATTTTAAAGGGAAAGGAAGGCTGGACATTCCCTGCTTTTCTGTGCAAAGATAACTGGGGTTTGTGCCTTGCTGCCCATGGTGGAGATTCTGGAGGTGCAGCACAGGTGGTACTGCCTCTGTACCACCTCTGATACAGCTTCTAAAGTTTTGGCATTGCTCTTGTTTTGTTGTGGTTTTTGTTTACTTTTATTTTTGTTTTGTTTGGTTGGTTTTTGTTGGGTTTTTGGTTTTTTAGTTTGTTTGTTTGTTTTGGGGGGTTTTCTGGGGTCTGTTTGTTTTGGTCTTTTGTGGTTTGGTTTTAATTTTTTTTTTGTTGTTTTTGTTTTCGGAGCTGGTAACACAGTTGCTCCTGTAGACAAGACTTGGAAGAGGTTTAGAAATTAATATTAATTTGAAGGCAGAAGGAGCATCTAAAAGAGGAAAAGAACTACTGGAGTCTAGATCCTCAACCATGCTAGGTGCTTAAATATTTATCTCCTGGAGAAATCTGCAGGAGAGTAAGAAACGTTGTGCTGCTTGAATGATGAGGAGGGACCCTTCAGGTGCAGCTCTGCACGAGTTTTGTGGTTCTTAGATGACCTCCCTCAAACTGAAGACCTCTGTGATGTAAACTGAGAAGGAACAGTGCAATCACCAATGCAATGGTTTATTTAATTTTAGCTCTTCAGGAGAGGGAAACAAAGAGCACTTTCAGGTCACAGCATGCAGCACACAAAGTGCAGTCCCTCGTGGGTCTGGTTGAGAAAAAGAACCAGTCTTAGTACCTTTGGACTGACACAGGTCAGTGCAGATTTGGAGGAATTAATTTTCTTCGTATTTTAATAAAGATGTCCAGTATGCTAAAGGAAGACTTTTCATTAGCTTAATCTTTGCTACAACTGCAGAACCATTTGTGTCTTCATTTTCTTACCAGTTCATGTTTTCTGCACTCTTTTTCTCTCCTATGTTTGTTGATTAATTGCTTGTTAACACCATAGGAAACAAAATCTCTTCTGCTTTAGTGTATGTCATTCTAAAAGTTATAAAAGAAAAAAAGATAAAGGAAAAAAGCATATTACAATCCATATTACTTCATAAAGAGTTAGTACTTGACAAACTGAATACATGGCTAGGTGTTTGTTGCACTTTTCCCTTTTGAAGTTCAGTCAAGCTCTCCAGAAAGGGTTTTCCATACTCACTAGGAGTTAAAATTTAAAAACCAAACTCACCCTTACAAACTCTTTATTTTCTTTAACCTGAGAGGATGTTTTTCATAAATATGTAATTTTACTTTCTTAGAAACTCTCTGTGCAGTTCTACATTGCATTTACAGATTCAGATTTTGAGTATAAAATTGTTTTTCACACCAGCCTGTTCTTTCCTATTATAACAGGAAAATGATGGTCTGTTTCTTTTTTTTTTCTTTTTTTTCTTCTCTGGTGTTTTTTGTTCATTGAAATGCAGTACAGATAATAATTTATTTTTTCTTTTTATTTTAAAGCCTTGAAGAAGGAAGATAGCAGCTTTGATGAGGTAGGTTAAATGTCTTTGTACCTTGCATAGTCCAGGTAATGCCTTTAGTATTTATCACTTATGCTAGCAGAAACCCACAGATAGTAGTGTCATGATGTGCATGTGAATTAATACATTCATATTGGTCATATTTTCATTTTACAAATAACTACCAAAAGAATTTGTTAGTCAAAGGGTCTGAATGGAACACTTAGGGGTTTTTTTTGGAATTAATACAACTGAATGTTTTAAGAAAAGTGGCCATTTAAAACTGTTTAATGCTGAGAAATGTTGCATGCAGGGAAAATACTTTACAGAACTTGGTCTGTGATAATTCCTGTAAGTGTAGGCCTGTACTGTAACAGGCAGGGAGAAACCTTCACTCCTGAGAGAACACTTTATGTAAAGTGCTGCTGCAGTGGCTTCTTGCTGAATATGTCAACTGAGAGAGATGCTTATTATGAAATTAAAAAGAAACCCAACCCAACAGCACAAAACCAGCATCTAGTCTATTGGTAAAACTGGTACTTGATTATTCAGTCTAATCAGTTTGAGGTCTTGACCTATCTGTGATATGATTCCCAAGTTACCTTGTAGAATATGCTGCTCATGATTTGTGCTTGAGAGTTCCAGGTCAGTGCAAGTTATCCCACAGAGCAAGTCCATGCAGGAAGAGAGGTAGACCTTGGTGTGATGACTGGTGATACTGGAGTCAATGCTTGCCTTGCACTTCCCTCTGCCACCATAGCTGGAAGCAAATTGAAGTGTTTTCATGTGTTGATGTTACACTTCTGGCATTTCTTCTTCATTGCCTGCTGTAAGCTTAAGTTCTTGGCTGAATAGAGTGAGATAGCTGTTGTGTAATGCCAGATTCTAGAATAAATAAATGATGATGCAATGTCCTGGATTCTGGATCAAATCAGACTCCATCTCTTTCTAAACAGATCACACTGATGCTAAAATACAGCAGTAACAATATAAACGCTTTGTGATTTTCTGATGTGTTGCAAAAGCTGTCACTCACCTTGACCCCTCTCAGGTCTGGAGTGAAGGTCAGGGGGTCAGGCTCTCTTTTCAGGAGCTCTGTTGCATCATGCAGTGGTCCTGACTATTTTATTTTCCTTGTAACACACATGGAACTTGATTCCTCCCTAAAAGTTGCACCTGTGCAAATATGTACAGATATGTGGTTAATAAACTCTGAATCCTTGTTTTACAAATCTGGTCTGTTCAGTATTTCCTTCTGAAGGCTGCAGTGGTATATCTGTGCTGTAACCTCTCAATAAGTAGCAATACCTTGTATTAAACTTGAGTCAGAATTTGAAAGGATCTATTAAAAGGCATTGGCATATGAAGATGGCAGTTTTTCTGTCCCATTCCCTTCCCCAGCATTGTTTATCTGCAGGTTGCATTATTTTCTTTAAACCTGATTTTCTGCTTTAACAGGAGACAACTTGAGCAAATTTTTATTTAAATTCAAGTGGGTTGGGGAAGAAATAATCTTTCAAATATGTTTTTAATGGAATCTGACAGATTGTTGCAATGAGCTACTGCAGAAGCAGTAAGGGACATCTAGTGGGAAGGGTACACAAAAGAATTTTCTTCTGTTTCCTGTAAGTATGGAGGCATTTGATGTGGCATTTGCATCAATTGATTCCATAGTTTTAGGTGTCATTTCTTAGAAGAAAGAAAAATGTGTTGAGATTTTATGTTGTCCTTATCTCTTCAAATTGTGCACAGTTCCTGGTGATTTTCTAGCCTGAAGTGTGAATCAGAGAATGAGCTGTACCAGGTATCACTTAATTCCTTTCTTTTCAAACATCCTTCAAAGCAGAAGATGAAACAGATGTTGGTAACAATAATGTGCCTGATTTAATAACACTTGCTTCTAAGGAAGGCAGTATCTCTGAGCAGAGGAGTGGGTGCACATATTGGTCTTAGGAAGCCATCCTGAAAAACACTACCAGGACCATAGCAGGATATTAAAAAAAGCTGGCTTGTACATGTAGTATTGATGTAACAGGGAAACAGTCCTGAAGAAAGTTAAGATGGCAATAAGTGGGAGTATCAGATGGGGATATCAGATCAGAGGAGAGAGAAAGCAGTTTTCCAGGCTGTCCAAAAGCTGTCAGCTTTGGGCCTCCTACTACAAAAAAAATAAATAATCAGTTATTGAAACAGAAATTTCGTTTAACAAGCAGCACATTCTCCTTGTATGGTTGGTGAAAAGATGCTCATTTATGCTGCTGACAGATGCTGGGTATCTCTTCTCAGCCTGTTTCCCCTTTCCAAAGGGAGTTGCCTGTGAAGCAGTGCTTGAGCAAGAATGATGAACTTGCAGAGGAGCCTTTTGCTCTGGCAGGTAGAGGAGGACTCATGTTTTAGCCTTTCAAGTGGTGACCATAACACCAGGAGCAGAAGTTGGCCAGCAGGGACCTGGTGTCTCTGATGGAGGAGAGAAAGTGGCATGAAGAGGAAGATGACCCTTCTAAAGCTGCAAGGTCTGCATTTGCAGCTGAATAGGTTGTCACTTTGTTCTGCATATTGTAGGTGCTTGCTTGTTTGTCTCTCAGGAGCTGAGAGGAATAAATTGAGCAGTTCAGTGGCTCTTAATTCTACCTGCTTCAATTGTTTGCAGCAGCTGAAAAAATGTACAACACTACAGGAAGTTGTCTGTCTTTTGAAGAGAAACTACTAAAAATTAAGATGTTAGACATGACAGGCAACTGTACCACATAATTGCTTTCTGTTGGCTATGAAATTAATCTGTCCAATAAATAGGGACCAGAAGAATCATGAGCAGTGAATCCTGTGAATAAGTTACAGGTTAGAAAATACTTTTATTTGTAGAATTGTTTCAGGGATCTTACTGTTGTATTTAGTCCTGCCCATAAGGTCAGAGCACAAGAGTGTGAAGGAGTAGTGTAAGGTTTCTCACTTTTTAATACCTCAGTTTTTAATGCCTCTTATGTTGTTTTGATTAAATTTTAAATGAGAAAAAAAAGTGCCAGTTTTCTGTAAATGATGCCAACCTTTGCTTTGGTCCATGAGAACATTGAATTAATCCATTTAATGGATTTAGTGGTAGCCTGCTCACCTTCCTAAGATGTAGGACATCTTCCAGAGACTCACATGAGTAGAGCAGTGGATACAGACCACTTTTTCTACAGTCTGTCATTCAAAGCAGTAATTGTGTGGTTTTGTTTTTTGTTTTCTAACCTTTAGCCTCTTCCTTTCTGTCATACTGGTCACATTGTGGGAACTGAAACATGGGCATGTGTCAGTACGTGCAGAAATCAGTGGGAAGGTTCTCAGTGTTTTCAGTGGTTTGTGGA
This sequence comes from Luscinia megarhynchos, assembly GCA_034336665.1. Lineage (NCBI taxonomy): Eukaryota > Metazoa > Chordata > Aves > Passeriformes > Muscicapidae > Luscinia > Luscinia megarhynchos. The sequence goes on along the minus strand of JAPFBE010000007.1, from coordinate 24,837,698 downwards.
TTGGTTTCCTCTGCCAGGGAGTATCATGGGAGAGGGGCTGTTCTTGCCGGTTTTCCAAGTTTTTTGAGTAAGCACCTTCTCCTTGTATCCTCAAATGTGCCTTATCTACTCTCTGAAAATGGCAAGCTGTGAACCACCCTGTCCCCCGCAAAGTAGCTGCCCTCTTTTCCAAAGCAGCCTAAGTTTCACTCTCTGGGTGTAGGTTCTGGCACAGTTAGCATCAGCTTTGTTGTTTTAGGTGAAGCACTGATTATCTACATTGAACATCATGAACACCTCTGAGGAGCAGCACTACATGAAAAGAGCACTGAAAACAAATAAGTGTTCCTTGAGTGAACATTTTATTTGTGCTTCAGTAGTTTGTCAAAGTTCAGATTAATAATTTCCTGCCATGCAGGATTGCTTTTATGTATTTGGACCACTGTATATATATAAGTCCACTCTGCCTTATAATGATGGAACCTATTTATTTTTCATTACAATGTGATCAAGGCCAATAACAAGTGGCTGAATTGTAGCATATTTGTTGAAATAGCAGCCAGGGTTGATGTGACTAAACTCATCTAGGGTTGGTGGTAACCTCTTCCTTTGGTTAGCTGCTTGCTATTACAATTTATTTCTAAATAACTGTTGCAAGCTGTTGGTTCTTGTCTTTCTGTTGCTGGTTACTCTGAGCACTTAAATCATGTTTTAAGACCTTCAGTCGTATGTGTGCACACTAAATAAATTATTATCAATGTCACAATGAAATAAAAAGAAAATAATCTTTAGCCTCAAAATAAACATGAATGTATTTGATTATTGCCTCTTTTAGTGAGTTTTATAGCTATTGTTTAGCTGTATTTTAATGTTAATTTTTACTGATATCAAGAGCACTTTTTTTTAAGGCCATCTTTTTTTGGGAAATTGGGATACTGGGATTGTGCCTGCTGCATGCATAATGCTGTCTGACTTCACCCAGTAACTTTGAAGCTGGCTGACACTAGATGCCTAAATGCTGGTGGAAAAGCATGTGAGCTGACTGAGGGGTAGAGATAAGAATCTCCTCTGATGGAAAAGCTGAAATGCAAGTTCTTGTGAGCATATGAGAATGAGGTTGGAGGTGTTATGATTACTCTGACTTCAGCAAAATCCTTAATACTCGTCTACTCCTTACTACGTTTAGAGTCTCCAACTCTGAGGAAGCCAAATTTCATTTATTTCACTCATGGAACAACTTCTGTGTGCTTGAAGTGGAAGTGTGTGAAAGGGGAGGGAGTTCTGCCAAGTTAATTCTTGAGTCTGTAATGTGCTTGCTCTCACAGTCTCTCTCACCCCAAATAAAAAGGCTACTCCCTCTGTGGGATGTTGGCATGAAAAAGGTCTTGGTTTAAAGGATACCCATCTCTGAACCAGAACTTCTGTGTAGAGACTATTTTGCCTGTGAACAGTTAAAGGAAAGGGTGTAGTTGGAAGAAAGTTAAGCTTTGTAAAGCATGAACAAGAGGCATTTGAATGCCATAATGCAGGTGGCACATAATACACTAAATAAATGTTCTGATTTTTTATTATTTTATTTATAGTAAGTATCTTGAGAGAGATATTCGTGTATGACAAAGATTAAAAACCCTTAAAACTGAATTTGGAAAAAAACCACTAGAAGTATAGGTGTTGAACCATTTTCTAAATAATACCAGAGAGCTGGGTCAGAAAAACTTCATCTGGTAGTTAGGTTACTTTGCCAAATGTGTACAAAGGTGGAAAAATGTGTCTGTTCAGATATATTGCCACAAAGCAAATGAGAGGAAACAATTCCAGGCAGAAGACAACTCAGTATTGCAAGTTGCTGCTTTTGAAGTGTTACTTGATGCATGACACAGACAAATATTTTTTTGGTGACAAGAGGGAGGTGAAGGCTCAGTAATGTAATGTGATGCCTCCTGCAGGAGGACCACCCTCTTGGGTTAGAGAGATCTTTGTGTGTCTGATAAAGATCTTTCCAGACTGCCACCTTTGGGAGGGAAGCTGGGTGGGGATGATGTTGTCTCCTGAGCCTGTACATGACAGAGATTTCCCAGGAGATGGTTTGTGTTCCTTAATCTTAGTTTTCCCCAGTACTGCTCTCCTGCACTTGTGAGGTTCCCTAGCAGCAGACATCAGCTTGCCCAACAGATTTACTGGTCTCTGCTGCTGTGTCTCTTTGAAGCCATTCCAACAAAATACAAATCTGAATCGTGCCCTGGCTCTTAGGACTGGTGTGTGATGCTGGTATGTGTGCATCTGTAGCAGAATAGTGCCAGCATTTCAGTTCTTACAAAGCTGTTCTCACTTGCTTAGAGGGAAAAATTGTTTTCTCTAGACTGATGGTATTACTAGCAATTGTGTTTCAGGTGAGTCTGAGAATGAAGGGCATGAGTGGAAGAGAACAAAAACTGCCATTCCACTAAAGCTTCTTGTTGCATCAGCTGTGGGACAGATGTGCCTCTGTGGGACAGAAGGGCATTGTTCTGTAAGAACTCTGCTCTGTGAAACTCCTGGTGGCCTAAAAAGGCCCAACTCTTGGGCAACCTTGCATAATTTCTCAGAGAATTACTGATATTTATATGGTGATCAGGGATTCCTGTCACTTCCCTGTGCTGTGTTGCACATGGAAATAAATCAGGTTCTGGAACAGATTAGCTGACCACAATGCAGGCTGGTAAGTAATTGAGAGGTGGTAGGAAAGCCACCTAGTAAAGCTGACTATGACATAGCTGCATTGTTTCCTCAATTTCAAGGCTTTGAAGCAAAACCTGGGACCATGTGGAAGATTTTGGGTTTACTTGGCAGTGACTCTGCCCTTTCAGTGCAGGAACTGTTCTTATTGTTGGGGGATAGACCTTGCCTTTAGGAGATGGAAGTTTGAGAGCCCTCTTTTGTAGCTGAGGAAGAGCTTTAATCTTGGCACATCCCTTAAATCTGTTGAGTGGCAGTGGTTTGAATTTTTGCCCCAGCAATTGATATATTCAGTTGTGTGTTTGGTGAGAGTGCATCCTATTACCCTTTAGAAGTGTTTAATATTTTCATGACATAAAAAAAGTGGTTAAGTATTTAAGGTGAACCTGCTTACTCTCCTTTTTCTGCCTTTTCTTCTGTACAGACTGGATAGAAGAAGGGTTCATGTGGCTAGTTAATATGCCTGTGTCCTTTGCTTAACTTTTCTTTGAAAATGGATGGAGCAGAGGAGCAGAACTTGGTCTGAATCCCTGTCTGCAGCAGTGACTGGTGAGGATTTGGCCAAAATGCTGACATATATAGCTCTGTTGTGATCTGCAGGCAAGTGTTTTAGCTATTAGAGAAACACTGTGAAATGAAGATGAATTTCCAGGCCTACTTCTCTCACTTGTGCATGTGTGTTTTGGGATGTTTCTGCTCATCAGATGAGAAGGTGTATGCATTCCAGGAATGTGGAGGCTGAATGTAAGCTATTATTATTTTAGTGAAGTGTGCTCACATGTAAATCCTGTTGTTTATTTTCTTGGGGCATATGGGATATAGTAATTTATTGACAGTTTAAATAGAATTACAAAGCACAATATGCTATATATGGGATCCATATATATATATATATGGGATCCATATGGGACCATATCTTCTTCTTCTTGGCCTTCTCCCAATTGTGAGGCAAGAAATAATCATGTCACTCCCTTGACAGGTCTGTCTTTTCCATCTACTCTGTACTTAGACATTATTGCTTTTGTTTTTTTTCTTTCAAGCCACACTATGAATAGACATAACTATATCTAAATCTTCTTATAAAGGGATCTAAATGAGAATTATCTGTCTACATTTTAGCTTTCCTGAGAAATTCTGCATGTATGCTGCCTCTTCTGCTGTGTGTCACAATATTGCTGACAATCATATATTTGCAGGATCCCATCCACAGTAATCAAAGTTCTGAGTCAATTGACATCTCTTGTCAATTATTTGGAAGGATAAGAAAAAGGAGATTACAGGCTTATTTAAAATGGATTTTATGTGCACAAAACAATGTCATTTTGATGATATTAATGTTTAAAGAAATTGTTATTGCCTTATACTTCTTTTTCTATATATTCTGGAATATATCTTTTCCACCTTCCAGCAAACTTTTCTGTTGCTAAGTCAGTTGAGTCAGATTGTGCTGAATATTACAGGTTATTTAAATATTTAAATATTGAAAGTAATTTAATAAGTAAAAATTATTGTGAATGGTGCTGAAAACTTAAATGATGGAAGCAGGACTGCTGAGAGAGCACATAATGTATTATAACCAATTCTAAGTAACAACTGGAATTGATTGTGGGGCCCTCTGAGATTATTACTTCATTTGAATTAAGTTTTTTGGTAGAACCTTCTTCAGGGTTGAGAAATAAAAACATCACTAGCTTTGGAAGATGTTCACTGATGTGCCAACCCAGGAAGTCCAGTGGCTTGAAATATTTTTCTTATTGCCATGTACTCAGCAGGGCTTTTCTTTGTAGATGATAGCCCACATGTACAAAAAGGTGTTCTTCCACACATATATGTGAGAGTAATCTTCCTTTCTTTTAGGGAGGGTAAACTTCTTATTGCCTGTGGATGATTATTGTACACAGTCACGCTCAGCACCATTTTTAAAATGGATCTTTATCTTCCCTTTTTCTCCACTGAGATGCACATTGAGACTCAGGCACAGTGACACTGACACTGTACCTGAGGGTGGCTTCATGCTGTTCTTGGACTTGTTTTCTGTCGTCTGTCTTGCAAATTCAGCACTGAAGGAATTTGACTGAGGTCACTTGCTGTGATTACTTGGGTTAGATATGCCCTTCAGCTTTGAGGTCTGGAAGACTTTTCATTATCCCAAGTATGTTGTGAGAAGTAGTGCAGAGGATGTGTATTTTGCCTTGTTTTTCTTAAATACTGTCTCAGGTGAAGAATTTTTCCTTTTTGTATTGTTAGAAGGAAAACATGTTGAAATTTGTAGACAGCTTAATCAATTATTATTTTCTTTATCTCTGCATTAACTGTTATTGTTGCTATTGGACAGAGAAACAAGGTCTTCACTTGTTACTTTATTTGGAGGTTCTATTAAGTTTGGTTGTTTTGTTTGATTTTTTTTCTTTTTTTTTAGGAACTACCTATGCACACATCTATCCCATCCCCCCACGAGACCAGTATGTCCATCCTTTTCTTTATCTTTTGTTATTGGTGATCCTCTTATTATAAAAATTTCTGGTTTCAATTTAGTTATTTCCCTTTAACCTGTATGGTGACAAAAGCAGTTCACATACAGAACTGTAGCTGTTGGTTAGCTCTTAGGCACAGATATGCTTCTTTGATTTCCTCTTTTTTCTTTCCTGTTTGTGCCTCTTTTCATTTATAGCTTAGCCTCAGTGTAGTTATCTACTTTCACTGCATGCCTTTATGCAATTTGTCCTGTTCTTAAGCTGGTTCTGTCACCTTGTTCGTGGTGACAAGGATGTTCTGAAGTCCTTGCCAGATGTTGAGTCATCTGCAGGGAAGCACAGCCAGGGTGGGAGCTCCTGTCCTGGGAGGAGAGGAGAGGAGAGGAGAGGAGAGGAGAGGAGAGGAGAGGAGAGGAGAGGAGAGAGAGGAGAGGAGAGGAGAGGAGAGGAGAGAGGAGAGGAGAGGAGAGGAGAGGAGAGGAGAGGGCACCTGCAGGCTGCTGGAGGCTGCTGGCGCTGGCAGAAGCCACACAAAATGTGGGTTGGTAGCTTTCATTTATTTATTGGCCTTCTAAACAGCCAGATTTATTAGATGATCTCCAACCTGCTCTCCTTTGTTGATGCCAATTACTGATGCAGTTATACAGTTAAAATAGCAATCCGTGCTTGCTCAGAAAAAGGTTTTTTTGCTTATCCATGCGAAGAATGATGCCAGTTCCATTTGTCAAATTCATTATAATTCTTACCACGTCCTGGCTTGTTCAGATGTGGGAAGTCTCTCATGACTGCAGGTTTGCTTGGTTTGGAGAGAAAAAGTTTTTTTGATTAAACAAAGAAAGCAAAAAACAGAGATGATTTATTTTAGTTCTTCATGCACAGAGAGGAACCAGATACAAACAGGATGTTTGTTAGATACATCTCCTGATGACCTTGGAGATGCACAGAATTCCAGAAACTAGAGGACAGCATCTGGAGAAATACTTGAGTGATTGCTTTTTTTTTTTTTTTCCCACTTATTTAGTTAGTTATTACTCTGGTATGGCTCAGTTAAATGTGTTTTGTCTGGCTGCCATCAAATCATGACAGAAGCTCAGAGAAGATGAAGGGAAATGCCTAATTTGCTTGCCCTTCAAAAAGATATGCTGTAGCACATCAGGAGTTTTTCTATTCAAATCAGTAAGAAAATGGTATTTTTATCTTTGAGAGAAAGTTTGCAGTAACTAAGCAGTTATGAGTTAGACTGCATATATTTTTTTATATCTTAAGTTTTTTTCAGTGGTGTGGAGAGAACGCTTAGTCATGTATTTTATATGGACATACAGACAATGGGCTCAGACTATGTTTGTGATGATATTAAACAACACAAAGCTATGAGATATTGTTTCTTCAAAAGTAAAAAAAAAGTTGTGGAGGAAAATTCTCACATATTTGAACAAATACTGTCATGGGACACAAGAATCCTTTTCTTAGAGTTCTGTCTTACACATTAATTTTGACAATGTTCTAACTGAGAGGTTCTGGTAGGTTTATTCCCAGCACTAATTATTTCATTCATCCACAGGTGGGGCAGAAATGATGTAGACTTTTACAGTCAAAGTGATGTTTCATTTTGGTATTGTCAGTTAAGCTTCAGAGAGGACACCAGTGTGAAACTATTCCCCTGGGACCCAGCAGAGCTCATGAGTACGTTTAGCACTCACTGCTGAGGAGGTGATTTCAAGAGGCTGCTGGGGCTCACTGGTGATGCAAGGATCCTGTCAGTGGATCCTTATCTTGGAAGCCTATGTGAATTGGGGTTTATTTTATTGTTAAGATTTTGAAGAATGTCATGCTTATCTTCCTTCTCCAGTTTCTATTGCTTGTGAAAAAATCAGAGAGAAGGCTTCTTGGAGAGGGAGGCAGAAAATGGAAAATGCAATTATTTTTCCTGGTGCAAAGAGCATAGATGGAATAGGAGATGTTCAGTTGGAATATGTTAGTTATAATCTGAGTTTGCTTCTTAGACTTCAAGATTGCAAATAGATCAGGAATTAATCAGGAAGAAATTAGATTAAACCCATCATTCACAAGTTCACCATTTTGCCTCAGGACCATGTAACTTGCACTCATGGTGTGTCAGGAACTGCATGAGCCACTCTGAAAGAAAACAACATCCAAAATAAACCTCGTGTCACTCACCACAGCCTTTTGCTGGGTACAAGATGGAATTTTGCCTGGAGTTAAGAAATGGACTCAGTCTCCAGGTTCAGACCACACTGTTTATTAAAACCTATCATGTTGAGAACTGACCAGCTTTGCAGAAAGGAGCCTGGGGGTCCTGGTGGACATGAAGCTGAATGTGAGCTTGCAGTGTGCCCTTGCTGCAAAGGTGGGTGCTGTATCCTGGGCTGCACTGGGAGTGTTCCCAGCAGGTGAAGGGGAGGTGGTGCCTCCCTTCCTCTCAGCACTGATGAGGCCACACCTGCCATACAGGTAGTTCTGGCTCCTCAGTGCAAGAGACACATGAAGAAGGGCCACTGATGTGACTGGGGGACTGGAGCATCTCTCCTGTGAGGAGTGACAGAGAACTGGGACTGTTCAGAGGAGGTGCAGGGGGAATCTTGCCAGTGCCTGAAGGGAGGGTGTGCAGGAGGCAGAGTCAGGCTCCTCTCAGTGGTGCTGTGTGACAGGACCAGAGGCAGTGGCATAAACTGAGACTGGGAATGAAAACCTCTGAACATCAGGGAACACATTTTTACTGTGAGAGTGACCTTGCAGAAAGGGAAGGTTCTCATTAAGGTTGTGGAGTCACCATCTGTGGAGAAGCCATCTGGGCAACCTGCCCATCCTGTGCACTGTGGTTTGGTGGCCCTGCTTGAGCAGATGGGTTGGACCAGATGACCTGCAGAGGAGCCTTCCAATCTCCACCATCCTGTGACTTGTGAACTTTTTCACAGGCTGCTTTCTTTCTGCATTTTTTGAAAGCTTTTTGCAGTGCTTGTGTCACATGCAGCTGATTTATTGTTAGTTTTGTCATATGTGATCACCTATTATATTCTGATTGTTTCTGTAAGGGGAAGTGATTTGCTTCATCTGTGATTCCATATGGTACATTGCAAATAATTTAGGTCCAAGTACTATAAAGACTGTAAGAGATACTGTTTAAGCCACTTGTTTATAAAAGCTTAGAAGAAATATAACAGTGAAGATTCTCTAGAAACATCTGTAATAAAATGTTTACCTTTAGAAACTCATTCCTATCCACTGCTCATCTTTCCAATCTGGAAAAGTCTGTTTCTTTCCCTCCCAAATCCCAACACAGAGCTTATTGCTAAGGTTTGAATTTTTTTTCCACTTACAAAGAATCTGTAGCTTTACCTCTTATCAACTGTTTCCATGAGGAATTACTAAAAAGGGGGCTCTTGTGCTGTTTGCTTTTATTAACATGCATAATATGTGTATTTAAGCTTCTCTTCTGCTTGCTCTTCCATGAGGTTAGTTTCAAAAACAAGAGGCTGAGGGAATAAGCTACACATGGAAATCACCTGTATTTATGAACCTTTAAAAGGAACCACATGCTTCCAACAGAAATAAAGTATCTTTTGCCTGGAATTATCCCTTTGGAGCAATATGCAGTCATTTTGAGGCCCCAGATTGATTTATCTGGAAAGAGGAAATATTTGCTGCCAAAAACATCAGAGCAAAAATAAGCTTTGTCAAATAAAGGGAATTCTGCACCATGTGTTGAGTATTCCCTTTGTAAAGGACACTGGGAAGGCTGGAGAAGGACAGCATTAGAGAAAATGAAGAACTTTTTTCTGGTTAGTAGTGGGTCTAGGCAGTAGGGTGGGAAGGGAGATACTTTTCTTAATGTGTAGTTCTTCCTCCATAAACCTAGGGGAAGTATCCCATGACACTTACTACTGCTCTGTGCATTTTTTTACCTTGGTTTTCACATTTACTTCTTCCTTAGATATGTTTCTAACTTTATATGGATTATGTGGAGCAAATGCAGGCTGTTGAAGCCTCTCAATTCTTGATCTGAAGTGTGGCCTTTGAGTGCTTCTTATGGTGAATTGCTCTGCTTATAGACTTGTTCCTGAAATGTTTCCACTTCTGGAATTGGCATTAGCATTAAGAAATGTCCTGTGGAAAAAAAAAAAGCTGGGGAACCAGAGTCTGGCCAGAATTACTCATTTCATTGTACCAGGTGTCAACAGTTTGGGTCTAATGCCTGATTTCTAGGAAAGAATCTGTGAGTTAATTATAATAGGGCTGTGTTCTTAATTTTAAAAGGCTGTATTGTACCTGTATGTTCTTTGCTTATGGTAAAGTTGCTGTCAACATCAACAAAGCACAGCTGAATGACCTCTACTTCTGAAAGAATGACATATCTTTATTTAATTTTTCTGCCTAAGACTGGCACGTGATCACATATTTTACTATTTTACTCCTTTCTTTTTGTCAGTTTACCCTTTAAGAGCTGAACTGCCTTATATTAGCTTGCATTTTTGGACTTGCTGCCATTTTGTAATAGCAGGATGACGTGCATCTTGCAAAATTGGTTCATGAAGCTCTGGCCTGAGCACCAAACTTCTTCAGTGGAATAGTTCAAAAGATTGTGCTCATTATGCTGGAAATTGGTACCCCTAGGCTCCTGCTTGATCAAGGTGGGGGATGCTTTAAAACTGGGCTATAATTAAAAGTGCAGTAAAACAGATTTATTATTAATTTAAGTTTTTAAGAGAAGGGAGTAAATTATGTTCACTCTTGCTGCACAGTTTTGGAAAAGAAAAATATGCATTAATAAACAATATGTCTGTAATTAATTAATGGTCCTCTGGAGTGGGTTTTCTCCCAAACTAGTTAATTAGTGTGTAAAATACTAAAAAAATTAATCCCAAAACTGATAATGAAAAATCAGCTATGGGTTAGTGAATTGTGGTCATTAAAGCAGATTTTTATTTTTTTTTTTGCTGTTTGTTTGGTTTTTGTTTTTTTTTTTGTCTTAATGGTCAAAGTTAACAACCGAGACAAATGGAGAACAATGCACCAATGCTGAGGTGCATTTTGACATTTCTAATTAATGTCCTGTGCCACTGAAAACATCATAAAACTCTCTCTAGAATTATTGTGAGCAATAAACCCACTGTTTACTCTGGATTTGAAAATGAGTATTGATTACTGTTTTGTTTTTTATTATTTAGGAAGATATGGGCAGGGCCTAATTAGAGTCCTCAAATTATCATTCCCTGTGTTTTCTGTTATCCTTCTTTAATCTTCTGCTGTGTCTATTATTTTTAGCCCTTTCCAAATAGAGTGAAAAATCTCTTGAATTTGATCACAAAAACACATTTCAAAAACCTACTGTTCTGGTAACCTAGATGGGGTCAGCATTTTGAATACCTTTTAATAAACAGGTTTAATAAGCAGTTTTATTAACCATGCATTTCTCAGTTGGATTCATATTATTAGTTACTGAAGAAGATTTTACTGTTTGGTTCCTAAATTCTCAGTAAAGCTTTTGCAAAGCATGAAGTGCTCTTGCTTTGTGGGGAAATACATGAACTTCTCAAAAATGCGTGTACTAGTAGAATCAAAGCCTTAATTTGTAAAATGATACTTAATAAGAAAAATGGGCACAAAGTAGTAATTTTTTCTTGTTGAAAACAATGGTTATTGCTCAGGTAAATGTTAGCAGCCTTGACTGATTGCTGACAAGAAGTGCAGAAGTGATTAACATGACAGTGTACAAATCATGCCATAAATTTTTTTCCCTTGCAGCTGCAGCAGGTATATAAACTGGCCTTTCAGGTTTAGTTTAGTTCTTTTGGAAGAAAAAAAGTGTGTTACAAAAAACTTGGGAGAGAAAATTAAAATTCTTCCATACTTGAGCTTTCCTTATGAAGTCTCTATTCAGTGCTGCTTCAGCCTGATACCTATTTCTTTTCTGTTATTAAAGTGAAGCTTTGATGCATGCATAGGTGTCTCCCCCATCATTTTTCTCCCCCACTACTAAGTCCTGTTGTGTTGTGCTTCAATATGAACAGATGAGCTCTTCTTTAGGCTTCTTCTAAGAAAATGAGTTTTCTAACTTATCCTGCATTTATCTTTGACTATATATAACTTTAAAAAATTGGCTGGTTTTAAGGAAGTGTATGTTCAAGAAGTAGCAAAGGATATTAGAAATATTCATAATGACTTTCAATCTTTTAAGGTAATAAACACAAATCTGCTTGCAAGTTTAAGGGGAAATTTGGTGTTTATTCTAAGGCTATACAAAGCAATTGCATCCAAACATGAATGCAAGTACAGAATAAATTAATTTCTGTCTCTAGCACAATATATTCACACTATGGATGTTCATGTTAGGCAGGTTGGGTCTTTGCTCACTGAATCCTGCCTTTATTTGTTATACCTATTGTGTATAAGCTTTACCATCTTTACTTGATGATTTCCCTCATGCTAACCAGAGGGATTTGGCAGAGGAAGCTAGCAGCTATGCTGCTAGTGTGTCCTCAGCTTTTCTAATGACAGACATGCTGCCCTGCTCCTCCTCTGGTTTTAAACTTGACACTTTGAAGGACTTGGGGAGGTGATAGCAGAGGGAGCCAAGGATGTTTCTTCCTTTGCATGCCTTTACAGAAGGTGTCACTGTTTTGTTTGCTCTTTCTTTGGTGATCTGTCAAGGTTCTCTCTGGAGTCCTTCCTGGAAAGGCTTTGCTGGAACTGGACAACCCAAGTAGGGCAGTCATGGGACAGCCTATGTTGTAGGAGAAAGCAAATAGAGGAGGATTGCTAAGTCTGGAAAAGACCACCAAGGAGAATTATGACAGATACACAAAACTATGTGTGATGTGGACAAGCTGAGTAAAAAAAGAATTAAACAGAGAGAGAGAAGTTTTCTGTGGGAGCTCCACTGACCTGACCCTGTGTTGCTGTCTCTGCCTTCCTGCAGTGAAGGTGCTTCAGGACTGGCAAAAGCCTTGGCAGGGCTGGGGGTGAGTTTGTCCCCCAGATGTGGGACAGTGAAGCATGGCTGGGGCAACAGAGCACATGTTGGAGCAGGGGACAAATGGAAAACATCTGGAGGTGACTCTCACTGGAAGGGTACGTGCACTCCCCCAGCAGAAACCACAGAGCTTATCTGTTGAGACAGAGAAAGCTGGCTGAGTGGTTTCATCCAATATTGGCATTTTTATGTTTGGAGCTAAGGGCACATGAAAACCACAGTGACATGGCAATGTTTCTTAGGGGTAATTTTGTTAAGCAGTGCTACTTTTGCTGGCAAAACTCCAGGTGTAGTCTTGGCTTTGTATTGGTTCGTCTTTTACAGTCTCTGATTTATTTTACTCAAATGCCTGGAATGAATAAAGAGAAGAAAATAATTCTTTTTGCAGAAATGAGTTGTCTCTTAGAAGAGAGCTGGAGCTGCTACAAATCCATTGTAGAATAGAGTGGAGAGAGTAAAGAGAAGAACAGTGAAGGAAAACTGGACTATAGTTACAGATCTGTATATTTTCTAGGGAAGGGAAGATGTCTGATTACTTACAGTATTTAAAACATGACTTCATATTCAGGCAACACATTCCCTAGAGATCTTACAAACTTCACAAAAATGCTAATGAAAAGCAAGTGTTTTATTATGAAGTTATCTTCTTTCTGCCTTCTTGAATTCTTAAATATTTTAAAATAACTTACAACTAAACTGTTTTCTATTTAGTTTCTATTTGCATTCCTAGTCAGAATAGTTTCACCTTATGACTTGGATTTCCTGTGCAGTATTTCCAAATGGGACCACAGGGACTTGTTGCTTTAATTTGTTTGTATTCTGTTTCCTGCAAGTTTGGATATCTGGGCATTTTTCTTGTGTGTATGTGCATGTGTTCTTCTGTTTAACAGCAGGGAAGAGTTGAGAGTAAAGGCTCTTGCTGTAGGAGGGTAGTGTGCCTTACTTTTTGAGCTGGGAAATAAACATTTTATCTATTCTTCAAAGTACTGAGATTTCAGATCCCTTTTTTGTCTGTAACAGATGAAAGGCCATCTCTCCTCTTCTTAGAGAAGATCCAGCCCACTCTAGACATAGTGTTTCAGCATGTGTATCACACAGCCCAGCTGTGTTTTGTGATCACCAGATAATATTCTGCTTTTACAGAGATGAGTCAACAGCTAAGTCCAATTTTGGTTCTGAAAAATCCTTTCTTAATGGCATCTTTCCAGAAACCATTATGCTTCTGCAGAAAAAGTGGAAAAATTCTTAACCAGCGTAATTTTTTGTTTTTTTCTATTTCTTGACTAAATACATGATAATGCTTTATATTTAATAAAGATTATGTATGACTTTTGGCATATTTTTTAAAGTTGTGCTTATCATCATCTGTCTTTCACAATCTTTTGTGTACAAGAGTTCAGTTATCTTGCTTGTAGCTCTCATAGTAATATACCACAGGCTATTGTATGTGCCAGCTTTGTTTTTCTGCTTTGTATGTCTATTTTTGTGGAAACAGTTTCATTTCCTTTTTTGTTGTGTTGGTGCTTGTGCTTCAGAGTACTGCTTGTGTCTAATTAGCTCTTTTTTTTTTTTTTTTTTTTTTTTTTTTTTTTTTTTTTTTTATTTTTATTTTTATGAGAACATTGGTTTTTATTTTCACTCTGTAGAGTTTTTGCAGTGGTGGTACAGTTTGCACTTCTGTTGTTTGGGGTCTGACAGCCCTGCCATTAAACTTCAACATTTCCATGAGTTCATAAGTATGCAATAGAACACCTCTGTGCAGAAAAGTGGAATACAAAAAGTTCATCTGAAAGAAAATACTTAAGTTGAAAGAAACCTCAGTGGGTTGTTTTGTCTAGTCTCTCATTTGAATATTTTACGAAAATAATTTCATAGAAAATAGCCTAGAAAACAAGGGATGCTGGAGGGGTTGTAGTTCTGCTCTGAATTTAAAGAAATACATAAGCCCAGAATACTAGCCAATAGTCTCTCCATTAGAAGGACTTTTTTTTCCCTTCCAAAAATAAAGGTAAAATAAGAAAAGAATAGGATGTACATTTCTGTTGGCATTCAGCCTATTTCCACAGAACACTTAAAACTTACACTTTTAGCCCATGTTTGTGTAATGCTGGAACAGAAACTGTAGTTACAGTGTTATTGGGAAAAAGTACTAGACTTGGTCTGTTTGGTCCCTGGTTATTTAATTAGTAAAATCTATTTAAAGTACCTGCAGCACTTTCTAAAAGTGCTTTGCACAACAGCTTCCATTCACAGAGATATTTCATGGTAATCCAGGGTTTTAAACTCTAAAGATGGGGATTCTGAAAGTATTTTATCATACAGAAGCTCTTTATATTCTCAATTATGCCCACATGATATTTCAGTTGTATTAAATATCTCTGCTATTTCATTTCAGCAAGTGATGGGTGTATAAGTCTGTAACAGACATACATGTTAAGCAGCACGATAACTTAATATTTCACAAGTATTTACATTGGAGCTTTTTAGCCAAGACCTTTTGTGATGGGTTTAACCCAGACAGCAATGAAACACCTGCCAACCTCCCACCCTCCCTCTCCTGCTTCTTGCAGTGGAATAAGGATTGGAAAAGTAAAAGCAAGAAAACCTTGTCAGTTGAGATGAAAACTATTTAATAAGTAAAGGGAAGAAAACCCAAAAGTGATGTAAAGACAGCCACAGGTAGAGTGATCCCAACCAGTCTCTGAGCAGCATTTACCTTGGAAAGTTCAAACCCCCAGTTTTTATGGCTGGTCATCATGTTACGTGTCACAGAATGTCCCTTTGGGCACTTGGCTGTCCTAGCTGTGTCCTTGCCCAGCTGGAGCTCTTGCCCACCCTCAGCCCATGTCATGGGGCAGTGTGAGAGGCAGAGAAGGAGGGTCTTGAGTCTGTGCAGGCACCAGCAGCAGCAGAAACCCTGCTGTGTTACCTGTGCTGCTTTGGTCAGAAACACAAACAGGATCAGATGTGCTGCTATGAGGAAAATTAACTCCAGGCAGCCAGGGGCAGCACACAGTGCCTTGTGCTCAGTTCAGGTTGCTGCAAACAGCAGCACTTAAATGCTCTGGGAGGGCATTAACCTTGACTTTGCAGTACTGTGGAGGCTGGAGCTCCTGCTCTGATGGCTCTAAGGGCACCATGTTTCCCAGAACAGCTGGGTTTTATGAAAGAGATGTTTTCTGCTGTTACTGTTAAGTGAATAATGGTAGCAAATGGCATTTAACTGTCTGGTGGCACCTGAAAACTTCTGATAATAACTGCTGTTTCTTAATACATTTGATATTAAAAGGAAAGGAGCATACTGATGTCATGACAGATATGTGTATGAATTTTTATATCCTAATCACACCTCCTGATTGTGTTTCATGGTGTGACTTGGAAGTTTGTTGGATCTTATCTTTGTTTATCTGGTTTTCTTAGTGGTATGTGGTATTTTACTCTACATCTTTGTGGGATTTCCTTGCTGGGGGAGGGCAGTCTGGAGGAAAAGTCTCAGGACACTGAAAGCATCAGGAACAGCACCCTAGTTTCCTTTCATGTCAATGTGTCTAGCAAAGACACATTGTCCAGGACGTCTGTAGTTGTTTACAGATCAAAAAAGAAACAGTTGATCCATTCATGCCTTCTGGCATAAAGGCATCTCATGTCTTACTCTCATATCTGCCTGTTTTCCCATCCGATTCTCATGTGCTGAATGAATTGCATTCAACAGAGACTGGCTAAAGAACATGCACAAAGCCATTGAGATGGAGAGTGCCATGAAGGGGAAATGAGAGTGCATTGCTTAGAGACATCTGCCAGAGATACAAAGGAAAAAGTAAAGCAAGAAGGAAAGGAAAGGAAAGGAAAGGAAAGGAAAGGAAAGGAAAGGAAAGGAAAGGAAAGGAAAGGAAAGGAAAGGAAAGGAAAGGAAAGGAAAGGGAGAAAGAAAGAAGGAAAAGACAAGGACAGAAAAAGGCTATTGGAAGTGGGTACACTCCATCGTTTTTCAGTGGCAAGGCTGGAGAGAGAATGGGGAAGGCCACAGATGACTTCAGATAGCTTCAGTTGAAGGATCAGGATCTACAGGTTAGAGGGGTCAACTAGATGATCATGCTGGCAAACAGAAACTTGGAGAGTCACTTGGGAGGATGGACTGCCTCCTCTTCAGACAGTTAACTGAAATACAAGAAGATGAAGTAATTAAAACAACCTAGATCTGATGTAGTCTACTGAAATATCATCTGTTTCTTGAAAATAAGGCTTGCAGATGAAGTGAATTAGAATGTTATCATCCTCAAGGTAAAAAGTGGGAAAAGCAGAGGAAATTAGGAAAGGTTCTGTAAGTGTACATGGAAAAAAATATGTTGAAAAGTGATTAAGTACTTAAAAATGTGATTTGATCTAGAAATTCGGTTTTTAACTTGAAGCTCTGAATATGATATAACAATATCAGCACTCCATCTACTATGGTGATTTATTCCTTCAATTATTTTAATGTTGTGAGTTGTCTCATTTGGGAGCTGCAGTTGACGAGCAAATTTCTGTTCAGTGCACTAGGAAAAAGAGCAGGAATTTCTGTGTCTTAGTGAGGCAGCTCATTTCATATGCATTTCAACATTTACTATTCAAATAATATTGAAGTAAAAAATAGCTCCCATTAATTAATGAGAAAAAATGTTGACTGTATTTGAAGAACCTCTGCCCCAAAGGGAGTTTAAACAAATTTCAAAACATGCATGAATAATCAGAAATCTATGTGTTAGAGTTAGCCATTGCAGCAGGGGTGTTTCTGCAGGTTTGTTGGCATCTTTATTCAGTAGTTTATAGACAATACAGGTGTGAGAAGGTATCTGGATGAATCAATGTTGGATGCATAAGGATACTGGGAGGAAAAAAGATGTCTTGCCCTTCAGAAATAAAATCTGAACCCATGTGGAATTTTCTAATCAGGCAGGAAAATCTGATCCCTTTCAAGATCAAAACAAAAGTTGAGAGGGGCACGTGTGTTGGTGGTTCCCAGGCAGTTTCAGTGTCTAGTATTAGAGAAAAAGGTCTTCAAGGTCAAATATCTGGAAAAGTTCATTAGTTTTCAAAGTGTGATGTGAGGAAGTAGTTTAATAACTTACTGTGAGTAAATTAGTTTATCAACATACCTATAAATTCTATCAGCAGTTTGATCATCAATGCTGTCTGTGTTTTCTTAGGTAATTTTGTCAATATAAATTGAAGTTGCTTTCATTATATTTTGGGGCATAAGATTCAAGGAAAAGAGAGTAAGCATATGCCACTTCACCAGTGTAATTTCTTACTGGTTGTGGTCCTGGGAGCTTGTCTCTGGTACGTCTGATGAGGGGAGATAGTTTGGCTTTCTGAAGTCTTTTTAGCTTTAAGTGCTGTATAGAATATATATAAATTATATATATATATATATATCTATAATTTTCTGTTTGACTTTTATCAATAACATTTGTATTTGTATGTCAAAAGCAAGTAGTGGAAAGGAATGGAATAGTTTCAAAACAGAGCTTTTAAAAGTGGTACTTAAAATTTTTTTGAAAAAAATTGTCTTGCTCTTGCTCCTTCTTCCCCTTTAAGCACAAATATCCATTTTTTTAACTGGGAAGGCAGATTGGAGCACTTTTCTGTCACTGCAAAGAACACAGAATATAGTGGTTACATATTTTTGAGGGCAGGAAGTTTGGGACAGGGTCTTGCTGAGAGGAAGTGGGAAGTCCCAAGATGTTTCTTTTTCTTTCTTCCCTGGCTCTTCAGGGGAATGTCAGCCATCTGAAGTGAACTCAGCATGCTCAGAAAGTAAAACTTCTGCTAAAGTAGTTCTGCAGACTGTACAAATAAACTCTATGTGGCAGAAAGATGCCAGAGAAAATCTGAGATTGATGATATTTACTGTCACTTCCCTCAGTTTTGCAGCATTACTGAGACCCCTCTAAAAAGAAGAAATGCTTTATTTTTTGATGTAAGGACTCTGTTTTGCATTGCTAAGTTATAAAGTGTGGGAGAGAGAAGGAGCAAGACACTATTGTTTATTTCATCCATCAGTGAGCAATACTTGGAGGCAATAAGCAGATTCTCCTATAGCTGTGCTCAGCATGTTGGAAAACAAATAGGACAAATCCTCCTTTCCAGCAAAGAAGACAGAAAGCAGAGCAGGAGGAATTAAAAAAACAAAAAAGTGTCTAGCCTGGCAGTGTAGAATCAGGAGAGGGAAATGATGGAGAACACAGGGAAACTGAGTTATTAGTTGGGAATGTGTAGAGAGGCTTTTAATAGCACGTCTCTTTGGGTTTTTCCTTTCTGAATCATGTCATACCATTCATGGAGAAGGCTCTGAGGAAAAATATCCTCCAACCTTTGTGGTTTACATGTGAATGGAGGCAGCTGGTGGGAGTCATGCCAGAGGTTGCTGTTCTGCTGTCCAAAGCAATTGCCTCTGAGTTGCTTGCAAGGATTGAGCAAAATGGTGCTGCTATTGCTTTGTGAAAAGTTTCTTTGAAAAGGTGTTCTTGTGATTGTGGTGTTGTGTGTCTTTCAAGCACATAATGTATCAAATCAGTACCTTATTTAAAGACTAAAGTGGTACTGATACTATGGAAAATGTTATTAAGGGAAGTAGAATCAAAACTGTTATCTTTCAAAAAAACCCAATGTTTGATGGCTGTCCAAGTCTGTGGTGTGAGTTGTAGGTGGTGGGGTTGTAGACAGTGTTCCCCCATCTAGATGAAGCTAATCAAATGATCTGCTTCTCATTCCTGTTTGGAGGGTAATGTATTCAAGTAGCACTGGGATACACACTGTGTTTTGGCAAGGCCATTTATTGTCTCCACCAGTGATTACTAGGAAAAGTAGTTTATGTTGATGGTGGATTTTCAATCCCATGCCCCCTGAGCTGTCTTCAGTTGATGAGCTAATTAATTGGTGGAGAAAAATGGTGCTGAGAGCCTTGCTGCATGGCACCATGAGCATCCTCAGCCGTGGAGGTGAATTGGGTGCGTAATCCTAAACCAACTGCTCATCGCTGGATCCGTGTCAACCCACAGCAGCTGCTGGTTTTGAACTTGGGAACGTTTAGGCTTGATTGATTAACTACTAAAATGATGTCAGCAGTAGGATTTGGATATGTATTAAGCACCTGATAGGAACACATTATAAATGTAGGCAGCTGCAAACTGGTGTCTGAGCTAAACAGCGCTGAGATGAACGGGATATACTCCAGATGAGGTTAAATGAAGTGTCCTTTTCCCCATAACTGCACAGGTCAGCCACATTCATAGGCATTTGGCAATATATAAAACCCTTTAAGATACCTGGTTGGCAGAGTCTAAATGTCAGGGTGGAGATGTGCAGGGTTGCAGTCTGTGCATGTGCATACCTTTGCATCCTTGGTGTCTGTGCAGCATCAGGGCCACAGGTTCAGAAGCATTTGATGAACAGAAGTAATAATTATAGATAATTCTTTGTTCTTGTATTTCATTGCCACTGTATTTGTGCAGTGTTAGAAGGTACATTCTCCCATTGAGAAATATCTGCAATGGCAGCCAGCTGAATAAATTATTTCTTTGGCTGAAGGGGTAGAGGCTTTTGAACAGAAGTCCTGCCTTCAAACCTGGGCAGCAAATGTTCCATACATGCCAAGTTCATGTTGTTTGTGCTTTCCCTCTCAGATGTGGTAATTTAAAATGTAATCATGTGAAGGATTGTATTTATTTTACTCATGTGTTACTAATCTGTGCAATTTAACAGCAAGCAGGGACATAAACTTCATTAAGATCCGGACGATAAAAAAAAAAAAGAAAAAATTGGCTGAGGTCCCTCCTCTCATTCTAATATTGAAGGCAAAAAGTGGCACTGGGATGCACAAAAGTGTGATTACAAAAGCTGTTGTTTTTTGCTGATTACTGCATTATAACCTGGGGTGATGGTGCAATGGTGTTAGAAATGGTCTTCCACTTCTGCAGTCTCTGTGCTTGTCTACTGTGTGTTTACTTAGATTTGTTTGGTTTGTTTGCACTGGCACTTAGGATGAAAAATAGTCCTTTGGATGACCAAGTGTCTTCTGCCTGCTGCTGGGAGCAGTGGGGTGAGTGCCTGTTCTGCAGCTCGGGCAGGAAGTCAAAGAAGCCAGTTGGCTTTTTTAGGTCTTCATAAAAATGAAGGAAAAAAATGTTTTTTATGTACAACTCAGAGTTTCTTTTTGGTGCCAGCCCTCATTTAGAGAATTCATCAAAACTGTGATGTTTGACTTGGCAGTATTTATTTGAATTTTTGATGTAGTGTTAGTTTGAAAGAATTGGTAAAATTTCATTACAGCTGTTCTTACGAGGTGATTGGGGAGGAGGAGTCAGAGAAACTAATGTTACCTGCCTGTTTCAATACTTAGGTATTTTCAAGCTGACTCTAAAATTCTATATGTGTTTTTTTTTGACAAAATGGTTCAATTACCTCAGAGCATCTCTGCACAACAGCAGCTCAGTATACATTATTTGCTGTTGCAGAGTCAATCCTGTAATGGTGGGGAAGTTCAAAGTGCTCTTACAACTGATGTGTAAATCTTTCATATGCATCTTTTGATTATTTAGGTGGGACATCTAGATGAGAGTAAATGAATAAACATATATACCTACATATAGTAATGCTTATTGTAGTATAGAATATAATAACTATAAATATCTAGGCTACCACCACTAGCACAGAAGACTTTAAAGTGCTAACAGACATTAATGTAGATATCCTGGTTTAAGTCCCATAGAAATGTGTAGCTACCTGTATTCTGTGCAAATGAATGCCTTAATTTTGGGGAGCAGGCTACACCACTTCTAAGGTGCAAATATCTGATTCTGATTTCTGTTTTGAAAAAAGTTACTCTTTTTATTATATCTAATAAGTAGTGCCTGATGCATAAAAAACATTGCATTTTGGTTTTTTTTTAATTAAATGCTATTTTTGGTTTTAAATTGGAGTAAAAGGTACGTGAGAATGCAAATAAAAGGTAGTGGAAGTCCATATCAAAATGAGGACATTTTGATTTGCTTTATGTTTGTAAGTACAGGAAACCACCTCATCATCAGTAAAAAATAAAAAACAAGGGGGTAAAGAGGCCTGGAAAGTTTTTGGCGTTAGGGCAATTTATGGAAATAAGAAGCTTAATTTTGTATAATTTTATGCCCTCTAATATTTGTTTTGAAGTCAGACTTGAAAATAGCTGTAGCATCACAGGCCCAGACTGCCACCACTGCAGGGCACAAAGCTCACACCAGAGTGGGAGGCAGGTGAAGCCCAGGACCAGAGTTTGGGTCACTGCTCCTGGGGTTAGGAGCCAATCCCAGCAACAGCACTTGGGGGCTTTTCACACAATTTCTCCTGATGCTGACAGCTTCTCTGAAGTTGGCCCCTCAGTCTTGTGGGAAGTCTCTTAGGCTGAGGAATTTAGGACTGGTTTGGATATCTCAGGTGTCAAACTATTTGAATGCACCTGGTTCCACATTTGGATAATGATGTTACAGAACTCAAAATGTATTAACTACAAGCATGGGTGTAAAGCTGCAAAGAGGTAAACCCCAAACCCCTTCAGTCTGCTTACATCTGTGTTTTTCTCTTTTTTGTACAGATAGATAAGGCTGAAGCTAAGTAATGCCACTGTCTAGTGGTTGTTGAGTGTAGCATATGCTTTGAGGAAATTTTTTAGTCCAACCAGTTAAAGATTTCTAGCTCTGGAAGTAAGGCTTTGAGCTATTGCATAACTTAATAACTTAACTTCCATAGCTTAATATTTTTACCTTGTGTGGGCAAGAATGTTTCATGTGCTTTCTGGTTTACTACAGCAGCTTTTTTACTGTATAAATACCTTGAAAATTTTTGTGGAAGTTACTTTTTTGGGAAGAGTGAAAAAAATTTAAAAATCCATCAAGCCTGCAGTTTAATGAATCAGCAGAACTTTAGTATGGAAAACAGATATGAAGTTGTCTGTATTTGTTGTATTCAAATGAACTAGGATGGTATTTGTATACCACTTATTGCCAGGAGTCAGTGATATGTCATTTGATGCATTACTATAGTGTGGTAAGATAGATTTTGCATGAGATTAACATTTTTTGTAACATTGTTTGTATTATAATATATTATTTATAACAGAGCAGAACCCTGGAAATAGGTGTCATGCATATATTTGACTTGGTGTGAGTTCAAAATGAATTAAACCTTACACTGTGACTGAGAAAGCTGGAAAATTCTTGTGTACAACATCCAGTGATTTAATAACTTAAGTATGGCCTTTTGGTACTTGAAAACTCTGACATGCACTGGGGTGATTTTATGTGGTGGGAACTGCCTTTAGAAACAGAGGAATTAACCATAGAAATCCCTTGTTGAAAATGAATGCTTTTGTTCCTGCCATATAAAATAGTTGTAGTCTCTGGAGTAGTTCTTTCTTCTTGCTTATATCCCCTTTGGACTTAAAGGGTTGTCATAACAGTAATTTGTAGGCAAAAGAGCCATTTTTCTTCTGTGTTTTTTTAACATTCTGTTCTTGATTGTGAAAATCTCCCCAAGGAAAAAAAAAGATGACTTCAAGAATGAGGTGCAGCATGAGTTAAAACATTTGACAACCTGTTGAATTAAGCTGGTTTTGGCAGGATTAGTCATATGGCATTTGATGACCAGACTTTTGATTAGTGTTTCATCAAAGTCCCTTTGAGCAGGACATCAACATTGTGCAGTGGGGTGAGTTCACCTTGGCTGGATGCCAGTTGCCCACCATCCACTCTATCACACCCGTCTTCAGCAGGATGGAGGAGAGAGAAAATAAGGTGGAAAAAATGTGAAAATCAAGATAAAGGCAGTTCAGTAGGGTAAAGGTCACATGCATGGAAGCAAAGGAAAACAGAAGACTCTATTCTCTACTTCCATCAGCAGGTGATGTCCAGACACTTCCCAGGGAGCAGGGCTTCAGGGCTCCTAGCAGTTGCTCTGGAAGACAAATATCCTAATGACAAATGCAACCCCCCCTACTCCTTTTAGGTTTCATTGCTGAGCAGTCACCACATGTTATGTAATATCCCTTTGGTCAGTTGGGGTCAGCTGTCCTGGCTCAGTCCCCTCCCAAAATCTTGCCCAGCTTTGGGTAGAGGGGCTGACAAGTTTGAGAGGCAGTGAGGATTCTGTGTGAGCACTGCTTGGCAGTTGCCAAAACAGAGTTTTCATCAACACCTCATTAGCTACTGATACAAAGCACAGGGCTGCTGTGGGGAAAATGGGCTCCATCTCAGCCTCACCCAATATACATGGCTTTGGGCTGGGCAAGCTTCCTAGCCTAGATTAGGATCTCTGGAGTTCCCCAAAGCATTATCCTAGAGAAATGTCTTGGACAGTGTACTCTTTGGTAGGCTAAAAACTGTCTGGATGTCTGGGCCCAGAGAGTGGTGGTGAATGCTGCTGCTCTGGTTGGTGGTGGTCACTAGTGGGGTACCCCAGGGCTCAGTACTGGGGCCAGTCCTGTTTAACATCTTTATTGATGATTTGGACCAGGGGATCAGTCAGTGAGCAGGTGACAGCAAGCTGTGTGGAAGGTTTGATCTGATGAAGGGTAGGAAGGCTCTGCAGAGGGATCTGGACAGGCTGGATTGGTGGGCCAAGGCCAGTGGTGTGATCTCATGTGTATAAAGGCAGAGTACCAGGTATTTCACTGAATCACAACTCCCTGTACTGCTGCAGGGAATGAGTGGCTGGAAACTGCCTGGTAGAAAAGGACCTTGGGGTGCTGGTTGGCAGCAGCTGAACATGACCCAGTGTGTGCCCAGGTGGCCAAGAAGACCAGTGGCACCCTGGCCTGTGTCAGCAATGGTGTGGCCAGCAGGAGCAGGGCAGTGACTGCCCCCTGTACTGGGCACTGGTGGGGCTGCACCTCCAGTACTGGGCTCAGTTCTGGGACATTGAAATGATGCCCAGAAAGGACATCCAGGCTAAGCTGGGAGAGGGCCTGGAGCATGAGGAGCAGCTGAGAGAGCTGGGGGTGTTTAGCCTGGAGAAAAGAGAGCTCAGGGAAAATGTTATTGCTCTCTACAACTACCTGAAAGAGGTTGTGGCCAGGTGGGGTCAGCCTCTTATCCCAGGTGACGAGTGGGCAGGATGAGAGGAAATGACCTCAGGTTGTACCAGGGGAGGTTTGGATTGGTTGCTAGGAAAATTTCTTCAGATGAAAGGGTTGTTAAGCATTGGAATAGGTTGCCCAAGAAAGTGGTTGAATCACCATCCCTGAAGGTATAAAAAAGTGCAAAAAAAATGTAAATGTAAAAAAAAAGACATAAAAAAGACTTAAAAGTGTAGATGTAATGCCTGGGGACATGGTTTAATGGTGGCCTTGATAGTCTTTTGGAATGGATGGTCTGTGATGATTCTCTGATTAGATGATCCTATATCCTAATTTTTTTCAGTAAGAATTTGGCCAAGTTTACTTCGTTTTTTTGTATTGGAAATTTTAATGTTGAGTATCTCCATTTTGAAAGTGCTTCTTTGCATTAAATTTGATTCTCACAACCTCCATTCATACTCTGTTACATTAGGTGTTTTAATGCATTAAAATGACAAAGACACCTATGTAATAAAAATAGAGTATGTCAGAAGAAAATTTAAAAGGCTGTTTCTTAATCTATTCTTAATCTGATTTAGAACAAATTGAAACAGTTATTTCAATGGATCAACTTTCACTTGTACTGTGCTTTAGTGCAGTAGAATAGTCTGTTGTGGGAGGAGTTAAGTGACTTCACATTGGAGGATATTGTGTTAAAAAAGTGGGCAAGCAAATGACTTCTCTTTGGTTTTTATTTTTTTGGTGGTTTAACAGTGGCAGGAAGCTCCAGCACCTCTTTCCAGCCCACCATGGAGCTGTGTCTCAGGAGCACGGAGGGGATGGCATCCTTGGCTGAGGATGGGGTTCCTGTTCTGTTTGGTGCTAATTTCATAGTAGTTGTTTTGTTTGCCTTGTTTTGTACATATATGTATTCAGAGGGAGGGATTTATTGGCTCCATTTTGAGGGAAGGCCCTGCTCTTCCCTAGCACACACCTGTCTTTTCAAACCAGGACACAACCTGTCTGCTGCAGAAGGATGCCAAAGGGTGCACTTCCAGGGCTGGGCTCAGCTTTTCCTCCTCCTGAAGCCAAGCCCCTGGTGATGATGTGGATGTTGTAAAATAGCCACAGAGCCATGCCCACACAGTGCTGACTCTGCCCCCTCTCTGCAGACAAGACAGTTTCTTACATTGAAGACTCCTGCTGCAAAATGACACCATCATTGCTTAACTTTAAAGTAGATCACTGCTTAAATGTCAGTGCTTCTCTTGTCCAAAAAGAACATTGGATTCTGTTTTACAAATTGTCTTGAAGGTGTCAGTTTCATTTGTAAAGCTGTTCCTTAGCACCAGCAAGAGGCTAAAGGAAAATCCACCTCTCTCTCTGTGTTCAATACAGGAGAATCAAGTTCAGCAAATATTTGAAGACTGTTGTATATGGTGTGTGAAACCAGAAGTGGATCAATACTAAGCAAGCTGTTTCCTGCAAAATATTTATACAAATAGAATTGGATGTGAAATAATTTAATCCTCATACAGGATCAGGGAGAATTTGCTGACTACATAGTAATTCTGAGAACTGAACACTGCAGCTGAATAAAGGATTTCAAAATTGTAAAGGAAATGAGAACCTCAAAATTATTTTTTTTCTCTGTGATATATTGTAAAGTATAAAGATGTCCAACTCCAAACTATTATGTTACCATCTGAGAGCTAGCAAATGACATAGTAACTCATGATCAATAAACCTCCCCTGGCCACCAAGCTCCCTTGGCACTGGTATGAGGCAACAGCTGGATTCTAAATGGCTTTGTACAAACTGGAAAACTAGAAAAGCCTAATTTCCCCTAATGGTCACTCTGGGCATAATATTGAGCTGTAAAATTGTGATTAGTGGGGATCTGAAGGGCTCTGCTGGTCCCTTCCTATTCAAGTGGAAAAAGTCTTTCTCCTTCCCTGAATTAATTTTGGTACAAAACATTTTTGACATGCCAAAATAGAATATGCTTGCAATGGTTGATAATTGTTTTTTAAAGAATATTTTAGGACTGCAGTGAGCCTGAATGCTTTTGAACAAATTAGTTTCCAGTAGTTGTGTCACACCCAAAACTGATTCCAGAACTTTGCTCTGTGAATCCTGACTGCCTGTTGTACCACAATATACACAACATTCAAGTTGTAAGAGAAGAACAGCTGTTTCATTAAGTACCTTCTCTTGACTGTGTATGCAAAATAAATTTTAGCAGTATACTCGATAAAGTTTAGATAAAATGGATGTGTGAAAAGCTGTCTTATTGTGGATGAAGTAAATATTGGTGCAGCACATCTCTATAGTATTTTTTGGTTTAACTTGTTTCACTCGACTGAAATATGCCTTCTAACACAAGGTGTGCCAATATATTTTTCCTTACCTTGGTTTTTTTCCAGTTTTGTAAAACAGCACAGCATTTTTTCCCTGCCAGCAAGAAGTGTGTATCTATTGCTTCAAGAAATGGAAGCGGGTTGAGACCTCATAATAAACAGCTCCAACTATTTATTAAACTATTTTAGATAACTTCAGATGAATTATTTAATACAGCATATACCTTTTTATAAATTAAAGTGAATGAGCCAATAAGTCTTATGTGCATCCTCTTGTTCTATTTTTGACTTCCCATCCTTTAATCTCCACACAAATTCTAGTTCTCTCACTCCCCTTTCAAAATGCCCTTTGTTTCTTTCTCTCTCTGCACATCTGGTTTCCTGCTCTTCCCCCTTCCCCCCTCCAGCTTGATATTCTCATTTTTAAAGCTTTGTTCTGCAAAGTACATAATTAAGCAGTAAGACATGACAGGGCATGAATATCGTTGTATTAATTGAGGGGAGAGAGAGAGGGAAACCGAAGGAAAACTACAGAGCAACAATACCAGCTGGCACTCCATGGGTGTATAATTTGCAATTCATTTAGAAGCAAGCTCCTCCATGGGGTGGAATTTTCACTGGAAAGTGATGGCCAGCCCCATGTACCAAATGGGAGAACTAAGTGTGTGTATAGAGTAACCAGCCCACTGTGCTAAAACCAGAGCTGCTGTTAAATTTTCTGTAAATGTAGTGATGTTTTAGTAGTTTATACACACTAGAGTGGAAAAATGAAAGTTGTAGTGGTGCGTGCAGTTGGGCTGGGTCAGATGGAAAACTTTAAAAAGAAAAATTCCAAATTATTTCCAATTCAGTCTCTTTCCTGGACTAGGCCAGTTTGAATTTCAAGTGCAGTCCTGAGTTGAAGTGAATCTATAGAACATGCTTGCAGATATTTGAAATAACAAGGCTTCTGCGTGTAGATGTAATTGAGAATTAAACATGTAATTTTACTTAATTATCTGTGTGTGTGTGAGCATAATGATCCATCACTGTCCTAGCCTGTAATAGTACAAAATGGTAAAGGTCAGAGATGCACTTCATGACAAGTAAGAAAGTACAGAACATTTTGTCTGTTTTCTCAGACTTTCATTCCTCCCAGCTAGTGACTGGCTTCCAAAAAAATGCCCAGGCATTGGTCATGAGTGGTTCAAGAAGTACAGAGAAGTTATTCAAAAAATCACATGAAAAATTGCTTCCTCTTCTGTACATTTTTAAGTCTGATGTAAGACATGAAAATATTTAGGTGATCTTGGTTGTTTTCTTGGGGGCACTGTCTTTCCATTCATAAATAGAGTGGCAGGCAAATATACAGCACTAAATGGAGTTTTATTACAAGGATGCTGTGCAACATGTTTATACATACATAACTTGCATCATATATGAAATTAAAGCTCTGGCTTTTTAAACTTTAAAGGTGGCAAAGCTCTGGCCACTAATTTTAATGATGAACAGCTTTTTCATTTGAGAAAGTTTTTAATGTGTGGGATTTTTTAAAATGAATTTTGATACTGAAGCATCAAAACGATAGCAGGACCAAAATTCTTGTGGGAAGTTGTGCTGTTCAGAAGAGATTCCAGATAAAACATTCCAGATTCTTCTTAGTAATTACCCTAGGCCAGAATAGGAACTGGGACCCACTTTGCTTTCATGCCTTTTTTTCCTGGCTGCTGGAAAAGACAGCCTTGTTCTAATTTTTTCTTTCCAACAAACATAATTCTGTTAACTCGCTTCATCCTGTAGACCACCTTGCTTCACACAGTGATTTTGACCTTCCAGGATTCCCTGCATTATAGTGATTTATTTTTATTTTGCCTTCTCTCTTGGAGGAAGGGCAGTACTTTAATCTTCATGCCAAGGTCTGGTGGCTGCAGCTTGTGTGCTCTGAGGTGTGTGTGTGCTGGCAGTTGATGTACTTGCTGTTGTTCCTCATGAGCTGGGCTTCATTCACTTTTTGGGTTTGTAGGGGCAAGTGATTGGCATCTGTGAGCAGTGCCTGTGGAAGGTATTGAGAATTGAACACAGATATACCTGGGCAGAACATGGATCTGCTTTGAAAATTGTTGAAGTGACATTAATTTTTTCATTCTGTTTTACACTAGAGCAGCTTTGAGAGGGTTGTCTTGGTCTCTTGGGAGGAATTCCGTCATGAAGATAAATGAACAAATAGTGAAAACTCTTTGAGTGATCCTACAGTAAAAAAGAAAGAACTTAGGCTATTTCTTGTATCTTATTTTCCTGAATATGTTGAAATGTAGAAAACAATGGGAAAGGGCAAAAACATTTTTCACTACATTTTATGGTGTTTCTGCTGCCTAGATGCTGTCACTGTTGCTTTATGGTGTACCTTGCTTCTACATTTGCATCCAAATTGAGCTAGACCCTTCTGAAACAGGGCAATTAAAAAAAATTAATACTTACTTTCTTCCCCCTGAGATTTAACTATGCCCATTCAGCACCATCAAAGGAATGGTTATTATGGATTTTGACTGAAATGTCATGGAAGAAGAGTGGGAATGAGATGCTGGTTTTGGTTTTGTGACTTCTGATGAACAAAAAAAAAGTTTCAGAGTCCTGTGTATCAATCTGTTTTCCAATTAAGTGTATTTAAACCTTGAGAGACTCTTGCTGCAGATTTTATTTTCTTGTCCCAGTACTTCCAGTTCCCCCTTAAGACTTTGTTTTTCACCACCCTTAGGTGAGGATACCTTATTATCCTCACCTGAATAAAGGATTGTCAGACATCTTCAGAGTCTATGTGACTGTAAGTAACTGAAAATCAAATTGTTAGACATCTGGCTTTCAATTTCTTGTTTCTCATGTTCTCCTTTCCTTCCAGTGCTTTCCTGCATGGTAACAGATGCTGTTTGACTTCTGTCATGTTTTCCATGTTTTATCTCACTTGCTCTGAATTTCTATAAGAATTTAAAAATTCTGCTTTATTTTCCCTTTGCATTTTAAGTGTTATATCCCAGGCTTCAGACTTTGCACCTTCTTCTTTACAGTGGAGTATTAACATATCTTGTCAGTTTAGTATAGTCTTGGTTTGCATCAAGAAGATTCCTGTCTGGATTTCCAAACAGAGAGTGATGAGTAGCTTGCCCTTGTCTTTGACTGCATGAAAAAAACCCCATTCTTACTCTGCTTTTGTTGTATCTTTGTTGCCATAAGAATGGCAAATTTGTTTGGTTTTTCAGATTTTAATGGCAATGGTAATTCTTTCTGCCCACTTTTCATCCATGATTCATTTCATGCTATTTTGTTACCTCATTATATTCATATGTTTAGTTTGTTTTGTATACATATTTTTATTTATTGCATAATAAGAATATACTTTCTGTTTGGTAACTTGATCTTTATTGAAGTCATAAAGTCTTTCCATACACTAAATGTTTATGTTAGTAGCAAAATTGCTAGAATGGGTCATTGTGTTGCAGTATCCTTTAGTTTGCGGAAGATTTTGGTAAACAAGAAGGATTTCAGAGACCACTAGTAAAGAACGAAATATTACTGGAACTGAAAAAAATCTGTGGCAAGCTATGGCAAATTTGGTTGCATTGGGATGGATATGGAAGGATAACTGTTCAATGTAGTAATGAATATGCAAATTTTTAAAATTGAAAATCAAAGTAGCCTTAAAGTGAGTGTAAATGCTACAGCTGAGAGAATTCTTGCCTACTTAGACAACCTGGATGAATAACAGTATTTTCCCAGATTATTGAGTTTGGAAGTGCCAGTGCAGCATTCACCCAAGTTAATGGGCAGTTGCTGCTTGGTGGATCTATTTCCTGGACTGCCAAGTCTCTCTCTGACCCCAATGTGATGCCTTGTAATAGGAAAATGGGAATGCCATATACAGTTGTGGCAGAAAGCCTAATTCAGATAAGAACTACAGCCCATGGAAGTATGAATTGGAGAAAGAAAATGTGGGTAGAGCACAGCCTCGTCCTTTGTAAATATAAGTCGGTTTTGAGTGAAAACTAGAAAGGTTTTAATGTTCTTGATTATTTTCTAGTGAGCTTCTTTCTCATAAGAGTGGAATAATTTAGAAAAGCTGGTGCAACCAGTTTTCATTAAAAAAGGATTTGCCTGGAATTGTTTTATTTTGTGTGTGTGTGTTTGGGGGTGGAGGGATGTTGACTGAGTTTGTCTCTGGTGTGGCTTCTTTTCCCAATCACCAAGGAAGAATAGCAGAGTTTCAGAGTCAGTTTTCTAATGATATTGTGGAGCATTAGCTATTTTTAAAAAGTTAAAAAATCAGTTGAGATGAACAGTTGTTCAGAAATAGTTTCAATTTAGGAAGTTCTTCCCTGAGAATGTCTTGCTTTCAAGATGTTTAAGGATTAAAGTAACCAGTGGAAGAAACCAAAAATCTTGCAAGTCTCTAAAGCTGTAAGCTATTCCCAGTGCATGTAACTTCACAGTAATATAGTGGGCAGAAATTTATGCTTGATCTCAGCTGGTTGTCTGTGCCCTGGAGCATGAAGACTGAGGTTCTTGCAATTTTTAGTCTAGTTACAGAGGCTATTAATCATTATGTTCAATCCCTTCTTGGATACTGCTAAGCTCTTTGTTCAATATGTTCTGAGCTATTGAACCTCACAGGTCAATTACACAGTGTTTATAAAACTAATTCTAGATTTTGACCAGCAATGAAAACATAACCCTTGGTGAGACCAGCTATTGCTTTTAAGTCAACTGTTATTTTCTCTGGTACATAGGTGAGTGGTGAAAAAACAACAAACTGATAAAATATTCAGATTTCATAGAGAGGGAAAGGCAGCTAAGTGCAGACGAGCTGTGGAAATTTCTGTAACCTTGTCTTTGTTTCTGTTCAGGTTTCTCAATTGTAATTTTGGGGTTAATCTTAACAGTCTGTTGACCTCCTGTGTCTCATTGGGCAGTTTACTCCAGTGGATGGATGTCTGCTATCATTGCAGTGCTGGGATTTTATTCCCTCCATCTGGAGTACAGTGATGCTCAACATGTTTAGGTAGTGTGAAATTTCATTCTTCACTCCCCAACAAGTGAAGCATCTGCCCAGATAGGGACTTGTGACATGATTCTGCTGGTTTTTTTTTCTTTATTTATTTTTCTTCAAATCATTGACAATTTTATTAGCCTGATTCTGGTGAAGTACTTTAAAAGAAAAAAAGCAAAACAAATAAAAAACCTGAAAAAAGCCTCAAAACCCCCCAAAAACCTCAAAAACCCAACCAACCCCAAAAACCAACAAAACAAACAAACAAACAAACAAAAACCCAAACCAAAAAACCCCACAAAAAAACCAAACCAAACCCCCCAAAAACCAAAAATCCCAATCCAAAACAAAATGCCAAAATATGCAATGAAAACAACTGGACCCCATATATATATTCTGTAAATGACAGGAAACTATAGTTACTGTTAGGATAGCTGTCAATTTGTAAAAGGTTATCAGCTTCCCAGAAAATTTTGTGGACTTGGGAGAAGACCATCTGGAGGAGAAACGGAGCATGTCCAATGATTGCAGAAGAGAATCATCACCAGTATCATACTCAATTAATGCAAATGTTCAGCTGCTGAATTGTTGCATAAAAAGCTGACACAACACCACCTTGATTTTTCCTTGGGGAAAATTTTAATATAGTATCACTCTGTCCTGGGAATGAAAATTACCTATCATTAGGAGCATGGGCCAAAAGTTACAGTTTTTTTTCCTCTAGGAAGTGTAGTGTGTGCTATGAAAACTTTCTCAGTTGTGTAACATGCATCCTTCCAAAATTAAAGGTGCTTCTTTTAGGACATATTTTTCCAGCTTGAACAGGCAAATACTACATTTCTTCTTTTGAAATGGTGAGTGTTGAGCATCTCTGAATCAGTGTTTGTGGGAAGGGACCTTCCTTTTCTCCTGCATTCATTTCCCCTGACTGGCCTCTGTGGTGAGGCTGTCTGGGAGCTGGCCAGTTTCTGTTCATTATGTAGGAAAGATACCAGACTCACAAAGACTTTCATTTGTAGATACTGAAACCTTTTACAAAGCAAAATAAAAAGTTGTGTATCATATTTTAACTAAACAGAGATTATGAGAGCTGCTTTGTGATTTTCTAAGCAAGACAAATGTATACATTAAAATAACTAAGAAATAATGTGGGGATTTTTTTCCTGTTAGATTCCAAATCTCATTTGGAAATCTTTCAAGTATGAGTAGATGAATTGGACTGAGTAGTTAGCATCACCATCTTCCTCAATACTGTGCCCTTTCAGCTTCCAGTGAGTTACTAGAAGCACTTTACTGCAGGGATGGTCTCTGCAGCAATAGAAAGAATTCTGTGGATCTGTATGATAATTCAGGTCAGGAGGGACCTGAGGAAATCTTTTGTACAACACCCCCTCAAAGCTATGAAATTAGACCAGCTTACTGAGAGATTTTTCCAGTTGATCTTGAAAGCCTCCAAAGATGGAGACTGCACAACCTCTCTGGATAACTTGTTCCAATCCTTGGCTGTCAACAGGGTTGAAAACTTTGTCCTTATGTCCTCTCTTTCATAAACAAGTATATGCTTGTTGTTTCTTTTCCTCCCACTATACATTATCGAAAAGGGCTCATATATCTTCATAACCTCCTTGTAGATACTGGCTACTGGGGAGCTGCTGTTAGATTCTCCTGAAAATGTCTGTTTCTAAGCAAATCTTGGACCGTCATACCCCCTTCACAGGGCACGTTCTCTATCCCTCAACCTTGGGTGCTCTCGTGGTTTGAACTCAGGGGTTTGTCAGTGCCTGGTACTGAAGGGCCCCAGACTGACCTCAGGAATGTGGATGTGGTCTGAAGAGTGCTGAGCAGAGCTGTGGGTCACTTCCCTGGCTCCTGTTGCAGCTACTGACCCCCACTGCTGCTGTGGGCATGGGGCTCTTGTGGAGCTTCACTCTGCCACCCTCCTCAGGGCTGTGTCTGCAGATCTGGGCCACTCACTCATCCACAGTGTTGGAAGGAGAGAACAGTGTTTGGGTCATCTTTACTCCCAGATGCTGAACTTCTGGATGTCCTTGTTGACCTGCATGAAGTTTCCATCAGGATATTTCTCTAGCCTTTGTGGGTCTTTCTGGAGAGCAGCCCTGGATACCAACATCCCAACCCACCAGCTGCAGAGAGTGCACTCCCTCCTCTCCCCCAGGTTGTTCATGGGGTATTAAACAGACCCCTGCAGTGCCTCATTTGTTACCAGCTTGCAGGTACAGTACAGCCCTTTGGCACAGCTAGCCAAGCATTTTTTGCCCAGCTGATTGTCTACCATCCAGAATGTAACATCTTAACTTGAACTTAGCAGGAATGCTGTGTGAGACTGTCAAAACCTAGTTAAAGTCAGTGATGTGTATCAGTCTAATGTTGTCCAGAAATCCAGTCAAGATTTATGGCAGAGAAGAAAATTTTGTTATTTAGGCAAGATTTACCCCTGCTAAACCCATGCCTCCGTTGCCATCACCACCCCATTTTTGTGCCTGGAAATGTGCTCCAAGAGGATTTGCCCCATGATTTTTCCAAGGACCTAAGTGAGGGTGATTAGTTTGTAGTTCCTTGATTGTTCTTTTGTCTTTTTCTGAAGAAGGCTACAACAATCTTTGGTCATCAGGGACCTTTCACAATCTCCATTTCTAAGGGGTTTTGTGTCACCCAGAAGCTGCTTCAGAAACATGCCAGTACTTAGTTGTCTGCTTTGCAAGCCTGAGTTCTTACTTCAGGCTGTCTGGAAATTCTTGAAGGAGAAAAAATATCCTTTCACTATTTTTTCTAGAAGTTAAAATATTTTTAGTTTATTTTAGGTGTGGTTTTTTTCCTCCTGATCCTCTCTGCTCCTTCTAGAAAATGAAGTTTACATTTATTATGGTGTTTTCAAGTACAATGAAGGCATTTCCACATTTGTATCACAGTTGATAATCTGCTTATGCATCTAACCACATTATTGCCTAGGATCTTCAGAAACTGTTTTGCAGCATACCTCAGTCTTTTTTTCTATAGCCAGAGTTTGTCAGAGGCACTGTGGTTGCCATGAACTGTTTCAATGAGGATGCCAAATGCTAATACAGGGTCACAGTACTAAGGAAAATTGTGAAGTTCAATGTTTGACAGCATTCCCCCTTCTTGTCCTTGGGGGAGAGGTTGGCTAAGATTCTGGGAAAAATGGTGCTGACTTTATTTTTAATGCAGAGAAGCTGTTACGTAAATGCCTCATTTCAAAGGTCTGTGTGCCTTTGAAAATAATTGTGTGTGCTGGATTTTTTCCTTGCTGTCTGATCTCTCTAGCATCACCTGGATCTTCAGCACCAGTAGCTGGTGTTCTGACAGAGATTACTGCAAAATATGAATCAGAGCCCTTAATGTTATGTTTGTCTAAAAGAGCAACCTAGATAACATCTGTGTCTGCCCAGCTGTTTTCTTGACTCCAAGCATTACTCATTTGGCTGAACACTTGCTTCACTGACCCTGTTTGCTCTTAGTAGACTCTGGGGCAGGATTCTGGAATGCCTGAGCAAATATTTTTGGAGATCTTAATATCTGTTTTGACTAATAGGAGCAGTGGCCTTCAGGTATTCCACAAAAGGCTCTTTGAGTACTGCACAAAAACAGAAAGGTTGGCGTTTTAGATGGGTCTGTGCAAGACACATAGATTTATCATTACACAAACCATTCCCATCTCTGCTTTGCCTGGGGAGGGTAGCTCTTGTCCCCATTTGCTTGTGACTCAGCTGCACTGATGATGCAGGTGGGACTCGTGGTGGAACAGAGGAGCAGCCCTGCCCAGGGAGGTGTGGGCTGCCTCCATGCATGCTGCCCCCACTTTGGGGGCTTCAGGCTCAGAACCACCTGCTCATGCCCCTGACATGGGGCACTAGTAGTTATGTATGTGTGGAATAAAAATAAAAACAAGAAACCTAGAATTTCATTCTGTTATAAATAGCTGGTAATGCATTGTGTGATTTCAGATTTATTAGCACATAAGGTGGTGTGGTGGGACTTCAGCAATAGTGTGATCACTTTCAGAGAAGCAGATGTGTAACCATAAAAGAATGATACTTGCCAGTGCAGGCTGTTAAATATATGTGTAATATTATCTTTATGTAGCCCTATTTTGTGGTGTGTACATTATTCTGCATCCTTCCCTCTATGTGCAGTGCAGGGATGTGCATAGAGGGCCTTACAGATAGGAAGCAAACAATACATTATATTCATAACTTCTTTTGCTGTGCTTGCTTAGAGAGTAAGTAAATAATTGTAGACCATTCAGTGAGACTGATTTCCACTGGGATAAATGTATTATAGGAATGCAACTGGAAATTAGGTGATTAAGTAAGCTTTATATTGAGCATTCTTAAAATACTGCCTGCTGTGTGACTGATGCAAAAATGAAAGTTGTTTCATAATAATATATCATACAAAAACTATTTCAGGAAAGGTCTTTGGAACAAATTGGGGAAATTTAGAAGAAAACTATCTTTTTTCCTATTGCATAAAGAACTTCTGGGTTGCATATTTAGGCAAATATTTCGCCTTGTGGGTGGTATCTTATTTGCCAAAATGTATTTCGCAAATGGATGACTTCTTTAAAGGCTGTGTGTCAGTAAAAAGGATGTTTTTCTTCTTCAGGTCTCTCTTATATAATAGAAACTATAAAAGTGTTTAGAATGCCTTTTGTTGAAGGGTTTGCAGTGTGTCATACTCAGCTTTAACTATCAGGGAATGGTTTAAAGTGTTAATTCTGATATGTGAGTGTGGAAAACCTCTGGGCCTTTTATATGAGCAATTTCTTTGCTGCTTGTGTTTTGTGGCCACAGTGACTTTCTGGTTTATTTTCGTGCAGGTTAAAACCTCTTTGGCATCCACAGCAAGGCCCTTCTGCTTGATGAATCCACTTAAAACAAACCTCTTAAAGCTTCAGAGTATTGTATATCAAATTGTTCATTGAAGAATGACTCTTAAATATATTAATGAAGGAAAGAAGCTTAATGTTCATTGTTTTCCCATTGTCTTACTCAGAAAAATAATGGAAAAGCAGGTGTCCATATTTTCTGACCTAAAGGTGAAATTTCCTTATGTGATAGGGTTCTGTGGCAGCTAATATTTTTTTTCCAGCAGTCTGCATGCCTTAAACTCAGGCTGGCTTTTGTCTAAAGGCTGATAATGTCACCTTTATGTGAGTTAGGCTGTTTTGAAGTCTTTTAAGTCTTGCAGATAAAGAGGGTTCATACATATGGTGCTCAGAGCTTTGATTTCTCTCATACAACACTGCAGCATCTTTCTTCAAGTGAAACAATGAAATTGGCATTGGGTGTAGTTTTAGGATAAAGCCTTTTTATTCCTGCTTTACTTTAAACCTCAAAGTCTTAGCTTCAGAGGTCTTCAGAACCTGATTGCATCCATCTATCAGTCCTCTCCTTGCCAAAATTGTTGCCTTCCTTTTTAAAATTAATTTA
This sequence comes from Luscinia megarhynchos, assembly GCA_034336665.1. Taxonomy (NCBI): domain Eukaryota; kingdom Metazoa; phylum Chordata; class Aves; order Passeriformes; family Muscicapidae; genus Luscinia; species Luscinia megarhynchos. The sequence continues at coordinate 24,800,627 of JAPFBE010000007.1, read as the reverse complement.
TTTTTAAAAATTATTTTTGGCATTTTTACCATCACTGTTTTTGTCCCTTGAGCTTTCCTTTAGTAAACATCTGCTAAAATTGCTTCAAGCCCTTTTAATCTATCCTGCTTTTTTGGCTAGTTTTAGTGCCATCTATTTCCCTGTGTTACAGACTAGTGCTGGCTGCAGTGCTTGGAGAAGTACTCCTGTACTTCCATTACCAACTGATCATGAAAAACTGAGATAGTGTTTTAATGGTGAGCTCTGATATGACTGATATTCTATACAGAATGTAGCTTATTTGAGACTGCAGTGAAATCAGAGGAACAGTAGAAGATTTTCTCTGTGTTTGTGGTGGCATCAAAACATGCCAAGGAAAAGTATTTTATGTAAATAAAACTTATAAAACTAAACTGATTTTGCATTATGCAAATAGATAGGATGGTAGAAAAGCATTTTAAAGACGAATGAAAAAAAGGTCAAAATTTTACATTTTTTAAATGTTATGACAACCTTTAAAGCACTATGATTCAGGATAGTTTTGACTGGAAAAAAAAAGTTAAAAGTTTAATTGGGTAGGGTAAGAAATACTTTTATACTGAAGCCAGACTGATGACCTCTTGAATGTTGAATCAGTTTTTGATAGTCATAGTTATTTCTGCAGAATTAAAATTTTCAACAATTTTTTTTTTTTAAATTCCATAACTAGTTCATTCAGAAACTGGAGCTATATAGTAGCTGAAAATCAGGATGCTTTGTTCTCATCTTCAGTGTATCTGTGAATATGAGCCTGGAGCAATGACATGTACCAGTTCTTCCAAAAAATAACAATGAGGAGCTTTTCTGGTTTCTAATAACTGCAGACAATAATGTACTTGTTAAAAGATGAAATTTATATTTGTGGTTTTTGCTGTCTACTATTTTAAATGGTTTGATTTACTCAAATATCTTAAATCATGGTATCAATCCATCTTAGTTCCAGTTTCCTTCTAAATGATGCTTAAGACAAATTATATGGAAATATTTTCTATTTATTAGACTTCAATTACTTGGTTTTTAATAGTAAAACATAAATTGAAAATATGAATACATACCTAGTGCTGAAGCTCATCATTGTATATTTCTTGCCTTAAAGAAATTGCAAACTTAATACAACACTTCCAGTTGGTCAGAACCAGCTCCTTTATTACCATATATATGATATTATATAGCCATTTAAGGACAATCCTTTAGCACAAACTTACTGTAAGTTCTAAAATAAATTTTTCTTCTTGATTAAAGTGATGATTATAGTTTGTTTTCTATGGAAATAAGAAGGACAAACTTCTGTACCTGCCAGTGGCTTTTCTTCTTGAAGGTAAAAATTCCAACATAGAGATTATGGGCTTAAATCTTAAATCTAACAATGTTCTGTAAGTAAAGGTCTAGTTGAGAACTCACAGCTCATCAAAGAAGCCAACAGCAGATGGGTCTGAGAACAGGTCACCAAATTTGCATTTGGAAGTAATTTTCTTTTTATAGCATGAAGTAAAGAAAACAGTTTTAATTATATTAATGCAATGCTGCCATTTCTAAAAAAGAATCATGTGCTTATTGCAAAATGTTTTCCCATGACTTTTTGCTTCTTATGTAAGCTTCTTATGTCTGATCTGTGTTTCTGTGTGTGTAAAAAAAAGAAACCCTACATGAATAAAAGCAATTTAAAAAAGGAAAGCACAACCCTGTCCTCCCTAAGAACTGAGTCTACCATGCAGGTTATATAAAATGTACCCTGATAAGTAAAGTCATGACTTTTACACTTGTGAGGGAGGTGAAACAAAGCCTGGAGTCATGTGCATTGACTTTCCTATTTGTCTTCTGAAACCTCATTACACTTTGCAAATTTATTGCCTGTATTAATGCTGATCCACTAATGCTAATTCTTGGGAGCTCAATGCAATGTATTTCTGCTGATTTCTGACTGTCATTAGTAACCATGAAAATATTACTTCTACCTGGATTTGTCAGCACCTTTCTTTGGAGCCTTTTTCCTGCAGTTGCTACTCATGAAGGCTAAGCTAAAGTTTTGGTGACTTAAAGTCAGGCAATATTCATGCTCTGCTGAAAATTTTGGGAGAAAGAGCAGTGTTAGTTCTGAGAGCAGGTAGAAAAAGGTTTTTTTCATGACATGTTTAACATGCAGTATGATACAGGAATTAAGATTGAAATGTTTTAAATTTGATTGAGTGTGTTGGATGTAGGTTTATAAAGCTTAATAAAGCCTTAGAAGGCTGGACTTTAGAACTGCCTACTCAAAAAGTGCTTCAGAAGCATTTTGGTGTCACACATGCAAAATGTGCTGAAGCACTTCTGGAGCAATCAGTGGTTGTGTCAGTGAGCACAGGGGATGGCAAGGAGTGTGAGGTGGTGAGGAGCCAGGGTGGTGTGAGCCTCTGCTGGTGTGTGGTGGGCTGCACATGTCAGTGTGTCTGAGCCTGCAGGTGTGTCCAGTTAGGGATGCTTGAGTAGGGATCCAGGAAGAAATTTAAGAAGCTGCTTTCTATATTTTTGTTCTATAGCACAACTATGAATTTTTTTCTGGTACAAATTTTTAAAGAATTCACTGTATGAGATGTGTTTTAAAAATGCCTACAAGGAGCCAAGACATTATGGAGATGAGGCTCTGCTGACTGACCTTGCACTATGTGCAATGTCCACACATTTCCATAATGGCATTACTTTTCCCATTAAGCTGAGTGAATTAGAGCACATTTTGTTTGAAGTGTTTGCTCTAGTTGTGGCAGGAGTGAATTCTATGGCTTTTAAAATATTGCTAGGGTTCTGTAGTCATGGCTGCTTTGCAGCACTTAATAAGAAACATGATTTCTTTTTTAGAGGGAATGTTATGATAGAAGCATATCTCAATAGATTGCAGTGAGTGAAGGCAATGTTTTTGGAAGGGAGATGTGAAAGGAGGTAGTAAAGATGACATGTTTATTGTATAGTGCACAATGCCTCAGATCTAATTTTACTTCATGTCTTTAATACTAATTGTTGATGCTGGTGTTAAGCCAAAGTAATAGTTTAATAGCAGACCTTAAAACCCTGAGGTTATTCCACTGAGTGTAAGACATGAAGGTGACATCGAAGGAAATCTCATTGGAATTTGACAACCTGATAGCAGTGTAAAATTTGTATAAAAGGCCAGGACTAAATGAATGCATTAGATTTCACAGTACTTTTAACCTCAGAACCAACCTGTATTCAAATACAGTTTCTTCTGGCAGAGAAACTGCTATGTTGCTTTTAGCAAGTTATTAAACATCTGAGCCTTAATTTTCCATCTGACAGAGAAGGAAATTAGTATTTTTCTCAGTGGATTTTGAAGATAGATTTCTTAGCACATCTTGAAGATATTCAGATGTTAGGGTATTAAGGAGGGTGGCCTTGAAAATACAAAGATGAAGTCAGACAAAAGCTATTCAGTATTGCTTGCATTCCTTTGCTCCCATAGCACAAAGAAGTTTTATCCTCTCTAATGTGTTTTTTGGATTTGTGTGGTTTTTTTAGCCTTTTGGTCAAAAACCATGAAATGAACCTTTGCCAAGACTAAAGTTTGGCACCTTCTTGTGAAAGAGCACTTTATTTTCAATTCTCTACCTTTTCCCTAGTTGTAGTTGTTTACTTTAAGAACAAAGGGAACAGTTATAATTTTTATCATATTAATATGTCAGTTTGGCCTTATGCCAAAATTACATTAACGTGTGGGTTATTTCAGAAAGGATTTACATAAATGTAAAGTATGCCAGTTATATGTAATGTGTGATTCAGGGAATGTATGTAAGACTTCAGACAGAAATCCTGAATTGTTTGTTTTGAGGGTTTTTTGGTGGTTTTTTGGAGGTTGGCTTTATTTTGTGGTGGTCTTTTTTTTCACACTATGTGCTTATTAATGGCTCTGTTTCATGTATCCTCATGGATTGGCCTTTGCTAAAGGAAGACCAGGTTTGTGGGTTTTTAACTTTATATTTATATAATAAATTGGTTTTTAAAATTTTGTCTGGTTTTTACTTGCACTTTTAGAAATCTCCTGTTAGGTATTTTGTTCTAGTACTAATATGCAGGTTTCTTAGTGCATTGTATGGAAATGGGTTCATACCTTCATACCTTTAATTGGTATTCATTTTTATTGCTTCAGATTTTGGTTAAAGAACATCTGTTTGATAAGGGCAGGCTTAATGTTGTTTATATTACCTGGGTTTGAACTGAAAAGCAGCAATTAAAAAATGTAAATGAATATTTCTCGAAAGTGACCTCAGGGGTGCACTTGATCTGTGTTGTTTGCTACTGTTTATGCCATATTATGCAGTTTATTATTCCATGATAGCTTGCCCCCTGCCCTCTCAAAAGTTGAGTTCTAGGGGGATGCAGTTGGCAGAGTCAGAAAGAGAGGCTAAAATATTCATTTAGCACAAGCAAATCCCAAGTCCAAACCCTTGAAGTTTGAGATCATATAAAACAATACAACAACTTGGAAACTTGTATTTCCCAGGCTGGTACATGCTGTCATGTACTGAACTCCCCCTGTCTTGTGAAAGAGCATTTCCTACTTCTTCATCTCCATTGAAATGGCTTGGGAAATGGCAGTGCTCTGGCCTGGCATGATCCTTGGAATGATGTGTCTGCAAAGACTGTTTCCTTTATTTGGTGATAAGGCATCTGCTACTAGCAGGGGAAGAACAAAGATAAGAAAAGGATAGTCCAACTGTTCCAGTATAGGACAAGAATTTATTTCAGATCTCTGTAAATACTGCTGGCAGCCTTTGCTGGTAATCATATTAATAAGCAGTCCTCAGTGAGCCAACATGATTAAGCTGCACTTTTTAAAGATAGATTTGAATTGTTTGACCCCTATGTGCCAGCTGTGTTTTAAAAATACATGGTCAATAAGAAGGCCTATCAAAACATTGAGTCATTTTAGTTTCAGCAGTTGTTTGAAGCAGAAAAACTCCAGCCTAAAAGTGAGTATAAACTTTTGAGGATGAGATGGAGGGCACCCTTGTTGAAAAATAGTCCAAGATTTGCTTTCTCTCCATGTTCTTGAAGGAGTACAGGTGGATCCCAGAGTCCATGTTTAGATAGACAGAACTATTCTCCTGACTTGACTTCATGTTCACTCTGCAAGCCACACTGTTTGCAGCATCACTTTGCAGTTCCTAATTTTCAGGAAAGTTAAGGAAGTGTAGGAATGGTTGGTAATGTCAGAAATTACACATCCTCATTGTCTCAAACACTTAAATTTTGAAACGTGCTAGACTTTATTCCCAAGATTTTTCTTTTGTTTTTGTTATTTTATCCCGCTTTTCCTGAAATCAGCATGCTAAAAATACTCCTAATTAATGAATATTGAAGACTTGTTAAAGCATAACTGAAATTTTCTAGGATTTCCTATTGTAAAAGCACACTGCAATTCCTTAAAGGACCTGTGCTAGCCTACTTGTGCATGTGCTAAAGCACAAAAAGGAACTTCAGCTGGAAAGAGACAGAGGCAGAGTGCTCCTGGACATATCCCCTCAGGATTCAGGCAGAAACCTGAGGTGCCTGGAGACTGTGAGACTGTTTTCCCCTGAATACATTCAGTGCTTCTAATATATGAAACAGAGAATATGAAATATCCTCCAAGGAAAAAGAGCCTTATAAGGAATTTGGAGGATTCAGGAGGATATTGGAAAAGCACATTGGTGTGTATGGGGATAAATGGGTGAAAGCAGAAGAGTGGGTGTGGAGGGCTAGGAGCAAAGGCAGTATCAGAGGCAGGTTTTAGGGAGATGGGCAGGAGTCTGGGACTGTGGGAGAAGATGATCTCCAATATTTAGAGGTCCTTTTGGGAATTCAGATCTCTCTGTGGAGTCCTCAGTCCCCCTGTTCTGTTTCAGCAAATAGGTGTGAAATGCACTGATATGTAGAACTTGCATACAGCTGATTTTGGGATGGAAGCTGTTACTTCTCTGTTAAAATTTATCTTTAGTTTTGAAGACTGTTTCTTGCACTTTCTAAATGGAGTTTTAGTGTTGCCATTCCTGACAAATTAATTGCAAATCTTATAAACTTTGTACTTGTTCTGAAATGTTTAGAATTTTTGTTTATGTGATAATCTTCTTAGCAGCATTTCAGAGTAAGTGAGAGATAAAATCTAGGTGTGTATTGAAGACCTGCATAAAGTTTAATCAGGGGTGTTGAGCATATCATGTAAACTGCTATACAAATTTTTATTTTTTGTTTGACCAAGGAGGGCAACACGACTCGAGGGGCCTCAGCACATGAATTGGTTCTGTGCTGCTGAGAACCTTCAGAGAAATTGGGAAAGGTGGTGTCCCCCTTCCGGACTTGTGAAAACTGTGATAAAGCCAATTAGCCATCTGTGCATGTGTTGTAATTGGTGGTTTGTGCTGTCATGGGTGGTTAAAGAACAGTCAGCCTTTTGTATGTTTATCTCTCAACATACTGGTTGCACAGAGGTTAATGAGACTCCCCAGGAATATAAACACCCCTGGTATAAGTGTACAGTGTCAGATGTGTATTTTTATTGAAACATTTCAAAGAGAAACTGTTTATTTTGGAAGTGTCAGATCTGTGTTGGGCATATGAAATTCAAAGGCAGCCTTAACACATTTTAAAGCATCTTTTGTTGGGTTTTTTATACCACAGTGGCTTCAGTGGAATCTTTGTTTGAATTCTTTTTGTCTGAATTTTTATTGCCATAGTGATTGTTTCTGCTAGTACTGTCTTTTTACGTTTTAAATTATTTCCACAACCTTTTCTGAGAACAGACAGATATTTTATTGGACATGTAAGCCCTCAATATTATAAGTTCTAAAAGCATTTAAGGATTTTCTTCAATCATTTTTGTTAAAATTTTGTCAGACAGCAGCCATGACTTTATGCTGCTCTCCCACTTCTGTTGGGAATCATATCTCAGAAGATGTGTTCTGCAGCATTTACATTTCTGAGGCCTTCAAACCTTTCCTCAGTTAAACTTTAGGTTGCAGTTTGTCCTTGAAACACTCTAGGGGAATCATAATTTATGTTTTGATGCTTCTCCTGCCTTAGACTTCTTTTTCCACTTACCATTCATAATGAAATGTGATACTGGTTTTTATGGTAAAACTTTTGTTTTGCTCCTGATGCTATAAGGGATTTTTTTTAACAAAAAAATGCTTCTCTGTCTACTAAGAGTCTAGTAGAGTGAAGACCTGTTTTAATGACTAAGCTGCTAGGGCAATGCTAATTTTATTTTTAAGTATCAATTAAGAAGACATCTTACTTTGGAAGAACAACAGAATAATCGAGCATCGGTGACTCTGCTTCTTACAAGAAGTTTCTAAGAAAGTGTGTTCACTGCTGCATAGTTTAGTTCATGAACCATATGGCTTATGTTGTCTCATTTTTTGAGAATTTATTGTTTGGTTTTTTTTAGGAAAAAAGTGAGAGTGCATTATTATTATATTAACTGTGTGTAGATAGTCATGGGACATCTTAGATTGTGAGAATTATTGCTTTAAGGGAATTTGACTTTGTTTTTTGGTACAGTACGAGTAATTTTCATTGTAATAGTCTGCTAAATCAGTCTCAAATTAAATACAGTATCAGGTTTGTTTCTTTTCCTCCCAGAAGATTTTACAAGTGGGTTTAGTGCTCTCATGAATGGAAGAGAGAGCTGGTGGACACCAGAGGGAGGCTGATCATGATAGCCAGTCCAAGAGACTGGAAGAAAGCAAACATCATCCAGACTTTTGGAACGGGCAGCAGGGAGGGTGGAGGGAAATTCCAGCCATTCAGCCCTACCTCAATCCCTGAAAGGTGATGAGCCTCTCAATTTGGAGGCCATCACCATCCAAATTTCTCTGTTTGGAAGCACACACCTCCCACACCTCAGTGTTTACAGAGAGCTCTCATGCAAAACGAAATGAAATGTTTGTAGAGTTTTGAAACATTGTGCTGTAAATCCTGTAGTGGTGATTTAAATGGAAGAAGATGTTCATTCACAGCCTTCAACCTGTCAGTTCTGTGGAATCATTCCCCTTGTTTGTCACAGACCTTAATTTTTCTATTTCCTCATGTAATAGGATTCTTCAACTTGATACAAGAGAGATAGATATAACCTAGATAAATTAATCAATATCTTCTCCCATGTCATTTAACCAAAAGAAATTTCATTTGAGTTTGAGTGTTAGACTGAAACAGCATATTTCCTTTAAAATTTCCTTTCAAGAAATTAATGAAAATCTGAAACAAGGCAAGGAAAATTCTTTCCCTCTTCTGAAACTGGTATTTTGTTCCTTTTAAAATTATTAAAACTTTGGAGGCTTCTTGATTATTTTTTATAGGCCACATGGTCTTGAATAAATCTCTTGATGTAAAAATCCATCCCCAGCCACTGTGCTCCATCACACGAAAATCCATGTTCTTCTACTTAATAAGATCATAGGACAGTAGGGAATCTATTTTAGAACATTCTGTAATGGGCTCAGCTCTAGAGGTGTGGAAAGAGATGGTCTGGGAAAGGAAAGAACCACTTAGGTGAAATACTCTGTAGGATGGGTGCTCTGAACATTTAAGCTGCAGGAGCTGTTCCACCACTAACTGTATTTCATAGAAGTATTTTTAACAGTATGTGGAAGAGGCTTTTTTCTCTTGTCCTTTCTGTAGTTTTTTATCTTCAGCAGCTCACTCCTCCTGAGATGCTTTCTATTTCTCACCTAAGAAGTCCTGGGAAAATAGATAAGCTGCTCAACGTGCATTAAAGCTTTATCAGCTTCTGGACTGAAGTGCCCTTCAGTGAGAATGCCCAGGTGAATGCAACCCTCTTGTCTGAATTACTGAGATAAAAAGGGACAAGAAAAGCAGTGTGCAAGGGGATAGTGACCCAGACAGTAAAGGGTTTTATAGGTCAAACCCAACCCTTTGTGTTTAACCAAAGAGCAGAAGAGTATTAGTGCAATGCCTGCACTTCTGGTGCTTGCTTCCTGTGGGTGCTTGACTCAGCATTGCATCACTTTGAGATTTGACATGCCTTTTAGCTGATCATCATTCTATGCAAATTTAATTAGTAAAGAACAAAAGTATGGGTGACTGCAGTGAAACCCTCGTCCATTAGCTAGTGCAGCCTTCTAGACAAATGGAGCTGGAAGGAGGGGAGATGATTCTCACAGCTGCTCCTCGTATTTTATAATGAGAACAAAAAAAATTCTTAAATCAGGGTTACTTGAGTGTTTCTATTTAGTTTGTCAACCACTTGTTTAGTCTCATATCATGCCCCCATCTAACCCAGTGTTTTGCTAATATCAGATTTTCCAGTCATTGTGATTTGTGTGATGATTATACATCTGTCACATGTGCTGTGTATGCCATGCAGAACTGGTAAAATATCCATTTTTGAGACTTAGAAGGGAATAGCAAATAACCCTCCAGGCAGGAGAGAAAGACATGGAAGAGGGATGAAAAATTGATTTATTATAAAAAAGTTATTTAGTTGAACTGCCTAAAGTTGCCCAGGGATTTTACAATATAGATTATTTGGATGATAAAATGATAATGGTATTTCATGCTGATATGTATAAACCAATTCATATGAAGAAATTAACTGCAGCTGTATGTAATGGTGAGTCTAAACAAATTACATTGTTCTGGATAAGAATTGTAGGATAATGGGATGACAGCGTGAAGGTAGTGATTAGGTGTTAAGCAGTATTCTGAAAAAAAGGTAAACTGAAACAAATAGGAGAAGAGAAGAGAACAAAATTGTAGCTGTCATGAAGTTATTGCAGGAGTACTGTTTTTATAAATATATTAAATATGAAGCCTCATAAAACAGAAATGACACGGTACATGTCATTCCTGTGCTGGTACCCAGAGCTGGGTGCTGTGTTCCAGAGAACAGCAGAGGGACAAAACCTCCCTGCCCTGCTGCCCACGCTGCTTTTGGTGCAGCCCAGGGCACGTTTGGCTCTCTGGGCTGTGAGTGCCCATGGCTGGGTCATGTCCAGCCTCTCACCCACCAGCACCCCCAGCTCCTTCTGGGCAGGGCTGCTCCACATGCCTTCATCCCCCATGTGTGGGTCTGGGGGTTACCCCAGCCCGGTGCAGCTCTCCTTAAACTGCATGAGATTCCCAGGGGCCATTTGTCCATGTCCCTCTGGATGTCATCCTGTCCTTCAGGTGTGTCAGCTGCACCACTCAGCTTGCTGTCATCAGCAAATGTGCTGAGGCTACACTTGATCCCTTCATCTGTGTCATTAGTGAAGATATTAAATAGCACTGGCCCCAGTACGGACCCAAACCCAAAGCATTTCATGTGAGTATCTCGAAGTGAAAATGAAGGGAGGCTGAACTCCAGTGCTTTCAAAGAAGGTGAGAATTTTGAAGTATGACATATTTAAACTTAAGAAAGAGATGAAGGTGAACTCATCGTTTTAAGTTTTAATTCATTTCTAGAAAGATTTTTTTGTCCTAGCTAAAATACTGTGGATGACTTTGAAATAGGATATCTCTGAGCTTTGTCCCTCTATGAGATCAGCTGTAGCAATATATGTAGCTCAAAAATGAAACATTTTCAGGGATTTATTCCTGGGATTTATACTAGTAGATATTAAAAGCTATTGTTAATTATTTATAATTATCTATAAATAAAAACTTTTTAAAGTCTGTCTCCTAGTATTCGTCGTATAAATTTGTGTTACAGAAATATTACTGTCCTTTCCTCGTTAGTGTTTTTTTTTAATTAATTGTTTTTGGATTGCAAACATGAATATTGTCAGCTCTCTGGTTGTCTTGGGTTACATTGTGGGGTGTAACCAAACTATGTATTCTACTCCCATCTACATTTTTCCTGATGAACTCTTAGTGGTGGTTGTTTGCAGTAGCTGCCCAGAGCACACCCAGCCCTCAGGCTGCCAGCTGGGTGTTTGGTAAGGGGAAGAGGCAAACGCTTGGTAGCAAGGTAGTGTTTTTTTGTCTCACAAATTGATTCAGCTGTGATAACTACACCCGACCTAAAGGGGTCTTCTCTGCCAATGGGCCATAATGGCTCAACAGCTGTAAGGACCTGGGCCATTAAGGACTCCCAAAAATATCCTGAGACTTACAGGATTACATAATTCCATTGTGAAAGTCCCCACTTTGGGGACTGTATATCTGACCATATATAAGCTCTAGGGACTCTAGGGTGCTCTAGGGACTTGGGACACCACCACCACCACAAGAATCAGCTAATCCTGGGCTTGCCCACGGCCTGAGCTATGTGCTGGGCTGCAGAGCCACAGGTTTCACCACCCACTCTGACATCAGCCCTGCTTGTGGTGCCAGTGACCTGTGGATGACCATCTTGCTGCTGGGGAAGAGAGCTGTGGGGGACCAGATGAAGCAGAACCAGAGAGCAGATGATGAAGATGAGAACTTGAATGACACCAGTTATGACAATTTCAGTGGCTATGCTGTTTTCAAGTGGCCCCTATGAAAAGGTGATGAGGAAACAGATGCTATTTATGTGGCTTTGGATAAGAGGATGGATGAAGGTAGGAAAGAGAGAGGAGAACAAGAAAAAGAGGAAATAGGAAAATACCATATGGAACAACCTAAAATGCAGCAGCAGTGCTCAGACTTGAAACAGAAGTTAGTGGAGATACTGAGGAGGAGTGGCTGAGTATTCCAGAGGGAATGCCAGGAACAAGCATCAGAGGAATCCTTGGTATGAGAAGCTGACTCCTGTCCCTGACAGCTTCTAGCAAAGCATTTAGAATCAGGGGAGCATTATACTTCCATGGACCCACACCAGACACAGTCTGGTGCATTGAATACTCCATATCCAGGGGGAATGAATGCCATACCCAGGAGGAATGACACCAGGGTTGATGCACCTGGGACAGTGAAGTGGAAGACTCTGTGAGTGGCCAGACTGTAGTGGACCCAAAAGGATGTTTGACAGACTTGAATTCCATGATTCCCACACATGGAGGAGATATTGATGATATCAAAAAAAGCCTGTTTATTCCTGAAATCTGTCCAGCAGACCAATCCCCATCATCCACCAGCCTGGATAGATCAGCCCAACTGGAGGAGGTCACTTGCAAACTCCAGGTGCTTGAAACTACATGATGAAAGGACAGAGATGTGCCCTGAGACTGAGGATGTTTGGTTGGAAGCTGCTCAGCTTCAGCGTGGAGATATCACCAAGGCATTTGTGCCCAGGCTGTCTGGTACCTTCTACAGTCTTTCTGGATTTATATCAGAGCAGCAGAGCTGAAGATGGATATCTGTGCCAAGAAGTGTCCTTAGGAAAGCCCTTGAGCATGTTCCAAACTTGGTGCACTTTTTGACAGCAGCTGTGGAGCTGGAGCAACCTGAGGATGCCAGGGTCATGCTGAGCCAGGCTGTGGAGTCCTGTCCAACCAGGGCTGAGCCATGGCTGGTGCTGGCAAGTCTGGAGACATGTGAGAGTGCTCATAAAGTCCTTAACAAAGCCCAGGGGAATATCCTGATGGATTTTCACTTCTGGATTACTGCTGCCAAACTGGAGGAAGCCAATGGAAACACTCTGATGGTGAAGAAAGTCACTGACAGAACCATCACATCTCAGGTCTTACAGTGTGGAACTCAACAGGGAGCACCAGATACAAGAAGCTGAGCAATGTGATAAAGCTGGAAGTGTACCTGTGTGCCAGGCAATCATGTGAGCTGTGATTGGGATTGGGATGCAAGAAGATCAAAAACAACCTGGATGGAAGATGCAGACAGTTGTGTTACTCATAGTGCTCTAGAGAGTGCCTGAGCCATTTATGCCTGTTCCCAAGCAAGAAGAATGTGTGGCTGCAAGCAGCCTTCTTTGAAAAGAACCATGGCACCAGAGAATCCTTGGAGGCTCTTTTGCAGAGAGCTGTTGCTCACCATCCCAAAGCAGAACTGCAGTGGCTCACAGGAACTGGATTTAAGTGATCAGAGCCAGCAGCCAGGGGCATCTTGGTTTCCCAGGCCAGCCCCAACAGTGAGAATATTTGGCTGGCTGCCATGGACCTTGAGTCAGAGAACGATGACTCTGAAAGAGCAAGGAGGCAAGGGCTCACAGCAGTGCCCCCACAGCAAGGGTCTCCATGAAATCTGTGCAGTTGGAATGGGTGCTGGGGAAATTGCTGCAGTCCAGGAGCTCTGAGGAAGCCTTGAAGCACTATGAAGACCTTCCCAAACTGTGGATTATGAAAGGACAAATTGAGTAACACAAAGAGCTGGTAGAGAAAGCATGGGAGGCTTTGTAATGCAAACTGTATATGGATTCAGTCCCTAAACCCACAAAATCTCTGTTTTATCTTCAAAGTTGCAAAACTACTTGTCACTATGTTGCATTGTATTTTGTTTCAGATAGTGACTTTTTAAGTGAAATTCCACCATACCAGATAACACATCTGGTGTAGTGCAACTACTGGTATTGCAAAGCAAGTTTAACAGGGTGTTGTACTTGGAATAACTTGTCACTGCTCCACTTGCCATCCTAAGATAAAAAATATTTTCTTTGCATTCATTATATTTGTATCACTGCTGGATTGCTTTATTAAGGTCATGTCTTCTTGTACTCTATGTATTCTAACTCAAACTAGACTCAAACTTCTCAATTTAAGGAAGGGGGTCATATTTTATGGTCACCTGTGATAGCAAGGATCTGAACTGGGCTTGGACAGGTGTTCCATTCAGCACTTGGTTTCTGGACACAATTCTTAAGCTCTTGTTAAATAATTTCTTCATAAAATATTATCAGTGGCTTGTGAAGTGGCTGGCTAGACATCTAAATGACTCTCACAAGTGAGTACATTTTCAAAAGTGTTCGTTTTTTTCCTTGTATATTGAGTCTGCAGTTGTCAAAGTGGCACTGGCTCTCCTTAGCCGTGCATTTTCTTTTATGAGGAGAAATTGGGTTCGTATGGATGTATGAAACTTCTACTAATTACTGCATTTGGTTATTACCTTCTGGAGAGGAGGGAAGTGCTAGTTGCCTTTCTCCTTTTCTCCCTGTCTCCCCTCCTCTCAGATGGCTCAGTGTAGACCAGTGGAAATGGGACATTACTTGCTTCATTTTATTAGTGTGTAGTATGATCACACAGAACAGAAGTATCTACTGGCATTGTTTTACTATGCTATATTAATAAATGATGCTTAGCATTTTTAGTTAATTGACCATCAGAGCTGACATTGTGTAATTTCTCTATTTTAAGTGTAGCAATTTACTATTATATTGAAAAGCTCCAAAGATACCTCCTTATAGGTGAAGAACTGCTCCCAGGAGCCACATAGCATTTTGCAGTCTGCCCTGGGATGAAAGTGTTGGCAGGACTTAAAGTACTGATAATGTGAAGCATGTACTTGCAGCTGCCTTCCATGCAGAGTTTTGAAATCTAAATTGAGCTCCATAGTTATTTGACTTTTTTTTTTAGTTATTGTATTGAAACTTTTTTAGGTTAGTTACTCTCCCACTCTGTTGGAAAAAATCCAGTCCTATTCTACAGGGGTCTTTGTGTGTTCCATCGACCCAATTCTTAATTCTAGAAAGCCATTGCCTTCCAGCCAGGTTCCCCAGTCCTCCCTGTGGTACCACGGGCAGCAGCAGAACACATATTTGTGCTCTAGCCAAGTTGTGTTCAACCTCATCTGCAAATGGCATTGGGTGTAGGGCAAGGGATGGGGCTAGCAGAGGAGGAGAAGAGGAATAAGAATAGTAGGGAGTCAAGCAAAAATGCTGAGAAGTCTGCATGGATGAGCAGGGACTTTCTAACAAGACTCAGACATGAAAAGGAATTATACAGAAGGTGGAATTGAGTTCAAGCAATGGGGAAGGAATGCAGATACATCTTCCAAGCATGCACTTAGAAAAGCCAAAGCCCACCTGGAACTGGATCTTTTGAGGAAGGTCAAAGACAAAGGCAACAAGAAGAGTTTATGCAATAAATGAATTTTTTAAAAATTTTTTTTCAATACAGTAAAAATAATTAACTTCTAAATATGGGAGGTTTGTGAGTTGTATCTCATTACAGAAAGGCCCTGCAGAGAGAGATTTAGACAAATTAAGACCCCTTGGCAATAACCAACTATATGAAGTTTAACAAGGACAAGTGCCAGGTTTTGCACCTGGAGGGGGTCAGTCGAGTGTGGACAGGCTGGAGAATGACTGGAAAGCAGCCCTGCAGAAAGAGACATGGGGGTCCTGGTCAGTGGTGAGTTCCATATGAGTCAGCAGTGCCCTGGCAGGCAGGAGGGCCAGCCCTGTCCTGGGGGGCATCAGGCACAGCATCACCAGCAGGGCAAGGGAGGGATTGTCCTGCTCTGCTCTGAGCTGGGGCAGCCTCACCTCCAGTGCTGGGGTGCCACAGTATAAGAAGGATATAAAAGTATTGGAGAATGTCTGAAGGAGGGCTACAGAGATGGTGAACAGCCATGCAAGGGGGAGGCTGTATGAGGAGTGGCTGAAGTCACTTGATCTGTTGAGCCTGGAGAAGACTGAGAGGAGACCTCATGGTAGTCTACAACATCCTCAAAAGAGGAAGCAGAGGGGCAGATACTGATCTTTTCTCTGTGATGACCAGTGACAGGACCCAAAAGAGCATGTGGGTTAGGTTGGATATTAGGCAAAGGTTCTTCCCCCAGAGGTGGTTGGGCACTGGAACAGCTCCCCAGGGAATTGGCCACAGCACCAGCCTGACAGGGTTCAAGAAGCATTTGGACAACACTCTCAGACATGTGGTGTGATTCTTGGGGATGGTCCTGTGCAAGGTCAGGAGTTGGACTGCAGTGGACCTGGTGGGTCCTTTCCAACTCAGCATATTCTGTGATTCTGTAACTTTGTAGGCTGTTTGACTTGCTGGCAGTCTCTGTACCTTGGCCCAACACCTCGTTTGCTTCTGGAATGCAGTTCCCTGTTTCTCTGGCTTGCCTTTTTTTGCATTTTGTGTTTCCTTTTTCCATGATTGTCCACTACTTTTCCCTTAACATGGTGCCTGTCTTTTGGCACATATTGGCCTCTGCAGGTGCTTACTCACTATCTTCTTTTCTTTTTCCTGAGCATCCTTCTGTTCTGTTCTTCTGTCCTGACTCAGCCTCAGACAAATTTGTTTTTGACAGAATAAGGCCAAGAATTGTAAACACTGTGAAAGTATTTTTTCATCATTTGAACTGGAAGCTCTTATTCATGTGTTCTTCTGAGCCTCACACTTGGGAGAGCGGAAAAGAAAATTTTGTTCAAGAGCGTTGAAGTCCTATTTTTTCAGGAGATCTGAAGCTACCTATCTGCTTAGAAACCAAATTGACAAACTGAGAAGTCTGGAGATGCTCCTGTGACCAAGGCTGGGAAATAGATGAGGGGTAAAGATGACAACTACTACATAATTTTGGTATTGTCTTATAGAATTTGCTTATACCATTGAAGTTCTGTATGTCATTGGAGCCACTGATGCTGGGTTCAGGTGTGAGCCTGGAGTTGAGAAGTGTGTCAACATATGTAAGTCTTGGTGACTATGGCAGGACCTGAGCAAATGAGTTGTTTGAGCACCCTCTGCTTTCTTCAAAGTGGAACTCCACAGGGGAGCCCATTTCCAGGGGTGATGAGGTTTTCTGTGATGGGGGTCACTGGAGCTGCCCAGAGTCTGAGCCAGGGCTGTGTTTTGCCTGCTACTCTGTTGTACCTCATCATTACATCAAAAGGAAAAATATTTCAGGATGTTGAAGATGTCATCTCAGCTGAGCTGCATTCTTTTCCTCCTGGAGGTTTTGCTGGTGTACACATTACTGTTCCCTGTTCTAGTATAATCTGCCCAGTGCTCCCCCAGCCCAGGAGGTTTCTGGGGAGCCAGGAGCCATCTGAAGCAAAGCACAGGCCAGCAGGGGTTGCTGTAGGAGTAGGAGATGGAGAAGATGCACTGCCTTCTTTTTGGTGAAGCCCTCTCTGAGGGTTTGCCTGGGCTTGCTCCTGCTGCCCTCTTTTCCCTCCTACCACACTCAAGCTTGCTTGGGCTGAATAGTGGATTCCCAGCACGGAGTAGGTGTCTATTGCTTACTCACAGCTTTGTGTATTTTGTACATTCATAAATTAAATACTAAGTTTCATCCTTAAAATGCTGAAACTAACTTGAGAGTTCATATTTTGACTCAATAAATTTTAAATGCTTTTTAATATTTATTATTTATATAGAAGTGGATAGTGGTATTCATAGTGCTTGTTTCTAGGGGCCCATATATTATTTCTATAATGTCATTTTGTCACTCTAGAACTTGCTGATATCTTTT
Source organism: Luscinia megarhynchos (assembly GCA_034336665.1). Taxonomy (NCBI): domain Eukaryota; kingdom Metazoa; phylum Chordata; class Aves; order Passeriformes; family Muscicapidae; genus Luscinia; species Luscinia megarhynchos. The sequence goes on along the minus strand of JAPFBE010000007.1, from coordinate 24,783,350 downwards.
AGGACTGGGACAGAATTGAATTGGGAATGATTAGTTTCATCCTTTTATTGAATGTTGAGTTTTTCCCCTTAATTCCTGTGAAATCACCATCAGCTATTTTGGCTGCAGTTCTGTGTTGGGTTGAGGCAGTGCTACACTGTAAATCAATATCTTTTCAAAAAGACTGCTGTAAATTGCCTAGATAGCATATGCATGGTTACTTTGGCTGCAATGCTGCTGCAGAGCCTGGATACTCTGCCTTTCTGGGAACTCCACAGGCAAGTCCATCATATATTAAAAAAAAAAAAATCTTTTTAGAAAGAGCATAGTATTGCTGATGAAATTTAGACAGAGAAATATTGTACCCTCGGTGCTCATCTGTACCTTTTATATTCTGCTCCACTGGGATTACCCTGTCTTGAGGGATTTCTTTGTTTGCTGCTTTAGATTTCCCCCTTTCTTAGCTGTAGTACAGCCGTACCATTTCAGCTTGCTAGTGCAGAAAGATGTTGTGAATTCAGTTGCTGAATGAGCCCGGCCTGACTGCAAACACTAACACTGCCAGAGAGATGCCAAAGAGTTGCAGGTGAATCTGACCTGATCTGGGCAACAGCAAAACGGTAAGATGGGGCTTGTTTAAATCCCTGGGATTAATTGGGTGCTGGGGTTTCCTGTTTCACCCTGAAGCCTAGTTATCACATGCTCCCAACTTGTGCAGTATTCGTTCTGTGCATGTCAGGGTGGGTTTTCTCGGGAATGCTGAGCATCCAGGCAGAGGGAGGCGGCGGGAAGCTGGGAACGCCACATGAGACCTCTCGGCAGCCACCCTGGTGAGCTTCCCCAGCAGCACTGCCTGCGGTTTGTAAATACCAGGGAAAAGGTAGGGCAAGGCTTGAAAACGATGCTTTTCTCTCTGTAGCTCTCTCTCTCTCTGGCAGCCTTATTTATAATTGTATTAAGAGGATAGTATGGGCAATTTTTTCCGATACATGCTTGGCTGAACGCCCTCTGGGATGAGTGAGTGAAGGACGTGATCAGCCACTTTTTCATCTCTGCTAACAAGTCTGTGCATCTTGCTATATCTGAATAGATGTCTATAACAGTTACAGATTTGCTGGGTGGTAGAAGATAAAATTAAAATGATCCTTTTTAGATACATACTATATCATGGATGTCAGAATATTTTTTTTGCCTTGTTAACCTCTGTCATGATTTTATTTCTCTTGCATGCTGTCTTTATTTAATATAACAAAAAGTGAGGTAGTCTTTTTAGGTAGTCATTCTTGAGTGCTTATGTAGGAGTGTGTTGACAGCGGTTTGGATCTTAGTGGAATATTTCAACATATGAAAGCTTAGAGCAGCAGCATGTTCAGGGAAAGAGAGGAAGAAAAGAGCAGCAGTTACCATTAGTATCAGACAGAAAGATTAAAATGTGGCCATAGTATGGAATTATTTGAATTATTTCTGATGACTTAACTGACAGCTAGTGTGTTTCAGTTGTAGATCAAGCCTTAGAAAACTAAGTCTTAACAGAAATCCATTGGAAGTGAACAAAAAAATAGCATTTCACCATATGTTCTACTACTTAAAGGAAATGAACTGTGGTAGTAATGGTAGAGTGATGAGAGATGGTTTTTGCTGTTACTAGTTAAGGACAAAAGCAAAGGAGCATTTTTTCTGGAGGAGAATGCTTATCTTTATGCAGCATGTGAATTATACTCCAAGAAGAGATCAGTTGTATATCAATGTGGGATCAAATAACTAGTTTGACAGGGATTCATGTTTTCTTTTTCAGTACTTGCCAATTAAAGGGTTCTTCTTCTTTGTCACTGAATATGATTAAAGGGTAAAGATTCAGTCGTGCATCAATTATTTTCTGAAGGTTTCATTATTATTTTGCTGGAGTTCCTTCTTTAAAAATGCTGTATATACTGCGGTGTAAGTGATCTGAGGTGGTGAGTTTCACTCTACATGCAACCTTAATTTACATAGTTATTTCTGAGAAAATAGAGATGCCTTTGTTTGTTGTTGAGAACTACCCATAATATTCCTGTTGCAAGAGTTATTTCAGTTGTATTATATTTTTATTATTTTTATGGAAGTTTTCCTTTGCTTATATTATCATGCTCATATCATCATTAATAAATTGCAAACCATTGTTTAATGCATAGAAGTAATGCAGCCACTTTGTTTGTCCACATATTGTACCACTAATGGAAGTCCAGGCATGAGGGATTTTTTTAAAGCAAATTTTAAGTTGTGTTTTTCTCTTAGTGTTATCTTTTCATCTACTTACATTTGTGAGATTTGTTGCTTCCATCATCTTTCTAGCTCCAAGTGTTTCTTCTCCCCAAGTCTAAAGTCGTAATCTCCCTTTACTGTGTTACTGCTGTCTCTAGAGTTCTGGCATTTTAGTTTTCTGAGCCTAAGAAAAGAGTAATATTTTGGACAAATTTATTGATAAATAATGTTCCCTATGGTAATGCTTAGTTAAACACAGCTCCCAAATTAACTGGCTAGCTTAAAATGTGCAAAATGTGGCCAAAACTTAAGAACACAGATGGGAAGGGGAAGAAATACTAGTTTAATAGGAAGTTATTGCCATGTGTTCTGTGAATATAAAGATCTCTGTGTGAATCAGTTTTGTAGTTTTTTGTGAATCAGTTTTTGAGGCTGGGGTCTGTCACAGCAGGAAATAAGGGATTACCTGAGGAGTGAGTGTTTGCCATAGTCTCCTTAATGACCCTGACTCCAGGAAGAAAGAACTTCAAGGAGTTGTAGCTGGGCAGGCAAAATATCATCAAGATCTCATCCAGGTGCAAGGTTGGCCAGCCATTGATGTCCTATAGCAAAAATGGTCACCTGTCTTTCCCCTACCCCTTTTTTTTTTTTTTTTTTTTTTTGTTATTTTGCTGTGTAAATCTTAAACCAGTACCTAAAATCTCTGAACCCAAATATGCTCCAATAGGTTTTGACGTTTTCCCCTCACCCTGTTGGCGTTGGTGGGCTGTTTGGAGGGTTGAGCTCTGAGCAGGTGCTGTGTGTCTCAGACAGGCAGTTCTTGCTCTCCCAGAGCCCCACAGATGGGTAAAGCCATGAAGGGGCTGTGATTAGGCTGAAGAGCAAGAATGCCTGGCTGGTCCTACAGGGCAGCTGGCAAGGGCAGCTCTGCTGGGCTCCAGCTGTGGAGGGAAGGGGCAAGGCATGATTTTGTGCTTTAAGGGAAATCCTTGAACGGTGCCAGCTTCCACTGGGCATTCCTGCAGATTTCAGTAGCTGCCCTGGGTGGGTCTTTGGGGTCAGCAGTTTGCTGGGGTGAGAGTGTGTGTGAGTATTCACCCTGGGGCAGGTGGGAATTTGGGCTGTCATGTTCAGCAGCTTGGGTATAAATGTGAGTGCAGATGTGCCCCTTAAAGGTCACAGGAACTGCTGAGCAGATCCAGACAGCTCTGTTGGGGTCATTTCCCTTTGAAGTCCCAGAAAGGCAAAAATACTCAGCTGTCAGGGACTGCTGTATAGGTTTTGTAAATTTGGTTTGATAATACTGGTGTTAAAATGTTCCTAAGTGTTTCAGGTATTGATACAATGATAATTACAGTTTACAAACCCTGTTGAAATGAATAGGAGTATCCTAGCAAATAATACCTGAACCAACAGAGAGCCTGTGCAATATCAGCTCTCCAAAACCTGTTTCTGAACTGAAAAAAAGAGTGGCTGGCGTTCTTAGTTTGGGAAGAACAGGTTAATTACTATTTTTTCAACTTGAATTCCCTTAGATATATTCATACTGGCTTCCAGAATCTTTGATTAAGTTTTTTTTCTACTACCAGGTTAGGAAGGAATGTACTGATAATGCTAAGAATCTGACCCTTATGGGCTTAATTTTTCTCAGTACTGTTTTTATAATGTTAATGTCAGGCCAGGTTCTCCCAACAGCAACAGCCTTAAATGCTCCTTCCACCTACATGGTGACTTCTGTGTCTGGGTATGGTTCAGTAAATACCTTTCTGTGACTGCTTTTTGCTTTTGACATAAGTGTATTGTATATTGAATCACTGATTATATGCATCTCTTTGACATCTGGCATATTTTTCACTAATATCTTTCATTTCACTCCCTAATATAAACCTACATCTGGATTTGGCAGTTTAGCAAAAAGCAAGTAGTAAAATAGTAATTTAACATAGTACAGAATGTTGAATTCAGGGGGGTAATTTTGTATTATAAAATTTTTGAATCAACCCCCTAAACTTAGTTTTGCCTTTGTAGAAGTAACTTCTGTGCTTTCTCTGTATTGCTGGTGATATTGCTCTTCTGTTTATCATATTCCTGGGTGGATGGGCTTCTCTGAAGCTGCTGTATCAGTTCTGGACTGGCCTGCAAAGGATGTGGAAACATACAATTTTATCTGTTAGTTTTCTTTGTTTTGGTATGCTAGTCAGAAATTGTGTGAAAAGTGAGAGAGGAGATTTTTCTTTTATTTTGCAAATAGTTGTATGATTTATTGTTGGAATTTGTGTACATTAATTCTAGAGCTGAACTTGCTACCTCATTCTGCTGGCTAGTTCTGTTGTAGCTTCTCATTGAAAAATAATTTGATAAACTTAAGATAGATGTTATATAAATGTAAAATAAGCTAGTAACAAATCTCACATCAGCAAGCTTTTGATCCAGTCTGTATCATTCTATCCAGGAAATTGAATATAATTTATGTCAGTTGTATTTCAGTTTTGCTGTGTTGGATGTTTGTAATTTAATATTAAATTGTATACAACTTACCTGAAGAGGAAAACAGCAAATGTTGTCAAGTGAGCAGTGGGGAAGTAAAACCACTAGGAAAAGGCATAATGTCTATTTATATGTTGGGAAAGCTTAGCTTCACTTAATTCACTTCTGATGCTTTTCAGTCTATAGGCTTAGAACATTTGAATATGCCCTTTTCCATTTTATTAAATCTTCGTGTAAGTACACAGAAAATAAATTTAAACCCTTAGGAGTATGTGTAAAATAGGTTTGCCTGGACTTCCCTGTAAATAGTGGGGGTTTTAATGAACAAATTGGTTCTGTTGTTAAATATTGGCTATAGAAATTTTATTTCAATGTAATACAGAAGAGTTGTCTTGAGAAGTTTTACAGTTTATTGATGGGGTGGTTGGTTTTGCTGCTGCCAAGGAAAGTGGTGGAACCAGGCCCCTAACTTTCAAGTTTGCAAGGAATTTTCTGTGTTTGCCAAAGTAGTCCAGATACATAAAATTATATAATTATACAATGTGATTGTACTGCTGGTAGGCAGCTGTGCAGGGTAAGCTATGCACTCACAGTTTTGTGACAATTTTTTTCATGAGAAGCTTAATATAGTGTGAGGTTGGGGGACTTCTCACACTGATGCTCTAATGGTAGATGTGATTTTTGGCCAATTTGATTCTCCAAATTTGCTGCTTGTTGAAAGTGATTCATGATGAACTCGCAGCTTTGGAGGTGCAAATTGCCACCAACTGCAGAAGGCTTGGCTGCTTTGTACTGTTACAGCTTATTCTTTTAAATTCATTTAAGCACAGGCATAAGTCTACTACAGCACATGTTTTGGCTTGAACACATCAAAGAAGCAGCAGGATTTTCACTTCTCTGTTGAAATATATAGGTTTTTGGAAAAAAAAGAGCATTATCTCTATGCTGTTCACAGAATTCTCATTATAAAATTGTAGCCATCCTTCTTATGATGAGCTCTTCTCAGTGTAAGCTTGAAACCTCTCCATTTTAAGTTTTATATATCTTGGCAAGAAAAGATATACTGGACTGGAGTGTTCTTCATATTCTGAGTAATTCAATATGCTATAATTTTCAGTTATGCTCCTGCCTAAATTCTGAATTGTAGGATATGGCTTGTTTTCCACTGTAGCACATTATGCACTGAGAAGCAAGTTTCATTATGCTCCCTTACACCTTTTTGCTTTGAAAGTTATTGTGCTGCTGCAAGTCTGGCAAACCTGAGGTAGCTGCTAGAAAATTCCTTTGAGACTTTGCATTCAAGTTTTATAGAATTCTGTAACCAGGTCATTTGTCTGAGGGGAAAAAATCACAAAGAATAAGTTTAAAAAAAAGAAGCCAGGTGTATATGAAATCCAAACACAGATGAGGACTTTTCATTTAATTATTTGTGAAACTGTGCTTGTCATCCTTGTCTGAACTCTCAAACTTCCATGAAAGAAAGCAATGGCAGAAAGGTCATGGATGGCTGTTACTAAGATTTCAGGGAGACTGAGTTGGAATGTAGGTTATTCAGATCTTGGAAGATTCTTCACACAAGGGAATAATGACAAAGTTGAAGCTCTTTTTCTGCCTCTACCTTTATACTGTGCTGATTTGATAGAGGATACTTTGTCAAATTCAGTGGTTTGGAAGATAATATGTAGAGGAGCAGATCTAGAAACCTTCAGAGAGTTTGTCTTGTGACATTCATCTGCCTTGGAAGATCCATTTCTCAGCCTCTAGGGTTCTTGACCTCAGGGATGAAGCAATCAAGAGCAGGAGAGATTTCCTTCTTGGTGCTAAAATGAAACTTTGAAAAGCACTAACAGAATGAAGCAAGCAACTCTCATTACCTAGTATTGTCTGTCTTTTGTTAAAGAGAGTTAAGAAGGAAAATAAAGGAAGAAAAATGAAGAGAACAGGGAAAGGAATGAAGTAGATTTTTTTTAAATGTAGGAAATGGTCTGAAGGAAGAAGAGCCAAACTAATTTACTACTCTAGTCTTGAATTATTTCTTGCAAAGCACTTTTGAAACATCTGCTGGAGCTAATGTGAGTGTGGCAATGATTTGTTAATGGCCATGCAACATGCATGCTGCTTCATTGCAATGAAGGTTATCATCACACCGGACAAAGACAGCTGCAAAACCTTTCCACCTGCAAATGTGTATATTTCCCAAAGTTGAGTACATGACCTATCCCCTTCATCATTTCTTTTAATTAAAAAAATGTTCTTCAGCATTTGTGTGAACAGCATATGTGAAAGGTTTGAGTGGTTGGGCTTAAGTCTTACTGTCAGCTGCATGACCAGATCTCACCAACAGCAGTGTTTTTGTTGCAGTTCCAGTTTGTAAGAGGACAATTTTTTTTAGTTTCAGTCTGAAGCACTTGGTGATAACTGTGGAAGAATCAAGAGGCTTGCAAGGGATAGACAAAGGAGCCTGAAGGAGCTGGGTAGAACTTATTTTCAAGGCATGGAGTTGTTTACGATTTATTTTCTTAAAAACCTTACTGACAGCCTCAGAATCTAGCAAGAATAGGCATTTTGTTGTCAAGTCTCTCAAGATTTCTCACACTTGAACTTGGCAGTGGGAAGACTTACTGCATTTATGGTTATGCCTTTGATAACTTCATGATCAGGGGGAGTTTTGGAGGACAGAATAAAATTATAAACCTGTAAACTCAGAAAGACTTAATATACTGTTCGCATAAAACCACTAATAATGCACTTATGGAAAGAAAACTGTATAAACTAGCACTGCACATGTAGCCATCTGTTGGAGCAGGAGGCTGATATGGAAAAGGGATTGAAAATATTTTTTTAATCTTTATTTTTAAATCCTGTTCATATGGTTACAGAGGAGGATAGACAACAGATACAAGTGGGTAACTAAGTAAAAGAGTATAAAAACCACCTGTCACAATTTCTTGGGAGAGTGTTTATGTTCAGACACTTTCTTCACCTCCTTTCTGGTTACCAAGGCATCCTTGGCTCATGCCTGGTGCTGGAAGCTGCCTCTCCCACACTGACATCTCTGCTGAGTCTCAACTCTGCTCTCTGGTTTATTGGAGGAATGACCCTCCTGCTCTTGGCTGCAGCAAGTCTGGACCCAGGTTAGTGGAAGCAGCAGCCTGGTTGCAATTTCAGGAAAGGCTTGCATGGCATATTGCATTACATACCACCGTGAAAAATGTGGACACTGTGCAAAAGGACAAATTTATTTGCCAGGCTTTATTACTAAAGTTACTGTATTTTGGGGCATCAGTACAGAAATAGAGCAAAATGCCCCTTTAGATCAGCTCTGTTGAGTTTCTGTCTCTTTTCATGAACGTTAGAGGCTGTCAGGACTTCAGTGTGACCTTTATCTGAAACCCTGTCCTTAGGTGACTCCTTCCCCTCTGTTGTCACAGAACAGTTTTGCTTTGAGGACATGTGTAAGCTTTTATAGACCTAAGATCTAATACAGGCTCTCTTGAAAACTGGACCATTTTTCTCTGCAAGGAGAGGAACATCAACTTGGAAACTCACTTTTCTGAAGTTAGGCTGTTCTATGAACAGAAAAAAATTAGAACTGCTTAGCTTCTCCTTACCATGTTGAGAGCACCTAAAATAATTTTCAATAATTCCTGATTTCAGGATTGTGCTTGATTTAGAAATTATGCTAATATTTAGGTATCAAGTTAGCAGAATAAATATGTTCTATAGTGCAGCTCTTGGTGTGTTGGTATTGAAAGAACTGGATGAACAGTTTTAACTTCTAGTGTGAAATGTTGTTTTCCTTCATGCAGGTAAAAAAGTTTTCAGATTTTTATGCAACTGGGATTCCTACCCTAGATCTGATCAGTTGGTCTTTCTGTGAGAGTGACTTTTTTCTCACTTGGCAATTCAGCACAGACATTTAATCAGTTCAGTATTTCAGACAAGCACAGAGAATTAATGTCAGAGCTTCTAGTTCAAAAATTCTCCCATCTGGCACTTCAGTGACCTTTTTATATTCGCCTTCTTCCATATGACAATGACAGTTGGCTTAACATCAGCACTGACTTTGGAAATGGAACAGCCCTTTTTGGTGAGTGCCTATGAGATGGGCTGTGGGAGGTGTATGAGTAAGTTTGTGATAGGTACAGCAAGGAGCATTCCATATCCCCAGATACCATTTCCAGTCTCTGAGCTCTGTTTTCAGTTGCATTTGCTAGCTTGTTGTGAGCAATCTCTGTAGCCAATTAAAGTTAAATAAGTATTACCCAAGAATATGAATTATCGTTCTGGGACACAGAGAGAAGCCATCAGAAGAGGAAAAGAAGTGCCTTATTTTACAAACATTTTTTCCTTGCATCTTCCTTCCTTTCTACCACCTCCCTATTATTTTTTTTTCCCCTCTCTTACTCAAGTTCTCTTTCAGCTTCTTTTATCTGTGCCCATCAAGTGTTCAAACCCAAGGGCTGGTGCAGGTGATTACAGGGAGGGGTGAGTGTGTTCAAGGGCCTCTTTCAAGTGTGAGTCTGATTGCACTGGTAGCTCTGGTATGAGCTGGCTGGTGATGTCGTGCAGCATTACATGCTCTACTTCCCCCTTCACAATTTTATCTGCTCCCTTATCTCGTCTCTTATTCTTTGTGGATCTTTTCCCCCTATTGTAGAGCTCTCACCAACTGAGCTCTCTTCTCAACCTGTGCATGTTTCTGCTTGTGGGTGAGCAGTCATTTGCTGACCCTCTCTTGGGGAGGGTGGAGAGTGATACCAGGCAGACTGAGAAGCAGGCAAGACCTTTGTTTAAAACAAGAAAGAGCCTCCCCATTGCTTTGTTCTGCAAAGAGAATGAATCTGCAGATAGCTGCATTTTTATTTTGAACAGAGCTGCTTATAATACTCCAGAACATTCCCAAACTGTGTTTTATAAGTAGCAAATGTCAAATTCCAGGGATGCCAGAATCTGCAGATGACTTGTGTTCTCAATTGCCATGGTACCAAAGCATGATAGAAAATAACATGCTTATAAAAGGAAATAAAAACTCGTATCCAGATAGGATTTTTCCAGTGAAAATTAATGGCAGACTTACATTCTAAGCAATTCAGCTGTTGAACCAGTATCACTTAACTATATTTTTTTCCTTTATACATCTTTCAGCTAAATGCAACTGCTAAGTCTTATTGTCTGTAATAATGAGATTGTTCCACTACTTCCAGCAGGCTTTGGCTCTACAAATTATAATCTATATCTTCATAACTTTTCACTTAAAAAAGCCCAAGTGCTTTACAAACTTAATTAGTGCTCCCAGCTTCTGCTTGTGATGGGGACAGGATCACTGTTGTGAATAAAAAAGGAATTGTGGAGAGGTTAAGTGGCTCCCTTACCTCACATCACTCAGTATTTTAATTTTTTTTTGTTTCTTGCTGCATGCTAGATCTTGGGTTTCCCTGTTTTTGGTCCTTTAATACTACATCTCCTGGAATGGTGCAAGTGGGTGGAAGTGGGTCACTTTCCCCCCCATATTTACACAGTGGCAATAACCAATAGAAAATAGTAGATGGCTGGGAAGTTTTTTTATATTTTTATATTTCACAAAAGTCTGTATCCACTGGATGACCATTTGTAGTGTTAAATGTAAGAATTAAAACCCAGATATAATGCATCTTCCTGAAAGATGTGATGAGTTTCAGAGTAGGGTGTGTTTACACTATACAAGCTTTTTTAAACTTGTTTCTCCTGTGTGCTAGGAAGTCTGACCAGTTCTGTCAGATTTGGTTGTTCTTTGTTACTGCGGATATCTTTATTCATATGAACAAATTCCACTGATATGGGATGGTCTATATTTTACTAAGTACCCAAACAGGTGATTAATTCTGGGGTCATTCATGACTGTTTTAAAATTCATGAACTGTAAGACTATAAATTACTTACATGGTTTAACTGATCAGTCTCACTCTTTCAGTATGACTTTAAACAGTAAATTAGTTAGTCTAGCAACCTTTAATTTTAAGAATCCTGTTTCTTTGGGACCTTGTAATTTTGCTGACAGTGATGAAGTGAAAAAATTTTGCACTGAAACTGTATCACAATAGCTACAGCAGATACACCATTTATTATTTTCACATTAATCCCAAATGCAGATTAAGGAGTATTGCTTGAAATGAGATTTAAAGTGATTCAGAGAGGCATCTTTATTTAGAAATAGCTCCATGAATGATTATACTGATTTTTATTTATTTAATGGGGCTTACTATGGAGCTTTACACAAGGAGCAAAATCACTCTTCTTGTGATTTCTGTCTCTTAACTTCAGCAGTATTGTTTATGGGAAAAAAATTGCCTAAATCCTGACATTATGTTTTGTGATATCATGTTAGGGTGGATAATGGTGTCCATACTGACATAATGATGACTAAGGTTCTTTATCCTAGAGCAGCCTTGGGATTTTCTCAAATTGACTGGGCAGGAGGAGTAGGGGAAAAATACCATCCAAGCTGTGTTGTTGTCTGTCATACATTGTCTTCAGATTCTGATCCGCAGCTAAGAAAGTTGCCAAGTATAAACTATGTTGTGCTTTTTTGTGGTTCTGACATGAGGAACTCTTTCTTGAATATTCTGTCTCTTTTTACCTTAAATAAATAAAAAAACACAGGGAAACACTAAAGTAACTTTTAATATCAAGCTGCACTAACTTTTGTGGTGCTGCATTTTATTTTGCCTTACACTGCCAGAATCTGTGTAATAGCTAAGGTAATTACTGAAATTGACATGAATATTCTGATTTTCTAGATAAATCTTATTGTGATTTCTTTAAAAAGTAGATAAGAGCTCTTCAGGTAGGTGCAAAGTGGTTTTTTGTAGGTTTTAAGTGACCAAATGTCTCATGGTGATGTCTTATTTTGTCTTAACATTTTTCATTTGGGACTGAGTAAATAATTGTGGACACATTTTAAAAGTGGGTTTATTCCAGTAATCAGAGTATGGAGAATGTGTATGGCTTGCAGGAGAATATGGGACAACTTGGAGAAGTACAATTATGTATTGATATTAATGATCCATAGGTGAGAAATGTAATGGGCAGGATGCATGTGGAGAGGTGCTTCTGTTGGAGCACACCTGGGCTGACAGGGATCTTTTTTCCAAGATCGGGAAATCAGAACACATGAAACGGGGTAAAAAGAACAGTCCAGTCTTACAGGTGGCAGAATGTACTTACAGGAAAAGTCTCACTCTCCCAAAGGATCACCCAGGAACATCTAAAAGATTCTGAAAATGAACTGGTGTTCTTTATGGCAAACACTGTGCTTTAACTGGAAAATGATCCTTAACTCTCACATGCAAAAAGAAATCTGAAAATGAGAAGGTGTGTTAGGCTTCTCCTGACTACCAGCAAGGAGCTACCTGGTAGTAGGCACTGGTTTACAAGTCTAACACCTTCTGATGCTGAGTATTTGTACATATCCTTTGAGAAGTTGGAATTTATAAGCAGCAGTTATGCAAAGAAGAATTATATCTAAAAGGCTGAAATAGAATTTTAAAAATTCAAATCCATAATGTTCCTAAAGGTGGTGTGGTCAGGCTGGTGAAATCTATGATCATTTTTATGCAGAGGAAGGTTTCCAAAATAAGTTATGTTTCAGTTTTGGTTAGCACATTGTTGCTTTTTTGCATGATAAGCCACTACAGAATAAGTTGCACCCTTAGCTGGAGCACAGGAGCAATCTGCTCTACTGTGGTAGCTTAACCTTGCTGATGGAGGGAAGCCTGAATTGTGTCCTTAAGTTGGTTACAGCCAGTGCTCAGTGCTGACCTTTTAGACCTGCTCCTTTCAGATTTCACAGAACAGAGTTTCAGCATGAAGTTGGCCTGTCAATGGACTTGGCCTATCAGTGGCAGAATGTAAAACAAATGCTTAAATATTGTTTCTCTTCAGTGTTTTAGGCAGTTTGGAAATGTGAACCCTGCAACAGCGGTGTAAGCTTAGCTTTGCTGGCTTCAGCAGTGCACTCTGCTCAGCAGCCATTTGGAGAGAATGCTTTGTTTCTGCCAAGGAAATATTGATACTGGTGAGAGAGAAGGGATGAATTAACCCCCTTTTCAGCTCTGGCAGGAGATGTGCTGCAGATGCAGAACAGGCAGATGGGCAGGGTGAGCAGCCTCTGCTTTTGCATTTCCCTGCAGTCCTCAGGCTTTTGCACAGGTGACAGGGGTGTCCAGCCTGTGCATCCACCCAGGTGCTCTTTGACTTCTGAGTGGGGAGCTGGTTGGTTCTCATCTTGGATTTAGTCATTTGCAAGTTGGAAGCTGGCTATTATAAGATGATGGTGGGGTAGCCTGAAGGCTAAAATGCCTCCCTTCAAAATCTAATTCCAAACTATTACTGCTTCCAATCAAGACAATAGTAACACATGTTTACATGGCCCATGTTAGACCTAGACATGGAGATTTTCCAGTGGAAAAAGAAAATAGAAGCAGCAATCATGGCATTATTATCTATAGTATGTTTACAGCTGTGTTTTCTAAATATTTTAATCTGCTACAGGTGCCTTGTTAACCTGATAGGAAGACAAGTATCACTTTGGAACTGTTTGTCCATATCTCCTGCCCCTAGAAAAACTTTATTTCTAGATCATAGGGTTTCAAATGCTGAGAAATACTGGTTACTGATTTATTTGCATCCATGTTGATTAAGCAACATGGAAGTACTGCTATATTAACAGAAGTTTAAATTTACATTATTTTTAAAAATCTTTGTTGGTAGCAAGTGTTGCAAGAACACGGAGATGACAGTGGGAAGAAGTGGAAAAGTGGAGATGACATGTCTGTGCATATAAGTTATTTTAGGAAAAAGAAACCAATTTGTTTTACAAGAAGACTAATTAAAAACTCTTTATGCTGCAGCTCTTTATGTCTTCTCTCTGAAGCAACAGACCAAAATTATATAATTTTCTTAATTTAAGCCCAGAAAAGAAATATCATTTGGAATGGGGGGGTGTGCTTTTCCTCTTCTCAAGGAAGTTATAACTTGATGGAGTTCTAGTCTTGAAGAAATGGCTTTAGTGAGAAGAAATGGGAACCCTTGTTATGCCTGGTTTGTGATGTAGTGATGTCCTTCATTAGAGTTGACCTGGTATATGATCATTTGGCCAGACGGCACAATGCAGGAAACATATTTTAAATTTTTAATGGAGAAAAGAAAGCTTTCGTCTACTGTTACAGTGGATCATAAAAAAAAGAGAAAAGCTGAACTCCACAAGGTATAGTCACCCCAGTATTTCTATAAACAATTGAAGTAAGTTAGATCTCAAGGCACAAAATACCTCTAGGAAAATGGCAAAGAATAATTTATTTGAGAAGGTTTTTAGAGATACTTTGTTTTAGGAAGGAAGACTCCTGATATAATGGTTATTTCTCTTTTTCTTTCTTTTTTTATATTAACTGTTTTAGGATGACAAGTTTTCAAAAATTAGAATCGATTATATGTGCTTGAATGGAATATTAAATTGTTTTTATATGAATCATTCAATTGACAGCAAATTAACACTGTCTATCCTTAAACACATGCAAATGTAATGGAAAAATATATTGTAGATTATTTGATGCACTTTGATTATTTAAGGCACTTCAGTGTGCCTTACAATTTAGGGAGGCTCTTGGGTCTGCGTGCATCACACTTCATAACTTTTCCCTGTAGCCTGAAAGTTGAAACTCTTTCTTTTCTTTCCAAGTAAAAGTCAAGTCTCTTATGGGTGAAAACAGAAGCTGAGGCCTCAAACACAGCCCCTTACCAATGGTGTAATTTAAAAAACTATCATATGTATTGAAATTGAAACCAGAAATGTACATGACTGGAGTATCTAAAGGTGCTGTTCTGCTCATTTAGTTCTTTTGAACTAACCATAGCACGTTTGGGTGGCTCAAGCAGCAAGTGGCAGCTTTAGAGCTTGGCAGAGTTGTACTTCACAGCAGCAAAGAATTGAACTCCTGGGCTTTAGTGTGCCATTAAGCTCCAGTCTCACGTTTCAGTGCCTGGGAATTGATTTACTGATTTGATTTTCTGAGACATATGGTGATAGTAATAATAACACTGTATAAGCATTATTTAAAAATGCAATAATATACTGGTATTGAATCTTTGGAAAGCCAGCACCAGCCAGTGCACACACACACAAACTACCATCATCTATTTTAGTTTAGTCTCATCCAATTCTGAACAAATGGAAATCAATACTGCTTGTGGATATCTGTGGCTAGATTGGAGAGAGAAGTGGCATTGTTGCCAAGAACACATTGTACAAGAAAACACAAATGTATGAATTTATGTATGTTCCCCTTTTGCCTTCCTTTTGCAGGAACTAGTACATTTCTAGTACATTGTACAAAGATAGGCTTTTTCTAGTTATCATTGTGATGTGAGTGTCCCCTATGTAAAATGCATGTGTTGTTTTCAATTTTAACATACAGATAGAAAGTGAATGCTTATGAAGTTGAGTGCCTTTTTTGATGCTGGCTGGTGCACAGAATGTTATTGACTTTAAGCCTGTAAGAATCAACAAATGATGTTTTTTCTTTTCAGATATGTGTCACAAAGATGTCTACACGGAACTGCCAGGGAATGGATTCAGTGATCAAACCTCTGGATACAATTCCTGAGGATAAAAAAGTTCGGGTTCAGAGGACACAGAGTAGTTTTGATCCATTTGAGAAGCCAGCTAATCAAGTGAAGAGGGTTCATTCGGAGAACAACGCCTGCATTAACTTCAAAACTTCATCTGCAGGGAAGGAATCACCGAAAGTCAGGCGGCACTCCAGCCCCAGCTCTGTAAGTGCACAGTCCTGACACCTCTGAGGTCCAGGTGGTGGAGTTAGGGGCACCAGATAAATGTTTTCTTGCTTAAGAAGGGATTGTTTACTTGGAAACAACAAAGAGAAAGGTCATAGCTGCTCTTAAATGCCTTTTCCAAGTATTTGTTTCCATATAGACGTTTGTTGTATATGTGTTTCTGTGTATTTATTAATGAAATAGGATCAGAAAATAGAACTTGAAAAATAATATGGTTTATGAAATTCCTTTCAGATGTTAGTTAGGGTGTCTTACAGGATTTCTAAGCATTTTCCTCTCCTTATCCTGGTATGTCATTACAGCTGCTATAATGTTTATGCAGCAAATTTGGCAGAGGGCTGCTTATTTGTGGAGAGGAATTCTTTCCCATGAAGTTTAAGAAACCACATGAATTGCCTTTTTGATTTTTAGATTTCAGTTTTAGAGAAACAGATCAGATTTTATAGATTTTGTTTACGTTTTATAATTCTCTTTTTAAAATCAAGTAGTAAAAATAACATTTATTTTCCTGTTAGAAACTCTGTGAGAGAGAGGAAAGAGACAAAAATAACAGAAGGGTTTGGCAACACATCATAATAGTTTTATTCTCAAGTATTTTGAAAGAAACTAGATAAATAAAATGTCATGTCTTTAATGAATAATACCCAGAACAGATTTCTCCCAAAAGACCTTCAAAATTATTGAAAAACTATTTCTGTTATGCTTTGGCAAGAAAAATCCATAATGGTGTGACCTTTGAGTTGAAAACTACAGATCTAAGGAGAATGGATGTAACACTTCAAATCTTACTTGATGCGAAAAAATTTAGAAGGTTGATTGCCTCTTCTTTTTCTTTTCTTTCTTTTCTTTGTTTTGCTTTGTCTTCTGGACATCCTCTGTCCTCCCTACCGAAGTTTGATCAAAGCCTGTCAAACTTCTGATGAGAAATGGCAGGAGATTAATTTTGTGTAGATGAGCTGAGTTTAACCCATGTGAATTTAGCCGGGAAGATGTCACGCCTCCCGGGGACTGTCCTTTTTACAAAAGGTTACATTTTAAAATGTAACCATCTGTAACAAAAACAAATTTGCTTTTTCATCATCACTTGGCATTGCATGGCTGCTGCCAAAGATGTCTCTAGTGTATTCCATCTGAGTCCATGACGAGGAATTCTTACCATAAAACTTTTACAATCATTAAGAATGGATGAATCTATTTGCACTGGGTTTACTTGTTTGTGATGCCAGATTATTTTTTGGCACCACAACTATTAATTTAAATTACTTTTTTTGGAAAACCTTAAGTATTTTGTGGTATTAACTCTGTCCTCATCTCTGCTGTTCCTCTTAGAAGCCGTCACTAATTTCTGTTAATGTTTTTGACATTCTTCTGTTAACAATGAAGGGTTTCAGTTGCTCTGCTTCCAGAATTTTTGAAGCAGATGTTTCTGAAACTGTTTTTGGCATCTTGTTCTTTTCCAGAGGGCTGGCACTCTACTGCATCCATACAATCTTCTATGATCCAGTATTTTCCTATGTAAATTACATTAATGCTTCCTCTACAGTATGCTGCTGGTTAGAGTCCTAGCTAAACATGTGCTTTTGGTAATCTTTGTCCATGGTGACTCACATAGCCTTGCTGGATACAGGAGGTGCAAAGGAATTTCTTGAAACACAATTCTTATTTCTCAACTTTCTGTAATTCTCTCTGATTTTTATAGCTCTGTTTGGTGAACTCAGTTCTTCCGTCTTGGAGGCATTGTTAGTAATTTTTCACTTTTCCTCACAAGGAAGAGTGTGTGGAATGATGAAAATGTTCATGCCAATGGAGAGGGAAGAGCAGTTCATAACAAAAGGTGGTGTTAACCCTCTGCTGATCAGGTCACACCCGGTGCTGCCTGCAGACCTGAGTTCAGCCATCTAAGAGACAAGATCAAATGCTTCATCCCCATTCCCAGAGCCTGAATACAAGGCTTCAGGCAGTAGATGCCCTGGTGCACATTCTGTTGAGTGATGCCCATGTGGTTAGTTGCAGAAATGTATCATTCTATGGTTTTGAATTATACTTTGTAAAAAAGTTTAGAGTTTCGTTTTTTTTGTAGCCCTGATGTTGCCTAGTAGATGCTCTTGCTACTTGCTCTTCTGATCATTACATCTTTTTCTTCCATGTCAGCTGCATATTCTCCCTTTCTTTTGTACTTGGTTCTCTGGAAATTCTCCTCTTGTGCAGGTTATACCAGTCTGAACAAGCATTTCAGTTTCTGTAAATGTTCTTGGACATGCTTTGCCCTCTGGGTCAAAAGGGCTACAGCTGTGGAGTTATGTTTCAGTCTCTGCTTTCTGTAAGCCTTATTTTAAGATATTCTGATAGAGAGATGCTGCCTTCAATTTGCACTTTCTATGCTTGATTAACAGAGGAACAGAATTAGGGGTAGCTTCCATTTAGTCTTTTCCTTTCATCATTTGAAGTCCTCTGTAGCCATCAGGTGTAGAAATAATGTCTTACAGGTACCTGGGTGAGGCTTGCAGTCTCCATATCACTTATTAGCTTATGCTCAGGTAAAAGTCCTTTATTTGTCTCAGAAAAATAACATTTTTCAAGATGTGACCTGCAAGACCTTGTTTATAATGCCTGGGAGTGTTAGTTTCTGCTTTGATTAATTTCTGCAGCTTTATCACCTCTCTGACAGGTATCAGTTTCAGTGTTTGGTAAAGATCACAAAATACTCTGCAGTGGTATGTTGCCCATTTTGTGTTGTCTGTTCCTTTGAAATGTGCTGCACTTTGTAATGAGAAAGATGAAACACACACAGAGGTTTGGGGAAGCTGGAGCTCCATGATCCTGCCTGCAGATTGTCACTTGGAAAACAAATCTCTTGCTTTTGAACATGAAGTATTTTTCTGCAACTAATGTCACACCTCGTTGTATTTCTGGTAGAATTCCTGTGTAGTTTAATTAGTGCAGTAGTGTACAGACAGAATTTAGCACTTTGTGTTTGTTCTTGTATGACCAACAAGCTTAATTTTTACACTTAGAATCTTTCCACCTTCTTCACTTGTTTTGAATATAAGAAAAAACACCTATGAAATTGATTTCTGAACTGCTTATGCTGATTGAAATTGTATGTTATTATGGGACAAATTTTCCAGCAGAACACAATTATTCCTTTATCATATCAGTGTAGTGGAAAGCTTGGGAAAACTTGGAGGTAGTGAAGTAGGTATTTGCCTACCTGTGCAGCCACTGTTAGAAGGGAATTTGGCTTGACAAACCTTTTCTCTGATCCATCCCAACACAATATATATGTATATATATATAATACATATAGCTATAATTGTGCATTCTTATCCATCTCTCTGTCTCTGTCTTTCTAAAAATCTCATGCTGAGTCCTTTGTCTACCAAGGCAAGAAAATGCTTTTCTTTTCTCCTTAAATGAAGAATAGGTAATACTACATAATAAACTAGACAAAATTTAAAAATCACAACTGAAAAGCAAACAGGTGCCACTCTTCCCCAAACAGCTGTTTTTAAAAGATGGCTTGACTCTAATTATCAGAAAATTTTGAGATCCCTGCTCTTTAGACACATGATCAGACTCTCCAGTGCAAGGTAAAGTTTTGGTGCATTCAGAGTACATATTTTACACACTGAAACAGTACTTTTGCACCATATGTATGTAAATAGAATATTGCAAGCTGTATAAAGTAGCCATCTGCTCAAGATTTAGTTGTGTAGTGATACACATCAGTTTGTTCTCCTTGAATAGCTTAAGCTCCCTGGTGGTGAATTTAAATGTCATGCACAGGTATATGTTCCTATCTGTCAGTTACTTCTTAAAAACAAAATCAAGCAAAACACTAACATTCTGCTAACTCAGATAAATGTAAAACCCCCAAACATTCAAATAAATATAACTGAATAAACAATGCTTTACTGCACTGAGTCTGCACTCTATTTGGGAGAACAGCCTTTCTTCTGTTTCTGTAACTTTTATGAATTTTCACTCCTGCAACTTTCCTCCCAAAAGTACAAGCCAAAAGCATCAATCCTATAATGATCCTACTGATTCTGTTATTGCATTGAAAATTAGTTGTGTAAGAAATCTAGCTTTAAAATAGACACTAGTGTCAGGATTTTTTCTGAAAGTTAGGCATCATTTCTGTCTGCCCAAATAAACACTTGTGGGGGCATTCTTGCCTCCCTTCCTCTTCAGGTGTATGCAACATTCTCCAGTTAGGAACTGTTAGGAACAGTTAGTTAATTACTAGGTACTGCACTTTTCCTGGTTGATGTGTTTTATGGAGGTAAGATAATTTCAGAGCTCCTTGTAGAAAGTGGAGTTTACTGGCACAATGGAAGTGTTAATAATAGTTAACCTAAAGGATACTCTCTAGATGAAAAGGCAGATAGATTGTGGCAGTTGAGCCAGCTCCTGTGCTCTAATAGTCTGGAGAACAATTGAACAGCTTTAAAAACTGCACCCTTCACAGAGAGCTCTGGGGTTGCTTCTGCCCAGGTTGCTGTTAATTTCTGGCTGTGTGTTAAAGGGTTAGGAAGATGCAAGAACAGAATGGGATCAGAGTGGGAGAACTGAGACTGAGGCTTGGTTTGAATGCTTGAACATCTTTGTATCCCTTGAACACTGCCCTAGAAAACAGTCCAGCTTTCAAGATATGGTCTATTGGCCTATTATTATAGGTTGGATACAGCCTTTTATTGGTGTGAAAACTTTATATGGTTTTGTGAAAGAAGGTTTACTCTTGTGAGAAAGAAGACAAAATGGTTAAAAAGTAATTATTATCTTTCATTCTTGTGATTTAATCTCAGTTGAGCTTCTTGGCCTGTGTTTCACTCTCAGGTTTTTCTAACAATCAATTTATTTCTTCTGAGGTGTATAACAAAGCAGATATTCACTTTTGATTTTCTTTAACTTACAGAGATACTGTGAAAATATTTTTCTCTTAATGATAGTTTTATATTGAAGTTTAATATCCTCCTGTTAAAAAAAAGGGATCTATTTAAAACTTAGACTCGCAAGTGTGACAGTTAAGTGTGACATTCACAAGCTGTTCTCCAGTTATGAAAAATGCATGAGAACATAACCCACACAGCTTCTATAGGAATAGTCAGGTGATTTTCAGTGTAATTTTCCATTAAAATCTCTTTATTACATAGATTTTGAAAAATCCTGAGGAAGGGAAGTATTCAGGTGGTGATGTAGAGCAAGGATTCATACTGCAAGACCTTGGATTGAGCCTGTTATTTCTCCTACAGGCTGTATCAATGAAACAGCCATTTGAAATAACCTGGTCAGAAAAGACAGTTTTCTCTAATTTCTTTTTTTCTTTGTTATTTTTAAAACTCTCACATCATTTTGAAATGCTAGCTTCTTCTATTTCTGTACTCAACATTTTGGCATACTCTTTCTATCCCTGTTACTATAATCTGGATTTCCTTATCCAGAGGGGAAAAAATATCTAATCTTGGTTATTGCAAGCCATGCTGCTAAAAATGCTCACTTCTGTGCCCAGTAGTGCTCTTAGACTAATCTAGCACTGGAAAAAATGTAGGCTGATAATAAGAAAGCTACCTATTGAAAACTATTTTCAAGGAAAGTGAAACGTGAAGGCAAGCAAGCAAAATTCCCAGTGAGTTTCCTGAATGGAAGACCTGCATTGTTCTGTGCTCCAGTTGCCAGTGTCCTCTTGGGGATAACATGATCTACCACAGCCTGTGCTGACTTCCACAGTGACTTGGGACTGTGATCTAGAGGCATGAGGACCTTTACTCCCTTTTGTCTCAGTAATTCATTTAGCTTTCCCAATTGAATTATTTGAAAGATTTCTCTGGAGCATGGAAGTTCACTTGGCAGTGAGTTTTCCAGTTGTATCAGTTTCTTGCTGCATTGTTGTTTACTGCCTATTTAACTTTTTGCTGTTAGATAGTTCAGTCTTGGTCACATATGCATCTAGGTGTTGGGGTTTTGTAAATTGGGGTTTTTTTGTAGCAAATGAGGAGCTCTAACATGGAGCACCAGGCTTCTTTATGCCTAACTAGTCCCAATGATGTTTAGGACATAGAAGAGTTGTCAAGCACTGCAAAAAGGCTGCCCAGGGAAGGGGTTGAGTCACAATCCCTGGAGATATTTAAAAGATGTGTATAGATTTGGTGCTTAGGGACAGATGTGGTGGGCTTGCCAGTGTTAGGATTAGAGTTAGACTTGGTGATCTTTAAAGCCTTTTCAAACCTAAATAATTCTGTGATCCTCTGTTGGTGTTTTAGAGGGTTAAAAAGCAGTGAGGAGGAGCAAGAGAAATGGAAAAATAATAGCTATGGAAGTATTGTAAGGTTAGATCTTCAAAAAGAAGCTTTGAAAAAATTTACCAAAACACATGTGTTCAGCTAAAACCAGTACTTTTTTCCATGGAGAAATATTGTCTAGGTCAAATTGGGGGATTGCCCCAGTTATGTAAAATACAGGGGAACTTCTTGTGAGTGTGCTGCTTGTGATGTCTGTCAGTGGCTGATGCAGCACTGTACATGTGGTGTGCTCTGGATATCTCACTCACTGTGTGTATTTCTGTCAACCACATCCCAGGCAGAGTAAGGGACTCCTGTGATTTAACAAACACAAATCTCTGTCTATATATATTCCTGTCTATTTTAACCAGAAGGAATAAAATACTCTGGAAGAAGAAATTGCAGTTAAAAGTGGATTTTCCAGATTTGATTTTAATATTAACATTTAATAAAAAAGCCACCAATCTTGCTGTAACAAATAACATTTTTTATTTATTTGTTTGAAATCTGAACAATGAGATTCATATCTATGAAGCTGAAAAAATATCTATATCAATGGGGGACTGTAATAATAAAGGAAAAGTAGGCTGAAGTGGTTATAGTTTTCAGCAGTCATGTAGAATTTAAAATTATTTAGATTCCTTTATTTAGGTTCCTTTGAGCTTAAAACTTAAGTTTTGAAAAGTTTTGCATTTTTGCATTATTTCTGTCTGTCTTCACCTCCTTTATAATCCAGAAATAAAAGGAAATATAAAAAGTGTCTGAACTTCTTAACTTTATAGGCAATTTGTAATTAGAAGTTTGAATTAGTGTATGAGATTTCATTTTTTAAAAATGGAGAAAATGTTGGGGAAATGATAAAGCTGTCTCACTTCATTGTCTAAAGTAATTGCAGTATGATGAGTGTTTTGGCATTTTGTTAAGAAGTATCACCCAAATTATTTATATTATTATAAATATTCTTTTGCCTCGGAATTTATTTAAATATTTTTTTATGCAATCCAACGAAGTGCTTTTCTCCACCACATGCCTGCAAAAACTGTAAGCCTTTTAAGATTACAAATGCAAGGAAAGCCAATGTCCATTTTCACAGAGGGAGGTGTCATAGGGGAGAGCCTGGGCAGTCCAGTGTGGTGGAGCAGAGCTGAGCTCCACTCAGGGTGCTGTAAGCTGGAAGGGAAGGTGTCAGCCCTGGGCTTTGCTGCATTTGGGGTGGCTCAGGTGCGGGGTTTGGGCTCTGTCTGGGCTCATACCCAGCGTGAGCAGGCACAAGGGGAGGCTGCAGGTCAGCCTTGCTCGGCAGAGCTGAGCCCAGGGCTCTGGAGTGAGCTGTGCTCACAACCAGCCAACACCAGCTTTTAGAGCTTTGCCTGTTCTTGGTGAGGATCAGCAACTTCCAGGAGGAGAACGAGTCAAAAGTCATGGCTTTCAGTCTGTGCTGCTGGCAGCTGGACTGTGGAGAAATGAGCTTGAGGTTGTAGGGATAATTGCTGTTGATGATTTGCTGTGTGGTAATGGATTAAAGGCATCCTGTTTCCTATCAAGATCTTAGGGCTTTACAAGTTGTTGTGACCTTTAGATTATGGTTTCCAGAGGTAGAGAATAAAAGTAAATCTCAGTGTGAAAATAAGAATGGATGTGAAACACATGTATGCACTGTGTCCTTTCTCTGTGTCTCTGTGAGGAAGCCAACAGTGAACTATTCACTGTTAACTGGGGCAGCATTTCCACTCCAAACAAAGCTACTCACTGTGTGTTCATTGCAGCCTGCAATTTGGGAAATACTCTGCACTCCCTCTTCATTACATGCAATACATTTAAACATCTAACCACTTTTTTCCTGAAATTTTTTAAATGTTTTTGCATTAGTCCATAATTGGACAAGAAAATGAGAAGGCTACTTGAGTAAGTATTTTAGTTGCCTCTATTAGTCACATCTATAATAAAAATGGAATTTAAAAAAAATCCTAAAATTTGTTTTTAACCAGGCAGAATGCCTTTTTAAGCACAGATTGGAAGCCAAGAATATTGCTGCCTATAATCTTCATCTATGATGAAGTGTTCCAAAATAATGTAGTAAAAATTAGTAAGTCTACTAATACTTAGGAATTGGATAGCAAGGTAATAGGTTGTTGTTTCTACTGGAGAGAGGTGAAAGGACTCAGTTTTGCAAACACACATGTGTATGTCCTTATGCCATTGAACAGAAAGCTGGAATGTTGGTATCAAATAAAGGTGTATAATTGCCAAAGTGCCAGGATTTTTGCATAGGGCAAATGAAGAATAGTTGAGAAATGAGAACATTTGCATTTTCGGGCTAATGGTTAATTGGATGGGGTGAACAAGTATGAGGCACCAAATGAGCTTACCTGGGATGCCCCTGCCTATTTAAACAGAAGCAGTTTTTAGGGTCAAGTTGATTTAAAACTTTCAACTGTGGCTTAGCAGGGATTTACACACAGATGTGCCCTGTACTGTAATGTTAGTTTCCTTTCAAAAAATGGATACATTAATACTTCCTGTAAATCAGACATAGGATCCAGAATGTGAGGGTACCATGTGCACAGCTGCACATGGCTCATCCCAGCTGAATTCAACCTTAACCATGCCAAGTTTGCTTGTCTGCTCTTCTCTGCAGCATTTAACAAGAGTACTGTCAAATTACTGTGTGTGATTTGAGCATTAGTGCTGACCCTCCAAGCTTTCTCTATGATCTCTTGGTTGGTTTAGGACAGGAAGGATGTCTGAGCACTGCAGTCTAAAAGATGTGTAGGTGACACTGAGGGCAGCTGCAGGTCAGTTTTTTGCAGTGTCCATCTGGCCTTGGAGAAAAAAATAACATTGCCTTTTCTTCCAGACAACTGGAAAATGGGGAAATGTGGGAAAATAGGATGCACTTCAAGGAAGTCAAAGGTTTTCTCTGAATTTCAGAATGGAAAATTTTAATGTCAGGTGAATTTCTTTTTTTTTGCAGAGTTGATTTGTTCTCTGTTAGGACTGTATAAAAGGGGGGCAAGTACCAGTCTGTCACAAATGCCAGCTGAGCTATCTGGCCCTTTGAGCAAGAATCATTCCTTAGCTTAGCTCAGCTTTAGACTCCTCACTTAGGCTGCAAATACTAAGGATACAGGACTTTTATCAACGATGTAAAATGTACATTAAAGTATGATGTGATTATATCCACATCTGAGGACTGTAATCATAATTCAGATGACATCGTTAAAGATGCTTTCCTGTAGCATTTTGACCACTCTCTGAACAATGATTGATTTAATGGGACATTGACTACTTAGAGCAATGTTCTTGGATGGGCTTTAGTTTAAAAAAATAATAAAGGAAAATATGACTAAATAGCTTTATTAGTCTGATTTTGTAGGGCAGATTAAGGCTGCTGTTTAGATCTCTAAACATAGATAAAATGCTTTAGTTAATGGTCTTTTTCACTCTATGAAGTGATATATGTGAAAAATAAAACAGAACCATCTCTTTGATTGAGAACAAAATCCTTTTGATAGATCCAGTGATGCAAGTGTATGGTACATATTAGCAACTACTATCTGGGTTATTGCATAAATATTAATTTCTTTCCCCTATTAATTACTTTGTTGTTGTTGGTTACTGAAAATAGAGCACATCTATGGGCCTTGATAATGATATTTTATCTCTAAAGGCTGAATCAAAGTTAATGTTATGGGTGCAATGCTGAAAGGTCTTCTTTTTTGTTTTCTTTAGCCTACAAGCCCTAAGTTTGGAAAAGCAGACTCATATGAAAAACTGGAAAAACTAGGGGAAGGGTCCTATGCTACAGTATACAAAGGAAAAAGCAAGTAAGTGGTGTTTTCTTTTCATTATATTTTGTGTGTAAATGAAGACAAGCAGAAAGTGTCAAGTGCTGTTGCTGAGCAGGTACATAGATCCCTGTGAATCAAAGTGCTGCTGCCTGCCATGTGCTCTAATGAAAGGGGCTGAGACTGCATTGCACAGGTAGGATATTGCCTTCACACCAGAACAAGATGAGGTTCTTGTTAATCTGACTTCTTTTGCACTTTTAAGGTTGTACTGCTTTCTTGGTATCTGTACCAAATTAATTTCTAGGGGTAAAAACAAAATATGCTATCAAGTAGAGTTTTATGGTAGTCTGCATATATAGAATATGTATAGAATATATATAGAATATATATAGAATAAGTTGTTCATTTTTGTTTATCATTATTAAAAAACTTTAATAAAACAGGAAGGGAATGCACTGAATTTTGGACTACTCTAGGTTTAGTTTGTTTACAAGAGTATATTTACAGTTGTTGCAACTACTCTACCTCAAAATAATGTACTTTATAAATGTCACATATTTTTTCAGCCACTTTAATGTTATTTGTTGCAGCATTTTTATCCCCAAATGCCCTAAGTGCTTTTATATTGCATAAAATAACTCAGTAAACACACTTAAAATATACTTGTTCAGCCAGTGCTTGCATTCAGAGTTATCCATTGTGAAGCAGAGTTTCTTGTGCCATTTGACATGTTTAATGAAGTTTTCATAATTAGATTCCCAATAATAGCAAAGCAGTTCTGAAAGAGGGATTTGGTACATGTGATATCTTTATTTAAAGACTTTGGTTACTCAATGATACATGAAGCAACACTGCCATTCCAGCTGAGAGTACCATGATGGTCATGGCACAGAATAACTGCTGAAAACCAGAAAATATGTCCTAACATTTTCCAGGATCATTAACTTGGTTAGATACTGAAAATTATCTTTTTTTCACTGAATATTTGTACTAAATCAGAATGAGGGTTGCCTCATCTCTCAATAGCTTACTTAGGTATTGACAAGCATAATGACAGCTGATAGGAATAAAGACATGTTCTAAATGTAGAAGAAATATTCACACTTCTGCCATGCCACTGCAGGTATTGTCTTTCACTGGCAGCTCTCTTCAAGGAAATGCTATTATGTTGTGTTGTTAATGGCTCAGTTATGCATTACCATAAGTTCCAGACATTATACATGTGTAAGCTTTTTATTGGGGTCTATGTAATATGAGAAAGCAGTATAGATTTCAGCTTGTGCCTAATTACTAAAACCCTTTAGTAAAATCACAGTGAGTATCTGATGACAGTCAGTCCATATGTCTCAGCTTTCAGTAAGACTGAACTAAGGCAACAGTCACTGGATGTCCTGTCAGTCAGTGGAACAGACTGAAATTTAAAAGCAAAGCAAAACCCTTCCCTGAAGCTATTGCATTAATAGTGAACACGTTATGAAATGTAGATTGGTTAGAAATACTCATTTTAGTAGAGCTGCCTGCAAATCTGAAAGAAATACTTCAGTGATTTTAATGGTACTTGAATAATAAATTGAAATTACTGGGCACACTGCTTTCTCTATTATAAACAGCTGGCTCTGAATAAGTAGTGAGAGTTACAACAATTATATGTGACCTTGTCCTGTTGCTTTGTAACGTCTTCTGCAAGGTCTTTAAAATGTGTTCTGAAAAAAAAAAGTGTAACCAGGGTGTATGGATGAGAATTCATATGCAGAGAGTATTTCTACTGTTATAGTAGTATTCCTTCACCTGTTTGAATTTGACTTTTTTTACCCCACTGAGAATTGAATAATTTCCATATTATCCAGCTCTGTCCAGATTCAGCACTTCCAGTTCAGGCTTCTGTTTCTTGAACTAAAGAGACAGTTGAATTACTTCCAACAGGAAGAGATACTTTGAGAACTTGGGAAACACTACAGGTGTTATCTGCTATTTCAAAAAGACTTGTTTGTTGAGGTAGTGTAGCCCTGTTACCTCTTCTGTCCCTGTGGGAAGGTGAGGAATCTCTGGTATCCCTGTAGAAGGAGGAGCATCACTGTGATGTACTCCTGGGGGATGTGGGTGAGCAGGTGTGGGGTGAATGCATGGGCCCAGCATTGGTTCTGGCCCATCCCTGCAGTATTTGAGATGTGCAAGTGGGGCACTTAGGGGCATGTTTAGGGTGGGCTTGCCAGTGCTGGGTTAATGGTTGGACTCACTGATAGAGGTCTTTTCCAGCCTAAACAATTCCATGGTTCTGTGGCTGAGACCTGAACCTGGCTGCTGCTTTTCAGGCAGGTTAGCTCTGACTGTCTATAGGTTTATCTTAAAATGATACAGGAATAGGTAATTTTTTTTTTCTAGACTCTGATATGGGTATGTAGGGTGAGACTGTGATATGCATCACTGTGTTCTCCTGCCTACAGACTCAGTGGGAATACAAATGAGCAAAAGAGGTCTTTTTATTTTGGTATGCTCCCAGTTTGACTGCTAAAGGATTAATCTCTTGTGGCACAATGTAGAATGTAGATACATGATGGAAAAGCTGGAGCTAGTAGTACACAATGAGTGGATTTTGATCAAAATGTTTGAGAATCCCTAATAACCAACTTTAATGCTTGGTTTCTCCATTTTGCCAAAATGTTTCTGAGATGTGCCCTTAACTGCAGGTGAAGATGGAAAATTTAAGATTGTATTGAGCTATTTTGAATGATGCTTTGTACTCAGAATTATTTTGCTCATTACTTGTCACCAGCTTCATGTAGCAAGTAGTAGAGATGGGGTTTTTATGCATTTCCTGAGATACATTTCAGCTTTTAAAATTATTTCCCCTGCTAATCATAATGATGGAATAAAACCTTCTTAATATTAGCCTACTATTTGGAGAGCCTAAAAGATGCATATCTGCCTGAAAAGACACAAAATCAGCCATTTCCCTTCCCTAAAATTTAAGGTAATATGTGCAGTAACTTGCTTTCAGAACAATCCTGGCTTTTTGCACCTTGAGCGGGATAAATGGTACCAAGCCCTTGTCTTCCTATAAAACCCATTGCTTTTCTATCTTTTTGAGCATCTGTGGTTGTATTCCAGGAAATTGAAATGAAATGGGCTAATTCCTTTTACTGGATGATGGATTTCTCTTTCTGTAGTCAGATAAAAATGAATCCCTGGGGTGAAGAAGCAGCAGAGTGAAGAGGACTGTGTTATTGAGGAAAGTGAAGCAGTATTCTCTTAGGCTGGGCTTTTTTGTTTGTGGGAGAAACAGCCAAGCAGTCATTTTTTTTCTGGCTGACAGCTGCATCAATAGGTAAATCTATTTGATTTCATGTGTTGCACATCAGATGCGTGTAATGAAACTCATCTTGGCATGTTCATTTTCTACTTTCATTCAGGCTAGTTCTCAGATTTTACTTAGTTGTGTAAAATCGACAGGAGGCTGCTTACTGCATCAAATTCAGAGGACTTTGAAGGGATTTATTTTAATGCAAAATTTTGGAGAAGTGGGCTGAGTAATTTACTGATAACACTGTAAAAAATGATGCAAGTTCCATTGACTCTATCTGATTAACACCTTGGACGTTTGCCATGCAGTAGGTGCAAAGCAATGGGTGGCCTTTGAATTCCTCTATCATTTCACTGTGTGGCTGAGCTGAGGATGTGCTGCCTGTGTATTGACATGTGTGTCTTCCTGCTGTCGTTGCCCTTCTTCCCTCTTGAGCCCGATTATAAATTTACCTGAACATTCCCCAGTGGGATCTGGCTTGGTCTGTGGCGCATAAATGTTGATGCGAGTTGTGAGTCTGGAGATGAAGCTGGTGACAGCACAAGGGAGCTGCTGCCAACCAGAGCCCCTTGCAAAGCAGCATGGAGGCCTTGTGTTCCCCCACTGGGAATCTGCATATTGCACTAAGGGAAAAACCTGTGCTTTTGGCAATTTGATGTGTTGGCGTGCTTTCCATCCTCTCCCGCTGTGTTCAGTTGCCCTTCAAGGCAAAGAATTAAAAAAGATTGCCTCAGTTAAAGTGATGTGATCTGTGCTTGCACAGCACATGGCTGTGGTTTGAGAGGCATGCCAATGCTATCTCCACTGTGATCTCAATCTGCTCCTTGAATGCCCATGTGATTTTTTACTGTACTTTTGCCTTTTTGGGCACCTTTACTGAATTGCATGTGCTCATAGTGCTGCAAAAAATGTGTAGAATTTGTTACAGCTCCATCAAGACATTTTCACGTATTTTCCCCATCACAAAATGACATAATTTCAGCTTACTCTTAATAAAACACTTATTTTAATGAATTCTGATCCCTATCCTTTTTAACTATTAGTACAAGAAATCAGTAGAGCACAGAGAAGAGCACAGTAGAAGCTGGTGCTGTCAACAAGAGCTCAAAGGCTGCAGAGATCAGGCAGTACTTCCATCCAGACACCTCTCCCATTTCAGTTCAAAATCTGAATTTTTTTATTTTCAACTTGTATCCGAAGATAAAATGTATTTTTTCAGGGAGCTGTGGGATTTGACATTTATCTCCATCAAAGGCAGCACCTTATACTATTCCCCTTAAAAAATCAATAGGGAGTTCATGGTGCAAAGTGGAGAGAAATCATGCTCAGGCAGACACCATGTACTGCTCTGTACTGGATTGTTTCCATGCTGTGTTATTCTTGAGGCATCAGGGAATCTTTGAATAATCAGGGGGAGCTACCTCTGTTTGTTATTGGCATGATGTATTGCAGTGTGTGTTATGAATATAGCTGACCAAAATATTTCATAAATATGTGTGTGGATGGCTGCTCACAGGAAGAGGGGTGGTGTGTGTATTTTGGTTTTTATATTTATGATGCTGAAACCTTCACTGAGGATGGCTGACAGGACTAATTGCTGTTCTGACTTTTGGTTCTGAAGTTGCAGAATTTCTTTTATTTGTCATGAAATCTCTTTGACTCTTTGATTGTCTTTTATGTTCAATCTGTTGCAAGTGCCATATGCATGTGATGGTCAAGCTGCCATTTTTTAGTCATTCCCCAAGCTTTACTCTGTGCCCATGTGAGGGTTTGTGTTCATAAGTTTCGTGTACAACAGTCCAGTTCCCTGGAAAGTTTTTCTTCGTGTTATGGCCAATTTATTTAGACTGATATTTCAAAATTATTCTGATTCATGTTGCCTTAATGACCTAAAGTTTCTTAACCTTTTTTTATTTCTTGAAAATTGCACGAAATTAGTGTTCTACAAATGAAGTCCTCTTTTCATCTGAGGATAACAGATGGCTGGGAAAGGAATACATATTCATGGGTTACAAAAATGCACTTTATGGTTACCAACTAGGCTATCCTTTTCCCCCCCTCATTTTTTAACTTACTTCCTTAACTGATTTTTGTCAGCAAGTTATGACATGGGATTATAAAATGTGTACATAAATGCTTTAAAAAATTTTCTAGCATTGTAGATCTTTAATAAAAATAATAATTAAAGTTGAATTAGATGGAAAACTAATGACAACTAGATGCTCAACTAAAATACCAAATTGTGGAAAAAATTATTAAAGCAGAGTAAGTACTAAAATAAGTTGGTAGGATTCTAACTGGAAGATGAATCATTGACTGTATTGATCACTTACTGAGTGAATTAAAAGAAAGATTGGGAAATTTTTTTTCCATAGTTGAATATATAAAAAAACCATCACACTATATGTGCTGTGCTTCAACCTGCTAAAGCAGTTTAAGGAGGTAACTTAATATTTTATCTCACATAGCAGGGGACAAAACTGAAGAAAGTAAGTCTATTATCTACTTACCCAGGACTGCCTTGGAAAAATTGGTAGAAAACTAGGATAGAATATAATTATATTACAGACATGGAGTGGAGTTATTGTACAGCCCCTGTGCTTAGATGAGCTGCTGAGTTTGGGCTGATGTGAGCTGGGGTGGGGATGAGGGACCTGGAGGTAAACTCTTACCTGTCCCTGTTCAGGTGAGGGCTGTTTGTGCAAGACTGCTGAGACTCCTGAGTTCCAGTGACAGCACTAATTAATAATTTAAACCCTTCATCACTCATGAAACTCTTTGATCTTCTGTTTTTTCAGCCCCAATAAATGTCAGCATTATGAATTATCTTTAATCCACTGGCTTCTACTAAGACAAGGTAACTTTTGTCTAGGATGAGGTTAAAAGATGGTGGGATTCAAAAAGAGAAATTCAGGCCTGTGTTAGTGCCCTGAGAATTTACATGATAGGGCTTTAGCAGGACTGGGAGTGGCTTTTGTAAACTAGAAATGTGAGTCCTTTTTAGGAAGAAAAATAGAATATAAACCATGTTTACACTGAACTGTCTTTTATATTAATGATTAAAAGAAGTGTTTCCCTCAATGTGGAATTAGTTATTCGTTGGTAGAATAATCAGAGGTGACTAAACCTACAGTGAATGTGCTTCTGTCAGGTTTCTTCAAAGGAAATTTCTGGCAGAGCCTGGTTTCATTAGGCCCCCATGGTCTGTTTGGAGTTTTAGGTGTCTGTTTATGACATTAATATTACTACAGAGTAGATCTGATTAGATATTCTCAAGGCTTGATCATCAAACTTCGAGATTTTCCTGTAAATTAATATTTAACAATTGAAATTTTCCTTTTGAAATTAGTTTCTTGAAATTTGTGTCACAAATTAGAGCATCATCCCAATACTATCTACTGATTTTTCTTTACAGAAGTGTTCCCAAGCTTAGCACTTGCTCAAATTATGAACTCAACCTCAGCTCCAGCCAGTGGTAAAACTCAGTATTAAATAAACAGATTTAAATCAGAATTGGCAGATTTTATGTTAATTGACTCTTTTAAATGTGTATATTTGGAACATTTATTTCATCTAAATATATCTGAAGAACTTGAGAAAATAGTGTTATTGTACTCTTTTGTTCTCTATGTGGCATCATCAGCATTATCCCCAGTGAAGCCAATTAAGTCATCAGTTACTTTATGTTCATCAGAATTATATGTTCTTAATGTCACATTAAAGCATTAAATAATTTCCAGTCTTCTTTACTTTCTCATAAATGGTCATTTTTTATAAATATGTTTATTTTGGTAGTGCTGATATATGCTGGTTTAGAAAATGCAGAATGATATATTATGTTAGCATTTTTATAATATCTGGCTCATTTTTATTTTTTATAATATGCAGACTTTTGCTGCATAAAGCAATTTGGACTAATTTTTCTTTTGCTTACATTGCATATATAATCAAAAATGTATTAGAAGAGATTATATAATGTTAAAGTGCTGAATTTCCATGAATTGGAAAACTGTCCATCAGCTGCAGGTATTTTGCCTAAAGTAGTTTTATGTGGTAATTAGAGAGGCTTTAGGACTTCTGTTCTTTTGCTGAAGGTTTTTCAATGAGAAAGAGAAAGTGAGTTACTTTAGGAGGGAGAATGGCTTAGAAAATAGGAATTCTTTAGTCAATATTGTCCTTAATAGGAACTAATGAGGCAGTTGACAGGATGGGCATAAGATGATAAGTGTAATCTTTGACACAGTGGAGTGTATTGTTTCGAGAAGGTGTGAAATTGTTTGCTTTGGACAGTGAGTAATAGAGGTGGTTTAATGAATCCTAGATGTTAAAGGAGTCAGCAGTGTTGCCTTTTCAAAGGCAGTCTGCTTGTCAGTTTTTTGCTTGTATTTGAAAATAATGAAAATACTGAGTGTCCTTTGAAAGTTGTGGAAGATGAATGTGAATTAATATCTGGTAGGAGTTCTGCTAACCTTATCTGATCACTTCTGCAGTCTGCAAAGACAGCTATTGATAGGTTGCAGAGGTAATTTTACCCAGGTTTCCTTTTTTCAGTGTTGTTTCTAAGGAAATTTCCGTATTATTTTGACATGGCATCACAAGTTTCAGGGCATAACTTCACGACACAGATGTCTTGATCCCATGACACATTGCTTCTCGAAAGCTGGACCCAGTTCTTATGTGTTTTCTAGTGTTTTTTTTTCTTTTTTTCATACCTTTATAATTTCTTAAAAATATGATTTAATTATACTTGGAAGGGCCAGTCTTCTCTTATTAAGCTCTCTGAGCAGTCTCATTGTAAAGTCCAGCAGAAGTGAGAGCAAATACAAGTGTTAGGAGTGTGTTGCAAGGATTAAGCAGGAGAAACCTACACTGTGAGGCAGCCCTTAGCTCATCTTTTCAGCATCACCTAACTGCATCTTGAGATTGCATCAGTGGCAGGATAATTAAAGGGTGTGAATATACACCCTAGCTCTTTAATAGATACTTCATAATTTCTCACTTCTCCAGTTTTATATGCCCCTGTTTATAGAAAATTAAATGGAAACAAAAAAAGATTTTAATGACTGGGTAGGAAATGAGAATAAGGAGGCTGTTGTATTATGGAAATTATAGATTGATATATTGGAGATAAATTATATTAAAGAGGAGAATGAAATCCCAGAGGAACACTACTTGAGATTAGTTTGATTATTTTGATAGCTCTAAGAGTTGCTATGATGTCTGTCAAGATGATGACAGGTACCAATGACAAAGGGACAATGATAACTAAAAAGCACAGTTCACTTACTGTATTTAATTGTAAATTCTTTGAAACTAGTTCCATGCTATTGTTGTTTGTGTTATATATTGCTCCTCATGAACCAATGGAATGTAGAACTTCAGATTAAACAGAACATAAGCTACACAATGCTGCATGCCTTTTGTCCTTCTCTAGCAAGAGACTCCATCCCCCTGTTTCCTGAATACCTCTTTGATGTGTTTTTTCCATTGTATTTTGCATTGCCTTCTCTGAGCACAGCATCTGTCCTGTTCGCTATCTGCAAAATGAGCTTGCTTTTCTTACTTAAATTCCTTCTGCAGTTATTTCATCTGTTGCAAAATATTCAAGTTATCCAGATATCTGTGTGATATGTATATGATAGGTAGGGTGGTGGATTGACAGAGGAATTGAAAACTACACATGTTTATGAGCTGCATCAGTCCTGCTTTGAATATGATTCATTCTCCTGTCTGAGCATGACACATGAAGTTACTTGAGGCAAGGTTTATCTTTTTCTGATGCCATAAGTCCTGTTTAAATTCAAATTAAAAAGTATGTAAGGTAATTATAAGGAGAAATCCAGGAGAGTTAAGCTGATAATTTCCTTTCAACAGTGACTAGTGACCTGAGACTTGAACTGGTGCCAGCCTGAATATTATGAGTAATTGGAAGGTGATGAGCAAACCATCTTTTGATAACCAGGGTTTCTTAACTTGCTCAGAGTCATTGTGCAATGTTCTGTATAGGACTAATGAGTTTCTGGTAATTATAAAAGAGGAATAATCGGAAGAAACAAGGCAGTAGCCATCCGTCACTGAACTCATATAACTGCAGAAATTAAAAGCCTGAGGGAAAAGAGTGAATTCAGAGTTGGTGGTTATCCATATCATCTTGCTTTGAAATTTAATACATCTTCCTGGGCCATCCCTCTTGTAGTACAGTAGAGAATTGCCTCCATGACTACAGGAGTGTAAAGTCTACAGTGCATCCTTGAATTTGTGGCTGTAAAGGCTAAATAATTTTGCTTTTACAAGAAATCATAAAAATAATGATAATAATAGTAATTTTTAAAAACTGTACTATGCCTTTTTGGTAGTTTATCCTCATCATTGCCTGTCATGCATGACGAGTTAAAGTTTCATGGTATGAGTTTGTTCTTGAACAAAGTAATGAATATCAGCTTTGTTCCTTTTTTATTTGGATAAACTGAACCAACTGGACTTTTTTGCAAGGCCAAGAATGTAATTCTTGTGTAGTGAAATTTGGAATGCTAAAAGGGAAACAAACCAAATAGATTTTACACTAAAATAACCTGTTAACAACTTTTTCTCTTGGAGCACAAAATATTTTTAAACTTTTAAATGAGAGTTACAATAATTTTAAAGTAGCCTGGGCCATGTTAAGAAGAATATGCCTGAGGAACAATCCTGCCCTAGCAGGAAATGGCCAGAATGACCTAAAAATTATTTTATTATGCAAACTCTGTAGCTTTTTGAAGGCTATAATGATGTCTGTCGTGCAGTGGGAAAGAGGTAATCAGTGTAAATCTGGATATACTGCAGGTGAAGTGATTGATAAAAATCATATGCCTTTTCCTTTGAACAGTTTGATCAAATAACGAACTGATATTTTATAATGAAGTTTTAAAATGTGTTACTTCTTAACAAAGCTTCAGTAACAAAGCTGTGGTGGAAAGGAAGCAGACTGACTCACAGAAAACTGAGATAATTTCTTGGACTGCATCTGAGTGTGAAAATATAAAGTTGACATTATGGAAGCTATGAAGTGTTTCTTACAGTCCTATAAATGAGTCACTGGCATTGACAGGAAGAAATTGAATAAGTACATGATAGGAAACAAGTTCTATTATGAGAAATACTGTTTCTGCTATAATTTTGATTTTTCTAAATTTCTCCTTCCCCTCCTCTCTTTCCCTTTCAGGGTAAATGGAAAGCTGGTGGCACTGAAGGTGATTAGATTACAAGAAGAGGAAGGAACCCCATTTACTGCTATCAGGGAAGGTATGCACTCACATTTAGTGATTATATATGTGGGGTTTTTTGTAATTATTTGCTTCTTATTTCTGTGCCATGCTGCAGTGAATAGCTTGAGAATTCAAATTCCATGGTTACATTCTCAGTAGGAAGAAACGTTGGTGCTTCAAAAACAAAGCCTCTGGTGTGGGAGTTCTTGTTAAAGAACGCAGCTCTGCCCGTGCTTGGCTCCTGTTAGATTTACTATACAAACGAGTACTTAAGAGCATGTTTAGGGTGGGTGTGAGAAGTCACTCTGGAAGATGAGGGAGCTGTGTAAGATGTGATCCTTGCCTGCAGGCAGCACCTAGGATGAAGGTAGATGTGATTTTTCATACACATGCAGCATGAAGCGAGGACAAGCGTTTCTTGATAAAGGCAATCAAAAGATCAGGGAGCAAAACTGCAGGTGCTTTTGAAGCTGTGTGTAGTTTGCAACTAGCTTGTGTTTGTTTTTCCTTCCCCATGGACTCCAGGTTATGTGCCCTGGGAGTGATTCTTGTCTAGCATGCTTGGAGATGCCTGTTAAGCTTTCTGCTCCACTCCTTTATCCTTCCTTGTCAGCCTCTCCTGGTCTCTAGTGACTGCTTTATCTGAGTCTGTCTGTATTGAGCTCCTGTGCAGAAATTGCTAGATATGCCCTTCTTTGTGTGGTCCTTCTCTCTTAGAAAGTACTAAAAATGAGCCTTGGTAGAGAAGTAATGAACAATATACCATTACACCACTGATTCAGACTCAGCCAAAATTGGTAATGAATTAAAGAGATGAAACTCTTATGACTTTCAGGGATCTCTTAAAATTGTGCCATCAGCATAATTCCTTCCCAGGGTGAGATGAGCCAGGGAGGTACTAGAACATCAGACCTCAGAGGGTCCACAGTTGGCTCTCCACCTGAGATGTTGGCTTTATGGTCATGACAACCCCAGACAGAGCAGCTGTAGCTCCCTTGTGCCTTGCTCCTGCAGCCATCTGTCTGCTGTATGTCTCTCTGTGCAATGAGCCCATTCTGGACCGGGCTGGGCAAAAAAACCCCCATGTTTCATCAGACTAAAGTTAGAAGACTCTAAATTACTGTGGATTTCCATCCCAAGATTGTGCATTTTAAAGGTGGCTCTTTCACAAAGCAGGGAAAACCGTGGGTGGCCAATTTATGA
Source organism: Luscinia megarhynchos (assembly GCA_034336665.1). NCBI lineage: Eukaryota > Metazoa > Chordata > Aves > Passeriformes > Muscicapidae > Luscinia > Luscinia megarhynchos. The sequence continues at coordinate 24,745,990 of JAPFBE010000007.1, read as the reverse complement.
AGGAATTCCCCTAAGTTCTTCTCTACTGCGTCTGAGTAACAATTATTGAATGATCTGACACATTTATTCATAACAATGTCTATTTTATCTGTGAGCTGTCTGTCCCTGCAGCTGTGCTGTGATAACAAGGTGTGCAGAGGGTTACGGGTGCAGCTTTCAGTATCTGTGATGCTGATCAAGTTATAACAGTCTGTGATTCAAATGTTTATTGTTCTTCAGGTTTATAGTTGATGAGGTACTGACTTAATGAGAGAATAGCAATGAGAGAATAGCAAATATGGCTTTTTTGTGCCTTTCTAGTGACACTTAAAAGGGTTTTTAATGTGAGCTTGGTCTAGATGAAAGTTTATAGCACTATAACTGTCAAATGCAGTATAATCCCTTTACCTTCATAAATAGTGTGTTGTGGTGTGAGCTCAGTATACTGAGGTACTCATTAGGAACAAGAACAGAGATTTTTCCCACCTGATATATTAAGAAAATTATAAAGGCAAGCTTGCATGAAAATACTTCTCACACTGTCATTGGAAAGTTTTCTTTTTAGCTGTGACTACAATACTGTGGTTGGAACCAGTTAAAACCCTGGTGCTTTAATATTAGAAGAACAAAGATCTTGTCTAGAAAAGCTCTTGAAGTTAATAATTAATACCAATTTAACTGTGTGGTGTCTCACTGATTATGGTAGGACTGTGTGCATCCATTATATTCTTAAGTCTTCATCTAAGCTGAGACTAGATCCAAAGAGTATTAGGATAATAAAAAAGCTTTTTCTCGACTCTTGTAGACTCTTGGTTAAGTGGACTCAAACTTGGGTTGTAGGTTGATTATGAGGGGATTTTTTTTGATAAATGAAATCTTGTCTCCTTGATTGTCAAATTTCATTCAGGATCTGTCAGTATAAGTACAATGTTATATGTTTTATGTCATGTAGAAGTCACACATACCTGATATGTAAGATGGGAAGGGGAAAAATCTGTATTTATTTAGGCTTTGACTTTTTTGTTGTAGGTTTTGATTTTTTCAGAAACAAATATTAGGACCAGAAAAGTAAGGAAAGCTGTATTTCACATGCAGAAGGTGACCTCATTGATGTTGTGGCAGGTCTGTGGTATCTGACAGTAACACTGCAGCCACTCCAGCCCTGGGCTTCACTAGCAGGGCATTAGGAAGCTGTTCCTTTCCTCTTGGCAGCATCTAGTCCAAATTGGACATGCTGGGTTCAGCAATGCATCCATGACAGCTGTCAGCTGCAAGGGTGAGGAATAAAAAAAAAGGAAAAAAGAAATGCTTTTATGAGCTCTTGAAGTTATCCGGTAAGTTTGATATGGAAAAATAGTAAGAATGGGACACTGTGTTAAGCAGTATTCTCTTGGTCTTTGATGACTAACTAAGGACTCCAGTGCCATAATTTAGGCTGGGACAATTAGAACAAGGGCAAGTATCACTGAAGATGAGATCAACTTCTAATTTCAGTTATCTGAGGAACAGTGTTCTCCTAGTGGAAAAATGCATATATGGTGGTGTGAGCCAGAGGTCTGTTGGAGGGCATTTCTTTCCAAAACTCTTTCATAATGGAGAAACTAGGCAGTCTTCATCTTGACTTGTTCCTTATTTTCTAATTTTCCACCAATGCAAGGCAAATTCAGGCAGAAGTCTAGTTAGTTGTAAATTAAAACTGCTGTTAGAAAATTGTTTAACATTTCTCACGGCTCCTTGAGTAAAGCACTGGGAGAAAATAGCATTTCTGCCTGGTGCTCCTGTGGGGGATGCTGTGTGATGTTAATTCGGGGGAAGTTGCAGGCTGAAATCCTAAGCAGTGGTCATGCTGAGGGAATGCTGTAGCTGTCTGTGTACAGGGAAGCATATTGTTACTGTTGTGACAGCAGCAGAATGAAGCTCAAAGTAAAACAAAGCTACAAAGGAAAAAGACTAAGAGGAGTGGGGAAATGGAGGAGATAAATATGGAATGTGTGACTGTAGAGACAAGCGCCAACTTGGTTGAAACAAGAAGTGGAAGGAAAAGTGAAAAAAATCTCCAACCAAACAAAAAACCCAGTAAAGCTGCATAAGGAAAATCATAGTTAATTTTAAAGCCTGGGGGAGGTTTAGCTGAAGCTTCAATTAAAGCTTATAAAGTAAGTTTGATTTGACAGCAGATAGGGTTTTGTGTCTTCTACCATCAAAGTTACATAGGTTTAAATGAGAATAGGTGAATGTGGCATATTTATTGGTGCTGTTCAGCTCTCTATTGAATTTCTAGAACAAAATTTAGAGGTAGCCTGTGCTAAATGTTCTTTCAACATGGCCTGAGTCAGATCTACCAGCTTATTGCACACAGTTTATAGGATGTTTCCCTCTAAATTTAATTCACTTAGTCTGAGATAATCTAATATACTTTTGAAGAGCCCAAGAAAAAAAAAAAAAAGAAGGAAAAAAAGGAGAAAACAGCACAAGTGAATTGGTGTATATACTTGAGTGGGATAAATCTATGAGATTTTCTGATAGCATATATGTGAGTGATTCAGGACACCATATTACTTTTGTGGGCTAAATGTGCCTGCAGCAGTGGTATCTGAGACACTGTGGAGTCTGAAAATCATTTACATCCTATTTTCTCATTTAAAATAAATTTGATGGTATACAGATTAGCAAATTATTTGTTTTCTGTGTTAGTGCAGTTGTGGTTTATTCTTTTACTGTAATGCTCAATATCAACTGTTCAGAGATGGTTCAGCATCAGACTTGAAGGTATTATTAAACCCACAGCAGCCAGGACAAAAGTTCACTGACCTTAACTTTTATCTCAGATATTTCATTCCCTTAATTTCCTGCAATATCATATGTTCATCTAGACTAAATACTGGACTGTGTGGTGGATTCTTATTCTGGGAACAGCTTCATTTACAGTTCTGTAGTTATCTTGGTAATAATATTGCTTATACCCAGCATGACGAAGATTTTGCTTTTTGGTCATGTTTAAAGACAAACATCCCTTGGCTTTATCAGCACCTTGCTTCTGAGGTTAACTTGCTTACTATGTTCTTTTCTTGGGTAATAAAATTCTTTCTTTCCCATCCCAGTTATGAAAAAGTTTTGCTTTTGTTTTTCACTTTCCACTCTTGGAAATATTACTATTTACTATAGCAGTAAAACTCTATTCCACTGTTTTGGTATATCATAATGTTTCATTTCCCATAGGTCTAGATGGTGCTTCAAAGCATTATCCATTTTTGTAGCTATTTTTGTACTTTTAAATTTTGTTTTTCTTTTTATTAATTACTGCATTTGCGTGTTGTAATTTATATGTATTTGTACCAATTTTTGTGAAACATTGAAAAGTGCTCACGTGACAGTCTCTATATCTTTGATTTGACAGTTTCTCAGATAATGCTTTTCCATCTACTTCGTTGTCAAAGGCTGTGGTCTCAGTGCCACATATGGATAGCAGCATGCAGAAATAACACTTAAGTGCTTTGGAAGCATCTGATGTCTTGCATTATAAAATTACAAATACAGGGATTGCTTAATGATTTTTTTTATTTTAAAGAGCAGTTTATCATGCATACTGAATAAGTTTATTTTATGAGTTGGGGGAGAAAACTTAGTGCATCTGAGCACCAGTATAAAGCATGGAAGAGAGATGCTTAACTCTTGGCCATAGAACATCTTGAGAAGTGTTCAAAGTTTGAAGCCTCTTCCATCCTTATCTCTCTGTGTGTCTAGAGGAGGCTGCCAAGATGATTGGAGGGATAGAGCAACTTTCCTATGAGGAAAGGCTGAGAGAATTGGATTTATTCAGTCTGGAAAAGAGAAGGCTTAGGAGCTACCTAATTGCAGCCCTCCAGTGACTGGAAGGAGCTTACAAGAAAGACAGAGAGGGACTTTTAACAAGAGCATGTAGTGGCAGGACAAGGGGAGATGGCTTTAAAATGGCAGAGAGTCGATATTAAGAAGAATTTCTTTACTGTGAGGGTTGTAAGGTACTGGAACAGGTTGCCCAGAGAAATTGTGGCTGTCCCATCCCTGGAAATGTTCAGGTTGAATGAGGCTCTGAGCAACCTGGTCTAGTGGAAGGTGTCCTGCCTGTGGCGAGGGTTGGAACTTCATGATCCTTAAGGTCTCTTCCAACCCATTCTATGATTACAAGAGAAACAATAAATGAAAACCTGAAACAGTCTCTAAGAAAGAACTGGGAGTTCACATTTATTCTCCAGGATTTGTATTACATATAAAATACAAATTATGTATTATATTTCACCTATTATAATATATAATATATAATTCCCCAGGATTTATATTATATATAAAATACAGGTTATGCATTGTATTTCACATATTATAGTATATAATATATTATTCCCCAGGACATATATTTATATCAGACAGCCTCTTTGAGGCTGAGAGGTTTTCTGAGGCCTACCTTTCATAAATTGTCAGGCTGGAGGGGATACATCTTCACAAAACTTTTATCTGCAGAAAATCAAAGTGTAATAATGTCTAAGAACGAACACAGAGAAGATCAGGAGTTTGCCAAGAGGAAGCACTTACCTGAGTGAATGTGTAATTTATTTCCTGGCATCCCTAATTGGTACACAGTGGAAAACACTGATTTGTGTTAAAAAGTGACGTAAAGCAGCTGAGCTTTTGTATTATTTTGGAGAAATAGCAAATTCTGTACCCCTACCATCTAAGGAAGAGCTCCAGAAAATTGTATTTTGACTCAGTAGGTATAATTCTTGTGACCTCATGCTGAATTATGCCCTGAGTTATTGCAGGCACTTCCCAGCTCAGTGATATGTAGCCTGATGGTCTTCACAACATTGAAGTCAACAAATGACCTCATGGCACTGGTTAGATGACTCATGGTGATAAGCCTCCTATTCACTGTGTTAGAGGAGGTCTGGAAGGTTGTATGCCACAAGTCAAGGCCACTGTGAGACAATGTCTGCCTATATTTTTTTAAGAGTTGTTGGTTGATCAACTGGTAGAAGGTAAACATGAAAATTGTGATGAAAATCCTGTCTTTGTCTTCCAGTAAAGAATATATATATATTTTTTTTTACTATCCACCTATATAAAGTAAACCTACTAATTTCATTCGGGGTTGGTTTGGGTGTTTTTTGGTTGTGTGTGTGTGTGTTTGATTGTTTATTTTTAATAAGGAATCTTAACAACTGCTTCCTTTTTAGTGATAGGAGTTTGGAGGACTTTCAGATTTCCTTCACAAAGTCCAGTCAAGAAATCTAAATTTCCATAGTTGAAATGCCTGAAAGCTTCACATGTATCTGGCTCAGCAAAGCCTCAGGGAACTTCAAGAGATTATGTTTAAGATTATGGAGATGCAGCTATTCTGAGTGTGCATGTCACAAGAGTTACTACAGGGGCTTTGTGTCTATGCTTTAGTTTCTGAGGATAAGCTCACTCTCCCCAAAAGCCACATTGCTTTGGAGCAGTTAAGTCAAAAAAGGAAAGGACAGTAGCCTGGCTGTAGCTTGGGGAACTTTTTCACTGCCTACAGAGTTGGCAGAGCTGGTGCCTGCTGGTACTGCAGGCTGAATAGTGACGGCTCAATTAACTGTAAAGTCCCTGCAAAGCCAGTTGAGCTTGGAGTTGTAACAGCTTTGTTTTTCAGTGTTGTTAAAAATAAAACACACAAGCCAAGAACCTCTGGGACAGTGTGTCTTTGGATATTTAAGGTCAAGAATATTCAAAAGTAAAGAAATACCAGCAATTTTTATTTCTCTGTCTGGTCTCTTTCTCTTGTGGTCACTCTGCAGCCTTACCCAAACTGTGGGTTTCCTTGAGTTACAACAGTTCCCAAATTAAGACAGGCTGGGCTTCAAAAACTGCAGTACCTTTGGAAAAGGATGTACCTGGGACCTTTTTCTTGAAATGAAGTCAACTATTAAAATTTCCAAGACTTTTGGAAGTTGCTTATTAAATACCCATTCATGTTGCAGAGAAGTGTGTACTATTTCTTCTTGAACATTAGTAATAGAAAAATACTTTTAATTTCTGGAGGTTTTTCTGATGGTTGTTCTGATAGGTCAGATTTTCAGCTATGTTTCATTTGTGCTTTCTCCTGCAGCTGTGTATGTCTAAGAGAAGTGTGTTAGATCTTTGGCAATGTGATGTGGACCTTGGAAGCAGCAGGAGCTTTCATCTTTGCTTTCCCTGCTGTTCTCTCCAGCCCTGACTGGCTGCTAATTTTTTTTACTGACAGTTCTCATTTGCTTTTCCCTGAAAGCAGTTGGACTGGCTGGGTGGAGCAGGTGAACTGAATTCCTTGTCATTTAAGAGGAATATGGGAGAGCTGGTAGATTTCTAGTCTCTAGTCTCATACACAGTGCAAATTATGATGTTATTTTATCCTGCTTTTTAGTGGGTCCAAGTTGCACTGTGCTACTTACTTCTTTTTGGTGGGCCAAATGAAAGCTTCTGTCCACATAGGGTGGTCAGAAATGGTAGAGATTGAAAAAGTCTGTCCTGTTTGTTTCTTTGTACTTGGCTATTCACAGACTGAACATAGTCTTTCCTTTTTTTTTTCTGGGTTTTTTTTTTTTTTAAACCATCTAACAAATTAGCAGTTTTCTCAATTAGGAAACCTTTAGGAGATTTGGGATTACATAAATACAGCATAAATTATGGTGCTTCCCTTTGAGAATCAAGTTATAAATTTTAAAATCTCTAATGAGCTTCCATCGTCTAGGAGAAGTGCCACGCTTTTCTGAGAAGTACAAATGCAAATTCTAAATTATCTGGTTTCATAGAACGAGATTTATTCTACAGAATATTCCATCCCCTCTGTCCTTCTCCCATTCCCCCTCCAACGTTTTATCTGTGGCCTGCTGAGGCAGAACACGACTGTATCCATTGAATCTTTATTCAGGACTTTTGATGTTCAGGCTGTGACCTTCTTCTGGCTTTTGTTCTTGAGAAAGTTCAAGCAAGAAAAGAATGGGGTGACACTTTAAAGATTATTTTTTTAATATGATCATTTTGCCATCACGAATTCTTTCCTCATCCTTGCTATGTTAGCTTAATGGCAGACCTTTCAGGCTCTGCCCTACTTCCTCTGAAGAAGTTGTCTGTGCATCCTCATTGCTCACATGGGAAGTGTTGGGTAAGGGATCTTGTTCTGGTTCCAGCACTGGAAGGTTGCAAATCTATTAGATCACAAATGCTATTGAACCCTTCTCAGTAAGGCCTTTGCTTACATTTTCCTCTGACCTGAGTTTCAGGGCTCTGTAACTTGCCTTTTTGCCCCTGGGGCTCTCTGCTTAGATCAGATTTCTTCTGTTCAAAAACTGTTTCTTCTCTTCCCTAATTTAATGCAGGAGTTGGAGCTGTTGCCTTATAGATTCTCATCTGCTGCTCTTGTTGTCCCTGATAGTGTGACAAGAAGGGTAGAAAACACATGACAATCACAGAATTTGGAGGATACAGGAAGGCTGGCAAACCTTTCTTCAGATATAATGATAATATGCATCTATAAGTCATATGAACTCTTATGCAGTCCTCATGGCTTTCTTGTTTGAGTGGAAGTTGTTGAGAATGTCTTTTTGTGCTGTATACAAATATAATGTCCTCTTACAGCATATTCTGCCACCACAAATAGTGGAACTAAGTTAATCCTTCTCCAAGTAGTATTAGTTTTTACCTTGTGACCATATCCCAACTGGAGCAGATTGATTTGGTAGTATAGAAACCAGCTTAATATGAGTGGAGATGCCAGCAAGTGGTGGCATGTCTCAGCTGGAACTGCTTGGAGACCCTCAGGCACCCATCCAAGGGCCAGTACCTTCCAATGCCACCTGGTGAAATAAAAATTTAATATCTCTGATGTTGAGGGCAAACAAAATGTCTCCTGAACCTAGCTAGTTCTTCTTGCGTTTTTCTTTGTTATGTCTCCCTTTTTCAAAAGGGATAATCTAGACAATAATATAATTTAGCCTTATGATGAAAGTGGTGGCTTCAAACCTGTGCAAAGACATTTGTCTTTGTCAAGATCTCTGTGTGTGTTTCTTCACTGCTGTGTCCTGGATTTCAAAAATACCAAAGCAAGGTGGCAACTCAGTGTTTGAACCAGTTCAGTCAGCTTCAGTTTTATCCATGGTCTTTTTAACACATGAAACTAGACTGTTGTATCTCAGCAGAATTTGTTTCAAATTGGTAAAGTACAAAATAAGGATTTCAGAAGGTTGTCTGATTTCCTTGTGTTACAGCTCTCCCCCTTGAAGGAGATACACCTTATTACCTATATGGAAAGAAGTGTATGGGTGCATATGTGTATTGTGCATTCATATGTCTCCTTGTATGTTTTTAAGTCTTGAAAAACAATTAACCCTGTCCCCTAAAGAGCAAAATCCTTTGTGAAGGGTCACATACTGTCTTTGATCAACCCAGAGAATGCCTAATGTGAGTTGGACATGTAACCAGCTCTAGATAAAGTACAAATGCTTCCTGTGAAAGTTGTCCATCAAAAGCCATGTCTGAGACATCACCATCTTCTTGCTACTAATTCAGTCATCATTCATAAACATCATCAGAACAGCTTTGTGTGTTTCTGACACAGAAAGTTCATGAATGAATTATCCTAGTTCTCCTGATGTGTATAAATAATTCAAAAATTGTCTTGGTTCTTCAGACACAAACGGAACAATGAAGATGTGCATGTGCTTCTGCTGGATCCACAGCAATGCCTTTGTTTTCAATGCTTTTGTCCACAGCACAATAAGTACTTTTTCTTCCTTTGAGAAAAATCCGGTACTTTATTTCAAATTTGTGACTTATTTATAAAATTAAGCACCTTTAGTCCCTTTACAGATACGAGACACTATTTTGTTGTAATATCTAACAAATCACTCCTATATCAAAGGGAAAATGACACTTATTTTCAAATGATGAGGTAGTGTAAGTATAAGTAGAGACTTTCTACTTGAGAAGATAGGCAGCCTGAGAGATGAGACTATTGCAGTATTTATTTTGCTGCTTTTTATTCCCATATTTTGTGGAAATTATTTAATTCTTCCTTAAATATGTCATTTATACATGACATATTTATACAGGGAGGTAAAAAATCCTAGTATGTTAAAATGCTATGTATAGTTCACAGTAATTTGCTGCAAATTTTAAGTATGAATTGTTTCTAAACTTTGAAATAGGTGAGAAATATTTTCAGAGCTTGCATCTTTGTACTGGCATGAAATATGGCAGTAACCACTGTAGTCATTAAGAAGCGCTAGTACCTTTCTCATAGCAAGGAAGAGGTTGGTTATAATCAAAACAGTGACAAAGGTGGTAGCAAATGCATCTTATTTTAAAGTTATGTAAGTGAGACAAAATATATTCCTTTTTTTTGTTTCTTCACAGGCTCCTTTTTTTCTTTGGTCTACCTGCTGTCAGATGCTGTAGGCACAGTTGTCTGGGTGAGACCATTCCTTTGGGAGACAGCACTGTTCTTTTTTCTCTTTTGTATTTTTCCATAGCCTGAAGATTGTGTTGCAAACATTTCAGTTCAATTTTTCAGTGTTTGCTGGGAGAGGTGGGACATTATCTTTCAGGAATTATACAGAGCTGTAACACAGGCTTCATAATGGGGTCTCTTCTTCCAACATGGGTGGAGTTACTGCTTTAAGGTTTCATAATCAATATGAAGAGAGTAGCATTTCAATATTAGAACTTGACCTTTACTGTCTTCTTCAAAGCAATGAAAATGAATATCCACATTACTTTACTTTAGAATGTTCCCCCCGAGTAAGCAATAGTAAAAAAGAAGCTGATAATGTGTTGCATTTTTCTGCTGAGATGAAGGGGAACTGGATGGTTCAGAGACTGCTAATAGGATGTGTGACCTTACACCTCTGACCCATTTACTAAAATATAAGCCATGACAGTGGAGTCTAAAGGTCATCACAATGGGATATTCAGCTGTAGAATCTGGAACTGTGTATTTCTGAATTTTTGAGGTCTGAGCCACTTGTCACAAACTTCCACAGCTTCTCAGCTGGCAGCAGATTTAGCTTTAGATTTTCAATTTACAGTTGAAAAGTGAACTTAAAACAAAATGAATGGAGGAAGCCGTGTAAATAAGGATATTTTGGGTGTGCTAAACTCTGTGATTTGTATCTGTTCTGATCTGATATAGCTTTTGTTGTGTGTGTTTTGTGGTGCATATTTCAGAGTTCCCTTAATCAGTGCAGAAGTGGTTGTCTTTGGCTTTTACTTTGGGGTGTTAGGAGGGGATTAATGCAAATAATCCATCCTCTGGATTTTGCCTTGAGGAGATGCACAAAATTGGCACCATCAATGACAGGTAGTTTATATTATTTAACTTTTTGCCTTGGAACTCATGTGGAAGATTTCTAACACCCTTTTTTTTTGTCTATAGGCAACTGAAGCTGCAGGTTATTTCTTTGAAGCTTGTCTTAGTTGTACAGCTCAGGTAATTAGATCCACAGGTTTTACTTAGCCTTAATTGTCATCTGGTTTTCCCTGAGCAGAAGCAATCAAGAAAGTCAAGAGGGTGGTAGGAATGTGCCATCAAGGTAGCTTTGCACACAGGCTGATGGCAGTGCCAGGGTGGCTGGCTTCCCTCTGAAAACATTCTCCCTTTCCTTGTATCTCTTAGAACTTGAGAGGACAAAGAACTGCAGTAGGTTAAATGCAACTAATCAGGGGGGAAAAAAGTAAATCAAAACTGCTTGCAAGCTAAGAAGAAAAGCTTTTTACACATTTCACGTACACATTCTCCCTCACTTCCCTTTCCCCCTGTTTCTCTGAAATCCAGGACGCAGGCTTGCTCTTTTGTGTGCTGTGAGGGCTCAAAAAAAGTGTTTAATAATGGCAAGAACATTTTCATGCAGGCATTCACTGGATTGTGTGAAAGGGTTTATTAAGAAAACAAGAAGATTTAAACTCCAACTATATAGCACATTATTCTGTGGACAAGATAAAAATTGGCTTTTGTTGTTTCATTTCTGGTTTTCTCAGTGCAGCAGTGCCTACATTGCCTCTGCTGGGAAACTGCCAGGTCCTGAAGAGGCATCTAACTCAAAGCAAGACCCAGCAGGTTGCAGGGCCATTGACAGAAAGCTGTAAAAACTTTCCCACTTCCCCAGGTTACTTTGTCTCTGTGTATTTCTGGTTCTAAAAGATATTTTTCAATTTGCAATTACATGTTTCTCAGAAAGTCTTGGTTATAAAGCTGACATGGTTGAAATACTGGCTTTGCATCAAGGTTTCTAACAGAATTAGCATTTGAATCACTCGAGGCCCTATTCACAAAGCAGAGAACTATTTGCATAATCAAAAATGCTTTATTTTGCATGCCAGTGGAGAAGCTAAGGGTTGTAGCTGTGGCTCACAAACAAAATTCGAGCGATGGCATTGATGTGTGTCTGAATGCTGCTGTCTCTCAGTCTTGCTTGCACAAATTAGTACAAATCTATATAAAAGCCAAAGAAAAGGGTTTGGAGCAATGTATAGTCTCCATTAAAAGTCTGATTAAGCAGGCTTTGTGTGAGTTATCAGTGTAAGGATTAGATGGACTTCCTACTCTTCCAAACGTGAATGAAGTTTGGGGCACTTGTGCTGCTGGGTTGTTGTAAGACAACGGATATCTTCCTAAAGATATGCTCAGTAAAAATTTATGAGCTTGGAAATGGCTTCTTGTGCTAAGGAGGTCAAACTAAATAACCTATAAAAGTATAAAAGTATAAGGTATATAAAAGTATATATCTGTGGATAGTGTGTTCAAGACTGTCAGATTTCTGCCAGCAGTCCAAGAGGCTTATGAAGTGCATTAATAATAGTCCCATCTTGCCATCAGCCCATGCATTTATGTTTTTCATCCACTTTTATGGCTGTGGACAAGAGGGTAGAATGTCACATCCAATTACATGTGAATAACTCCTGATCACAGTTCAAGAGCACAAACCAACTTCTGACCTCTCTGAGGCAATAGGAAACCTTTGAACCTTAAAAACCCCCTATAAATACAAGGAGATTTTATCCCTATAATTTTTTCTAGATGAATTTATGACGTGTTGTTACTTTGAATCAAGTACTTCAGTGAAATTTGGATGGCAAAAATGTTAATTCTACAAAGAAATTTGGTTATAATTATTACAGCTTCAGATTATTTAACCTTCAAAAAAGAATATGGTGTGATCTAGCCTTTTACTTGCTAATGTATATCAATTAGTTCAATATAAAAACTTTTGAGACATGATATGGATTAAATTACTTTATTTAAAAATACACTAATTAAAAGCTTAAGGTCCAAATAAAAAATATAGGAAAGTGAGATTTAAAGTAAAGTAGAACTATCTTCAATAATAGATATGCTCCTGAAAAGACAATCTGCATTTTTGAGCCTTCAGGATCATACAGTACCACATTTTATTCTGGTGTGTGCGTTTGTTGTTTGTTAAATTCAAATTACACCTCTGGAGTAAAAGTATGTCTCAGATGCATCTAGATCTGGAAACTAGACTAGAAATTCCATTAATTTCTGTTCCTAGAATTTTAGGTTTCAAAATACTCCAGAGTCTAAGTGCATCATTAATAGAAGTATATTCTTTTTTGTGCATTGCTTTGGAGCAGTCAGCAAAAGGTGAGTTTAGTCTGGTTCACACATCCATGTTCTTTGCAGAGTTTGCACTTTTTCTGGTTGACTGAAGTGCATAAATTTAAAGGTGAGTTTCTCATTCATTTGTTTTAATTACAGAGCCCATTAACCTTGTAAAGTCATTGACAGTTATAAATCTACATCTTTGAGAACTATGTAAACAAGTTTATAAAAGCTTCTCAAGTGAAATGAAAGCCAAACTGTATACAAGGACAAGGTTTATTAACAGCACTTGTTAAAGCCCAGCAAAATGTTGGAAAAATACCTGCTGGTACTCATGACAAAGACACTGCTGTGTTTCCTATGATGTGTAGCACTCATTGTGTAGTTAACATCAAAGATACCTTCAAGATATGGATATGTAGCTGTAGTTTCTTCTCAGGTAAATAGTTCTTAATATTTTAGATGTAGTTTATTGTGGTCAGAGAACTTTGGGAGAAGAATCTGTTTTACTGCCTCAGACCAGGTTTGTTTACCTGTGGAGATCCTGTCAGTTTGTTTCAAATATTATCAGGCTGTCTTATATAAGTTTCAAACCAGCTGGGGGAGAAGCATTTTGATGGACCTCATGGAGTCTGTGATCCATCATCACTGGGATGCTGAGCCCTAATTAGAAAAAAATGAGCAGGGTTCCTGTGCCTGTTTAATTGACTGGTTTTTAAAATATTTCTGTTCTGCTTTCATAAGGCTGGTGCTATGTAAAATATTGAACCATGTTGTGAATTTAGGGAGGATGTTTAGCCTTGTGAATGTTAGCACTTTGGCTGCCACTATTTTAATATCAATATCTGTGTTAGAATGTGCTCTTAGAGTTTTCAATGCAATCAATTCTTGAGTTTTAGCCAAAGCTTTCTGGCATGTGTTGGAATAGGGATTTAGTATTCCTTATTTATCGATTTCCCTTAGAGGTGCAGTTTGCTGTTGCAAATGTCTGATGTAACATATACAATAACTAGCCATGCTGAAGGAGGAAAAAGATTCGCTAGTGCCTATGGATACTTGCTTCTCTAATTCCTGTGACCTTTTTTTAGGTCTGAGTGTGTTTGTTTGGGAGAAAAACTTGGTTGATAAAAATTTGGTGGCTTTGACAAGTCATTCTTTGATTTACTTTTCATGAGGTGATGAGGCAGCAAATTGCTAGTAAAGAGCTCCAAAGACTTCACAGTGCTTGAGCTGTGTTTTCTGGCATGCTGAGGTGTTCTCACTTAAGTTGTAGAAGATAAAAATGTGTTGGCCCTTTTGCAGCATCTCAAAATACCATTGCAGATCAGCTATCTTCAAGAGTTGCTTGGAGAAGGATTCTTTAGGGAAACAAAACATTCCAAAGACTTTCAGAGGTTCAGAAACCACTACAGAGCAATCATGGCATTGTCATATTCCTGAACTTTGATCTTATGCGTGTGAAATTGTTGCTTACGCTGAACTCAAGACTTCAGTGCACTTGGCTGTGCTGAAGAGTCTTTTGTTTGTGTTGGGCAAGTTTGTTTGGGGTCAGTTGGTGAGATGATAGCGTTTCATCCTTGACCATGTGGTAGTGCTACATCTATAAGGAGATTATATCCAATAGTTTTGTGGTGTTCAGGTCCCATCCTGGCAACGTAGTTGTACACTGAGCGGTCTAGTGCAATTTGTGCTTGGTCAAATCAAATTAACAACTAAAGTTTGATGTTTCTCCTTGCTTGGTTTCTGCAAGTAAAACAGAGCTCATCAGGAGGAGTTTCTGCTACTCTTATTGATTCAGCCACTCAATCTGTTAGTATTTTATTAGCTTTATCTTTCTGATTGGAAATGGAAGTTATAAAGAAATACAATCTAGGCATGTTGTCGTGCTCTCGAAGTCCTGCTGCTTAAGGTGCCCTGCTTGTTTCCTGTTCCAATTGTCTATAGAAACAAGAGGCCTTTCATGCCTTGTGTTTGGTTAGCAAATCACTTTTTTGTTTAGATATAACAATTAGCAAGAAGGATTTAAAGAGAAAACTAAAGAAGTGTCTGTATCTCTAGGCTCATGTACTGTATGGGATTACTAGCAGGGGTGAAGGGAGAGGGGCATAAACAGAGGACAGGATTTGGAGATGCATTCAGCCAAAACCAGAGTTTGTAACTGAGACTTTGGGGAAACTGTTAGAATTGTTCTTCTGATGACACTGTCCTGTCTATAACTGGTGCTGTATTCTGGATTTCTTGGCTCAGACTTCTGTTTCTGACAAGTACCTAAATGTTTAAGCATGCTCAGGGAAGATGGATTCTCTGGGAGATTTTAGCTGCTTAAGTGCAGCTTTAAAGTACAATTTTCCATTGACTGGATGTAAACTGAGAAATTGGACAATTTTTCACAGAAACTAGAAAAAGCATTTCTTTGACCTGAAGCCTGACTTTTGAAGGCCACCTTTCAATGAATGAGTTCAGTGAACTGTTTGAAAAAAAGGTCAGCAACATTAAAGAGCATATTTGTTCTCTAGTTCTCTCTTGGAAAAGAGCTGACCTGTTTTGACTGGAAAAACTCTGTTAGACACAAATTGGAAAAGATGAGAACATTTGTTTAAAGTCTGTCAAGGCAGTAGTGTCATTTTAGAGGAACGGGTACTTTAAGAAGCAGGGCTATCAATTTTGCTACTGTCGTTGTTAATTACTATGGTTCTATAAAAAGAATTTTATCTGGAAAAGCAAACAGTAAATTGCTGTAATTATAATTGATGAATGACACAACAGGATGGAAGAACTGAGTATGTTTTCAAGGGGGCTGGATGTTTTATATCTGTATGTAGTAGACAGACAAGCTGTTGAGTTGTCCTTTAAAAAAAAATTCTTACCACCTGTGGTGTTAATGGGTTGTGCTCAAAGATCCTTTTAATGTTTTCTCACATTTCTTAGGAGTGCTTTAATTATGTCATTGCTCAGAATGGCTTCCAGTATGATTTAGGTCCATAGTTTGATTCATGTCATGCATCTACACAGGTAATTTTGAATCTGTACTTGAAAATTATGGGTATGTTTTTAGCAAAAGTAGGAGGATAGAAATCACTACCTTATCTCAGCTAGGTCTCCTCTGAGCATCACTTAACTTTTTCACCCTGTCACTGTCAGCTATGGCTGTCAGCTCCGTGAAGCTGAGACATTCCTTCAGCTCATCTTTTCTGTTCTAGCACCTCTCCTGCTCTCTATGAAGCCCAGCTGCTTTTTAAAGAAACATACAGGACTTGCTATCTTTTGCTTAAATGAAAATTTTTTGTCCTTTATAACACGTATTTCCAAGTTGAACCATGTCCCCAACCTTTCAATAAGCACATGCTGCTCTGGAGAGTGGCATGATAATAACAGGTCTTCACTGTCATTTAAATGTAAATTTGTAAAGTTTGCCGTCATACTGATTTGGATATAGTTACATTCTGGGGTGAATAAAGCAAAAATCCTGGGACTCCCAGTTTTTCTGTTTCTTCTCTGTTGCTTGCACCTTGAATTTAACTAACACTGTTGATGGGTACTATGGGCTGCAAGGGTAAATGACAATTCAGTGATGGAGTGAGAACAAGAGAATACCTAGAGACCACAGGGCAAATGCAGAAGGACCCTTAAAGTGTATTTTCAGATTATGTGCTTGCAAAGTGGATGTCCAGCAGTGTTGGCACCAAAGGGCTTTATTGGTCATAGTAAAGCATGGCTGTCCATTCCCAATATAATCTTTCAACTAATTTAGTCTGGAAAAGAATTTAACCTTCACTTGGTTTTACTGCTATAGTGTCTGCAAGCTTGCTTCATCACTATTGCTTTTTTCATGGTAGAAATTAGTTTACAAATTACTTGAGGGAATATTACCATTTTGTATTCTGCATGCTTAGCATATTTTTGGATGGGAAAAAAAATAAATTACAAATCTTATAAAAGGCATCAAAGAGGTCTAGCCTGAATTATGGTTATTTCATGTCCTTAAAAATATTTTTTAAATGATCTAGATATTATTCATATTCTAATGATGCTTGAGAGCCCTAATAGTTCATTGTTTTGACTTGGCTTTTAGGGCAAGTTACACAGTAACTGGATTTCATTTCCTTTATTATGAAATTTTTGTTCTTTTTGTATATACACTCCATGTTTTTCTCTTTTCAGTTACAGAACATTATGCCTTATTTTCACTGTGATTGATTTTGTTTACTAAAATAGTTGTAAAAATAATTATTTGCTAGCTTTCTACTGAGTCTGCCTTCCTTTAACCTAAGCCACTCTACAAGAGACACAGCGATGCTCTGAGCATTCCAGCTTTATTTTCCACTTATGGGCAAAGAGGCATGTTGGGCCTCACCCACCCAGAAGAAGAAAATTGACATGATCCTTTAAAGACTCCTGTCTCACTCCCTTTTTGAAAAATAGCAAGACATATGCCACAAGCCTTTTTTTCCCTGCTGCCTGAAGTGTTTGCTGACAAATGAGTCTGCTTTTCGTGCAGTTTCTTTTTTTTCATGAAGGAAATGGCCCACTGAGAAATAGAGCAAAAGTAATTTTTTTTCTAAAATAGCTTTTCTGTAGAATTCCTCATTTGTAAGTAGTGGCTCAAGTATGCTGGTAGGCAACTGAGCTTCATGTCAATGCAATTTAATTATTTCCTATGATGCCTTTCTGTCTTCTGTGTACAAAAAAAAATATTCATTGCAGGTACATAAGGTTAAGTGATTTCTTGTCATATTGATGCATTGGTAAAAGTGAGTAACAAAATGCTCATTGACTTCAGCAGAGCGTGAGGTTCAGTGCTGTGCTTGCTTATTTACTCCCTCCTTTGGACAATGTAATACTGATATTGCAGATATACTGTTTACAGCAGAGTCTCTTTATTATGGTTGCAAAGTCAATCATTCAGAAGTTGTCAGAATTAAATTTACCTGTGAAAACTTAATTTGGTCTCTCTACTTCCACTGTTCTTTCCTTAATTACACAACAGCTCCATGTTTGCTCCTACTGTGTGATCTCTGCCTGTGTCAGATGATGATCGATTAATTTAATTTAATGTTCCTGATGGGTGGCTCTAGCTATAGGCACCTACTGTGCATTACTAAAACACAGATGGCTTTGAAAATTTCTAGAACACTTGTCACTCTCCTCTGACTACTTAAATATTTGTTCATCTTGTCAGCACCCCACTTGCCTAGAGCCCTTTTAAATGATGATTTTGAGATGACTTTCAAAGTGCTTGCATAACGTTGGGTAATATCAGTGTACAGGGTTGCTTGGGGTAATAATTGTATGCACTCTGTGGTTCTCATAAGCCTGGATGAAGATCAAAAGTTGAAAATGAGGAATATGGTAATATTATCAGCTTGAGTGACTTAAAGTTATGCTTAGTCAGTGGTAAGGGTAAAAGTCAGGCTGATTTTTTTCCTGTCTTGGACCTGGTGAGTTTTCAGCTTCTCTGATGAATGGGCAAGATCTTTCCACTGCTTATTCCATCTGTGAAAAAAATTCAAGACCTGAGAACAGTTAATGGGTACAAGCACACAAGCTGGCCATTGCAGGAGAAGTTAGGCTGTGAATTTGCAGGTTGGCAAAGTGTGAGATAAATGCAAGACAGATTTGAAGCAGCTGTGAACTGAAACTCTGGCTTATCTCATGGTAGTGACATCAGGAATGTGCATCTCAGAGTTTGCAGTGCAGCAGCCCCTGTAATTGTAGTCCATCTCTGTTTTGAGCACTTGGCCCAGAATTCTTTATTTTAATTTGGATTTTTGTTTAAGTAATGTTCCAAGTGTTTGAAAAGGCAAGTGGAAATCTATATTCCATTTTCTGGTGTTGTGTCTGCACTCTAATGTTTCATTATATTTGCTAACTCTCATATGAGCACATCCTGCTTGAACTGAAATGTTAACTGGTACTTTGAAGGTTGCTTCTCTCTGTGGACTGAAATTGCAGGAAAATGAGGAAAACTGCCAGATGCTTTCATTGATTCCTGCTGAAAGCAGTGGGAATCTTGGGTTCTTGTATGGACATCAGTGGAGACTATGTTCTGGTGTCTGCAGGCTCTTGTGTACTTTCCCCAAAATGTCTTTGCCCACCCCATGCTCTGCATCCTGCCCCTTTTCTGTCTTGTCTGTGTGCTCTTTCCACTTCCTGAGTTTTTCTACCTGTGAAGGATGTTCATTTGTCCCCTGGCTTTTCTTTCTCCTTGCCCAGCTGTCCTAGCTTCCCACTGTGGAACACAGCCTCTCCTGCCATCTCCCCTTTTTGATATCCTCCTTCCTTTCACACTGCTGATAGCCAGGCTGACCCAAACAGACAATTTCCAAAGCTTTAGCTTGGTCAAATTTAGAATAGCTTCACAGAGATGGCAAAATGTATATTTCTATTTTAAAGCCCTCTTTGTTCCCTGAGTTTGAATCTCTACTTCAAAACACTGGGTTGAGGGGATTTTTTTCCAAAGAGGAAGTTAATCCGTGAGTTACAGAATTTGTTACTAAAGCCTGTTTTTGAGAGATGGAGCTATTTAGTAATCCAAAGGAATCTTAAGGTAGATAGATATTTATGTGAAGACAGTGTCTGAAATTAATCATGATAACAAGGCTAAAACCAGCCAGTGATGGCTTTATAAATAGCTTGTGTTATTAGTCCGGGTCATGCTATGAGTGCATCAAAAAGTAACAGAAATGTTCTGCTTTCACATGCTACCTGCATTATTGAGTTGTTTTCTGTAAATGCTGCATATTTTTGGTTTACACAGTTTCCTCCTCTTATTACTGAAATGGATAGGGAAGGCAAAATATGACTGGTGGCTACAAGACAGGAGTAGCATATTGCAATTGCTTTCCAGAAGAGTCTGGCTTTAATAGGATGATGCCTCATTATTTTTAACCTCCATCTGCACTTGTGTTGGAAGAGCACTGGGAACAATGCACAATGCATACATTTATATCTAGAATGTAATGAAAGAGACATTCATTTCATATGGCAGCAGTTCTCTGTATAACTGCTGGAATAATATATTGTTGTGCTTTTCAGAGCTTATTTGATCAGTCCTTCCAGTGTTTTATTCCAGTTCAATAGCAAAGAGATTTTAGCAGGTTTGTGACTTGCCTTTTGCTTAAGGGGACTACAGCTGTTACAAGAACCTTTGAAGGTGCCTGTGTGTTGTTACACACACCCTTTTTCTGTATTTCTTCTTCTAACTTTCAAGAAGG
Organism: Luscinia megarhynchos; assembly: GCA_034336665.1. Classification (NCBI taxonomy): domain Eukaryota; kingdom Metazoa; phylum Chordata; class Aves; order Passeriformes; family Muscicapidae; genus Luscinia; species Luscinia megarhynchos. The sequence continues at coordinate 24,726,202 of JAPFBE010000007.1, read as the reverse complement.
AGCAGCAAGAAGAAATTTCACAAATAATAAAAAAAATTTGGTTAAAAGTTCAAGTAGCTCATGTAAGCCTGAATTGAGGCTGAGGAGGTAACTGAAGCTAATTTCATCCATGTAGTCCCCCCAGCAAAGCAACCTACAGCTGAAGGACTGCCAAGTCCTTTCTTGCAGGCACGTGAAGCACAGTGTGCTTCCTTAATGGCAGACTGTCATTTTTTTGACTTAATGAAAACTAGAACAATCACCATTTGTTAGATCTAGAAGAAACTTTTATGAGGCTGGAATTAGCTATAAAGAAGGTAATTGAGCTAAGCTTGTGTAATAACCCATTTAAAGTTTTCTGCTTTTTCTTCTTTCTGTAGCTCAGAAATTCTTTCGTAATTTATGAAACCTGCTCCTAGAAAGTTTTCCAAGCCAAAGAGTGACCTATATAAGTTTATTGCGTTGTGTCCACTAAGATCAGAGTAGAAGCTGACCAATTTTGTGTGTTTATAGGTATGCAGCTCTAAAATCAATTACTTGGGCTTACATATGTGCTATAAATAATGATCATTCTGCAGAATGTATCCTGTGGTGAGAAGATGGGAAGTTTCTGGTCAGTGTGGTCTTACCTAGGATGTACAGTTTTCTCTGAATTGAATTTTGTTGTGTTAGGGTTCTAGGACAGCAAAGCTATTTGCTTATAGTAAATAATTTCAGATGGGTGAACTGGAAAATAGCAAAGTGTGGATTTGGGGACTGCCTTTCTGAGGAGGAAATTACTGCACATTTATTGCTGCAAAACCAACAGAGTGCTGAATTCCTGTCTCTGTGGTGGAATTCTAAGTAACATTTTGCACACAGAAATCCCTGCTGTGTGGGAAGTGGATGAGAAGTGTAAGGGGTGTTGTACTCTCAGGCCAAATTTTAAAAATTGCTATGAAAGTTGTATAGATTGAAAATAAGTTGCTTGGAGAGAAGCAGAACTGTAGTTTGTACAGGCAGTAAGACACACTTGAGTGTGTTTGTTCAGAAAACATGATTATAAGGAACAGCCCCATGGATGTTTTCTCACTGAGGACACCTTTCCAGGAGGGCTCAGAGGCTGATCCCAGCTGTGCATGTGAGGAAGTTGGTGCTCTGTCAGAGAGCACTGCTGTGTCTGCAGAGCGTGACAAGCTGCAGAATTATAAAGATAAGTTGTTTGGCTCTGAAGCACAGCAGCTTACTTGCTTTCACAGATTTGTGTTACTGACTAGAATGTCTCAGAAATCCAACAGGGCAGCAAAGATGCACAGCTGCTTCAACAGCATTAGAGAAGCTTCCATGTGCAGTGAGAAAGGGTGAGCACTGTATGTGAGTAGCAGCATGAGCAATAGAACTGGTGCATAGTAATCCCAGAGGACACCCCAGCTACTGAGGAAAGCAAGTATTTTTATAGTTATACTTTATAGAAAAATGTTGAATATGTGGGAATATGAGAGAGGGTCATCAGCAGTTGTACATTATGGTGCATATGAGCAGCATGAGGCTGAGTTCTGTTGCTGATGAGAAAAGCTTCCAGGTCACTGAAATATCACCCAGTTTGAAAATCATGAGTTATTTTTCTGTCTAAAGCCACAGGGGAGATTTGTGAGTTTTCACAAAGTGAAAATAGAATGATAGTCAGGAATTGAAAGACTGAATGGATGATCAAAGTACCATAATTAATGTTCGAGCTTAATGTACTTACCACGTCCAAAATTTGCTAGTGAAAAGTTCTTCCATGTGACCTGGGAGTCAATAGTAATAGTTACTTTAGTTGAATTTATCATACAGCTGTGAAATATTACTTTATGAGATATGGGAATAGCCTTTTACAAAACACTCCCGAGCCGAGGCTGATCTAAAAGTCACAAGGCATTGTTAATGGAGTGTCAGGCTTGAGCTGATGCTGTCAAGCCCGGAGGGAGCAGAGCTCTGATTTACTGATGCTGCTCAGGTTTTGGTAGGAGTTGGCTGCAGTCCATCCGGCTGCCTTGCTCGTGCAGTGAGTGTGCTTTAGAATCCAGCTCATCTGGGAACAGCAAAAACCTCCTTGACCAGCACAAGCGATGTGGCAGCTTGCCAGGAGCTCATAATAGATGAGAGCATTCCCTCCTTGGGAGCTGAGCCTGTGATGGTTATTCAGGCAAAAGCAATGTGTTTCCTTTAAGTATGCAAATATGGTTATTAGCCCTTGATGGAAAGTGTGGAGTGTTGATACATTTAGCGACTCAGATCATGAGCTTGTGTAAAAGTCACAGAAATTATCACCTGGGATGTTGTTAATTGTTGAAGTATGTCAGCAATTCGCCTTCCCTGGATTTTCCTGTTAGAATTTGCTGTGTGGGACTGTGCAAACACAGGTGTCAGAGCGAGCACCGGGCCATTCAAACCCATATAATACTTTGTCCAAAGTGTTTTAAAAATGAATTTTAACATTCCTTGCTGCTGTTCCTCCTCAGAACTCTTTGGAGAAATTAATTAAAAGTGCTGCCATCTGTTTATCTTATATTTCATACCAAGGGTAAAAAGAGAGTGCCAGTACTTTTGAAGCAGCATTGTATAATTTTGTTATTAAAAATACATGCTACAAATACAGTGAGTACAGGTACATTGGTTCCACTTTTGTGAGTTGTTGCAATGCTTTTTCAACAACATTTTAGTCATTTTATCCTAAAAGAAAACAACTCTGTGTGAAATCCATGGGTAATAATCACTGGATGGAAATGGCCTTCTCTGACAGAATTATTTTGTTCTAGAAGTAACACCAGGCACAGCAGCACCTGACTTCTCACTGAGCTGCAGTAGCAGCTGCATTGGCAGCTTCAAAGGTAAAGTCAGCCTTGTCTCAAGTTGATGCTGACAGATTCTCTGGACTCTTTTTTATTCTTTTGGATGTGAATTTCTGGGTTTTGTCTTTGAATTAGTGGAGTTCATCCAAAGTTCTATCCCCTTAGAGAAAAAACTTGCCCAAAAGAAGAGATGTATAGGTAATTTGTTCTGAAAAGCTGATTTTTCTGGAAAAAACCCTCTATATTATAGTTCATATTTCATTTTGTTTTTAAAGTACTCTGTGGAAGAATAAACAGCTTTCCTATTTCAGACTTTTTTTTTTTATTCCCTCCTCCCTCACTCCACTTTTTTTTTTAAGAAACAAAACAATGTTTTCACAAGACAGGCAGTCTTAATGGTAAGTCCTGAAAGAAGAACATGTGGGGTAATTCTCTTACTTTCATGAGTTATGTTTGTTTCCTCACAATGTGAATAGGTAGTGTAATTGCTAATTTCTGCAGTGCAAAATTAGTGCAATTAAGATGATTTTGCTCTCTGTGCTATATTGCCTACTGTATTTCACTTGGACTAATGGAGAAGACAGAAATTTCACCCTGCAGGTGATATTTTGTGGTTCCTCTAATATATGGCAGATGCTGATTACTGAGGCTGTACAAAGGGGAGAATTGGATATTAGAGAAGATAAATTAGGGTGGGGGAGGGGACTGGGGAGGGAGAGACAGTATTTGCAAAGACCTCGAGGTAAGCTGCTTTCAATGTACTGTTTAAGCTTTAATGACCCAAATAGAGATTCTAGCAACAAAGCAATGGCCAACTAGAGGAATTAAAGGGCCTCAGGTGATGATCTGAGCAGCAAAAGCTGACAGAGGTCATAAATACTATTACATTACTAATACTGTTACAGTTCAACACAGGCTCTGCTGGGAGGAAGTTTTTTGTTCTCGATATCTGCAAATGTATGATCATTCAATAAGGTTTGAGGAAAGAGCTGGTAAAAACCTCAGTTACTTCAGGTGAACTCTTCTTAGGGTTTCCCCAGGTTAAAAGTTCTTGCTTCTGTTAGAAAGTACCTTTCAAAACAGTTGTTCTTTATCTTTTGTTTGTATCCATATTTTTTTCCAGTAGCAATTTCTCATCATTGTCTTTAAAAAAAAACCCCAGGATATCCAAATCTCTCTGAGCTTTAGTTCTAAGAAATTGTCCAAGTTGTAAGATGAGGATCCCATGAAAATTGCTCATGGCTCTTCCTTTCTGAAAAAGCCTCTGTTTAATTTGTGGAATATGAACAGTTTCTAGACATGCACTGATCAAATGATTTAATTTGTGGAATATGAACTGTTTCTAGACGTGCACTGATCAAATGTTTAAAATTCTTTGTAATTACAGTAGCTGTTTTACAGCTCAGTGGCAACAAAATCAGAGCACAGGAGAGACTCCTGTGTGCTGGCTCTCTAAATAGCATGAGCTGTGGGTGCTGGCCAAAGCAAGCTCTTTTGAAATTTTTATTCTCACCTCTTCAGCCAGGTTGTAGAGTTGCCTCATTCTTGGTCGTAGAGCTTCCTTGCAGGTTTGCAGTCCTGTCCTCATGCTGTCTGTAGTGATACTCACTTTGAAGCAGCTTCATGGTATTTTTCTCTGCTGTCTGCCTTCTGCCTAGGATGAGCTCCAGAGTTTGATGCTAAGGATGCTTGTGGAGAAACACTGATGCAGCCAGATGCCATGTTGCTTTTGTGTTGCTTTCTAGAGTGATTAACTTGTCAGATTGATCTCCTAAAGACCAGTATGAGAGACGATGTGTACTTATCTTAATTCAAAGCCAGGTGACCCCTGGAGTTACCTCAGCCTGATGGAAAACCCTGAATAGGGCAGCAAGGGGTAACAGTGCTGTGAAGGCTCTCTAGTTTCCTTTCTGCATTGAAAAGGATTGAGACACACATTTGGTCTTTCATTTTTTTTTCTGTGACACAAGTAGAAGTGTGACAGAAGAAAGTTCCACATTATTCAGTTTAGAAATAAGCCACTCATTTGCATGTCTTTGTATCTATTATTTACTTGCTAGGGTGACTGATAGTCCTGCTCAGATGTATGCATGAGATGACAAGGCACCGACGACAGAATGACATTGGCAACAGCACATGGCTTGTCAGCATATATTGCTAAAATATGCCATGTCTTGTGGAACATTAAATATGTAATATGGAATGAACATTGAATATGTATTAGGTTGTAAAAAAAATTAGTGAAGGAGATTACCTGAAAGTTCACTAGATAAGTCTTTGTCTTTTCTGAAAACATGAGCTAGTACCATTTAAAATAGTTATACTTATTTATAATGAGGAAATACCATGTATTTATTCTTATGGGCTAATACAAATGATTCATTAAATCTCTGCTGTATTTAAGAGAAAGGAGAATTATTGCTTAAAACCCTTTTTTTAGGATGGATGCTGCACTTAATTTAGACAACAACTCTGTTGTGTTGGAAAGATTATGTTTTGAAAAGACATGCTTGACTTTTGTCTGAGACAAAAAAAAAATACCTTTGAGTGTAGGAGTGCTCTTGATGTCTGGTTGCTCAGACATGAGTGATTCACTCAGAGGAGGCTGTGAAAAGAAAAAATCTCTTGCTTCAGCTCATCTTGGCCTCAGAGTGAGACTGAGTTTGACCAGGAAGGTGGAGAAAATAGCATTGAATGGGAAGGTGTGATATTCAAAAGCTGGATGTGTGGAGCTCATGAACATGGAAGATACTAAAGTACAACTATTGGTTGTCAGGTTGTGGAGCTCATATAAGTTAGTAAAAAAAAGAGAGCAAATCAATATAAAATATCTGGATACTCTTTAAGATAACATGTATGCTTTGCTTTTCAGCTTCTCTTTTGAAAGGATTGAAACATGCAAACATCGTGCTGCTCCATGACATCATTCACACCAAGGAGACTTTGACTCTTGTGTTTGAATATGTGGTGAGTAAAGTGACTATATGTTCTAGGTGTGGTCCAGAGTGTATTGAATTTTATGGAAATGCTCTCTTTACCATCAGTGATCTATGAATCAGGCCAAAATAAACCTTTACTTTATTCAGGACAGTGATGTCTATAAGATATTTTGCTTTGAAGTGGAAAGCTAGGCTAAACCAGATTCAGAGATGGAGAAGTGGCTGCAAGGGCTCTTGAAGGACCTTGTGCTGTTGAGTTGACTTTTCAAACTTACTCTGCTTCCTAGTTATAGTTTGTTTTTTGGAGCTTTTTCTTTATTGGTGTGACCAAGTAACTTTAAATAGGTGAGAATAATGTAAAGAAGAACAGGACTCAAATGCTTTCATGTAACTCCTTGGTGAAAAACATACATCAAGTTTAAATCTTTTTGTGATTTACTTGTGCGAAATGTCTTTTTATAAGTGATGTCAGTAAAAAACTGTCTGATGCATGCAATTTAGAATCTAGGATTTTTTTCAATTTTACCATGACTAATGCTTTACCTGTTAATTAAAACTTCAATTTACATAGTAGGCAGTGTAAAGATCTAATTGTGTTGAGAGTATTACTTTCCAAAGTACTGGCCTTGGCCTCCTAATTAATCTTTTTAGTTTTTCTTAGACAAACATATGGCATTTATGTAGAACTACTTTAGCATTTAGCTGTGGAATTATGCAATGTACTATAATAATTAAGCTCCCAGTTTTCACAGATGGGTCCAAGAACATGTAATTTAAAAGAAACAAATGAGTTTAGAGACCATTAGATTTTCAGTATAATATCAGTTATTGTAGTCTGTAAGACACTGTTTATAAAGTGCAGTGACTGCTAGTGTTATTCTAAATACATCTCTGCTTAAGACAGGAATTGTTTTGTGTGTTTCTTGGGGGCAGGCCTTAATTTTTATATGAAAATGCACACAGCATCACAGACTCTTGTCTGGAGTAGCTGTTAACTTTGTGTATTTACCTAAATATCTACACTGTGATGGTGTGGGTATTCAGCTGCAGCAGCCTGCAGAACATTTGATAAAGTTCATATTTTTTACCCCAGGTATTGAAACAGTAATAAAAATTTGATTATTTTTCTTAAAATCAGTAGTTCTCCTGCTCCTGACTTACACACTGAATTAAGATAGAAAAAGCTTTGATACTTAATTTTATGTAATGGTCAGTGTACACTTATTTTCATATCTTTACATGAATACATTTTGCAATCCCATTTATCAGCATTAAATCAGTTGTATTTAGCTGCATTCTTTGGAACTGGTTGAGAAATTAGATGTATAGGATATGTTTCTCCCTAAAATCAATGGGTTTGCCTATTACCCTGATTTCAAATTGCTGGAATCTACATTTTGCTTATTACACAGATGCAAGTTTCTGGATTTTGTGTCAGTGAGGTTGTTTAGACAAGCTGTTTAAGACTCTCAGCCATGTACAGACACAGATGAAGCTTCATGCAGTGGCACATTCTTCTGGACTCACTTTGCTGATTTTTCAGCAAGGGAAACAACCCTGCTGGTGGTTGCACCTTTTGGCTCCCATGGTGTTTGGTAGCTATTAAGACTGTTTGAGAATCTCATTTAGTAATGGTTTCTGGCAGCTGATCCAAGTAATATTTTAGTGTTTAGGCTGGTAGGCAGTTTCTCAAGGTGGTGCTGGGGAAGAAGGGAAGGATACTTTATTGTCTCCTAACAGCCCAAAGACTGTATAACAACGACATTATAACATACTCCTGTGCCTTGAGGTGACAGAATTTGTTAACAAAAGTGTGTTTTCATCGTTCAGTAATATAAAATTATAGTCTGATCAAATAGTGAATGCTTTCTGATAATGCTTGAGAATGCCCACATAACCTGAATTGAATTCTTGTGGGTCTGCATGATACAGATTTTATTGCATGTTTGAAAGGATCCCATTTGTTCCTTTGGTTATAATGTTTGCATTCAGTGCATAATATGAATGTGCAGAGGTAAAAATTGCAGTTGCCCATTTAAATGTACAAATTTTGGCTGGTTGAGTATTCAGTGTAGCTGTGTAATTGGTGTTACTGAGCTCTGTATCTTTAACGCCTGGTTTGTTGTTGTTTTAACACCTGTATGGGGTTTAACTCAATCATATAAGTAATTTGCACTGAAAGAAGTCAAAATATTCATGTGATTAAAATTACATGGTGATGTACGTTTTTGAATGACTGAATCCTAAAGGATTCAATCCCTAAAAGGGATTGAATTTGATTTATTTCATAAAGAGATATCATGGAACTGATACACTGTTTCCATTGATCACTATTGACCTTTTCAAACATAATAAAAATGTCTGAGCAAGTTATCTTGACTAAATTAGGAATGAACTGTTAGTGATCCGAGAGTTCTCAGAAAATGGAAACTTTGGGTTGCTAGGTTGGTGATGATTCCATTGGGAAAATAATACTGGTGAAATGTCTGAGATTATCAGAGGTGTTTGGTTTCAGCATTGACCCTGAAAGAGTAGAATGAAATTTAATTTGATATAGCACCTTTCATTTCAAAATGCATTATAATAATAAGTTAAATGCTGAAAGCAGAATAGCCTCTGAAAGGGAACATGGCAGTCATTAAATTATCTGGATCCCTCAAATTGGCTTTTTTTAAAAGTATATGTCTGTCAGATGAGAACATGACAGAGTTTTTTAACTTTAACCTTGGAGGTCTGCAAAGCCAAAAAAGTCAACATTTAAAATTTCTGTCTGACAGTAGAAGATCAGGAGGAACTTATTCTCCATAGAAACATTCTGGTGGTGAAAGTGGAGCTGTACAGTCAGTCATGTGGAAGAAGAGAAAGGGAGCTTATTCCTTTTGGATGAAAGAACTTAGTTGAAAATAGTTTAGAATACAGTATCTTATTACTAAGCACATGTTAACTCTTGCATCAGCATATTGCAAAGCATGCTTAGAGCTCAGTTTTACCACTGGATGACTGAGAGGCATTGTTACCTGGGGAATTTTGAGAATGAGCTGCTTGGAATTTCCTCTACAGAACCTGATAGTCTTTCATGTATAAAATGGTGAAGAAAATTATTTCTATATAGTTAATTGGGATGTGCTAAGCAAGACCTGAAAATGAAATTTTGGCACACTTTGCATCTGGTGTCTGAGACTGCAGTGGCTTCCCAAAGTAAAAGGTCAGTTCAGCTTTACATTTCAGTGGAGGTGTGTGACTGTTCACATAGGTTTTGTTCCCTTCCTCACCAGGCTCTGTTTAGGTGTTAGTTTAGGATCTTTTGGGGATGGTGGCTTTGCCAGTGTTACTGATATGGCCAGCTTTGCCCAAGGAGAGGGTGAATTTTATAGGTGAGATCTCAGTCATACTGAGAGATCTCTGAAGATGGGTTCACATCTGTTTGCTCTAAAATGATGATTAGCTGCTACCGTTTGCTGCTTCACTTGTTTATTTAGAAGGAAGATGACTGAATTTAGAAACATTTAATTGCTGAAAGGCAATCCTAAGCAAAATGTATTTGCTACAGGCTTGTAGAATGATAATGAGGTTTTTAGTATTATGCATAATTATGTAAGTATATTATTATCAATAAATGAACCAGCAGCTCATCCTATTCCTGGCATGTAAAAGTGAGCTTGTATAGCAATGCTTTACATCATGCTTTCAATATTTATGAACTAGGTTTGCAACTTAAGAACAGATACTTATAATTGGAAGGATGAGTAATGAGCAATATTATGTCTGCCTCAACAGTGAAAAAGCTCCAGAGTAATTCTAATAATGTAATTTAAACCCAAGCATTTTCAATTTCCTTGCCTTTTTTAATATTAGTGTATGTTTTTGCTCCTAAAAATTACTTTCCATTAAAGAACGTTTAATTTTCATTGCTTCATTGCAGCAGCTAAAATAGGTTGTTATACAATGAGTTTACTTAATAAAGTTCATTAGTTACATTTCCCTCCCATTTTCTGTAAGAAAAAAATAGATGTTTCTCATTTTGAAGCATTTTGGAAATTGACACATATAATTTTTATCAGAATTAAAAATTGTACAGCTGAGATTTTGAATTTGTCAGGGGACAAATTTGTCTTACGCAATACTTACAAAGTATTTTGTAAGAAAATGGGCAAAATTAATCACTGCAAGGATCAAAAATGTTTCCATTTAAAAATTTTGATTTCTTGTAACTTTTGATAATTTGGATTGAACACTTTTATTGTTTTTTATTTTGTTATGGAGCAAGTGTGGAAATTGGAGGTATGATGGCTTTGACTGGCACATTTTTTTAGTGAGTGAGAGAGCAGGGAAAATCAGAAGTGTCCCAGAGCTGCTTTTGAGCTCCCATCACTAGGATCCCTCAGTGATGTGTAATACCTAGGGATAAACTGGGCACAAGAAGGAAGGAGACATCTTCTAATCCTTGCCTTAAAGTGAAGCTTATTTGGAGCCTGAATTACATTATTGTGGAGTGAAAGTGAAATGATGGGTGATTTTTCTGTTTGATATCAAGGTGCCTGTCCAGCTGTGGTGAGCAAGAGCTGAGAGCTGGTGAAGCTCTTCACAAGCCAGGTGTCTCTCTGCACCCTTGCTCACTGTGAAGGTGCTTGTCCTCCCTGGCCAGGAGCAGTCACTCAGGGCTCCCAGCAAGGCACCAGCTGAATTTAGTAGTTTCTGTTTACCTTGACCAGAGAAGGAGCTTTTCTCCTCTAGTTTAACCCTGCCTTGTGCCCCAGGCTTGCCTGAAGTTGCATTGCTTAAATTGCAGTCAAAAAGATAACAGAACAAGGCTGAGAGCAAACAGAGAAATGAAAACCTGTGCTATTGAGAAGAGGCAGTAAGGGAATACTGCTCTTGGGAAAGCCTTGTTTTTCAAGTTTTAATGAGCAGATCAGAGACAGGTGCTGCTGATGTCCAAGTATAGGCTGGAAATTTAAACAAACTAGGCTTCAGGAGGGAGGGATTGCAGTGGGATTTCAGATGGAAATTGTTTAGAGCTTTGCTGAGAGGTAAAGATTCTGCCAGACATGGGAATTGGTAGGAAAGAAGGAAAGAAAAATTATATTTAAATTTAAATAAGAATACTCCTGCTAGCTAACAAGCTTGCATGTCTAGCAAGGGCAGATGTTGCAATATTCTTGAGCACATGGTGTAACTCTTGGGGATGGTGCTGTGCAGGGCCAGGAGTTACACTTGATGGTCTTTGTGGCTTCCTTCCAACTCAGCATGTACAGTGATTATGTGATCCCATCTTTGCAGGATTTCCAGATATGTGGGGCTTCACATGGAGGGACATGCTGATGAATACATGTATTCATAAAATTAATCAAGATTTACAATCCAACAGGCTGGAAGACTGTGTGTGTCTGAATGACCAATTTTTGTACAGTTTACTAATGGCTGGTAAATATTGATTAGATTTGCAGTGTGCTGTGCACCATTTAATAATTAGCATCTATTATTTAATATTCTTTTTATTAAGTATTAAAAAAAAACCCCAAATCAAGACACACCACAGAATCAAAGCATAAGAAACATCCAGAGTTGAGCTGATGGATAGAATATTGGAAATCTCATGAGATATTCTGCTTTCTGACAGATCACAATGAGTTTTTCACTAAATTACAGATAAAATTTCAAGTATTTCAGTCCATCAAAACCACATACATGTAGTAAGATGCATGTGCATGGTAGACATGCCAGTGATGGCACTCTGCTTAATACAGGTAAGGCCACCATCCTAAAGGGTAAATCTGTACACACAAAGACATGAATCAGCTGGAGACCTGAGGGGGGAAAAAGACAAGGGTGAGTAAACATTGAGAATAAAGCCTTCGAAGGAAAAGTCAAAGTAAGTAGGGCTCTTAAAGAGTTGGGGATAAAAAAAGGATGAGACATTTACAACCTTTAATTTTATCATAGAGAAAGTCAGTGACCTATTTCTGTGTGAATGGTAAAGAGGATAAAAAAGGAAATGTGAAATTACAGTAAGGAAGAGAAAGATTAAACTCAAGGAATGCCCCTTGCATGCTAACAATAATAAAGCACTTAAGAAGCTACCATGGGGTGATGGTTTGTCTAATACTGTCAGTTTTTAAAAAACAATTTGGGCAAATAATCATCAGAATTCTGTCACTGATAGTAGATATAAGTAAGATTATTATTTTTTCTTTTTGAGGTCCTTTCTATATGCATCTTTCTGCATCATAATTTTCATCAGTGAAATATGAACACTTTTAGTCTTCAAGTGAAGTTAATATGCTGTTGCTTTCCTGTGTCAGGAACTGAAGAAAAATATATTAGTTTATTTTACTGTGTTAGACAAAGTTTAAAAAAATAAACTCTTCTAGTTGTGTGCTTTTTGTTTGTTAGTGTGTGTTGGTTTTTTGATTGGGTGTTTATAGTAATTAATTATTTCTGTTACAGATTTATGCACAGCTCTATCATCAGTAGTTCTGGTGGCATCCCACATACTCCTTGTCTTTTAATTTCCATCATAAACTGGCATTGGCTAGTTCCCTCTGAGGTGAAACTTGACAGTATCTCAACTTGCACTAGAGACTGTCCAGTCTAATTAAATTTTTTTTCTCAGGCTGTCTTTAATGATATGGGTTGTAACTCTTAATTCCTCTTAAAATGTGAAGCTCTGATTTATTCAGTGCAGGTTGAAAAAACAAACAAACCATCAGAATTTAGTGTTTGGAGTGATGATTACCATAATTCTAAATCTTAAAAATAGATTTTTCCTTCCTGAACAAAGGATGTAGCTTTGTACTAATTTAATGATATTGATAAAACTATGTCTATGCAGTCTTTAAAAACAAACTTGGGGTGAGCAGTTCTGCCAAAGTAAAAGTAGTAAAAATCCTGAAGTCAGAATGAATAAATCAAAAATTGCAGATATTTTTATGTTTATAGTTTTATGATGTAAAAGAGAATTAAGAAATGGCAAATAGGAGGAAGCAAGAACCAAGCTTGAGAAATAAACAGAGCCAGCTCTTGAAAATTAAAAAGCCCTATTAATTGTTCCAGTTTTACTACTTTGAATAAAGAGGATCTAATCCATGGAAGCATCCTTTATGTTTTGTGTGCCTGGCAGTCTGAACTGAATTTTTCCCTATAAAATTTTTATTAATCTTGCAATCATGCATGGACAGTTAGGATTAGGGTACATGACAGGAAAAAATCACTCAGAAGAGAAGTCTATGTAGAAAGTGGCAGTTTTAAAAGGAAGGCTTTGCACTGTTCCTTCCCTGCCCTGAAGATGGTGTTTGTTTTGTTGCCCAACACCATATGAAGGGCTCTTGTGCCAGCTGGGCTGGTGTATGCAGCTGAACTATCCCTGGCAGCACCATGCCAATATTAATGTGGATTCTTGACTCGTGTGGCTGTGTGTGGATTGTCAGCCTCCCTGCCATGTATGGGTTCTGCTCACATGGTCCTGAAACAAGGACTGTCCCCATGAGCCTATGGATATCTTCCATGCTGTAACAAGAAACTGATTCTTCAAATTTTTATTATTTTTATTTATTATTATTTGTTTTTTGTGCATATCGTGGTCAGTGATGTGGAAGCTCTGTGACATAACAAATTAGAGAAAAGGTGCACATGCCCATCCTTGTGAGCATGTGTTACAGCTTGCAAAAATTGTCCCAACTGTTGATTTTGAGTCCATCACAGTTTGCACAAGCTAATGATTTTGGTGCTAGATTTTGATCACACTAAACAGGAATTCCTACTTATTTTTGTAATGTTATTCTTTTGTTCAGATAGTCTCACTAAATTAAGTAGGTTTTGTCTCCTTAATCTGAACTACTAAAAACACAAAGCTGATAGAATTATTAAGGTGGACAGAGAATAGGAGGAGGAGGATAAACTGGCATCTTTAGAAAATTGTATTTTGTTGAAGATCTCTTAGTTCATTCAGCAATTCTTTCCTTAGTGGTGTGTGTTTCACTTGTCTGTAAGTAACCAGGTTATTCTCTGTGGAATGAACAGAGGCTTTGTATCCATAAATAAATTTATCTTTTCTAGTAACATTCAAAAATCAGACAACTGTGCTTCCCTTTTTCTCTCTGGTATTTTCAGATATGTTTCTACCTGTATTATGTACTCCCTCACCACCTAGCCTCCTTTTCTATATAGTATTGTTCATGTGTTTTGAAGTATACTAATCCTGTTGACAGTGTGAGAGAAATCCAAGGCACTAAAAAGATCTGTTAGCAGAATTGTTTTTCATTATGAGTGAATTGTGGGGCAGTTTTTTCTTCCTTGAATCCCTACTGTAGATCTTTCCCCTCCTGCTCAGCCCAGCTGGTGCTGTTGCCTGCTGCTGTTTTGCTGGAAGTTGCTTGGGTATCACCCAGAGACTCTTTGTAGGGTATTTTTGTTAGCATGTGTCATCTCATAGAAGGAAAAAACTGAATTACAGAAAGCCTCAGAAATACATGAAAATTAGAGTCTATGACACTTTTGAAGATACCAGTGACATGAAATAAGTTTAAACTGTGGCACAGTAATCTGCAGAGTGCTTAGGTTGGAGAATACATGCCATTCAAAAGGAATTAGCTTTTTTTGTTCTCCTGTCACTCTAAATACTCCCGGTGCCCATCCTTTTATTGGTAAATTATATTATCTGTTTACGAATTTGTTGGTGACAAAAGGGGAAGTATTTTAGTCAGGGAAGCTGCTAGGGCATAGATAATGTGTGCTCTCCTTTGAAGAGGGAGGAATGGCTCACAGCAGCCTCAGAGGAGCAGCACAATCTGTCCGCTGCGTGACGGCATCGCCGGCAGCCAGATACTCCCAGTTTTGCTTTAATGGGAGGGCTCTTGCACTCTGCTGGTTTTACATGATGGCAATGAAGCTGGAAGTGCTTCCTGCTCCATTCACAAGCCCCGGGCTCCCCGTGCGTTTCAGCTTCTAGGATGACAGCTGAAACCAATCAGGCAGAATTGTGGCACGCCAAAGTCGCGTGGAGATTTGTCATGGCTGAGGAAGAGGAGGGAAAGAGAGTGTATTGCATGGGAAGTAGAAGTGACTTATTTAATTAGAAGAGAATGACAGCCAGGTTATTATTATGGAGAAGGGTGGGCGAAGCAGAGATCATGTCATGTCAGTAGCCATGCCTTTGAAAGGAAACGTCCCTCCCTTTGTCTGAACACATTTATGTTTGGTAGCAGAGTCTGATTTCTGAGCAAGATAGCTGAGCAAAACAGGTGATGCTAAAGTGGAGCATGGAGCATATCTGAGGACATTTCTAGCTTGTGGTTTACTCATCTATTCATAATTAGAATTCCTTCGAGAGGAGAAGGGAAGAGTCATCAGCATTTATTTTTCCCCCTTTTGTTTGCATACTCTCTTTTCCAGACCTAGGATGTAATGTATATAAACCTTGCTTCAGCTGTATAAATAGCAGCCAGAATTCTTTTCCCTTCAGCAGATGCATATACACAGTATGCTCACGAACATAAACACACATGTGTCTACTTATAAACCAGAGTCTTGCTGAATAAAAATGACCTTCACACTGCCCCAAGTTTAAATCAAAACCCCAATTCACCAATTCATTTCTTCATGTGAGTCTAGAAGACCGTATTTCATAAGTAAATCATACTTTTTGTAGAGTTGTTGTGGTAGTTGAGGGTAATGAGGGGAAAATGAGTGAAAAATATAGAGAGAATGTGAGCAAATGTGCATTTTCTTTTTTTTAAAATTTTAATCCTTGTATGACTTTGTTGATTTTTGTTTAGGCTATGAGCAGTTGTGTTGGAAAAATAACTTAATCTCTCTCTCATTTTCAGGTACCTGTAGGAGTTGTGATACTTTATCACAGGGAGGAAAATATTTGCAATTTTTGGGTCAAAAATGGGCAATTGGCTGATGTGCTTCTGTGTTTAGTTTGGGAAACAAGACTAGGTGAACCAGCATTGCTGACCATGGGTTTTCTATCCCCTATCCTAGGAAGCACTGTGCAGTTCTCTGGTCTATCCAGAAATTGTTCCATGTAGCCCAGGAAGGGTCATGGGTTCCTTAATGGAGGCTTTGTTACTTGAGGTGTGCACTGAGGAAAGGGTTTGTGTTTTAATGTGCTGAGAGAAGGTAACAAAAAGACTGGACAGGGCCTTTTCAAGAAAGTGTAGCTGTGTGTGTTTGAACCCTGAAGTCAAGGTGCAGCCCTGAAGCAGTGATATTCTGGCACACAGTAGTGAAATACAATTGATGGAAGGCAAAAGTATGTCTCAAATTACCTATATTTACTTTTGCTTTCAGCCAAAATGGCTGAACCTCTATCTGGAGAACCCTTATTTTAAATATTCAAGCTGTACAGTATGGATTTGGAATTTAGGGGAGGGGTAGCCTTTGTGCTATGGGTAGTGTTGGACTATTATTTTTTAAATTGTCCCAAATTTGGTCAAGTGATAAGCTTCAGAAAAATCATAAATTGTACTTAAGAGCTGTGTCTTTGAACATTCCTCTTGTCTTCTCAAAGAC
Organism: Luscinia megarhynchos; assembly: GCA_034336665.1. Classification (NCBI taxonomy): domain Eukaryota; kingdom Metazoa; phylum Chordata; class Aves; order Passeriformes; family Muscicapidae; genus Luscinia; species Luscinia megarhynchos. Next base: position 24,709,956 of record JAPFBE010000007.1, on the reverse strand, counting down.
TTTGGCCTCTCACTTCAAATATTGTAGCTATTCATTTCTGAGGAAGTGAAATTGTTTCTGGGGAAGCCAGTAGCAGGAGGAGAGATCAAGTTGTTCACTTAAAGCAAAACAGGTTTTGAGAAAACATTTTTTTGTTAGTGAAGTGGGAAGCTGAAGCTCTTGTAATTGGAGGACACCAAGATAAAGATGGCCTGGGCAATCTCTTTTTTTCACCCCTGTGGAGGTGCCTGTTGTGCAGATCTGCAGAGGATTATGCTGTGCAGGCATGTGGTTGTTGTTGAATTTCTCTCATTTTCTGTGAATGTGGGTCCCAGGATGTCTTCTGGGGTTCCTGCCTCATTTGAAGTATCATTTCAAGACAAGTGATGTAATACTGCTGTAGAGAACTGATTTCCACCCCTGCTGTATTGGGAATTGTCTTCACCATCTGAAATTGCTGTCATTGCAGATTTCTGCTATTCAGCATGAGATTCTCAGTCTCCTGTGCAAAAGCATTACACATTTGCAGCTGTTACTGAAGCCAGAGTAGTTGAGACAAGGTTCTCAGCCAGGTATGAGAAGGACACAATGATTAGGTGGATGATTATGTTTAGATTTATTGTTAATAGATATCTAAATATTACCAATGCATTTTATAGTCTTTTTCAGGCCAGTGTGCACCAAAGTCAATAGCAACATATCAGCTTCCCCAGCTCTGGAATGAGAGCATACAGACAGTTCCTTCTGCAATGTCCACCAGGTGTTCTTAGCTCAGGAGAAAACACATTGCCCGTCAGAGGCAGCAGAAATGAAGAGGGGGTCTGTGGGGGGGAAGGATGCACCTGAATACCAGAGTATCTTTCATTACCACCACAGTCAGTCAAAACATAGAAGACAGATTAGTGCCAAATACTCTGAAAAATCAAAACCAAAATTCTTTGAACAGAATTGCCCAGATTAATGATTCTTATGATTTTTTTTGTCTTTACTTCAGGTCCCTATCTGATAAAAGGAAGTAAGGCCTTATGCCTCCTCTATTGCTGTGAAATTATTCTGTGTTTGTAAAGCATGTCAATAACATAGCAGTAAGCTATGTGGGAAATCCTGTGAGATTATTTCTGTCTTCCAAGTAGTAAAAAAGCGACTGCGTGCTGTTTGAGAATAGAAGAAAACCCCTTAACCATAAAACAGCACAGCTATTTTTAAATCAAGTATATCCTGTTCTGTTCAGTGAGTATGTCTAATCCTGGGAAGGAAAAAAGTATGTGGTTACATTAGACCTTTTAGGAGTTATCATAATATACATTTAATGGGGAAACCAATAAAAAGTTCAATAAACCCGATTAATTCCTGGACTTTCCTCCTTTTGAGTTCTTCTCCTGTAGAAACTTAATTTATCTCTGCTTATTGTTTTTTGTGTAGGTGTTTTGAGAAGAGAAGTGCAAATTGAATATTTTTACATGTAAGTGTGGGTAAACTGGTGGAGTGTAAGGAGCAGGAACTAATGGGATTTGGAACTTAGATCAAAATATCAAGTGTTCTGTCAGCATGATGTTACTTTGGTGATTTATGTGTGTTGGGGGTTAACAGTATGGCTGACAGAGCTGTTAAAAGCTAGCTTGAAGCAGAATTAGTCAAGCCAGGTCCACTTGGGACCAGAATGTGTACAACTACTTGGAAGTTGCTATGCTGTATTCCCAGAATGCTGCTTCCCTGTGAGGTGGCCTGACCCTCTGAGACATGCAAATGGGACTGTGAAAGGTGCATTGGTTGGTCTGTTCCTTGTCTTTATACCTTGTTTCAGTACAGTTTTATGTTATTGCCAATATATAATTGTATCTTGAATTTTCCTTTAGGGTATATATTTTATTAGATCAGGATGGTGACCCCAGCAAAGGCTCCAGTGTCAGAGTATGGCAGGCTGGATTTGCAGCCACTCTTCCACTTGGGAAAGCATGTTGTTTGCCACCTTGAAATACAGCATGAAGAAAAATACTCCATCTATATAGAACAAATTTCATGGAATACCATTTTAAAACTGCTTTCATCCAGCTTGCTGTCTTGTTTTCTTTTCTAATTCTTTCCTGAAACTTGCATTCATGTTGTCTTCTTCAATGTCAGTAGCGCACACAAGCACTGGAGCAGACACTTCGGCTGCCAGAAGGGAAAACAGGTTTGAAAGAGCTGTCTCTGCAGCACTGTCAGTTTTCCTGGCTGTACTAATGTTTAATTCAATGTGCATCCAGTCCCTACCTTGGAAAAGGGGAGCAGCTGATGCTGCCTTTGCTTTGCTGCCACCTTTTTATTTTTTAAAGTGGGAGAGCAATGTACGCTAACATTGTAAGTTGCTTCCACAGTTCTTACCATAATGTTTAGTTACTTTTATGAGAAGGACTCTTAGTTTTGTGAAAGAAAATTGTTGGAAGATTTGAACAGAAAATACATTCAATTTCTCTTCCCCATCTGAATGATGGTTTGGTACAGATTCCTCTGTGTCTGTGGTGTGTGTGTAGGGAAAAAAAAAATAAATGCCAAAAGACTGCAGAACAATTGACTCTGTAAGGTTGCCAGGATTCTGAGGAAATTGAGGAAATACACTGATTTTTAGGTAGATGTGGTCAATTAGTTTTTGTAGGTTTTGATAGTAAACTGATGGCAGAAGGTTGTATCAGGCTCCCAGCTGTCTTCATCCTTGGGGTAGGAGGAATAAGTTAATGATGGATAACACAAACATGATAATCACTGATGTTTCTGTATGGAGAAAATGGATCCAAACAGTAACTGAAATATAAGCATAAGAGAATGGGGTCATCCTCACCATTTGTTACAAGTATATCAGGAAATAAAAAATGTGGCTTATTGCTGTTCCTAGAGTTGTGACTCTGAATAGGATGAAAAGCTTTTGGTGAATAAAAATAAGCAGTTAGTGTGGCTGCCATGGTGGGGCTTCAGGAAGGGGACCTTTGGAAATGACATTGGGTTTGTCTTCCTCTGATCTGGTTTCTGTCAGCTCACTGGTTGCAAATCATAGAAATCAATGGAAGGTGAAGGAGACAATAAACTTCCCACCTACCAGGTTATCTGTTGTTCACAAAGGCTGAGAGATTGAACTGGGAAAATGATAATTCCTTGAGCCAGCCCACCCGAGGGAGTGTGCCGTGTTCAGGTAGTAATGTGTTTCAGCTGATATTAGCTGGGATTAGCACTCAGAACCTGATCGTTTATTAAAACAAATGACAAGGTTATCAGATGACTTTTTAAAGTATGTTTTCGTGGTGTTCATAGAGTAAACAAGATGAAAATGTGTAATGTGGTGATGCTTATGGCAGGATGACTGGTCCACTTGGAGCATGATTTATTGATGCAGTCCCAGAAAACTAACTGGGAGAATAGAAGAGGAATTTGTACCTTAAGGCTAAAGATTTTACAGAAATGAGGAATAAGTCTAAACTTAAGAGCCTTCATGCAAAATCCACTTCTTTGACACTAACAATTCACTGGTAGAATATTTTTAATTAATCTTCAAATTTTCTTTGTAAATGCATTCACTAATTTGCAAGCTATAAATTAAAGACTCACTGTCTATCCTGCATTTTGGAATAATCTCTGTTTTGTTCTATTTAGTATGGTTTGCCTGTCTGAGCATGACCTCTGCCCTTGTGATACCCACACTGTTCATTTTGGGATTCAAGCAATTTCCTGCAGTCAGAGCTCTTGCTCTCTTGAAGCCACATAAGAATTCATGAAAATAGTTGTGCTAGTGCAGAGCCTAATCATCCTGTGCATCTTAATGTCTTTGCAATGTTAATTCTACATGCACAGTGTGGTTTTTTTTAGTTTGTGATTTCAGAAGCAATTATGCAGAATAGTTGTGGCTAGAACAAATTTTGTGTCTTGGGTGTGAACTTTCCTAAGTATCAGCATAACTCTGCAAAAGAAAGCTAAAGAATGCCTCCTGGTTTGGGAATTGTTGCACAGAGACACCATTCTGCTGTGTGGAAGGCAACTTTTGTCCAAAACTCTCACTTTGCCTGTATTTAGTTGGGCTGTTGTGTATGTGAGGCAGGTATTGCCAAGTGGCTTTTCAAGGAATGTTGGATGATTTTTACCAGATGTGTTCAGAAACCAGATGTGGAAGGCAGAGTCTGTCTCTGAGTATTTGTTGGTTAATCAAGTGCATGTTTTGGCTTTTTTCATTCTGAACATAATTCCAGAAGCTGAGTTGTGCAAGCACATTAGAGAATCAGCCTGCCACTTGACTGAAACCATGCTCCTGAAGCATAGAATGTGAGAGAAGAATTCAGAGAAAACGTGTTTCCATAGTAAAAGCTGTAAATATTTATTCATTAAATATAACATTTATCTGTACCTTGCAAGCCTTGTTTTTTGTTTTTTTTTGAAAGAGATTTCATGCAATGTTTGCAGGAAATATAGGTAACTATGAAGCAAAAACTTAGGTTTCAATTTTCCATGAAGTTAGTGTCTAAAGTATCTGTATTTAATGGCTGCACATGTTCATAATATGTGCTTGTTTTTGAGCTGGAAAGTACCATTCAGTACTCAGACATATAATGCCTTTCAGCTTTATTTTCTAAAGAAATTTAACCCATCTTAATCTAGAATCACTATAAAATTATATTTAAAGGGCAATGTGATAATGTGAACAATGGGAGTTGAATGTGAGATTCTCCCTTTAGGTCCTTCCTCTTCTGCCTGGGTATTATTGTTGTGGTGTTGATGGTGATACTGTCCTTACAAGTTTTAGAGTGGCATTAAAATTCAGGTAATTAATCTACCAAATGCAGGGTGTTAGAAAAAATATTAATTTGCATTTGTTGAATATTTATATCAGTCATCAAGCTGTTAAATAAAAGGAGTGTAAAGGTACAAATGTGTGTTTGCACATGTGTGGCTGAAAAAAAAATTCTTATTTTCCATTTGTTATATCCACTCCAAAGTAGAGGGGTATTTATTGCTGCAGTCATATGGATATTAATATAGTTTTCTCCATCTGACTTTCTTTTAGCACACTGATTTATGTCAGTACATGGACAAACACCCTGGAGGGCTTCATCCAGAGAATGTGAAGGTAAGAGTCAAACAGAGCACACATTGAAGGCAAATGCAATAGCAGTAACTTTGAAAAAATGTCATGTCAGTTGTTTCATAGAAACTGATTGCTAGCTAAAGGGAAAATGCCTGACATATGTACTGTATTTTTAAATATTTGTTTTCTTTGAAAATAATTACAAATTCAAGTATTGGAGCATTCCTGCAATAGAATTTCTGAAGTTTGTAAAATTGACTCAGAGCCCAGAATATGTAGGTGAATGTTGTTAACAGTGTTGGTAATCCCTCCCCTCCATTAAAACATTTGCTCTTAAGACAATACTGCCCTAAAACCCCAGGGTAAATATGCTTTAGGCTCTCAGTGCTAGATTTTCACTTAGGTTAGTTAATGTGGGTTCATCAAGTTTGAGGGAACTGTAATTAATTGTACTAGCTGAATGTACTGCTTTTTATATGAACATATAAAATCTTCCCTAATCTTTCTGCTCACTTTCTTGGATGGGATCAGCATTTTTATAGCTGATCTCACTTTGGAATTTATTTTTTTTCCTTCTAAGGTAGATACTGGGAATCATCACACAGGAAGGAGAGAGTTTATTAGCAGGATTTAATGGAAAGATAGATGAGTAGAGACTTGATCCAGTTACTATTTGGGATGTCAGCCAAATGATCTTAGCATCAAATGGAAGCCAGCCAGACATGCAGAATGTATTGTGTGTGTATAGGTCACTCAGATGATATTTGTTACAATTGTCTTGCACTTGGACATCAGTCCCATTGATGCTCTACTTTTAAGTCTTCACTTGTCATTCTGGGAACTTCATTCCAGGATGTAACTTACTGAAATATATAAGTTCATGAAAACACATTCTTTTTTCTGGAAAAGCCAGAAGGCCTGTTTAGCTTTAAAGAAATTGAAAATTATTTTAAAAAGAGGACGTATTTTTCTTCTGCAATAGCTGATAATTGTTTAAGATCTTTCATTCACTAATTTTCTGTGTTCTTTGAATGAAAAGTGGCATCTAAAACATATTATTTTCTATAAGAATTACAAAATAAGAATCATCTAAAAAAATAAGGAAAATTCCTCCTTACTGCATGTATTTGGGAAAAAACCAAAAAGCCAACACACCCTCACACCATGAGTATGGCACTAAGGGGAGTGAGGTAGGACCTGCTTTTTGACCTGTGAAACTTCTGAGCTTTCTTCCCTGCTCAGTTTCCTAAGCAAAGCTTTAGGTGTTGAATGTGGTTGTTAAAACAAGGGAGCCTCAGAGGGGACTGCAGCAGCAGCATTTCCCTTTCAGATTTTGCTGCATGTATTTCTGTGGGTATCTGTACAACGTAACAGTGCTCAGCAACACCTTTGAAGCCTATAGACACATTTATTTGAGTAGCTAAGTGTAGAATCCTGATGTACTGGTGCTGGTTCAAGTTTTTAAAATTCCCAATGGATTATTAATAAAAGTGGGGGGTGGTGGAGGGGGTGAAAGGAAAAAAAAAAGAAAGTTGCAGCAGATGAACTTCAATCAGCAGATGAAACATGATCAATCCCATTGAACTTTTTTTTTTCTTAAATAATCTTGATGAAAAACAGTTATATATATTTAGTAGACTCTCTTACCAGGTCAGCAACAAAAGCTAGCTTAATCATGCAGTAATTGCTAAAACCAGGGATGATGATTTGAGGTCCTACCATTTTAATGACTGAATCAGACTGCTTGGGATTTTTAGTGTGATACCAGCTCTCAAAGCTGAATTAAAAATAGTCTAAGAAAGTGACTTCTTCAGCTGGGAGGGCAGAAACCCAGTCTCATATGCTAAAAATTTTCAGACCTTCACCAGCATGCCAAACTAAAAGCTTGTGCTGCTCTTTTGTTTCAGAGGAAGCAAGATGGTTATTTCATAACCATTTCATTTCAGTGCTTTCTTGTGCTGTACTCTGTTGACCTCTGCAATTGGGGATCTGAGACTTTGTTTTGGTTTTAGCTTCCAGACAAAGTTGTCTGTTTGGATCCACAGTTGATTTCTAAGGGTTGAGCTGAGCTGTATTAATTAGCCTTCTCTCCCTGCCAGCCCTTTCTTTCTAGAAGTCCTTCAGTAATTTCACTTTTGGTCAGACTTTTCTGTTTGTTCAGAATCAGTGGTTATGTGATCCCCAAATCCATTTTAAAAGCTTCCAGTTGAGCAATTATATTCCAGTAGCAATAAATTAGTCTCGGCTCTCTGGGGCTAACCTGTGGGATTAAGCCATTGATGCTCTCCCAGCATGACAAAAGACCCCCTGCCTTTTAATTTTGTTCTTGAGGAAAGTATTGCCTGTTGATGGATAGTTCTTTCTGGCTTGTTGCCAGTTATTATAAATACAAACCCACATAATCACACATTTTTCTTTTTTTTTTCCCAAGGAATATATACAGTAATTCCTGTTAAACAGCATTTTATAGGAGGGAAGATGTAAAACCATTATTTACTTACATCTTGGCTTGTATAGGATATCTTCAGCTTAATTATATTTCTGTATTTTCTCTGTATTTGTAAGGTAAAGACAATGCTTGTTCCCTCAGGCTTACTTTTAAATGAAGACTCATAAGTAGAATAAAACCTAAATTACTTTGATGGACACACATATTGTTGTCCCCTCAGGTATTGTGTTTGACATTGCCTTTCTTTGTGGTTTTAAATAGGCTATTTCCTGTCACTTAACTATTTTAAATAAAGACTAAGCAGGATATTATAAGTATGTGGAACTGTAAAGAAGAATGTCTCAGCTGGCACTTATAGAAGTCCAGGGACAGTATGCTTAGGCAAATAAAACAAGATTGCTTCCCAAAGTATTAAGTTTGGCATTTTTATTGGTATGTATTTATTGACATATAATGATTTCAGCATTTTATAATTCTTGGGTGGAGATGCAAGTCTTGCAAATAACATCAGACTTTAAACCCTTCAAGGAAGTTGCATGTGATGCTGAGATGGTGTTTTAAAAATGCCTATCCCTGGTAATGTTAAGCCAGTTATTCTGATTATATAAACACAGTTAGGTACATCTTCATCAGCTTGAAGGGAAATTGGCATAATGCAGTTGTTTCAGTCCATATATTCTGCAAACTCCATTAGCTCCAAACATACAATTATTTACATCTTTGGTAGCTAACAAACTTGCATGACTACCATTTATTTATAGCTATATATTCACATACTGTGTACAGTGTTATAGTAAGAGATGTTGAGGAAAAGGGTGATCATTTAATAAGTCCCTGTGTAGTAGGCATGGCCTCATCTTCTCTTGTCTGGCTTAAAAGATGACTTTCTCAGTTTTTCCACAATTGAAGGCAAGCAATAAATCTTAAATACACGGCCCCACATATAATTATGTTTCTGCTGGAAGCTACTGCTGCAGCCTTGTCCATGACTGGAAATAGGAATTGATTTATATGTGTAATGTGTGGTGCTTGCCAAGCTGCAAAATGTGCTATTGCAAACTGAGGTACAAGATTTGCTCCTGAATGTCCCTGTGCTGTTCCTCCTGGCCCAGACTACTGAAATATGTACTCCTGGCTTTCTTTCCTACAGATGTTGCAGCCTTTAGAGGTAGTGCATGCTCAATTGGAACATCTGGGTTTCTTTCTACAGCAGAATCTCTAATGGTTCAGAGCAACTCAGCTGCCCCTACCAGTGATAATTTTATTTTATTTTTTGTATGATCTTCATTCTGATTTATGTCCCTTTCTGTCTGATACAGGGCTATCTCCACCAAATTTTTGTCTTACCTTCTTGGTTCTCCTGAGCCTTTATTTTCAGCTGTCCATAGATGGCTCTGGTTTTATAAATTCATAATTTTAATATCTTTTTATTTGTGTATTTCAGCATGTCCTGTGAAAATGTAACTGTTCTTAGCTTCTTCTAATCTTTGAATTATCACCTTTATTCTGTGTCTTTTACTCCATATTATTGCATTCCCGTAATGCACACAAATTCATCTTCATGCCTGGATGCATTTATTTTATAGTTGAGTTTGTTTACTGTAACTCCTATTACTGGTAGAGTAAGTGGAGCAAAGGCTTGCATCTGTCATGCCTGCATTGCTTGTTTGCATCCCTGCCTTTAAAATAAATCTATTAAGGAAAGCAGATTTGCTTCTTAATTAGTGATGCTGTCTTGAGATAGCTGAAGTCTTTTGAGAAAAGCATCCTGAATTTTTTCTCTCTGCATTTTTTTCTTCCACTTGCAGTGTTAGAGGTAATATCGATTTGTGGGAGCATTGGACAGAAAAAAGCCCCATCTTTGGCAATAAAAAAAGACATTTTCCTCTGACCCACTGTTCCTTAATCCATGCAACACCAGCCTGAATGACAATAGGTTGCCAACCAGACAAAAACTTTCCTGTCTCTTAATTGCTTTCAAAATCTCTTACTTCAGGCAACTTGAAAATCTCCTGTCTGCTGTGACCAGAGGGGGAAGGAACTTCCAGTTTGTTCTTATTCTATCTAATATTGCTGCACTGATTTGTTCTTCTCCCTGGGCACCTTTTCTCTTCCTAGGGCCAAAAAGTGTTAAGATGAAATAGGCTTGTTGAGCTTTGCATGCAGGCAACAAGAATACTCAGCCTTCTCCCAGGAGCCTTCAAGACTTCAGCTCTTACCCATCTCAATTTTGAGCCTTCCTTTCTCCTAGGAAGCAGGGCACAGCAGCCTTTCTGTGCATAATGGATGGATATTTTTGAAGCAAAATCTCAACTAACTAAGCCCTGCCCCCACCAGAACCTTTTAAAGTGTGTTTTACCACTGCAATACTGAGTCAGAATATGTGGCAAAACGTGGATTGGGATTTGGAGTACTAGGTTTCCTAGGGCAGCCCAATAATCTCCATAAAAATATGCTTATGTTTAGCAAAAAATATAATTTATTTGTCTTAAAACTCAAGTAAAATATTTTAAAAGGAATGTAATAGATAGTAATTAGTGACATAATGGGATGCTGCAACATTTTTCTGTGCTAAATGCTCAAGAAGAGATTAGTCAACTTTATAGTTAAAAAAGCCCAGATATGATAAAAATATTTGGTTTATTAAACCAAGGGATTTAATGGTGGTCTCCATAACATTGGATTGAAAATGTTGAAATATACTCATTGTTATATGATATTATCTGAAATCTCTGGAACTTATCATTAATGGTAATCATGTATTCCTCACTACACTGCAGCACTGTGAACACTGCCCTTAACTAATGGTTGCAGTTTTCAATGTTGAATCTAGTTTTTGTCAGATGAGTAATTTTGGCATTTAATGACTAATGTGAAAATTAATAATCTTTGTCAAAGCCATAGGGTAGTTGTCATCTGATGTCTTCTGTAAACATTAATATTTATGACTGAACTGACTGCAGCTTTAGGATGGTCTGAAGCACAGGGAGGCTTTTAGAGCATGCAGGGATTGGGCAGCCCCTGTCTTGTGTCCATATGGGGCCTGCTGCACTCAGGTGAAGCTGCTTGACCTTTGGCAGCAGCAGAGCATTGCATTCTGGCTCTTGCTGAGCAATAGCTACATTTATTAGCAGTAATATACAAACCCACATGCTTGTTAGAAAAGCATAGTATCTGAAAAGTAGGATAAAAATGCTTTAGGTTTTAGGTGGCAGTTGTGTTAACAAAGTAGGCTTCCCTAGCAGGTTTCTGTTTTCTTTCTGTTGTGTGATTGCATCAACACCTGTGGCATGGACAGGAGGTTTCTGTCCCCCTTTTCTGTGGATTACAGAATCCAGCATCAATGTGTTGGATTACATGGCCAGCCCTGCATCCCCATGTGACAAAGATGTTGCATGATGTAGGGGAAGCTGTGGTGTGTGAGCAGCTGTGTGTAACTAGGGGTGTCTGACCAGGAGGCTGAGCACCACAGACATAGGTGCACAGGAACTGGGCAGTTTAACTGTGCTAGGAGATCCAGCTGTGATGAATTTTCCTGTCCCTGACTCACTGGGGTTTGAAGAAAATAGTCTTTGACTTTGAGGTGAAAACATGCTGTGGTGGTCCTTTTAGATTTATCTGTTGTTACTGGAAGCAAATCTAAACTAATGTGATGCTTCTGAAATCCCTCTCCTACTCACTAAAATTGGTCATGCTGCTGATGTGAAGTTGAATTAAAAGTGTATTTCAGCAGATATGTTAAGTAAGACGTGATGCTGTTTAATGTGGCTGAGAGGGTGCTATTTTTCATTCCTCATTCAGTGAACAGGCAGGTGTGCAGCAGACAGAATAATGTTATGCCAAATTAAGGTCGTCTTTTACACATGGCATTGAGAATTGATTATTTAAATTAGACTTTTTAGTTATCAGACATTAAATATGGCATCAGCATTTCGCTCTACTTCATGTCAGTCTTGTCACTTAATTGTTTGATAATATGCACAACTGTGAACAGTTTAATGCAGAATCTTCATTAGCATGCTAAAATTCATGCTAGAAGAATGTCACTTTCATAAGTGCACTTGTAATTTATTGTCTGTATGATCTTCATGATTCACATGTAGCAAGAAAATGTGTATATTGCAGGGAGAACACTTCAAATTTTTTTAAATCAGTGAGGCAACAATTGGCACTCTGACCTACTTCAGCTTGGAAGTGAGTTGATGAAAGGTGAAAAAGCAGATTCAATTGAATTGAATTTATTTTTGCTTTTTCCACTCAGAAGAAAAAAACTGAGTCTTCCACTTACTGAACATTAGCAGATGACTATAACTGATCATAAGGGAGTGTCGTTATACTCAGTTAATTAAGCACACCTTCCTCATTGCAAATGACTGTAGTAGTACCCAGAGGGGACAAAAAATTATTAAAAGAGCATCAAAGAGAATAGAAGTTAGCAAATTAACACATTCTAATATCTTTCCTTTGCAGTTCTGCTGGAAATAAGTGGAAAAATCTGTGTGTGTATATATATATATATATATATATATATATATACACACACACATTTTTAAGTGATGATGCAATGCACATTTCCAGTGGCTCTATCACATGTATTTCCGTGTGACATTGCCTTGGTAAGACTCTCATGTAAGGAATGCAGGAGAAAATTAGAAATCTTCATAAATGCATTTTGGAGTGGATTGTTTTAAAATTCTTTTAGCAAGAACTTAGTTGATGCCAGGGAAGACAGATAGGAGAAACCTTTTAGTGAGATAAATCTTATTATGATCCTGAAAATCCTGCAGATTCAAATAGCTAATAATTTTTTATTGAGATTTTCCTTATTCATAGGGATGCACATTTATCTCAAGTCAATACTTTGTTCCTGGAACTTCTGACAATTTAGAAACAGAGTCTACAAAGCTTTGACCTAAAAAGTGCAGTATTTCCCCAGGTTATAGAAGTGAAAAGTTGGGTTTTATCTCATGGTTATTATCCTGGTTGAGAAGAGGGAAATGAATAGCAAACCAAGAGCGATAAAAAAAGATTGTGTTTGATGAGCTTTTGACATGCCAGCAGAAATCACAGAGGGACATTTCTCATTGCTTCTGTGATGGTACATACTTCCAGGTAATAGTTTCTAGTGGTAATGTTTTAAAACAAGTATCCTAAAACTCCCAAACAGTCTAGTGAACTCAAATGGAACTGAGTAATGTGTTCAGTTGTGTTTATTTCCAAGGCTGTGAGATGGCACTGTAGTGGTTTATGACCTCCTTTTGCCTTTTAAAATAGCCAATAATTTACAGAAGCCTGTTCTGTCCTCTGGATGATAAAGAGAACTTCATTGGTTGCAAGCATGAGATGGGATGTTCCAATTTGGTTTCTCTTACTGGTATTTTTAGATTTGATGGCCTATTAAGACTAAATATGATTTCATTGATGCTGAATATACACACTTGGGAATTCAGATGATTGTGTGATACCCAGACAGTGTGCTTTAATACACAGAGCAAAAAGGAGCATTTGTGTAATCAGTGATGGGTGATAATAAAGCTTGTGTGGTATTGTGTATTGTTTTTCAAAAGTAACTATACTAATAGAGCAGTATGAGCTTGCTAGAGGAAAGGCACATTAATTCAGGCTTGCTTTCAGCTTTCTTCTGAAATCATGTTACCTCCTGGTCCAGATTATCTCAGCCTTTTTTGCAGTCTTTTGCTGCCAAGAGAGCAGAACCGAGAGTTTTGTGCATCTTCTGTAAACTAAAAAGTTCTTTGTAGCTTTCTAGTTCTGTGTAACTTTCTTCTTCTGTATCCAGGGCCAGGTCCTCTATTCTCACAGTACAACATGAATTAAGGGAGCCCAAATAATGAAAATAGTTCAGTAATCCCTCTTTACCATCACAGAAGGACTTAAAAAAGGCTTCCACAGACATCATTATTCTGTCTTCTTGGCAAGCATCTTTCCATCACTGGGGACCTCAGTGCCTCAGCAGAGTCCGTGTGGAAGTGGTACATTTTATGGAGAATCTCCCTAGGCATGTTGTGAATTTCTGCTTTTACTTTACTTTGCCAGAAGCTCTCTATCACCTCTGCTAATGGAGGGAAACTGTATGGAATAATCTGAGTACTTTACACAGATTGCTTGTACATGAGTGTTCCCCTTCATTGTTGGACTGGAAAGAGCTTGGTGACCCTAAGTCAGGCAGTGTTAGCTGCTCTCAATCCCACCCTTCAGAGGTGTTTTGCATGGCCTGTGTCAGTGTCTAACTTCCAAGCTCATTCAGAGGCCAACAATAGTAAAGCATTCTGCAGCACATGGGCCACCAGGCAGCCTGCATGCAAAGCTCTAGGCTGTGCACTCACCCAGTCTCATTAAAACACCAGGAAAGCTGGGCTGCTCTTCCAGAGAGCTACAGGTCTCTCAGAAGATGATGTATTTTGCAACTGCTACAGGCATCTGGTCAAATGTTGCATATAGCTCAAATGGCTATCCAGGCATTACACTTGGAGGACTGTGTAGGTGCTAATTCACCCCTTTGTGGAGTTGAGGGCTTTCTCTTGCAAGTTTTAAGAACTGCTAATGTTCTTTTAATGTCACAGCCCATAAACCCTGAATTACCTTTGACCTGCATGCATTTTTCTTGCTGACAATGGAAAGTCTTCATTAAAATATGTTGTTCATTAAAGTGAGAGCTGCATAAAAGTCAGGGCAAAAAAAAAGGTATTTTTTAATGGCTATAATAAATAAGCAAGACTTGAAGCCACAAGTGTTAGGGCTTTTTGTCTGGGCATAAAGTGTTGAACTTCCTAATGTTAAGCTTTGCTGAAAACCTGACTTCTAGGGACTTCTTTTGTCTTTTTCAACTCTCACCACAATGATCTTTGTCATTTTGTGAGCCTAAATTTATTACCAAAACCTTTTTTCTTACTAATATGCTAGAAACTGTACACAAATGATGTCTTAGTGATTGATGTCTTAGTTTGTTTATTGCATGTTTTCAGTACCTGTACAGCCTTGTCTATGACCATGCAAATATTAAAATTACCAACATACAAGTTAAAGAGCTATGTATCTGTGTTGTTTTTGCCATCACAACCAACCTATTGAAATACATGTTGAATTTGCCATTGACTCCAGCTGCCATCCTGGGGCCTTGGGAAATGTTATTTGTTCAAAACTCCCTGAAAAGCCCCAGGCTGAGGTCTGATAGTGATTGGAATTGAGTGAGGTGGAGGATGGAGCAAATAAGGTGAGAGCATGACCATGACAGGAGATGTGTAGGTTTCAGACTGGGTGTATGGGTAAGGATTGATGATACCTCCTCTAGGATTCATTTCTGTCCTTGTGAAGGTAATGCAGATAATCTGGAAAGAAAACAGGTTTCTTGGAGAAGGCTTTCCTCCAGATCAGGAGAGGGAGCTTGACTGTGAGAGGGCAGAAGTGCTGTGTGAGAAATCAGAAACAGTTTTTTCCAAGTCATCTTTTCTTTTTGTGGGCTGGGAAACTGTTGGAAAAGGAGAGGCTTCCCTTGGTGTTTTTTCCTCCCAAGCAAACACAAAGGTCCTGTGGTTTGCAGAATGCTTTGCTGCCAGATGTTAGGCTTGTGTTCACTTAAATATTTTTGCATTTAATTTTACCAAACAGAAACAAAGAGGAAGAGAAAAAGAGAAAGCAAAAAACACAATATCTGAGTTTACCCTATAGTGAATTCAGGAAGTTTTTTTTTTTCCCTTTCTCTTCCATGAGCTTCCTCCAAGGAGGTGTGAGTGAATTAATTAACTTTTGGGGAAGTACTTAATGAGTACAGCATGTCTACAAGTTTGGAATAAAACTACATTCCAAAGCTGTCCTCAAGAGCAGATGTTTATTCTGTTTAGCTGTGAAGTTGTTGGGCATTTTTTTTAGCATGTTATGTCAAATCACTTGACTCTTTGCACTAAAGCCAAATGAAAGACATTAATAAATATATTTTGACTTATTATACAGATTACAGTGCTGTAAGCTACCATGATAATTGGAATTTCTTTGCATATTTAAGAATAATGTTTGAAGTTAAATGCCACTGATTTAGCCTAGCAAATTGGTTATTTTGCCCATATTTGTATTTAAAAATATATTATTTTGAAGTAATTTAATAGAATTAAATTGATATTTTCAGGCTGTAATGAAAGCCAATTCTGCTCCTTGTTCTTATTAAAAACGTTTTTATGTACCATGAATTCCACTTTAACCACAATTCAAAAAGGAATTTGCATGTTACTTATGGCTTTCCTGCTATTCTTTGTTTCTATATTTTGCTCTTAGGTTTCCTCAGTACATTGTTAGACCCAGCCCTGGCAAGAAGGTGATTGATATGGCTCTTTGTGCCCTGGCTAAATAGCTAAACATAGACTGCATTGTATCTGCACTCAGGGAAAAAATTAAATGCAATTAAATTAATTTCTCCTTCAGTAACGTGACATTTCTGTTTCTTTCATGTCATCCTTTATTCTCTTCTATAATCAGATTTTGTAACCCTTTTTATAATGTCTCTTCACTTCAGTAATCACTGAACAGGATGCTTGTGTTGCAAGTTAATTAGAAATTCTCGTGTGCCTGAGTTGACTTTTCCCAAACCTTTGGTGTGGTTTCCACATCTTCTAGAGAGCACATTTCACTGTCCTCTGAGCTGTAAGGCACAAAGCCCAAATCTGCTCTTGTATCCTCCATGTGTAGCTTTGGAGGGGATTTTTGTGTTCACATTTAGAAGCTGAAGTGTTTTTAAAATATATCAGGCAAAAGGAAGGGTCTCTACATTGAGATAGTTTCTTCATAACTGCAAAGAAAACTCCTGGGAGTTCATTCACCCTTTGTATGGACAAAACCCATGATGGTTAACACAGCCCTTCACAGCAGATGTCTGAAAGGATGTGGGAGAATGATGCATGGGGGACATGAAAAGGGGAGGATAAAAGATCTTCTTAATCCAGTGCTTTGTTCACAGTTGGAAATTACAGAATGCACCGTAGTAGTACTTAGTTTTAGGAGTAAGCATTTATATGGCTTTCATTACAGCCTGAAAATATCAATTTAATTCTATTAAATTTATAGAGTCCAGGGAAGGACTCTAAGAAACCAGGAGATGGTGAGTTAGGTTTCTGTCTAAATTTACCTTAAAAACTACTGCAAGTAGGTTTCAAAGGTTGTGTTTAGGTTCAGTGAGAGTTATTATTTCCTAATGAAAAATACATAAGGAACTCCCATTAAAATAGATTTAGATGGATCTATTTTACTTGCAGATTTCCTTGGGTACCTAGGCCCTTTTGTTATACCATTAATTTCTTCTTTGTTTTAGCTGCACTGTTCCATCCCCCATCCTTATCTCCCCATCCCTATCCACCCTGTACTGTTGTTTCCTATAATTAGTGAAGATACACATCTGTCTTCAGGCTACCACCTAATCTCTAAGGCCATATGGGTAAATGGAATATAATTATAATTTGGTGAAACCAAGCCTTCTGCACATGGTTGTATTACTCTCATTCTTTTTAAAGCAGTCATATTGAACCTATGACATGGTAGGGCTTGGAGGCTGGGTTTAGTCCTTGCAAAGTAAGTATATTTCAGATGGAAATTTCATTGTGTTAAGTTTGGGTGGGAATTAGCCAGTTTGGGAGGAATTCTGACACAATGTTACCGCAATGTGCAAGCACCCTGCATATTGTGAAGAAATCACCTGTGGTTATATGCAAAATATTAACAGAGGTCATTTTTTGTCCCCCTCTTTTTCAGTTATTTTTATTTCAGTTGCTGCGAGGACTGTCTTACATCCACCAGCGTTACATTTTGCACAGGGACCTGAAACCACAGAACCTTCTGATCAGTGACACGGGGGAGTTAAAGCTGGCAGACTTTGGTAGGCAAGCAGTTAATTACAAGTCTCTTATAATGTTGTAGGAATGTCAGACAGATGGTTCCATTGATTTCTCTTCCCCCCCCACCCTATTCCTTAGACACACCTTCTTCATTGTAGATAATTGCACATTTTTCTCCTGAGTGAAGAAATTGATTATGGTCAACAAAATGCTTGATTAAAAGGGAGCAAGTGAAAAACAAATACCTACTCCAGTTCTCTCAAGGAAGATAATGCTGAAAAGTATTTCTGTTTTATTTACCATGAGACTTCTGAATTAGAATTTCAAATCTTTAAAAAGAAAAGAAAAAAAAGGTAGAGAGAGACCTGAAGCAGCCCTAGGGTTGTGAAGATCTGGATTAACTTTCATTAAATGGTCATTGAAAGAGACTGAAGGACACAAGAATAAGTGTTCTTCTGAAGAATAAAGGGCACTAGGATTGCCTGAACTGCTTTCAGCATCCATTAGTTCTTTCTGGGGAAGCCTTATGTGGAGTATAAAGTCAGGATAAATTATCCACTGAAATCTTAGCCTTTGGCTTATTTTTAAAATTTTAATCCATTTTCTAGTGGCTATACCAAGGCCTCTGGAAACCATTGGGAATGCAGATGTGGAAAATGGCAATATTTTTCTTTAGTGGTTTTCACAAAAGGTTGTAGGAATTTCTTTCTTTCCTGTAGGTCAGCTTCTCAGTTACTGATTCCAGCAGTATTTCTGAAGTAAGCTGAAAATGTGACCTCTTGGCTATTTGAAAATGTTTTTTATTTTATGACTGCTATCCACATCATGCTTCAGATTTCATGCAGCAGCAGTAATGAGGAAGCCTTGTGTGCTAATTGGCAATTTCGCTGTTAATGTAGTCGTGAGGTTTTGTCTTTTAATTAGCGTTACTGCAATTGACAGCTCAGTGTGTATTGGCTATGCTGGAGAAGGGAACAGGACTTAAGGTGGACACAGTCCACAACAACTTGATTGGACCTTTGGATTGTAAGGCAATTAGAGAAATGTATTAGAAGCAATTGTCTCCTGGTTTGCATATGATTTTTTGTGGTCATTTTACAAAACTTGCTGTTTTTTGAAATCAGTGCTTGAAAAAACCATTCCTGCATGTTGCATTTTGTTACTAGGAGGTTTCACTCTTAAGTATTATGAAACAGGTGCATCATTCAGTGTTCTTGTAGTGAAATATGAGATAACCCTCTCTTGAAGGTGTTGTGCTGTTTAATAGTATTTTGTATTATTTATATGTATAGAACCCTATGAACCAATCTGACTTCCAGGTATCCCCATATTATAAATCTCTCAGGAGATTGTAACAGTGGTTCTCTACCTTTGCTGGATGATGAAAACCATAGAAGGGGTCACAACCTCTTTTGCATGTAGAATGTTTCCTATGGTGTGGGGGTGGGTACTGAAGCTCTGTGGCTTGTGTGGCTGGGGAGAGAAAGGCTGCAAACTTTTTTGCTGTGCTTTTAAGAAGAAAGAGAACAACCTGCCTTTCACCAGCACTATTAAATGTGTGAACCGTCCAACTCAGACAGAAGTTGACTCTGGTTGTGTTTCTGGCTGTGGTTGCCTGGTGTTGCCATAGAGCAGAGGACAGGGTGGGACATTTGTTCCTGCCCTGCTGTAGTAGGAAATCTAGCTATTTATGACTTCTGATGAAATTTTTGCCTCATTGCAGCACCAGGCTAAATATCCCATTGATGACATGGAAGGCAGGATTTTCACAGCTTTGTGTGGGCAGGAGTTTAAGGTTGGCCATTGTGTATGGTTTTGATAGAGGGACCAGAAATGTATAAGTCCGACCAGAAAGAAATACACAGTGGTACAGACATGAATGTGCAATATTGTACAGAGGTATTTTTTCCCTTTTAAGTTTGCCTTGACATAACAGAAACATCTGCATAATCTACTCTTATACAAAGAGAGATTATATATCTCCTTTTTTTAAAGCTAGATTTTCTTTCTTGGCTCATGACCTCATAAAACTGAAAACCAGATGGGTTAAATTTCTCTTCCAAGAACCAAGATGAAAAATTAGAAGTGATGAGGTTAAAGTCTGAAAGATCATGACCTCTTTCCCTGGAAGCATGAGAAATGAGAGCACACGTGTGCTCCCCCTGTGCCCCTGTGCATATTTACTTATTTAAATGCTGTATTATTCTAGCCCATCTTCCACCTTCCCAGTATGAAAGACTCTTCTTACACAAGATGTAAAATACAGTCCTATTTCTCTTTATGTTTTTCTCCCACAAATAACTGATTTGCAGTAATGTGCTTGGAAAGGAAGTCGGTTTAGATTGTATACTTGATTAATTACATGAGGAGCTGTGTGGAAATTAGAAAGATGGTTGCCTTGCTTTCAAATGCACTCAAGGCAGGAGAGAACCTATCAAGAAATCAGTGTCTGTTGGAGATAGGATTGACTTTACTTGCATAATAAATATAAATCCTCAAGCAAAGGCCTTTTAGTCTAAGGACAAGACCTTCAGATTTTGGTTTCGTTAGTTTACCAAAAAAATCATCATCGTGTCTGAAGTTTTTCATTTGGTGCCAGGCTTATTTAATCTCTTCACTATAGGATATCAAATACTTAAAAGCAGGGTAGTGGATCATGGTTCTTGAATAAACAAGGTAGAAGAAAGGCTATTCATGCCTGCCAGTGCATTGCACTGCGGCTGAAGTGGAATCTTTGAATAACTGTGGGCTTGTGTTTTTCTATAGCAGGGCTCCCAGACACGGATACTTCACTGTGTGGGAGTGTCTTTGTTCAGATGAACAGCAGTTTGCTTTTCTGTTCATTGTGCTCTAGCTGCTAGGAAATGAACATTTATGAGAAAACTCAGCAGTCAAATGAAAAGGGAGCTCAGAATATAGAGGCTTTATCAAATTAAAAATGGATGAGCTATAAAAAATGGCTTTCTTAACAAGATATAATAGGGGAGGCTACATCTTGAGTAATTGTTGTTGTGAAAAATAGTCTTTGAACACCATACCTGCATTCTTTTTAAAATCTAATTAAGATTCCAGAGGGAAGTAAAGTATATTAGGAATTCTTATGGAATGAAGTGCAATAATTATTTTTGATCCTGTGGTGTGAATTTTGCTAACTGTCTATGATTTTGTTTATTTCCTGTCCTGCATATGCCAGTCTTAAGTAGAAATAAAATATTTTAAACCTCTAATGAGTAACACCATGAGAAATTTGCCTCAGCCTTCAACAGAAAGGCTAGTAATCCTCAGGGGCACCAGCCCCCTGAGCTGACAGACATGGGCAGGGAGCAGAACAGAGCCCCTGCAATCCAGGAGGAAGTGCTTGGTGACCTCTTGTGCCACTCAGACACTCACAAGTCTGTGGGTCCAGATGGGCTTCATGTGAGGGGCTTGAAGGAGCTGGCAGAAGAGCTCATCAAGCCACTCTCCATAATTTATCTTTTGATCCTGGTTAGCTGGGGAGGTCCCAGATGACTGGAGGTTAGCAAATGTGAAACCCATCTGTAAGAGGGGTTGAAAGGAGGATCTGGGGAGCTACAGGCCTGTCAGTCTGACCTCAGGAAGGGACCTGTAAGCATCAGGGCAAACCCAAGAATCACACCATGCCTGAGTGTACTGGGAGAGCCAGCTGATGCCATTGTCAGGCTGCTCTCTGTGATCTCTGACAGACTGTAGACTGAGGGAGGTTCCCAATAACTGGAGAAAGGTTATTGTTTTACCCATTTGCAAGAAGGGGCAAGAAAGAAGGTCTGGAGTACTGCAGCTTGGTCAACCACTATCCCATAGAAAATAATGGATTGAGGCTTCTTGGAAGTAGCTTCTGTATGTGTAAAGAAAGTGTTTGCCAGTTTTAGTCAAGGCAAATTGTGTTTGATCCGTGGAATTGCCTTCTGTAATGGAATGAGGCTCTGCAGTCTCCCAATGCCTTAAGAGTTGATTACCCAGAGCATGGCAGTGTTCTTTACTTAGGTGGGAGGATGAGGGATAATGGTTATAAGCTGAAACACAACTGGCTACAGAGAAGAAAATGTTGGTATGAAAGTACTTTTTAGGAAATCTCTGTTTGCTTCCCTTACTGGACTAAGCTTCGAGCAATCTGGCAGATTGAACTAGGTAAATTGTCCTTGTGTGGTTCTGTAACTCAGTAAATACTGTGCTTGTTTTGTTTTGTTTCTTAATGATTGGATACTGGTATTTAGCTATTGTATATGCTGATGTAAATCAAGATTGGCTAATCAATTATGTTTGCATGCAGATTATCATACTTTATAATAAACTCCAGCACCAAGTCCCTAAGTAGCTGACAATAATCAGGTGGGAGGTAGATCTCACCTTCTGTGTGAGGCCTTCCAGGAAGGATTTACTCTTTTCATGCCTTCTTTCTTATTCTCTGAAAAGAGCCACTAGCAATCTAATACTCTGACATCTCCTGGGAACAATGTGGACCTTTATTCTGCTCTTACACATTATGTAGTTAAAATATTATTTTGCTTTCTGGGTTGAAAAATACATAGTTGTACTTGTTAATAAATATTTTCTGATAAAATATTTACATAGCTTTGAGCTGACATCTTTCAATGAGCTGAGAATATCATCAGGTCATGTGTCTTGAGAACAAAACATTTAGGCTTGACTAGCATGTGACACAGTAAAAGCACTTCTGAGGCTGTGAGAGAAACTGGCCAAGCCACTAGTAGGGCCCTTGCCTGCTTCAGCTCTGAGATGATCAGCCTGCTGCAGGGGTTTGTTTCTCAGGGAATTTCTTGTTTGTGGATCTTCCCTGCAGGTGCCTTTCCCTTTCCTCTCTTCTGTTGGACCTGCAGCAGAAGTGAGCAGCGTGAAGTGGGTGAATGTCAAGTTTGAAGACCTGTTTGGTCTCTGTTTTGGATTGTGCACTTATTGCAAGTGCAAGGACCTTCTGTGCAATCACATCTTTTAATTAGATGCCATTTTTTTTAGTATGTATACTGCCTTCTTCTCTGTGCAATGGCTCCAAGGCAGAGTGTGTAAACTATGCAGGCACCTGCCTAGTTTTGGTACCTACATAGCAGGCACACAAGTGCATAATACAATTTCAAAGTATGGAATAACAGGTCTAGAAGTATTGTTAGCTTGAGTATAATTTGCAAGGATAGGTAAATTTGATGATTGATAATTTTCTAAATTGAAAAATTTTGAAAAGACTTGAATGGATGTTTCCCCTCCCTCCCAACTCCTGCCCAAATTTTTTGGTAATTTTATTCCTTTAAAAAAAAATCTTCAAACTGCAGTAACACTACCAACAAATTCTAGTGTTGCAAGGTGGGTGACAAGGAGCCTCAGGAGCTTAGTACTTTAATGCTTTAATACTTATTTCTGCGGTATGAGAGTTGCTCTTTCTCATCTGTGGGAATGAAGAGAGGAGAGGAAAATCAGCATGGCATCTTCATGAAAATGTCTTTCACTTAGTCTCTCAAATACCTCTGACCCTGAAGCTTTTCCTGACTGCTTTTTGTTGTCTTTGGGGATCTCTGGTTGAGTAAGGATCTGCAGGAGGTCTGTATTACAGTGAAAGTCCTGCCTTAAGCTTTTGGAATTTTGTTAATATAAAGTCCTCTGATGTAGTAAAAGAATCAAGTCAGTATGATTCAACCATGCATCCTTCTAGATACATAGAGTGATTAATAATAGATAGCAGAAGCAAAGAGACTTGAGGATTATAATAAAGGGAATTATACTCAATGGAGTGGCAGTTTAAAACTGCAGCTGAGTATTAGAGAGGATGTTTCCATGCATTTCCATATAGATTTTTCTGTGGAGAGGATGACAGGGGTATGCCATGAGGGACAAGGTTATTCCTGTAGAGCTTACTGTTAAAATTGCTAAAACTATGTTGACAAGCTGAAAAAAAAGTAGTTTTTTTGGTTTTTTTCTTTTCACAGTAAGAATCCCACAAGGGTTTCTTTATAATGTACTGTATAAAATTCATATGAAAGGCTGGGTAGCATAAAAGATTGCTTGCATGGATAACTGTGATGTTTTTCCTGTGTAAATGTTCCACAGAGTACCAGTTCTTGAAGATGCTGATATAAAGAGTTGTCTCAGTACCCAAAGAGCTGGAATTATATTGTTGGTGAAGCCTGATGAAATTGTTAGCAAAGTTCCTCTGAGAGTGCCTGGTTACACAGGCTGGCTCCCTTTGGTTGCCTGGCTTTAAGGGAGCCTGAGGAGCATTAAAGCCATTTGGGGTGAGCTGCAGGAGCAGCCTGGTCACCCCTGGGGCTGCTGGCCCAGCACAGCTCCTGCCCTCCCCACCAGCCCTTCTCCAGGCTCTAGAGGAGGGCTGGAAGCTCTCTGGGTATTGGTTGTCAGAGGCTGCTGCTGGTAAAGAAAACCAGTTTACCCCAAACATAGTCCACAGACCCCTCTAACACCCTGCCTGAGTTGAACATGGAAGGAAAAGACATTTCTTTTAATTTCTTTCCCATATTCCTGTGTGAGGTTGCTGTTACTCCAGGTGCAGCCTGTTCCTTTCTGGTAACAGCTTTGAAATCTGAAGAATTGGTTCTTTTACCCCTCAGGCAGGATAGTAATGGGATTCTTTGAGGACTCGAGTTGTTTCAAATATCAAGAAAGGAAGATGATTTCAGTGATAATGTTATGAGGAAATTGGAAAAAAGGAAGTGGGAACCAGGAAAGTGAACTCCCAAAGTGTTCAAACCTGAGTCAGCTTACAGGTCTTTATAAAGTACAGTTATTTTTATAATTTATAATTTTTAAATGTCTGATTTTCCATGGAGAGCAGAAGGTGCTGTTGCTGTTTGCAGTGGCACTGGGGGCTGGAAGCAGCAGAGCAGACTGTGTGTGCCTGTCCTGGAATAGCCTCCATGGCTGTGACTGAGCCAGGGTAAAAAGCCCTTCTGGCCACACTGTCTAGATCCAGGCAAAGTAAGGCCAGAGCTTAGGAGCAGAGCTGATAGGTAGCTATGGCACCTTGGGAAAGATAAATGTTGGAGGCTGCAAAAGCTGTGGGCACTGTGGACTCAGAGAGCTGTGGCAGGCTGCCATGTTATTTATTTTGCTTTCCAAGCATCAAAGGCTTTCCTTCCACCCCCAGGCCTTCCTTCTCATTTCTAATGGTGTAACTGGCTGCTGTCAGGGTGTAGCCAAAGCTGCATTCTTCTTTTTCCCTCCCAGGAGCAAGAGCTTCATATGCTGTGCTTGTGACCTTCTGCTGTGATGCCCAGACCTGTGATGAAATGGGGAGGCAGATGGGTATGTGGCAGAAGATTTCAAACAACAGCAGTGGAAAGGGGTAGATCTGATTTCTGGCATTTGGGCTTCAGAGGTGAAGATGCAGGAGAAAGTGTGGTCTTGTGGTGCTGGAAATGTTTCTTCTCCCATGTATTTGGTTTTTTGTTCTCATAATGGATCTCCATCTAATTTGTTTCACAGAACTATTGAGGTACCACTTAACTCTGTACAAAAAATTAGTGAGAGTCAACTCAGTAAGAATCCCTTATGGGCAGAAATTTGGTTTCATGGTCTATGAAGAAAGAATAGATTTGACATGGGTTTGCTATCTGGAGACAGCAATTGTAAGAACTGTAGGGAGGTTCTGTATTCAACTAAGACTTTAACTTCTCTCTGCCAATTGTTAATACAAAGTAGAACCACTTGCTGAATTTTTGCCTATGCCGGTCTTCATTGATTGCTTTTTTAACAATTAAAATTAAAATTCTTTAAATACAAGGCTTTTCAGCTTTTGCTAAAGCAGATACTGTAACTTAAGCTCTGTCCACTGAGATGCACTGTGTAGGATTATTGACTGAAAAGGAAAATGTTTTATTTTTTAAAAAGCATGAAGGACCTGGAGATTGCTGTGACTCATTAAATGGGTCCCCTGTTAAATGCATCTCAGATTACTAAGGGTTCAATGCAATTCTCTATTGTTACAAGTGAGAGTTATATCAAGCCTTTAAATAGGAGGAAAGCATCTTAATTATACATTAAGGGTAATAAAGGAAGTTGGTTATGACACCATTAAAACAAGTGTGATGAAAAATCAGTTTCAGTATTTTGTGCTTAAGAAGAACGTGGGATTTGAATGTCATCTGTACTGCAGTAGCTCAGTGCTGTGTTATTATGATAATCATGATTTTTTTTTATTGCCTTGTATTGCCCACTTAAGTGTGAACTAGATTGCTATGTGACAAAGGCACAAAAGATGTGGAGAACTGTGATCTGCTGTCTGTACAAAAGAGATCCATCCATCCATCCATCCATCCATCCATCCATCCATCCATCCATCCATCCATCCACCCAACCAGCCATATGAACCTGTAGATGTATTTAAAACAAATACTGTTTTATTTGAAAAAATCCTTTTCAGTCATGTGATGGTGTTTTCTCAGTTTTATATGAGAACATTTTTTCTTCTTTCACATCTCCATATCCTTTTGATCATTATACAGGCATGTATATAAAATATCAACTTTCACTAAAACTTTATTGTTTTGAAACTTCTTTGCTTGTTTCAGTAGTTACAGGGAAAAAATACTAAAGAAAAAGGAACTGCTTGTAGTAAAGGCACATGCTCATGGCTTTTGAATATAGGCCTCCAGTTAGCTCCTATAGTACTCTCTATCTTTGCTTTCTTGGTCTGATCATGATTTTGTTTTATGCTTCCTTATTTAAGAGAGCATACTGTATTATGTAGTGAGAAAATTATGCCAAGTTTTAAAATTACTTTAATGTCATTAGTGTGTTAATAGTTATGCAGGTTTATTTTACACAGGAAATAATCAGCTATGTAGATATTAAAGGTTAACTGGAAAAGGTGTGGATTAAAGAAGAAAAAATTCATCACCAATCAGAACAAAAATATTGATATGCAAAGAAAAAGATTAATGTGAACAGAACTGACAGCTTATTAAGAGAAATGTGCCTTTAACATGGTCTGAAATAATTCCATAATTGAGATTGCATTTTGAAGAAATGATGGCTCTGTAATTTATAACATCATTTGTTTTGTCCCAGTCAGTTTAAAACCTTACTTTCCTGCAACACAGTTTTTTATCTAGGTAATTCTTAATAATTTATGCATGAATTTTTTCATTCCCTCTGAAAGACACAGTGCTGGTTGCATTAATATATTCATAGATGTATAATTCGTCCTGATGTAAATTAAAATCCTGCTTGCAGGGCTGCCTGCATTAGATGAGAGTTTCCCCTGCATCAGTTAGCCTTGATGATAGCCAGAAGTGATCAGGCAGTGCTTGTCTTAGCAGTACTTAACACTTCTCCAGCGACTTCCATTTCCAAAAACTATACAAATAAATGATAACTCCAAGTAGTTACCCTTATGTATATTACAAATAACCATATTTTGCTTGACCTTTTGGTCTTATAATTTGAAGGACCCAAAGTTAAAAAACTTAAAAGTGGGAGAATCAGGAATCAACAGCTTTATGTCTGGGTGTTGTGGGAGCATTAACAACAGCTTTGCATGGGAGAAAATGGTGCTGAGTAACTTTTGATTTACTTGGTGGAGAGAATGGCAGGTTAGAACTTTACCTCATCATCAAGCTCTTCTCCAAGGTTGGTTGTACCCACCTTTGGCTTTTCTGGCTCATAATATGTCAAATTGCTCAGCAATTTTTTTGTGTGGTCATTGGAAATAAGGTAGGAGGAGATTTTCAGATGTAATCTCTTTTATTCCCACCAACAGCCATGAATATATTCATATCATTCTTATTGCAGCAATTTTTAAGTCACTTGGACATCAAATTTACTTGCTTTTGTGACTATATTTGCTTTTAAGCATATGCTATTGCAATGTTTTTATGTTATTTCTGGACCTTCCAGCAGGCTGGAAATTTGGTTGAGCTCTGACCTGTTCTGTAGACCTTAGGAAAAATTAACTAAATAAAAAAAACGGTGAGGGAACGGATAAGAAAAAAGGCAGCAGATCACTGAAATGTACTTTCTAAACACAAATGCCTAATGTTCTTGAAATTTTGGCAATCCTTTGCCCATTCTGTTTTACAGTGCTCAGGATTACCACCAGCTTTGCTACACAGGTTGTGGGCTGTGACAGTAAATGAGACATGCTTACATGTACTAACAATTGGCTCAACATGCAAACTTGATAGAGTAAATGGTTGGAATAAAGCATGGAATGCTTCAATAGCAGTATGACAGTAGTAGTTTGTCAGTGGTCAAAGTACTAATAGGGATCCTTTGCTTGCAATCTACAAGAAATTTTTATTGAGCACTGTGGTCAGAAGTACATCCTTTGTCCCCAAGTTGAATAGATAAAAGAATGGCTTGGTTTCAGTACAAATGGATTTTAACTTGTTTTATTAGTTCCAATGCAGGGTTTTGCAGTTCTACTGACTTGGGAGGCTTTCATCTGTACATAAAGGACTAGATTGGGTTGTATAGCTCCAGCTTTGCCATTCTGGCGGTGGCATTTTAGAATTCATTTTCACTTTAGAGAAAAATGCTGCATTAGGAGCAGTTGGGTTTTAACTACATATTTCCAAAATTATACTGCTAAGGAATAGCCTTAATGCTGTTCTAATGTAATTTTTTTAAAAATAAAATTGTCTGCTTTCATTTCTTCTTTTTCTTTGACAAATTGTATTAAGAACTGAATAGATGGCTCTGCAGGAATATGGATGCCTTATTACTGATGCAAAGTCAAATAATAATTTAGACCTAACCATATTGGAATGTCTCTCACATAAAAGTTTTCTTATAAGATTTGTGGTTCAGATAATTTAAGATGACATATACATTAAATGAGTTTTGAGGAGCAATTCGATTGAACAGGTGAATCTGAGACTCCAGAGATTTCTGTTGTTGGATGTTGCTTTATAATATTGCTTTACAGAAGCAACAGTGCTTAAACAGATTTCTTAGTGGCTTAACTCTTGAAAGCAAAGTGGAAACAATTTTGAAAATTATTGAAATCTTCACGTTATTTTGTAGTTATTTTGTTCTTTGCATTTAAAGAAGCTTTTATATAATTGAGATATTTTTTCCATTTTGTTAGTTTTGCACCAATGTGTGTTTTGAGATCATTTTTCTCTGATGTAAGCCTGTGCAGTCAGATGTGGCTTTAGATACTGTGGGTATTACCTAGTGTGTGAATGTATGTACTAATGTGATAACACATGCAAAATGTACTGGAGTTCTTTGGTAGAACTCCAAGACCGTGTTTTACCTACTAAGGGAATGTGTAAGTTGTGAGATATCACACTGCAGCAATGACAAAAGTCAGCTAAATATTTGTGTTATCTATAAACAGTCTGGCTCGGGTACAGGAAGCAGCCTGGATTAAACTCCATGAGCTCTGGAGAACAGTTTGTGCCAGGCAGGGCAGCCCTGGTTCATGAGAGTGGATGAGGGGCCAAAGGCATTCTGCAGCATCAGGGTCTGTGCTCAGGGCACGCCTTGGCTGGAAAATGAGGCACATCAAACCCACTTGCACTGGCTCTGCAGCACAGGGGCAGGGATCTGGTGGATACTAGCCATGGAACTGTGTCATTTATACATAAGTCAGACCTTGTGTTGTAAGAGTTGGTGGTTTCAGCACCCATGGGTGCTGAAATTTTCAATTACCCAGATTCCACTCCTGCAGGATGATGTCAAATGGCAGCGTTGTTTGATTTATAAACAAAAGACTTGTTAGATCTGCTTTTCAAAAATATTATCTATAGATGTTAATATTGTTCAAATACTTGCTTTTCCATGTAGCCTTGTTCTTGTTAAACTACTTATCCTAGAGAAGTTCAAGTAGATTTGCAGCTACTTGATTAGGTTGTTAATAGCTGACCATGACTAGAGATATGCTTTTCATCAAAGTCATCCAGATATTTTACAGAACATAATAGATCATAACAGATCAGCAAAACTGATCCCACTGGAAAAAATCACTCCATAGAGTAACATCCCAGTAGCCATGCTATTATTGTTGCCTTTTGTCCAGCTCTGCATGGATTCACTTCAGTGAGTTGTGGACTCCTTCAGTAGGTGGAGAGAGCTGCATCACCTTTTCACAATGGGATTAGATGTTCAAACATAAAACTGTCAATGAAACTTTGCTTTTGTGTTTCCATGTGTATGACTGTGAATCACTACAGTAGCACCAAATTGTGCTTATTAAAACAGTTCTTCAGCTGTCAGGTTATTAAATTACATCATGAAACTAGAAGGACTTTAATGGCACTGATGCCCTGTATACAATTGAGTTGCATCTGGTGTGTGTTCAGTGCTCTTTGCACCTGGGCAGAGGGGGAGGCAGTTTGTCTGTGTGATGAATTTCTAAAAAAGGTAAGTCTTGGAGAGCAAGCATATTTATTTCTTTACTGCTGTGTTGTATTTAACCTGTCTCAGGCCATACCTATCAAATGATAAGTTATCCAGGTAGCAGTTAAAAAGACTTGCTTCATTTTTTACTTGAATGCCAGATGGAGTCATCCAGAAATGACTTTTGCTGTCCTGCTTTTAGTTGTAAAGGTAGAGATCACAGTAAATTGTTAGCTTCAAACACAGTAGCCTGCAGTAGGTTGTTAGCTTCTGTGGACTGTTGCTGGACTATTATACTTCACCAAATGGGACACCCATAGCTCTCAATTTGTCTCCATACAACACTGTTCTACTGAATATCTTTTTTTTTGTCTTTTGTCCTTTCATTTGTTAGGAGAAAATCCTAATGGTGATGAAACATTTATACCTGAAAACTGTGTGAAAGTGGTCTGCTACCTTTCTTGTCTTTGCAAGTTCATTAGTCACGTCTTAAAATTCCACATGTAAATTATTACTATTGAACAAATAATTGTCCAGTATTGAGTAGGCTCATTCATTCATAACTGCTTCCCTGTTTTCTCTGTTTCTCAAGGAATATTAAAATATCCTGAGATGCATTAGCTCTCATTTTCAGTGAAGAATTATTTTCTGCCTGTTTGTCCATTCTAGAACTTCCTCCCTGCACTCTGCAGATCTTTCCAATTTAAAACCATCTGTTCAGCAATTGTTAACTCTTTCCTTCAGACCTAATAACTTCACTGTGAAATGAGTAATTCTGACATTTTCACTTACAGCCTTATTAGCACAGTGGTATGTTCCTGCTGGGGCATTTATGGGAGTAGAGGACATCATCTTCTCATAGACATTTATGAAACAACAAATCGTTAAATAAAAATCCAAATTTAAATCAATCACCTGTTAAGGCTATTATGGGCATATATACCATGTCCATGAGGAATCCAGGTCTTTTCTGTAAAGCAGAAGTTATCTTTGATGTGAAATTGCTTGCTGTCCTTGAGTCCTGCTAGCTTTTACATCTAGGAATGCTTATAATGTTGATGCAGTTTGTTTCCTTTTATTTTTCCTGCCTACACTGTTACTTTTCTACCTCCAGACTAGTAGAGGCACTTTGAACATATTCATGCTGACCCAGAATGCCATGGGTATAAATACATTTTCGTGTTGTCAGAAGTGGAGTGTATATTTCTTTTGTATTTCTGTACCACTTTTTGCACAGTATCCAGCTTTTAGTGTGGTTTTTTTTTCTGCTATAGACAAAGAATAATTTTTTCAGTCATGGTACACATTGAAAATCAGTATGCCTTTTTTCAGAACGTACAGAAATTATTTACAAGGATTTTAAAGAAATAAACACCTTTATAGCTATGATTGCTTTCAAAAAAATTTAAGCAACATGATCTTATAATATACCATCAAGAGCTGAGCTCTTTCTTGTATCCCTTTTTTCTATTCCTTGTGATCCTTTGGGAAGGCACAGGGGGCAGGGGAGAGAGGTTATAATAAAAAAATGATGCTGGATTTGTTGGAAAGGGGCAAACACTTTTCACAAGTGCTAAAGTCATTCTTTCTGGTAGCAGGAAAAGTATTTCTGTGTCTCCCCATTCTGTAACTTGTGTTTGTCAACTGACACTTGAGTCCTGTTCACAGACCAGAATAATTATTGTCTGTGTTACTGTAAGTGATTGTCTGAAGACATACACAAGATAAGACTTGCAGGGAAAATAATCTTTTATTACAACAGCTGATAACAGCTGGAAAAGCCAGACAGGCTGAGAGGCACACATGCCTTTTGTCTAACTTACTTCTCTCTGTCTCTTGAAAACTGACTCCTGCACTCCAGTTTGGAACACTAGTCATTGCTCAAGTGCATTTTGGGAATACTAATTTGAGATCTAATTAGTCTGTCTCTGATCGTGAGTAACTTTTATAAATGAACACCACTATCATAAGTTAATGGCTATATTAGGACCAGGACATAGGATATTGTAGGTAATTTATCTTATTGAGAGGAATTTAACTCAGATATTCTGGTAAAGCTTCATGTTGGAGGCAGATGCATTCAGATAAACAGCAGAGGGACCTAAAGGCTGCAGGATGCTTTTGATTGCCAAGAACTGGCTTCTGGCTTAGAGTGCTGACCACTTCATTGAAGCAGTGTCAGTGTCTCCACCCATTTTGTTTTTTCAGTTTTTGTTGCCACTCAAGTATTCACTGAATAAATGTGGAAAACAAGTAGCTGAGTAAATAAGTTAATTTGACAGTTCATGATCTACAACAGAATACATTAGCAACATTTTAATATTATTACTGACTCATGGTTCAATAAGCCATTTCCCTCAAACAAAGTAATTGTTAAATAAACAAAGCAGGGAACTAAAAAAGGAAGGACATAAAGAACCTGAGTCAAGGAAAAGCAACATGCATGCTTGCTACAGCCTTTTAAAATATATCTAAATCAAAATAATAAACTGCTCAACACATTTAAGGTATAATAGAAAGGGAAACCATGCACATCCTTGGTAAGCCTTTGTTTTTGCAGACGTGACTGGTTTTCTCATTTGCAGAATCATATTTGCTGTGAACAAAGGCTTCCTGATTGTCATATGAAGTTGACTAGGAAGCTATCCTGCAGCTAGAAAGATATAAAATATTAATATTTGTGCTCCTGTAGCCAAAGATGTGTGTATTGGATAGGTCTCGAGTCTGGATGTAGCTACAGCCTCTTGTAAAAGCTAAATACAATTTTAAAATTACAGTGATAAATCAGTGTAATATGTTTTGTCAATAGCTGATACTAGGCAAAATCAGATACATCTTCTGAGTCTAAGATACAGCCAGATGAAGCAGAGACAATTGTGTTTACCAAGCAAGAAAATTTCTTCTTGAAAAAAAGAAGGATTTTTTTAAAGTTCAGCATAGGAGGCAGCAGGGGATTTTCTGTGTTAAAGACATAAACACACATAGACATAAATCATTCACTCTGTATTTTAAATACTGGGCTTCCCAGAGTACCCTGAGCTGTTGTTTAATGAATGAGTTAAAATTAAGTTGTGGTTTGTGCCACAGAGCAGCTAGATGATGTTGTGCAAGCCTTGCAGTACGTAATGCATCAGAACAGTTTCTTCTTTCATTTTGGGTAAATAATGGTCACAGAAGTCAGTGCCTGGAGAACATTAAACATGTCTGTCCTTCCCATAATTACACACAAGATCCCCAGTGGGTCTGGCACAACCTTAATTTTAATAACTGGGCCTTGTCTTTGGATTCCTTCTCTCAAAATGGAGCTGCAGCAGCAGGACACGTGCTGACCTTTTATCTTTTGTGAGACACAGGATCAGAGGGGAGGTCACTGCTTGTCAGGAGGTCCTTCCTCCACCTGCCCAGGCTGAAAGAGTGCTCAGGCAGCAATATGTAAATATTGTGCACTCACCTGGTGATCTGCCACTTACCTTGTGGCTTTGATGCACATGGGCCATTAAGGTTTGAAGTTTTGATGATCCCCTTATAAGCTCTGCTTTTTTAAAATGAGATTGTCATTCTTCCTGTAGTGTAACCATGGAAACAGACAGGGAACTCTTAAAGAAAGTGATCTAACATGCTGTGCTAATTAATCCTACCCTTCAGTTTTCTTTCTGTTGAAGGATGTGCTTAAATAAATTTTGCATGAGTAAGCATATTCGGATGTGCAAAGGGGTATAAAATATGTAGCAAGTTTTCTTGCAGAAGGATATCTGAAAAAACCCTGGTAACTGTCACCTATTTGCATCTGGACCATCAAAACAAGAAATGTAGTATCTTGGTGTTTCACAAATATATTTTCATAGCATTCTTTTAGGATTGTAAATATATCTGAAAGTTTCGAGTTTTTTTTCCATATCTCATGTGCAATGAGAAACATTTGCATTAATTTTGAGTGAAAGTGTTCTTTATTGCTAAATGCATTCTTTATGCAGAGCAGAGAATTATTCAGAAAAAGCAAAGGTTGCTCTCTCCCTGTGAGAAAGCAGCTCCTCTGAGGAATTAGCCTGATTTGGGTCCTGTCAGACCTGCACAAGGGGAGTGAGTGACTGACTGTGCCAAATTTTCCCCTTCCAAATTTTACCTTTTATAAGTATTTCCCCTGGTTGTTCACTCCTGCTTTCCATTTTTCCATTTACCTTCCAAAGCAGTGTGTGACCAACTAGGAAACCAATTTGCCACAGCTTAAAACATGTGGCCTGTACTCCTAAGCCTTTTGTTATGGTTTCACTCAAACTAGAACACCTCTTAACCTGGTGGTGCTGTCTGATACCAATGTATGGCCTCAGCTTGCTTTTACAAATTAAGATTTTGTTTAAATGCTTCTCAATTCAATTAATGATCCTCTTAATAACTGAGAAACCAGGTGCAGAGCCAACCTCAAATGAAACTTTCATAGTGTTTTGGGAGTGAAAAATGGATTAAAGAAAAACACTTAGTTGTCCAACAGGCAGGGACTAGCTCAAAAGGGCCATTCTTTGAAAATAAAATAGATTTTCATTAACCTGGGATGGATTAGAGGTGAAGGAGATCTAGAAGCAGTATATTGAGGAATCAGCATGGGTGGCATTCCCAGCAGAAGGAGAGGACTGGTTCTACAGTGAACAGTCACAAGAAAGGAGAAAAGGTGTGCTTGGGCTGACTACAACACCTGCAAATTTCTGGGATGACAAGTTGGGTACTCATTTCTCTCTGCATGGGAGATTTCTGGAATGTGTGGATCAATGTGTCGTGAAAATTTGAGTTTGTCTGTCATCCCACAAGCTCTTAAGTCTTTTTGACAGTTTTCCCCAAAATACATCATGTGGCTTCTTCAGGAAGCCTTTTCCCTGCTTGGTTGTGCTTCTTCTCCTGTGAAGACTTGGTAGAAGCTTTAGAATTTGCAAACAAATTCAGTCTTCCTCAGGCAAGACTAAGGGGAGGGCTCAAACAGGCAAAAAGGATGGAATCATTCACCATGCACACTTCTCAAATCCTTTCATAATTTTTATATTGCTTAATAGTTGTAGGTCCACATCCACAAATTCAGGGAATACTGTTTCAGAGTATTCACATGGAATATAGATGCACAGAAACTTAGGCTTGTTAATGGTTCTGTGTGTGCCAGGAATAAGAACTGCTCACCAGTTCTAGCTGTTGGTGGTTTCTGGTTTCCTAGAAGCCAAAACCAATCTCTGGAGGCAGAGACACTATGGGACACATGATGTGGCCTCTTTGGGGCTGTACCTGGCCAGCCCTGGGTTGTCTTTGTAAGCCAAATTGTTCATCAAGCTGATGGACAGGTGCACAAACCTTAAAGAAATGGAGGTCTGCAAATTAAAAAAAATAGATATTCATGTTTCAGGTGTAATTTTTAAAAGAAGAGATCATGGCATACAATTCAAATTATTCCCCTACACTGGTCTAATTGCTATAACCAGCTGATAATGCAATATTCTGGCAAGATTGGCTATCATTGCTATGGAGATATATTCACTGGCAGTAAATGTTCATAGATAGCCCTTCTAGTGTACTAAAAAAAAGGAGCAAAGAACTCCCTTCTGCACTCTTTCAGGAATTCTCATGTTGCTTATTTTTTTCTGGTGTATGACTTTGCTTCTTTGTTTCTGTAAGGTGTAAAACATGACCTTCTGTTATAGTTATTGCTGATTTCCATTACTTGTGCATGTCCAGTGTTCCCAGCAAGGAAGTGAATGTTCTCAATGCAGTAGCTAGGATCAGATAATTTGGAAAAAGCATTTGCAGGCCCATGCTAGGAAGAGTCACCTTAGCCCTGAAGATCTTTTTCCATTTTCTGGAAGAGAGAGTCTTCTGTAGGAGAAACATACTTGTAAACTTCTCAGTTTATAGCATACGATGATCTCTCTTACATGGTGTAGTAATGTGAATTCTTTTAAATGACTGACAAGCTTAAAAGACAATTATTGTAAATATTATATCTTTAGTAGGCCAGAGATTTTATTGAAATGATTTCTGAAATTGGAGCACTGCCAAGACACATTTCCTGAGATGGAGAG
Source organism: Luscinia megarhynchos (assembly GCA_034336665.1). Classification (NCBI taxonomy): domain Eukaryota; kingdom Metazoa; phylum Chordata; class Aves; order Passeriformes; family Muscicapidae; genus Luscinia; species Luscinia megarhynchos. The sequence continues at coordinate 24,674,259 of JAPFBE010000007.1, read as the reverse complement.
GAATTTTTCACATACCTTTTTCTGCTGAACTGCTGCAATATTAATATTTATTTGAATGGAAATGTGTAAGTGTGTCTACAGCTATCAAATGTAAACTTGAGTAAGCAGGCTGGGCTTTGCAGTGTAAGCTGTTGAAAGTTTCCTAGGCTTCCCTAAAAAGCCAAATCTCATCATTTGTCTGGGAGTTTCCTTTTCAATTTCTTCTTCTAAATAACACTGAAATTGAAGACTATTCATGCCTCAGGATAAGCAGTTAATGGCAATTAAAATCATGGTTTATTTGTCTTTTATTTAGGTATACTACAGTATATCTTTGCATCTCTCCTGGGCCTGTGGTTGTCATTATGAAAAGCATATTTTATTATCCCTTCATAATATTCACAGCTCTGCTTAGCCAGGTACTTAATGATAGATGCTGCCATTAAGTAAAATACTCCTGTTCTAGAAGAAAAATACTCTTGCAACATGCCTGTCACATGATGTCATACATGCTCATATATCCTTTTAGATTGTTACTGTACAGCAAACTATTTTTTTTTGCTTTGTTTACATTAATTTATTGTGTTTACCCCATAGGTCTTGCAAGAGCTAAATCAGTTCCCAGTCATACATATTCCAATGAAGTGGTAACCCTATGGTACAGGCCTCCAGATGTCCTTCTGGGATCAACAGAATATTCCACCTGCCTTGACATGTGGTAAGTGTTGATGAAAAGATTCTGTGTAGATGCTTTAGCTCTTGTTTTTTTAGACATGCAAACCAAATATGAAGTGAGATAATTGGAACAGGTTAAAAAATGTATGTGTGGTTCTTGCAGTATCTCTCTAAGGGAATCCCCTCCTGCCACCCCACTGGCTGCCAGCTGCTGCCAGCTGTTGACACAGCACCCATTGGTGCTTTGCAAGAGACTGTAGTCTCATGTTTGGAGACTTAGTGTGGTACTTTTATATAATATACACTTGTTTTGCAAAATACAGACTTTCACTGTGAGCATAAAACCTCAGTTCTTAATCTCCTGTATTTGGGACCAGTAAATATCGTTGAATAGTTTTCTTTCAAACCTACAGATGTTGTTTAGAAGAGTAGTTTAGTTTGTACAATATACATCACCTTGCTCATTTTTGATGACATCGTTTAGTTCCTGTGTTGAACAAGGAACAAGGAAGGTATTTGGTTTTTTGACTGTTAAAAGCCAAGCTGGAGGTTCTTCGTTTATTCTGTAGGTTTTGAGGTGACAGGATCTCTTGTTACCTGTTCAAATTCTGAAATATAGGAAAAAAACCCTCTTCCTTACAAAGAAAGGAAGATCCTCTGGAGTATGTTTGAGTTTTGTTTTGTTTGGTTGGTTGTTTGCTTTCAGTTTTTTTTAGTTGGTTGGTTGGTTGTTTGGTTTGATTTTGGTTTTTTTAATACTTGTTTGACTTTTTAAACCTTTTCAACTCATTCATTTGAGAAAAAAATTATACTGAAGATTTTCAAAAAAACACAGTAATCTTTTTTGCAGTTCACTGAAATATCTTTCTTTAATACAGGCAAACCAAAGTTAGAATTATGGTTAGATTGAAATCTAGAGGTAACTGTAAGATAAGGTTAAAAGCACCTTATGTTTTCATATGGTGTATGAATAATATTTTTAAGGTAATCTTGCAGTGTAATATTGAAATGAAGACTTTGCAGGATGTTTTTTTTCCTGGGGAGGTTGTATTTAGTCCTGAAGTTGCAATCAGAGATTATGGGATGAAAACAGGTTTTCCTGAAAATCTTGACTCCTGGGGGCATGATTTAGAAATCACAGGATTGTTTTGTGTTGAAGGGTTTACAGAGTATAAATTCTAGAATATCTAATACTGAAGTGAGTGGTTGGTACAACTGGCCTGGCTGCTGCAGTTCCTTGAGCTCTAAGGGAAGGTGAACCAAGAGGTGAGCAAGGGACAGTGAGAAAACCCCAAATATGCACACTCTGATATTACAAGTGTGCCAGAGAGGCAGAGGCTGCATGTTCTTTATGAATTGTCTGGTTTTCCTCAGACCATTCTCCACTTCACAGGACTAAAATAATTTCCTTCTGCATCTCAGTTTCTCACCTATCCTAAAACTGTCCTGTTTTCCTAAACATCAGGTTCCACCTGGTGTCTTCAGAGGTTGCACACAATCTCTGCAGCCCATCTGCTCCTGATGTTTTACAATCACTTTTTTCCAAGCAATACCTCAGACACCCTCAGCAAGAAGCTCAGCTTGCTTGGGGTGAGGCAGGACAACTGACTCAGAGGATGGAAATAGCTGGGAGAGATAAATAATCCTTTCTGCTCATCTCCTCACAGTTCCCTCTACATTTGTTCAGTTCTTGATCACATGTATTTGTGTATGTCTGCACATACATGAGTAAATTACAGAGAATATACAGAAACAGCTAAAGAAAAATTTTAATGCTTTAAGAGGGCAAACTGCTAAAAAGCACTTTAAATTTTATTTTTTAGTTAAAAGCAACCTTGAAAATTAATTTTTCTAATTTTTTCCCAATTTAAAAAACACTGCACTGTGAAACTGAAAAAAGGATTTAAAAATTATTTTGTTATAATTTTATATTATTATTTTTTATTATTTTTTATTATTACTAAGCATTTTTCTACAAATAAAAATGGTTCTCTCCAAAGTTCAGTAGCTTGTCAAAAATAGATCGTTTAACATTTTCCCATTTAACATTTTCCCAACATTTAACATTAGTCAAAGAGCTATTAGAAGGTCCAATCAAAATATGTTGTGTTCCTGTAATAAAGATTAAGTCATGTAGCTAATTAAAAGCGTTTAAAAGTTACTATACCTGCAGACTGAGCATCTCCTTCATAACCATATTTTTATATTCAAATTACATGGGCAGCAGGGGAGATCAAGGAAGGACTTAAAATGCTACTTGAGCAGTCCAGTGCTAAACAGTCCAGGTCTTTGTTTTGTTTTCTGCCAAAAATGACTTGAGTACTGGGGAAGAACACAATAGTTACATCTTCAGTGATATCAATAAATGATGGTCTCCTGCACAGAGCATTTTATTAAGGCCTAAAAACCACCCAGGTGCCCATGGGTCAGAGGTGGTATATTCTGTTTCAAATGAAAAACAATGTCATATCCCTCTTGCACTCAATTTGTAGCCCTTACAGTGTTTTTTCTGCCCTGTACAAAGTGAGGAACTATGAAGGGCTTAGGAAAAGGGACCTAGCAATACAGTTTCTTTCACAAGGCAGCAGTTTGTGCAGGGGCTCAGCCTCTGCCACATCAGAAATCAGGTGAGAGTGTACTGTGTGTGACAGAAGAGCTTTAGATTTTCCTGGTGTGCTGTGCTGGGTGGGTGAGGCAGCCCCTGCAGAGTGGCTGTGAGCTGTGGCTGCCTGCTGAGGTCTCTTGTGCTCCCTTGGCACCCTGACATGGGCTCTGCTGCAGCTCCAGCAGCCTTGGGGCTCTGCTTGCTCCGTGGCTGCTCAGAGCTGAGCCACAATTGCATTAAAGCCATTTAGTGGCTTCCCAGAGTGGGAGGAAGGGAGACGTGGAGAAACCTGCCTACCATCAGATTCCAAGATAATTTGGTAATTTGTTATCAAAAGTGTGTTTGTAGCATTAGCATTTTTATGCAATTACTGGCATTATGTCCTTATGGCAGATAGTGTGTGCTCTCCTGTGTCATTATTGATGATCTACATGATGACAAAACTAGGCAGCCACTTCACTAAATATTTAAATAATGTTAAGGTAGAAAGCACAGCTGTTTCCTCTATTTAGAGAGGGGAAAAAAAAGTCATAAGGCTTTTTCTATAGCCATGATAAATGACATTTCATGGTGGTTCCCCAGGAGCAGAAAGTGAGTCTCCCACAGAGTAGAAGACCAGCTGCATGAAAAAAGAGTCCAAATATTAACCACTGGACAGTGGGCTGGGAAGCAGGTGGCAGAGGCTGCAGGCTATTTTTACACTTCATTTGCTGCTGTAGAGAATTAGAATTGTAACTAAAAGCTAATGATCCACATGCAATGTTACATTCTCCTGCATTCTTTTTTAAATAGCCCCTGGCAATAAAATAATATTAATGAAGATGTACATGCAATAGTGGTGTCAGGCTGGTGATGGAAATCAGTGTGCTGGGCTTGGTGATTTACTGCTGACAGCATTTGATACAGCAGCATTATGTGAGTGTATTATACTACCCACAACTGCATCAAAGAGTTGTGATAACCTTTGATATAGCTTTTTTTTTTTTTTCCTCTTGATGAGGACTTACTAGTAGCTAGGAAAATGGTTTTGCATTGCCTCTGGTGTAACTTGTCCTAATCCTTGAATTTTACAGTCCTTTGAAAGTCAATGCAAGGAAAATAGGCTTCAACACATAAAGGGTTTATGGATTACTAAAACCCATATATAAGTAACACAGAAACATGGGGAAAAATCCCTAAAATAACCTATTCTCTTTGTTCCTTACAGGAAGAGTATAATATTAGTAAATGAAGCAATTTAAATAGGCTGTTAAATCCATTTGATTCTGATAATGCATGTGCTGCTGCTACATCTGGGTTGCTTACATCAAGAAATCACTAGGGATATTTTATTTTGAAGTGCAGCTGGCTTTAAACTGTGTTTGCTAACAGCTGGGAATTTTTTTGCAAATTCTGTTGTTTTGTTCTTTATAAAACACACTCTTAGTCACAGTACAGGTAACCTAAGCAATTATGGGCCAGGATATATTTTAAATTCTCTTTTATTAACTAGTGTCAGTTATGTTTAGTACTGGGGAAACAAATAAATTAAAACTAGGCCAGTAAAATGTTACAAAAATGCTTCTTAAATCACTCTTATTTAACTTTGTTACATCTGAGTTATAATTCATGATTTCAAATCTGAGTTTAATTTAGGGAAACCTGTTCATCTGGAGTTTCTCTATCCTATTATTAGAAAAATAAATGGTATTGGGAATACACCACTTTTCACACACAGCCTGCTATGAGTGTAGATTTGAGTGCTCACTGTAATTCCATGCATGCTTTCATGAATATTTGACCAATGAAGACCTGCAACCATAATTAAGACATTCATTACATAAAAATGAATTTTGTCTTAGACACAAATGCACCAAATTATGGTTTTTACACAGGGGACATTACAAAGGCATCTTTATCCTGTTTCTCCTTTAAATAGTTTGCAGTGAGAGAAATGTGAGAGCAGTAGTCCCAGTATGCCCTGAAGAAATACTTCTTGGGGCCTGAGAGGGAAAACAGCATAGGGGAAATCAGCTCTTTTGCCCTTGATGTTCCTCAGGATTATGACTTCCACTCCAAAGAAATGCTAATGTGTAGGATTAGGGTATTAAGGTCATATTCCACTAACTATAAAGGTAGTGTTAATGAAATTTCTCTCGCTGTCGGTGAGTTCTTCAAAAGTTTTATCAGCTGAATTAGCTTTTGATTGGAAAATTCTTTAGACTCAAATTCATAGAAATGCTGTGTGTGAGGAGGTGAGGAACTGTCTGAGTCTGTAGTTATGGGAAGGACATTTCGTTTCCTATCTGAAAACTACTTTTATCCATTTGCAGTATCAGACTTGCTGTTACTTTTCCATTGCTACAAATACCTCTCATGTGTGTAAGGAAAGTACATTATAAAAGTATCTGGATGCAGAAAAGAAAACCAGAAAGTACATGTTCAACATGAAAGTGTCTCCTGGCAAAATGTTGCTCAAGTAGTTGCTTTGAAAAGTATTTTCTTGAGCTTATTTTGACTCTGCTTTTACAGAACAAGTGAGTTGAATAGAAAGAATCCCACAAGAAGGGATCATGTAGATTTTAATCCTTCATGAATATAGTATTTCTTAATATAGAAACTGAGTATTGCTACAAAGGAAAAAAAATTCTGAAGCTTTTATTTCTAGGTATTCAGTGACACATGACCACTCTATTCTCTTGTAATTACAATTACTTCAAGTCTGACTGTAAAGAAATACCTTCAGCTGTCATGCTCTCAAGTAAATTAGTTTTCATTCATTGCATATGCTTCCTGCACAAATTTAAATGTTTTTTGTCATCATGAAAGGGAAATTTTGATTCACTCATTACTTCTTTTGTGAGGACTGCTGTTTGCCTTAATGCCACTGTATTTTTATCAGACTGTGTTGTTCATTAGATTTTATTTCTTAGATATCAAAAAGTAATGGTCGTGAAAGACAAATTCCAACCAACTTCAGTGTTTGTGGGTATTCTGGCAGTCTGCTGCAGTAGAAATAAATCAGATTTTTGTCAGCTAAGGAGAAAAAAGTCCCTTGCTTTACATGCCTTTCCCCCAACATTTGTTATCATCATGTTCATAAGCAGGATGATAAAGGAACATGGTCTTTTTTTCCCTGAATAAATCAGACAAGGTAAAAATTTGCCCTTACAACATGCATATTACTAGGATTTTATGGAAGGTGCTCCAGTATTACATCTTGGTGACAAATCCATAAAAAAGTAAAGCAGTGAGATTTTTGAAAGGGTGTGCATGTAGGTTTTGTGGGTTTTTGTTTGTGTATTTATTTGTTTGTCTGTTTGCTTTTTAATTCTGATATATTTAACATTACAAACAGTGTGTAGTTTGGGAAGCTTGAATGAAAACTCTGTTGTTCCTTTGAATTTCAGAAATCTCACTGGGGGATTGCTGAAAGGAATTACTTGGCTGTCATAAAGTGCCTTCCCCTTCTGAAGCCAAACCCTGCACACAGAAAACAGACTTAATGACCAGATAAAAATATTGTGTGAAGACCCAGCAAAGGTTTTCACTGCAAAGGCCATGCTGAACATCAGCACTTGCACTGAGCCTGCTACAAAGCAGATCTGTTCAAGGCAGAATATTTCACACTTTAAAACATATATAGTAAGAATATAGGGTTTCTATATACTTGATTTAAGTATAAACCAAAACTTGGTTTGGAAACAGTTCCTCATTCTGGAGTATGTCTCTGCTCTCTTTTATGGCTCCATCAAGAAAAGTCATAATATTAACTGAAGGAACCATCCCTTATAATCTTTTATATATTATTCCTTACCAAAGCTGTTCTGCTCTTTTTTTGTTTTACAGTATTCAAGTACAGATATGCTGGAGATTCTTGTAGCAATAAGGATCTTTACACAGAGACAGGAATGTAAATCCCTAAGCCAAAAACATAAAACCAATACACCAGTAAGCAAGTCAGCTTTAAGGGAATAACCTTCTAAATTATAAAAGCTGTGCAGAAAAAAAAAATACAACAAAAAAAGAAGGTTCCTGAGGCATTCATTTTTACAGGCTCATTTACTATATCAGTTCAAATGCAAGAGAAGCCATTCAGCTGTGCTAGCAACTCTTACTCTGTATAAGGCTGTACAGTGACAGCCAGAGTCCCAGGAAATTAAGCAGGACAATAGAAGAGCAATATTAGATGGCATTGCTGTGTATGGTCTCATCAATATATCAATAGGTTTATTCATGCTTTTTGTCATCAGAGAGTAAACCACCCATTTCAGCATTAAATGGCTGTCACTTTTACTTTGCAAGTTTATCCTATGCCATTGCATTGGAAAGATCTCTGAACAGCATTGCAGCATTTTGTTTGTTTATCCAAACTCAGAATAAAAAAAGTAGGAAAATCCGAATTGAATACACTGAAGAGGTAATAGTCTTTTGTCAAAAATTATTTATAAGTGCCTCCTGAAATGTCACTTTATGCTGAACGTGCATAAATTTACCTAAATAACATATCCTTGGATATGTGTGGACCACAAAGCCTCTATTTAATATTTTAAGAAATAATCTTTGCATTATAGAAACCAGAGCTGGGGGTGATGTGTGAGATGGTCTTCTCCACTCCACTGTAAATGCAAGTCTGTTTCCTGAAGAATATTCTTAAATATTTCAGCTTGTCTAGTTTTACATGACTGTAACTGGGCTTCAAGTCCATTGGGAGGCTGGGACATAGCACAATTATTAATTGTATTTCCTTAACACTCACCCTAAAATTTCTATTTCCTAAAGGCATTCTGCTATTTCTAGTTACTATTTTGGATTTGCCTACCATTCTGAGAACTATTAAAATCCTAATCAGTTCTTCCCTGTCCTTCATTTTGCGTAATTTTAAATACAGAGTCGTCACATTCTCCCTTATCCCTTGGGTTTTCTTGTAGCCATGAATGACAATTTTCTTAATTTTTCCTCAAAACCTTCTTCTGACATGAAAATACTTTTTCCTTTGTTCAAAAACATTCCTAAACTGTTTAAAAGTTTGTGAGGTCTACAAAAACAAAATGTCAAGGCCTCGTAGAGTCTTTATTTCTTTTCTCATTGGCAGTGTGTGCACTTACAGTTTGCAATGCAGGGGTGTTGCAGTGCAGGGATTCCTATTACAGACTCAGGTTTCTACTTACTGTGATCCTGAAATTCACCAATACCACTATGACATCCAAAATACTGTCCATCCATCTCCATGCCTTTATTTGCTGTTATGGCTTTCTGGGTCTTTCCTATCCATTTCCTAGTTCAATGTCATACCTTTTTCTGTATTACTCTTTTCCCCTTTTTTAGTATTCATTTAAACTTCTCTTTCTGTTGACTTACTCCTCAATGTGCTGAACACCATAACCTTTGAAACCAGTCATAAGCTTAATTTTCAAATGGGCTGAAGGGAACAGGAGTCTTCCAGCTCAAATCTTGAAGGTTGCTTATATTTCTCTTCCCAATGATTATAATACCTTTTTGATTTTATAATCGAATTTTATAGTACCTTTTACCTTTTACCTTGTTTGTTTACCTCCAGTACTCTTTTACTTCAGTTTGTGACTAAGTGGAATTCCAGGCTGCACAAGAATCCAAGACGTATGATAGGATTCTTCTTTCCAAACAGGAAATTTTTCTTCAGTTTTGTTTGCTGTTCTTGATTTTTTTGTTTATACTTGTGTCAGAACCACTAAAAGGGGACAAATTTATAAATAATGTAAAATAATACAAAATTTGGCAAAATCTTCCTGCTGCCCTTACCACATTTCTGTTCAAACAGCTAGGTGAAGATTCCCTGCAGATTTGTTTATGCTCTCAAGTGGTATGCTTGTTTAATCAAATGCCTGTTTTCTGGTTGCAATAATAGAACTGTGATCCTCTTTTCTTCAGTCTAAGTTCAATTGTTTTGTTGCCCATCTTGAATAAATGGATCCTGGCTAAAATCTTGAATTTTTCCTTGCCTGAGATGCTGGTACAGTTTATAAGTATTTGACTAAGATATATTGTGCCTATCTGTGCCTAATGAAGCACTAACCAGACTAAATGATGAATGGCAGTTTAATCAATTCAGTTCATTTTATAACCAGCAGAAGCATATGGAACATAAATTTTAACCTCTCTTTTATAAACTCCTGATTTATTCTAAAATTTGACCACAACTGCGCTTTCCAAAATTTTCTTCCACTTCTGTATGTCACTGAGAAGCTTTACTATATCTGTGCTCTGGGTTGTAAACTTAGAAAATGGTGATGTATATTTAATATTCTTCTTAAAAAATTTGACTATCAGCCCTCATTGTCCTGGAATGTAAAATTGCTTCATTATTGGGTATTTGTTAAAGCCTGAGAGATGAGCAAAGCACAGGTTATTCACTGAAACTTTTAGTTAAGTGGTGTCTACAAGCACTCAGCTGCAGTCTTAATGAAAATATGCAACCTGTTTTCATTAAGTTGTTTTATTCTAGAACCAGTTCCTCACCAATATATGCACACAAATCCTGAAATTAAAAGCTGCTTTCTGAATGCATCATCATGATGCATAAGCAATGAAAAGGTATATAATTACTACATTCCAAATAATTTACTTCTAAAAACAAAGTTAAATTGAGGTTATTGCTGGGATTTTTCTGACACAGAAACAAAACTCTCAGTTTTAGAAGGAGGTGGTGCTGTAGTTACTGTTGCAAATTCTTAGTTCATTTTGGTATGTGTTTTGGGGATTTAAACATGTTATTACTTTGAGTGAAGAGTGTTTTTGTGTGGCTGCTTACACAGACATAGTTGTACAGCGTACGTGGGTGTTTGCATATGAAAGTTGTAGAAAAATGTATGCAGAAAAATGTAATTGAAGAAGTTCAAGTATATCATCAAGTACTGCATCCTATTGATAGCCAAGAGGGATGTTTTCTCTTAAAATTTTTGCTGAGGGAACAAGCAACCCTTGAGCTGTTTCATCCAGAAAAGATACAAGTGCAAGTTTGTAATTCGCTTTCCTTTTGAGATGCAGGAGTTTACAGGTTATCTGGAATTTCAGACAGAGTTGCCAAGCTTTCCTCAACCTTTGAGAATGCATTCTTTGTGCTGTAGTTAGTGTGCCTCAGATATTTTTAGTGTCTGATTTCCCAGTGCTTCTGCCACTGGCTTAACTCAGTGGGATGAGGGGGCTCATGTGAAGTACATTGTGTGGGAAACCAGGACAGGAGCCTGGGTAAAGCTCCTGCAAAGGAGGTGCCTGTTGTGGGGAGAGGAGGGAACCCATGGTTTCTCAGCCCATTGCAGGACCTCAGCCAGAGCTTCTGGGGAAAGGGGTCAGCATCTCTGGGCTGTCAGCTTCCTTTGTTTAGCTGGAAGAGGGGAGAAGAAAGTCCAAACAAGTACTTTCCCCAAGTTACCAGCATTTGGGCAGTAGCTGAATTCAGTGGCTGTGAGCAGCCACTTGTCCTTTTCCTTTTGCTCACCTTTTCCCAGATTCTCCTCCTATGCTGAGTGTGCTTCCATGTCATCTGTCTGTCCCCATTCAGCCTCTCCCAAGGATGCTCTCTCACTGCCATTCCCACATCTCCAGAGTTTCTTTGGGAGCATGACTGTTCTGCTTGAGAAGCACTAATGCAGAAATCAGCAGCTGGTCTCAATACCCACCAACCATATTCCTGGTCCCTCTACACCTTTTTTCAAACACCTGACCAGTGTTCATTTGTATACACTGATTTTAGCAAATGCACATGCCTGTCCTTCCACCTGGCATCAATTAAAAAAAATAATTAAACACTGGTAAAGGATACAAAAGCATTGTTGTTGGCTTTTTGGTCTATAAGAAATCTTTCTAACCTTGTCTTTATTTTTTTCCTTCTGTAGGGGAGTGGGTTGTATCTTTGTAGAAATGATTCAAGGGGTCGCTGCTTTTCCAGGAATGAAAGACATTCAAGATCAACTTGAAAGGATATTTCTGGTGAGTTCTTTATTGCTGAAGTAAGACAACAAAGGATCAATTGGTAAATGTTCACATATTTCTTTGTGTTAGGAATTAGTGTTAGGAATTAAATTACTGATAGAGCCAAGGGTCAGAAGCCCAGTCCACAAGCTAGATAGTGTTTACTTGGTATATTTTGTGTAAAAAGTTCTGTTTCTAATTTTTTTCACCTCTTTTTTTTTTACACAGAAAGGTTTATACTATTGTGTAAAAGCTTTCCAAATGTAAGGCAATGGAAATCCAGCCAGTTTTTCATCCTCACTTTGCAGAGAACAGCTCTGGATGGCCTTATTGATATTCTACTAATATTGTAGTGTTAATACCAAGTATTTTTTTGTTATATAGATATATAAAGGAAAAGTAAGATAGGAAGTGAGGTGAGAAACAGAATAGGAATTCTGAAATCATGCTTAGATTCAGCAGGGGTCCTTGATTCCTGCTTCTGCAGCCTGGTTAGGGCCTTCATGTGGGTTGCTCCAAGGCACTGATGACACATCTACATTGGGAGTGAAAGAAATGGTAATTTATCTGAAGCATAATGATAATTTATACATTTTTCTCCCCAGGCTTTTTCAAGTTTTGCTTTGTTTGCTTGGGATTTTATTTTTATTTGCTCTTTATTCTATTGTGCTCTGGTTTGGCAGTTCCCTTACAAAAGGTTCAGGAACAACTTTTCCTGACTCCCAGTAAAGGTTTGTGTCTACTCTGGTGCCTCCTGGGAGCTGTGCTGCTGTGGAGTGGTTTGTTCAGGGCAGGCACTGCTCACCCAGCTGAGCCAGAGTGGCTCCTGCTGCTGGAGGTGCATCAGGAAAAGTACCACAGGAGCAGCATCTGACCCTAACATGTCAATCTCTGGATTGTTCTGACCATGAATTCAGAAGGGAAACACCAGCATACCCTTGCTTTCAAATGTTATTTTGTCAGAAGTCATTTATTTCAAATGCAGCACATTTATTTGGTATTCTTTGTTGGTCCATAGGGAGAGGAAGAAAGTCTTTCATAGCATGTTTAAAAAATTTACATTCTTCACTTTATCCAGACTTGCTTGCACTATATCTCTTCTGTTGGGACATCAGGGAATTTAGCAAATGGTTTTAGGAATGGTTCATAAAAATATCTCTCTAAAACAAGGCCTTACTTGGTTGTGATATAAATATAACTCATTTTCTGTAAAATATTTGATTTTTCTGCCCTGTTGGCTAAAACCCTGAAAATTCTGTGCTGTGGAAGAATACAACACAGACTGGAGCAGCAGTTCTGAGCAGTTCCTGTGACGTGTCTCATTGCTTTGTTTGCTTGCCAGCTCGTGTATTTTAAGCTAGCAACTTCTGAGCCAGTTCCCAGCTTTGCTTTTTAAACTTATTATGCTTTTCATTTATTAATTTGAAATTTTCTCCATATTTATAGAACATGAAATTTTGAAAGAATTAGTTCCTCTTTGGGACTGGATCTCATTCATTGCAATAAATTCTTATTGACTGTTTTTGCTGTTGAAATTAAGGGCACTTGTAAGAGCAGAAATTAGGAGCTTCCTTTAGCAGGGCTTTGTTTGCAATTTATCATATGAGGTTGTAAGATAGAGTGCAAAGAGTGATAGTGATAGGTATATCATATAAATCTATTTTTGTATGCCTTCTATAAACCTTTTGTATACTTCTGGGTTTTTTCTGTCTTCACTATCTGCATGTTAAAATTCCAAGATAAATGCAATATAGGATAAGTTTTGAGGCCTGCCAGTTATTTTAAATCTTGTTTTTAAACTGCAGTTGCAAATACTGAGAACAGTGCTGAAATAACAAGAGATAATTTATTGATACTCTTTCTTTAATTTGATCTTTTGCAAACCATCAAATAAATAGATAAAATTTTGGTCTGGGTGTTTTATGGTCCATTGCAAATCAGAGCTAATTTTAAATTCCAATTAATTAAGCTTTCTAATGGTAGTGTCTAGTTACCATTAGCTAAATAGTTTCAGTGAGTGCCTTCCTAATGTACTTAAGCATCATTAAGGCTTTAAGTTATCTATTTAAAAGTTATAAACCCGATGATTATTCTTGTTTGGTTTTGTATTTGAACAGAGGGATTAAATTCATTAATTCACCAGTGAATCATATGTAGTAGGGTAGTTAATAGCACTGAAGGACAAAATGAATCAGGTTGTTTTACCAGATAACTGATATGATTAACTCCCATACACTGAGCACTTACATGGCTGTGAAAGAAACAGATCAGCCAATTAAAGATTTTCAGAAGGAGCTCCCATACTTTGTGTTTTCAGCATTCACCAGTAGCAGTTTTCTTAAAACAGGGGGTTCTCCTCTGAAAATGTGGAAGGTACAGCTCACCTTCACTCTGGTCCAGTAATCCCTTTGTTCACACGTTGTACACAGCTTGCAACAAAAAGGAACATTAATCTTTGTCGTGTCTGCTGCTGTTTAGCCATAGCTTCATGTCCTTTAGTGTGAAAGGAGCCAGGTTTGCAGCTCTTAGGGAATTGGGTACATTCTAGTAGGAAACTGGGAAAATGCAAGAAATAGTAGCCAAGAAAAGTGAATAAAATTTAACATAAATAACAGTTTAAAAATCTTAAGTAACTTTGATTTCCTATTGTTTAGTGACCATTATTATGTAAATGAAATTAAAGCATATTTTATGTGCAGTGTTTTAGCAATTATCAAGTTGAAGTCAGATTCACTAAATGTTTTTTGTGTATTTTACTGCTGGCCTTCTTCACATATCTACATAGCAAAAATAGATGCAACACAACACACATATGTTTCTTCCTCATTATGAATGATGTTTATTTACATTTCATAACAGCTTAATTAAGTGATTGTGTATAGCAGATTAAGAACAGTGGTTGATCTTTCAGTTTTGTTTAAGGACTTTTCTCTTTAAGCTTGTCTCTCCTGTCTGCTACTGATTCAATTTGTGGGTTTTTAAATGGTAATATTCACTGATTCTCTATTTCTGTTACAGCAGCTGTTTTTAATAAGCGTACTCAGGTTCTATTACAACCACAGGCCTCAATAAAATAGCAAGGGCTTATACACAGGATCTGTTCTCAGAATCAGACCAGCACTTAGAGATGTTGATGAATAAGCAGCTGCAAGCTGTTATTGTCACACTTTGAATCTGATCATATTAATTCTTTTTTCTGCCTAAAATTAAAAGTGTTGATAAGCTCTTTTAAAAAAACTTTGCTTACAAAATGAAATTGGAATCACACATACAATGGGTTGCTTTTTCGAAGAGGTTTAACAGTGAATAAAGTGCCTTAATGCAGAGGTGTTTTGGTTTTGTCAGTATGCTATGACATTTTTGTCCCTGCTTTTTTCCTGCATGTTGAAACTGGGGTTACTTTCTGAATATAAATGCATCATAGAAAATAAGAGAGGAAAGTGTTGTATCATAGAATTAAATCATAAAATCATTAAGGCTAAGACTAACCTTTGAGCGAATACCACCTTGTAACTAAATAGCACTGAATGCCATGCCCAGTCATTTCCTGAACCCTTCCAGGGATGGTAACTCCACCACCTCCCTGGACAGCCAATTTCAATGCTTGACAACCATTTCAGTGAAGAAATTCTTCCTGATGTCCGGACTGAGTCTTCCTGGGCACAGCTTGAGACGTTTCCTCTTGCTCTGTGGCTGGTTTTTATAATTACAGCCTGTAAGAGCTAACAAGTCTCTTTCCTCAAAGTGTTTAACTAATGGGGAGTCATTATCACTTCCAGCAAACTTTTTTCTTCTCCATTCTGTGAGACAAGCATCTTAGGTTTTTGTTGCAAGGTGCCAAGTCTGATGAACTGAATTAATGAAGTGGTAATCGTAGCATTTCTTTTTAGTCTTGCAATACACACACAAGACAGGATGAACATTTGATCAAGTGCACATTGAGCAGTAAAACCATGAGAATAGGAAAAATATGTGAGGCAATCTGTTGAATCAAAATCAAATTACACAAAATTGGGGCATATCATTTGGCTTCTGATAAGGAGTAGCTAAGATCTTTATCAGTAGTTTATTCCTGTTGATCTCTATATGCAAACTTTAAGGTTTTCAGATCAAGGAGAATGTGCCATTGTAAATATAAAATTTAATTAGGTCTAGAAGTTCAAGCTTCCCCAAATGTCTTCAAGCTAGCCCTGTACCACGGAAAATTGACAGCTCCTTGGATCTGGTGATGATCAGTGTGAATTAGTTGAGTGTTAAAGCTGATTACACTGAGCAGCCTGCAGTATGCCTGTGCATGCCACACTGGAGATAGCAACTTGGTTACAGCTCTGAATTTTATATGTGCTTTTATACTTGCTGTTCTTAACAGATTCAAAACAGATCAGAGTTGAATCTCTTGTGTTAGCTAAAATTTTCTTCTGCAGAGATTTTTTTTTTTTGAGTGGGAAGGTATTTCTGTCTTTTCCATTTTATGTGAGCTTTCTGAGAGCCACAATTGATCAAAGTGAATTTTCCTCCCAGGCTTTGAAGCCTTCCTGATAAGGGAATAATCTGTGCATTGCCTGAACTTTAGCCTTGGTACCAACTACACTACAAATTAGATTTCACTGCAAGAATAATGTACAAAGGGTTCTCCTGGTACTTTGTAGCTCTCTGCACAGGCAGGACAATGGCATTTAAATGCTGGTTTGTCTGAAAATAAGCATTCTCTCTGCAAACATGGTTGCAGGAAGCATGTGCATCACAGGAGCATCACACTGCAGGTAGGGTGTCACAGCAGGAGTGGGAAATGGCAGCCAGAAGCTTCTGTCTTTCCTGACACACCTACTGAACAAGCTCAGGACTCCTCTCTGATATTGGATGCTGTTGCTCTGTTGGGTACCATATTACATAGTATTAAAAAATAATTAAAAAAGAATAATATGCATTGAGCCCAGCACCCTGATCTGCCAAAGGGCAACACCAAAACTTCAGCTTTCCACATGGAGCTGTGCAGCAGAACTCACAAGGGTTTGCCATTTCAGATAGCTATGGAAAATGGCATTGTAATTTCAATGAGAATGGAACTGTTTCTCTCACTATTGAAGATTTAAAAGGCTACCAATATTATTTTTAAATACATATGTGCACACATACTTGTATGACTACAAGCCTGAAGTGTCATGTAATGCAGGCTAGTAGTGTTTCCTCCATGGCTGATGTTAAAAGGCATTTGTGAAGCTGCAAAGCTTTCCCCCTGTGGTTCTGGATCTGAAGGTTTGCTTCGTGTCACTGACATCTTCTGAAGCCTGGAATACTTTTCTAGAGCTTTTAAACTTATGATGGACCCAAAGAAAATGTGCCTTCTGGTACATTGTATTAATAGCATCTTTTGGGAAGCTAGCAATGCTAAACTCAAGGGAGGAGTACTTTAAACCATTGGATTTTGAAATTCTCCTGTGTAATCAGGTACTTATTCAAATTTGTTGGTCTTTTTTTCCCTTGTTTCTTTATTTAAAATATGTTTTTCTTCCACTCAGTAAATACTTTGGCTCTGAAAAACAGGTCATTCATCTCTGATGGAATACACATAATTATGAGGTTGAACATGAGCTGAAATTTTATTTTGTGTAGGCTTGATGTCTGTGGTGCCATCTATTCTTCTGGTTGGATGAATCTATTGCAATACAAATAGTTCTTGCTTAGAGGGCAAAATTTGTGTTTTCCTCCCATATCTTTCCATTTGCTTGCCACCAATGACTTCATGAGGAATATGAGGGGGTTTTTGAAACTAATTAATTAGAAACATGACTGCTGAGTTCTTTCTTCTATAACACAATACACTTAAGTAGGGAAGTGCAATCCTGCTAATAAATCTACCTCTCCTTTGCTTTATAACAATATGCAAAATATTTTGCTTCTTTTCAGCACCACTGAAAATTAATTACATAAATAGCAGATTTCTCTACCTGTGGGTCTTCTTTTTGAAGTTGTTAGCACTTTGTATTTTATTGCAATTGCCTGCAGGTTTTGCACTGATACCACTTTTACAACATTCCTCTATGGGCTTTATGTCTTATGCCAAATTTCAAATGAAAGTCATTCTAAACTAGGCAAGTATGAGCAAAATTAACCTTTAAAATGAACTTTAAAAAACAAAGAAAATCTTCTATGTGTTCATGCTTTGTAAAGGATTCTGACAATTTTAAAAATTTATTTTTATGGAGTTTCAGCTCCACTTTTGATCTCTGACTGCATGATGTTGTTTTGTGTATTACTGTGTGAGTACTTTTTCCCCTATAACAGGGCACAAAGTAAAATATGCTAATTTGCATTCACTTTTTGTGAAGAACTCCCATCCTTACCATGCCTGAGTGTCCATAGTCTGTGCTGTTCTTTGCCTTTACCATTAAACCCATATGGCAAAATAAACTTGGCCTAGGATTTAAAAACAGCAATTTGTAAAAATGTAGGACAATTTCTAGAAGAGTATTGCCAATGTGTGTTAGGATAGGAGGCTTTATAAAATACGTATCTCACGCTCTGCTAACATTTCTTTTAGAAATTGGGACACGCAATCTCACATTTATCCATGTTTAAAATCATAAAAATATCTGCCAGAGTATTATGGACACTTTCTAGGGGAACTACCAGCTGGTAGCAGGAGGGAAGAGAAGGAGAGGGAAATAATAAATTATTGTGTCACCCCATCTTTTTGCTTTGAGGGTTGGCTGGATTTCAGGCCAGCCAGTCACACAACCTCATGCTCATGGGTGTCACCTGCCTGCAAGATGTTCCAGTCCAGCCTGCTGATTCTGAGCACAACCCTGAGCATGGCTGGGCTGGCACTGCAAGAGTGTGGGTTATTATCAGCTTGGTAGTGCAAAACATGAGGAGTAATTGGCTATCAGAAAAAGAAAACAAATTAAGACATGGTTCAGTGGAAAACAATGGCTTTGTGGTTTTCTTTGGAATCAGAATGTTTTCTTTCTGCCATATTTCAGTTGCTGAATGAGAAATGGGCTATAATTATAAGGAAGCATTGTTTCTTTTCCAGACTTGCCTCTAGCCTTTGAGAGAGTGTTTACAGACAATATTTTGAAAAAAAAAAGTGAAGAGACTCAGCTGGTACAAATCAGTACCTGGTATAAATCAGTGCACTGATTTACATCTTTGCAGGCACCTTCCTTCTTGCACCACAGAAATATCTTCTTTGCCATGTAAAATCCCTCTCTGTGCAGATTATGTGTTATGGAGCTGTATTTGCAAACATTTTTGCATTCAGGTGACACTGAACAGAAAAGCAGTTGTGAATTTTGTTGAAAATTTGTGGGAGCTGAAGCCTGTTCTGAGCAGAAGCGTTGGTCTGCTATCCAAACATTTATTCTACAAGATAATATTGTACTATAAGAAACACAGACACATTCAAAAAACTTACCCTGCTATGCTGACTTTATTTGCTAGGGGAGATAAAAAATGATCAGGCATCAAATTGTCTCATTGCTTTCTCTTTTATAAGTAAAGAAACAACATTCATTGCACTTGAATCTTTCCTTTTCCCTTTCTTAACTTGTGTATAAATTGCACATTGCTTGTCAAAAGTGACTTTTCTGCAAAGTGTCTTGATGGCCAAAATTGTTGTTATGATCCGTCGCAAAAGTCGAAACATCCTTAAGGTTGAGAATGTCTGAAAATCAATGTGAGGCTGTTTTAGATGATGATTTTGGAGATGAGAATATAAGATTGATGTCTTGTCTGTCTGCTGGTATTTCTTAAAAGAATTCAAGAATAACAGCTGATTCCTTCTGTCCTTAGAACTAGTAAAAGTAAATATGGTATCTCACATGGTATTTGGGGGAAACTTCTCCTACTGCCCATGCTTTGTGGTACCATTTGCAGTAAGCCTAATTTGAATAAAGTTAGACTTTAATACCTATTTTAGTGTTTCCATGATCAGTGCCCTAGACTAGGTATTAATTTAGCAAGATGCTGAGCACTTGCCATAAGATTGTCTCCAACTATCATTTTCACAAGCTGCTGATCCTAGTGAGCTAAATGTAAATTTTGATACAAGCTTAGTAATTTCAAGAGGCTTCAAGTTTTCAAGGGAGCAAACATTAATACACCTTGATTAGGATAGCTGCTTTTCTAGCTCATTAAATGGCTATGGTTGAATAACTTAGGCATAAAATTTTCATATGTTGAAATGCTAAGTTTTACTTATACATATAAAAATGCTGTCACACAATTTCTGTGTGTCCACTATTTGTGTGTTGCCATTTCTTATGAGACTTGCACAAAGAAAATCCTACTGAAAAAATAGTATTAATGAGTAGGAAAAGGAAAGAAAAAGGGCTATAGAAATGAAATTTTTTTCTGCTACATAAGAATATATAAAAAACCCCAAACAAACAAACAAACAAAAAGAAGCCTCATAAGATATTGAGAGTAGGAGAATCACCTGACAGGATCTTAGTGCAGTAGGTATTCTCAACTGAGTGGGAAATAAACAGAGCAGCTTATGAGCTATGCAGTATTATGTTTTGTTCTTGTGCTTTGGTTCTTCTTTCCCCAGTCTTCTAAGCTCTCAGTTTAAAGTTAAAGCAGTCTAAAGCAGAACAGGATTCTCCAGCTGTCAGTTGCAGGAAGAAAAAAGTCCTGTGTTTGCTGTTTGTCTTTAGAGTGTGCATGGATGTTGTAGCTGTATTTCTGGCAATTGAGGTCTGTTTCCAAGTCCATCACAGAAAGCTAACAGTGTA